>CM077675.1:295167826-296625326 GCA_039707655.1 Elymus sibiricus | reverse complement strand
AACCACACACATACGCCACGTGCCATTCTTCTTAAGCACAAGCACCGGGTTAGCCAACCACTGAGGGTGAAAAACTTCCACTATAAACCCGGCAGCTAGGAGCCTGGCCACTTCTTTTCCAATGGCCTTACGCCTTTCCTCGTTAAAATGACGGAGAAATTGCTTGACTGGCTTCATCTTAGGATCCACATTAAGGTGGTGCTCAGCGAGTTCTCTCGGTACACCTGGCATGTCAGATGGTTTCCATGCAAAGATGTCCCGATTCTCACGGATGAACTCGATGAGCGCGCTTTCCTATTTGGGATCCATTCCTGTCCCAATGGTGAACCGCTGAGAAGAATCACCAGGGACAAAATCAACTTGCTTTGCATCTTTAGCCGACTGGAACTTGAGGGGAGGGTCCTTCTCAGTGGTGGGCTTCTTGAGCGGCGTCATATCAGCTGGGTCAACATTGTCTTGATAGAACTTGAGCTCCTCGGAAGCACAAGCCAACTCAGCATACGCCGCATCTGCTTCCTCACACTCTTGAGCTATTTTTCTGTTGCCACTCACAGTTATGGTACCGTTTGGGCCCGACATCTTGAGTTTGAGGTAGATATAACAGGGCCGGGCCATAAAACGAGCATAACCCGTCCTCCCAAATAAGGCGTGGTAAGGGCTCTTGATCTTAACTACCTGAAACCACAGTGTCTCTGCCCTGTAGTTATATTCGTCACCAAACGTCACCTCCAGAGCAATCCTTCCTACAGGATAGGCCGACTTACAGGGCACAACTCCATGAAAGACAGTAGAAGACGGCTTAATATCTTTCTCTGTCAGATCCATCCGCTGAAAAGTGTCATAGTACAATATGTTGATGCTGCTGCCACCATCCATAAGCACCTTAGTAAACTTGTAACCGCCTATTTGAGGGGCCACCACTATGGCCAGATGACCCGGATTGTCCACACAGGGCGGGTGATCTTCCCGGGTCCAAGTAATTGTTTGCTCAGACCAATTCAAATACTGCGGCACTGCCGCCTCAATCATGTGAACCGCCATTTTGTTGACCTTCTGGTCACGCTTGCAGGTGCCCGTAGTAAATACATGGTACTGGCCACTATTCAATTGCTTTGGATTACAATAATATCCTGACTGATTGTGCTGCTGCTGATTACCTTGATCAGACTGTTGATTATGACCACCATGGTTCCCTTGGCCCTGATAGCTAGAACTTGAGCCGCCATTGCCAAACCCGGCTCCCTGGAATCCTCCAGAACCTGACCCGCCTGGCGGCCCGTTGCCGTTGCCATGATGTTGAAATGCCTGGTTCCTGAACTCTCGCATGATATGACAATCCTTCCAAGCATGAGTGAATGGCTTGTTAGGATAACTGTGCTTCGGACACGGCCCGTTAAGAGCCTCCTCATAATTTCTGGGCTTCCCTTCGGCATATGGCTGCTTGCTGTTACCACGCTGATTTACGAACCATGCATTGGTGTTGGCCACAAAATTTGACCCGCCATCTGAGGACTTGCGCTTTCCACCATTGCCCTGGTTGTTATTATTATGCACCGGGGCATTCTGTTGCTGAGTCTTACCGCCACCGTTCTTCTTACCCCTTCCCGACTTGTCATAGTCTGAATTGGGATCCTTGGTGCCATCAGAGTCGGCATACCTGGTAAGTGCATCCATAAGATTGCCCATGTCCTGACACTTATGCTTAAGCCGCCCTAACTTTTGCTTAAGAGGCTGGAAGTGACAGTTCTTCTCCAGAATCAACACAGCTTGAGCCGCCGCGATATTATCCGAAGAGTGGATAATGGTGGCGACCCGGCGAGCTCAATGATGGTTCGACTCATCCTCACGCTGCACACAATGCTCAAAATCCACAATCATCATAGGCTGCTTACAAGTCCCCTGAAAATTCTTGATGAAACGCTCCTTCAACTCTGCCCACGTGTTGATGGAATTGGGGGGCAGGTTCTTCAACCATGTATGAGCCGGTCCCTCCAACATCATGGTGAAGTACTTAGCACAGACTGCGTCGCTAATGTCCAACATATCCATAGCCAGTTCATAACTCTCAATCCAAGCCGCCGGTTCAAGATCCGCCATGTAATTTGGCACCTTACGAGGTCCCTTAAAATCCTTAGGCATGCGCTCACCACGTAGAGCCGGCACAAGGCATGGAACTCCGATCGTTCTGGCACTTGACTCGGCGGCCACCGAAGGCGAAGGAACCACCGAGGGCGGCTGATTAGCCCCCTGGTCTACTGCCTCCGCTTCTCGATGGGCCCTCACTTCGTCCACAATTGCTTGAGCATCCGTATGACGCCGCTCACTTCTGGAGACTGCTGGCGACTCTACGCGTCGGCTATAGCTACAACTTGGTGTCGGCATCCTGGGAACGGGGGTACCCAGACCTGCCTACCTGCGGCCCAGGGCGTGGCCCACTTCGACAGCCAAGCACGGCCTAGAACGGCCTCATTCAAGACAAGGCCCTCGCGGGAGCCCCGCGCTTGCGAGGAGGACGGCGCCAAGACCCTCAGAGGGAGGAGGCCTCCCCAGGTCGCCTCCCGAGGGGCGGAGATCCCTATGCAACGCTAAGCCTTGGGAGGCCGGTGGTGACGCAAGCCAGGCCAGGCGGGCACCAGCGCGTGCAGATGAGACAGTTTCCTCTTTGGTGCAAAGGAGGCAAAGACGTACGCGGGTTCCCAAAGCACCCCCTCAAAGGTTTCCATTCCGGTGCAACGAGACCAAGACCACGAGCTCCGCAGGGTGGACGTCATCGCCGAGCCCACCTCTGCATCACCACCGGCTACTTTGCAGGCGAAGACCACCTTTTATCAGGATAAGGTGTACTCCTTGTCCCCCTTCGAATTTGGCCGCTGTGGGATCCCTTTCTGCCATTGCGATAAGGGAAGAGGACCCGAGCCACTATAAATAGAGGCTAGGCTGCTCCGTAAAGAGGGGGATGGGATACCACCCGAGCACCCTCGCGAGGCAACTCGCCACTGTACTAGTTCTTCCAAAAAACTCCTCGTGAGGCAGTCCACCAAAAGCAGGA
Source organism: Elymus sibiricus (assembly GCA_039707655.1). NCBI lineage: Eukaryota > Viridiplantae > Streptophyta > Magnoliopsida > Poales > Poaceae > Elymus > Elymus sibiricus. The sequence continues at coordinate 296,622,277 of CM077675.1, read as the reverse complement.
GTAGAGTTTTACACTTCGCCTCGGCCCGAACCTAGGTAAATCCTTGTGTGCTAGTCGCCTTCCCCGCGATCGAGCAAGTCCGTCGGGCGAGGCTGTCGTGCGGCGAGCTTGGGGCCAAAGCTGTGTAGATCTTTGCACACGCCCCTGGGTTTGAACTTCTTCGGGTTTTGCGGAGCCTGAAATCTGACATTTGGTAGCTGTCGTGCGGCGAGCTTGGGGCCGAAGCTGTGTAGATCTTCGCACACGCCCCTGGGTTCGGACTTCTTTGGGTTTTGCGGAGCCCGAAATCCGACATTTGGCGCGCCAGGTAGGGGTTGTGTCGGAGTCTTCTGCAAGCTTCACTTCTTCTTTGCTCCGTTGTGTCGATGGCTGACGCCCGACAAGCTTCCATCGGCCCCGGCGGATCCACCTTCACCAACCTCGCCGCTACCATCCAAGACGCATGCCTTGGCAGCTCGGTGCTGAGCGGTCGTCACCAGGCCACCAGCGTCGTCTCCACCGCCGTCGCCGCTCGTGCCGGCCAGGCGCGCGGCGGGCGAGCGGCGCCCCCAGGACCGACATCACATTGTACCCACGTGGGAGACCTCCACGCGCATGACGCGCTGCTGATGGCGAGTGAGATGCTTCGCCACCGCCCAACGCACGGGATCTTCGACGTCTGGGCCGACCACATCGCCGAGTTGGTCACCGTCGCGAGGAGGGCCTGGGTTCTGCACCCCTTTTCTCGACCACCGATGCAGGGCGCCGGGGGTTCGCTCGCCGTGCCTCTCACCTCATCTGCAGACGGCGTGCCCGCCCCATGCTCGGGCGAGGCCGGGCAGGGCCTGCCGCACGCCTTGCTCCTTCTCCTCCGGATCCCGGTGACCAGCTTCGGGGCGCCGTACGGCCCCGTAGTGGTTATTTCGAAGGAGGGGATGGGGCGCTTCGCGCGCACCTCAACGCGCACACTCATGCCCCGGTGGATCATCAATAGCCTGGGTCGTCCCGGCGAGAGTGCGCCAACCAGCGCAGGCATCAGGTGGCTCAGGCTTCCAGGCAGGTAGGTAACCATAATGGAGGTGCGGTGGATAACCAGGGAAGCAACCCACGTCAAGATACGCGCGACCAACCCCACGGCGACGGCAGAGGTAAGCAACTTCGGGTGGAGGCTCGCCGCAGGAGGGTTTGTGGGCCGCGCGCCCAAGGCGGCGTCGCCTTGCCACACAGGGAGGCTGCCCATGGGGCATGCGGAGACGGTTCAGGAGGAGGCCAAGGCCTTTACACAGAGGCCTATGTTCCGAGCTATGTCATGCATGCGGATGGCGCGGTGGATCACGTGCCCCTCGCGGGATCCAGCATCCTCTCGGAGTAGGGAGATGTTTCGGACGTCATCTCCAAGCCGGGCCTGGGGGCTTCCACTGAGGAGGCACTGGGCCTGGTTGGTGCAAGCGAGGGGGCGTCCCGGGATGCGCGGGGCGCGGCACAGCCGCCGCCCTCGCGAGCAAGTCGCACGCAGCCGAGCCCTCTAGGCCACAGGGGCAACTGCCTAGGGGGACCGGCAGGATATGAGCAGCGCGGGCCACGTGCGGCAATGGGTGCGCCGGCGTGGCCCTCAGGAGGCAGGGCCTCGCGAGGTCCTAGGGCCGTGGTTATGCCGGCGTCCCGACGCCTCACAAGGTGGCTTCATCGAGACAACACCCCTATGGCTGTGCTGGGTGCATTGTGCTCATGTTTGGGCCATGGGAGCGCAATCCCATGGCTATGCGGGGAACGATGCACTGAGGTTTGGGCTGTAGGGGCAAGCAACTGCGCAGAAATGTGCGGGATGGCTCTTAACTGAGTTGGGAGCACCTAGGCCATGTGCCTGGGGGCTTGCCCAGCTATCTTTGGCCGTGACACTCTCACGTAATAATGAGTGGGCTGTATACGCCCGGAGCCCCCCGAGGACGCGGAGGGGTTCCATCCCACGCCCAAGTGGAAGCCCCATGCTCCGCACTGGCGGACAACACTGTCCTCCAATGACTATGCCCACGCAACGTGGATGCCCTATGCTCCGCGCTGGGGGAAGACGAAGACGAAGACTAGCCTAGGTGCCAGACGCGGCTGTTGCTTGCTTCCTTTTTGTATTTGAATTGCCACTTTTTGAAATGAAGCTTGAAGGTTTCGGAAATCTATTTGAAAAAAAGGGGGCGGGAATTATCTTTCTTTGCAATTCCTTTTTTCTGGTCTTGAAGTCTCGTTTTCTGAATCGACACCTTGCCAAGGCCCTGGCGTGGCGCCTCTGGGCAGGCCGGCAAGGACCTGTTGCCTTGGAAGCATCCATCTTTTAACGGTCTACCCTTGCTCGGGGGCTCCAGCTATGGCCCGACGCGGCAACACGGAGCCTCGGGAGGCTCAGGCACCTCCCGAGGCAGGAACTGGCAAAAGGTATGGGAGCCGCTCGAACGTCAAGGGGGACTCCTGAGCAATGCGCCTCAGGATCCTCACTGGTCACATAGCCCCTTGCCCCTTGGTCTCGTCCTGGTGATCCGGACGCCCCAACGGCGGTCGAGGTATGCACGAGATTGGGCCCCGCCGATGTAGAGTGCCGCTTGAGCGTCAAGGGGGACTCCTGAGCAGCGCGCCTCAGGAGCCTCACTGATCGCGTAGCTCCTTGCCCCTTGGTCTCGTCATGGTGATCCGGACGCCCCAACGGCAGTCGAGGTATGCGCGGGATTGGGACCCGCCGACGTAGAGTGATGAAAAGGCTCCCAAACCATTCTGCTCGCAAGGAAGAAGCCCTCCCTGGCGAGATCCTTGAGTTCCCTGGACGCCACAGCTGCACCACACAGCGCACGAGCTTGTCACTGCCTGTCAAGCTAAGTACCCCGACCGTAAGGAGCAGAAACTTTATGATCCGATGATAGCCTGAGTGCTGGGTATGAGACAGGAACGCTAACGTGAGAATGCAGGTGCTACAGTTTACTACGTGTCCCCGTCAGGCCAGTTGTTGCTCCACGTACAGGGAAGGGCATCGCGAAGGAAGGAATCCGGCCTCTCTCGGCGTCGTCGCTAAAACCCCGGTCTTGGGACGGCACGCTCCACCTCAGGAGGGTCCGCCTCGCGAGGCCCTAACGGGTCGTCATCGCTGGGCGTAGTGCGACACCTCAGCGGACCTCACGAAGAGCGCCGGGCACGGAGCAGCGACACATCGGTACGGGCGAAGGTGCGAGGGAGTGTGCGGTGCCGCACCAACGATGACACAGAACTCCGCGCAGGAGACGAAGGCGCGTCACACAAAACAAGCAACCAACAGCTTAAAAGGAGAGGGAATAAAACGAAGGTAAAACGCAAAAGTTTTAATGCCCCCAGGGGCCAAGTGCTTCTTGATGTGACAGGGACCAGAGGAAGAAAACGTGGAAGCCTAGGCGGAGGAGCCGCTGTCGCCATCTAGACCTCCGCTTGCCTCGGTGCCGGAGTCGTCGCCCTGGTCGGAGGAAGGCTCTTGGATGAACTGTTCCACCAGGGCCTCCATGTGCGGGCGCACCTCGTCCCGAAGGGGCCTCTGGAGCTCCTCAGGCACCGGGACGTGGCGGCGCAGGTTGGAGAAGACGCGCGTCAGCGCAATGTCCAGGAGGTCGCGCGCGCTGGACGTGTTGTCCTCGTCCACCCGGGAGACGCCGGTCTCCAGCGCCTCCACCACCTTGCCGAAGAAGTTGAGGTAGCCCCCGTCGCCGTGCGCGCAAGGCAGCGCGGGGGCTTCCCCGACGAACCGGCTCACCGCACCAACCGCGCGGTGGGCGATGTCCAGGTACTGCTTGGCGCGCTGCGCCTCCAACATCTTCGCGTGCGCCGCCTCGACCTGGGCGGCCTGCACAGCATCAGCTGCCCCCTTGATTTGGGCCTGGAGGGACGCCAGCTCCACCTGGGCCTCCGCCTCGGCGTCCGCCAGCTGGGCCCTCAACGCGTCTGCCTCCTCCTGGAGCTCGTCGAGCCTGCGCCTCATGGGCGAGGTGCCCTGGGGGGAGGAAAAAATCAGGTCCGGCGTGCCGGGCATGATTGCAAGAGAATGCTGGGGGTGACGGAACTCTTACTCGTCGATGATGGCCCAGCGCCGACGAGCTTGGGCCGGCCTCGAGGGCCCCCCGCCGCTACTTCCAGAGGCCGATAGTGGAACTGAGGACCCGTGCGTTTCCCCGCACCTGTTGCACTCCCTCCAGACGCCATGGAGGATAAGGGAAGAGAGGAGGATGAGGAAGGTATCTTTGGAAGGATGGGAAGCGAGAGGGCGCGTCAGGATGGCAAGACCCCCCGGGCGGGGCAGGTTTATGGGCGCAACGGCTGCCCACGGGGCGTCGTGGGGAGTGGAGGCGTCATGCGCTCCTCAGGCTCCGCGTGCCAGACTCGGTCGGTGGGCTGCCCTGCTTCACGTCGCTTCATCTGCCCCCGTCGGGTCACATCCGCGTGGCCCGAGAGGGGGAGGACGCAATGAGACAACCGCATTCAAGGAAGGGCAATGATGGCCGGCGCGGCACGCAGGCCTCGCGTCAGCTTGACTCGGGGCGGTTCCCAACATCTTCGGGGAGCGGAGGCGTTCGCGTCTCGTTATGCGCCACACGCCAGGTTGGGCCCACAGGCGATTGGGGCCCGCGGCGCTCAGGTCGGCTTCTTTGCCTCCGCCTAGAAGCCAACTCAAGCGCGCCTTGGGCCCGGGGGCTATTGTCGGTGTCCTGGGAACGGAGGTACCCAGACCTGCCTACCTGCGGCCCAGGGCGTGGCCCACTTCGACAGCCAAGCACGGCCTAGAACGGCCTCATTCAAGACAAGGCCCTCGCAGGAGCCCCGCGCTCGCGAGGAGGACGGCGCCAAGACCCTCTGAGGGAGGAGGCCTCCCCAGGTCACCTCCTAAGGGGCGAAGATCCCTATGCAACGCTAAGCCTCGGGAGACCGGGGGTGACGCAAGCCAGGCCAGGCGGGCACCAGCGCGTGCAGATGAGACAACTTCCTGTTTGGTGTAAAGGAGGCAAAGACGTACACGGGTTCCCAAAGCACCCCCTCAAAGGTTTCCATTCCGGTGCAATGAGACCAATACCACGAGCTCCGCAGGGCGGACGTCATCGCCGAGCCCACCCCTGCATCACCACCGGCTACTTTGCAGGCGATGACCACCTTTTGTCAGGATAAGGTGTACTCCTTGTCCCCCTTCGAATTTGGCCACTGTGGGGTCCCTTCCCGCCATTGCGATAAGGGAAGAGGAGCCAGGCCACTATAAATAGAGGCTAGGCTGCTCCGTAGAGAGGGGGATGGGATACCACCCGAGCACCCTCGCGAGGCAACTCGCCACCGTACTAGTTCTTCCAAAAACCTCCTCGTGAGGCAATCCACCAAAAGCAGGAGTAGGGTTGTACGCTTCGCAGCGGCCCAAACCTGGGTAAATCCTCATGTGCTAGTCGCCTTCCCCGCGATCGAGCAAGTCCGTCGGGCGAGGCTGTCGTGCGGCGAGCTTGGGGCCGAAGCTGTGTAGATCTTCGCACACGCCCCTGGGTTCGAACTTCTTTGGGTTTTGCGGAGCCCGAAATCCAACATTTGGCAGCTGTCGTGCGGCGAGCTTGGGGCCGAAGCTATGTAGATCTTCGCACACGCCCCTAGGTTTGAAGTTCTTTGGGTTTTGCAGAGCCCGAAATCCGACACTTGGCAAGGGAGTCGAATGCACACGCTATGGACTGTATGAATAATTAGCCTGTTGGGCAATCACTGTTTGTAACAGCTCAATGGCGTTCCGGGCTTCAACCGCCATTGGCGACTCACCATCAATAGGGAGGGCAATAAGTCGGGTTGCTGCCACCACCATGTTATCCACCGGGTTGGAGAAGTGCCCCGACGGTGTCACAAAATGTTGCAGCGTCATTTGGACGAGGGGCGGGTTTGGGTCTGGCTGTTCCCTCTGGGCCGACTCTGGCTAGCGAGGTTGAGCCGCCACCCTGCCCCGAGGTATCTCTGTAGTCAATTGGGGTATAACTGGCGCTCCTGGAGTATTTGGGCCCGCTCCAGGAGAGTTGAACAAACGCTTGGGATCATAGACTAGGGGCAGACGGCTCTGGTGCCTCCTTCGAAGGACTGCATCGGACGCGCTTTGATCCAGGCTGATCTGCCACCCTTCTGTTCTCAGACGCTCTACTTCGGCATTAACCTAAGCTTGCAGCGCAGCTGTCCGAGTGTTCTCAGCGTTAATGTCTTGCTGGGCCTTGGTCATCTGTTCCTTTATCTTTGCAATCTCCGCATTGCGTTCTGCCTGATTTTCCACAGTAACCTCAGTCCCCAGCAAGGTTGTTAGAGCAGTCACCAGCTCAGACAGAACTTGAGCCGGCGACCTGATCGAACCAGACCCCCCAGGAGCCGGTGTTGAAGGGTTAACCATTGTTGTTGCCCCGGCCGCCGTAGATTGGAGAGCCGGTGCCGTCCCAGCCATGAATATGGTGGCTCGGCACGGTGGCTCATAGAGGTCCAGAATACTATTGCCATCGGACCAGCCCCCAAGCCTGCCGTCTTCAAGCTGATAAACTGACTCTGTCTCTCCGGTTGAGGACTCACCATTTGAGTAGACGAGAGTCTCTCCCCTAGACACGGAGTTTTCCTCAAGTTTTGCGCCCTGCACAAAACCAAGAAAAACATGCTTCTGGCCGGTTTGAATCCGGGCGGGTTGCGTGCGCCGAGATGACTCAACAAGGTCGGTGCAGATGTTCGGCTCGGGTCCTGATCCGCTGATCTTGCCGATGAATACATGAATCTTGCCGAAGGGGACCCGGTACCCGTACTCGATTGAGTCGGCCTCAGGACCCCAGCCGGCGTCGTTGATGTAGAGCTTGCCGTGACGACTCTTCGTCATCCTGCCAACGGCGTATCCCTTGATCCCTGGGAGAGAGCCCTTCAAGAACTCTAAACCACCATGCGCTGGCCCCACGGTGGACGCCAACTGTCGTGGTTTTGTCACGGCTGATGTCCTAGTGTGAGGACTTAGTCGTGAGGCCATCACAACTGGGTGATTAGCTTGTCAGGGTTGATCGGAATCGAGAGACACGGTTTATCCAGGTTTGGTCCCTCACGAACGAGGTAATAGCCCACTCCTGCTTTTCTGCTTATTGCTTGGTGATCAATACAAGGGAGCGGATTCGCTTGACCTAGCTATCGATCGATTGTAACTTAGGTCTATTGGCCTCAAGGGCTCGCCTTTTATATACAGGTCGAGACCCTGGGCTTACAAGAGTCCGATTCGTGCTACGAGTCGTGACCTAGTATGTTTCTAACACTCCTTGCCTTCTAGGCAAGGAAACTTTAGGCGGCCTTCCAACTCTTGGGTCTTGAGTCGCTGTCTTCGATTCTGGGCTGCCAACCGGCTTATTTGTTAAGCCGCCTTGTCGGTCATGTTCCTTAGTGTCATGACCCACATTGCATGCTGCTTATGAGCCGCCATCAGGATGACCCGGCCCAACGGGGCAGGTCATATCGTGGGGTAATATCCCCAACAATACCGTTGAAATTTCATAGAACGAAGCTGGTGCTTAAACATCAAATTGTATAAGTGAACATCACATTGTGAAAAAACTGAAATAAACTGTGGGCGTGTTAACTACACCAGGCTTAACAGGAACCACATATGACTAATGAAACTGGTATGATAAAATTGAACTGGAAAGTACGTACTTGCACATATAGAACTTCACAAAGCACGGCCCTCTCGTTTAAAAAAACAATGTGAATAATTGAAATAAACAAGGCATACTATATAGCAATTGAATCTGGACATATGCCCACTACAAACAACCGAGTAGGAAAAACAATTAAACAAGGCATATGCTCACTACAATAGGCTTAATAGCAACTAAAAATAGGCATTCATAATATACTGTTGAAATTGCATAAAACGTAGCTAGTGCTTAAACATCAAATTGTATAACTGAACATCACATGTGAAAGAACTGAAATAAACAGTGCACGTGTTAACTACACCAGGTTTAACAGGAACCACATACTACTGTAGAAACATGTATTGATGAAATTCAACTGCACCGCCCATACATTTCGCATTCATGAAATAATTAAACATGACGTCAGTTTCCTCACCTATCACAGAAGGGCTCCTTCCCATTAGAAGAGCACGGATTCTGGGTGTGCTCCCTGTTGTCGCAGATGGGCTCCTTCCCCTTAGAAGATCATGGTGTTGGAGATATGCCCTAGAGGCAATCATTTGCCGGTTTGGACACCGACATCGGTGCTTTCATTGAGAGTTCCGCTGTGACATCAACAGAAGGATCGATGACCCGTCTGTAGATTGCAATTTTTTCTGGACAGTAGAATCGTGTTCATCGTGCCTGCCTCCTCGAGCATCGCTTTAATGATTGCTTTGGTGGAATTGTGCGTAATTGAGTCTAGAACAACCCTGAAAAATTTCATTGCGTTTCGATGGAGGAATCTCCGGCAAAGTCCGGTCTACCGCATCCCTGTCGAATCTAGACGAGAATCTGGACGAGTTTAGGGCGAGGAGTCCAGCATCCAGATCGGACAACGTTTGGAAGATCCCACCGTTTAACGGCAGCGTAATTCTCATATCGATCATCCCTCAAATTTTCAACTCGATTTGACCGTTCAAACTCCGAGAGACGTCCGATGAGTGCATCCATTTTCGGATATGTTTTCTGCGCGAAAATGAAACTGACCCGAATTCATCTTTCTTCATGAACGGGGTATTGGACATCCTTTTTTGAGGAATTTTTGTTAGGGTATTGTGTGTTGTTCTCAAACATGTGCTCACAAAATTTAAAGCCTTTTTTCTAGGTAATCTTTGATGTCGCGTTGGTATCAGACCAACCCGACAACATTGCTCCACGGCTGCCGACCTGCGCTAGATAGATCCTCGCTTCGTCGAGCCGAGGTCAACCTCATCGGATCATCACCTCGACGAGCCGATGAAGAGTTCGGAATCGCGAGGGCCAAATAATTATCGAGAGAACCTCGTCGCCCCACAGGTTGCACGGATCGGGCGCATTGCTTCACGAAGCCAGCATTGACCGCATCACAAATTCGGACCTGCATCGGCATTGTCGCGCTCTCGTTTCTTCAAGCTGAGGTCCACGACGCCCACCTGCTTCAACACGTCGGCTGGCATGGGGGCTCTAGCGTCAGCTGGCCGACCTTCTTCGTCACCTCGGCTAGACCGGGGGCTTCGTCATCTCTTCATCAACCTAGTCCTGGGACTTTGGCGTCACTAGCCGACCAGCTTCATCACCTCGGCTGGACCGGGGGCTTCGCCTTGCCACATCGGCCGTGCTACTTCGCCACTTCAACAAGCCGAGATCTTTGCTCGGGCACCTCGGGACCGGCTTGGGGGCTGGGACCTCGACCCGCTACAAGCTCTAGCCACGTCATAAACATCGAGCACATTAACCAGCTAAGTCACTTTCATGCTCACCTTTTTTCAATTTTTAATATATGTGTGGGTCAACCAAGCATTATATTTGTGTTAAACAAAAAAGTTGTTTGTTAAAAACATAGCATGTTAAAAGCGTCATTTGTTAAAAACACTTCCTTTACCCAATTTAACCAGGGGCTCTTAAATTTATATGAGCCGTTTTATAATAAATGTGTTTTATTCTTGGTCGTTGCAAAGTCTTTTTCTACTAAACCTTTTTTCCAACACTAGTGTATGGTCAATGGCCGGATAGCCTGGTTTCTTTCTAAAGCCGCTCGAGTTTAGTTCGCTAAACAGGCCTCGGAGAAACACTCCGCCTTCGGGATATGGAGGTTGAAGCCAAAGGATGGCCCGCTTGAAGTCCAGAGATCAGATGTATCAAGTTAAAGCACGACCGAAGCACATATTAATTTTGAGACCAATTTTCGGATTGGCACCAAAAAACTTGATTTAGTTTGGCCGCAAAGTTTTCGCTAAAGTTTTTTGCTTTTCCGAGCTTATGGCACCTTTAACCTATTTTTATGTTTTTCTTTCAGGAGGTAGGACATCCTCTTGTTCGAGGTGTTCTACATGGTGGTTCTGCTCGAGGAATCTTTTCTGACCTGCAGTTCGGCATCTTTCCTGCCGAGCTGCACCTCGGCGTTGTCAAAACATACACAACAGTTGAACTAGTTCTCGTGGAGATACGATCCTTGGGTCGGCCATGTTGCCCAACCCAAGTCTCGGGGGCTACTGATTATACAGCTCGTCACAGAATAAATTGCACCAAACGAAATAAATTCCGCAAAAAACAGCCTGAGACCGAGGTGGTGCACCACCTCAGAAGCAGTCTGGCATAAAGCTCAGATGCAAATGGCTGGCTCCATAAAAGACTATTCGACATTTAAGCTCGCATGAACTCCTTCAATTTTTCAGGGACCGAGGTAATCTATGACACCTCAGATGCCGACCAGCATTGGAGCTCGGCTGCAAAAGGACACCTTGGATGCCGACCATCGTTGGAACTCGGCTGCAAAAGGGCACCTTGGATGCAATTCGGCGTTGGAGCGCGGACTCAAGAGAACACCGCCGCACGGGAAACACTTCAAACCCAAGGTGTGGCGTAAAAATAATAAGGCATTGATAAAGGCCGAGAAATTAAAGGGGCTCCTCGGATGCCCGACGTGTGAACTCTTCGGATACACCTCGGCGATCCTCAAGATCGGAGATGTGAAGATTTGTTGAACCAGTTTTCAAGACCGACGACTGAAGATGAAGAACAGTTTGGAAAAACCGAGGAGCGTCCCCCCAGCTTGAAGACCGGTTTAGGGAGCTACTGATGGTGTCCTGGACTAGGGGGTACTCACCAGGTCGTCTCCCGACCAGGTGGGTTGGGCCAAGGACCCCCATGGAGGTTTACTAATGGGCCACTTCGGGCAGCCCATGATGCATACAAGGGAGATTCCACAAGACTTGGCGCACAAGACAAGGACTCCTCTAAACCCTAGGCCTATGGTGCATTACATAAACGGAGGCCAGGCTAGTCAATAGACAATCTGAGAGTTATGACATCAAGATCCTTATACTCATCTAGGGTTTAGTCCCTCTGATCTCGTGGTAGATCGACTTTGTAATTGTCATACACACATCAATACAATCAAGTAGGACGTAGGGTTTTACCTCCTCGAAAGGGCCCGAACTTGGGTAAGCATTGTCCCCCTTCCATCCTATTCCCCATCGATCCAAGATCCACAACTCGGGACCCCCTACCCAAGATCTGCCGGTTTTGACACCGACATGACCATGGATGGGAGCGTCTCGAAAACTTCACGAGATGCGTTGGACCGCGACCACCCGCATGTGGCTCAACTAATTAAGGTGATGTGATATTTCAATACCATATGCATAACTTTTTGATGTGGCACATGCATCTCTCACTAATTGGACAGTACGTGCATTGCGAAGGTTTTGTGTATATGTACTATTGCCCCTCCCCCACCCTCACCCCCCCACACACGCTTTGAGCCGTCGAGAGGGCATATATATGTATATATATATATATGTGTATATATATATACATACATATATATATATATACATATATATATACATATATGTATATATAAGCACAACCTAGCTATATCGTAACACAGACCAAGACCTAGCTAGCTTGGTCAAATTACCCCCTCCCCACCGACTTCGAGCCATCGATCAATAGGCCACATATATGTGATGTATATATAGTATACTATACCCTCTTGATGACAACTAAAGTGACATGTCACGTGGCCACACGGATGGTGTGTGTCATCCATAACAACACATCATTTCCACTTCAAAATATCCAGAGGTCGTATGTATGAATGTGGTGCGGGGGATGTTTAAATACCAAATATATATACACAACTTCGATGTGACACATACACACAGACATCCTCTCACAAGCGAGAAAGTACAAGTACGGAGGTAAAGAATATGTACTATGCGCCGATTTAAGTGGCAGGGTCAACGGTCCATCTATGTATGTATATATATACACATAGATATACATGTGTGTGTGTATGTATGCGCTCAAACTTTGGTCTGGAGTCTCACTATGAACTATATCGTAACAAATACCGGTAAGACTATATCCACCTTGGTCAAATTAACCCGTAGTATGCGCCGGTTTAAGTGACTGACCACGCGGGCCCACAGATTGGCATGTCATTCATAACCACACGAGGGAGAGACAACATCAGCGCTTGCATGTGGCCCCAAACATATATGCATGTATGAAAGCGTTGTGCGATGTTTTCAAATACCAAACGCACAACTTTTGCCACGTGTGTCTCGCAAACGAGAATGTCCCCCGTACGAAGGTTCACGACCCACAGTATATATGCCTCACCCACACTTCGAGTCGATGGGAACGATTCAGTGTGTACGCATGCGTTTGAACTTTGGTCAGGAATCTCAATGCATGTCAACTACGTACATTAACATACCAACAAGAAGAAACTACCTTGGTCAAATTAACATCTCTCTACTGCCGCCGGTCAAAGTGACGGCCCACGTGAGCATGGACGGGTGTGCCGCCGGTAATCACGTGAGAGGGTGCTTGACCAAACAACGACTGCACGAGGCACATACATATGTATATATGTAATTAAGTGATTGTTTAATTAGTAACCAATGGACAACTTCAATCTCACCTGCTTAGAACCTGTAAGTCCACATATATGAAGCATCGATCACACAACACGTATAGTATATATATGCCCCCCCCCATTTAGAGATGGTGGGATGGGTTCATGGGTATGCATGAGCTCAAACATTTGTCTCGATGTCTCACCATGGCATATCGTAACGCATATCGAGGATGATCCACCTTGGTCAAAACCATAATAGGTCACAAGTGATTGACCACATAGGCCCCATAGATGGATGCGTCACCGATGACCATGCATGCGAGGTAGCCACTGAGGACCACCACCAGTTATATGTGACCCAAGCATATGTATGGGTGTGTTTTTATGTAAAAATGCAAACTGCATGACTTTGATGCGGTGTCTGCTTCATAAATTGGAAAGTCCCCACACTAAAGTTAACTACATGCAACATGTCTCCTATCACCCCCACCCCGGCCCTCAACTTTGAGCAGCAGGAGGGACTCATGAGTGCGCACGCGTCAAAATTTGGTGTGCAATCTCACCATGATCTACTGCAACACTGACAAAAATGAATCCACCTTGGTCAAACCCCTCTCGTTGCGGTTCGAAGTGATAGACCATGTGGGCCCACAAATGGGCGCGTCACTAATAACACATGAGGGATTGTCCAAGGGACGACCACCACCACGTGTATGTGTCCCAAACATATGTATGACGTAAGTGTTGTGTCTTATTTTAAATATTCAATGCACAACTTTGATACTCTGGTGTGGCAACTGCTTCACAAAACAGGTAATCCCACATAGAGAGGCTCATGCCATGAACTGTAAAGACCCCCCCCCCCCGCCGACCACCACCCAAACCACCAATTCGAGGTGCGTCAAACTATTTTATGCAGTAAACACGAGACATATGAGTCCGTGTGAAAATTAGAAAAAGTTCATAAGTTCATATATAATTCAAAAAATCATACATCAATTGAGTTCCTAGGAATTCCTAGGGGAAATCATATGTGCCATAACTGGGTTCATGTTTAGTCCCCATGCAATAAATGGTAAGAAATCTCAAACATCCTAGCGTCGTGGAAAACCTTGAAGAAATCTTGGTTTTTAGACAGCTCGGGCGCACACATTGAAAATATTCATTTTTAAATTCAAGTAAATCCAAAAATCAGCTGAAATTCATGAAACTTGGAATTTTTTTTCATGATATATATATATATACATATGTGTGTGTGTATATATATATATATATGACACCAATATGCTGTGATAATTTTTTGCCAAATTTGAGACAAGTTTTTGATATACTTTTCTTACAAACAGGACCTATTTAAGGTTGGTACACACAGTTGTCATGTTACCATCGCAAACGATTAAAGTATTCAAGCCGTGTGCATTAGCCCCGCGTGCCGTGCCAGCGAATATGAGTTGACGGGATGGGACGCATGCGAGCAGTCCGCTGCTCAGACTGACCGGGAGGCGTGCTAGCAGGTGTGTATATTGACGGGACGCGTGTGAGTAGGCCGCTGCACTGGCTCACCGGGAGATGTGCGAGCAGGTGTGTGAATTGACGGGACGCGTGCGAGCATTCCTCTGTGCAGGCTCGTCGGGAGACATGCGAGCAGGGGTGTGAAATAATGGGAGGCATGTGAGAAGACCGCTGCGAAGGCTCACCGGGAGGCGAGCCATTTAACCGCCTCCCGCCTAGCTCCCAACCACTCCATACTAATCGCTTATGTGTTGCTGGTTATAACAGGCGGCTGCACTCCCCACTCTCTCTGCACACCGCCTTCATCCTTGCCGCCATTCCCAGTCGTAAACGCTCTCGGAAGTGTATCAGATGGCGACCAAGTGCCTCATCGGAGGGAGTGGTGACGCGGGGTTCGAACCCATGGCCGGCAAAGCACCTAAGCCTCTCTTGATGCTGGGTGACGAGGTTGCCTTCCCCACCGATGAGGTCTCGCACGGACAGATGCGCGGCCACGACGTCGTAAGCCCCGCCGTGCCTCCCCAGCAGGAGGCGGTGTTGCACAGAGACTACTACGACCTCTATGATGACCACTCCAATGACGACAACTCCGACGATGACGGAGGACCGGTTAGGCATGCTAATAATCTATCTAAGGTTATAGTGATTTAATGGTTGATCTGTACAAATGATCATGTTGCTAATAATCCATCTAGGATTACTGATTGTGCTAATAATTCGTAAACAGATTTTAGAATTGATTTGAATGGCCTACATAGATGATTATACATGTACCCCCTCTGTAAATAAATAGTGTATAAGAGCATTTAGATCACTACTTTAGTGATATAGGGAGTAGTACTTGAAAGTTACTAGTTTGTTTGACAATAATCAGTTCATGCATTTATAGTCATTAGTTAATAATTTTGTTGCACTAAGTTGTTTCTGAAATTATTTTATGCATTTCATTCATCAATGTCATGATTTTTTATTATATGTATAGGCGCTATCTGACGACGTTGAAAGCGATAAATATGTCCAGAGGAGGTACAAGAAACAAAAGCTCAGGGAGTTCTATGCAGGAAATCATAATCGTCGTATCGGGACCAGGAATGGGGGCTTCAGATGCCCGTTCTGCGCCCAAAGGCTTAACCCCGTGTTTGCAAGTGTTCTGGCGCATGCTAGAGGACGAGCCGTTGGCTCCTTTTGGCAGAAGTATTCTCGCAGGGTGGCGCATGCCGCGTACACGGGGTACCTAGAGAAAGTTTATGTTGTTGGTGGGTACGATTAGGATATAGTTATATATACATGTCCAGCACTACCCTAACTATCTAGTTTGTGTGTCTTATATCTATGTTTGAGTATGTTTATTATGTGTTGATACAGATGTTGGTGAGACTTTGTTTTATGAATTAGTACGTAGAGCAATGTAATTGCAGTCTTGAGCTGCAATCAGTTTGGTTGATGGAATATTTATGCTAATCTTAGACTTCACACAACACGCACATCTACCTGTGAATGTTGGCATTTGTTTAACACTATGCATATTACGGTAAAAAAATGCTAGACTTACCTTTAAACTTGATTTTTTCTGAATAATTTAAGTTGCTTACCACATATGTCATGTGGTTTGAAACTTGTTGACCGTGGTAGAAAAATCAGATGTCACACGAGAAAGAATTTTTGGAACCGATTTACAAACTTGGTTATTTTCCCAGATTGAAACCGTGTGCGATGACTAACATTGCGCTGCGACACGCGTGTCCTGATTTCTGCCATTTGTGATACAATCAGTGAACTGGCATCGTATGAGAGTCGTATTTTGGCAGTACCATTTTGACTTAAATATGCAACGGACATTTGATGTCTGCACCTTAACATGTAATCGACTTGATTTAATTACCATTCTGGCTTGTGTTTCCCCTCCCGATCTCATCGCAAACGAACTATGTCGAATCGGGGCTCCAGGGACCCAAGAAAGGTTCGAACTCAGGGGTGCGCTGGCTCTCCAACCCTGCTCCCTCTTGCTAACCTATGGTGATGCTCCGGCGTGCTTGATCTTGGGGGAAGAACAAGGAACACGATGGTTTACCCAGGTTCGGGCCACCTCGCGGTGTAAAACCCTACTCCTGCTTGTCTTGATTTCTTAGGGGTGAGAGTGAATACAGAGGGAGTCCGTCCGTTCTATGGTGGCTGCCCTGCTCCTTTTATCCTGGCTATGGTCCTCTTCCCCCGAAAATATCAGGCGGGAAGGGTTGCCACAAGCGCCAGTTTGAAGGGGGGCAAGACTGCAGCTTATCCTGACAAAATTGGTCTTCGCCTGCAACAGACTCCCTTCGTGACGCGCTGGTGGGCTCGGGAATGACCTCCATCCTGGCGAGCCCCCATCCTTAGCCTCCTTACACTAAACGGGAAACCTTTGGGGGTTGCTTTGGGAATCGATGCGCTGGCCCAGCTCCCTTAGCACCAAAGAGGACAGTCTTCTCAGCGTCGCCTCCTACCATGGCTCCGGACGTTGCTTGGTAGGGCGCGCGTCGCCCTTATGGCAGGGTGGGCCGCACGACCCCGTTGAACCGTCCTTGACCTATGTGCCCCGCGAAGCCCCCATGGGGCAGCCCCGGGAGGCGACCTCGTGAGGGCGTCCTCTTAAGGCTGGTGGGGGTGCCTCCGGCCGAATGCCTCACGAGGCGGGGGTCCCCGCGAAGGACTTTCCGCGAGGCCTAATGCCAGGCCGTACTGGGCCCTGGCCGCGCGTCGCGTCTTGGGCCTCAGGCAGATGAACTGAGTACCTCCTGTCCTAGGGGCCCGACAAACTATATTACGGAGCCGACATCGATCATTCACATCCTCACACCCGCTGCTTAGTGTTGAACGTGTGTGCTGCTTTAAGTCATTGCACGCACTTTGTTTTCGCCAACCGTTTGCCATTTAACGCCCAAAATAATGGGAGGTTCTTCTAGCTGACGCGTGGCCAACCGAGTCGGGCGGGGAAGCTTTGCACGGTTGTGCGGAAACGGGCTCACCAACGATACGTTTGGTGGCACTTCGAGCCATCGCGTGGCCAAACGAGCCGCGTGTTCGCGTGCTGGTCAAGCTTGCATAGCAATCCTCCCCCGGAACGCGGTGACAAGACGTGGCAATTACATCCCGTCCAGCCCCCATTTACTCCACCACTCATTTAACCTCATGTCTCTCTTCAACCTTTCCCCACAACGCAAGAAGCACACCCATGACTCCAAATACAAAGAGGATATCCTGCTCGCCTCCAATGGCGGTGCTCCCAGCGGCTGCCGACGACGAGCGGCAGTTCACCATTCGTGCCTACGTGGACACCCACGTAAGGTTCAAGGACCTCTCGGTGGTGTACACCAACGACCCGGACTGGGTGGAGAACTCCATCCACACATGGAGCAGTTACTTGCCGATGACAAGTACAAAGTGCTCGGCTTAGACCTCGAGTACACCGGAGGTCGTGCCGGGCATGATCAGAAGGTTGTCGTTGCCTAGATGTACATGGGCCATTACGTCCTCGTCTACCACTACTGCCTGGCCACAAGGCCTTGCGAGCGTTTCGCCGGGTTTATCAACAGCCCCGACTACATATTCGGTACGGTGGACACGACCAATGATGAAAAGGTGCTCAAGACCATAGGCTTGGACTGTCGGAATCTTGTGGACATCAAATGCCAGTACAGGATCTTGTGCGGCGAGGAGAAGCATAAGGACTCCCTGGTTGACCTCGCCACGACCATCATCGACCCCGGTTACAGACGCATGAAGGATGTCTGCAAGAACAAGACGAGGGTTGCCTGGCACCGCACCTGGGTCCGAAGACTGGATGAAGATCACATCAAGTACGCGGCCAAGGATGCGTACGTAAGCTACGAGATGTGCAGGCAGATCGTTGACATGAGGAAGTGCCTTCGTCCTGCACCGACCGGTACCCGTCGTCATAAGAAGTATAAATGATTTGATGATCGTTACTACTAGTTTAGTATGCATGTACTTGTTAAATTGAGGTGTGCAAATGTTATATGTAGTCAGTAATGTAATTGGATGTTTATTTAGGTTATGCGATCATGTTGTTGTTCTGTAGACAGAGCATAGATGGTATGCAGACAGAGCAAATCACATTGCTTACGATTAAAGAAAGGAACATGTCAGTGATGGTTCCAACAATCACAGACAATCATCTGGAACAACTGTATGCTAGGTATCGCACACGTAATTATTTTCTGAATCGTAGTTGACGCCTTGCCATAGCACACGGTTTTTGTTATTCCCGACGGACCTTGAACTATACTGTTTGTGATGCATGCATCGCACACAGTTTGGTCGAAGGGTCTCTGATTGATGTGTCATCTTTGGTCGGGCTCTGGTGCAAGTACGACACATGTTTTGATCTACGGAGCACCACTGATGATCTTCTTGTGCGGCGCGCCACAGCCTCTCGGCGGAGAAGCGGCTATGTTCCTCCGCGGCGCTGTCGTGCCCTGCGCCAAGGGTCTGCTCAACCCTTGCGATGACGCGCAACACAGCATTGTTCGGCGTGTCGCCAGGCACGCCATTGACCTCGATGGGGTGTTGCACCTGCACCAGATCGTTTTCGTCATCGAGGTGGTTGACAGCAGAGGTGGCGCTTGATCGGGTTGGCATGCTTGGTAGATGGGCTAGCCTGCACTAGGTGTGCATCCACGTGTGTTGCATGCCGGCTCTTATGCTCATTCGCTTTTGGCGGGAACCGGTGGGGAAGCTTGCGCGGGAACTTGCGCGGTTGCGCACGGGAACGTGGCCAAAAGAAACACATGTGTGGTGCCGAAGCGTGCACTTGATTCCTTGGGCAGCAATGCGGTGACAAGATGGGATAGAGGAGGAAGAAATACTAAGTTCACAAATGCGATTATTAATGAGAGATGTACTATATATTATTTTCAAATCAAATTTGGAGGATTTCAATACATTTTTTTGAGATGTTAATCACGCCTGATCGAAGATGGCATGTCACTCTATTAGTGTATTTTATAAATCCTGCAAATGAAAGAGGCCCGTAGTGTTCAAAAATGCATCTAGGCACTGATATGTTGTCTTCATTTGCAGATACAAGCAGGACTGGGAGTGGAAAAAGTGGCGCAGTATAACAATCCCATCGAATGCCTTGAATTTGGGCCTTGTAATGCTGAAATATTTCATCCCATGGATTCTGAATAATGGATTTGATTTCTAATATCTGTTTGTAACTTGTAATCTTTGAATTTGGACCTTGTAATGTTAGAATTTGAACCTTGCAATATTGCTGGTGTTTGTGATACAATATTTGAAATTGCATTGTGTTCTTTTTTGGTTATGCAATCATGTTCTTATAAGTACATATGTTATTGTTCTGTAGGCACAACATAGTGTTGGGGAACGTTGCATGGGAAACAAAAAAATTCCTACGCACATACAAGATCTATCCATGGAGATGAGCATCTACGAGAGGAGAGATCGGATCCACATACCCTTGTAGATCGCTAAGTGGGAAGCATTAAGAAACGCGGTTGATGTAGTCGAACGTCTTCGCGATCCAAATCGCAAGCCGTCCCGCGATCCAATCACGATCTAGCGCCGAACGGACGGCACCTCCGCGTTCAGCACATGTACAGCTCGATGATGATCTCCGCCTCCTTGATCCAGCAAGCGAGGGCGGAGAGGTAGACGAGTTCTCTGGCAGCACGAGGCGGTGGTGGTGGAGCTGTTCCGGCAGGGCTTCGCCGAGCACTACCGAAACCGATCTAGAGGAGAACTATTCTAGAGGGGGAGAGAGAGGGTTGCGTCGTGGCTTGGGGTGCGGATGCCCTCCCTCTCCCTCTCTATTTATAGGAGGAAGGGGTAGGTGGGGTGCAGCCCTAGCCTCTCCTCCAAGGAGGGGTTCGGCCGACTTGGGGGGAGGAGTCCTCCTCCCACAAGGGGGGTGGGAACCCTAGGGAGGAGTCCCTCCCCTCCAAGGCACCTCCACCCTTTTTTTCTTTCCTTTGAGCACATGGGCCCCTTATGGGGTCGGCTGCCCAACCCACCAGGGGCTGGTGCGCCACCTCTTGGGCCCATGTGCCCACCCCCGGGGTGGGTGGGCCCCTCCCGGTGGACCCCCAGAACCCATTCGTCACTCCCGGTACACTACCGGAAGTACCCGAAACTTTTCCGGAACCCAAATACCACTTTCCTATATATAAATCTTTACCTCTGGACCATTTTGGAGCTCCTCATGACGTCCAGGATCTCATCTGGGGCTCCGAACAACCTCCGGTCACCAACATGCATAACTCAATAATACCAAAACGTCATCGAACGTTAAGTGTGCAGACCCTGCGGGTTCGAGAACTATGTAGACATGACCGAGACGCCTCTACGTTCAATAACCAATAGCGGGACCTGGATTCCCATATTGGTTCCTACATATTCTACGAAGATCTTTATCGGTTGAACCTTTATGTCAAGGATTCAGTTAATCCCGTACGCTATTCCTTTTGTTTATTGGTATGTTACTTGCCCGGGATTCGATCGTCGGTATCTCCATACCTAGTTCAATCTCGTTACCGGAAAGTCTCTTTACTCATTCCGTAATACAAGATCTTGTGGCTAACACTTTAGTCACTTTGCTTGCAAGGCTCATTGTGATGTTGTATTACCGAGTGGGCCCTGAGATACCTCTCTGTCACACGGAGTAACAAATCCCAGTCTTGATCCATGTCAACTCAACAGACACCCTCGGAGATGCCTGTAGAGCATCTTTATAGTCACCCATTTACGTTGTGACGTTTGATACACACAAGGTACTCCTCCGGTGTCAGTGAGTTACATGATCTCATGGTCATAGGAACACATACTTGACATGCAGAAAACAATAGCAATAAACTGACACGATCATATGCTACGTTCATAGTTTGGGTCTTGTCCATCACATCATTCTCCTAATGATGTGATCCCATCATCGAATGACAACTCTTGTCCATGGCTAAGAAACCACAGCCATCTTTGATTAACGAGTTAGTCCATTAGAGGCTTACTAGGGACACATTGTTGTCTATGTACCCACACACGTATTTGAGTTTCCAATCAATACAATTATAGCATGGATAATAAACATTTATCATGAACAAGGAAATATAATAATAACCATTTTATTATTGCCTATAGGGCATATTTCCAACACATAGATGTTGTGCAGACAGAGCTAATCACAATACACACGGACTAAACTATGAAACCCGTCGGTGATGATTTCATCAATCGCTGACAATTGTATACCAACAAGCGTTTTCCCACAACACACACAGGTTATTAGCACCAAACGTCTGTGTTATTTCTGGTGTTCGCACACGATTCTGATTACTCACCTGTTGTTGTATATCGCACAGATTTTGTTATGCCGAATCGTTTGTGTTCTACTGTATCATCGCACACAGTTTATGGTAGTGAACTATGTGCCCTCTATCGCACACATCTGGATCTCTGTAACCGTTTGTGTTATTTTAGCTAATCGCAAACAGTTCATATGGAAGAACTGTATGGCAGAAATCGCACACGTAAGTCTTTTCTGAATCGTATTTGATGGTTCCGCCATCGCACACAGTTCGTGTTATTGGCGATGGAGCTTGAACTATACTGTTTGTGATTCATGCATCGCACACAGTTTCGTCGAAGGGTCTCTAATTGATGTGTCATCGTTGTACCATCCTGTAGTAGTGGAGGTACTCTCGGTAACCCCGGTTGTAACTCCAATGCAGGTTGAGCATGTGGACTCCTGGTAAACCCCGGTCATCCCAAGCTTCTCTCTAGAGACCCTGGTAAACCCCAGTCCTCTAAGATCAGCGTCATAACTCCCCATTGGTTCAACTCATTGATTTTAAATGTAAGAGGGGAATGAGATGAAACTGAAAATTCTTGGATGAGTTGCTCAAAGTTTTTCGTAACCGGGGACACATCTAATCATGATTAGTTTTATACACTCTACAGAGGTTTGTGTACTTTACCCATGATTCCCGATTACACCCTCCTGCTACTAAACTTCAAATGTGAAGTAGGTAGGTAGATAAAGACAAGACTTTTGGGAAGTAGTCGCCCTCTCAGAAAAGACAGACCCAGTCCAACCTACAAACATGTATCTACTGGTTTCCGCGGGAGGGTTTCCACAACTTACTCGATCCTGACAAAGCCCATACTGTCTCACGGTCACACATGGAAGCTACTCGACTTTTTAACTCGTACAATCTTTGGTACCTGGGTGGTAATCCCCACCAAATACTACACTCCGTTGACCCAATCAAAGCCAGTCCACCCAGAATGATTCATTAATTAAGTAGTAGTTAATTAGTAAGCCATGCGGTTGTATGGTGTGGTACGTCTCCAATGTATCTATAATTTTTTATTGTTCCATGCTGATATATTATCATTCTAGGATACTTTTTGGGTCTTTATTTACCATATTATAATATTTTTGAGCACTAACCTATTGACCCAGTGCCCAGTGCCAGTTGCTGTTTTCTGCGTGCTTTTTACTTTTCAGGTTTACAATACCAAACGAAGTCCAATTGCCATGAAACTTTTTGATGATTTTTTTAGGACCAAAAGAAGACCTGGAAGCTTCGGGAGGAGGCCGGGAGGTGCACGAGGGATCCACCACACATCAGGCGCGCCCTAGGGGGCGCCCTGATATGTGGTGGCCCCCTCGTGGCTCTCCCGACGCCCCTCTCTAATATTGCAAAAACCCTGAAGGCAGTCCTGAAACCCATTTTCCGCCGCTGGAAGTCTCTGTTCCATCGCGAGGCCATCTGGAGCTCCGTTCCGGCACACTGCCAGAGGGGGGATCGATCACGGAGGGCCTCTACATGAATCTTGCTGCCCTCATGATGATGTGTGAGTAGTTCACCACAGACCTATGGGTCCATAGCTAGTACCTAGATGGCAATCTCTCTATCTCTTGATCTTCAATACAATGGTCATCGCATCTTCGCTTTGGTCTATCCGATGTAATCCTATTGTGCGGTGTGTTTGTTGGGATCCGATGAATTGTGGGTTTATGTTCAAATTATTCATGAAAAGTATTTCAGATACCTCTGATATATATTGTATTTTAATTGCATGATCATTATAGCTTTGTAATGCTCTCTGATTTATTGATGTGCTTTGGCCAAGTAGATTGATATTTCATCGGTGGGAGTGGTGCGTTGTGGTAGGTTCAACCTGACGAGTTTCTATATCCCAGTGACAAAGTACGGGACAAGATGTGTCTTTGTGTTGTTGCTACTAAGGATAACACGATGGGTTTCATTCATATTGCTTGAGTTTACTTTGTCTACATCATGTCATCATTCTCCATGCATTACTCTGTTTTGCTTAATACTCTAGATGCATGCTGGATAGCGGTCGGTGAGTGGAGTAATAGTAATAGGTGCAGGCATGAGTCGGCCTATTTCTTTATGGACATGATGCCTATATATACATGATCATTGCCGTGAAAATCGCATAACAATCCGCTTTTCTATCAATTGCCCAACAGTAATGTGTTACCCACCGTATGCTGCCTACATGAGAGATGCCGCTAGGGAAAACTATGGCCCCCGAGTCTATTCACTTATATATTTACAATTTCCACTATTACCTCGCTGCCTTTATTTACTTTTTATTTTATTTTGCAATTTACAATTATCAACAATTATCTACACAACTCAGTTCCTTGCAAATAACGAGATCAAGGGGATTGACAACCCTCTTGCCCGCGTTGGGTGCAAGTTGTTTGTTAATTTGTGTGTAGCCGCTAAAGACGGTTGAGGATTGATATTCCTATTGGTTTGATAAACCTTGGTTTCATAACTGAGGGAAATACTTATCCCCTTTGTTCCGCGATAACCCGTTCCTCTTCACGGAAAACCCAACATAGATCACGAGTATCAGGAATGATTTCTGGCGTCGTTGCCAGGGAATATCATCATCAACTATCAAGTAACTTCACACAAATTTCCATTCACTTGTTTATCTTTTTATTTACCGTTATATTTAGTTTGTCTTATAAAAATCAAAAATACAAAAATATTTATCTTTGCTTGTTACTAGTTCACTTCTCCCCTTGCTAGTTTACTTGTCTTGCTTGTTACTTTGCTTGTTCGGTCACCATGTCTCAAGATACTACTAAGTTGTGTGACTTCTCAAATACTAATAATAATGATTTTATTAGTACTCCTATACCAGCCGCCACTAGTGCGGAGGCTTTTGATATTAATGTTGCACTGCTAAATCTTGTCATGAGAGATCAATTTTCGGGAAGTCCTAATGAGGATCTCGCGTCACATCTTAATACCTTTGTTGAATTATGTGATATGCAAAAGAAAAAGGATATGGATAATGATATTGTGAAATTAAAATTATTTCCTTTTTCACTAAGAGATAAAGCTAAAGCTTGGTTTTCATCTTTACCTCGTAATAGTATTGGAACATGGGATAAGTGTAAAGATGCATTTATTGCCAAGTATTTTCCTCCTGCTAAGATCATCTCCCTTAGAAATCAAATAATGAATTTTAAACAGCAAGATCAAGAACATGTTCCACAAGATAGGGAGAGAATGAAATTGATGATAAGAAATTGTCCAACTCATGGCTTAAACATGTGGATGATTATCCAAAACTTCTATGCTAGACTAAACTTTGTGTCTAGAAGTCTTCTAGATCCTGCTGTAGGTGGTATCTTTATGGATGTGACCTTAGGAGAGGCCACAAAACTTCTGGAAAACATTACGACAAATTATTCTCAATGGCATACCGAAAGGGCTCCAACAGGTAAGAAGGTAAATTCTGTTGAAGAAATCGCTACTTTGAGTGAAAAAATGGATGCTCTTATGAATATGGTTGCTAGTAAAAATGCTCATGTTGATCCCAATGATATGCCCTTGTATACTTTGATTGAGAAAAATAATGATGCTATTGATGTGAACTTTGTCGCGCGAAATAATTTCAACAATAGTGCTTATAGAGGAAACTTCAATTCTAGACCGTATCCCGGTAATTCCTCTAACAACTATGGAAATTCATATGAAAATTATTCTAAAAATACTAATAGGATACCATCTGATCTTGAGAACACAATTAAATAATTTATTAATTCTCAAAAGGGTTTCAACACAATGGTAGAAGAAAAATTGCATGTAGTTGATACTTTGGCTAAAAACATGGATAAAATTGCTCTTGATGTGGAAACTCTTAAAGGCAAAGCTTTGCCACGCAAGCATGATTTTAATGATGCTTTTAAATCTATCCAAATATCTATTAATGAAAGTAAGGAGAGGACCGCTAAGTTGAGAGCTAAGCGGGAATTCTTAGAAAAAGCTCTTCCACCCGATTTTTACCGGAATCATAATGAAGATCTTAAAATGATTGGTACTTCTCATATTGAATCTTTATTTACCTCTCTGAATATAAATGATAAAGGGACTGGAGATGAGTCAACTCTAATTGAGAAGCGTCCTGTTTGCTTGGTGGGTGATGATTTTGATGCTAAAACTGAAAAACGTGGATTTGGAGAGGTCAAAACTTTAACTTGTGATGTGACCACTATTTTGGATTACAAGGACTTTAATTATGATAATTGCTCTTTAGTAGAATGAATTTCCTTTTTGCAATCCATTATTAGCTCACCCAATGCTTATGAACAAAATAAAGCTTTTACCGAACATATAGTAGAAGCTATGATAAAAGCTTATGATGAGAAACTTGAGCTTGAAGTTTCTATTCCTAGAAAATTGCACGATGAGTGGGAATCTACTATTAATATAAATATAAATAAATATAAATGCAATGCTTTGTGTGACCTTGGTGCTAGTGTTTCAACTATTCCCAAAACTCTTTGTGATGTGCTTGGTCTCACTAATATTGAAGATTGTTCCCTTAACTTGCATCTTGCGGATTCTACCATTAAGAAACCTCTAGGTAGAATTAATGATGTGCTTATGTCAGAATCGGGGCTCCGCGGACCCAAGAAGGTTCGAACTCTGGGGCGTGTGCGAAGATCTCAACCAACTCTAGCCTCAAGCTCGCCACTCCACAGCCAAGCCTCGCCGAATACGCGCGAGCGAACGAGAAGACGGACACAGAGATTTACCCAGGTTCGGGCCACCTTGCGGTGTAAAACCCTACTCCTGCTTTTGGTGGATTGGCCTCACGAGGAGGTTTGGGGATGAACTAGTACAGTGGTTGAGTGACCTCGCGAGGGCTCAGAGGTGAGGATGGATCGGTCCGCCTCTACGGTGGGTGCTGGTACCTATTTATAGTGGCCTTGGTCCTCTTCCCTTATCGCATTGGCGGGAAGGGATCCCACAATGGCCAATTTTGAAAAGGGACAAGAGGTACATCTTATCCCGACTAAAGGTGGTCTTCGCCTGCAAAGCTTCTCGGCGTGATGCAGAGGTGGGCTCGACGATGACATCCGTCCTGCCGAGCTCGTGGTCTTGGTCTTGTTGCACCAGAACGGAAACCTTTGGGGGATTCCTTGGGAACCCGCGTACGTCCTTGCCTCCTTAGCACAAAAGAGGAAACTGTACCCTCTGCGCCCGCTGGCACCCGCCTGGCCTTGGTTGTCATGGCTCACGTCATCGCAGCCTCCTCAGGCCGGGTACTTGCATAGGAATCTCCGCTCCTCGGGAGGCAGCCTGGGGAGGCTGCTCCCCTGGAGGTCTTGGCGTTGTTCCCCTCATGAGGCTGGGGCCCTCGCGAGGGCCTTGTCTTGGGGGGTTTGTTGCTAGGCCGTACTGGGCCATCGAGGTGGGCCACGCGCTGGGCCGCAGGCAGGCAGGTCTGGGTACCCCCGATCCTAGAACGCCGACAGTAGCCCCCGGGCCCAAGGCGTGCCTGTCCTGGCTTCGAGGCGAAGGCGAGGAGCGAAGGGCGAAAGTACCATGGGCCCACAATCGCCTGTGGGCCAGGCTCGACGCGTGGCGCATGGCAGGGCGCAGACGCCTCCGCTCGCACGTCGCATCGGCAACTGCCCAGGCCGACAAAAACCTGGCGCCCGCCGCCGAGCCATCATTGCTCTTCTTCCTTGCGCCTTTGCTCCCCTGCTCAGATCCCTTTTCCTTCGCAAGAGCCTCCTCCAGATCTTGGCGCAGCGCCGTCCTTCCTCTTGCTCCCTTAATCCCAAGGATTCTTCAGATGGCGCCTGCCAGGAAGTCAAAGTCTCAGGCTCAGGCCTCGGCCTCTTCTTCCACCTTGTCGGCGCTTACGGCATCCACCATCGCCAAGGAGGGGGACCTCTCCCTAGCGCTTCCGTTGGCAGCGGGTGACTCCAATGAGTGAGGGCAGGCCTTGATCTGGTGTGGCTCTGCGGAGCAGCGCACCTTGGCGAAAACAGTCTACCCCTTCTTCCTCCACAACGTCTTCTCCGGGCTCGTCCCGCCCTTCTCGGGGTTCTTCTCCACCATCCTAGAGCATTATGGGATCCAGGCCCTCCATCTTCAGCCCAATTCCATCCTGCTCCTGTCTGTCTTCGCCTTCTACTGCGAGGCCTTGGTAGGCGTGAGGCCCTCAGTGGCCCTCTTCCGCCACTATTTCAGCCTGCGGCTCCACGACGGTGCGCACCGGTCGGCGTGCGCCTCCTTTGTCTCGGTCCAGAGCTGGAACATGCTCCTGAAGGCCAGGAAGATGGTGGAAGGCTTCAGGCACCGTTGAGTCTTCTTGGATGCCCAGGGCCTCGATCCGCGCCTGGAGATCCCGACGGAGCTGCCTGAGAAGACCCTCGCGTGGGGCTACGCGAAGCTCACCGATTCCTGAGCGAAGCCCGTCTTGGAGCGGATCTCCCTGGACATGGAGGCCAAGAAATTGACCGGGGCGATGATAGTGAAGGAGTTCCTGACGTAGCGCCTGGCACCGCTCCAATCGCACTCGAGGCCCATGTGGGAGTACAAGGGTGCGGAGGATGACATCAGGCTTCGATCCGCTAGCCTGACAGGCGAGGAGCTGGGCAGGGCCAGGGCTACCCTGCTCCACAGCGATCCCGGGGACCTCCCCGAGGCCTATGCCACGCTGTACCGCTGTGATGACAGGGAGGAGCTGGTTGCCGCCATGCCCGCCTTTGACGAGCAGGGGCTCACGCCGCCCGAGCGCCCCAATTCCCCTGTGCCGGTGTCCTCCGGCGACACCAGCTGCGAGGAAGACTCGGAGGATACTGAGGACGATGACCCAGAAGAGGTGTCCCCCCCGTCGTAGAGCAAGCTCCTCTGCGACCTCGAGGACGACGACGATACCGACGAGCCCCCGGCCGCGGACTCCCCACACTTCGCCAGGGTCCTTAGAAGGTTAGGGTCTACCCCCCAGACCACGCGGGCATCTGGCCAGGCGACCCCGAGGAAACGCGTGGCCGCGCCTCCTCCGGAGGATTCCCCATGCTCCAGCAAGGCGATTGAGACGCCGGTCTTGTCCCTGTCCGAGCCACAGCCGAAGGGCGGGGCGGCCGCTGCTGGTGCAGACCTAGCCTCTCCGGCCGTGGCCCCTCAGGGCGATCTCTCCACCTCTCCGGGCGGCAGCTCCACGCCGAAGAAGGGCGGGAGCGTCCTAACCATCGCTGATGTGGAGAGGAAGAGGAAATGGATTGCGCCCGAGGAGTAAGTAACTTGTCTCGCCCTTGGTCGACTATAGATTGCATGCGTACTCACGGTCCCCTTCTCCTCTTGATGGCCAGGGGTGACGGCGTGCCGAAGAAGAAGAAGGCGAGCATCAAGCCGAAGGATCCCCCTGTCCAGAGGGTGCCATCAGCCTCTGGCCGCGGATGCGGCGGGGGCGGGAGCGCCCCACGCCAACTCAGCGCATCCCGTGGGCGCCCTGGCAACACCGCACTCGGGCACACGGGTGTGACGCCTACTCCCGGCACCTTGCCGGCGCCGCTTGGGAGGCCGGGCGCCGGGAGTGCGGCGGCTCACAAGGCGGCACTCCTTGCCGCGACTGTGGCGACCCCAGCGCCGATGGAGGGGGGCGATTTCCCGCCCCCTTCTGATGGAATCTGTCCCTAAGGACGCAGCGATGCGACCTCAGGAAGAGCCAGCAGGATATGAAGTCGTCCGCCCTTGTCGTGCCCGAGGAGAAAAGGGAGGCTCCAGCGCCCCAAGTCTGCCACGCCACTGCCCCCTTGGATGCAGCACCCGCCGACGTGCTGATGCCACCTCCTGGTCAGGCCCTTGCGCTCGCGAACCGCGGCCCTTTGCCTTGGATGAGGCCTATACCGCGCTCGGCCGGATCCGGGCCAACCTCCAGGACGCCGACATGCGCTCCCTCGCGAGGGAACGCCTGGGGCTTATTTCTGGATGGCTCCAGGCTGACGCGGCCACCAAGGCAGCCTGGGGTCGGGCTGAGGATGCCGCCGCAGAGGGCAGGAAGGAGGCCACCAAAGCCAAGGCGGCTCACGACGTGGTGTTGGCCGAAGCAGCGTCTGCCGTGGAGCGCTACGGCGAGGCAGAGGCCAAACTGAAAGCCCTTCAGGAGGAGCAAGCCGCGCATGCACAACGGCTTCACCAGCGGGAGGAGGACCTCAAGGCCCACGAGGCGAAGCTCGCCGATCGTGCTGTCCCGGGCGGCTGCTGACCAAGCCGTGGAGCGCGAGCGTTTGACCAAGCTAAAGGATGAGGTAGTAGAAGCCCAAACGTCCCATGCCCGGCATGTCCCTGACGTGATGGCCCAGCTGGATGCCAGGGAGAAGACCCTTGCCGCTGCTGAGGAGAAGGTGGCCGCGGAGCACGATATCTTCCCCTCCATCGAGCTCAGGCTTCGCCAGGCGCTACACTTCATCTGCAGGGGAGGATACAAGGAGCCACTGGCGACTCCTAAGGGCGGCTACGGAGGGCTCTCCTCCAAGCTCGCTGACGTGCTCGAAGGTGCGGTCGCTAGGGTGGATGCCATCCTGGAGGGCGAGTGCCGCAATCTTTTCTCTATGGCCGCGACGCGTGTCTTCAGCCACCTTTACCTCCGCGAGCCCGGCTTTGATTTCGATCCAGTGATCGCCCCAGTTGCCCCTGAGTCTCGCGCCGCTGCGGCGGCGGCCGTGAAGGATTCCGTGGACGCACTGGTGAAGAAGTTTGCCTGCGTCCCCGACACCGAGCCCCCTGCGGTGGGGGCGAGCGGTGGCGACGAAGGCGTCGGCAGTGACGTTGATGACGAGCTCACCGTGACTGGGGCAAGCGGCGGCGGCGGCCATGGTGGTGACGGCTCCTCCTAGATTTCAACCTGCGACACTTATCATGCCTCGTGGAGGCATAAGACTTGTTTGAATTCGCAAAACATTCAGTGCTTGTAATAATTGTTTGAACTCTGTGGTTTCCTCTTGTGCTTTGTTTCCTTCCTGCTTGCTTTTGTGCTCTGTGTCGGCAGGGCCCAATCCCGCACATACCTCGACCGCCGTTGGGGCGTCCGGATCGCCAGGACGAGACCAAGGGGCGAGGGGCTACGTGAGTAGTGAGGCCCCTGAGTCGCGATGCTCAGGGGTCCCCCTTGACGTGTGAGCAGCCCTCATGAAGGAAACATGGCGACGATGAGGTTGATTTGGAGCGCCTTAGTACTCTGTGTCGGCAGGGCCCAATCCCGCGCATACCTCGACCGCTGTTGGGGCGTCCGGATCGCCAGGACGAGACCAAGGGGCGAGGGGCTACATGACTAGTGAGGCCCCTGAGTCGCGATGCTCAGGGGTCCCCCTTGACGTATGAGCAGCTCCCATACCTTGCCTCACTAGCTTTTGCCTGGGAGGGACGCGAGAAGACCAGGTGCCAGGGACCTGGCGAGGTGGCACGCGCCAGGCATGGCCTGAGCGTAGCCCCCGTCCAACCCCCTCGCGCTTGCATCCCAAGGGAACGATGCGTGACGGGGCCATGTGAAGAGCCGAGAGGCCATCCTGAGGTTGGTGCAGCCGCTAGGGCACCCTCAGTTGTTTATCCACCAGCACGGAGCATGGGGCTTCCACTCGGCATGGGCATAGCCGCTGAGCGACCGTGTCGTCCGCCAGCGCGGAGCATGGGGCTTCCACTTGGGCGTGGGCATAGCCACTGAGCGACCGTGTCATCCGCCAGCACGGGGCATGGGGCTTCCACTTGGGCGTGGGCAAGGATCTCTATGTTAGAGTCTCCGGGCGTGTACATCCCAATTTCGTTCGTACGCGTAGCTGGCACGGCAAAACTGGAGGAGGTGTATCTGGGCACCCGTGAGCCAGCGCGGGACTCACGAGGACCTACCTCAAGGCGGGTTGCACTTGAATTCCCTGGCGCGGGGCGCACCTGCAAGACCTGTGTGATGGGCGTAACCTGGGCCGAATGAATCTTCGGAGGCCATCGCATGAGAAGGCCAAACACCAAGGACCCCAGGAGGTGACGTGAACGGGACCGGCCCGCCAGACAGAGCTCAGTCGTTGGGTTTATCGACGCTGCAGGGACGGACCCGAGCACAGACGCCGTGCCCAGTCTTCTCATGCGACAAACCCGAGGAAAAAACACCCGGTGCGGGGCTCCCGCGACGGCGAAGCACCAAACTGTGGTTATACGAACCGGGCCGCGCGCCTTGACTCACCCACTCTCGATTAGCTCATGCGAGGACAAAGCACCAAGGACCCCGGGAGGTGACGTGCACGGGACTGGCCCACGAGACAGAGCTCGGTTGCTTGGATTTATCAACGCTGTGATACGTCTCCAACATTGTTGGGGAACGTTGCATGGGAAACAAAAAATTTCCTACGCACACGCAAGATCTATCCATGCTGACGAGCATCTACGAGGGAGAGTGGATCTACATACCCTTGTAGATCGCTAAGCGGGAAGTGTTAAGAAACATGGTTGATGTAGTCGAACGTCTTCGCGATCCAAATCGCAAGCCGTCCCGCGATCCAATCACGATCCGTCCCGATCTAGCGCCGAACGGACGACACCTCCGCGTTCAGCACACGTACAGCTCGATGACGATCTCTGCCTTCTTGATCCAGTAAGAGGGGGCGAAGAGGTAGATGAGTTCTCCGGCAACACGACGGCGTGGTGGCGGTGGTGGTGGTGCTATCCCGGCAGGGCTACGCCTACCGCTACCGAAACCGCGAACGGAGGAGAAAACGATCTAGGGAGAGAGAGGGGCGCCAAGGGCTTCGTGTGTGCTCTTGGGCACCCCCTCCCCTCTATATATAGGTGGAGGAGCATGAAGATCAGCCCCTCCAAGCCCTAGGGCGCAGCCAAGGGGGAGGAGTTGGACTCCTAGTCCAATTCCCTCCCTTTCCATAAACAGGTGGACTTTCCACCTCTCCCAAGCCACATGGGCCTTGAGGGACTTGTGCGCCTGGCCCAGTAAGGCCAGGGTGCCTCCCCTCAGCCCATGCAAACCCTTGGGACGTGGTGGAACCCTTGCTGGACTTCCGGACTCCTCCGGAAGTTTCCGGAACCTTCTAAAAGCTTCCCGATACAATACCGGAAAAACCCGAAACTTTTCCGGTCGCCAAAATATGACTTCCCATATATAAATCTTTACCTCCCGACCATTCCGGAGCTCCTCGTGACGTCCGGGATCTCATCCGGGACTCCGAACAACCTTCGGTCACCAACATACATAACTCAATAATACCGAAACGTCACCTAACGTTAAGTGTGCAGACCCAGCGGGTTCGAGAACTATGTAGACATCACCGAGACACATCTACGGTCAATAACCAATAGCGGGACCTGGATGCCCATATTGGTTCCTACATATTCTATGAAGATCTTTATCGGTTGAACCTCTATGTCAATGATTCAGTTAATCCCGTACATTGTTCCCTTTGTTCATCGGTATGTTATTTGCCCGAGATTCGATCGTCGGTATCTCCATACCTAGTTCAATCTCCTTACCGGCAAGTCTCTTTACTCGTTCCGTAATACAAGATCCCGTGGCTAACACTTTAGTCACTTTGCTTGCAAGGCTCATTGTGATGTTGTATTACTGAGTGGGCCCTGAGATACCTCTCCGTCACACGGAGTAACAAATCCCAGTCTTGATCCATGCCAACTCAACAGACACCCTCGGAGATACCTGTAGAGCATCTTTATAGTCACCCAGTTACATTGTGACGTTTGATACACACAAGGTACTCCTCCGGTGTCAGCGAGTTACTTGATCTCATGGTCATGGGAACACATACTTGACATGCAAAAAACAATAGCAATAAACTGACACGATCATATGCTACGTTCATAGTTTGGGTCTTTTCCATCACATCATTCTCCTAATGATGTGATCCCGTTATCAAATGACATCTCATGTCTATGGCTAGGAAACCTTGACCATCTTTGATCAACGAGCTAGTCTATTAGAGGCATACTAGGGACACAGTGTTGTCTATGTACCCACACATGTATTTGAGTTTCCAATCAATACAATTATAGCATGGATAATAAACGATTATCTTGAAGAAGGAAATATAATAATAACCATTTTATTATTGCCTCTAGGGCATATTGCCAACAGTCTCCCACTTGCACTAGAGTCAATAATAACCCTTTACGACGATCTCTTTATCACCTCCATAATTGAGAAACACATCCTTAGTCCTCCAGTTACTAAGGATAATTTTGACCGTTGTCCAGTGATCCACTCCTGGACCACTCTTGTACCCCTTGACAGACTCATGGCAAGGCACACACCAGGTGCGGTAAACAGCATTGCATACTATACAGAGCCTATGGATAAGGCATAGGGGACGACCTTCGTCCTTTCTCTTTCTTCTGCCGTGGTCAAGCTTTGAGTCTCACTCAACTCCACACCTTACAAATCAGGCAAGAACTCTTTCTTTGACTGATCCATTTTGAACTCTTTCAAAATCTTGTCAAGGTATGTACTCATTGAAAGTCTTATCAGACGTCTTCATCTATCTCTATAGATCCTGATGCCCAATATTTAAGTAGCTTCATTCCAGGTTCTCCTTTGAAAAACTCCTTTCAAACAACCCTTTATGCTTTCCAGAAATTCTACATCATTTCCGATCAACAATATTGCATCCACATATACTTATCATAAATTCTATAGTGGTCCCACTCACTTTATTGTAAATACAAGTTTCTCATAAACTTTGTATAGACCCAAAAACTTTGATCACCTCATCAAAGCATATATTCCAACTCCGAGATGCTTGCTCCAGTCCATAGAAGGATCGCTGGAGCTTGCATACATTTTAGCATCCGTAGGACTGACAAAACCTTCTAGTTGTATCACATACAACCTTTCCTCAAGGAAACCGTTAAGGAAACGATGTTTTGACATCCATCTGCCAGATTTCATAATTGAAAAATGCAGCAACTGCTAACATAATTCCAACAGACTTTAGCATCGCTACGGGTGAGAAAGTCTCATCGTAGTCAACTTCTTGAACTTGTCAAAAACTTCTTTGCGACAAGTCGAGCTTTATAAATGGTGACATTTACCATCAGCGTATGTCTTCTTCTTAAAGGTCCATTTGTACTCATCGGCCTGCCATTCAACGGGCAAGTCTACCAAAGTCCATACTTGGTTTTCATACATGGATCCTATCTCGGATTTCATGGCTCCTAGCCATTTGTTGGAATCCGGGCCCACCATCGCTTCTTCATCGCTCGTAGGTTCACTGTTGTCTAACAACATGACCTCCAAGACAGGATTGACGCACCACTCAGGGACGGTACGAGTCCTTGTCGACCTACGAGGTTCGGTAGTAACTTGATTCGAAGCTTCATGATCATCATCATTTGCTTCCACTTCATTTGGTGTAGGCGTTGCAGAAACATCTTTCTGCGTCGTGCTACTATCCAACTGAAGTGAGGGTTCAGCAACCTCATCAAGTTCTACTTTCCTCCCACTCAATTCTTTCGAGAGAAACTCTTTCTCGAGAAAGGACCCGTTTTTAGCAACAAACACTTTGCCCTTGGATCTGAGATAGAAGGTATACCCAACTGTTTCCTTAGGGTATCCTATGAAGATGCACCTTTCCGCTTTGGGTTCGAGCTTATCAGACATAAGCGTCGCATTCCCAAATTCTGAGAAATGA
This sequence comes from Elymus sibiricus, assembly GCA_039707655.1. Taxonomy (NCBI): domain Eukaryota; kingdom Viridiplantae; phylum Streptophyta; class Magnoliopsida; order Poales; family Poaceae; genus Elymus; species Elymus sibiricus. The sequence continues at coordinate 296,587,227 of CM077675.1, read as the reverse complement.
CAGCTTAGGTTTCTGCCAAACCATAATTCATACGTTGTCATCTCAACGGATTTTAGATGGTGCCCTATCTAAAGTGAATGTAGTCGTCTCTAATGCATAACCCAAAATGATAGTGGCAAAACGATAAGAGACATCATAGTACGCACCATATCCAATAGAGTATGACTACGACGTTCGGACACACCATCACACTATGGTGTTCCAGGTGGCGTGAGTTGTGAAACAACTTCCACATTGTCTTAAGTTGTATACCAAACTCGTAACTCAGATATTCACCTCCATGATCATATCGTAGACATTTTATCTTCTTGTCACGACGATCTCAAACTTCACTCTGAATTTGCTTGAACTTTTCAAACGCTTCAGACTTGTGTTTCATCAAGTAAATATGCCCATATCTACTCAAATCATCAGTGAAGAAAAGAAAATAACGATGTCCACCGCACGTTTCAACACTCATTGGACTGCATACATCAACATGTATCATTTCCAATAAGTTGTTCGCCCGCTCCGTCATTAGGAAAACGGGGTCTTAGTCATCTTGCCCATGAGGCATGGTCCGCATGTCTCAAGCGATTCAAAATCGAGTGAGTCCAAAAGATCCATCAGCATGGAGTTTCTTCATGCGCTTTACACCAATATGACATTAGCGGCAGTGCCACAAGTATGTGGTATTATCATTATTAACTTTGTATCTTTTGGCATCAATATTATGAACATGTGTATCACTACGATCGAGATTCAATGAACCATTCACTTTGGGTGTATGACCATTGAAGGTATTATTCATGTAGACAGAATAACCATTATTCTCTGACTTAAATGAATAACCGTATTGCAATAAACACGATCCAATCATGTTCATGCTCAACACAAACACCAAATAACATTTATTTAGGCTCAACACGAATCCCGAAGGTAGAGGGAGCATGTGATGGTGATCACATCAACCTTGGAAACACTTCCAACACACATCGTCACCTCGCCTTTAGCTAGTCTTCGTTTATTCCGTAGCTTTTATTTCGAGTTACTAACATTAGCAACTGAACCGGTATCTAATACCCAGGTGCTACTAGGAGTACTAGTAAGGTACACATCAATAATACGTATATCAAATATACTTCCGTTGACGTTGCCATCCTTCTTATCTACCAAGTATCTAGGGTTGTTCCGCTTTAGTGACCGCTCTCCTCATAATAGAAGCACTTAGTCTCGGGTTTGAGTTCAACCTTTGGTTTCTTCACTGGAGCAGCAACTGGTTTGCCATCCATGAAGTTTCCCTCCTTGCCCTTGCCCTTCTCGAAACTAGTGGTTTTACTAACCATCAACACTTGATGCTCCTTCTTGATTTCTACCTTCGCGGTTTCAAACATCGCGAATAGCTCAGGGATCATTATTTCCATCCCTGGCACATCATGAAGCTCTAGTAGCTTAGTGGCAGTGACTTGGAGAACTATATCAATCACTATCTTATCTGGAAGATCAACTCCCACTTGATCCAAGCGATTGTAGCACCCAGACAATCTGAGCACATGCTCACCGATTGAGCTATTCTCCTTCATCTTGCGGGCAAAGAATCTTGTTGGAGGTCTCATACCTCTCAACACGGGCACGAGCCTGAGATCCCAATTTCAGTTCTTAGAACATCTTATATGTTCCGTGTGATGGTGTCCTGGACTAGGGGGTACTCACCATGTCGTCTCCCGACCAGTGGGTCGGGCCGAGGACCCCCAGGGCGGTTCATTAATGGGCCAGTTCGGATAGCCCATGATGCATACGAGGAAGATTCCACAAGACTTGGTGATCAATACAAGGACTCTACTCCACCGACCTAGCCGACTAGGACTCTTGTTATCCTAGGCCTCTGGTGTGTTATATAAGCCGAGGCCAGGCTAGTCATTAGGGACAATTAGATCATCATAGATCATATCATCATACGAGCATAGCTCTTAGGGTTTAGACCACTACATACGATCTCGTGGTAGATCAACTCTGTACTCGATATGCCATCATCAATACAAACAAAGCAGGACGTAGGGTTTTACCTCCATAGGAGGTCCCGAACCTGGGTAAACACCTTCTCCCTTGTCTACTGTTACCCATCGATCCACGACCCACAGCTCGGGACCCCCTACCCGAGATCCGCTGGTTTTGACACAGACATTGGTGCTTTCATTGAGAGTTCCGTTGTGGGATCGCTAGAAGGATCGATGGCTCGTCTGCATATTGCAGTTTTTTCTGGACAGCGAATTTGTGTTCGCCGTCCCTGTTTCCTCGAGCATCCTTTTGACGATTGCTTCAGTGGAATTGTGCGGAATTGTATCTACAACAACCCTGCAAACTTTTGTCGCGTTTCGATGGAGGAATCTCCGGCAATATCCAATATACCGAAGCCCTATCGAATTTGGATGGGAATCTGGATGAGTTTAGAACGAGGTGTCCAGTATCTAGCTCGTATATCCGTTGGAAAATCCCACTGTTCATCGGCTGCAGAATTCCTATACCGATCACCCCTCAAAATTTCAGCTCGATCCGACCGTCCAAACTCCGGGAAACGTTCGACGAGTACAACGAATTTTGGATCTATTTTCTGCGCGAAAACTAATCCGACCCGAGTTCATCTTTTTCATGAACGGGTTGTGAGGTGTCCTTTTTGAAGGAAATTTTCTCATCACCTCGGTCAACCGACCAAGAGTTCGGCATCGTGAGGGCCGAATAATCATCAAGAGAACCTCGTCATCCGCGGGTTGTACGGGTCGGGCGCTCCGTTGCTTCATCAAGCCAGCATTGACCTCGTCACAAATTCCGACCTGCGTCGGCATCGACACGCCGTTACTTTTTCAAGCTGACGTCCACCACGCCGACCTGCTTTTACACATCGGCTGGCATGGGGCTCTAGCATCACCTTACCGATCTGCTCCGTCACCTCAGCTATACCGGGGGCTTCGTCATCTCCTCATCAACCCGCTCCGGGGACTTCGGCGTCACCAGCCGACCAGCTTCAACACCTCGGCTGGCATGAGAATTCGGCATCACCAGCCGACCAGCTTCGACACCTCGGCTCGCGTGAGACTTCGGCATCACCAGTCAACCTGCTTCGACACCTCAGCTGGCATGAGACTTCGGCGTCACCAGCCGACCTGCTCCGTCACCTCGGCTAGACCGGGGGCTTTGGCATCTCTTCATCAACCTGCTCTAGGGACTTTGGCGTCACCAACCGACCAGCTTCGCCATGTTAGCTGGACCAGGGACTTCGCCTCTCCACATCGACTGTGCAGCGTTGCCACTTCATCAAGCCGAACTCTTCGCTCAGGCACCTCGGCGCCCAGGCCATATTCCTTTACTTATTTGCTTCACTTAAATTAACTAAGTAGAAGATTTTTTAATATATTATTACCTTTATTACTCTTGGTTTGCACTATATTGTGTGCACAGGTAATCGACTTCGGCTGTGTCATGCGGTCACCTTGGCGTGCCTACATCGTCATCCCGCCTCCATCAACAAAATTGTGTCGTCGACAGACCTGGGGGCTTCACTGTCACGCTGCCGAACTACTCTCCTCGGCTGGACCGGGGGCTTCACCTTGCCGCAGCAACCGTGTTGCGTTGCCACTTCTCGACCCGAGCTCTTCGCTCGATTACCTCGGGCTTGGGGGCTGGGACCTCTGCCAGACCGAGGACTACATCTTCGTCACGCCACAACCCCGAACCGCACCGAGCACATTAACCAGCTAAGTCGTTTTCGTGCTCAGGTCTCTTTGAAATTTTATTTTTTGTTTGGTGCAACCAACCATTATATTTTTTGTTAAACAAAAAAACTTTGTTTGTTAAAAATTTATTTACCCGATTTAACAGGGGGCTCTTAAATTTGTATGAGCCATTTTATAATAACTGTGTTTTCTTCTTAGTCGTTGCAAATTCTTTTTCTACTACTCCTTTTTCCGACACTAGCGTGTGGTCAATAATCGGATAGCCTGGTTTCTTTCTAAAGCCGCTCGAGTTTAGTTCGCTAAACAGGCCTTAGAGACACACTCCGCCGTCGGGATATGGAGGTTGAAGCCAAAGGCTGACCCGCTTGGAGTCCGGAGATCGGATGTATCAGGTTAAAACACGACCGAAGCACAAATTAAATTTTAGACCAATTTTGGATTGGCACAATTTTCTTTTATCTAAACATAAAGTTTTGTTGCATAAGTTTTTTGGTATTTCCGAGCATAACTCTTGCAGTACAATGCCAGATGCATTTCACGCATCGGCAGTATTAAAGGGGGTCTGCGGTTAACACCGAACCCACCAAACACCGAGGTACTCCATGCAGTCCTCGGCAAAATGTCCTCGGTATTTCGCATTTATATGCATTGATTTCGAGTTGTGTCTTTGGTCTATAGCTGGATTGCCCGGCTCCGGTGCTTACCCCTTACGTTTCCGCTTTGTTCGGCTAAGGGGTAAAGGGAGAACCACTGCGATTGTCACTTCCGGTTTAACTGGTTAAGTGCCTCAGTTGGAGAAAGCCGAAAGCTGACTGTCACAACAAGCGTAAATCGGTCAGCGAACCGCAGGCGGTGTTCAACCAAATATAGCCAATCGAGGTTATCCAAGTAAAACGAAGGGCCTTTCTTTCTTGAAAAGGCCAAGTTGTGGGTGGTTCGACCTCAAATAATCCGAGGAGTCGACGTATACCGGGGGCTATTAAGTTGCCCCCAAACATATGCTCCTATGACTAAGTGAAAGTTATAAAGCCTAAATATCTGATTGCCTCGTTTCCACTAACGCAACCGCCTCCGGGCACCGAGACGTCGGCTAAGGGTTGTCTTGTTTGTACGGAAACACCCTACGTAGCATCTACAAAGGGGGTGGAAGCCGATGATAGGCCACTTTTAGATTATAAACAGTCGTGACGGAGTCAAAATAAACCATACAGAGGGTTCCTTGTGGCACCTCGGCATAGATACATTGGGATTCCTGGAGAGCCCAACGTATCATCAGCATTTGTATTTAATATACGAACGTTGCCTTCCATAGTGATCGTTATAACGCCATAGATATGCATCGGTTTGACTTAAGATTTTGGCCAAGCTGGGTTGCCTGGCTCCTGTGCTTACCCACTACGTTCCCGATTGTTCGGCTAGGGGGTAAAGGGAGCACCTCTGTGATTGTTACTTCTGGGTCATCCGGGTTAGTACCTCAGATTGGGTGAAGCCGAAAGCTAGCCATTTTAAGAATATAATTGGTCGGCAACGACGGAAGTGAAAATTTTGGTTCATTAAAGACCACAGAGTTCGGGAACATTCCCCGAACTAAATCCTCAATATTTTCCTCCCACATTGATCGGAGTTGAGGTTTCACGATCATGGTCAACATAATATCCTGGGAAAAGGAACTTATAAATGAACTATTTTTCCCAGAAGATGTTTCTTATAACATATCTCTCCGTGTACATTTGTTTATAAAACCGCATGGCCGGATTGCCTTGTTTGCCGTAAATCTTTGCCCTTATAAAGGCTTTATAAAGTAGGACAAACACTCCTCGGCTACTAGCCAAGGAGGTTGAAGCCGATGGTCGGTCAACAAAGTCTTGTACAATGCGGATCTGAGCATTAATGATGTAAAGTACTTGGATACGTAGAATCATTACACATAAATTATGTCAAACGCAACAAAGTTTGTGTCAAACAAATATCGATCCTTAATTCGACCACCCGTGCCCAAATTAAGGCTCGGGGGCTACTGCATTGCATATTCAATGCAGCAAATTCAAAGTGCAATACGGTTTCTGAGGAGATTCGATCCTTAGATTGGTCGGCCGCACCCAACCCGAGTCTCGGAAACTACTGCGCACCGCGTTTACATCCCTAACGAATGCCGCCGAGCAAGAACTTGATCCTCAGGCCGATTTTGCAAATCGACCTAAGTCTCAGGGGCTACTGGGATTAGTGGTTTTATTTTGATTATTATTTTTTCCTTCAGGGGCATCTCAGGTTTTAGACCGACACGCACCTTGAGGGCTACTGGCTATATATCTCGGCAGAGAATAAATTGCACCAATCGAAAATATCCACAAAAAATCAGCCCACGGTCAGGGTGGTGCACCACCTCGGAAGCAGTCCAGCATAAAGCTCGGGCGTAGGTGGCTGGCTCCATAGAGGGCATTTCCGGCATTAAGCTCGGCTGAATTCGTTCAATCTTTTAAAGACCGAGGTAGTTTATGACACCTCGGACGCTGATCATCGTTGGAGCTCGGATGCGGTCCAACGTTGGAGCTCGGAAGCATTCCGGCATAAAGCTCAAGATCGAAGACACTTCGGAAGCAGTCCGGCATAAAGCTCGAATGCGAACGGCTGGCTCCATAAAAGACTATCTCGATATTTAAGCTCGGATGAACTACTTCAAATATTCAGAGACCGAGGTATCCTATGACACCTCGGATGCCGACCAGCGTTGGAGCTCGGACTCAGAAAGACACCTCGGATACAGTTCGGTGTTGGAGCTCGGACATAAGAGGATACCGCCACACGGGAAACACTTCGGACCCGAGTTGTGGCGTAAAAATAATGAGGCATTAATACAGGCCGATAACTTAAAGGGGCTCCTCGGATGCCTGACTTGTGAACTCTTCGGATTCACCTCGGCGATCCTCAAGATCGGTGATGGGAAGATTTATTGAACCAGTTTTCAAGACCGACAGCCGAAGACGAAGAACTGTTCGGAAGAACCGAGGAGCGTCCCTAACTTGAAGACTGGTTCAGGGGGCTACTGACGGTGTCCTGGACTAGGGGGTACTCACCACGTCGTCTCCCGACCGGTGGGTCGGGCCGAGGACCCCCAGGGAGGTTCATTAATGGGCCAGTTCGGACAGCCCATGATGCATACGAGGAAGATTCCACAAGACTTCGTGATCAAGACAAGGACTCCTCTCCACCGACGTAGCCGACTAGGACTCTTGTTATCCTAGGCCTCTGGTGTGTTATATAAGCCGAGGCCAGGCTAGTCATTAGGGACAATCAGATCATCATAGATCATATCATCATACCAGCATAGCTCTTAGGGTTTAGACCACTACATACGATCTCGTGGTAGATCAACTCTGTAATCGATACACCATCATCAATACAAACAAAGCAGGACGTAGAGTTTTACCTCCATAGGAGGGCCCGAACCTGGGTAAACACCGTCTCCCTTGTCTCCTGTTACCCATCGATCCAAGACCCATAGCTCGGGACCCCCTACCCGAGATCCGCCGGTTTTGACACCGACACCGTGACGTTCAAAACGTTTTGGAGCCTCAATTCTAAGTTGTAATGCATGACGCACTGAACTATCAAGTAGTCATCAGAACGTGCTTGTCAGATGTTCACAACATCTACAGACGACGCTTGAGGGGGTGGCACACCGAGCGGTGCATTAAGGACATAAGCCTTCTGTGCAGCAATGAGGACAATCCTCAGATCACGGACCCAATCCGCATTATTGCTACCATCATCTTTCAACTCTATTTCTCTAGGAACATATAAAAATCCAAGGGAGCTACAACGCGAGCTAGTAATCTACAACATAATTTACAAAGACATTTTGACTATGTTCATGATAATGAGTTTAGTTAATCATATTACTTAAAAACTCCCACTCAAATTGACATCCCTCTGGTCATTCGAGTGTCACATGATCCAAATTCACCAACCCAAGTCCGATCATCACGTGAGATGAGGTGGTTTCAATGGTGAACATCTTCATGTTGATCATATCTACTATATGACTCATGTTCGACCTTTCGGTCTCTTATGTTCCAAGGCCATGTCTGTACATGCTAGGCTCGTCAAGTTTAACCCAAGTGTTCCGCATGTGCAACACTGACTTGCACCCGTTGTATGCGAACGTAGAGTCTATCACACCCGATCATCACGTGGTGTCTCGAAACGACGAACTTTCGCAATGGTGCACACTCGGGGAGAACACAATTTTATCTTGAAATTTTAGTGTGGGATCACCTTATAATGCTACCGTCATCCTAAGCAAAATAAGATGCATAAAAGGATTAACATCACATGCAAATCATAAGTGACATGATATGGCCATGAACTTGTGCTTTTGATCTCCATCTCCAAACCACCGGCATGATCTCCATCATCACCGGCATGACACCATGATCTCCATCATCTTGATCTCCATCAACGTGTCGCCATGAGGTTGTCACGCCAACTGTTGCTTCTACGACTATTGCTAACTCATAGCGATAAAGTAAAGCAAAACGGCAAAAATAAATTAAAGACAACCCTATGGCTCCTGCCGGTTGCCGTACTCATCGACATGCAAGTCGTGATATTCTATACAAAACATGATCATCTCATACATCACATATATCTCATCATGTAATTGGCCATATCACATCACAACATACCATGCAAAAACAAGTTAGACATCCTCTAATTGTTGTTGCATGTTTTACGTGGCTGCTACGGGTATCTAGCAAGAACGATTCTTACCTACGCAAAACCACAACGGTGATACACAAATTGCTATTCAACCTTCTCAAGGACCACCTTTGTCGAATCCAATCCAACTAAAGTGGGGGAGACAGACACCCGCCAGCCATCTTTATGCAACAAAGTCACATGTCAGTTGATGGAACCGGTCTCTCGTAAGCATACGATTAAGGTTGGTCCGAGCCGCTTCATCCCACAATACCGCTGAATCAAGAAAAGAACAAGGGAGGAAGCAATCTGAGCATCAACGCCCACAAACTCCTTTGTGTTCTACTCGTGATCTCATCTACGCATAGACCTAGCTCATGATGCCACTGTTGGGGAACGTTGCATGGGAAACAAAAATTTTCCTACGCACACGCAAGATCTATCCATGGTGATGAGCATCTACGAGAGGGAGAGTGGATCTACATACCCTTGTAGATCGCTAAGCGGGAAGCGTTAAGAAACGCGGTTGATGTAGTCGAACGTCTTCGCGATCCAAATCGCAAGCCGTCCCGCGATCCAATCACGATCCGTCCCGATCTAGCGCCGAACGGACGACACCTCCGTGTTCAGCACACGTACAGCTCGATGACGATCTCCGCCTTATTGATCCAGCAAGAGGGGGCAGAGAGGTAGATGAGTTCTCCGTCAACACAACGGTGTGGTGGCGGTGGTGGTGGTGCTATCCCGGCAGGGCTACGCCTAGCGCTACCGAAACCGCGAACGGAGGAGAAAACGATCTAGGGAGAGAGAGGGGCGCCAAGGGCTTCGTGTGTGCTCTTGGGGCGCCCCCTCCCCTCTATATATATAGGTGAAGGGGCATGGAGATCAGCCCCTCCAAGCCCTAGGGCGCAGCCAAGGGGGAGGAGTTGGACTCCTAGTCCAATTCCCTCCCTTTCCATAAACAGGTGGAATTTCCACCTCTCCCAAACCACATGGGCCTTGAGGGACTTGTGCGCCTGGCCCAGTAAGGCCAGGGCGCCTCCCCTCAGCCCATGCAAACCCTTGGGACGTGGTGGAACCCTTGGTGGACTTCCGGACTCCTTCGGAAGTTTTCGGAACCTTCTAGAAGCTTCCTGGTACAATACCGGAAAAACCCGAAACTTTTTCGGTCGCCAAAATATGACTTCCCATATATAAATCTTTACCTCCGGACAATTCCGGAGCTCCATGTGATGTCCGGGATCTCATCCGGGACTCTGAACAATCTTCGGTCACCAACATACATAACTCAATAATACCGAAACGTCACCGAACGTTAAGTGTGCAGACCCTGCGGGTTCGAGAACTATGTAGACATGACCGAGACACATCTACGGTCAATAACCAATAGCGGGACCTGGATGCCCATATTGGTTCCTACATATTCTACGAAGATCTTTATCGGTTGAACCTCTATGTCAAGGATTCAATTAATCCTGTACGTTGTTCCCTTTGTTCATCGGTATGTTACTTGCCCGAGATTCGATCGTCGGTATCTCCATACCTAGTTCAATCTCGTTACTGGCAAGTCTCTTTACTCGTTCCGTAATACAAGATCCCATGGCTAACACTTTTGTCACTTTGCTTGCAAGGCTCATTGTGATGTTGTATTACCGAGTGGGCCCTGAGATACCTCTTCGTCACACGGAGTGACAAATCCCAGTCTTGATCCATGCCAACTCAACAGACACCCTCGGAGATACCTGTAGAGCATCTTTATAATCACCCAGTTACGTTGTGACGTTTGATACACACAAGGTACTCCTCCGGTGTCAGCGAGTTACATGATCTCATGGTCATAGGAACACATACTTTACATGCAGAAAACAATAGCAATAAACTGACACTATCATATGCTACGTTCATAGTTTGAGTCTTGTCCATCACATCATTCTCCTAATGATGTGATCCCGTTATCAAATGACATCTCATGTCTATGGCTAGGAAACCTTGACCATCTTTGATCAACGAGCTAGTCTATTAGAGGCATACTAGGGACACAATGTTGTCTATGTACCCACACATGTATTTGAGTTTCCAATCAATACAATTATAGCATGGATAATAAACGATTATCATGAACAAGGAAATATAATAATAACCATTTTATTATTGCCTCTAGGGCATATTTCCAACAAACGTATCTATAATTTTTGCTTGTTCCATGCTGTTATATTATCATTCTTGGATGTTTTACAATCATTTTATTACAACTTTATATCATTTTTTGGGACTAACCTATTAACATAGTGCCAAAGTGCGAGTTGCTGTGTTTGCTTGTTTTTTACTTCGCAGGAAATCAGTACCATACAGGGATGAAACGCTGCGGGGATTTTTGTGGATTTTTTACGGACCAAAAGAAACCAGATGGGCCAAAGAACACCAGAAGAGGGGGCCCAGGGTGGCCAGCACCCACATGGGCGCGCCAAAGGCCCCCTGGCGCGCCCTGGTGGGTGTTGGGCACCTCCGGCACCCCCTCAACCGACTATCGTGCCTATAAATTCCCTGGAAATCCAAAAACCCTAGGGGAGTCGACGAAACACAATTCCAGCCGCCGCAAGTTCCAGAACTGCGAGATCCAATCTAAACACCATCACGGAGGGGTTCATCTTCCTCATAGGTGCCTCTCCGATGATGCGTGAGTAGTTCACCATAGACCTATGGGTCCGTAGGCAGTAGCTAGATGGCTTCTTCTCTCTCTCTTAGGATTCTCAATACAATGGTCTCTTGGAGATCTATTTGATGTAAACTTTTGCGGTGTGTTTGATGGGATCCGATGAATTTTGAGTTCATGATCAGTTTCTATCCATGAATATTATTTGAGTCTTCTTTGATCTCTTATATGCATGATTACTTATAGCCTCGTATTTCTTCTTCCAATCTTTGGTTTAGTTAGGCCGACTAGATCGATTTTTCTTGCCGTGGGAAGAGGTGCTTTGTGATGGGTTCGATCTTGCGGTGTTCTTTCCCAGTGACAGAAGGGGCAGCAAGACACGCATGTATCGTTTCTATTAAGGATAACAAGATGGGGTCTATTCCTACATGAATAGATCTTGTCTACATCATGTCATCGTTCTTATTGCATTACTCCGTTTTTTCATGAACTTAATACACTAGATGCATGCTGGATAGCGGTCGATGTGTGGAGTAATAGAGGTAGATGCAGGCAGGAGTCGGTCTATCTATCTTGGACGTGATGCCTATATAATGATCATCGCCTTGGATATCGTCATGACTATTCGATTTTCTATCAATTGCCCAACAGTAATTTGTTCACCCACCATGCGCTATACTCATGAGAGAAGCCACTAGTGAACCCTACGGTCCCCGAGTCTACTTTCCCTATCATATTGCTTTCCGATCTACGTTTTTTGCACTCTTTGTTTTCAGATCTACAAAACCAAAAACCCAAAAATACCTTGCTGCATATTTACTCTTTTTATTTGTGTTCTTGAGAGATCTATCTCTCCTATCTATCACTACCTAATCTATCTTATTACCGTAGAGAGATTGACAACCTCTCTTTCGCGTCGGGTTGCAAGTATTTGTTGTTTGTGTGCAGGTGCTGCTTATTGGGTGGTGGTGATCCTCCGACTGGTTCGATAACCTTGGTTTCATAACTAAGGGAAATACTTACCGTCGCTGTGCTCCATCATCCCTTCCTCTTTGGGGAAATACCGACGCAGTCCAAGCCACGTCAAAAGAATTTCTGGCGCCGTTGCTGGGGAGGAAGCGGTCTCTTCTACGTGCCTATCGTAGGCGCCGAGGGGACTCCATCATCATCTACCAGGTTCCTAATCACAAATCTCATCTCCTTGCAATTGCATTATTTGCCTTTTGCCTCTCGTTTTCCTATCCCCCACTTCACCAAATTTGCCGTTTTATTCGCCCTCTTTTTCGTTCGCCTTTTTCTTGCCGGATCTCTTTTTGTTTGCTTGTTTGCTATCTTTGCTTGTGTTGCCATGTGCCTTCTATTTGCTTGCATCTTCGCTTGCAAAAAATCTATTGATATGGATCCTCATCCACTTGCTAATCTTTTCAAAAGACCAAATTATGATGAACCAATTGCTAGTGAGTTGAGTGCACTTGATTATCTCTATGAAGTTTTGCTTGAAAATCATGAATCTGAAAATTTTGATGAAGTGTTGAAAGAAGAAATTTATAAGGTGATTCATGATAGTTCATTGATTGAAAAGCATGATTGCAATGTTGCTAGAATGAATTCCCTAAATATTCTTGATGCTAATGATATGCAAAGCCACAAGCTTGGGGATGCTATGTTTGATGAAGATGATATTCTTAGCCCCCCAAGTTTTGATGAGCAAATTTATTATGATGATTGCATGCCTCCTATTTATGATGATGGTGATGACACATATGCTATAATGAGTAATGATAACCATGAAACTTATCATCATGGTTTTAATTTGCAATGTGGTTATGTCAATCAAGTATCTCATGATAATTATTTTGTTGAGTTTGCTCCCACTACCATGGATGAAAAGGAATTTGCATATGTGGAGAGTAATGAAAATTCTATGCTTGTGTATCATGAAAAGAATGATTTATGTGATAGTTATATTGTTGAATTCCTTCATGATGCTACTGAAATTTATTATGATGGAGGAACATATGCTTGTAGGAATTGCAATAGTATCAAGTTTCCTCTCTATGTGTTCAAAGTTTTGAAGTTATGCTTCTTTTGCCTTCCTATGCTAGTTGATTCTTGTTCCCATAAATTGTTTGCTCACAAAATCCCTATGAATAGGAAGTGGGTTAGACTTAAATGTGCATGTCATGAGATTCATGATGCTCTCTTGCATATTTCAATTACTACTTTTTATGTGAGCATCATTGAAATCATTATGCCTAGCTAGGGGCGTAAAACGATAGCGCTTGTTGGGAGACAACCCAATGAATAAATAATTTTTTTCTTTTTCCTTTCTGTTTTTGAGTGTTGACAAAATTATGCCTCTGTTATGATTGTGTTTTTATGGTTTATTTAGTGTTTGTGCCAAGTAGAACCGTTAGGATGATTCATAGGATGAGTAGAAGTGATGCTGAATCTGAAACAGAAACTTTGCATCCAGTATATGAATTTTCATTTTTTTTCTGGAACGTGATCTTGAGCTGGAATTTTAACACAGTGTTTCTATACAAATTCCTTACGTTGTCCTAATTTTTCATAATTTTTATAGTTACAGAAGTATGGGTAGAGTACAGATTACTACAGACTGTTCTGTTTGAGACAGATTCTGTTTTTGTTGCATTGTGTGCTTGTTTTGATGAATCTATGGTTTGTATTTGGAGGTATAAGCCATGGTAAAGTTAAAATACAGTAGGCATAATGAAATTATAAAATTTGAATGGGTTTACAACAGTACCCAAAGTAGTGATTTGCTTTCTTATACTAACGGATCTCACGAAGATTTTGTTGAGTTTTGTGTGATTGAAGTTTTCAAGTTTTGGGTGAGATCACGATGGATGAAGGAATAAGGAGTAGCAAAATCCTAAGCTTGGGGATGCAACCGCACCCCCAAGATATATCGAAAGAGTAACAAGCAACTAAGCTTGGGGATGCCCCGAGTGGCATCCCCTCTTTCTTCTAACGACCATCGGTATTTTACTTGGAGCTATATTTTTATTCGTCACATATCATGTGTTTTGCTTGGAGCGTCTTGTATCTTTGCTTGCTTTGTTTGTTAGTTTTCCCTTTGTATCCTTGCTGTACACACCTATTTGAGAGAGCCACAATCATGCTATGATTTGTTAGAATTGCTCTATGTGCTTCACTTAAACTTTTTGAGCTATAGAATTGCTCTAGTGCTTCACTTATATATTTTTGAGCACGGTGTGCTTGGAAACTTTTGTAGAAATACTCTCATGCTTCACTTAGATTAATTTGAGAGTTAGTAAATTTTTGAAGAAATCCTCTCATGCTTCACTTATACCTTTTTGAGAGATGAAATCTTTATGCTCATGTGCTTCACTTAAATTTGTTTGAGCTTGCCAAAAAGCAATGGCAATATATGAAACTAGTCCCAAAGTGATAGATATCCAAGGAGGATATAATAAAAACTTTCATGAAGATCATTGGACAAATTAAACTTGATTCCTTGTAATAGTTTTGAAACATGATGATAGTAATATGTGAGTTATGCTAGTGAGTAATTATGCCTAGTAGGAATATTGGTGTTAAGGTTTGTGATTCCCTATGCATGCACGAAAGTCAATAGTTATGCAATGAAGTTACATCCTACTTGTGGTGCATTATTCGGTGTTAGTTATGTTCAATGCTCACTTATGTGATTTTTCGTTTCTTGGTTTGGTTGCCTCCTAATCTATTTGCTAGCCTTCATTTGTACTAAGTAGAAATACTACTTGTGCATCCAAAATCCTTAAACCAAGTTTTGCCTTATGAGTCCACCATACCTACCTATATGCGGTATTTCCATGCCGTTCCAAGCAAATTTGTATGTGCCATCTCTAAATTTTCAAAACAATTTGTCTCTTTTGTGTGCACGTACCGCTCATGAAACGGTGGGGAGTGTCCAATATTTTTCCATGCTAGATGTGTTATTCTCAAGATGAGTGTTTATTCACTTGTCATTGCACGAGAGTGCGGCGGTAATAGGGATGCCCATTCCCGAAATGAAAAAAGAAAAAATATTTACTTTATGTTGTCAAATAATAAATTCCTTGGAAAGGGTTGGTATGGAAGGCAACCGTGGATACGCCCCGCCATGGAAAGTGAAATTTTGGTGGAAAAATGAATAAACTTTATTTTCTGTTTGGAAACCGCCTATGATATATCTAGCATGGAAAGTATTGTGAGCTACTTTGTCGTTTTCGTTGACAGGAAAAGCATGCCACCCAAAATATTTTTTCTTTCTCAATTTAAACCTTTGAGCTCTGGCACCTATACAAATCCCTACTTCCCTCTGCGAAGGGCCTATCTATTTACTTTATGCAAATTTTATTTTTGCTTTGAGTCTCCATCTTCTCTTATAAGCACCAACTAGGGGGCACTATGATCGTACTTGAGCATTGGGCATAGCTAATATTTGAGTGTGTTTCATGAATGGATCAATGATTGAGCATGATGGGATAGGGATAACTTTCTTTAGTGTTGATATTTTGAAAGACATGGTTGCTTGTTGACATGCTTGAGTATTGAAGTCATTATGTTAAAACTAGACTATTGCTTTGAATCATTTACAAGTCCAAATGTCCATGCTATACAAAGAAGAAAAGGATATGATGAACATGTTAGGCAGCATTCCACATCAAAAATTCTGTTTTTATCATTTACCAACTCGAGGACGAGTAGGAATTAAGCTTGGGGATGCTTGATACGTCTCCAACGTATCTATATTTTTTGCTTGTTCCATGTTGTTATATTATCATTCTTTGATGTTTTACAATCATTTTATTACAACTTTATATCATTTTTTGGGACTAACCTATTAACATAGTGCCAAAGTGCCAGTTGCGGTTTTTGCTTGTTTTTTTACTTCGCAGGAAATCAGTACCATACAGAGATGAAACGCTGCGGGGATTTTTGTGGATTTTTTACGGACCAGAAGAAACCAGATGGGCCAAAGAACACCAGAAGAGGGGGCCCAGGGTGGCCAGCACCCACATGGGCGCGCCAAAGGCCCCCTGGCGCGCCCTGGTGGGTGTTGGGCACCTCCGGCACCCCCTCAACCGACTATCGTGCCTATAAATTCCCTGGAAATCCAAAAACCCTAGGGGAGTCGACGAAACACAATTCCAGCCGCCGCAAGTTCCAGAACCGCGAGATCCAATCTAAACACCATCACGGAGGGGTTCATCTTCCTCATAGGTGCCTCTCCGATGATGCGTGAGTAGTCCACCATAGACCTACGGGTCCGTAGGCAGTAGCTAGATGGCTTCTTCTCTCTTTCTTATGATTCTCAGTACAATGGTCTCTTGGAGATCTATTTGATGTAAACTTTTGCGGTGTGTTTGTTGGGATCCGATGAATTTTGAGTTCATGATTAGTTTCTATCCATGAATATTATTTGAGTCTTCTTTGATCTCTTATATGCATGATTACTTATAGCCTCGTATTTCTTCTTCCAATCTTTGGTTTAGTTAGGCCGACTAGATCGATTTTTCTTGCCATGGGAAGAGGTGCTTTGTGATGGGTTCGATCTTGCGGTGTTCTTTCCCAGTGACAGAAGGGGCAGCAAGACACGCATGTATCATTGCTATTAAGGATAACAAGATGGGGTCTATTCCTACATGAATAGATCTTGTCTACATCATGTCATCGTTCTTATTGCATTAGTCCATTTTTCCATGAACTTAATACACTAGATGCATGCTGGATAGTGGTCGATGTGTGGAGTAATAGAGGTAGATGCAGGCAGGAGTCGGTCTATCTATCTTGGACATGATGCCTATATAATGATCATCGCCTTGGATATCGTCATGACTGTTCGATTTTCTATCAATTGCCCAACAGTAATTTGTTCACCCACCGTGCGCTATACTCGTGAGAGAAACCACTAGTGAACCCTACGGCCCCCGGGTCTACTTTTCCTATCATATTGCTTTCCGATCTACGTTTTTTGCACTCTTTGTTTTCAGATCTACAAAACCAAAAACACAAAAATACCTTGCTGCATATTTACTCTTTTTATTTGTGTTCTTGAGAGATCTATCTCTCCTATCTATCACTACCTAATCTATCTTATTACCGTAGAGAGATTGACAACCTCTCTTTCACGTCGGGTTGCAAGTATTTGTTGTTTGTGTGCAGGTGCTGCTTATTGGGTGGTGGTGATCCTCCTACTGGTTCGATAACCTTGGTTTCATAACTGAGGGAAATACTTACCGTCGCTGTGCTGCATCATCCCTTCGTCTTTGGGGAAATACCGACGCAGTCCAAGCCACGTCACGCTGCAGGGACGGACCCAAGCGCAGACGCCGTGCCAGCCCTTAATCATGAGGTGGTCGAGGGCGGGGTTGTTAGGGCGCGGCGACATTCATGGTGACGAAGCACCGGGCATGCATGTTGGAATACTTAGAAAACTCATCAAATGCAGAGCTAGTTCTGATACATGCGCAAAACGATACGGCTACAGGGGCAGGCCCTAACAGCTTGAGGATGATGCAGCCCGAGGGGCGCCCTCAAATGAACAAACCAAATGGTCACCTGACAATGATGCTGTTGAAGCGTTGGGGTAGCTGTCGAAGCTTGATCCTCATGAGCCTGAGGGCTCCGGAGGCTCGAGGGGCCCGCGAGGCCCAAGGGGCTCGCCAGGGTCCGGAACCTCTTGAAGGACCGCGCGGCGTCAGGCCTCATGAGACACGTGCACGGCCTGCGCGAGGCGTTGGTACGTGGCGCCCACGCTCATGAGGCCTAAGGGCATGCGGACGTAGCTACAGGGGTAGCCCCCACTGCGGCCGACGCGCGATGGCCAGAAGAGGCCCTGTGATGCGGCCCTGTTGAGGCCCGGGATGTTGACGCAGACGCGCAGCCCGCTGCCCACGTCGGGGGCGGCAGCTGCACCGGGTGGTGCGGGGCGACGCTCGTCGCGCATGGCCCACGCCTCCTGAAGCTCCTCGATCGCGTTGGTGATGAACTCTCGTGAACCCGGCGCCTCGCGCCGTGCTCCTTGCTTGTGGGGGTGCGCGTCGAAGCATGCCTCCAAGTGGTGCCCGAGCACCTCCCTTGTCGCACCGGTCAGGTCGGAAGCTCTCCAGGTGGAAGCCCCCGAGCCCGCCCTAAGGGAGGCGCCGGGTGCGCCTTCCTATGCGGGAGGAAGAGGCGCCCCAGCAATGGACACAGGGCCTGAGGTGCCGTTCTTGGGGGTCTTTGTCCCCTGCCGACTCTTGGGGAGGAGCTTCTTCTTCTTCTTGGGGGTGTCCTCGGGAGGCAGGATGCCGCCCTCGTCGTCAGAGTTTTCAGCCGCTGCGGCCTGGTAAGCGCGTTCGAGGGAGCAGGCTGCATCCTTCTCATCGCAGGCGACCGTGATGACACCGCTGCACCCTGGCATCTTGACGACGTTGTAGCCATGGTGGGTTGCCCCCATGAACTTGGCAAGGGCAGGGTACCCAAGGATGGCGTTGTACGGGAGGTGGATGTGGGCGACGTCGAAGTCGATGAGCTCGGTGTGGTAGTTATCGCGCTTGCCGAAGGTGACTGGAAGGCGCACCTGCCCCAGGGGAATGGTGGAGCCATCGGTCACTCCTTAGAAGGGCTTGATCGGCATGAGCTGATCATAGGGCACCTGAAGCGTCTCAAACATCTCGACAGAGAGGACATTGAGCCCAGCCCCTCTGTCGATGAGGGTCTTGGTGACGAGGACGTTGCTGATGGTGGGCGTGCAGAGCATGGGGAGCGCGCCTGCGAAGGCCGAGCACTTGAGGTGATCCTTGAAGTCGAAGGTAATGGCGTACTGCGACCACCTGAGGGGACACGCGGCCTCAAGCTTCGGGAGGGCTGCATTCACCTCGCGAGAGAACTGGTTGAAGATGCGGTTTGAGGCAGGGGGCTGAGCACCACCCAGGATGCAGGCGATCGCATGGGGCTCCTGGAAGCCCCCAGCCCCATCATCCCGTCGGTCGTCGTCGTTTCTCCTTGGCGGCGGCAGCGGAGGGAGGCCAGCATTGCCCTAAGGACGGGCCTCGCGAGGCTGATCGCGCCGGGGTCCGTCGCAAGGCTCGTCACGCTAGCGGTCCTCGCGAGGCTGGTCGCGCCAGTCTTGACGTGGATTGCGGGTGTCCCACCGGCCTCTGTCGCGGCCCCCTCCACGGCCGTAGCCACGGTCTCCGTGCTCGGGGCGGCGGCCGAGGCGCTCGTCGCGGAGCGCCCTGAGCTCCTGGCAGTCGTTGGTGTTGTGGCTGTGGGTGTAGTGGAAGATGCAGAACGGGCGGTTGCCCTTGGGGGGTTCATCATGGTCATGACCGCGCTTCGTCTCGGGCTCTGCTGCCAGCACAGCGGGGCCCTTGCGCTTCGCCTCCTTAGCCTTGGCCTTCTTGTCTTCAGGGTCTGCCTCCGGAAGCTCGAGGAGGGAGAGGCGGCCCTCTTTGGCCCTTGCGCACTTGTTCGCCAAGTTGAACATCTCCAGGGCTGAGCACAGATCGTCATGGATGGCGAGCTCCTCTTTCATCTTGACGTCCCTGACGCCATCGGTAAACGCCAAGATGATGGCCTCATCCGACGCCTTTGAGATTTTGAGGTAAACGCTCGTGAAGCGTTGTATGTACTTGTGCAGGGTCTCGCCCGACTGCTGCTTCACGCGTCGCAGGTCATTCACTGCAAGGGTGCGGTCGCGGGTGCCCTGGAAGTTGGCGATGAAGCGCTCGCGGAGCTCGTCCTAGGAGGAGATCGATCCTTCCGAGAGGTTGAGGAGCCAGGAGAGCGCGCCACCCTTGAGAGCCATGGGGAACCAGTTCGCCATGACTTTGTCGTCACCGCTTGCCGCCTCGGTGCTCAGCGCGTAGAGCTGGAGGAACTCCGCGGGGTCGGGGGTGCCATCGTAGCGTGGAGCCAGGTCTGGCTTGAACTTGCCGGGCCAAGCGACACGGCACAGCTCCGGGGTGAAGGCGCGGCAGCCTGCTGCACTCACAGGTGCGGCGCGTGCGAGGGGAGCTCGGTCTTGGCGTTCGTGCGCCGCAGCCTCCGGCGGCACACGGTCTTGATGCCGGCGTAGCAGTGCGGGGAACGCGCGCGCGTCACCTCGTGGTCGCGGCACCACCTGGCAGCTTGCTTCATCCCTTGCCTGCGCCGGCGCCCCATGTGGCAGGTTGCGCGGGTGCGCCTCGTGTCTGGGCTCGGGGTCGGTGTCGGTGTCAAAACCGGCGGATCTCGGGTAGGGGGTCCCGAGTTGTGATACTTGGATCGATGGTAACAGGAGACAAAGGGGGCAAGGTTTTACTCAGGTTCGGGCCCTCCTATGGAGGTAATACCCTACGTCCTGCTTGATTATATTGATTGTATGGGGATTACAGAGTTGATCTACCTCGAGATCAAGTAACTAAACCCTAGATGAGTTCTCTTGTTCTACAACCTAAAACCCTTCGGCTTATATAGACGCCAGGGGTCCCTAGGGTTTACACATGGTCGGTTACACGTCGAAGGGATAAACATGCCTATTTACTACTCCAAACGTGGAGGACAAGCCACAATTCTCGAAGCTTCCTCCTTGGAGACGAGGTCTCCAATCCTTCCAGTATTCGGCAAGTGGACCATATAGTCCGGCCCATATGTAATGGGTCGACCTCCCGAGGACCCCTTAAACCAGGACTCCCTCAGTAGCCCCCGAACTAGCCTCCAACGCCAAGGGTCCAAGCTCCAGCTGCTTCGAGTGATCAGAGTCTTCGGCTTGCGAGGTGAGTTCCTTTCTCCAAACAGTAATCGGTCGGGATATAGCTCGGCCTCCATCGACGTGTAATCTTTCCGATCATAGATCGTCCGTATACCATGAGTAGCTCGGCCTTTGAAGGCCAAACGTCAGAGAGCCAATAGTGTTCTCTGACAACCTTTCAGAAGAAAGGTCACGGCCCACCACGACCACTGAACCAGTCGTAAAGACTCGATTCGTGGTTCGAGGCCGTTTTCACCAGCACGATCCATCAATGCACAGATCGTGTCCCGTTTTACACGGGATATGTTTAATCATGCGCATATAACGGTACACACGCCTTGGGAAGTGGAGAGATTCAGGGCGCCATGAAGGGAGGCTAACCGGCAGCAAGCTTCAATAAAAAGGGGAAGAAAACCCCAAGGCTTATCCGCACCCCCCATTCGCATCCCTGCTTCCCCAATCTTCCAAGCTCACCGAGCCCAGATCTAGGTCTTCCATTCTTCCCCCCTCCGAGCTTAGCCATGGCCAGCTCTGGCTCCAACGGCAAGTGGGAGGCGTCCACGGTCACAGACCAGGACATCCGGGATCTCAAGGACGCCGGCTATCTCCCCGCCAATGTCTTCCACCGCGCCGCTGAGGAGGGCCAGGTTATCCCCACCCCCAAACCAGGCGAGAGGGTGGTCTTTGTCCCTCACTTCATCCGGGGACTAAGCTTCCCGCTCCACCCCTTCGTGAGGGGCCTTATGTTCTTCTACGGCCTCGACTTCCACGACCTCCCGCCGAACTCTTTCATGCATATATCGGCCTTCATCATAATCCGCGAGGCTTTCTTGCGAGTCGAGCCACACTTCGGACTATGGCTCAAGATCTTCAACATCAAGCCGAAGTGTGTCGCCGGCGCACATGCGGACTGCGGCGGGGCAGTCATCGGCAAGCTTCCGCGTGCAGTGTGGCCATCCGGCACCTTCATCGATACCATCAAGACTTGGCAAAAAGAGTGGTTTTACATCACCGAGCCAAGGGAGGAGGGCGGAACTGTTCCTGCCGAATTCAGATCAGGCCCTCCGACCAGATTGACCTCATGGGTCCGAAAGGGCCTTGACTGGGGGTCGGACACAGAGGTGGAGGACCTGCAGAGGGGCATCGCCTCCCTAATTAGGGAGGGAGTCGGCCTGACCAATGTGGTCCAGGTTATGCTTCGGCGGCGCATCCTCCCCTGCCAGCGCCGGAGTTCTCCTATGTGGGATTACCGGACTGACGACGATCCTACAGTTCGTCAACTCTTCCGCACCACGCGGGAGAAGCTATGGAAGGCGCTGTTCAAGGCGCAGGAGAACTGGCCGGGCAAGAAGGAGGACAAGGGCTTGAGCGCCATCAAGCCCCCACCCGAGGTATAGCATAGTTTCATTTCACCGGTTCTATCTTCCTAAAGATAGTCTAAGCATTTTCCGATCACCTTTCACAGGAATGGTTGAGCAAAGCCACGGGCATCAAGTGTCCGGCTCCACAGCCCGAAGACCCCAAGTCTCCGCTATTGTTGGAGATGCTCATCGTGGCGCCTTACAAGGCGCCAGAGAAGAAGGAGAAGAAGAAGCCAGGCCGAATAGGCCTGCGCAACAGGGACCAGCCAGAAGCTGTGTCCGAAGAGACTCACGCCTCCTCGAATCAAGAGGAGGAGCATGAGGGTGAGGAGGGAGGCAATTCCCCCCTTGCCGGAAAAATGGCGGCGTCATCGGACACTCCGGAGGACGTAGATCCTCCTGCCTTGAAGAAGACGCGCCAGACACAGGTAGCCCTGTCCGGTGATAGTTCGGACTCGGATACTGAGTCCGAGGACTTCGAGAGGGTTCCGCGAAGGAACCTCAGGGTCAAGCCCCCACCTCGAAGGTACAGATCCGAAGATCTTTCCGATCTATTAGTGCTAAGTTTTGAATATGATTAATCATGTGAGCGCCTTTGTGACCTGCAGCCCACCGCGCGTTCTCCCCACCGATCAAGTTTCGGACGGGGAGACCCCGCCCGCCGAGCTAGCGGAGAGCGGAACCGCGTCGCACCCCACTCCTCCGGGCGCCACGAAGGAAACTGCGGAGGTGTCATCCCAGTAGGCTCCTTTGGAGCCGGACACTGGAGGCGGGGGCGACGATGTCATGGTCGAGGCTAACACCTCGGCCGCCGAAGACCCGGGAGAGAGGCCCCTCCCGGATACTGAGGAG
Source organism: Elymus sibiricus (assembly GCA_039707655.1). Lineage (NCBI taxonomy): Eukaryota > Viridiplantae > Streptophyta > Magnoliopsida > Poales > Poaceae > Elymus > Elymus sibiricus. The sequence continues at coordinate 296,564,226 of CM077675.1, read as the reverse complement.
GCCGGACGAGAAGATGTCCAGTCGCCTCCAGGGCGGTCTCCGGAGCATACCATGCCTCCGGAGGCACCAATTCAATCTCCGGTCGGAGATCGGATCAACCGATCCCCACCGGCGCCACCGACCAACGGGTGGCCGGCTATGGGGGAGGCTCTATCAAGCGCCTCCATCTCCGGGGAACACCGCACTCTTATGGGTGCGGTATTGCAGAGCATCCAGTCCGTTGACCACGGACTGAAGGAGGCCTTCAATGGTCTCATGACGGGCTTCCAGGTAAGCCATGTAATGCTCTATTTTGTGAAATATTATTTTCTATAAGTTATGATTATACACATGGCAGCCCCCGAGCCCCAGGTGAGTTTGAAAAAACTTACCTGGGGGTCAAATCATAGATCCTTATCCGAACCATGTATAGGACAATGTATGTTCGGATCATTTTGTCAGCCCTTAAGAGGATCGTACGTAGGATCATTTTAGTGACAGTTCGGAGGTTGTAAATTCCTGTAACGTTATATGATGTTGTTTGTTACAGGCTTCGTCGAAGGCAGCGGCCAATAATGCTGCTGAGCTAGAAGAGCTAAATCGGAAGCTCAAGAGCTCCGAAGACGAGCTTGAAGCTCTAAACAAGAGATTCGACGAGGCGCAAGGTAAGTCGAATTAGAGTAAAAAACTCTTCGTTACCGTACTGTCAATGCAGTGTTGTTTGATATGCTTAATGCTTGCGCAGCTTCGGCGAAGGAGATTGAGAAGCTCAAGGCCGAGCTTGAGAAGGCCAAGCAGGAGGCTGCGGTGGAGAAGGCGGCTGCCAAAGAAGCAGCTACCGCGCTATCCGCCCTAAGAGCCACCAGCGACAAGCACGAGGCTCGGGTGGAGGAAATCCAGCAGGAGCTCAAAGATGCTGGGCAGAAGTGTGAGGACTTAGAGCGGAAGGGCAAGGAGCAGGCCGCCGAACTATCCACCCTGAAAAACAATCTCCAAAAGGAGCGGGTGGATAGGCGGTCATTTGAAGAGGAGCTTAGCCAAGATAAAGCTATCATGGATGGTAAGCCGTATTCATTGCAGTGTATCTTCGGGGACAGCAAGTTTGAGTTGCTTACCCAAGTATGGCGTTCCTCAGGCGCCTGCTCGGACCTCCAGAAGAGCTTAGCGGACGCGAAGCAGTTCTATGCTTCGCGGGGAGAAGGAGATGAAGCTCGGCTATTCTGGGCGCAATTCGAAGCCCCCGAGCGTTCTCCTCTCCTTGTGGAGCAGCTGAAGCAGCTGATGGAGCTACACCGGATGGCGGAACAGGCCATGAAGGATCTCTGTATCCGGCTATGGCCCAACGAGCCACTGTCGGGCACCTACTTCGGCCTGGTGCAGAAGCTGAGCGACGCCACTCCTCGGATCGACGCATTGAGGCGGTCTTCCTGCATCGAGGGAGCTCGGATGACCTTTGCGAAGGCCAAGGTGCACTGGCCGGGGCTGGATCCGATGAAGATCGCCACCGCTCCTCCGCCTACCGGGAAAGAGCATAGGCACCCCGAGCTGTACTTCTCCGGCGTAATGGAGGGTGCTCGGGCAGTAAAGGCGCAATGTTCGAGAGAGGATGTGTATGAGTAAAGGCGTTGTAATGTGTCTGAAGACTCTTTAACGCGTTTATATTTAAGACGCATGGTTTATCATGTCTTATATGCTTTGCATCCTTTATAACTCCTGTGTGGCCGTTAAAACTGAAAGCGGTGAGTCGTCGGCTTCAGCCCCCATGTAGATACTACGTGGGGTGTCTCTACCAACGCACTGTGAACCTTAGCCGAACTATCGGTACCCGAAGGCGGTAGTGTGGGGCGGACAAGGCAATCAGACCATAATGCTTTATTGCTTTCACTTAGCCATCGGGGCGCGAGAAAGGAGTGTGGGGGCTGATTACTTGCCCCCAGGTGTTTGTGATGTTCGGATAAACCGCGGCCAAAGCCTATATCACCTGGTTTGTACTAACACCAAACCCATCGTATGACACGGAATAACCTCTGACGAGATTTAGTTAAGCTCGGATTCGCAGACTGGTTCTCGCATACCATGACAGTCAGTTTTCGGCTTTCTCCGCTGAGGCGCTTAACCGGACTAGCCGGAAGCGCAATCGCGGTGGTGCTCCCTTTGCCCTTTTAGCCGAACTAGCGGAACATAAAGGGGCAAGCATAGGAGCCGGGCAACCCAACTATTGACCCAAGACATAGTTCGGAACCAATGCATATAAAGCGGAATTCCAAGACGCCGAACACTTAAAGAAATTGTGATTAGGGCGATTTTTAAGGTCGAGCCCCCGGTCTATTAGCCGGTTGCATCGTACAGTATACCAAACAGGTTCGTAAGGAGAGAGAGAAAACAGAAAGTGTTCCGAAAAGGGACAACAAAGAGAAAATGATATATCTGTATTGTACTCAACAACTCTTATTATTCAAATTGCCGATGCAACTGTTTACAGGTATTTGATAAATGAAATATAAATTTTACAGGAGAGGTTGTACCAAGGGCCTTCGATAGATGACCTGACGTCCTTGATGTGCCCTGTCGCTTATCTGCTCCTGCATCTCCTAAGGAGGTGTATGCCTTTATGGGCTTTGTTAGTTCGGCGAACGGACCTTGAAGAAAGGGTCTTGAGAAGTCGCCGAAGTATGGATAAGCCTGACGCCTTTAGCAGGCACTTTATGGTACCTGTAGTAAGTCCGACGACATGTTGACGGTAATAGTTCGGTCCAGCCGAACACCTACTCTCTAATAGTTTTTCCCCACCGCTGCCCATGGAATTTTGAGCGCGAAGTTGTGCCTCTTTGGCACGTACTTTGCCGGTAATAGGGCCGTGCGATGGGGGGCGAATCCCTATTTATGGGGAGAGGAAGGTTCTGGTACTTCGGATCGAGACCGAGCTCGTTTCCTAGCTTTGGGTGCCTTTATGGCAAATGTCGGCGCTTGCCAATCATCGGTGTAATGGAATTCGGCCGCCAGGGCCAACGCATGTTCCTCAGTTCGGAGGGAGCGCTCTGTGTTGCCGTTAACAGTAATGACCCCCCTAGGGCCGGGCATCTTGAGCTTGAGGTATGCGTAGTGCGGGATCGCGTTAAAGCGAGCGAACGCTGTACGGCCGAGCAGGGCGTGATAGCCGCTGCAGAAAGGTACGATGTCGAAGATCAAGTCCTCGCTTCGGAAGTTATCGGGGGAGCCGAACACAACCTCCAGGCTTACGGAGCCTGTGCACCGGGCTTCAACGCCTGGTATCACTCCTTTGAAGGTAGTGTTGCTGGGCTTGATCCTTGACGGATCTATGCCCATCTTTTTCACCGTATCTGAGTAAATCAGATTGAGGCTACTTCCACCGTCCATGAGGACTTTAGTGAGGTGGTACCCATCTATGATCGGGTCTAGGACGAGTGCGGCCGAACCCCCGTGACGGATACTGGTCGGATGGTCGCGTCGATCGAAAGTGACCGGATATGCTGACCATGGGTTATACTTCGGGGCTACATGCTCTATGGCGTAGACATCTCGAAGGGCGCGCTTCCTCTCCTTTTTGGGTATATGAGTGGCATAGATCATGTTTATTGTCTTTACCTCTGGAGGGAATTTCTTTTGACTGCCACCGATCGGACCACGAGGCTCATCCTCGTCCTCGCTGCGTGGGCTCTTGCCTTGGTCCTCGGATGCGAGCTTGCCGGCCTGTTTGAAGACCCAACAGTTATGGTTGGTGTGATTGGCGGGCTTTTCTTGAGTGCCGTGGATCTGGCAAGGCCTCTCTAGGATCTTGTCCAGCGGGGTAGGTCTGTCGTGTTTGCCTTTAGGAGGCTTCTTCCGCTGCCTAGGACGGGAATTGCGGAAGCCGGCATTGACAGCCGTGTCATCGGCATCACTATTATTGTGCTGGCGCTTGTTCTTGTTGCGCTTCGGTTTCCCGTTTCCATCCCGAACTTCAGAGGTTCCGGGGTCTTCGGGGTTATGGCTACGTCTGGCTAGCCAATTATCCTCGCCCGCGCAAAAGCGGGTCATAAGTGATGTGAGGGCGGACATTGTCCTTGGTTTGTCCTGGCCGAGCTGTCGAGCCAGCCATTCATCCCGAATATTATGCCTGAAGGAGGCTATAGCTTCGGCGTCCGGGCAGTCTACGATCTGATTCTTCTTGGTCAGGAAACGATTCCAGAATAGCCGCGCGGACTCTCCTGGCTTCTGAACGACGTTGCATAGATCGGAGGAGTCCGGCGGTCGAACATAAGTGCCCTGGAAGTTAGATCGGAATGCCTCTTCTAAGTCTTCCCAGCACCCAATAGAGTTTTTGGGGAGGCTATTTAACCAGTGCCGAGCTGGCCCCTTGAGCTTCAGGGGTAAGTATTTGATGGCGTGGAGATCATCTCCTCGTGCCATGTGGATGTGGAGGAGGAAATCCTTAATCCATACGGTTGGGTCAGTTGTCCCATCGTATTGTTCTATGTTTACGGGTTTAAACCCTTCCGGGAACTGATGCCGCATCACCCTGTCTATGAAGCACAGTGGGTGTGCAGCCCCTCTAACTCGAGCTATGTTGCGCCGGTGGTCGGCGTCTAGCCGGGCTTGGTGTTGTTCCCGACCTTCATTGTCGTGGTCGAACCGAGGACGGTACCTCTCCCATCGATCGGGTGAGTATCCCCTGGATCCGTAGATGGATCGCGTACGACCTGCTCTGTAATCCAGGTCGTGTCGCAGGTCGAACCTGTCATCGGGCTCTATTGGCTCCTTTCCCCGTTTAGGGGGTATCGTCGGCCTATAGCCGGCATTGTCAGCCGTCCTGTCTCGTCCTTGTGGAGGGCGGTCTGGCCTGTCATATGGGGTATGCTTGGGAGACGGCGTATCAGTGAGCTCGTCATCGAATTGCGGCAGCAGCCTTCTGCATGAGTAGCTCTTAGGTTGGTCCGATAGACCGGTGCCGTGTCCTTCCTCAGCTGAGAGGACTCTCGTCCATCGGTCGTTGAAGTCGTCTTGTTCGGCTCTGAGCTGCCGCTCTTTTGCTTTCAGGCTGCGAGCTGTGGATATGAACTGTTGCCTGAACAATTCCTGATCTTCAGGATTGTCGGGAATGGCGAAGTCATCGGCAGCCGCATTATCCTCCCCCTCGATAGAGCGGAGGTAGTCGTCGTCCTCAGGATCATCTGGATCATCGGGGTTGCGACGGTCTTCGGGTCTCTCCTGACCCTCCAACGGGTGTTCAGGGATTTCGGGACCGCCGATGTCTTCCGGGGAGTCTCCGTCCCCGGTGCCATCGATAGACTTTCGCCCTTTTTTTCCTTTTGACCGTTTGTGCGGCTTTCGGCATCTTGACGGCGCTTCATCCGATTTATCACCGTTGTTTTTCGGAGTGTCCACCATGTAGACGTCGTATGTAGAGGTGGCAGTCCACTGCCCGGTCTTAGCGGGGGTGAGGGAGTGATCTTCCTCATCCATGTACTCTGCTTCCTCGGAAGCGTAGTCTAGCATGTCGGTTAAATCCTCGACAGTGGCTATCAAGTGGGTGGTGGGTGGGACGAAAAATCTGTCCTGACCCGTCTGAGGCCCGATCTGAGAATAGATCGGGGTTGGGTCGTCGTTGATCTTCATCGACGAGATCCGATCTAGAGCCTCGTCGAGTATCGAGAGCTCGATCGGACCGGTCTGCCCAGAGCTTCTGGAGCGAACCTCCGATGCGTCCGTGCAGGGAGTGTGTTTGGCAAGAACCGATGTCCGGACGTCGGGTACTATGACCTGATCCGGACTGAAGGTTGGGCCATCGCCGGGGTAGATCCCATGGGCGGAGCCGAAAGATGAGTCTGGGGTTGAGGCCTCAGAGTCTTCGGGCATGGCAGGCGAGACTGCGAGCCCGGTTAGTGATAGATCGCCTCGAGAGTCTACGGAGAACTCTAAGTTCCCGAATCTGACCTCTTGATCAGGGGCGAAACTTCCGACGCGGCCTAGATGGCCGGTCGGGTCGGCGTGCAACACTATGCTGCCGAAAGCGAAGATTTGTCCAGGGACAAAAGTTTCCATATTGCGGACCTCTTCATTGATGACTAGGCGAGCCATCGATTCCTTCTGGCAATCACAGCGGAACTCTCAATGAAAGCACCAATGTCGGTGTCAAAACCGGCGGATCTCGGGTAGGGGGTCCCGAACTGTGATACTTGGATCGATGGTAACAGGAGACAAAGGGGGCAAGCTTTTACCCAGGTTCGGGCCCTCCTATGGAGGTAATACCCTACGTCCTGCTTGATTATATTGATTGTATGGGGATTACAGAGTTGATCTACCTTGAGATCAAGTAACTAAACCCTAGACAAGTTCTCTTGTTCTACAACCTAAAACCCTCCGGCTTATATAGACGCCAGGGGTCCCTAGGGTTTACACATGGTCGGTTACACGTCGAAGGGATAAACATGCCTATTTACTACTCCAAACGTGGAGGACAAGCCACAATTCTCGAAGCTTCCTCCTTGGAGACGAGGTCTCCAATCCTTCCAGTATTCGGCAAGTGGGCCATATAGTCCGGCCCGTATGTAATGGGTCGACCTCCCGAGGACCCCTTAAACCAGGACTCCCTCAGTCGGCGCCGTGCAGAGAAGGAGGAGGAGGTGCGCCGTGAGCCACATCGCCCGCCTAGGAGGCCGGGGGACGGAGCGAGTGGGAGGGCGACGGGGCCTCTCCGGCGACACTGACGAGCTCGGCAATGCGACTGTAACATCCCAAATTTTGGAATGTTATAATTATAATTGATTGATTGATTGTTTGAATGATTGTTTAAAATTGAGTGAAATTTGAAACTTGTTGAAACTTTTGAATGAGGGGGAATAACATGACTTTCCCTTTGCTTTTGAATTCAAATTCATCCAATTCAAATCATGGAGAGAAGATGACATGACTTCTTCAAATAAAGTATTTGAAAAGTGGATTTGAAAAATTTCTGAAAAATATTTGGAATCCATTTCATATTTGTTTATATTTCAAAATTTGAATGAATTCAGATTCACTTGCCCCAAATTTCAAAATTTTGAGAGGAGGAACATGACCCTCCAAAACCAGGGGTATTTTTGAAAATTTTTGAACCATAAAACCCAGGGGGTTATTTGAAAATTATTTGCAAAAGAAATAAAAACAATTAAGGCATTTTTCTGAAAATAATTTTCTCTGAAGTATTTATTTTGGCCGTGTAAAAATGTTCATCAGATGGAATTTATTTTGCTGATCATTTTGGTATATAATACTTATATATTTGGATTTTATTTGAGCTTCCAAATAAAGTTTTTTCCTTATCTGTTTTATTAAAAAAGGGAAAATCTTTTTATTAGGAAAACCCCCGAGGCCCAATAGGAAATTTTCGGCCCGTATCCCCTTCGCCAGATCCGAAATCAGATCGGATCGGCCGCCCGATTCCCACCCGCGCTCCCCTCTCCCGCTGACGCGCTGGGGCCACGCCCGACCGCCTCCTCCCCTCGGTCATCCCCTTCCTTTCCTTCTTTCTTCCTTCCTTCGCCGGAACCGACCCGATCCCCGCGTCGATCTCCTCCTCCCTTGCCGTTTGGAGCACCCCGAGCCCCCTATAAATACCCGACGCCCCTGCCGCGTCCGTTCCTCGACAAAACCCCGAAGCCCGACGCCCCTAGCCACCGCTACGACCTCGCCGGAGCTCTTCCTTACTCCGAAGCTCCTCGAGCTCGTGCCGCTCGCCTAACCCAACCCCGAGCCTCTCCGACGCCACATATCGAAGCCGGAGCGTATCCGATTTCGCCTGGTGCTCTCAGCCTCGCCGGAGATCCCCTGGAACGCCGCACCACCACCCTCGCCGGAGCTCAACCTCAACCGGAGCTCTCCGAGCTCGTATAGCTCACTGCCGGCGTCCCCGAGCTCGCCTTCGACCACCAATGGACGAGCCGCTCCGCTCCGCATCGTCTGGTGCCGACGCCGTCGTCGGAGGACCACCGAAGACGTCTCCCCGTCGACTTCGCCGCCTCTGCCCCGCCGGAGCCTCGCCGGAGTTCATCTCCACCTCCTCTGTAAGAAGCCGCCGCCCTCCACCGTCCGATCTGTAATCTACGGTGTAGATTAGAACCCACGTACCCCTTCGGTTTAGTTAAAAGAACCGTCCGGTTTTCTGTTTAGTTAGTTTAGCCGAATCGTTTTCCTTTTAATTTGCGGCCATTCGCTCGTTTAGCTCTAACATGCACACCCCGTGGCCAATAGGATCTAGCCACGTGGCAGCACTGTTCGTTAGTTAGTTATTTCTTTTCTGTTTTTGTTTTCTGAAACAGAATAGTTTCTGTTTTTGCAAATAGGATATCTCTTAGGATGTTTAGTGTTTTAATTTGATTCTTTTTGCATTGTGTCAAAAAGTTATTCTAGTTTCTGTAGATATCAAGTTTGACCATATTTGAATATTTTAAATTCAGATTCAAACAGATTTGATTCAAACACCAAATTGCTTGTAACTTGAGTTTAAAAATAGGTTTTGAGTTAATTCTTTTTGCTACTTGTCACTAGTGATTTTTTTTAATAGTAGGCAGAATTTGAGATTTTTTTTGAATATTTTTAAATTAGGGTTTCAAGCAAAACAGATTCTGTTTTAGTTCTTTTAGGTCTATTTCTATTTCTTTTGTTTTAAATTGTTTTAATTTATTTTCTTTTGTATCAGTTGACAAGTTTTACCTTGTTTTATGTTAGTTAGCAGTAGTATTTCAACCAAGTTTATTTTTATGTTATTTATTATTTTTGTTTTCATGAAATCAATTCTAGTTCAGTTATAACTTGCAATTGATTTTCATTGCTAGATTGATTTCCTATTTGAAAATATTTTTATAAATTGTTTTATAAGTTTTACTTTCTGTTAACTTAGCTGTTTTATATTTTGTTTTCTCTTATTTTATTATTTGTTTTACTTGTTGTTAAGTTTACTAACTAGAAAAACTTATGGTGTTTAGTATGTTGTTTTCCATAGTTCTTAGTTGTTCTTCAAAAGTAATTCTTTTTGCTAGTAAAAATATTTGCTAAATGCCTTTGCTAGATTTTACTTTGTTGTTGTTTTGTTGCTGTTGATAATAGGTTAATTGTAGGAAAAACCTTTTTCTTAGTTGATTTGATGAAGTTTTGTTATTTTAACTTTTGTCTTAAGTATTTCCTTCATCACAACCCTTTTTGGTGTTTTTGTTTTCGTGTTCCCTTTTGATTGTTAGTATTGATTGCTAGTATGATTGCTTATAAGAGTGCAATGTTTGATTATATAGATTTTCATCGGAGAGTGACGAATAGTTCTATCAAGTTATTTTCTGAGAGCGATATTTATCTTCATCAACCCTACCAGGCAAGTTCACTTTGACCATCTATTTCATACCTACGTTTTATTGCATGTAGTGACATCATTCAACAAATCCCTCCAGTAGTATTATTGAATTCTTGTAGTTGGGTAGAATGCATGAGGTAGGAACCCACTCCTTGTTACTGAAGCCCCGGGACGTTATTTGTCTTACTGCTATGCTACGCTAAAGTAGACGGGGTTGGTATGAGTGTTCGAGAGTGGTGTGAGGTGAAGGACTCTACGTCAAAGACGACAACTTCATGAAGGCATCTTCAAGTCCTGCATCTTCAAGACCTCAAGACTTCGAGACTCGAGAAACAAGTTTTCAATACACACTACTGGGTGAGGGATGGATTTGATGGGCACCCTGGAGTAACCAGTGGATGGCCGGGATGCATGGAGAAGCGCCATGACATCTTGCGGAAAGCCTCACCCAGACTCAAAGAGACGGATGAATACTTCATGCCCGGAAGCTTACCTGTGTAGCCACAAGTCATTATGGGCTCTGGCTTGGTTGATCTTTGTTGTGACTCTGGCTGGGCAGTGCTACGAGATGTAGTCGACGATAGGATTGGATGGGCACTGACAGTAGTCAGGGAAACACTCTGAAAGACCATGTTTCGTTCGTCCTGTTCTCAAACACCCGGCAGTGCGAGGACTTACAAGGAGGGAACGAATCTTGTGGGTAAAGTACACAACACTCTGCAGAGTTAAACCTAATCGATTAGCCGTGTCCCCGGTTACGGACAATTTGAGCCTCTGGTCTTGGATCTATCTCTGAACTCTCAACACCAGACTGATAACTAATTGTGGGCAACTTTTGATACTTGTGGGCATTGATACATCGGTTGGCGGAACCATGTCATAATAGATATCTCCATAGTGAAAACTCCTGATATTCCTTTGTTGTAGGAAAACAAAATAAAATCAGCTTTTATGCAAAAACTCAGACATAGAGCCACAAAGCTTTATTGCATATAGAATAGTCTTATCATCTGTTTTCTCTTATTGTGATCTTGCCGGTACATTCAATGTACTGACCTACACGGCTGCAACGTCTTATGTTGCAGATAAGTTTCTACGACGAGTAAGAGTACGATTCAGGGTACGGTCTACACTCAACCTGCCGTTGGTGTTTATTGGGACTCCACTCCCGTTGACTGTTTCCGCTGAGATTTTAAGGTATATATCAGTTTTACGTTATTTACATGTGATTGCACTTTGATATATACATTGATGTACTGTGTGTGCCAGCATACTGATCCAGGGATGGCACAGAACACACAGAGGCTTGACCGTTTGAGGTCGGGTCGCTACAGAGATGGTATCAGAGCACATGTTGACTGTAGGACGTGACCCTAGAAACTAGAAAGCCCTAGGACAGGATATCTCTAAAACTTTATTTTCAAAAAGACCCTTACTTCTGATCTCTTCTGATTTTATCAAATAGTCCCTCTTACCTCAAATAGTTAGAATAAACCCTTTTCCCTTTTGACCACACGGAGAATCAACTGAGGACCACTTCAGAGTACAAGGATTGAAGCTACAACAATTGAAGACTCCGAAGACCCGAAGAATTTGAAGACCCTGAAGAATCCCAATATTATTATGACCTCTAGAAGACCAAACCCCTGTTGTATACTCACGTTAGATGCGATGAATTGTGAGCTGTCATTTGTGTGTGTTTTTCCGACAGCCACAAATAAAACCTATTTTCAAAACTATATTGTTTGTGTTGTGTGTATCTCCCTCTATCCCTCTCTCGAATCTCATCCCAAAACCCTTGGACCCAATAGATGATGAATGAAGATGGACTTGTATTCTTTGGACCGATGACTCAACTGGAGGTAGAACAGTGGATACAGAACATGGAAGATCACATGAAGGGATACGGTGTAGGAAGCGCGTATATGGTACCGTACTCCCTACGGTATATCACACAAGGTGCTTTAACCTGGTGGAAGATGCATCAAGCCATACAAGGATGTAATGGAGCAAAAACTTGGGAGGAATTCAAGAAGACTCTACTAAGATCCCGTCTCATCCGGAAGCATTATGATAACCCGATGAAGAAACCTTATGCCTGCAAGATATGCGGAGAAATAGGACACACCCAGGAAGAATACAAGGATGGATGCCCTCATTGTGAAGAAAATCCCCCGGATGAAGAATGCCCGACTGGGCAAGTGACTTGTTTCTTGTGTGAAGGAACTAGTCATTTTCCGGCACAATGTCAAATATACCCCAAGGTACAAGAAGTGATGAAGCAGCAGAAGGAAGCAATGAAAGAAGTCCTCGGGAAAAAGTTAGAAGAACCCATGAAGATGGGAGATATACCAAACCCAATCGTAGATACCAAGTCATGTTATTCATGTGGAGAAGAAGGACATATTTCCCAGGACTGTCCGAACGAGTATCTGGGAGACTTCCCGACAGAAGAAGTGCAATACAATCCTAAGGAGATAGAAGTGATGATCAACCTGGACAAGAAGAAAGTCCAAGTAAGCGGAGGCATCAGATGTTTGCATTGTAGCTTGGAGAGACCTCATTGTTATTGCAAGAAGTATGAGCCAAGCATCAAGCAAGGAGCCCAACCCAAGAAGAAGAGGAAGACTCCGTGGTTTTCTACACGGAAGGATCTGAGTCACATCACTTGTCACCAGTGCAACAAGACAGGACACTACTCCTATACCTGTCCGGGGAAGAAGACTAAATATGAGTAGTTGAGTTGTGGATTTTTGGAAGTAATAAATGTAATAGCAAGCACTCTCACTTTACTTAAGGCTATGGAGTTGAACCATGTAACGGAAGTCTCAGAGATTGTAATAACTTCATGAATCAATAGAATTTATTGTGTCATGATTTCCTATGTTGAATTGTATGAGTTGTTACTCTATAAACTAGGACCTCTGACCATTTTCGAGGATATGAGAAAATATGGTTAATGCAAGCATGTGTACATTTCAATTTTAGTGTGGTAGTAACCAGTAAAACCACAAGAACCAAGGAAAAAGAATGTATACTTCATGCCAAGGAGTTTGGATAAATGAATAAAGGAGAAGGAAATGCTGGACCATATCAAACTATGTGGATGACATCATTTGTAATAAAGTACTCCTGAGGTTGGAATTTTTTAGATTATAGTGATGAACCAATACCTAAGGGTAAACAGACCAATGGAAAGGAAAATGAATTTCACAGAATGGATCCTGAACAAGAATGAGCCTGTGATTTATTTTACCAAAGGGAATGATGGAATGAATTGACGGAATTGTTGGAATATGACACGCTAGTAACCCCAAGGGTGAGTTAAAGTTGTTCAAGTATTGAAGTGAGCCCACAAGCCCCAGACCTCAGGGTTGATAAGGATCAAGCCCTACCCTTATGAAGGAAGGTACTTGGAAGAAGCTATGACAGATCAAGCAGACATTTTCTTAGGAGAATACGTAAACCTGAGAGTTGTGAAGAAACGATAGATGTTTGTTCAGCTTGCAGAATCAATGGATTTATCCGAACTTCGTTCGTGGACAAGAGCAATTCTGCAATGCTTGTGAGGAAGCCCAAGTGTTAGAATACGAGATTCACTAAACCTTATACAAGGTAATGATTTCAGTGCGACATGGCTTGGCCACCATGACGACTTACTCTTATCATTCTCTTGCTATTTGGAATGGTAAATCTGAGAGACTTACCCATAGTAAAGAGACGACGCCCTTTTGAAGCTTTTGTTTTAAGCCTTAGAATGGTATGATGAGGATCCCTTATACACGGCAGTTGTTGCCAAACGTAGGAATTGTACGGTGAGGAATGAAGCCAAGACCCATTTCACTGCAGGATAACCACAAATGGTAGACCACCATGAGATCATCGATAAGTTAATTAGAATGATCACGAGACTTGTCAGTTAAAGAGACCCAGTAACGGAAGAACTTTGTAATGACCAAGGAGACACTGGATTTTTAAAGGAGACGTTACGACTGTAACGGAACAACATCAATGAAGGAGCTATTATAAGGAATGTGAAGAGACAAATATTGCCAAGGACCCCACAGGATTGTCATGATTTTGGGAGACCATTAACTCTCATTTTAAGTGTGGTAGCACCCACCCTTAACAGACCGGTGGATTTGCTAGAAGACCCCCCAAACCCTAACCTTTTCTTTCTAGCCTCTTCGAATCTCGAGGACGAGATTCATTTTAAGTGTGGTAGGTTTGTAACATCCCAAATTTTGGAATGTTATAATTATAATTGATTGATTGATTGTTTGAATGATTGTTTAAAATTGAGTGAAATTTGAAACTTGTTGAAACTTTTGAATGAGGGGGAATAACATGACTTTCCCTTTGCTTTTGAATTCAAATTCATCCAATTCAAATCATGGAGAGAAGATGACATGACTTCTTCAAATAAAGTATTTGAAAAGTGGATTTGAAAAATTTCTGAAAAATATTTGGAATCCATTTCATATTTGTTTATATTTCAAAATTTGAATGAATTCAGATTCACTTGCCCCAAATTTCAAAATTTTGAGAGGAGGAACATGACCCTCCAAAACCAGGGGTATTTTTGAAAATTTTTGAACCATAAAACCCAGGGGGTTATTTGAAAATTATTTGCAAAAGAAATAAAAACAATTAAGGCATTTTTCTGAAAATAATTTTCTCTGAAGTATTTATTTTGGCCGTGTAAAAATGTTCATCAGATGGAATTTATTTTGCTGATCATTTTGGTATATAATACTTATATATTTGGATTTTATTTGAGCTTCCAAATAAAGTTTTTTCCTTATCTGTTTTATTAAAAAAGGGAAAATCTTTTTATTAGGAAAACCCCCGAGGCCCAATAGGAAATTTTCGGCCCGTATCCCCTTCGCCAGATCCGAAATCAGATCGGATCGGCCGCCCGATTCCCACCCGCGCTCCCCTCTCCCGCTGACGCGCTGGGGCCACGCCCGACCGCCTCCTCCCCTCGGTCATCCCCTTCCTTTCCTTCTTTCTTCCTTCCTTCGCCGGAACCGACCCGATCCCCGCGTCGATCTCCTCCTCCCTTGCCGTTTGGAGCACCCCGAGCCCCCTATAAATACCCGACGCCCCTGCCGCGTCCGTTCCTCGACAAAACCCCGAAGCCCGACGCCCCTAGCCACCGCTACGACCTCGCCGGAGCTCTTCCTTACTCCGAAGCTCCTCGAGCTCGTGCCGCTCGCCTAACCCAACCCCGAGCCTCTCCGACGCCACATATCGAAGCCGGAGCGTATCCGATTTCGCCTGGTGCTCTCAGCCTCGCCGGAGATCCCCTGGAACGCCGCACCACCACCCTCGCCGGAGCTCAACCTCAACCGGAGCTCTCCGAGCTCGTATAGCTCACTGCCGGCGTCCCCGAGCTCGCCTTCGACCACCAATGGACGAGCCGCTCCGCTCCGCATCGTCTGGTGCCGACGCCGTCGTCGGAGGACCACCGAAGACGTCTCCCCGTCGACTTCGCCGCCTCTGCCCCGCCGGAGCCTCGCCGGAGTTCATCTCCACCTCCTCTGTAAGAAGCCGCCGCCCTCCACCGTCCGATCTGTAATCTACGGTGTAGATTAGAACCCACGTACCCCTTCGGTTTAGTTAAAAGAACCGTCCGGTTTTCTGTTTAGTTAGTTTAGCCGAATCGTTTTCCTTTTAATTTGCGGCCATTCGCTCGTTTAGCTCTAACATGCACACCCCGTGGCCAATAGGATCTAGCCACGTGGCAGCACTGTTCGTTAGTTAGTTATTTCTTTTCTGTTTTTGTTTTCTGAAACAGAATAGTTTCTGTTTTTGCAAATAGGATATCTCTTAGGATGTTTAGTGTTTTAATTTGATTCTTTTTGCATTGTGTCAAAAAGTTATTCTAGTTTCTGTAGATATCAAGTTTGACCATATTTGAATATTTTAAATTCAGATTCAAACAGATTTGATTCAAACACCAAATTGCTTGTAACTTGAGTTTAAAAATAGGTTTTGAGTTAATTCTTTTTGCTACTTGTCACTAGTGATTTTTTTTAATAGTAGGCAGAATTTGAGATTTTTTTTGAATATTTTTAAATTAGGGTTTCAAGCAAAACAGATTCTGTTTTAGTTCTTTTAGGTCTATTTCTATTTCTTTTGTTTTAAATTGTTTTAATTTATTTTCTTTTGTATCAGTTGACAAGTTTTACCTTGTTTTATGTTAGTTAGCAGTAGTATTTCAACCAAGTTTATTTTTATGTTATTTATTATTTTTGTTTTCATGAAATCAATTCTAGTTCAGTTATAACTTGCAATTGATTTTCATTGCTAGATTGATTTCCTATTTGAAAATATTTTTATAAATTGTTTTATAAGTTTTACTTTCTGTTAACTTAGCTGTTTTATATTTTGTTTTCTCTTATTTTATTATTTGTTTTACTTGTTGTTAAGTTTACTAACTAGAAAAACTTATGGTGTTTAGTATGTTGTTTTCCATAGTTCTTAGTTGTTCTTCAAAAGTAATTCTTTTTGCTAGTAAAAATATTTGCTAAATGCCTTTGCTAGATTTTACTTTGTTGTTGTTTTGTTGCTGTTGATAATAGGTTAATTGTAGGAAAAACCTTTTTCTTAGTTGATTTGATGAAGTTTTGTTATTTTAACTTTTGTCTTAAGTATTTCCTTCATCACAACCCTTTTTGGTGTTTTTGTTTTCGTGTTCCCTTTTGATTGTTAGTATTGATTGCTAGTATGATTGCTTATAAGAGTGCAATGTTTGATTATATAGATTTTCATCGGAGAGTGACGAATAGTTCTATCAAGTTATTTTCTGAGAGCGATATTTATCTTCATCAACCCTACCAGGCAAGTTCACTTTGACCATCTATTTCATACCTACGTTTTATTGCATGTAGTGACATCATTCAACAAATCCCTCCAGTAGTATTATTGAATTCTTGTAGTTGGGTAGAATGCATGAGGTAGGAACCCACTCCTTGTTACTGAAGCCCCGGGACGTTATTTGTCTTACTGCTATGCTACGCTAAAGTAGACGGGGTTGGTATGAGTGTTCGAGAGTGGTGTGAGGTGAAGGACTCTACGTCAAAGACGACAACTTCATGAAGGCATCTTCAAGTCCTGCATCTTCAAGACCTCAAGACTTCGAGACTCGAGAAACAAGTTTTCAATACACACTACTGGGTGAGGGATGGATTTGATGGGCACCCTGGAGTAACCAGTGGATGGCCGGGATGCATGGAGAAGCGCCATGACATCTTGCGGAAAGCCTCACCCAGACTCAAAGAGACGGATGAATACTTCATGCCCGGAAGCTTACCTGTGTAGCCACAAGTCATTATGGGCTCTGGCTTGGTTGATCTTTGTTGTGACTCTGGCTGGGCAGTGCTACGAGATGTAGTCGACGATAGGATTGGATGGGCACTGACAGTAGTCAGGGAAACACTCTGAAAGACCATGTTTCGTTCGTCCTGTTCTCAAACACCCGGCAGTGCGAGGACTTACAAGGAGGGAACGAATCTTGTGGGTAAAGTACACAACACTCTGCAGAGTTAAACCTAATCGATTAGCCGTGTCCCCGGTTACGGACAATTTGAGCCTCTGGTCTTGGATCTATCTCTGAACTCTCAACACCATACTGATAACTAATTGTGGGCAACTTTTGATACTTGTGGGCATTGATACATCGGTTGGCGGAACCATGTCATAATAGATATCTCCATAGTGAAAACTCCTGATATTCCTTTGTTGTAGGAAAACAAAATAAAATCAGCTTTTATGCAAAAACTCAGACATAGAGCCACAAAGCTTTATTGCATATAGAATAGTCTTATCATCTGTTTTCTCTTATTGTGATCTTGCCGGTACATTCAATGTACTGACCTACACGGCTGCAACGTCTTATGTTGCAGATAAGTTTCTACGACGAGTAAG
This sequence comes from Elymus sibiricus, assembly GCA_039707655.1. Classification (NCBI taxonomy): domain Eukaryota; kingdom Viridiplantae; phylum Streptophyta; class Magnoliopsida; order Poales; family Poaceae; genus Elymus; species Elymus sibiricus. The sequence continues at coordinate 296,546,993 of CM077675.1, read as the reverse complement.
AGTACGATTCAGGGTACGGTCTACACTCAACCTGCCGTTGGTGTTTATTGGGACTCCACTCCCGTTGACTGTTTCCGCTGAGATTTTAAGGTATATATCAGTTTTACGTTATTTACATGTGATTGCACTTTGATATATACATTGATGTACTGTGTGTGCCAGCATACTGATCCAGGGATGGCACAGAACACACAGAGGCTTGACCGTTTGAGGTCGGGTCGCTACAGCGACCAAGCTAGCAGTCGTAGCGATCGTGGGCAGGGCAGTAACGTAGCAGCTCGCGCACCATGAATAGTGAGGCCTGCGCGTTCGCCGGCCCGTGGCGAGCGTGGGAGGACGACATCGTGGCGGGAACAAGGGACAGAGTAGCGGTGCGGCCATCACGCCGCGCGGTGGGTGGCTGCGACGAGTCCTGCTGCTCGTGAGCGGCTGGATCAGTGGCAGCGTTAGCTGCAGGAGAGGTGGAGCGGCGCGGGACGCCGCGGCCCACGGGCGCCGTCTGGGCGACGTGGGCAGCCCGACGCTAGGCGCGGACTCGGCGGGCGTCGGCCATGGAAGCGGCAGGGCGGAGACGAAGCGAAGCTGGAGGGAGGATCACGACACGCCCCTACCTGGCGCGCCAAATGTCGGAATCGGGGCTCCGCAGACCCAAGAAGGTTCGAACTCCGGGGCGTGTGCGAGGATCTCAACCAACTCTAGCCTCAAGCTCGCCACTCCACAGCCAAGCCTCGCCAAATACGCGCGAGCGAACAAGAAGACGGACACATAGATTTACCCAGGTTCGGGCCACCTTGCGGTGTAAAACCCTACTCCTGCTTTTGGTGGATTGGCCTCACGAGGAGGTTTGGGAATGAACTAGTACAGTGGTTGAGTGACCCCGCGAGGGCTCAGAGGTGAGGATGGATCGTTCCGCCTCTACGGTGGGTGCCGGTCCCTATTTATATTGGCCTTGGTCCACTTCCCTTATAGCATTGGCGGGAAGGGATCCCACAACGGCCAATTTTGAAAGGGGACAAGAGGTACATCTTATCTTGACTAAAGGTGGTCTTCGCCTGCAAAGCTTCTGGGCGTGATGTAGAGGTGGGCTCGGCGATGACATCCGTCCGGCCGAGCTCGTGGTCTTGGTCTTGTTGCACCGGAACGGAAACCTTTGGGGGATTCCTTGGGAACCCGCGTACGTCCTTGCCTCCTTAGCACAAAAGAGGAAACTGTCCCCTTTGCGCCCGCTGGCACCCGCTTGGCCTTGGTCGTCATGGCTCACGTCATCGCAGCCTCCTGAGGCCGGGTACCTGCATAGGAATCTCCACTCCTCGGGAGGCAGCCTGGGGAGGCCGCTCCCCTGGAGGTCTTGGCGTTGTCCCCTCGCGAGGCTGGGGCCCTCGTGAGGGCCTTGTTTTTAGGGGGGGGGTTGTTGCCAGGCCATACCGGGCCGTCGAGGTGGGCCACGCGCTGGGCCGCAGGCAGAAGGGTCTGGGTACCCCCGATCCCAGAACGCCGACAGATTATTATTGCAAATAAAAATTATGTGCCTGTAGATTTCATTGTGCTTGATATTGATTGCAATCCTACTTGTCCCATAATACTTGGTAGACCTTTCCTACGAACTATAGGTGCAATCATTGACATGAAAGAAGGAAACATAAGGTTCCAATTCCCATTAAAGAAAGGGATGGAACACTTACCTAGAAAGAGAATTAAACCACCTTATGAATCAATCATGAGAGCCACTTATGGGTGCAGTGTCAAAGATGACAAGACTTGAAACTTTGCATGATGCCTAGCTAGGGGCATAAAACAATAGCGCTTGTTGGGAGGCAACCCAATAGTTATCTTAAAAATTTTGCTTCAAAATTTCTGTTTATTTTTTATAACATGATTATTGCCTCTGTAATTATTATGTTTTTGTGTTTATATTCGTGTTTGTGCCAAGTAAAGCCTTTGGGATGATTCACAAGATGAGTAGAATTGATGATGAAACAAAACAGAAACTTTTGACTCCAGTACAGGAATTTTTAATTTTTTGCTGAAGCGTGATAATGATCTGAAATTTTTACACAGTGTTTCTATACAAATTTTCGAGGTTGTCCTATTTTTTCAGAATTTTTAGAGTTACGTAAATACAGGTTCTCTACAGATTTCTACAGACTGTTCTGTTTTAAACAGATTCTGTTTTTGCTTGCATAGTTACTTGTTTTGATTATGCTATGGATTGTATCGGGGGTATAAGCCATGGAGAAGTTAGAATACAATACCTATTATGCAATTATTAAATAATAATCAATTTATAAAAGTACCTAAAGTATGCAATATGTTTCTGAAAGTACATTTGCTCCTTTGGTGGTTTTGGTAATTAATAACAACATATATGTCATTGAACTAATGTTTCTACTAAGCATATTTCAGGAAAAGTTCAATGATAGGATTGGCAAAAGGACTGTGAAGATTGTGGAGAACCCCAAGATGCAAGGAAATGAATTGGCAAAGCTTCAAGCAAGAGGACTCTACATTTTACTTTGTGAGAAATCACTTTGAGTCCATAGGAAAGCCAATTCTAAACTATAAGACTGCTAGCCGACCCGCTCAGCTGAGGGCTTCAGCGATTGTGCGGCGTTGTGCCCGTTCGATGGCTGCTGGTCCGATCAACGCGGTGGTCTGGTCCGTCCGATTTGTATTGCTTGCTTTCACCTGCCGTTTCGTGCATCTATTACCATGACTGGTGGGCTCGTCGGTTTTTCATGTGCCTGGGTTCGAAAACCTCGGGTGACTTCGAAAGCCTCGGGTGACTGTGTTGCCTTCGAAAGCCTCGGGTGACTGTGTTGACCGCGCTGCGCTGTGCGCAGGATTTGGACGCGGGCGGTTGGCGAGTCCGGTTGCTGGGACGACCCGGTTTTCAGGCCCTTCTCACATGACGTGTGGGCCGGTGCTGGTTCTGGCCCCGCTCGTCGGCTGCGCTGGCTGGGTACTCGTGGGATGGGCACGTATCGTGGGCGCGTATCGTCTTCTGGCGCGCTGACCGTGTGCGTGTGTGAGAGGACTGCGGAGGGGTTGGCTGACGTCTGATGCGCGGCGTGGGCAGGCGCGGGTTGTGGGGGCGTGCGGCGATTGGTGTGGGAGGCGAGGCGCATTTGCGCCCGCCTGCTGCACGCTTCTGCCGCTGATACGATGCCATGTGGCCCCGTGCTGTCGCTGGTCCGCTCGTCGGTCGCGGTGGGTGCGCTGCAGGCGCGTTCTGCATGCGTTTCGGGGGCGCCTCGCCGCGTCGCGTCGGGGGTTGGAGGGAGTGGTTGGTCTGCAGTACGCCGCTCGTCCGTGTCTCGTCCTATGGAGTACGCCGTTGTTTCTCTCCAGACTTTTGTTACCGTTTTTTTGTGTTGCATGCCGCTGCGCGTGGACCCATGTAGATGGACGGCCCCAGTGCTCTGTGTGAGCGCTCTGTCTATATGCTACGTCCGTCGCTGCTGTCTCGCTCTGGCTGATGGCATCCTTCGCCCAGCCAGGCATGGCCGTCGCTGCTGTCTTCCTGTGGCTGATGCCTGTGCTCGGGAGTGGGCGTGCGAGCGGCATGCTGTGGGCCTCGGTGCTGCGGAACGTGCGAGCGCCACACCGTCGACCCGGCTTTGGCGGAGCGAACGCGGCGGTTCAGCCGACTCTGCGCGCCCCTCGCTTGCGCGTGTGCCTTTTGCCCGTTGGACTGTTGTATGTATGACAGCGGGGCTCGTTGGCTTGCTTGCGCCGCGTGGCTTCATCACAGTAGTGGGTCTGTTCTCACGCTGCGCTCTCTGCCTGCAGTAGAGAGAGCCCGCGCCCACCGCTTTCCTCCTTGTTTATCTCATCTTCCTTTCATCCTTTTCCCTCCCCCGCTTTGTATTCTTTCCCTGCGCCGTTAGCCTCGTTCCCTCTGCCACCCTCTCCTTCCTCTTCGCCTCGCCCCGCCCGTGTGCATCTGCGTACGTGTGCATCCGCGTCGCAATGCCGGTTGCCCCGTCGCTCGGTCCTGCTGGTTAAGGTTGGCGCTCTCTTTACTTGGTTCCTCGTCCTTCGCTTTGCTTACTCGGCGTAATGCATCGTGCTTACTTCCGTTTCCTTCTCTTGGCTGCTGCGTGTGCAGCCCGGTTCCTTCTCCTTCTGTCGTGCGCTCGCAGTCGCGTCGTCACGCCGGTTTCGTTCAGGTTGGTTTTACTTCGGCTTGCCTGCATGTAACGTGTTCGGCGGAATGCCTGTACGCTGACCCCGGCATGTTTTCCTCAGGTTGTTCGTCTGCTGCTGCAGCTGCGTTCTCTCGTTGCTGTTCTGATTGTGTTTCTTCCTTCTGGTGATGTGCTGGTCCTTACCTTCTTTCTTCGCGCTTCTTCTTGGTGCAGATATATGTGTTGGCTAGTTGTAGCAGGGTAAATGGTTAGGTTTGACAGAATAGGTGGTTTGTCTGTTTTATTTGCTTGGCCCTTGCTTGAATGTCCCAGGTTGTTGTTTTTTCCTATTGGTTGAGATTTGTTTCCTTGGTTGTGGAATCAGTGAACTATGTTGGTATGGACAGAATTAGCTGATCCAGAAACATTCATTATAACGTGGAGTTGCTATGATCTTATGGTTATCTCTGTGTTTATTTTGTAGGTTGGAAGAGCTGCTCTGTTCCTGCATCTGCGACTCTTTACTACTGCTAAAGGTTTGCTCTCCTTTTCCATCCTCTAATCTGTTCTTTATAAATATTTTTCCAGTGGCAATGTAATTTATATGTTTCGTCTGTTGCATAACCATATATGATTATGGGAGCAAATTATCTTCGCTGATCTTTTTATAGAGATGCCTGGATTAGTTTCCCAGCCATGCATGGTTCTGTTAGTAGTCTGTTTGCCCTGATTAGCTTTATGCTCAGTTCTTGTTGGTAATTAGAAAACGAATTATGATGCCCGTTTTCATGCTGGGTCATGTTAAATAATTTTATTCAATCTCTAACTGACTATAACCAGGACAAAAGATTCTGCAACAGGCAGAAGTTAAATTTATCGAATTATCAAAGTTTTAGGGGCCAGTTTGACTAAACACCGGTAATCTGGCAGAACCTAATTTAGACTCCATAAAATGAATGCCGTTACTGTGTACTACGAAAATGCACACGATAAAAAATCGACGGCAAAAAGTTTCACTCACAAATTCAAAACAGAACAATCTCTAGGTCAAATTTATGGTTTTCAGCAACTTTGAACGACGCATGGTCATGTATTAAACAATTTGCATAGCGTTGTGATGTTGCATGATGTTCTGGATTTTGAGTTCTGTCATTCTTTGTTAATTTCGAGTTGAATGAATCGCTTAGGCCATGAGTTTAGAACGTCATTGTCCAGCTGCTGTTTAGCTTGTTGGGTTGATGTTCCCTTTGTTACAACTTTGTTTGGTTACTGCACTGCTTGCCGTTCAATCTGGCCGTGCTGCTCCGAGGGTAGTTGCTGTGATCTTATAGCATAGGGTTCCTTTGATCTTTTAGCATATATAGTTCCTTTGATCTTATGGTTCTCTCTGTGTTTATTTTGTAGGTTGGAAGAGCTGCTCTGTTTCTGCATCTGCAACTTGCTGCTGCTGCTGAAGGTTTGATCTCCTTTTCCACTGCGCATGCATTATTTGTGGCTCTGGCTGTATTCATTTTATTGTTATCTTGTCGTGGTTATTCATTTACTAATGGTGTCACTATTCCGGTTCTGTCCGGGGGTTGTGTTATTTTCCAGTCTTGTGTGACATTTGTTTCGTCCTTGTATTTGGTGGTTATATGTGATCAGGATGTGTGCTCTTATTTCGGCCGTTATACCTGTTTTGGAAGCCGTGGTAGCTCAGTGTGCTTTGCCGTCGCTTACGTATCTGTGTGAGGTCGCGGGGGATGGGTCTGTTCTTGCTGGGGTGGAATTGGAGCTTCCAGGGGATGGTTCTGGTCCGCTTCCACGAAGAGAGTTTTTTTGGAGCTCGGCCTGGTGTGGTTTCGTACATGCCTATGAACAGGCTGCGCTCCAGGCCATACGGTTTTTACAGGGTTTGTATGGATTCATAGTTCGAGACTATAATTATGACTGTATGATAGCCTATAGGAACTCCCTTCGTTCTTCCATGATAGTCGCGGTCTCTGCCGTTCGTCACATTGGGCGCTTAGAAAGGGAGCTGTTGCGCTTGTGCCGTCCCTCTGCAAATGTGGAGATTAGTTCAGATGTTGCCCCTCTTCTGCCCCAGTTCGATTGGTCTTTATTGTACTCGAATTTACTCTCCTCCCTTCGTTCTCTTTAGTTTTCTTCTATTGGCTACTTATTTAGGCCTACGTGCCTGCTTTGTACTGGATGGGTTGATTCCTCTGATGCAATAAAGCCTTTTAGCTTCGAATTCTTTATGTTCGTACCCTATGGGACTTGTTTTGTCTTGTCTCTGCATTTCACAGAGTATAAATGTCCCTTTCTAATTTTTGTTCTCCTGTTTCCTGCTCTTTGGTGTGTTTGGTGAGAAAAATGCATTTCTTCTATACAGCAGGATTCTTAGCTCTGCTTATAGTGCCCCTTTGGGATTCTTCTTCGAGGTTGCAATGTAACCCCTGTTTATAATTGTCTCTCGCAAACTGGGCAAATTTATTTCTGGTTTTGAAATTGGGTCTTTTTAGAAAGGTGGGGTATGTGGCGTGCCATGCTTTTTTTTTTTTTTTTTTGGTTTTTATGTGGCTTCCCTTGTTTTGTTCAGAGTGATGCGTTTCTGTTGCAGTGCCTTCTACTTGTGCTTCATGTAGTTCCTGTGAATAGCATGCCTCCACGCCGTTCTGTTCGGCGTAAGGCCGATTCAGACAGCCATCAGCCGCCTGCACAGCCGGCTGTTCGGCGGAGACTATCTTTCTCTGAGCCTCCATTGTCTTACATATCCTCGGGGCTTCCGAGAAGAGAATGTACGAAATCCTCTTTCGCCTTAGGTTATTTTTAGTTTGGTGGCGTGCCTTCTGCATGCGCTTGGTCCATCTTCGTGCCTGTGACATAGCCTCCGTTTTTTTTAGATGATGGTTTCTTCCCCGTTCTTAGTCCAGAAATTACAGCCCGTAATAGAAAGAGGTGTAGGGTGATCGTCGATGGGCTTAGGGGGCATGGGCCTGCCATTCGATCACCCTTAGGCACTGACTGGGTTGGCTTCACTCCTGAGGAGTCTGAGGTACTGAAAGGTATGCTCATTGCTGGTGTCCATGGAGACTGTCTTATACTGCATTACTTATCTACTATTGTTACTGAGGGAAATTAAATTTGCAGCTGGGTACCGAAAGAGATCTTTCTACGGTGGCCCAGACTACAGATGTCCCAGGTGTGAGGCAGTCTTCTGGTTCGAGGAGAGGGTGAAGTCAGAGTCCGCTATCACACTAAGGCGGGTGGTTTACAACAAATGTTGCAAGGGTGGTAAAGTGTATATCACACCTTTTAAAAAGCCACCCTTGTTCCTATCTGAATTGCTGAGATACAATGGCCCTCACCGTAGCAGAGAGTTTATTAAAAAGATACGTCAGTACAATTGCCTCTTTGCGTTTACTTCTATGGGAACCACTGTTGACCGCTCGGTAAATGATGGCAATGGTCCAAATATATACAAAATAAATGGTCAGGTTGGTCATCGCATGGGGTCTCTTATGCCTAAAAAGGGAAACTCCCCAAAGTATGCTGAACTCTATATATATGATACTCAGAATGAGATAAAGAACAGGATTGAGGCTTTAGACAAGGGTGACAAAGGTAATGGTGCTTTAGATGAGTCCATTGTTGAAGGCTTGATGCACATGCTTGATGCGCACAATTCTTTTGTCAAAACTTTTTGATCGGCTAGAGAAATACTAGAAGCCAATAAACATGCTGAGATAGCCATACGTTTGATTGCGCCTGGAGAATCTGATAGTCCGCAGTTTAGTCTTCCTACAACGGACGAGCTTGCATCTTTAATGTTCGGTGAGTTTACGGTGGAGGCTTCTTGTCGTGACATAATAATACACGGTAGAGATGACAATCTGCAGCAGATATCTTCTTTGCAAACTTCGTATATGCCTTTGCAGTATCCTCTCCTCTTCCCCTATGCGGAGCGTGGGTTTCAGCTTGGGATTAGATATATTGGCTCAGACCCTCTTGATACAACCAAAAGAACTAGGCTTACCATGCAAGATTATTATTCATATTGTCTCCACTACAGACCAAAACAACATAATCCATACCTTTGCTGTGGTTTGCTCTCCTCACAGGCCATTGTAGATGTGTGCGCTTGCATAGACGAGTGGAGATTGCATTTTATCATGAAGGCTAATAATGATCTTAGGTCAGAAAACTTGCAAGGGGTTACCGATGCTGTTGGGAAAGGGCAGACAGATGCAGGTTCTGTTGGCAAGAAAAACATACTTCCATCCTCTTTTACCGGTGGCCGGCGTTATATGGTGGAGAATTTCCAAGATGCGGTGGCTATTTCACGTGTGTTTGGCCCGCCTGACCTTTTCACCACCTTCACCTGCAATCCCAAGTGGGCTGAGATAGCTGAAGCCTTGACTTATGAGCCCGGGCAAACACCTTCAGACAGAGCTGATCTTCCAGTTAGGGTTTATCACATGAAACTCAATGACTATCTTCATGATATCAAGTCTGGAGAGGCATTTGGCCCTGTAGTAGCTGGTAATCCATGCTTTTCGATTGCTCCAGTTTCGCTTCTTTCCTTTTTTGCCAACTGAAACCCTGATCAATCTTTCCTTCAATTCATTCGCAGTGCTGCATACTGTAGAATTCCAGAAAAGGGGCCTTCCTCATGCCCATATCCTGATCTGGCTCGATAGGAAGAAACGGGAGGTTAGTCCTGCCTTGATTGACTCTTTTATATCAGCTGCCATTCCTGATCCCGTAACGGATCCCCTTGGATATGTTCTTGTTTCTGAGCACATGATGCACGGTCCATGCGGCGAAGATAATGATAAATGTCCTTGCATGAAAGATGGATTGTGTTCGAAAAAATTTCCTAGGTCGTTCCAGCTCGAAACCTCTGTAGATGATAGTGGCTTTCCTTTGTATAGTCGCCCAGACAACGGTCGTTTTGTAATGAAAAAAAAAGTGAGGCTTGATAACAGGCATGTCGTTCCTTATAACCTGCTCATGCTGAAAAAATACCAGGCGCATATTAACGTTGAATGGTGCAATAAAACTCATGTGATCAAATATCTTTATAAGTATGTTACAAAGGGCCCTGATTTTTCGAAAACTTTATTTGAGACTATCAAAAACAAGAATGGTATTGAGGTTGAGATCATGGAATATAGAGTGTGCCGCTACATATGTGATAAAGATGGTTGTTGGAGAATATATGGCTTTGATATACACAGTAAAATGCCTTCTGTTGAAAGGCTGCCCATTCATCTATTAAATAAACACATAGTGCGGTTCAATGTAAAGGCAAACCTAAGGTCAGTTGCTGACAATGCGTGGCTACAGAGAACAATGTTAACAGAGTGGTTTGTGGCTAACAGATCTCATCCGAGTGCTAGGTCTCTTACTTACTGCGACTTCCCAACCAAATGGACTTGGCTAGGAGACAAGAAACAGTGGATTCCTAAAACCTCAAGCTATAGGATTGGTAGAATTTATTATGTACATCCTACTGCTGGAGAGCTTTATTATCTTAGGATGTTGCTTATGGTTGTTAAAGGTGCCAAGTCTTATGCAGATGTTAGAACCTACAATGGGATTGTGTATGAAACCTTCAAAGAGGCGTGCGCTGCTAGGGGCTTGCTTGGAGATGATCTTGAATGGTATAGTGCATTTGATGAGGCTTTAACCTGGGGTATGGGGGATCAGCTGCGTAGACTTTTCGTTACGATACTTGTCCATTGTGGGGTTAATGATGAAAATGCCTTTTTTCAAAAATATTGGTTGGACCTGGCTCAGGATATTGAGTACAATATAAGGCGCTCCTTTCGTGATGATGATCATGTTGTGCCTCCTGATGAGCTGAGAGACATGTTGCTTGACAAACACTGTTTTGTTTGCTAAAAATGGTTCCAATATTCTAGATCATAATCTACCATTAAAAACTGTATATGATCATGACTTAGATGAAAATGGCATGATGACTGATGAGCTATGTGATGATCCTAAAGGTGAGCTTATAAAAGCAGAGTCCATGTACAAGCAACTAAATCCAGATCAGCTCCTAGCTTACAAGAGTATTATTGATAGGGTTGTATCTAGAAAACCTGGCTTTTTCTTTGTTTCTGGATATGGCGGGACTGGGAAAACTTTTCTTTGGGGTGCTATAATTGCTTATCTTAGAGGAAAAGAAAGGATTGTTCTTACAGTTGCATCTTCCGGGGTTGCAGCACTTCTCCTGCCTGGGGGTAGAACTGCTCATTCTAGGTTTAAAATACCAATTTGTCTAGATGATAATGGAACTTGTGATATAAAAAGATCTAGCAAGTTAGCAGAGATGATCGAATCAGCTTCGCTAATAATCTGGGATGAAGCTTTAATGACACATCGTAGGTGCTTTGAGGCCCTGGACCGTAGTTTGCGTGATATTTATCTGCTGATGATCCTTCCATAGCTGAGATGCCTTTTGGTGGTAAGGTTGTTGTTTTGGGTGGTGACTTGAGGCAGATTTTACCGGTTATTGAGGGTGGGACTCGCTCCCAGGTTGTCAATGCTGCTATAACGAATTCGCCTCTATGGCACTTCATAGAGGTTCTTCAACTTAACATAAACATGCGTTTGGCTGTGCAAACAACAGACCCTACTTTACAGGCTGAAGTAGCTTCTTTTGCTGAGTGGATCTTGAGCGTTGGTGATGGCACAACCCCTTCTGTGGCTCGACCAGGGGACTCGCTCCCAGTTATTGAGGGTGGGACTCGCTCCCAGGTTGTCAATGCTGCTATAACGAATTCGCCTCTATGGCACTTCATAGAGGTTCTTCAACTTAACATAAACATGCGTTTGGCTGTGCAAACAACAGACCCTACTTTACAGGCTGAAGTAGCTTCTTTTGCTGAGTGGATCTAGAGCGTTGGTGATGGCACAACCCCTTCTGTGGCTCGACCAGGGGAGTGTGAACCAAGTTGGATAACAATTCCTGATGATATATTGGTACATTCTGAGGATAATAGAATAGATGCTATTGTTGCTGCTGTATATACAGACTTCGCTAAAAACTCTTCTAATCCAAAGTACCTGCGCCAAAGGGCTATCTTGACAACAACGAATGATCTAGCTCAGGAAGTTAATGATCATGTGCTATCCCTAATGCCTTCTGCTGAGAGGGAGTATCTAAGCTATGATTCTATAGGAAATGTTGGGGATGCAATGCGCAACATGGATGTATTTTATCCAGTTGAATATCTGAATACAATTAAAATTAACAGTTTCCCACAGCATAGACTGGTTTTGAAAAAGGGTGTGCCCATCATGCTCCTTAGAAATTTGAGTCAGGCAACTGGTCTTTGTAATGGTACTCGTCTTATTGTCTCTAAACTTGGTGAGAAGGTCATAGAGGCTGTTATTATGACTGGATCTAATATCGGGGATGTTGTATACATTCCAAGAATTTGCCTCACCACCAAGGATCCTAAGTGGCCATTTACTTTACATCGTCGCCAGTTTCCCGTTAGGGTTTCTTATGCCATGACCATCAATAAAAGCCAAGGACAGACTCTCTCAGCTGTTGGAATATACCTAAAAAGCCCTGTTTTCACTCATGGACAGCTTTATGTGGCAGTCTCACGTGTAACCTCTAAGAAAAACCTCAAAATACTTATTGAAAATGAAGATGGCACGCTTGGATCTCAGACCAGAAACATTGTTTTCTCTGAGATCTTTCAGTCTTTGGAATAGTGTTTAGGTCACATTATTTTGCGAGCTGCTTTTGGTCTCATAACTACTTGCTGCTTTATCCTGCCTGTTTTTGCATGCTTTCTAATTTTGGTAATAACTTCCGTTTGTCCGCTTCCTTTTCAGCAAGGTTTGAGATTGCACATATTGTTTTCCCCACTATTACCCATTGCCTCGAATAGTATCTATGCTGTATACAGTTTTCTGAGCTCATTTTGGACTCTATATAATGTGCTCTTCCTTCGTGGCTGTGTTTCCAGTGTATTTTGTTAGTTCGTTGGTATGTTTCTTCGCTTGGCTGCAATAAGGGCATTGGGTGTTTTTACCTTCCTAAGCAGCCTAACATTTCCCTTTGCAGATGGCGCATCAGATGCTTTCTGAGATACACAACCATAGTAGGAAATGGACCGTCTCTGTCCTTGTCTCTCGCCTGTGGTTTTACCACGGAGGGACTGACAATGGGCCTATCCAACACATGGACTTGGTTGTTCTTGATAGCCAGGTATGCCTTGTGCATGGTTAAACCAACGATATTCATTCATGTTAAAACTAGAATGTTTTTATAATTATTCATTTTGTTTGCAGGGGAACCATATGTACGTGCAGATACCGCCTCAGGCAGCAGAGCGCCTACAGCATGAACTAGAGGAAGGAAAAGTCTACATGATGACCAAGTTCAACTGCATTGAGTCAAAGCCTACCTTCAGAGCTGTTGAGAGCCCCTACATGATCCAGTTCACCAGGTTTAGTGACGCTGTGCCACGCCCAGGTTTGGAAGCAGACTACCCGTTCTGTACCTATAATCTGGTCCCATTTCAGGATATACCCAGGCCAGGTGGCCCTCCCGTCCGTTTTCTTGGTAAGTTGTGATGATGCATGCCTAGCTTTAGAAAATATCTCCTTCAGAAGTTTTTCAAAGACTTATATTCTTATGGATTCTTTGATTTTGAAGATGTCATTGGAAGGATAACTGCTGTTTCTGATGTGATCCCTATCCAGTCAATGCACCAGCCAGAACCATCAAACACAAGGACGATAATCCTCGCTGACTTACAGTAAGTTTATTAGATGCCACTATTTTACTGAGCTCACACCCCTTGATACCCGTTCCTTTATTAGCTTCTTGATCTGCACATGGTGTGGAATTTATAGGGGCCAGGAGTTGAAGCTGGTCCTCTGGGGTAATCGCGCGGTTGAATTTGAGGAAGAAGCAGTACGCGCAAGGAACGAAAAAGAGGCTGTCATCGCAATTTTTGTGGGAACGCTGCCTAAAATAAATCAAGGTAGTTGCTTTTTCTGTATACTCTAATCATGTCTTGTTATATGATTAGTATGCATCCTGCTCATCCGATGTTTGCTGTGCTTTCTCAATCCTCTGTGATGTTTCATAACTATGCAGGTGTTAAAGGACTTAGTGGAAGCTCTGCCTGTCGCTGGTATATCGATGAGGACCTCCCTGTCATAAATGACTTCCGCAACAGGTGATTTTTATGTACTTGGTGATTTGCCTTTTTCTGTGAACATGCTATTGCTTGCTTGACTATAGCGCTTTCTGACTCCTTTGTTTCAAATAGACTTGGGAATAATTTCAAGCCTATTGATGTCAATGCTGCTTTCGATGGAGGGTCACTTCCTGCTCGTGTCTATGATGATCCAATTGAAATGACTGTGTCAGAGCTCCTTAAGCTCGATCCTTATGAAAATGGGGTATATTTGTTATCTAATCATGCTGCCTGACCGTTCTTTTCACTTTTACCATTCGTATCTCCAATGCCGAATTATCTTCTTCATGTAGGAAAAACGCTTCATATGCACCGTTACTGTCCAGAAGCTCAATGCTGATAACCGCTGGTGGTTCTTCTCTTGCTCCACCTGCAACAAGACTTCGACTATGCTTGGAGCACAATAACGGTGCACTAATCCTGCATGTTCAACCATAGAGGCACAGGAAACGTATGTGCCTTGCTCGCTCTTCGTTTACTTTCCCCTCATTTTCCGTCATTTGTTTCCACAAACTTGCTAACTGGTTTCAACGTACTACTGATGACATGTGTAGGTACTGTATTTCAGTCTTCGCACGTGATGACGGCGCTGAGGCTGAGTTCACTATGTTTGATAAGGTTGGAAAAGCAGCTGTAGGAAAACCACTTCTCACTTTGCTGAAGTTTAGAAACCCGGGGCTTCCAACCATAAAAGAAATAGCCCGTGTACCAATGGTTGATAGGATTACTCCACCAGAAGTTAACCAGATTGTTGGGCAGAAGTACAAGTTCCTTGTGTCCATTTCAAAGAAAAGCTTTGCAACCACTAGCCAGCAGTTGTCATTCCAGGTTGTAAAGATTATGGAGACTTGCAAGCCTGAATTAAGCTCATCTGCCTTTGACTGCGTCCCTGGAACGTCTGGAGCATCATCTTCTATCTCACTAATTGACAGTCCATTACCTTCTGGGATGTTTACACCAAGTACCCCAAATATCCATCAGGTGCACTCTCGCAACTCATCAGGAACCCTTTCTATAGGCTATCAGTCACCTGCAAGTGAGGTATGTGATTGTCTTGGCTTACATTCTACTATGCTGTTTGTCCAATTTGAATGCGAACAATCTGTTTCAGTTCTTCTAACTGCCTCTTACTGTATAGTCCCGCACACCAACTTCTAAGCTCAGTACTGGCCTCCCTCCGGCTGCATCACCAGGGTATGCCTTCTAAAACAGAGAGCTGCGATGTACCTGACCGCCTACTTTTCCTCATCAATGACAATCTACAATAATTCATTTTGTAGCAAATCGCCGTGCCCAACTGGCAGTGCCAGGCGTGCCTTATTTATGAGTATTGATAAGAAAACCGCTCCACTGGAAGAACCTGTGAAGAAGCTTGATGAAGCAGCAGGGGTAAGGCTTCTTTATACCACTCATATAAATAAACACCTGTATATACACATGTTTTAGATTTCAGATGAAAGCAACTCAATTGTACACTAAAAGATAACTGATGTGTTGATATAGTCTTCTCTCATGTCTTGTTCGATGGATAGAGCTATATCCTTTGGATAATTACATCTCAGCTTGCTCTGCGCATGTGTAAAATTGCATATAAAACCAACTCAATTGTACACCGAAATATAGCCGTTGTGTTAATATAACCTGCTCTCATGCCTTGCTCGATTATGCAATTGTATAGGGCAATTTGTTTACTTTTGCATACCAATACTTCATTTGCTTTCTTATCAACTCACATTCTTTCCTAGGTATGCGAAGAGGGGTCTGATGGCAAAGCTCAAACTCTTTCAGCTGCTGTTGAAGAAAAGAATGATAAGGATGACCAGGGTCAAATCACCAAGAACAAAAGGTACAAGTTCTTATGCTATGTCTACCTCTGCGTTCTATACATCTATATAAACATAGAGTTTATTCGTTTCTAACCGCAATAACTTTTGAAAAAGGAACTCTGGTACTGGAAAGGGAGCCGGGACAGGAAAGAAAACAAGGCAGTAACTGCTCTGCACTAGCTATGCAGAGATTAAATACCTATAGGTACAACCCAGATCTATTCTCATATGTTGCTGCTAAATTCTGTTACTATAAGCATGCTTTACATGTGAATTCTGTCATATATTTCACTACAGGTAACCTATCCTATAATATTAGTATCTCCTCGACGACGTCACAAGAGGAAACCATGATTCATGCAGCTCAGCGCGCCATCAACAACGCTCTATTACAGTGCTCTTTGACCAGCTTCAAGAGAGTCTGTCGATGCGTATGCTGCTTCATGAACTTCAGTGTAACCGAATGCTTCTTATTAAGCATTCCCTAAAACTAGAGTCTTTGGCTTCTCAGGTAGCTGTGTCAAAGCAAAAACATAAACACCCCTATATTATCAAGTGAACCTTATGTTATTCTGCATGCGTAATCTGCCACTTCGTAGCGTACAGACGATTTATCCTTCTTAGCATAGATCTTTTTATCTGCCTTTTTGAGCCCCCACTGGTTAGGTTTTTTTTTTTTGAGAAAAACTAGTTAGGTTTATTTCGTTCCTCTTCTTTCTTCAATGCCATTCTCTGCTATGGGCCTTTAGTGTTCACGTTTCGGCCCATTAGTACCTTTCATGATTGTGGCATATATCCAGCCACGTTCGAGTGGCTGGGAAGGAGTGGCCTATATACTCCCTTTCACTGCCATTGGATTCCCCTGGTCGAAAGCTGCCTCTGAGGCTATAACCTACTTCCTCTCTTCTTCTCCCCACCAGTCCCGCCGTCACAGTACTCGCCACATCCATTCCTAGGGTTTCTCCCCTTCGTCTTGCTGCCCTGGACGATGGCAGCACCTGCTTCAACCCATGACACTGGAGCCTATGTTGCTGTTCCAGATCCAGGTAGGTTCAGCTCCTTCCCTCCTACTCTAGGCTTTCCCGCTGCTGCTCTTTTCTTAGATCCAGGTGTTTAGCTTAAACCATTTTATAATCCTACTAGGTGTTTCGTCCACATCTGTCTGTTCAAGAAGAAATATTACCAGGGCTTTTGTTTCTTATGGTGAAACAAAATGCCCAGAGATCCAAACCCACTACCATTTCCAAATTATTTTCTCTCCTGATAGTAGAGCTGCACGAAGACAGTTTGATGATGCATTGGCTAAAGCTTTTCAGCTAGAGTGCGACGAAATTGTGACTTTAGATGCTCCTGACCAAGAATTCTTAATTAGCATCCCAAACAAACTGCAAAATAAAGAGGAAGTCGAATTTCTTCAGTGCGAACAGAGTCTTAGGTTGGGAAATATACATTTCACTACTCGCTGTGCAGATCAAGAGCCATCGTTCTATGGCACACCTGGCTATGATTTCTATGATAACTACGCCGCATCTCAGATCTTGGTTGAAATAAGAAACTTGCCACTACACCTTTGGACATTCAAAACAGCAGATTTTATGTTGCATCCATATTGTGTCGTCTCTGAACTTTACCCTGAAACAATTGCCTACAGCGATCTTCTAGCATTCCGATGCATTTGTTGGACAGACACACTAGAAAATGTACCATTGCGAATGAATGTCAAGGTGAGGCGCATGGTCAGGAATCGGGCAAGCAACACGAGCGGAATCCAATTGGATATGTTTACTGTGCTTATCAGGGTGCTTAACAATCCTTTCAACAAAAAATTAAGTCCCGTTGAGCTGTTTGCTACCTATACCAGATGCCCGATACACCGCAGTCGGTACTGCTACCCCGCATTGTTTTCTTCATGACACGGAGGTTGACGACGATAGATTCCATGAACTATTGCATTCTATGATTCTCAAACAAAACGATGGTGCTCGTCCCATAAACGCAAGGGAAATATTTTCCGCAATAATTCAACATATACCAGCGTCAAGATACGTCAGAGTGAAGCCAATTGGCTTTGATGCTTTCCTTGTGCACTATGTAGGAGATATTCAATTTGCCGCATTTGCAGCATTCAGATCAACTGTTCTTGCAAGGGAACACATCAAGCTAGGTGGCTGCATCTTTAGAGCTGTTCCTTGGAGTCCTTCTTATGGTGGCGAGCAAATTTCTCTTACCCGGTTTGTTGGTGTTACTATCAGTGAAACTCCAACTGGATTCCTCCAACGTGAGATAGCAAACCAACTCCTAAGCCCTTTCATTTTGATCGAAGGGAATGATATGCCTACGCAAGACTTGATAAATACAGATAGCTATGGATGCATAGGATGGGTTGATAGTGTCATTGATATTCCAGACTCCATCTGAGCTAATGTTCAAAGGATCCTCCATGCGATCTCCCCTCATGCCTCACCGTGTTTGAAACCTGAAACGGACAAGATTTTTAATTTACACAAACTAATCAAAACACAGAACTGTAACGCCGTCCAAATTTGAAAGAACAAATCTCCATCAACAAATGTGGAAGGAAAAAACTAACAAACGCAACCGTGGTCATCCAACCCAGCAAAGCTGTTGCCGAGGACAGAGTTGGGCGCGGCCATTCCTCACCCAACGGCCAGCTGCGCCAGCTCATACCATCCGAGCGCTGCTGTTGCTCTTGTGGTCGATGCCGGCGCCGAGGCCGTCTGACTACCGATGTGTAATGGATAGCTAGGAATATAGACCGAAGCGGAAGAAAGAAAACGAGCGACAAAGTGCGTCGACGGACGCAGGGCACTGGAATAGAACTCGGCTAAAAACAAGAGGACAAGCCAAATCCAAGCAAATGATGACCAAATCCATGCATCGAAGGGACATTTATCTCACCGGCACGCCAGCGTTGTAGCTTCGTCTCTGAAGGAAGGGATCCTCTCACCCAACGGAGACACCCAGGAAGTAGACGGGATTTTTTTGAGCGAAAGAAGAAGGGATTTACCAGATCAATCGACGCCTGCCGCTTCATATTCTACACGACCAGGCCAGACAAGAAAATCATCCATGGGCCAGACGTCAAACGGACCAGCCCAATAAGCCTTAGATACTCCACTAAAAATATTCATTTGAAAAATAATAACCTTTTCTATTTTCGCAATTACAAAAGACAATTTCCTCGTGAAGACCCTACCAAATCTTTGTTTTGTCTTTTCGGATCCCCGCCGCAAATCACTAAGACATGCATTTTCTTTTCATCGCAAACATGGTTTCAGGGTGCCTCTGCGCCATTTGGCGCAACGGGTCAACTAGTACTATTAAAAGGGGGTAAGGTATTGTTGGTGAATAAAATGCTCATACGTGCACAAGTGATAGTCACAAAAAACACCCACAAGCTCTTCCACAAAAGTCTGTCCAAATTCAAATATCCAAAATCGGTGCAACCAACACTTTCCACTCGGTGCCACCGATTCCCATACCCAGACAGACCTAAGCCAAACCCTAGCCTTTCGGTGCAACCGATTCTGCTTCGGTGCCACCGAGTTTGGGTTGCCAACTTTCTGTTACCCAATTTCACAAAATCTGTCCGACCGAATTTGTGGAATCAGCGTCACCGAGATTGGGCAATCTGACCGTTGGTCACCTTATCGGTGCAACCGAGTTTTATATATCGATCTCACCGAGATTCAAAAGTTACTGCCGTTTGGTCACTTCGGTACCACCGAGATTAACACATCGGTGTAACCGAGTTGGTCATTTTAGGTGTAACGGTTGGATTTTTGAAGATGCCTATATATACCCCTTCTCCACCACCTACTCGAAAGAGAAGCACTCAGAACTATTCCATACTTGCCCCATCCAATTTTCTGAGAGAGAGCCACCTACTCATGTGTTGAGATCATGCCATTCCATTCCAACAATATGAATCTTGATCTCTAGCCTCCCCAAGTTGCTTTCCACCAAGCCAAATCTGTGAGAGAGTGATTGTGTGTTGAGGAGTCTATCATCTTGAAGCACAAGAGCAAGGAGTTCATCGACGTTGCCGAGCCTATTACCTTTTGGAGGGTGGTGCCTCCTAGATTGGTTAGGTGTCGCTTGGGAGCCTCCTACTTCGTGTTGTGGAGTTGAACCAAGAAGTTTGTAAGGGCAAGGAGATCGCCTACTTCGTGAAGATCTACCCATAGTGAGGCTAGTCCTTCGTGGACGGAAGCCGTTATGGAATAGTCAAGGTTGCTACTTCGTGAACCCTTCGTGGGTGGAGCCCTCCGTGGACTCTCGCGACCGTTACCCTCCGTGGGTTGAAGACTCCATAAACGTGGACGTACGATAGCACCACCTATCAGAACCACGGGAAAAATCATCGTGTCTACAAATTGCGTTTGATCTTCCTACCCTTCCTTTCTACTCATGCTTGTTGTTACTTTCCGCTGCTATACTCTTAGACATGCATGTGTAGGGTGTACTTGACTTGCTATGAATGCTAAAATCTGCCAACACTAAAAATTGGGAAAATGCTAGATTTTTATTTGGTCAAGTAGTCTAATCACCCCCCCTCTAGACATACTTTCGATCCTACAAGTGGTATCAGAGCTTTGGTCTCCATTGCATTGGTCTCACAACCTAGGAGAGTATGGCATCTAGTGAGGGAAATTATCACCGTAGAGGTCCGTACTTTGGCACTAATTTTGCTAGTTGGAAGCACAAAATGAAAATGCATATTCTTGGTCATAACCCTGCCATATGGGCTGTTGTTCGTGTTGGCTTGAAAGGTGAATTCTTTGGTGATGGAAAGGAACCGGATCGTGAAGCGATCGCGGATGAATTGAAGATGTTGCAATACAACGCTCAAGCATGCGACATTCTCTTCAACTGCCTATGCCCCGAAGAATTCAACAAAATCAGCCGTCTCGAGAATGCAAAAGAGATTTGGAATACTTTGGTTGATATGCACGAAGGTACCGAGTCCGTGAGAGAATCCAAGTTGGATGTTCTTCAAAGTCAGCTTGACAAGTTCAAGATGAAGGATGGTGAAGGAGTCGCGGAGATGTACTCTAGGCTAGCTCTCATCACCAATGAGATTGCCGGCTTAGGAAACGAAGAAATGACCGACAAATTCATCATCAAGAAGATACTTAGAGCTTTGGATGAGAGATACGACACCGTGTGTACATTGATCCAAATGATGCCCAACTACAAAGATCTCAAGCCTACGGAAGTCATTGGAAGGATTGTTGCTCATGAGATGACACTCAAAGACAAAGAAGAGCTTCACAACAAGTCTAGCGGTGCTTACAAAGCCACAAGTGATGCTCCCGCAACTTCAAGCGACAACCTTGTCACCAATGAAGAGATAAGCTTTATGGTCAAGAAATTCAACAAGTTCTACAAGAATAGAGCAAAAGAACGAAGCTCCAACTCAAGATATGAAGAGAAGCGTTCGTCAAGTCTTGACCGCAACTGCTACAATTGTGGGAAGCCCGGACACTACTCCAATGAGTGCACGGTTCCCTACAAACGAAGAGAAGAGTCACCTAGAAGACGAAGCTCAAGGAATGAATCACCTCAAAGAGAGAGAAGGAGTAGAGATGATCGTTATGAACGAAGACCCTCAAGGAGAAGTAGGGATTCAGAGAAGAAGGACAAGTACACCAAGAGCTACACAAGAAGAAAACATCAAGCTCATGTTGGTGAATGGGTTTCCGGCTCCGACTCCGACAACAACTCCGAGAGAAGCTATCACTCCAACTCCGACTATAGTCAAGATGAAGGTGTTGCCGGACTTGCACTAGTGACTACCAACATCTATGATCTATTTGACTCACCAAACGAAGGAAGTGGAAGTTGCTTCATGGCTAAAGGCCCCAAGGTATCACACCCCGAATATCTTGATTTCGATAGTGATGAAGATGACTTGCTATATGATGATGACTTGCACTTTGATGAAACTAGTGATGTTAGTCAAAATAAACTTGATAATTCCCATGCTAGTCAAGATAAGTCAATTGATGATGATAAGATGAAAATAGAACAACTAATTAAAGAATTAAACACTCTTAAGTTAGCCCATGAATCTACTCTCGAAGATCATAGAGAGCTTGTAAGGACTCATGAGAAGCTACGCTTCGAGAAGCTCAACTTGGAGCAAGAGCATGAGTTTCTTAAAGCTATCAATGACGATCTCCGAAAGAAGACTTCATCTTATCTAGCCAAACGATTACTCTTGTCTGCATTCATGCCACAAGTTAAATCTAGACAAACTAGTAACAAAGGCAAGAAATGTTCTTCATCTAGTAGCAACAATAAAAATGCTAAACCTAATGATGTTGCTTCTAGTAGTTCTATTGATTCCACTAATGATGATTCGCTTAGCCAAGTTACACTTGAGCAAGAAAATGCTTTATTGAAAGGAATTATAGAAAAAGGTATCTACAAGAGTATTGCCGGGTGTAAGCAATTTGAGGAAATTGTACGCAAGCACGGAGGATACCGGAAGAACCATGGCATTGGCTACTTCAACGCTAATGGAGTTGAATGGGAAGAAGGTCAATACCCCAAGCCCAAGTTTGTTCCTCAAAAGGAGAAGTATGAGAATACTCCTCCCAAGGGAACAAACACTCAAGATGACCTTCCACCACAAGACCACAAGCTCAACGGCAAGAACAAGCTTCAAGAGGACATTGACTCATATGAAGATGAATCCCAAGCTTTGGTGGAGTGGGTTCCCAAGGCTACTTCAAGCTCAACTTCTACAAGGGCTACTTCAACACCAAGGATCCCCATCAAGTTGATGTGGGTTCCCAAGAAGAACTAGAGAGTTCTTGAGGGGTGACTCCGCCAATGAAATACACTCACATTCATTATTGGCAAGAACTATTTGCAATCAACATCAACTCTATGCAATAGTTCAAGGAGTCACACATTACCTCAAAGGTAAGCAAGGGACAAGGTAATCAACAAATCCATGGACATCATCACACATGCTTTGCACTCCATGTCCATAGATATCCTTGTATTTGTCTCTTGTGTGTTGGGACTAACCCATGTAGGTGAGAAGAGTAAGGAAACAAAAAGGATGCTCCCAACTCATGGTGATCTTCATCAACCTTGAGCATCCACCACTACATCACCCACATGAAGTCTTCATCGACAAAACCCAAGGTTAGTTTATCCCTCCTATGGAGGGATGTCACATCAAGGGGGAGCTTTACTCTAAGACTTGAGTTAAAGCATCTCTTAGTATGTGACAACATTAAATGCTTTATGTAAAAGTGGTAACCCCACTTGTGCTTAAACAATGAGTATGACCTATGATCAAGTATTCTTACTTGGCTCCTAAGTCAATATACTCATATATAGATGACTCAGTCATCGCCAAAGTGCTTGTTAGATGCTAGTATGTATGTGCATGTTTGCCATGATTTCATTTGACATCTTATTGTGTGAGCATGTTGGTCTGCATTTATTTACCCATTCAAGGACATCCAATTGTTGCTATTTGGCTTTTGATTTTTCTTTTGCCAATTGGATGGACGAGAATGCATAGGACCACTCTCTAGCTATCTATGCTTTCTCACCTCATATTCTATTCATGCTGCATCACAAAATTTGAACAAGTACTTTTCGATCCCTCTGTGTGTGGAGCACTCGGAGTTCCGTATCGACAAAGGACTGATCATTAAAACCTCCCAAGTGCATCTCAGTGGAACCAACCCAAAATTCTCGGTCTCACCGAATGCCTAGGGTTGATCTAGTTTTCAATCTCGGTACTACCGATTCCATATTCTCGGTTACACCGAGTTCCTCAACTGTCAGCTACCGAAAATTTAGAATCGGTGTCACCGACAGCAAGGGGTATATAAGCTGTGGACCCGACGCTTTGAAAATCAATCTTCAAACCGTCGCGCCCCAAAACCCTAAGCTGCCGAACAGGACCCCCTGGTCGTCGCCCTTGTCTCCCCGTGCTCCTCCGCCGCTGGGATCCTCGCCGTCGACGAGCATCTTCACCGCCGTCTTCGCCGTAGCGGATCCGCCACCGAGTTAGGGTATGGATCCGACCCTTCATTGCGCCCCCCGTCCGAATCTTGCACGCTGAAGCTTATTCCATCGATAATCCACCATGTGCAAACCTCTCCATATATTGGAAATCTCGTTAGATTAGCTTATATCATATGTCGAAGCTTTGATCTATATGTTGTCATCAATTACCAAAAAGGGGGAGATTGAAAGCACATTTGCTCCCTTGGTGGTTTTGGTAATTAATAACAACATATATGTCATTGAACTAATGTTTCTACTAAGCATATTTCAGGAAAAGTTCAATGATAGGATTGGCAAAAGGACTGTGGAGATTGTGGAGAAACCCCAAGATGCAAGGAAATGGATTGGCAAAACTTCAAGCAAGAGGACTCTACATTTTACTTTGTGAGAAATCACTTTGAGTCCATAGGAAAGCCAATACTATTAAAAGGGGGTAAGGTATTGTTGGTGAACAAAATGCTCATACGTGCACAAGTGATAGTCACCAAAACACCCACAAGCTCTTCCACAAAAGTCTGTCCAAAGTCAAATATCCAAAATCGGTGCAACCAACACTTTCCACTCGGTGCCACCGATTCCCATACTCAGACAGACCTAAGCCAAACCCTAGCCTTTCGGTGCAACCGATTCTGCTTCGGTGCCACCGAGTTTGGGTTGCCAACTTTCCATTACACAATTTCACAAAATCGGCCCGACCGAGTTTGTGGAATCGGCGTCACCGAGATTGGGCAATCTGACCGTTGGTCACCTTATCGGTGCAACCGAGTTTTATATATCGGTCTCACCGAGATTCAAAAGTTACTGCCGTTTGGTCACTTCGGTACCACCGAGATTAACACATCGGTGTAACCGAGTTGGTCATTTTAGGTGTAACGGTTGGATTTTTGGAGATGCCTATATATACCCCTTCTCCACCACCTACTCGAAAGAGAAGCACTCAGAACTATTCCATACTTGCCCCATCCAATTTTCTGAGAGAGAGCCACCTACTCATGTGTTGAGATCATGCCATTCCATTCCAACCATATGAATCTTGATCTCTAGCCTCCCCAAGTTGCTTTCCACCAATCCAATCTCTTCCACCAAGCCAAATCTGTGAGAGAGTGATTGTGTGTTGAGGAGTCTATCATCTTGAAGCACAAGAGCAAGGAGTTCATCGACGTTGCCGAGCCTATTACCTTTTGGAGGGTGGTGCCTCCTAGATTGGTTAGGTGTCGCTTGGGAGCCTCCTACTTCGTGTTGTGGAGTTGAACCAAGAAGTTTGTAAGGGCAAGGAGATCGCCTACTTCGTGAAGATCTACCCATAGTGAGGCTAGTCCTTCGTGGACGGAAGCCGTTATGGAATAGTCAAGGTTGCTACTTCGTGGACCCTTCGTGGGTGGAGCCCTCCGTGGACTCTCGCGACCGTTACCCTCCGTGGGTTGAAGACTCCATAAACGTGGACGTACGATAGCACCACCTATCGGAACCACGGGAAAAATCATCGTGTCTACAAATTGCGTTTGATCTTCCTACCCTTCCTTTCTACTCATGCTTGTTGTTACTTTCCGCTGCTATACTCTTAGACATGCATGTGTAGGGTGTACTTGACTTGCTATGAATGCTAAAATCTGCCAACACTAAAAATTGGGAAAAGGCTAGATTTTTATTTGGTCAAGTAGTCTAATCACCCCCCCTCTAGACATACTTTCGGTCCTACAGTTTCTTATACTAACGGATCTCACGAGGTTTTGTTGAGTTTTGTGTGATTGAAGTTTTCAAGTTTTGGGTGTTATCATGATGGACCACGGAATAAGGTGTAGAAAGACCTAAGCTTGGGGATGCCCAAGGCACCCCAAGGTAATATTTTAAAGGAGACTCAAGTGTCTAAGCTTGGGGATGCTCCGGAAGGCATCCCCTCTTTCGTCTCAATCCATCAGTATGTCACTTGAAGCTATATTTTTATTCGTCACATGATATGAGTTTTGCTTGGAGCGTCGTTTGCTTTTGTTTACTTTTACTTTCAGTTTGCCACAATCATTGTTTGCTGGACACACCCATTTAAGAGAGACACACCTTCATCATAATTTGTTAGAATACTCTATGTGCTTCACTTACATCCTTTGAGCTTAGCAGTTGCTCTAGTACTTCACATATTTCTTTTTGAGCATTGTGGCGTGTAGATTTTATAGAAATGATTTCACTCTCATTTTTCACTTATATTTGTTTGAGAGTTAATAAATAGTGACGGCAATTTGCATGGGTCATAAGACTAGTCCAAAAATATTTGGTATTCAATGAGTGATAATCAAACCATCATGTAGCACATATAGAGAAATTGTGGGTCAATGATATTGATGTGGTAATATAAAAAAAGGTGTGAGTTCATAATTGTTGACCCGTAGAAGTGTTGATATTAAGAGAGGTTGACCTTTTTGTTCTAAAAATTAAAGAGGCATGGTGATGATGTGTGAGCATTTCTATTCCTCGTTGAAATCCTAGTGTTGTTTCGGGTCGGAAGCGCGCGATGGTTACCTCCTACCAACCTCTTCCCTTGGGGCATGCGAGTAGTACTTTGATTTACGATAAAACTAATAAAACCTTGCAATAAGTATATGAGTTCTTTATGACTAATGTGAAACCATGGACATACTGAAAGGACGTGGATGTCGCCTAGAGGGGGGGGGGTGAATAGGCGCTTTAAAATAATTACGGTTTAGGCTTGAACAAATGCGGAATAAAATTAGCATTTAATTTGTCAAGCACAAAACCTAAAACAACTAGGCTCACCTATGTGCACCAACAACTTATGCTAAGCAAGATAAACAACTAAGTGATAGCGGGATATAGAACAAGAAACAATATGGCTATCACAAAGTAAAGTGCATAAGTAAAGGGCTCGGGTAAGAGATAACCGAGGCACGAGGAGACGATGATGTATCCCGAAGTTCACACCCTTGCGGATGCTAATCTCCGTTTGGAGCGGTGTGGAGGCACAATGCACCCCAAGATGCCACTAAGGCCACTGTAATCTCCTCACGCCCTCGCACAATGCAAGATGCCGTGATTCCACTAAGGGACCCTTGAGGGCGGTCACCGAACCCGTACAAATGGCAACCCTTGGGGGCGGTCACCGGTACCCGTACAAATTGCTCAGGGCAATCTCCACAACCTAATTGGAGACCCCGAAGCTTGCCCGGAGCTTTACACCACAATGATTGAGCTCCGAGACACCACCAACCGTCTAGGGCACCAAAGCACCCAAGAGGAACAAGCTCTAGGGTGCTCAAACACCCAAGAGTAATAAGCTTCTCAAACTTCACTTCCACGTATCACCGTGGAGAACTCAAACCGATACAACTAATGCAATGGCAAGAACACAGGAAGTTGTCAAGTCCCTCACTCCCAAATCCCACCACAAAAACAAAAGCTATGGAGGAATATGATAGGAAGAACAAGGAGCTCACAAAAAACTCCAAGATCTAGATCCAAGGGGTTCCCCTCACATAGAGGAGAAAGTGATTGGTGGAAATGTGGATCTAGATCTCCTCTCTCTTTTCCCTAAAAAAGGAGCAAGAATCATTGGAGGGATTGAGAGTTAGCAAGCTCTAAGAAGGTCAACAATGGGGGGCAAACACGAGCTCAAAGGATAGGGACCATTGGGGAAGAAGACCCCCTTAAATAGGTCCCCACGAATCTGCCCGTTATGTGCAGAATAACATAGGAGCTATACAACCGCTATGCACCCCGATAGTACCGATTAAACCGGAACAACCGGCCTACAACTGCCCAAGAACCGCTCCAAAACAGAACCTAGTCCGGTGGTAGAGCGGTAAATGGCCGGTACAACCTCCGGACCAATTCTGGAGCGGTACAACTGCTCCAAACACCGGTTGTACTGGTCGACCGGTACAACCTCTGTTAGAACCGGTACAACTTCTCAGTGTAAAACAGGTAAGACAAAAACAGCCATATCTTTCGCATACGAGCTCTGAATTGAGAAAGCTCAAGCTTGTTGGATAGCAGACGACAAGTACTATCCAAACAACAAATAGTTATAGCAAGCAGAGGTAGTAGAAAAATTCCAATGATATAGAGATGTGAAACCTCTATGAATGAAGAACTGGCAAAAACTCCAACATCGAAAACATCATAGAAGATGTATATGGACTCCGTTTTCGATGAAATTGAGCTTGTCATGAAGATGACCATAAGCTCTAAAACTCACAAAGAGAAACACAAACCAAGAACCAAGAAAGATGTTGCAATGTTGCAAATGGTTTGAGCTCTCAACGAACGATACGATCAAGCTACTCACTTGAGAGCCCCCCTTGATAGTACGGTAATCGATCCTATAACCCGGTCTCCCAACTACCACCATGAGACCGGTAAAATATAAAACCCTATCAAGGTCAAACCTTTTCATTGCGCATAGTCCACTTGAGCTAGATGATGACGATCTTGTCCTTCTCAAGATGGACCACCTTTCTTGATTGCGCCGGCTCGATGAAGTCTAGTAGATTGCTCCCCCATACTCCACTATGGGTGAGCCACTCTTCGGCACATCTTCACAAGTCCATTGTCACCAGAATGGACGGCAAGCTTCAAGCATGATCTCTCCGTGATGCTTCACTTGAACTTGCACACCGCAACCTTGATGACGATCACCACTTGATGTCATCCTCCATGGGTTGTATGGGATCTTCCTATTGATGCAAGCCCATTGAAATATACCTAATCCCGCAAAGAGCACTCACAAGGAACAGGGGTTAGTGCACAAAGCGTAATGGACAATACTTACCATACCATGAGATGACTTGATCCCACTTGGTATATCTTCTACGCTTTGTGTGTTGATCAACTTGAATCGTTCTCGCCTTAATCTTGATCAACCTTGTGTCTTATATTCTCTCTTCACAAAGATGATGTCTTGAAGGTAAACATGAATGTTCACACAATCTTCTTCTTCAAGACATGCTTGTAATGAGCTCAACTCTCACATGACCAATCTTTGGATAAAACCTTACATACCACCTTGGTCACCATATAAACTCCTTGAAACCAACACATGTACGAAGTGCCTATGGACAAATCCTTCGAATATAACTCAAGGCAACCATTAGTCCATAGGGATTGTCAACAATTACCAAAACCACATTTGGAGGAATATGCTCTAACAATCTCCCCCATTTTGGTAATTGATGACAATCACTTTCAAGAGAGTTTATATAAGGAAATAAGCACAACCAAGCGCACCCATGCAAAGCAACAACCAATAATGCTTATGCATGGGCATGAGAGAATCAAAAGCAAAACTCTCTAAACAACTCCAAACTAAACTCTCTAAACATCTCCCCCATTGGCATCGATTGCAAAAATGGGTGAAA
The DNA here is from genome assembly GCA_039707655.1 of Elymus sibiricus. Lineage (NCBI taxonomy): Eukaryota > Viridiplantae > Streptophyta > Magnoliopsida > Poales > Poaceae > Elymus > Elymus sibiricus. Next base: position 296,518,395 of record CM077675.1, on the reverse strand, counting down.
GGCTTAGAAAGCCAATATAATAGGTGTTCCTCCAAAAGGTGCGTATATCTAAAAGATGAGAGCAATGAGATACACATATCAAATGATACGTAGTTGGAGGAAAACAAACTATATTGAGGACCCAAAGATTGCAAAAAGGATCGTATAGCACAAAGACATACCAAAAGAGAAGCAAGCAATCAAAAGATACCAATAGGAACAAACAATCACATGATCCTACGAGTCACATGAATAAACGATATTATGATATGGGCAAAGGAGTGTTTTAAAGAAACTAGAGAAGCTCCCCATGATTTGTGCACTATTAAGAATTGTTGTATTTGGATACAAGTGCACAAAATAGGATCATGACTTCCCCAAAACCAATAGAAACACACAACAAGTGCAAGCAAGTAGATAAGACAATAAGCATAGTACTTGCACCAAACATATGGTTGAGCAACATGTAAAAGAGACAATCTTAAGAATAGGCTCAATCAAGAAGATGTGTGTGAGTCATGGCAAAGCACTTGAGAAGACTAATATAAGGATGAGCATTAAGCATCAACATAGTCTTGATGAAATGAGACACAAAGTGCAAGACATATCCTCCCCCCCCCCCCCACACACTACTAGCAAATGGGTTCACAAGCTTACTAATAAACAAATTAAAAACCAAGGCTTGTGACAACCCATGGTGAAGATAAGAAATAAAAGCCTTGTCAATAGGAGGGATACCAATTGAAATGGAAAAACCCTCGTCAAGACATGCATGAGCAAAAATAATCTTCACCACCAATGAGTGCATCAAGATGCAAGGATATAAGATCCGCACTCAAGACAAATTATTTCACGAAACCACCAAGAAAAAAAAGGAATACAACGGTGGACGTGAAAGAAAAGAGGATATCAACTAGAGATGTAACTTATCTCATGTGTATAAGATTCTAGGTAGAATACATGATGATATATCCACAAAGAAGGATGTACACACAAAATGGTTACACGAAGGAACAAACAAGATATCCAAAAAGGACGTCATGAATATACCAATAAGATATTTGCTTGAAAGCATAGCACATGGCCTAATATTTTCTTATTGTACATAAATGAACTCCCAGCATGCGAACATCAAAGACATCACAACTAGCAACAAGAGATCATCGTTGTGATGCTTTGAGAAAGGAAACAAGTACCACAAGAATGAATCAAGAACTTCATGCCATGATGCAATCTACAAAAGGTTGAATGCAAGAAATGTATGCATGAAATAGATACTTGTTACCGAGATAGCATTGGATTGATGTAGTAGATAATGGTTCATCGATCATCCTAGCATGGCTCCAATAAGCACATGGTGTCAACACCTTCCTTGTAAGTGAGCCGAGCGTCCAATGTATCTCCAATTGTTCCTAGAACAACAACACAAACAAAGTGGTACCCAAACTCATTGGGACCAAAGAGTTAGTGGACCAACAATACATAGGACTAACTCCACATAACTATGTGCATATAGATATGAAATTGAATTTCATGCACACTTTAGCCAATTTGTGACAAAGTGGAGTTTCCCCTATATATGGCTCAAAGAGATAAAGCATGCCAACGAAAGTACATGTAGTAAATATGAATGCTCAAGGCTTTCAAGAATCACATCAACACATAGTTTATAAGATACCAAAAGACAAGGTATCAAGTGAAAATAAGATACCAAACAAAAAAATTATCACTTGAAGGATACCAATTAAAAGATACATCAAGGAATGAGATATCCATTGCCACATGCCAAATATAAGGAAACAAGATACCAATTGAAGGAAAACAAACAAGAGGTATCAAGTTCCCAAAAGAGAGATAGGTTCCAAACAAACCAAACCCTCGGCATATTTTCATGATGGAACAAAGCACCATGAGGAAAAGGCTTGCCTCCCACCAACACACTTGATGAGGATCAAAAGATTTTATGGTAAACACATAAAGAGAGTGTTCTAAAGAAAATAGGATAGCTCCCCCAAGAGATGTGCATTATATAGAATTTGCATTTGAATACAAAATGCACAAGATGGGATCATCACTTTCCCTATATCTATAGAAATACTAGACACGCTCAAAACGATCCACAAGAGGCAGGGAAGACAAATGATAAAAAAATCCAATGTAAAGATGATTAGCAATTTCTACCACTTAAAAGGAATACCAATTGTCAAAGGACAAGAAGTATTTGGAAATAATTCCCATTGGTAGATTGCAAAAAGACCCAACATCATCTTTACACCTAAATCACAAACAAATGACACTTGTAGAGCTAACATGCCACCTAGGAACAAGATAATTTATAATATCAACACTAAGTGGCAATACCCGAAATGTACACATTTTCTAGGCTTGTAATATGCACATAGCACATTACTCCCCCATAATGTGATAACCCAAAATAATTAAAAAGTGGAAAATGAAATCCAACAAGAGATAATTAATGGACCATTTAGAATTTGAATTTCTCATGAGAAGAGATACCACATAGAAGCTAGATAATCTTGTAATATCAATACTAAGTGGTATTCCTCATGTACACACATTTTTAGGATCGTGAAGTGCGCAAAGCACATCACTCCCCGAAAATGGGATAATCCATTAATCTCTCAAAAGAGCCAACTAAGATACAAACAAAATGCAAAAAGGCTCAACACAAGACTCACACATACATGATGTGCAACCCATCATACATACTTGATTACTCAAGATAAACAAATAGGAAGCACAACATATACAAACACATGCAAGGTACAAAACCACAACATGCAAAGGGGCAAGTAACTATCAATGTAAACAATTTAAGTACAAGTTACCGTAAGGAGGCACATTGGATATAAGATATAAACGTGATAATCCAAATGACTTGGCTTGAGATAATATGAATGATGAAGATCCCTTAATTCTTCATGATGTAGCTGTAGGATATATGCCCTAGAGGCAATAATAAATGTTATTGATTATCTCCCTGTTCATAATTATGTTTATGTTCCATGCTATAACTGCAATGATTCTCGAGTCTGCAAATAAAACGAGGCTTGGAGGGAAACTCATGTGCACGTGTGGGATAATAAACGGTAAAAAGTATTCCTAGTCAAGCCTCTATGACTGGCTCAAGTATTGCATGATGATCCTGTTTTCCTGATCATGGGCATGACTATGCCGGCAATTTTGAGGGCACAATTGTTGGTAGAACACTTGTGTTGAATCGACCCGAATTGATGTTATGCTATGAGATACATTCGTCATTAGTTAATGGTTAATGTTTGCATGATTCCTTAGACCATGAGAGTATCGAGTTTCTTCATGCTTGCTTCATGAACTTTGGGGTTTGTTAAACGTCATCCGTAAATGGGTGGCTATTACGGCGGCTTACGGGTTCATGGAAAAGTATGTCAAGTAACTTGATAGCTCAAGATTGGGATTTGCTCCTCCGACGATGGAGAGATATCTCTGGGCCCTCTCGGTGTTACGGTATCCATCATCGTCTGGCCAGACACTTTGTGATTTGATCACGGGGATGCCGGAACACGGGAACGAGAAAAGAGAACAATACCGGTAACGAGGTAACTGGCATAGTGGACAAGTTGTTGATCCACGGGGATGCCTACATGTCTCACCTCGGGTATTTGTAACATATCGCGAAGCAACAGGAATAGCACACGGCAACTGGAGGTTCACTCGAATATTCATTCGTGTGGGTATAGGGGTCAATATGGGTGTCCACGGCTCCGATGTTGATCATTGATCGGAAGGGGTTCCGGGTCATGTCTATGCTTCACCGAACCTATAGGGTCACACACTTAAGGGTCATCTATCTGCTGAATACTAGACGGGGAGTCTGAGAGAAAATCACCGAAAAAGTTTCGGACGAAACGGAAACGTTCCGGAGAGGATATCGGAATAGTTCCGGTGAAACCGAAAAGTTGTTTCGGAGTACACCATAAAGTCAAAATGGTTTCGGCACATGCCTGATAATTCTTGGAGGGTGCCAGAATCGTTCTGGAAACTTTCTGGAATTTTCCGGGATGAAAACCGGAAATGTTCCGGAGCTGCCGAAACCGCTTCAGATGCTTTTCGCAGATGAAAATCACTAAACCGGAATTGTTCCGGCTCGCGTTGAAAATTATTTTGGTGGGTACTGGAAATGTTCTAAGCCCACATGAATATTTTCAGTCCGATCAGACGCTGAAAAATGTCGTCGTGAATAGTGAAAGTGCTTTTTGGGATATTTATGGAAAAGTCACCTTTTGGGATATTTTCCCAAAAGGTTTCTAGAAGGCTTGGGGGCCAAGAAACCCTACCCCTTGGATTTCCTATAAATAGAGGTGGAGGGGCTGCCTCCACACTCACTCATTCTCACATACAAGTGCCATGACATTTCTGGCTTCTCTCTCCCTCCCAGCGAAATAGTTTCGTAGAGCCGAAAGGCTGTCTGGGTTCCGGTGGGGACTAGTTCTGGACGGCGAAGCCCTGCCGGATAGATGACACCGTATGTGTGCAACCCCGTAGAGAGGTCGTAGGTTCGATCTTTTTGCCCGAGGGGCTGTTCGAGGGTCCTCCCGAAGGGCTGTCCGAGTTTCTGTCCGAGTTTCGGGGGTCCTCCCGAAGGGCTATCCGTGAGGCCTCCCGGAGGGCTGTCCGAGGATCCGTCCGGTGGGACTATCCGAAAGACTGTCCAGAGGCCTCCCGGAGGGCTGTCCGAGGATCCGTCCGGTGGGACTATCCGAAAGACTGTCCAGAGGCCTCCCGGAGGGCTGTCCGAGGATCCGTCCGGTGGGACTATCCGAGGGACTGTCCCGAGGCCTCTCGAAGGGCTGCCCGGAGATCCGTCCGGTGAGCTGACGAGGGAGTACATCCTCGCGGTTGGGAGGTTGTAAAATCCTAGCTGCGGGGATCTACACCGCCGATCGTCATCGACTCTACTTCCGCTGCGCTACGAGTCGGTAACGAAACAGATCAAACCTTGTATGCAGTCTCCATAGTGTTCCTGGGCTGGTACGTAGGTCGGAAATTTTTTGTTTTCTGCTGCGTTACCCTACAGTGGCATCAAGAGCCGTGCTATGCGAAGATGCAGGTTATGATCTAGAATACATGAGATGTATGGGTGTTGCACAATATAATTAGGTAGTAGATGAGTTCTATTGCTGAAAATTATTTGTGCGGGTGACAGATGAAGTCTGTTACCCGATGTTCTTGTTGCTTCCCTAGAATTTGCGTTTGCTCAATCTCGAGACAGTATGGTGGAATTTCACAAAGTTCTGGCAATCCGCGATCCTGATTGATCAACGAAGTGCTTCAGTTCTTTGGGTTCCGCCATAGTCAAAAGAAAGATGAAATTCGCAGATGAAAGGGCATTGCAGATATGATCTGCACGGAGGTCATGCGTATGACGAAGTTTAGTATGGGGCTCGAGATTTAATTATCTCGTGTTTCATACACCCCGCGATGTTAATCTAGCGACTTGAATTATCATACTTGATGATAATACGTAGGTAGCTTCGGTTTGTTTCGAAACCTTAGAAGCCACGTAAAACAAGTTTTTGCATGAACCGATTAGAGGCGTCTAACTTGGTTTTGCAGGATGGTTTGCATGTGCATATGATGTGGTATAGCAGTGCTCATATTAATTTGATTATGTATGAGATGACTATATGATGTAAAATTAACATGACCTGCGTGTCATGATTTGGCATGATGGCTGGAGCCATATGATTGCACTTTAATGACCTGCGTGTCAACCTTATGTAATGCACTTATTTTGTTAGCTATAGAGATAGCAATATTATTTGGTGCATCGACAAGGTGGTGGCAATCTTCGCGAAGTTGAACACCGACGCGAATGCCGAAGACGAAGTAATGAAAGACTTCTCCGTCAGAAAGGGCTATACCATATCATGCTATTATGAATTGCCTGAGATGTTTATCCCTTATGATGCACCCTTCTTGATTGCGCGGTAGTCGCTTTTATTAGGGTGATCTCTCACAAAAATATCAAGTAGTTAGTGTTCTCCCAAGTGTAGCACCGTCACGGCACCTAACTTTTCGGGGTATCACATGGATGCATGGGTACGAACGATTAGGGATGTGTGAGGCGGGTGAGTTGAGACCTCACAGCGAGATCACTTGGTTGTCTTGACGTTCAGGCATGAAAGTCATGAGCTCGGAACACACGCATCGAAAGATGAACAAGAGTCACATAGAGATGTGATTGGCAAGTTGGCCTACCGATTGCAATTCTCGTCACTTGAGAAGGATACATCCTTGGCGTTGAATTGTAATTTGGATCTTGTATCACTCAAAATCAATTATGAGAGATATTGATTTGAGTGGGAGCGCACTATAGAATTAACTTGTTTAATTCTCAGTACAATTAATTTTGAATGCTGTCTAAGTGTGGTTTGCATAATAGTTGTAGAATAATGGCTCGCGTTTCCACCTTCCCTATTAAAATTGAATTGCTGTTAAATATCTGGTTAAAACGTTACGGTTGGTAAACGTAATGTGAGGATTGTCCTCAATAGTGCCGAGAAGGACTTTGTCCTATCGCATACTTTCGGTATTCTCCCGCTAAATGCTATGGATCATGTGGCTCTCGTCCTTCGATCCAAAAGCTAGAATTCTGTTTCAGTCAAGTGCAATACGTTTGCTTCCATGAGACCCGAACTTCGAAAGTTTGGATAGTTATGTGATATTCATGGAATCTGAAAATCATTTTCAGAGACAGACAAAGGCTAAAAGATATGAGATATCCAAAGCATTGTTTGTTTGCAAACTATTAGTAAAAGTGTTTGCTAGGCATTTGACTGATAAGAGAGAGATCCAGGAGAACGCCTGTCATATGATGAAAGGTGAATAAAACAACAACTTAAAGAGAAAGGAAATGTCCGAAGGGTGTTAGTGAAACTTTCACGCCTAGGAAGTCCGGGGCTATCGCCACTCTTAAGTTGGGTGCTTCTTCTGAGAGTAGGAGAAATACTAAAAGTTAAACTGTTAGAAGTATAATGGCAAATAAGAAAGAAGACTGGAATATCCAGCTCATGTATGAATGTCATACAAGTTTTTGATGTATAGAAGGCTGGTCAAAGATATAGTTCTTGGGAATTATGGTTAAACATGTTAATCACTAATTCTTGGGTATTGTGAGTTAATCACAAAGATACCCGCTTGATTGCATTCTGTTGCAACTCGATGTAAGAACTACTATGGCCTGAAAGACTAGCCAGGAATGAGGTTAAGATACACATAGGGAACATAGTAAAAGTTACTATGCCTTCCATCGGTGTATTCCCTATGTATTTACTTTCATAATTCATTTTAGAGTTTCACAGTCTAGCCCTTTGCATAAGGTATCTTGCAAGAAGGTTGTTCATAAGAGAACTTTTGATGTTCGGTGTTATGAATAACATAAGGGCCATACTTTCATGAATGAGACGTATGTTATGAATATTGATATTAATACATTGCCTCTGTATTTACTTTCATAATTCATTTAGAGTTTCATACACTCTAGCCCTTTGCATAAGGTATTTTGCAAGAAGGTTATTCATAAGAGAACTTTTGATGTTCGGTGTTATGAATAACATAAGGGCCATACTTTCATGAATGAGACGTATGTTATGAATATTGATATTAATACATTGCCTCTGTATTTACTTTCATAATTCATTTAGAGTTTCATACACTCTAGCCCTTTGCATAAGGTATTTTACAAGAAGGTTATTCATAAGAGAACTTTTGATGTTCGGTGTTATGAATAACATGAAGGGCCATGCTTCCATACAGGATGGGATGTATGCTATGAATATTGATGGTAATATGATACATCTATAACACTGACACTAAATGTCGCAAGACTAAAAGAATACCACACAAGTGTGGCACTGCATTTGGTCACATTGGAGAAACCCGCATGGAAAATTCCATTATGATGGATTTTGAAGTCATTTGATTTTGAATCATCTGACACTTGCCACTTTCCTCTGAAAGGTGAAGTGACTGAAATACCGTTCACAGGCCATAAGGAACGAGCAAAGAACATATTGGTGATCATACATTATGATGTGTGTAGTCCAATAAATGTTGTTGCAAGTAGTGGATTTATCTATCTTCAGAAATGACTCAAGTAGATATATGGATATTTACTTGTTAAGACGTAAGTCTGGATCTTTTGAATTCATTCATAAGGTTTTCAAATATGAAGTAGAAGTTATTGTAACAAGAAAATTATGTTTCTACAATTCGATTGCAGAAAGGAATATTTGAGTTACAAGTTTAGCGAATGTCTGATGAGTTGTGAAAAGAGTTTCATAACTTGCACTTCCCGGAACACCACTGCAAGTGGAGAGTCCGTGTAGATGTAATCGAACCATTTATGACATGGTAAGATCAAAGATGACATAAATAAAATTGCCATTATCCCTTTTAAAAGATGATGCTTTAGAGGCTGCGGCTTTTACACTGAAAAGAGATCCATCAGGTCTGTTGAAATGACATCATGGTATGGTACGCCCAACCATGTTATATCTTTTCTTAACATTTGGAATATGGGGCTTGTGTAAAAGGTTACAAACCTATTCCAAATCAGACAAGTGCTACTTTGTAGGTTGTCCCAAGTAATTGGGTATTCCTTCCTCACTATACCGAGGCAAATAGGTTTGCCGCAAAACGGTATGCTTTTAAAGAGAATAGTTCTTACAAAAGGTGAGTGGGAGGACAGTGCACCTCGACGAGATAACCGGTATCTTCGTCATCAGATCAAAGGAAAGGAACCTTGGAAGTGATTCCGGAGTTTCCTACTGCGACTGATACGGAAGTCTCTACAATAAAATGTATGGACTTCAGTCGAACTTGCAGCTGAACCCCGTAGGCAAGGCTCGTGCAAACCTCTCAGGTGCGCAAACGAGATATTGTTGTTGGACAACAGTATACCTACGATACACAAGGAAGCGTTGATGGGCCCTGACTCCGGAATTGGCTAAATGCCAATACAATCCGAGATAGTTTCCATATAAGTGATTCAAGATTAGAACCTTGATACACCTTTCGAAAGACTTAGAGTCTAAACGAATATTTATGGAACTAAAAACTGATACGGATAAAAATGTTTTATCCATAAAGCTCGACTTGTTGAAATAACAAGTTCAAGGAGTTGACTACGATGAGGTTGTTTCACCGTAGCGATGCTTGAAGTCGGTTCGGGTTGAACTAGCAATTAATACATATTTCAATCATGAGATATGAAACATGGATGACAAAAGGATTTCCATCTGATGGGAATGAAACCTAGGACTTGTATGTGATACAGTCCAAAGTAATTTGTCGATCCAGAGGATGCTAGTAAGTATGCAAACTTCAGAGTTCCAGCGATGGACAGAAGAGAGCAAAGTGGAGTTGGAATCTTCGTTTTTGATGAAATGGTCAAAAGAGTTTGACTTCATCAAATGGGTATCGAAGATGCTTGTGATTCAAGAAAGTAAGTGGGAGCATAATAATATTTCTAAAAACCTTGTGTACTTGACACATTGTTAAATGGAAATAAATTTCTTGACACGAATTAGGACTTCACTTGAAAAATAGTTTTTCGATGAAGTGCTTAGGCTAAATAGCCTTAATATTAGGCATGATGATCTATGGAGATAGATTTACCTAATGGGGCTAAGCTATGAATACATATTGACAAGGTGCTAAAACCTATTAGCATTTAAAACGCCAAGGAGTGATTCTTGCCAAAGTCACATGGAAAGGGTTTTGCAAGACTCGGTGTCTCAAAACACTGATGAGCAAAATACATGATGGTGATTCCACACACTCTTGTGTTTGGATTAATCATGTATTCCATGGTATGTAAAAACAACCAGATATGTCCAATACTCCAAAGTTGTTGCGAGTATAGATACCATAGTGATCAAAGTACTGATCATGGGACAACAGTGAAAGATGTCATTAAGTACTAGAGCAGTACCGATGACATGGTTTCTCGCAAGTGGAGATCATGAAGAGTTCGTTGTAAAAGGTTACATCGATACAGTCTTCATCGATGCTCCATGCGATTTTTGATTTAAGTTGAGGGTTTTGTGATACACATCATGGTGGCACGGTAGTTGGAAATTGTTCCAAACAAGATACTGTGGCGAATTCTATAACAAAGGCTAAGTATGTTGACACTTAAGAAGTGACAAAGAAGTTGTTGAATCATATAGTTCATTCATGAACTTAGTATGGTTCCAAGATGGCTTTGGTCTATGGGACACTATTGCAGATAGCTGCTCCATAGCTCAGTCTGAGGAATCAGGTTTCGACCAATGATTCACACATATGCAAAGCCAAGTCCACACAAAATATGAATTTTGTGAAAGCGTGAAAACGCGGGGATATGCAAAGTTACACACGGAGCTGAAGTCGTCAGATCCGTTGGACATCAGGCTATACCACATGCGAAGCATATTTTACACCAGTATGCCATAGGTGTAAAGTGCATTAGCATTGGCTAGATTATTGACTCTAGTGCAAGTGGGAGTCTGTAGGAGATATGCCCTAGAGGCAATAATAAATGTTATTGATTATCTCCCTGTTCATAATTATGTTTATGTTCCATGCTATAACTGCAATGATTCTCGAGTCTGCAAATAAAACGAGGCTTGGAGGGAAACTCATGTGCACGTGTGGGATAATAAACGGTAAAAAATATTCCTAGTCAAGCCTCTATGACTGGCTCAAGTATTGCATGATGATCCTGTTTTCCTGATCATGGGCATGACTATGCCGGCAATTTTGAGGGCACAATTGTTGGTAGAACACTTGTGTTGAATCGACCCGAATTGATGTTATGCTATGAGATACATTCGTCATTAGTTAATGGTTAATGTTTGCATGATTCCTTAGACCATGAGAGTATCGAGTTTCTTCATGCTTGCTTCATGAACTTTGGGGTTTGTTAAACGTCATCCGTAAATGGGTGGCTATTACGGCGGCTTACGGGTTCATGGAAAAGTATGTCAAGTAACTTGATAGCTCAAGATTGGGATTTGCTCCTCCGACGATGGAGAGATATCTCTGGGCCCTCTCGGTGTTACGGTATCCATCATCGTCTGGCCAGACACTTTGTGATTTGATCACGGGGATGCCGGAACACGGGAACGAGAAAAGAGAACAATACCGGTAACGAGGTAACTGGCATAGTGGACAAGTTGTTGATCCACGGGGATGCCTACATGTCTCACCTCGGGTATTTGTAACATATCGCGAAGCAATAGGAATAGCACACGGCAACTGGAGGTTCACTCGAATATTCATTCGTGTGGGTATAGGGGTCAATATGGGTGTCCACGGCTCCGATGTTGATCATTGATCGGAAGGGGTTCCGGGTCATGTCTATGCTTCACCGAACCTATAGGGTCACACACTTAAGGGTCATCTATCTGCTGAATACTAGACGGGGAGTCTGAGAGAAAATCACCGAAAAAGTTTCGGACGAAACGGAAACGTTCCGGAGAGGATATCGGAATAGTTCCGGTGAAACCGAAAAGTTGTTTCGGAGTACACCATAAAGTCAAAATGGTTTCGGCACATGCCTGATAATTCTTGGAGGGTGCCAGAATCGTTCTGGAAACTTTCTGGAATTTTCCGGGATGAAAACCGGAAATGTTCCGGAGCTGCCGAAACCGCTTCAGATGCTTTTCGCAGATGAAAATCACTAAACCGGAATTGTTCCGGCTCGCGTTGAAAATTATTTTGGTGGGTACTGGAAATGTTCTAAGCCCACATGAATATTTTCAGTCCGATCAGACGCTGAAAAATGTCGTCGTGAATAGTGAAAGTGCTTTTTGGGATATTTATGGAAAAGTCACCTTTTGGGATATTTTCCCAAAAGGTTTCTAGAAGGCTTGGGGGCCAAGAAACCCTACCCCTTGGATTTCCTATAAATAGAGGTGGAGGGGCTGCCTCCACACTCACTCATTCTCACATACAAGTGCCATGACATTTCTGGCTTCTCTCTCCCTCCCAGCGAAATAGTTTCGTAGAGCCGAAAGGCTGTCTGGGTTCCGGTGGGGACTAGTTCTGGACGGCGAAGCCCTGCCGGATAGATGACACCGTATGTGTGCAACCCCGTAGAGAGGTCGTAGGTTCGATCTTTTTGCCCGAGGGGCTGTTCGAGGGTCCTCCCGAAGGGCTGTCCGAGTTTCTGTCCGAGTTTCGGGGGTCCTCCCGAAGGGCTGTCCGTGAGGCCTCCCGGAGGGCTGTCCGAGGATCCATCCGGTGGGACTATCCGAAAGACTGTCCAGAGGCCTCCCGGAGGGCTGTCCGAGGATCCGTCCGGTGGGACTATCCGAAAGACTGTCCAGAGGCCTCCCGAAGGGCTGTCCGAGGATCCGTCCGGTGGGACTATCCGAGGGACTGTCCCGAGGCCTCTCGAAGGGCTGCCCGGAGATCCGTCCGGTGAGCTGACGAGGGAGTACATCCTCGCGGTTGGGAGGTTGTAAAATCCTAGCTGCGGGGATCTGCACCGCCGATCGTCATCGACTCTACTTCCGCTGCGCTACGAGTCGGTAACGAAACAGATCAAACCTTGTATGCAGTCTCCATAGTGTTCCTGGGCTGGTACGTAGGTCGGAAATTTTTTGTTTTCTGCTGCGTTACCCTACAGTAGCCAAGTCACTAATGCCCTCCAAAAACACCTATTGATAAAGTTTGAGCTTGTTGGTCCCCAACCAAGTTGGGTCCTAAGAGGTTAGTCACAATAGGCTTGGCTACCCAAATGGTTCTTTTCTTGACGCCACTTTCAGTACCAACAAACTTGGCAAACACATTGCCAACCTTATCCTTCCCAAGAGAATAGATATCATCAATGATAATTGGGTTGGATACTTTACCATTAGTGCATGAAGAAGCAAAGTGACCCTTCTCATGACATAAGTAGCAACATCTACCCTTTACTTTCTTCTCAATTGATTTCTCAACTTGAGGAGCGTTGACTTGGGTCTTCTTGGGAAGTAGCCTTTCTTCAACTTGACGTTGAGCATGAGATTGAACTTGTAGCCGCTTCCCTTGTTGCTTGTCACTATGGGGCTTCTTCTTCAATGGGCAAGATCTAACATGGTGCCCTTCTATTTTGCACTTACAGCAAACAATCTTGGCCGATTCTTGACTTGTTCTTGGCCCTTCTTCTTGTTGCTCTTGGACTTCTTCTTCTTATTGGAGTTGAATCCAAGTCCACCTTTGTCATTTGGGGATTTTTGCACACTCAAGATATTGTTGAGTGTGGACTTCCCTTCATGACTCTTTTCCAAGTCTTTCTTCAAAGAAGTGACTTGGGCCTTGAGCTCTTTGATTTCCTCTACATGGTTAGTATCAACACAAGTACTAGAGGAAGTATAAGCTTCATTGTTAGAGCAACAAGGTAAGGAAAGTAATTCATCACAAGATGTAGCAACATTATGAGTAGATGAATTACGAGGACTAGCACATGGCAATGTCGCATTTTGACTAGAAGTAGTGTTATTGTCCATATGAGGCTCACTTGATGTTACCTTGGTAGTAATAGCCTCATGAGATAACTTTAGCACACTATGGGATACAAGAAGATCACCATGAGAACTCGAGAGCTTTTCATGACTTTCTTCCAATTTCCCATAGTTGCTAAATAGCAACTCAAGTTGAGCCCTTAGCTCAACATTCTCCTTTAATATGGATGCTTCATTATAAATAGAGTTAGTAGCACAAGCATCATCATTAACAACAAGAGGAGAAGGCAACTTGGCAAGCTCTTTTGCGTATGAAGCTTGAAGTTGAGCATGAGACTCGGTGAGTTCGATGAGCGAGCTCTTAATGACCCTTGAGCCATTTTCGAGGTGCCCAAAGTCCTCAAGGAGTTTAGCATGAACAACTTCAAGCTTATCATTTTTAGTTCTAAAATCATTAGCCACCTCGAGAGCTCTATCATGGGATTCCTTTAACCTAGATAATTCTAGAGCAAAGGTCTCCTCAAGAGATTCCTTGGTGGTTTGTTCATTTTTAAGAGCTTGAGATAGCTCCGCGATCTCATTAGCGTAATCACGCTCATGACCTTCCATTTTCTCAATGGTGGCCTCATGCTCCTCGAGACGAGCTTCCAACTCATCAATATATTTCTTGCCGTCAATGCCAATAGACATGATTTCCATGAAGTTGGAACGAGAAAGTTTATTCTTATGAAGAGCATTAAAAATCATTTCTCCCTTAATTTTGAAGGAAGAAATATTATCACTCTCTTCATCATTTTCCTCATCCTCATTATTATCAACATCATCATCATGAGATATATTGGGATTCAAAGTAGGAGATACCTTTGAAGCCTTAGCCATAATGCAAAAGTGAGAAATAATAGATGATGATGTAGGATCCCTTGAAGCATCATTCAAGACCACATCTGGTTCCATAGAGTGTTGGGTTTCCTCTACATTGTTAGCACAACAGCTCGAGGAAATAGATACATTTTTATCATGGCAACAAGACATAGCAAGCATATCATCGTAGGATTTAGTAAAGCAATTTCTACATGATATGCAAGGACTATCAACACAAGCATGTGAAACATTTAGTGTGCTCGAAGTGTTAAAGTCCAAAGATGAAGCATTGCAATAAGATAGTGATGAAGCATCATCAAAAATAAGCCCACTATCATCATTACAATGATCACCACTACTCACCATATCATTACCTTGTGGCAATCCACATGTAGGTGAAGTAGATGAAGTTGAGAAGACAACAGGACCAGAGGTGGAGGGAGAACAAGCATCCCTACAAATCTTGGACACACCATATTTATATTGAAGCTTTGCCCACAACTCATGAGTATCCTAGAACGACATGAGTTCAAATATAACTACATTGCTCAAAGCATCAAAAAGCACATTAGAAGCTTGAGCATTGAGATAAGAGTTTTTCTCATCCTCTCAAGATATGTGTTGAGAATCCTTTGGAGGAGAAAAACCCATATCTACAGTTCGCTCTAAAATTGGTTCCATGACCCTAAAGAGATTAAGCATGCGAATTACCCAAACATCAAAATTTGTGCCATCGAAACTTAGAGTGTCAGAGAATCCTAATCCTCTAGTCGACATCCTTACTCTCTAGGTGGTAAAACCTAATAATGAGAGACCTAGATCTGATAGAAATTGAGAGGACGTGGATGTCGACTAGAGGGAGGTGAATAGGCGCTTTAAAATAATTACGGTTTAGGCTTGAACAAATGCAGAATAAAACTAGCATTTAATTTTTCAAGCACAAAACCTAAAACAACTAGGCTCACCAATGTGCACCAACAACTTATGCTAAGCAAGATAAACAACTAAGTGACAGCGGGACATATAACAAGAAACAATATGGCTATCACAAAGTAAAGTGCATAAGTAAAGGGCTCGGGTAAGAGATAACCGAGGCACGAGGAGACGATGATGTATCCGAAGTTCACACCCTTGCAGATACTAATCTCTGTTTGGAGCGGTGTGGAGGCACAATGCTCCCCAAGATGCCACTAAGGCCATTGTAATCTCCTCGCGCCCTCGCACAATGCAAGATGCCGTGATTCCACTAAGGAACCCTTAGGGCGGTCACCGAACCCGTACAAATGGTAAACCTTGGGGGTGGTCACAGGTACCCGTACAAATTGCTCGGGGCAATCTCCACAACCTAATTGGAGACCCCGACGCTTGCCCGAAGCTTTACACCACAATGATTGAGGTCCGAGACACCACCAACCGTCTAGGGCACCAAAGCACCCAAGAGGAACAAGCTCTAGGGTGCTCAAACACCCAAGAGTAATAAGCTTCTCAAACTTCACTTCCACGTATCACCGTTTAGAACTCAAACCGATGCAACTAATGCAATGGCAAGAACACACGAAGTGGTCAAGTCTCTCACTCCCAAATCCCACCACAACAACAAAAGCTATGGAGGAATGATAGGAAGAACAAGGAGCTCACAAAGAACTCCAAGATCTAGATCCAAGGCGTTCCCCTCACATAGAGGAGAAATTGATTGGTGGAAATGTGGATCTAGATCTCCTCTCTCTTTTCCCTCAAAAGGAGCAAGAACCATTGGAGGGATAGAGAGTTAGCAAGCTCTAAGAAGGTCAACAATGGGGGGCAAACACGAGCTCAAAGGATAGGGACCGTTGGGGAAGAAGACCCCTTAAATAGGTCCCCACGAATATGCCTGTTATGTGCAGAATAACATAGGAGTTGTACAACCGCTATGCGCACCGGCAGTACCTATTAAACCGGAACAACCGGCCTACAACTGCCCAAGAACCGCTCCTAAACAGAACCTAGCCCGGTGGTAGAGCGGTACATGGCCGGTACAACCTCCACACCAATTCTGGAGCGGTACAACCGCTCCAAACACCGGTTGTACCGCTCGACCGGTACAACCTCAGTTAGAACCGGTACAACCTCTCAGTGTAAAACAGGTAAGACAAAAACAGCCATAACTTTCGCATACGAGCTCCGGATTGAGCAAACTCAAGCTTGTTGGATAGCAGACGACAAGTACTATCCAAACAACAAATAGTTATAGCAAGAAGAGGTAGTAGAAAAATTCCAATGATATAGAGATGTGAAACCTCTATGAATGAAGAATTGGCAAAAACTCCAACATCGAAAACATCATAGAAGATGTATATGGACTCCGTTTTCGATGAACTCGAGCTTGTCATGAAGATGACCATAAGCTATAAAACACACAAAGAGAAACACCAACCAAGAACCAAGAAAGATGATGCAATGCTGCAAATGGTTTGAGCTCTCAACGAACGATATGATCAAGCTACTCACTTGAGAGCCCCCCTTGATAGTATGACAATCGATCCTATAACCCGGTCTCCCAACTACCACCATGAGACCGGTAAAATATAAAACCCTATCAAGGTCAAACCTTTTCATTGCGCATAGTCCACTTGAGCTAGATGATGACGATCTTGTCCTTCTCAAGATGGACCATCTTTCTTGATTGCGCCAGCTCGATGAAGACTAGTAGATTGCTCCCCCATACTCCACTATGGGTGAGCCACTCTTCGACACATCTTCACATGTCCATTGTCACCACAATGGACGGCAAGCTTCAAGCATGATCTCTCCGTGATGCTTCACTTGGACTTGCACACCGCAACCTTGATGACGATCACCACTTGATGTCATCCTCCATGGGTTGTATGGGATCTTCCTATTGATGCAAGCCCATGGAAATATACCTAATCCCGCAAAGAGCACTCACAAGGAACAGGGGTTAGTACACAAAGCGTAATGGATAATACTTACCATACCATGAGATCACTTGATCCCACTTGGTACATCTTCTACGCTTTGTGTGTTGATCAACTTGAATCATTCTTTGCCTTAATCTTGATCAACCTTGTGTCTTATATTCTCTCTTCACAAAGATGATGTCTTGAAGGTAAACATGAATGTTCACAAAATCTTCTTCTTCAAGACATGCTTGTAATGATCTCAACTCTCACATGACCAATCTTTGGATAAAACCTTACATACCACCTTGGTCACCATATAAACTCCTTGAAACCAACACATGTACTTCAAGAAGTGCCTATGGACAAATCCTTCGAATATAACTCTAGGCAACCACTAGTCCATAGGGATTGTCAACAATTACCAAAACCACATATGGAGAAATATGCTCTAACACATACACAATCTCACCTTCTCATATTTGCTAGCCTCTTCGGTGTCGTGCATTGCCCATTCTCACCTCGAGGATAGGTGCAACTTTCGTCGGTGCATCCAAACCCCATGACATGATACACTCTGTTACACATAAGCCTTATTATATCTTCGTCAAAACAGCCACCATACCTACCTATCATGGCATTTCCATAGCCATTCCGAGATATATTGCCATGCAAATTCCATCGTCACTTCACATGACTAGTTCGTTCATCATCATATTTCTTTGCATGATCATATAGAGCTGACATAGTATTTGTGGCAAAGCCACCGTTCATCATGATTTTGATACATGTCATGCTAGATCATTGCACATCATGGTACACTGCTAGAGGAATTCATACAGAGTAATATCTTCATATCAGTTCTCCATATCGAGTTGTAAGTAAATAAAAGTGTGATGATCATCATTATTAGAGCATTGTCCCAGTGAGGAAAGAATGATGGAGACTATGATTCTCCCACAAGTCGAGATGAGACTCCGGACGAAAAAGAAAGATGGGGGAGGCCAGATGATCCCACCATTCGAAAAAAAATGAGAGAAGGGACTTTGCTGCTATCTTTTACCACACTTGTGCCTCAAAGTGGCACTATGCTCTTCATGCAGAGAGTCTCATGATATGTCATTTTCATATGCTAGTGGGAATTACCTATTCATTATTACAAACTTGGCTTGTATATTCCTATGATGGGCTTCCTCAAATGCCCAAGGTCTTCATGAGCAAGCAAGTTGGATGCACACCCCACTTAGCTTCATTTGAGATTTCATACACTTATAGCTCTAGTGCATCATTTGCATGGCAATCCCTACTCCTTGCATTGACATCTATCGATGGGCATCTCCATAGCCCATTGGTATGCCTAGTTGATGTGAGACTATGTTCTCCACTTTTTACCCCTTTGATATCTATCACATACTCTATTCCACCTAAATGCTATGTCCAATGGCTCACGCTCATGTATTTTTTTTTGAAGGAAAACTGTAAGGGAAGCCCCCCACAGCGAGTTTTTTTTGAAATAATAAGAACCCAAATTTGCGTCCGTGAGGACTTGAACCTGGGTGGCTGGGTTGTACATCCACTCCACTAGCCAAGTGAGCTAGGCTCACTTCTTCTCACGCTCATGTATTGCGTGAAGAATAAAAAGTTGATGCATATTGAAAAAGTACGATCCAATTGCCTGACTTGGACACCGTGGTGCTTGACATTTGTATTAATGTGGTGAAGATGGAGCCATGCCTTGCTAATATAATAAGATGCATGGGCGGGGGGGGGGGGGGGGGGGTAAACACTCCTTAAGGATCGTATACTTTTAAGGATTGATGATTTTGTTTCTTACACTTTAAATATTGCTATGTTAATATTTGTTGATTCATCTTTTCTCAATGAGCATACATGCATAAGATTACATAATGGAAAGCATGTCACATCAAAAATTATGTTTTTATCATTTACCTACTCGAGGACGAGCAGGAATTAAGCTTGGGGATGCTTGATATGTCTCCAACGTATCTATAATTTTTTATTGTTCCATGCTGATATATTATCATTCTAGGATACTTTTTGGGTCTTTATTTACCAATTTATAATATTTTTGAGCACTAACCTATTGACCCAGTGCCCAGTGCCAGTTGTTGTTTTCTGCGTGTTTTTTACTTTTCAGGTTTACAATACCAAACGAAGTCCAATTGCCACGAAACTTTTTGATGATTTTTTCTAGACCAAAAGAAGACCTGGAAGCTTCGGGAGGAGGCCAGGAGGCGCACGAGGGCTCCACCACACATCAGGGCACACCCTAGGGGGGGGGGTGATATGTGATGGCCCCGTCGTGGCTTTCCCGACGCCCCTCTCTGGCCTATAAATTCTCTAATATTGCAAAAACCCTGAAGGCAGTCCCGAAACCCTTTTTCGGCTGCTGCAAGTCTCTGTTCCGTCGTGAGGCCATCTGGATATCCGTTCCGGCACCCTGCTGGAGGGGGGATCGATCACGGAGGGCCTTTACATCAACCTTGCTTCCCTCATGATGATGTGTGAGTAGTTCACCACAGACCTACAGGTCCATAGCTAGTACCTAGATGGCAATCTCTCTATCTCTTGATCTTCAATACAATGGTCATCGCATCTTCACTTTGATCTATCCGATATAATCCTATTGTGTGGTGTGTTTGTTGGGATCCGATGAATTGTGGGTTTATGTTCAGATTATTCATGAAAAGTATTTGAGATACCTCTGATATAAATTGTCTCTTAATTGCACGATCATTATAGCTTCGTAATGCTCTCCGATTTATTGATGTGCTTTGGCCAAATATATTGATATTTCATCGGTGGGAGTGGTGCGTTGTGGTAGGTTCAACCTGACGAGTTTCTATATCCCAGTGACAAAGTAGGGGATAAGATGCGTCTTTATGTTGTTGCTACTAAGGATAACACGATGAGGTTCATTCATATTGCTTGAGTTTACTTTGTCTACATCATGTCATCGTTCTCCATGCATTAATCTGTTTTACTTAATACTCTAGATGCATGCTGGATAGTAGTCGATGAGTGGAGTAATAGTAATAGGTGCAGGCAGGAGTCGGCCTATTTGTTTATGGACGTGATGCCCATATATACATGATCATTGCGGTAAATATCGCATAACTATCCGCTTTTCTATCAATTGCCCAACAGTAATTTGTTACCCACCGTATGCTGCCTACATGAGAGATGCCGCTAGGGAAAACTATGGCCCCGGGGTCTATTCACTTGTATATTTACAAACTCCATTATTACCTCGCTGCCTTTATTTACTTTTTATTTTATTTTGCAATTTACAATTATCAAAAATTATCTACACAACTCATTTGCTTGCAAATAACGAGATCAAGGGGATTGACAACCCTGTTGCCCGCGTTGGGTGCAAGTTGTTTGTACATTTGTGTGCAGCTACCGAAGACGGTTGAGGATTGATATTCCTATTGGTTCGATAAATCTTGGTTTCATTTCTGAGGGAAATACTTACGCACTTTGTGCTGCGATAACCCGTTCCTCTTCATGGAAAACCGAACGCAGATCACGAGTATCATGGTGGAATAATAGTTGATGATTCTCAATCCACGACATTGCAACTAAGAAAATACTCGATGGTTACAAGGTCAAGGTAAATTTGGACCTAAGTTGTCAACTACTGGGTTGTATAGAATTTAGTGTCCTAAACACACACACTTGTCATGGCAAAACTACAAGGCAATAAAATATTGGGTACAATTTTCAAGTGGAAATTGCCTTGGTTATTGTTGTCATTGATGCACTCCTCGCAGTCATAGGGGTTGCACTCCTCGTAATCTAACGTCAACAAGCAATTACACACAGCAATCAGAAGCATACAATTCATGCAAAGGGAAAACTTGCATGAATGCAAATACACAACACACAAATACAATTGTTGGGTTTGTGGTTTGGTTCTTGTCAATTTGTGTTTTCAATTTGAATTCGGGGTGATTTGCATTGCCTAAAGAATTTATTTAGTTTCATCAATTCAGTTGAAGACATTAAATAAATGAGTTATACTAGTCATTTCAAAATAGTTTAATAGTTTGAATTTGTCTTTGAATCCTACTTGACCCTTAATTATATATGAATTAATTTAATCAACATTTAATTTCACATTCTTTTTCTGAAAATATTTGAGCTTGCGTTGGTTTACCCTTGAAGAGGAAAGGGTGATGCAGCAAAGTAGATAAGTATTTCCCTCAGTTGTTGAGAACCAAGGTATCAATCCAGTAGGAGATACAAGCAAGTCCCCAATCTTCGCACCTACACAAACAATCAAACTCTTGCACCCAATGCTAAAAGGGGTTGTCAATCCCTACACGGTTATTTGCAAGGATGAGATCTGATAGAGATAGATATAAAAGATTGCTAAAACGAAAAGTAAAACAAAAGTAAAAAGAATGCAGCGAAGTATTTTTGGTATTTTTGGTTTATAGATCTGAAAATATAATATGGAAAATAGACCAGGGGGCCATAGGTTTCACTAGAGGCTTCTCTCATGAAGGAAAATAATATGGTGGGTGAACAAATTACTGTCGAGCAATTGATAGAAAAGTGCATAGTTATGACGATATCCAAGGCAATGATTATGCATATAGGCATCACGTCCGTGTCAAGTAGACCGAAACGATTCTGCATCTACTACTATTACTCCACACATCGACCGACTCCTGCCTGCATCTAGAGTATTAAGTTCATGAAGAGCAGAGTAACGCATTAGGTAAGATGACATGATGTAGAGGGATAAACTCAAGCAATATGATGAAAACCCCATCTTTTTATCCTCGATGGCAACAATACAAATACGTGCCTCGCTACCCCTACTTTGTCACTGGGTGAGGACACCGCAAGATTGAACCCAAAATTAAACACTTCTCCCATTGCAAGAATTACCAATCTAGTTGGCCAAACCAAACCAATAACTCGAAGAGACTTGCAAAGATATGAAATCATGCATATAAGAATTCAGAGAAGATTCAAATAATATTCATAGATAAGCTGATCATAAACCCACAATTCATCGGATCTCGACAAACACACCGCAAAAGAGTATTACATCGGATAGATCTCCATGAAGATCATGAAGAACATGGTATTGAAGAACAAAGAGAGAGAAGAAGCCATCTAGCTACTAGTTATGGACCCGAAGGTCTGTGGTAAACTACTCACACATCATCGGAGGGGCAATGGAGTTGATGTAGATGCCCTCCGTGATCGAATCCCCCTCCGGCAGATTACCGAAAAAGGCTCCAAGATTGGATCTCACGGGAACAGAGGCTTCCGGCGGCGGAAAATTATTTTCGTGGCTCTTTTTTGTATCCAGGGAATATTTGGGAATTTATAGGCCGAAGAATAGGGTTAGGAGGGCTGCCGTGGGGCCACAAGCCAGGGGGGCGCGCCCCCCCCCCCTAGGGCACGCCCTGGTGGCTTGTGACTCCACGGCAGGTCTCCTGCCTTCGTCTCCAAGTCTACTGGGTTTCTTCTGGTCCAAGAAAAATCATTCCGAAGATTTTATTCCGTTTGGACTCCGTTTAATATTCCTTATCTGCAATACTCAAAAACAAGGAAAAAACAGAAACTGGCACTAGCTCTAGATTAATAGGTTAGTCCCAAAAATAATATAAAATAGCATATTAATGCATATAAAACATCCAAAACAGATAATATAATAGCATGGAACAATCAAAAATTATAGATACGTTGGAGACGTATCAAGCATCCCCAAGCTTAATTCCTGCTCGTCCTCGAGTAGGTAAATGATAAAAACAGAATTTTTGATGTGGAATGCTACCTAACATATTTATCCATGTAATATTCTTTATTGTGGCATGAATATTCAGATCCATAAGATTCAAAACAAAAGTCTAATATTGACATAAAAACAGTAATACTTCAAGCATACTAACAAGGCAATTGCGTCCTTTCGAAATAACATGGCCTTAGAAAGTTATCCCTACAAAATCATATGGTCTGGCTATGCTCCATCTTCCCCACACAAAGTATTTAAATCATGCACAACCCCGATGACAAGTCAAGCAATTGTTTCACACTTTTTATGTTCTCAAACCTTTTCAACTCTCACGCAATACATGAGCGTGAGCCATGGATATAGCACTATAGGTGGAATAGAATATGGTGGAGGTTGTGAGGAAAAAGGAGAAGATAGTCTCACATCAACTAGGCGTATCAACGGGCTATGGAGATGCCCATCAATAGATATCAATGTGAGTGAGTAGGGATTGCCATGCAACGAATGCACTAGAGCTATAAGTGTATGAAAGCTCAAAAAAGAAACTAAGTGGTTGTGCATAATGATGAAAAATTCCACTAGTTATATGAAAGTGACAAAATAGGAGACTCTCTATCATGAGGATCATGGTGCTACTTTGAAGCACAAGTGTGGAAAAAGATAGTAGCATTGTCCCTTCTCTCTTTCTCTCATTTTTTTTATGTTTTTTTCATTTTGGTGGGCATCTTTGGCCTCTTTTTTTTATTTGGGCTTCGCTGGCCTCTTTTATTATTTGTAAAGCCCGGAGACTCATCCCAACTTGTGAGGGAGTCATAGCTTCCATCATCCTTTTCTCTCACGGGACAATGCTCTAATAATGAAGATCATCACACTTTTATTTACTTACAACTCAAGAATTACAACTCGATACCTAGAACAAAATATGACTCTATATGAATGCTTCCTGTGGTGTACCGGGATGTGCAACGATCTAGCCTAGCAAATGACATCAAAAAACGGACAAGCCATGAAAACATCATGCTAGCTATCTTACGATCATGCAAAGCAATATGAAAATCATGGTGCGTGTCATGAAAAACGGAACGGTGGGAGTTGAATCTCAATATATCTCGGAATGGCTATGGAAATGCCATAATAGGTAGGTATGGTGGCTGTTTTGAGGAAAGTATATGGTGGCTGTCTTGAGGAAGGTGGGTTTGATGCACCGGCGAAAGTTGCGCGGTACTAGAGAGGCTAGCAATGGTGGAAGGGTGAGAGTGCGTATAATCCATGGACTCAACATTAGTCATAAAGAACTCACATACTTATTGCAAAAGTCTATCAGTTATCAAAGCAAAGTATTAGACGCATGCTCCTAGGGGAGAGGTTGGTAGGAGTTAACCATCGCGCGCTCCCGACCCTCACACAAAGGTTGACAATCATTAAACAAATCATGCTTTGACTTCGTTACATAACGGTTCACCATATGTGCATGCTACAGGAATCACAAACTTTAACACAAGTATTTCTACCAATTCACAATTACTCACTAGCATGACTCTCATATTACCATTTTTATATCTCAAAACTATATGCAAGGAATCAAACTTCTCATAGTATTCAATGCACTTAATATGAAAGTTTTTATTATATCCCTCTTGGATGCCCATTATATTAGGACTAAATTCATAACCTAAACCAATTAACATGCTGTTTAAAGACTCTCAAAATAATATAAGTGAAGTACGAGATTTCAATTGTTTCTATAAAATAAAACACCACCGTGCTCTAAAAAAGATATAAGTGAAGTACTAGAGCAACGTTGCCTAGCTCAAAAGATATAAGTGAAGCACATAGAGTATTCTAATAAATTCACGATTAATGTGTGTCCCCCTCAAAATATGTGTGAAACAAGGATGATTGTGGCAAACTAAAAAGCAAAGACTCATATCATACAAGACGCTCCAAGCAAAACACATATCATGTGGTGAATAAAAATATAGCCTCAAGTAAATTTACCGATGGATTGAAGACGAAAGAGAGGATGCCTTCCGGGGCATTCCCAAGCTTAGGCTCTTTGGTATACTTGAATATGGCTTGGGGTGCCTTGGGCATCCCCAAGCTTAGGCTCTTGCCACTCCTTATTCCATAGTCCATCAAATCTTTACCCAAAACTTGAAAACTTCACAACACAAAACTCAACAGAAAACTCATGAGATCCGTTAGTATAAGAAAAATAAATCACCACTTTAGGTACTGTTGTGAACTAATTCTTTATTTATATTGGTGTAATATCTACTGTATTCCAATTTCTCCATGGTTCATACCCCCCGATACAACCCATAGATACATCAAAATAAGCAAACAACACAAAGAAAACAGAATCTGTCTAGAACAGAACAGTCTGTAGCAATCTATAGACTTCGAATACTTCTGTAACTCCAAAAATTCTGAAAAATTAGAAAAATAAGGTAAATTTGTATATCAATCTTGTGTAAAAATTTCAGATCAAAAGCACGTTCCAGTGAATTTACAAAATTCCTGGACTGAGAGCAAAAGTTTCTGTTTTTCAGCAAAATCAAATCACAAACACCGTAGACCATCCCAAAGGTCTTACTTGGCTCAAACACTAATTTAAACAAGAAAACACAATTACTACAGAGGTAATAATGTGTGAAACACTCAAAAACAGAAGCAAAAACAAAATTATAAAAATAAAATTGGGTTGCCTCCCAACAAGCGCTATTGTTTAACGCCCCTAGCTAGGCATAACACAATAGATCTAGGTATTGTCATCTTTGGTATGCAACTCATACTTGATCAAACCATCAAAAGCTTTCCTAAATAGATCTATCCTTTCCTTTATTTCCCTCCTAGTAGGGGAACTTAATTCATGAAAAGAACTTTGACTAGTAATTTTGATATTCATAAAACCGGAATCTGGATCATCACCATAGATATCATCGTATAAAACACGTATCTTATTTCTAATGGGTTCCCTAGCCATCTTTTCCAACAAATCATCCTTATACCCTACAAAAATTCCCCTAGTTAACTAATCAAATTCATCATAAGTCTCGAGATACAAGGTTTGAGTGACTTCCGCGTAGGGAACTCTCCTCCTAAGATTTTCACTATAAGATTGATAGTCTCTAGATTCCAGACTACGCAAGGTTTCTTTATCATGGAGAATTTCTTCAATTGGAGGGTGTTCAACGTCTTTATTATAGAAAGCAAAAATCTCCCTAGCTTCTTGTACGATAAAATCAAATTCACGCATAAGGATGATAGTAGCAATCTTTTTAGCTTTAGGATGATTAATATTGGGAAGTTCATAAAACACTTTTTGCAAAGCAGGATGAACGTGCACAAACTTTCTTTCTAGTTTTTCAACGAGCATGACAATAGCATCCGCATAACAATTTGTGCTAAGAAGAATAGATCTCTTATTCATAGGCATCACTCCCGTACAATCAAAGAACTCTTGGATAACATTCTTCCCAATAATATTTCCGTCTCCCACTTGAAAAGTTTTAGCTTTATAATTAGGAGGAGGTTCAGTTTCATGATCTAGAGAGCAAGATTCAAATTTTTCAAGATTTGTACTAGCAATACCCTCAAGATTTTCAATGATAACCTTCCTCGATCAAGACATAGTGGCAACGAAACGATCTAGCACTCAAGCAAACAAAAAGCAACCGAAAAGACGAACGGAAGAAGGGCGAATAAAAAGGCAAATCTTTTTGGTTTTTTTTGAAAATCATTTTAGAAGTGGGGGAGAGGAAAACGAGAGGCAAAAGGCAAATAAAGTAAATGCAAGAGATGAGTTTGTGATGGGTACTTGGTAGGCTTGATGTAGATCTCCCCGGCAACGGCGCCAGAAATCCTTCTTAATACTTCTTGAGCTTGCGTTGGTTTTCCCTTGAAGAGGAAAGGGTGATGTAGCAAAATAGATAAGTATTTCCCTCAGTTGTTGAGAACCAAGGTATCAATCCAGTAGGAGATACAAGCAAGTCCCCAATCTTCGCACCTACACAAACAATCAAACTCTTGCACCCAAAGGGGTTGTCAATCCCTACACGGTTATTTGCAAGGATGAGATCTGATAGAGATAGATATAAAAGATTGCTAAAACGAAAAGTAAAACAAAAGTAAAAAGAATGCAGCGAAGTATTTTTGGTATTTTTGGTTTATAGATCTGAAAATATAATATGGAAAATAGACCCGGGGGCCATAGGTTTCACTAGAGGCTTCTCTCATGAAGGAAAATAATACGGTGGGTGAACAAATTACTGTCGAGCAATTGATAGAAAAGTGCATAGTTATGACGATATCCAAGGCAATGATTATGCATATAGGCATCACGTCCGTGTCAAGTAGACCGAAACGATTCTGCATCTACTACTATTACTCCACACATCGACCGACTCCTGCCTGCACCTAGAGGGATAAACTCAAGCAATATGATGAAAACCCCATATTTTTATCCTCGATGGCAACAATACAAATACGTGCCTCGCTACCCCTACTTTGTCACTGGGTGAGGACACCGCAAGATTGAACCCAAAACTAAACACTTCTCCCATTGCAAGAATTACCAATCTAGTTGGCCAAACCAAACCAATAACTCGAAGAGACTTGCAAAGATATGAAATCATGCATATAAGAATTCAGAGAAGATTCAAATAATATTCATAGATAAGCTGATCATAAACCCACAATTCATCGGATCTCGACAAACACACCGCAAAAGAGTATTACATCGGATAGATCTCCATGAAGATCATGAAGAACATGGTATTGAAGAACAAAGAGAGAGAAGAAGCCATCTAGCTACTAGCTATGGACCCGAAGGTCTGTGGTAAACTACTCACACATCATCGGAGGGGCAATGGAGTTGATGTAGATGCCCTCCGTGATCGAATCCCCCTCCGGCAGATTACCGGAAAAGGCTCCAAGATTGGATCTCACGGGAACAGAGGCTTCCGGCGGCGGAAAATTATTTTCGTGGCTCTTTTTGGTATCCAGGGAATATTTGGGAATTTATAGGCCGAAGAATAGGGTTAGGAGGGCTGCCGTGGGGCCACAAGCCAGGGGGGCGCCCCCCCTAGGGCGCGCCCTTGTGGCTTGTGACTCCACGGCAGGTCTCCTGCCTTCGTCTCCAAGTCTGCTGGGTTTCTTCTGGTCCAAGAAAAATCATTCCGAAGATTTTATTCCGTTTGGACTCCGTTTAATATTCCTTATCCGCAATACTCAAAAACAAGGAAAAAACAGAAACTGGCACTAGGCTCTAGATTAATAAGTTAGTCCCAAAAATAATATAAAATAGCATATTAATGCATATAAAACATCCAAAACAGATAATATAATAGCATGGAACAATCAAAAATTATAGATACGTTGGAGACGTATCAGGTGACACGTGGTGCATTCCGATTGGCTGGGGGGTCTGTTGCTAGCGGTAACGGCGAACGGCCGAAACTTAAAAGAAAACGGTTCGGCACTTTAAGTGATCTAATCTTGTGCTTCCGTGCTAGATCTATCGGCTGAGATGGGAAGGGGCTCACTGGGAGGCGCGGGTCGCTGGAGATTGGGTACAACGGCAAGGGCGGCTCAGGTTCAATGCGGGTGAGCTCTCCGGTGTTCGTCGGAGTACAAAAAGGGCACAATTAGGTCGGGCTCATCGCGGCGATCCCGTTGGTTGTCATGACGGTGCTCGAGGGTGACGGAGACGACGCAGAGGGGCTCACCGGCATTGGAGAGGCATCGGGCGGCTCGGGTCCTCATTGTAGGGCTTGACTCGGGGCTCTCCTGGACAAAAAGAGGTGTGAGGGAGAGAGAGAAGACCATGTCGATCTTGCTCGGAACCAAATGAGCAGTTGAAGCCCACTTGAGTGGGCAGAATGCCTCACCGGAGTGGTGCGGGTGCGGTAGCGGTCCGAGCTCACGCACGGGAGGCCTGGTTGCAAAGAGGCTCGGGGCAGTGAGGGAATGGAGAGAGGGGGTCGAGAGGGGTTTATAGGCGGGCTCAGGGGGCTCAGGGCGGTCGGAGCAACATGGACGTGGGGGGTCGTGCGCCCGTAGTTGCGGGCAAGTGGGGGAGTGGGTTGCGAGAGAGAGGTGGGGGATGATAGGTGTGGTCGGTCTGTCGGCGAGAGAGGTAGAGAGAGAGAGAGCACAGGTGCACGGGGCTAATTGGGTTGGCTAGCTGGGCTGCGGCCTGGCTGGCTGGTTCGCCTCGCCCTTTTTTCTAATTTTTGTTTTCTGTTTTTATTTTCTCCTCTCTATTTTTGTTTTTCAAAAAATGAATTTGAATTTTCTTCAAAACGGAAATAGTTTCCAAATTAACTTGGGAATATTTCTGACTGGTTGAACATTTCCGAAGTGTTTTTGCACACTAAAAGTAATGTTAATCCAATTCGGCCTATTTGAATAGTTTCAAATTTATATTTTCTGTTTTGTTTTAATTTCCAGAGTTTTGATTGTAGTTTATTTGCCCAATATAAACTATTTTCAAAGTTTGGTTCACTCCAAATAAAATAGGGCATATATATAGTCTTAGGAAATTTCTTTCTTGCCTAATGCAATTCTGAAAAAGAATTTAAGGTGAGGTCTCCTTGGCTTTGATTTGAATTCAAATGATAGTTTGAATTCAATTGTTGGCCTTGTTGGTCTTAAAAACCAAATATGCACAGAAAATATGGATGCATATGCTTCTAATTTCACAATCAAAATTTAGGAGAAATTTAGGTTATGACAGAATAACCCCCTTAAGAGGAATCTCATCCCTGAGATTTGGCGTGGATAGACAATAGGTGCGGGTGGTTCTTCTTGAGCTTGTCATCGCGTTCCCAAGTAGCTTCCTCTTCCGTGTGGTGATCCCACAACACCTTGCAAAATTTGATCGTCTTGGTTCGGGTGTTTCTTTCGGCGGTTTCCAAAATCCTAGTGAGCTTCTCCTCATAGGTGCGGTCATCTCCCAGCTAGACCTCTGTCAGGGGCACCATGTACTTCAACTGGGTCTCCATCATGTCGGGGTGACATTTCTTAAGCTGGGAGACATGGAACACATCATGTACTCCTGACATCTCTATTGGCAATTCGAGTTGGTAAGCAACCTCACCGCTTCGGGCAAGTAGCTTGTATGGTCCGACAAATCTGGGTGCCAACTTTCCTTGACGCCGAAATGTCTCACTCCGCGGAGTGGTGAGACTCTGAGGTACACCCTGTCTCCAACCTCATAGCTCACATCATTTCTGTTAGCATCATCTAACTCTTCTACCTGGACTGTGCTATCTTAAGGCGGTCCTTTATCCGCCTCACTTTCTCTTCTGCATCCTCGATAATGTCTAGTCCAAACAAGCTTCGTTCTCCCACTCCATTGTAGAGTAGTGGGGTTTCACACTTCCTCCCGTATAGTGCCTCAAAGGGTGCCATCTCAATGCTGGTCTGGTAGCTTTTGTTGTAAGAGAATTGCACATAAGGTAGGTTCTCGTCCCAGCTAGAGCCATAGTCTAGAGAACAGGCTCTAAGCATGTCCTCGAGCACTTGGTTAACTCTTTCGGTTTAACTGTCAGTCTGTGGGTGAAAAGTTGTGCTAAATTCCAGTCGAGTTCCCAACGATTCATGCAACTGCTCCAAAAACTTTGAGGTGAACTAGGTTCCTATGTAGGACACAATCTCTTGTGGAACTCCGTGATGGCTCATCTTGTTCATATAAATCTTGGCCAATTTGGCGCTGGTATAGGTGGTCTTTACAGGTATGAAGTGTGCCACTTCAGTGAGGTGGTCCACTAATACCCATATCAAGTCGTAACCCGATTGTGTCTTGGGAAATCCAGTAATGAAATCCATTCCAATGCCATCCCATTTCCATTCTACGTGTAGCAGGGGTTACAAAAGTCCTACAAGTTTCTTGTGCTCAGCTTTTACGTTTTTGCACATGTCCCAAAGCGCAACATGTTCCACAATGTCCCTCTTCATTCCGGACCACCAAAATCTCTCCTTCAAATCCATGTACATCTTGGTGTTTCTGGACAGTATGGCATAGGGTGAGTCATGAGCTTCTTGCATGATTAGCTTCCTTATCATGGGGTCATTAGGCACACAAACTTGATTCTCGTACCACATGACTCCTTCGTCATCTTCGCGGAATACTTCTGCCTTCTCCCCCAAGTTGGTCATGATCTTCTTGATGTCAGGGTCCTCCTTCTGGCCTTCCCTGATCCTTTCTATCATCGTTAGCTGAACCTCAAGGTTGTCCATGTATCCTTCGGGAATGACCTCAAGTCTTAGCTCCTTGAATGCGTGGCACAATTCTGGAGGCATCTCTCTGGCTGCAAAGCTATTGGCGTAGGCCTTGCGACTAAGCGCGTCAGCGACTATGTTTGCTTTGTCGGGGTGGTATTGTAGCTTCATGGTGTAATCCTTGAGAGCTCCAATCACCTTCTTTGCCTCATGTTCAACTCCTTATGTGTGAAGATGTACTTCAGGCTCTTGTGGTCAATGAATATGTCACAAGCCTTGCCTAGAATATAGTGTCTCCAATGCTTCAATGCATGCACTACCGATGCCAATTCCATGTCGTGGGTCGGGTAGTTCACTTCGTGCTTCTTCAAGTGTCTTGAGGCGTAAGCTAATACTCTTCCTTCCCGCATCAGAACACAACCTAGTCCCTGGTGTGAAGCATCACTGTAGACCTGGAAAGGCTTCTCAATGTCAGGTAGGCAAAGAATAGGTGCGGTTACCAACCTCTTCTTCAATTCTTGGAAACTATCCTCGCAAGCTTCCGTCCAACAAAACTTCTTTTCCTTCTTGAGCAGGTCAGTCATGGTGTCGGTGCTCTGGGAACGGGGGTACCCAGACCTGCCTGCCTATGGGCCAGGGCGTGGCCCACTTCGACAGCCTCGCACGGCCCGGTGCGGCATCATTCAAGACAAGGCCCTCGCGAGAGCCCCGCCCTCGTGAGGAGGACGATGCCAAGACCCCCGAGGAGAGGAGGCCTCACCAGGCCCCCTCCCGAGGGGCGGAGATCTCTATGCAGCGCTCGGCCTCGGGAGGCTGAGGTGACGCCAGCCGGGCCAGGCGGGTTCAGGTGGGCACAAAAGAAGCAGTTTCCTCTTTGGTGCAAAGGAGGCAAGGACGTACGGGGGTTCCCAAGGCATCCCCCCAAAGGTTTCCATTCCGGCGCAACAAGACCAAGACCACGAGGCCCGCAGGATGGACGTCATGGTCGAGCCCACCTCTGCATCACTACCAGTTACTTTGCAGGCGAAGACCACCTTTCGTCAGGATAAGATGTACCACTTGTCCCCCTTCAAATTTGGCCGTTGTGGGATCCTTTCCCGCTAATGCGATAAGGGAAGAGGATCCGGGTCACTATAAATAGAGGCTAGGCAGTGCCGTAGAGGGGGACGCAAAAAAAGGAGAACCAACCGAGTGCCCTCGCGAGGTTGCTCACCACTGTACCAGTTCATCCACAAACCTCCTCATGAGGCAATACACCATAAGGCAGGAGTAGGGTTTTACGCTTCGCAGCGGCCCAAACCTGGGTAAATCCTCGTGTGTTAGTCTTCTTCCTCGCGATTGAGAGAGTTCGTCCGGCTAGGCTGTGGAGCTGTGAGCTTGAGGTCGAAGCTGGTGGGGATCTTCGCACACGCCCCTGAGTTCGAACCTCTTTGGGTTTTGCGGAGCCCGAAATCCGACATTTGGCGCGCCAGGTAGGGGGCGTGTCGAAGCCTCTCCATCCGCGGCTGCAGTCAAGCCTCGACTCATTAGGTCCATGGCCGGCGCCGCCTCCGAGGCCAGGTAGCCCATGGCGCGCGGGAGCACCATGGCTTGCTTGGCCAATCCTGCGATCGCATGCATCCTCGGCGGATCGCAGGCGCCTGCTTCCAGTCGCCAGGTCAAGCAGTTCCTCCGCCAGGCGGGCGCGGTTCAGCCACGGCTCGAGGCCCCGCAGCCTCGGGCGTGGCCGGAGGTTGACATCACCTTCGGCCCCGACGACCACCCCAGGACGACGGCAGCCGCCGGCACGCTCCCCATGCTATGCACACCGACCATAAGCAACATGGCCGTCACCAAGACCCTCATCGACGGCGGAGCCGGCCTCAACGTCCTCTCGGTGGAGACCATCAACACGCTTCAGGTGCCCAGCGACCAGCTCGCACCTTCAAGGCCCTTCTCTGGGGTGGCTAGGGGCTCTGTCGCCTCGCTGGGGCGGGTGCGCCTCCCCGTCACCTTCGGCACCCGCTACAACTACCGCACCGAGCAGATCAACTTCGACGTCGCCCACATCCACCTCCCTTACAACGCGGTCCTAGGTTACCCTGCCCTCGCCAAGTTCATGGCAGCAACGCACCCAGGCTACAACGTCATCAAGATGGCTGGGAGCAGCAGCATCATCTCCGTCGCCGGGGATACCAGGGACACGGTCCAAGCACTCAAGCTCGCCTACAAGGCCGCAGCTGCGGCGCGCCCCAACGCTGGGGACGCCGCGCAGGCTCCGGAGGACGGCGGGGACACCGTGCCAGTGAAGAAGAAGCAGCTGTTCTCTCAGAGCCGAGCTGAGACGAAGCAGGTGCCCACCTTCACCATCGGCGCCGGCCTTCCTCCGGAGCAGGAGGAGGCGTTGGTGGCCTTTCTCCACGCAAACAAGGATGCGTTTGCATGGAAAGCATCCGACCTGGTGGGGTCCCGAGGGATGTGATTGAGCACCACCTCATGGTGTGCCCCAACGCACGTCCAGTCAAGCAAAAGGCGAGGAGACATGCCCAGGAGAAGC
Organism: Elymus sibiricus; assembly: GCA_039707655.1. Classification (NCBI taxonomy): domain Eukaryota; kingdom Viridiplantae; phylum Streptophyta; class Magnoliopsida; order Poales; family Poaceae; genus Elymus; species Elymus sibiricus. The sequence continues at coordinate 296,484,621 of CM077675.1, read as the reverse complement.
AAGCGTTCATCGCCCAAGAGGTCGGCAAGCTAAAGGAAGCCGGGGTTATCCGAGAGGTGCGATACCCGGAGTGGCTGGCCAACCCAGTGGTCGTCCCGAAGAAGTGCGGGAAGGAGCGCATGTGCGTCGACTTCGTGAACCTCAACAAGGCTTGCCCCCAAGACCCGTTCCCGCTGTCGCGCATCGACCAGATCGTGGACTCCACCCCCGAGTGTGACCTCCTATGCTTCCTGGACGCCTTTTCTGGCTACCATCAGATCAAGATGGCGGTGGAGGACGTCAAGAAGACGGCCTTCCTCACCTCGTGCGGTGTGTTCTGCTACACTTGCATGCCCTTCGGGCTGCGAAACGCTGGCGCAACCTTCGAGCGGTTGATGCACATCGCCCTGGCGCAGCAGCTCGGAAGGAACGCGGAGGCGTACGTTGACGACATCGTGGTCAACTCGCGGGAGGCGAAGACCCTGATCGAGGACCTGGAGGAGACATTCGCCAGCCTGTGGCGGGTGAACCTGAGGCTGAACCACGAGAAGTGTGTCTTCGGGGTCCCGCGGGTAATCTACTCGGTTTCCTGGTGTCGCACCGGGGGATCGAGGAAAACCCGGAGAAGATCAAGGCTATAAGCAAGATGAGCCCGCCTCGGACCCTCAAGGAAATGCAGAAGTTGGCGGGCTGTGTGACCTCCTTGGGGCGTTTCATCTCAAAGCTTGGCGAGCGCGCCCTCCCGTTCTTCAAGCTCATGAAGAGGAAGGGCCCCTTCGAATGGACTCCGGAGGCGGATGCGGCATTCGAAGACCTCAAGCGGTACCTCACGAGCCCACCGGTGATGGTGGCGCCCCGCCTTCATGAGCCCCTGGTGCTATACCTGGCTGCCGCCCCGCACTCCGCCAGTGCTGCGCTCGTGGCGGTCAGGGAGGAACGTGCCGGCGCACGCGCAACACCCTCAGGCGTAGGCGAGTCCCTGGGCACGAAGCAAGGTGACTAACAGGATGCCCCGAAGCCCTCACCTCCTCAAGATGGCACTCCAGAGGCCTCAGCCGCCTCAACAACCCATGAAACACTAGGATCTTGTGTGCCCGCCTCGGAGCGGGGCAGCGCGGATGGCTTGTCCCTCGTCGAGCACCCGGTGTACTACGTCAGTACTGTACTACGGGACGCGCGCTCGCGTTACCCTATGTAGTAGAAGCTCCTGCTCGCGCTCCTCGTCGCTTCAAGGAAACTGCGCCATTACTTTCAGTGCCACCCCATCAAGGTTGTCTCTGCGTATCCCTTGGAGAAGGTGCTACGCAACCCCAACGCCGCGGGGAGGGTCGCAAAGTCGAACATCGAGCTGCAGGCCTTCGAGTTGGAGTTCAGTACAACTAGGGTCATCAAGGGAGCAGCCCTGGCAGACTTCGTGGCCGAATGGACAGACGCTCCCAACCGAGGGCTGGACGAGGGCCAGTCCCTCACCCCCGGTGACGAGGCGCCTGACGGTTGGGTCATGCACTTCGATGGGGCCTTCACGCACCGGGGCGCGGGGTCCGGAGTTGTGCTCATCTCCCCGACTGGGGACAAGCTCTACTACGCCGTACAGCTTTGCTTCCAGCATGGCGAGAAGGTCTCCAACAACATCGCGGAGTATGAGGTCTTGATCGCTGGCCTCAAGGCCGCGGCGGCCTTGGGGGTTAAGCGCCTCACCATCAAGGGCGACTCCCAGCTCCTCATCAACTTCTCCAACAAGGAGTATACGCCGAAGGACGAGCACATGGAGGCATACTTGGAAGAGGTACGTAAGATTGAAAAGCGTTTCCAGGGTTTGTAATTGCAGCACATCCCACGCGGCCCGAACAAGGAGGCCAATGACATCACCAAGAGGGCGTCGCGTCGTGAGCCTCAGGAGCCAGGCGTCTTCGAGGAAAGGCTCTTCAAGCCATCCGCGGCACCTCCAGCCGCGGACCAGGCGCCGCTGCCTGAAGAGCTGCCCCGAGCGCCGCCCTCGGGGGCTCCAACTTGTGGCCCGGCCTCAGGGGCCCGACAGCTCCTGACGCTGGAACCTCAGGCCGACGACTGGCCACAGGAGTTCAAGAGGTACTTGCTCCACAACACCCTACCAGGAAAGGAGGAAGACGCAGAGCGTGTGGTTCGTCAGGCCGCATCTTATTATTTGCAGGACAGCAAGCTATACCGCAGGCGTCCGAACGGTGTCGCGTTGCGGTGCGTATCCAGAGAACAGGGGCGCGAGCTGCTGGCCAACATCCACGGAGGAGACTGCGGACACCACTCCTCGTCCCGCACCCTTGTAGGGAAGGCGTTCCGTAGTGGCTTCGACTGGCCTACCGCGCTCAACGACGCCACCGAGATGGTCCGGTCCTGCGAGGCTTGCCAGCTCCATGCCAAGCAGATTCATCAGCCCATGCAGGGCCTCCAGACCATTCCGCTCTCTTGGCCCTTCGCGGTCTGGGGGCTGGATATACTGGGGCCCTTTCCGCGAGCGGCCGGCGGATACCGCTACCTCTACGTCGCCATCGACAAGTTCACCAAGTGGGCGGAGGTGGAGCCCATCTGCACCATCCCCGCCGGCTCGGCCATCAAGTTCATCAAGGGCCTCGTGAGCCGCTTCGGCGTCCCCAACTGCATCATCACCGACAATGGTTCGCAGTTCACAAGCAACCTTTTCAGGACATAGTGTACTAACCTTGGAACGTAGATATGCTACGCTTCGATGGCGCACCAACGAAGCAACGACCAGGCCAAGCGCGTCAACGCGGAGGTCCTGCGGGGCCTCAAGGCAAGGAGCTTCAAGAAGAAGCTTGAGGCCTGCGGCAGGGGTTGGCTCGATGAGCTTCAGTCTGTGTTATGGTCCATCCGCACCACTGCGACTAAGCCCACCGGCGAGACCCCGTTCTTCCTCGTCTACGGAGCTGAAGCTGTCCTCCCACACGAGGTCAAGCATCGATCCCCGTGGGTCTTGGCATTCGACGAGGAGCGTCAGGATGCCTCGCGGGGGACATACCTCGTGCTTGGGGAGGAGGCCCGTCGCCAAGCCTCGCTCCGAGCTGCAAGGTACCAGCAGGCGCTGCGGCATTACCATTGCCGTAGCATCCGCTCCAGGACCCTCAAAGTCGGAGACCTCGTCCTGAGGTGGGTCCTTTCCAGGGAGGGCTTGCACAAGCTCTCGCACGTGTGGGAGGGCCCGTTTAGGGTCGCCCGCGTCTCCAGGCCTGGCGCCGTGCGTCTGGAGACTCAGGACGGGGTACCCATCCAGAATGCCTGGAACATCTACCCGTGACACTCTCATGTAATAATGAGTGGGCTGTATACGCCCGGAGCCCCCTGAGGACGCGGAGGGGTTCCCACCCATGTCCAAGCGGAAGCCCCATGCTCCGCACTGGCGGACAACACTGTCCTCCAATGACTATGCCCACACCTAGTGGATGCCCTATGCTCCGCGCCGGGGGAAGACGAAGACTAGCCTAGGTGCCGGACGCGGCTGTTCTTTGCTTCTTTCTGTATTCGAATTTGCCATTTTCTGGAATGAAACTTGAGGCTCTTCAACCTTATTTGAAAAAGGGGTGGGAATTTTTCTCCTTGCAGTTCTCTGCCTTGAAGTTTCTTTTCCTAGTCGACACCTGCCAGCCTCTCACTCTCGCGCCCCGCGAGCGGGGGCTATGGGCACGGTGCGCACACCTTGCCAAGACCTAGGCATCCTGGTCCTCGCGCGGCGCCCTCGGGCGAGTCAGCAGGGCCATACTGCCCCAGAGGTATCCATCTCCTGGCCTTGCTGAGCATCACAACTCGGCATACCAGCGACGATTGACCTTGCCTAGGGACCCTATGCAGGAACTGGCAAGGAATGGTAAGGGGGCTGCTCGAGCGTTAAGGGGGACTCCTGAGCAACGCGACTCAGGAGCCTCACTGGTCACGTAACCCTTCTCCCCTTGGTCTCGTCCTGGTGATCCAGACGCCCCAACAGCGGTCGAGGTATGCGTAGGATTGGGCCCTGCCGACGCAGAGCACCAAGAGAGCTCCCAAACCGCCTCGCCAGCAAGAAAGAAGAACCCCCTGGCAAGACCCCCAGGCTCCCTAGGTGCCACTGCCAGACCTCACGACGCAGAGGCCCGCCGCGGACGCATCAAGCTAAGTACCCTAATCACGACCAATAGGAAGTCTCAATTAACAGTAATGCAAGGATTGGGATGCACGACGAAAGTGCTAAAGTAAGGGCACAAGCGCCAGAATTCATTACACGCCCCGAGGGGCCCTCCATGATTTTTTAATTACAGGGAAAGGAAAATAAGAAGAAGGCGAAGGAGGCTTCCCCCCCTCAGGGGCTGCCACTCCTGAGGCCCAGGCTCGGCGTGGCCGCGCTCAGTCGGAGTCCTCCTCCTCCTTGACGGGCCCATGGTGGCGCGCCGGCGTGGATGCTTCTTGAGTGGAAGTACGGCACCGTTGCGGCCGGCTACCCCCGAGGTCCGAGCGCGCCGACGCAGTAGTGCGTCGTAGGATTCATCGCCCGAGCTCTCCTCAGAGGAGGTGTCGCTGCCACTGGAAGCATGACGGCCGTCACCAATGGCAAGCTCACCTCCAAGAGCACCGCCGCCGCAAGGGCTACCAGTCACCGGAGGGTGATCGCTGCCGCCGCCGTCACCCTCCAGGCAGCACCCCAAGCGCCTCCCATCCTCCCCGAAGATCCTGAAAAAGAGCGTCGCCGCGCCGTCGTGCTTGAAATGGAGCGTGAGCCTCCCCTCCAGGCCGCGGGCGCGGGTGAAGGTCTGCCACCTGCGGCTCAAGAAGGCGTAACCTGCGGGGGTAACTTCGATCTCCACCCACAACGCGCCGCTACAACAACCATCGGCTTGCAGCCACAGGCCCGCGGGCTCGCCGTCCCGTAACGTCTCCGTGAAGAAGCGCGGGAGCTGTAGCCAGGTGATCGCCGGTCTCTCCACCCACACCACGAACTCCTGGCCTACATCGGCATTGTGAGACCGCGGGTGTGGTGGCCGGGCGCTCGCTGTGGGCCTTCCTCCTCGGCCACGGTCCTCGGGGCGCCGCCGTCGACACCACGGTGTACTTACGGGGACGGCCCCGGCCCCTCTTGGGTGGCTGTAGGTCCGGCCCTTCCTGGCGGGCCTTCCCCTTCTCGGCAGCAGAAAACCTCCTCACCGGCGTCATGGTTGAGAGGGCGGGGGCCTTGAGCAAGGAAGCGAGAAGTCGAGATGGGCTAGGGGCTCCGCCCCTCGCCGCCTATTTATAGCCTGGTGGAGGCCAACCGACGTCCCTCCACATACCAGGCAATGATGGCCCTGTTTCACGTCGCCTCGTCTGCCCTCGTCGGGTCACGTCCGCGTGGGTCGAGGGGAGAGAAGACACAAGGAGATGACTACATTCAAGGAAGGGCAATGATGGCCGCTGCTGCGTGCAGGCTTCGTGTCAGCCTGACTCGAGGCGGTTCCCGAGGTCTTCGGGAAGTGGAGGCGTCCGCGTATCGTTATGCGCCACGCATCGGCCTGGCCCCGCAGGCGATTGGGGCCCGCGGCGCTCGGGCCGGCTCCTTCGGCTCTGCCCCGAAGCCAGCCCAAGTGCGCCTTGGGCCCGGGGGCTACTGTTGGCGCTCTGGGAATGGGGGTACCTAGACCTGCCTGCCTACGGGCCAGGGCGTGGCCCACTTCGATAGCCTGGCACGGCCCGGTGCGGCATCATTCAAGACAAGGCCCTCGCAAGAGCCCCGACCTCGTGAGGAGGATGACGCCAAGACCCCCGAGGGGCGGAGGCCTCACCAGGCCCCCTCCCGAGGGGCAGAAATCTCTATGCAGCGCTCGGCCTTGGGAGGCTGAGGTGACGCCAGCCAGGCCAGGCGGGTTCAGGCGGGCACAGAAGAAGCAGTTTCCTCTTTGGTGCAAAGGAGGCAGGGACGTACGCGGGTTCCCAAGGCATCCCCCCAAAGGTTTCCATTCCGGCGCAACAAGACCAAGACCATGAGGCCCGCAGGACGGACGTCATGGTCGAGCCCACCTCTGCATCACTACCAGTTACTTTGCAGGCGAAGACCACCTTTCGTCAGGATAAGATGTACCTCTTGCCCCCTTCAAATTTGGCCGTTGTGGGATCCTTTCCCACCAATGCGATAAGGGAAGAGGACCCGGGTCGCTATAAATAGAGGCTAGGCAGCACCGTAGAGGGGGACACAAAAAAAGGAGAACCAACCGAGTGCCCTCGCGAGGTTGCTCACCACTGTACCAGTTCATCCACAAACCTCCTCGTGAGGTAATCCACCATAAGGCAGGAGTAGGGTTTTACGCTTCGCAGCGACCCAAAGCTGGGTAAATCCTCGCGTGTTAGTCTTCTTCCTCGCGATTGAGAGAGTTCGTCCGGCTAGGCTGTGGAGCTATGAGCTTGAGGTCAAAGCTGGTGGGGATCTTCGCACAAGCCCCTGAGTTCGAACCTCTTTGGGTTTTGCGGAGCCCGAAATCCGACACATGGGTTTGGATATCTTTGAGAAGTTCTCAATGAATTTGCGGTAATAACCAGCCTTCCCGAGGAAGCTACGGATCTCACTCACATTCTCAGGAGCTACCCAGTCGGTTACTGCTGACACCTTGGATGGATCCACTGCCAAGCCTTCCCCTGATATGACATGACCTAGGAATCCCACCTCCTTTAGCCAAATCTCACATTTTCTGAATTTGGTGTAGAGTTGGTGTTGCCTCAACTTCTGCAAAACTATCCTCAGATGTTCCGCGTGCTCTTCTTCATCCCTCGAGTAGATTAGAATGTCATCGATAAACATGACCACAAACTTGTCCAAATACTCCATGAATACCTTGCTCATCGTGTTAATGAAGTATGCATGGGCGTCTATCAGTCCGAAGGACATGACAGTGTACTCATACAATCCATACCTAGTGGTAAAAGTTGTCTTAGGTATGTCTGCTTCTCGAATCTTGAGTTGGAAATAACCAGACCTCAAGTCGATCTTTGAGAAAACTTTGGCTCCTTCCAATTGATCGGAAAGATCATTAATGCGGGGAATTGGGACTTGTTCTTAATGGTGACCTCGTTCAAGTCTCGATAATCCACAAACATACTAAATGTTCCATCCTTGTTCGTCACGAACAGAATAGGTGCTCGCCAAGACGAGCAACTGGGTCTTATAAATCCCTTCGCTAAACATTCCCTGAGTTGCTTCTTCATCTCAGCAAGCTCATCAACTGCCATCTTGTATGGTCCCTTGGATATTGGTCCAGTTCCGGGAACAAGTCTATCAAAAATTCCACATCTCGGTCAGGTGGCATGCCCGACAATTCCTTGGGAAAAACATCTAGGAACTCCCAACTACCCTTACGTCCTCGATGCTAACCCCCTTAAGAGAATTTAGCTTAGCTTCTCTCATCCTTCGGTCGAAGGTAAATTTGATCCTCGTTCTGTCAAGGGTGGATAGTCTAATGGTTCTGCTAGCACAGTTTATGACTCCCTGGTCAGGATGATGTCAATACCTTGGCCGTCCAACACTATAAGATCTGTGGGATGCTTCCCGATCTTCAGTGTGGTCTGGGCACAGCCTAGGCCAGCAATCATGTCAGCCCCGGGTGAACTGACTTTGATGGGCCTGCTAAGGGTTTCTGTGCTAAGGTTGTGTTTTCCAGCAAAGGCCCTTGAGATGAATGAGTGAGATGCACCAGAATCGAACAATACAAGTGTTGGATGATTGTCGAGTTTAAACTTACCCATATCAGCATCTGATTCGTCGGTGACGTCCTCGGTGCTCATATGGTTGACTTGAGCCTTCTGTAATGGGTATGGCTTCACCGTTGCATCATCCTTCTTCACAGTGCCATCATTAGTGTAGTGTCCCATATGTTTGCAGCGATAACACTGCACCTGGCTTATATCCTTCTTGGGTGCATTGTGGTGGTTGTGGTTTCCAGATCCTCCATGGCCCCTGTTTTCCTTGCCACGGTAGTGCTCCTTGCCGAAGTGGTTTGGCTTAGCTGAAGTTTTGTGGCTTGTTCCTCTGGTGATGTGGTGTGGCTTGTGGTTGTTGTGGTTCGTAGGTGCTCCAAACTTCTGGCTGTTGGAAATATGCCCTAGAGGCAATAATAAATGGTTATTATCATATTTCCTTGTTCATGATAAGTGTTTATTATTCATGCTAGAATTATATTTACTTGAAACTTAAATACATGTGTGGATACATAAACAACATCGTGTCCCTAGTGAGCCTCTAATAGACTAGCTCATCGATCAAAGATGGTTAAGGTTTCCTAACCATAGACATGCGTTGTCATTTGATAACGGGATCACATCATTAGGAGAACGATGTGATGGACAAGACCCAACCATAAGCTTAGCATATGATCGTGTCATTAAAGTTTAATTGCTATAGTTGTCTTCATGTCAAGTATCTGTTCCTAAGACCATGAGATCATGTAACTCCCTAACACCGGAGGAATACCTTGTGAGCTATCAAACGTCACTTCATAACAGGGTGATCATAAAGGTGCTATTCAGGTATCTCCGAAGGTGTCTATTGGGTTGGCATGGATCAAGACTCGGATTTGTCACTCCGTGTGACAGAGAGATATCTCCGGGCCCACTTGATAATACAACAGAATAATAAGCTTGCAAACATGTGACTAATGAGTTTAGTTATGGGATCTCGTATTACGGAACGGGTAAATAAACTTTCGAGTAACGAGATTGAACTATAGGTATGCAGATACCGACGATCGAATCTCGCGCAAGTAACATATCGCTAGACAAAAGGAATTGCATACAGGATAAGCTAAAACCTCGACTTCATGGTTCATAAAGATCTTCCTGGAATATGTAGGAACCAATATGGGCATCCAGGTCTCGCTATTGATTATTGACCGGAGAGGTGTCTCGGTCATGTCTACATGATCCTCGAACCCGTAGGGTCACACAGTTAACGTTCGGTAACGCTAGGGTAGTATTGAGATATAAATGGCAATGGACCAAAGGTTGTTCGGAGTCCCAGATGTCACGAGGAATTCCGTAATGGTCTGGGGGTAAAGATTTATATACGGGAAGTCCTATTTTGGCTAACGAAAAAGTTTCGGGTTTTGCCGATATTGTACCGGGAAGCTTCTGGAAGGTTCCGGAGGGGTCCGAAAGTCCAACAAGGGTTCCACCACATCCCATAGGCTAGCATGGGATGAGGGGAGGTGCCTTGGCCTTAATGGGCTAGGGGCACCAGCCCCTACAAGGCCCATGCTCCTAGGGGTGGAAAACCCTAAAGGGGAGGGCCCTCCACTTGGCTTGGAGGGCACTCCTCCCCTCCTTGGCCGCCACCCCCTCCCTTGGAAGAGGGAGAAGGGTTGTCCACGTCCCCCCTGTAAAAATAGAGAGGAGGTGCAAGGGGCAGATCATCCCTTACGACGACGGCTGCCCTTTTCCTCTCCCTCCACTTCTCGTCCGTGTAGCGCTTGGCGAAGCCCTGCCGGAGTTCCACTGGCACCACCACCACCATGCCATCGTGTTGGATCAAATCTCACCTACCTATTCCCCCTCGCTTGCTGGATCAAGGAGCAGGAGACGTCACCGATCCGTACGTGTGGTAAACTCGGAGGTGCCGCACGTGCGGGGCTTGGATCGGATTGGATCGCGATGCGAGTACGACTACGTCAACCACGATCTCTAGACCATTAACGCTTTTGGTCTACAAGGGCATGTAGAAATCTCCACCTCTCATTGATATGCTTCTCCATAGATAGATCTTGGGTGTTCGTAGGATTTTTGTCTTGTTTTCCATGCTTCGTTCCCCAACAGTGGCATCATGAGCTAGGTCTATGCGTAGATGATATGCACGAGTAGAATACAAAGAAGTTTTGGGCGTTGATGTTCAGATTGCCTACCTCTATTTGTCTTATTTGGATTCAGGGGCATTGTGGGATGAAGCATCCCGGACCAACCTTACTTGCCCTTGCACCAGAGAACAGTTCCACCGACATTCATGCAACTTGTATTGCATAAGGTGGCTGGTGAGTGTCTATCTCTCCTACTTTAGTTGGATTCCATTTGACATTAGTGGTCCTTGTAGAAGGTTAAAAGGCAACTTGAATATCACCGTTGTGGCTATGCTTAGGTAAGAACGGTTCTTTCTAGTTGCCCAACTAGCCATGTAAAATTTGCAACAACAAAGTAGAGAGCATCTAAATTGTTTTTGCAGGGCATGTTGTGACGTGATATGGCCAAGACGTGATTTGATATATAATTGATGTATGAGATGATCATGTTTTGTAATAGTTTTCACGACTTGCATGTCGATGAGTATGACAACCCAGCAAGAGCCATAGGGTTGTATTTAGTTATTGTATGACCTACGTGTCAATCATTAAACGCCATGTAATTGCTTTACTTTATCGTTATGCATTAGCAATAGTTGGTGGAGACAAGCACATGAGGACACAATGATGGAGATCATGGTGTCATGCCGATGATGATGGATATCATGTCGGTGCTTTGGAGATGGAGATCAAAAGCACAAGATGATGGTGCCCATATCATCTCACATATATTGATTGCATGTGATGTTTATCTTTTATGCATCTTATTTTTCTTAGGACGACGGTAGCATTATAAGATGATCCCTTCACTAAATTTCAAGAAAAATGTGGTCTTCCTAAGTATGCACCGTTGCAAAAGTTCGTCATTTGGAAGAACCTCATGATGATCGGGTGTGATAGACTCTTCGTTCGCATACAACGGGTGTAAGCCAGTTTTACACACGCAAAATATTTGGGTTAAACTTGACGAGCCTAGCATATACAGACATGGCCTCGGAACACGAAGGACCGAAAAGTCGAACATGAGTCATATAGTAGATATGATCAACATGGAGATGTTCACCATTGAAACCACCTCATCTCTTGTGATGATCGGACTTTGGTTGGTGAATTTGGATCATGTATCACTTAGACAACTTGATGGAGGTTGATTTAAGTGGGAGTTTGCTACTTGTGAGCTGCATTGGGGTTTTCCTCGAAGAGGAAGGGTGAAGCAATATAGTAGCGATAAGTATTTCCCTTGGTGAGAACCAAGGTTATCGAACCATTAGGAGAATCAAGGCAACCTCATGTCGATAATACCTACATACACAAAACCAAACACTTGGACCCAACGCAGGCAAGAGGGTTGTCAAGAGCCTTGAACTCGTTACTTGCAAGGATTAATTCTGATAGAGATAGATATATGTCACACCATGTGTTTTGCCTCGTGACTAAGTTAACATGACTCAAAAATTCGGGCCAACAAAAAAAATTTGTGTGCTTGTGATGCTTGACTTGATTGCTGATTGCTTGCTTGTGCTTTAATTCATAAAATTCCTTCTACTCTCAAAACCCATCTCCTTGATCCAAAGCTTTGCCGAATGATCATGCCATGTGTATAGGACATAAACCTATTTTTATAAAATATTATTTTGGCCAAAAAGCATTTATTTAACTTAGGTTTTCAAAAAACCCTGAGTTGAGGCTTGAACTACAAGTCCTTAAATTAGGGTATTGAAATTCTTTCAAAAACTATATTGAAACCTATTATATATAAGACTTCCCAAAACCACTAAATATTATTTTTAAACATTATTTTCCTATTTTATTTAAAGGCTTTTTATTAAGGCTAGAAATGGTCTTTTATAGGGAAAAATTATTTTTATGGTTTCAAAATATTTGAGAAAATTGAGGGAAACTCAGTGGACATGTCTTTTCCACATATAAGAGTTTCAACACATGGTAATGTTCTAAATATTGGACAAAACCCTCCAAAACCCTTTCTGGATATTTCAAGTATTTGACATATTTCTACAAGAAATATTCTCAAATAAATCCAGTCAAATTCTAGCAAGTCACATATGCTTAATGTGATGATCTTGCAAAGTTTCAACCCAATCCAAATGGTTTTGGTTCACAAAGGTGCCCCAAAATCATTCTTGTCCAGATCCAAATTTGATCAACTTTAGAGTGTCAAGTATCTCCATTTGTGCTCAAACTTTGTGGACATGTTCTAATACTCCAATAATGCATCCACACCAAGTGGTGCATCAAGGAGAATAGATCCACTTGTCCAAATCCCCCAAACCCATTTCTTCCGATTCCTAGAATTGGGAATTTTTGCATTGCGAAGTTTCCCCATTTGGTCCAAAACTTTTTGGGCATGCTCTAATTACCAAATAATGCCACCACACCAAGTGGTGCATTAGGAGGAATAGTTTTGCATGACTAGATCCAAAAAAAACCATTTGTTTTGATTTCTAAGGTTTACCATGTCTACATTGGAATTTTTCTCTAACTGAGCTCAAAGTTGGCGATCAAGCTTATTTATTCCCATCATTTGATCCTGTTAAGTTTCAAAACCAATGGAGCACCAGAGATAACCCAACCAGTGATCAAACACCTTCTGGTGGAATCAAAAGTCCAATAATTGAGCCCCCAGATGACTTCTCCTTGGCCTCCAATTTTTACCACAGCTCCACCAAGACCCAAAGCATCTCCAGTAGCAACCCCAACGGCTAGCTCCATGATTGAGGGGGTGGAACCCCCACTTGCACCCCCTGGACAACCCTTTCTCTGTCTCTCTCTCAGCTTTTTCTCTCTCCTAGCCAACACCCAGAGCATCTAATGTGCTTTCCCAGTATAATACTCCCCCCTGCATCTGGTGGACACAAGTGGACACGCCAGAGCGCGTCAAAAGCCCTGGCATGCCAGCCAAAGTTGCGCTCTGGAGCATGCTGTCGCGCTCCAGAGGGTTGACCTCTCGACCCTGGCCACCTCGAGCCTCCCTCACACGCCAGTCAAGGTCCCTCGGCGTCCGGGACACGCCAGGACCATGTCCGCCTCCTCTCTCTCCCTCCTGTTGCCCCTCCTCGCACGCACTCCGGCCGCCCGAGCGCACCAGTGGGCGCGCTCGCACGCGCGACGCGTATGCGCTCCCCCACTCCGTGTCTTTCCTTCCCTGGTCCGAGACCAAGTCCACGAGAGCCGCAGACACGGGCCAGAGGACCCTCGAGCATGCTGGGGACGACCACGACCCCGCCGGACCTTGGTCCATAGTGAGCTTGCCCCCAGGCTATTTAAGCCAAACCCGAACGCCCCTCAGCCCCTCCTTCGAACCCTCTCACCTTTAATCGACAGCTCGAACCACCCACGCAAACCCCTCGAGCCTCTGTGCTCGGAATCGAGCAGGAGCTCCACCGCTGTGGGCCACCGTCAACCCGGCGATGCCGGACCCCTCCAGCCTCCATTCCTACTCCCTGAGCTCGCCCTAGACCCCAGGAACCTAAACCCCACTCCAAATCCTCCCTCCCATGCCCGAATCATTGGATTCATCATCGCCCGCCATCGTTCTCCGTCGCGGCCGATGCCCTGCTCAGCTCAATGCCCCACGACGAACGTGTCCAGCATGAGGAGGACTGCCTCGGCCCCCTGAGCACGATGGTAGGCCGGGCGACTCGATCGGTGGACGGAGCTGCCGGCGAATGCCATCAGGTTCGCACCGTGTGCGAGAGCGCGGGGAGAAAGAAGAACCCGACATGCGGGCCCCGCCTGGCAGCGATCCAACAGGTCGGGCCCAAATGGGCTTTGCTCGAAGTTGCATTCGCTCGGGGAAACTGTATTTCCCCGAGTGCGCCTTTGGCATGGACCCTTCGCTGGCGAGGCCGTGCAGCTGGGCCGGCCCACTTCCTATCTAGCGCCCTGGGCGCATTATAGCCCATTCGATATAATCCTTTTTCTATTTTTATTTCTTCTGTGACTAAATAATTCATAGAATATTCATTTGACCTCCAAATTTAATGATTTAAATTCCTATAATCTTATAAAAATCCCAGCTATCATTTGGCATAACTTCCATAATTTTCACCCCAAGATTGTGCCATGTTCATGTTAAAATTCAAATTGGAGCCTCCCAAAAGCCACTTTGTAAATTCCCTAGAACATCCAAATCAACTCCAAATGGAGTGATTCAAATTTCCAGTGGCTCTAAAAATCTTGCTCTGTTCATCTAGCCATGGTCAACACTTTTCCTATGCTTTATTCTGGTTGGCTCAAATAAATGGCCCCATTTTCCATTTAATTCATCTTAGGGAAATCGTTGGAAATTCATCCCAAGTCCAAATCCGGTGAAACCACTTTCTAAAATCTTCTAAAATCATTCCCTATTTGATGAGTGCATTCAATCATTTTAGTTAAAATATTTTCTGTAGACTTCTCATAGGACCATTAATCCCTCCAATTCCACCATTCAAAAAGCCTCATTGATCCAACTCTAGTAGGGCCACTTTAGGAATTTTTCTTATGACCAGAGGTGTCCAAGAAAAATAAAATTCCTATTTATAGAGCACTTTTATTTCTATGCTTGTTGTGTTGCTTATTATGGTTGTTTCAGGTGGTAGTTGACGAAGTAGACGGAGTGCTTGGAGTTGGACCAGAAGCTTGAGAAGACCACGAAGACTTTGCTGAGCCTGACAAGCAGCCCTTTGACCATGTCTAAAGAAATCTTTTTATGCATGGCATATAGCACTTTATTTTTGATGTATTAATCATGATGCCATGGTGACCACCTTGATGGGTTACCTCCGTTACCTCCTCGTTGATACTTGCATGACATGACTCTACTTACGCTTAGAGTTGTGTGGGTGGGGGAGTAGATAGGATGCCAGTAGATTCTACGCAAGTGGGACGGGAATATGCATGGTGTTGAAAGCAAAGTGTTTTCAAAGACTTTTCGAAAACCCCGTCGGGTACCAGTAATGCCCGAGGGAGATGATGATGATGATGAGCTAGGTGACCACTTGAGGAAGAAGTGGTGTACCGAAGCAAGATGTGTGTGGGTGTTTTCAAAAGCAGATTAGATTTAAGATTTGTCGACCGTTCCCAACCTTACATGTACAACCATGATACCCCTTATGGGACGGGGCTTTGTTGATTACTTTTGTCAATGATGGCAGAGAGCCCGCATTACTAGTGGCGAGAGAGCCAGAGTTACTCTCTCGATACGGGTTCGTGCCAGGTAGGGCTACCATGGGCTGTTTTTATAGACACCGGGCACACCGTTGTGTCTCTTCATGGATGGTACTACGTTGAGCAAGGCTCGTGTTTGTACATCATGAAGACGTGTGCCAACGAGTGGACTCTTTGTTTAGTGTCGTCAAGGGAAAGCCATTGTTCGGGTACTTACCTCGGGTATGTAATATACCGTGAGTCGTGGATGATACAGAAGTTCCCCGAGTCTTGTGGGTAAAGTATGCAACCTCTGCAGAGTGTAAAACTATTCGAATAGCTGTGTCCACGTTCAAGGACAGTTGGGTGGTGCTGCTTAAACTACGTCCAGTTGTTTTCACCAAACCTTGGTGTGTGTGTGAAAGCACAATGTGCTTCCTTGGTGGTTTTGATAATTCATGACAACATACATTGTCTCTTGGACTAATATTTCTACCTAGTGTATTTCAGATAAAAGTCCATAGAGGAAAAAGGGTTGGCAAAATGGATTGTGGAGAACCCCAAGATGCAAGTAAATGGATTGGCAAAGCTTCAAGCAAGAGGACTCTACATTTTACTTTGTGAGAAATCACTTTGAGTCCATAGGAAAGCCAATACTATTAAAAGGGGGTAAGGTATTGTTGGTGAACAAAATGCTCATACGTGCACAAGTGATAGTCACCAAAAACACCCACAAGCTCTTCCACAAAAGTCTGTCCAAAGTCAAATATCCAAAATCGGTGCAACCAACACTTTCCACTCGGTGCCACCGATTCCCATACTCAGACAGACCTAAGCCAAACCCTAGCCTTTCGGTGCAACCGATTCTGCTTCGGTGCCACCGAGTTTGGGTTGCCAACTTTCTGTTACCCAATTTCACAAAATCGGTCCGACCGAGTTTGTGGAATCGGCGTCACCGAGATTGGGCAATCTGACCGTTGGTCACCTTATCGGTGCAACCGAGTTTTATATATCGGTCTCACCGAGATTCAAAAGTTACTGCCTTTTGGTCACTTCAGTACCACCGAGATTAACACATCGGTGTCACCGAGTTGGTCATTTTAGGTGTAACGGTTGGATTTTTGGAGATGCCTGTATATACCCCTTCACCACCACCTACTCGGAAGTGAAGCACTCAAAACTATTCCATACTTTCCCCATCCAATTTTCTGAGAGAGAGCCACCTACTCATGTGTTGAGATCATGCCATTCCATTCCAACCATATGAATCTTGATCTCTAGCCTCCCCAAGTTGCTTTCCACCAATCCAATCTCTTCCACCAAGCCAAATCTGTGAACGAGTGATTGTGTGTTGAGGAGTCTATCATCTTAAAGCACAAGAGCAAGGAGTTCATCGACATTGCCGAGCCTATTACCTTTTGGAGGGTCGTGCCTCCTAGATTGGTTAGGTGTCGCTTGGGAGCCTCCTACTTCGTGTTGTGGAGTTGAACCAAGAAGTTTGTAAGGGCCAGGAGATCGCCTACTTCATGAAGATCTACCCATAGTGAGGCTGGTCCTTCGTGGATGGAAGCCGTTATGGAATAGTCAAGGTTGCTACTTCGTGGACCCTTATGGGTGGAGCCCTCCGTGGACTCTCGCGACAATTACCCTGTGTGGGTTGAAGACTCCATAAACATGGACGTACGATAGCACCACCTATCGGAACCACGTGAAAAATCTTCGTGTCCCTATTGCGTTTGATCTCCCTATCTCAACTCTTTACTTCATGTGCAATGTCTTCACTTTCCGCTGCCATACTTGTTGACTTGCATGTGTAGGGTGTGCTTGACTTGCTATAATTGTTAAAATTTGCCAACCTATTAACTTGGGAAAAGGATAGGTTTTAAATTCCTGCTAGTAGTCTATTCACCCCCCCTCTAGACACTCTTCTAGTGATCCCACAATTGGTATCAGAGCTTTGGTCTCCATTTCTTAGGTTTAATCACCGTGGAGGAAGATGGATGTGTCTAGTATAGGGAGTTTGAGTTGTAGAGTGCCTATTCTTGATGGAGAGTACTACAGTCAATGGAAAACTTTGATGCTTGAGCTGTTTAATGAGTTTCAATTGAGCAAATATGTTAAGAGCCCCTATGTTCCTCCCATTGATCCTTTACATCCCACACACGAAGAGGAAATTGACATGCTATGTAATCTTAGAACTGTTAATCTCATTGTTAGAGCTTTGCCTAGAAATGTGCTTAATCAAATGAAGAATTTTGAATGTGCTTATACTTTGTGGAATGACTTGGAGAAACGATATCCAAGTTATTCATTGAAAAATCTTGATGAAATTATTCATAAAACTATTGCCTTTCACAAAATGACGCCTAGTAATCCCAAGTTTGATGACTATCTATTTGAGCTTAGAGACCTCATGCATGCTAAAGGAGATGTCATAACCATAAGCAACATCGTTGTAGAAGCCATTCGAATTCATAATCTTGAACATTGTCATGATCACAATCCTAACGAATCTCTTGTTCTTTGTGACGAGGATTTCCCACTTGATGATGACAATGTGGAACATGGCTACTATGATGAAGATGAGTTGTTTGACATCGAGTATGAGAAGATTATAAAGAATCTAAGTCTCATGGCAAACTTCAAGGATTACATGTCCGGAGGAAAAGAGTGGATTCTCGATAGCGGATGCACTGATCATATGACCGGAGATAGAGAAATGTTTGAAAAGATCACACCAAACCATGGACCGCGAAGGTACATAACATTTGGAGACAACTCCAAGGGTAAGGTACTTGGTCTTGGTAAGGTGGCCATATCTCATGATAGCTCTATTCAAAATGTTATGCTTGTTGAATCTCTTGGCTATAATCTCCTTTCCGTATCTAGACTTGCCGACTTTGGTTTCAATGTGCTATTCACGAAAATACATTGACAAGTGTTTCGTCAAGATAATCATAAAATGGTCTTTACCGGTTTCCGTAGAGGTGATATATACATTGTCGATTTCACTAAGAGATCCAAACCTCGTACTTGTCTTATTGCAAAATCTTCTAAAGGTTGGCTTTGGCATAGAAGACTAGGACATGTTGGCATGTGTAACTTAGACAAACTTATCAAAGGTGATCATATACTTGGTGTTAAAGATGTTATCTTTGACAAAGATAGACTTTGTAGTGCTTGTCAAGCTGGAAATCAAGTAGGTGGAAGTCATCCCGTTAACAATATCATGACTACTAGGAGACCACTCGAGTTACTTCACATGGATCTTTTTGGTCCCAATGCTTACAAGAGTCTCGGTGGAAATTCCTATGGTCTAGTTATAGTTGATGATTTTTCTAGATTTACGTGGGTATTCTTTCTTGATGATAAGTCGCAGGTTCAAAAGATCTTCAAGAACTTCGTTCGCAAAGCGCAAAATCAGTTTGAAGTGAAGATCAAGAAGGTTCGGAGCGATAACGGATCGGAATTCAAGAACACCCATGTGGATACCTTTCTTGACGAAGAAGGTGTTTCACATGAGTTCTCGGCTACGTACACACCTCAACAAAATGGAGTTGTTGAGAGGAAGAACCGGACGCTTATTGAGATGGCAAGAACGATGCTTGACGAATACAAGAAGCCAAGACACTTTTGGGCAGAAGCCGTGGAAACAGCATGTCATGCCACAAACCGACTTTACTTGCACAAGCTTCTCGGTAAAACGGCATACGAGCTACTCACCGGTAAAAAACCCCAAGTTGGATACTTTCGGATATTCGGCTCAAAGTGCTACATTCTTGATAAGCATCGTCGTACTAAATTTGCTCCTAAATCTCATGAAGGATTCCTACTTGGTTACGGATTGAACTCTCACACTTACCGTGTCTACAACAACTTCACTCGAAAAGTTGAAGAGACGGTAGATGTGAAGTTTGATGAATCTAATGGTTCGCAAGTCGAACAATTGCCAAATGATGCAGGTGATAAGGACCCTTCGGAAGCTATCCAAGACTTGTCCATCGGAAAGATTTGTCCCATGGAGGTGAAGGAAAGCACTTCATCAACTCAAGTGGAAGCCCCTACTTCACGTCAAGGTGAACCTCAACACGACATGGAGGCATCCACAAGCGGTACACGACAAGATGATGAAGAGGAGGAAGTACATCATGAAGATCCACCACAACCTCCTTCACCACCACCTCAAGGGAACGACACCTTCGACAACAATGAAGATGAAGGAGATGATGATGAAGAAGAAGCTCCACCATCCAACAAGCCAAAGCTACCCCGAGTTCGAGCACAAGTGACCAAGAACCATCCTCTAAACCAAATCTTTGGTGATATACAAACAGGGAGAATCACTCGCTCTAAAACTCGCCTGGCTAACTTTTGTGAGCATTATTCTTTCATCTCTAGCATTGAACCCTTGAAGGTAGAACAAGCTCTTGAAGACCCGGATTGGGTGAACGCGATGCATGAAGAGCTTCACAACTTCGAAAGGAACGAAGTGTGGACACTCGTGGAGAAGCCCAAGGACGAGCAAAACATCATCGGAACCAAATGGGTGTTTCGGAACAAGCAAAACGAAGACGGTCAGGTCATACGCAACAAGGCATGTCTCGTAGCCCAAGGATATACGCAAGTCGAAGGTATGGACTACGGTGAGACCTACGCCCCCGTCGCTAGACTTGAAGCTATTCGCATTCTTCTTGCTTATGCTAATCACCATGATATCACGCTTTATCAAATGGACATTAAAAGTGCCTTTTTAAATGGTGAGATTGAAGAAGAAGTCTATGTTAAGCAACCACCTGGTTTTGTGAATCCCAAGAAACCTAATCATGTTTACAAGCTTCGTAAAGCTCTTTATGGTCTTAAGCAAGCCCCACGTGCTTGGTACAAATGCTTAACGAAGTTTCTCATTGAAAAGGGTTTTGAAATTGGTAAAATTGACGCAACCTTATTCACTAAGAGAGTTAATGGTGAATTATTTGTGTGCCAAATCTATGTGGATGATATTATCTTTGGATCTACTAACCCACAATTTAGTGAAAGATTTGGAAGGTTGATGTCCGAGAAGTATGAGATGTCCATGATGTGTGAGCTGAAATTCTTTCTTGGTTTGCAAATCAAGCAAACAAGAGAAGGAACTTTCATCTCTCAAACTAAGTATACCAAGGACTTGATAAAGAAGTTCAACATGCAAGAATGTAAAGGTATGAAAACTCCTATGCCTACTAGTGGACATGTTGATCTTACCAAGGAGGATGAACCGGTTGATCAAAAAGTTTATCGATCTATGATTGGTTCATTGCTATATCTATGTGCCTCCCGTCCTGATATTATGCTTAGTGTTTGCATGTGTGCTAGATATCAAGCTGCACCTAAAGAGTGTCATCTTTTGCTCGTAAAACGTATTGTGAGATATTTGATACAAACACCAAACTTTGGCATTTGGTATCCCAAGGGATCTTCCTTTAACCTTGTTGGCTATTCCGATTCGGACTATGCCGGTGACAAGGTTGATAGAAAATCCACCTCGGGTACCTGTCAATTTCTTGGTAGATCTCTTGTGTCTTGGTCCTCCAAGAAACAAAACTCGGTATCTCTATCTACTGCCGAAGCTGAGTATATTGCTGCCGGATCGTGTTGTGCACAATTACTATGGATGACACAAACGCTTAAGGATTATGGAATCCATGTTAAAAATGTTCCATTACTTTGTGACAATGAAAGTGCTATTAAAATTGGTCATAATCCTGTGCAACATTCTCGAACTAAACATATTCAAGTTAGATATCATTTCATTCATGATCATGTTGCCAAAGGAGATATCAATCTTAAGCATGTCCGTACTAACAAGCAATTGGCCGATATCTTTACTAAGCCACTTGATGAGAAAACGTTTTGTTACTTGAGGAGTGAGTTGAACATCATTGATGCTTCAAACTTGAGCTAAGCTCACTCGGTTGCATGCAAGGGCATGAGCTTACTTGATACTTCCTTGGTACTCTAAATATATTATCTTATACCATGGAATTCTATGCTCCCTTGTATTGCATCTAACCTTTTGTAGGTACTTGGAAGAACCTCATTCCACAAGATTGCCATCAACTCCAATCATAAGCAATCTTGTCATGACCAAGTATCCACAAGTTCTCTTGATGATGGAAGGAAGAAGACAACTAGAACATATCCTTGACATATATTTATACTTCACAATTGGTATCATGTCATATCATGTTCTTCCTTGCTTGACTAACTTATGTAGGTGACAAGTAATCTAAAACGAGAAGGATTGCTCCCAACTTAAGATGATCTTCATCAACCTCGAGCATCCTCAACAAGTTCACCTACAAGCCACGTCATCAACATCACTCAAAGGTATGTACTCATATCCTTGAAAAGGCTTTACTCCAAGACATGAGCTAAAGCAACTCAAGTGATATGAAAACATTAAAATGTTTAATCGAAAAATGGTAACCCCATTTTGAGCTTAACGTTGAGTATGACCTATGATCAAGTATTCTTGCTTGGCTCCTAAGTCAATATACTCTAATATAGGTGACCTATTCACCGCCCATCATCTAGTTAAGAATCTTGTGTGGTTCATTCTCTATTTGCAAGATTTGTTGGAACCACTCAAATCTTCTCTAGTTGATATCTCTTTGTAAAGTCGTTTGCATTTTTCTTGAAAATTTCTTTTGACTCTTTGTTATTGGCAATGTTTGAGAAATCTCGATCTACTTCGGAGTCTCCGATTTCAAAATCACTTTGCCAAGTTTCTGTTTTAGCCTCGGAGCCGCCGATACAAATAACTCGGTTCTACCGAATTAGCAGATGAGCTGCACCACAAAATCTCGGTACCACCGATTTGCTTGTCTCGGAGCCATCGATTTGATTTTCTTCTCTAATTTGTGTTCATAATTGCAAATCTGTGTTTCTTTAGTGATCCTACAAGTGATGTCTTTGTTTCTTCGATGATCTTTAAAAAAAAGAATTCTTTGTTCAAGGATCCCTAACTCAAAGGAGGAGAAGTCTTACAAGATCTCAGATCAGCGAAAGGGAGAGAAATTATTTTCCATGATTCCCTCAGTTTTCATTTCTATGAACCCTACATTCAATGACCCTTGTTCTCAAGGATCCCTTCTTATCAATGATCCCTGTATCTGACCCTATGTATGACCTTTTTGGAAATTAATGCCAAAGGGGGAGAAATACCAAAGCTTCAATGCTAAAGGGGGAGATACATGCTTATGCAAAGGGGGAGATATAATCAAGGAGGAGAGGAGTATATCAACACTTACATATACATACACAAGGGGAGAATACCAAAGTAGGGGGAGAAAAATATGTTCGGGAGAAAATATGTCTATTTCACTTGTCTACTCATGTTAGACTTTTCTCACCCTATCCAATCCCAATATCTACATGCTAAGATTCAGGGGGAGAGGATGATCTACTATTTTCATATCTAAGGGGAGAAAGCTCTAAATGATTTTGGAGACATATCAATCTTAAGGAATACTATCTTCCATATGTTCTCCATATCTTGGTACTTTTGAGTTCTATTGCCTTGTTGATCAGTAGAATACTCTTGTGTTTCCTAACACTGTTTTCTCAAGTGTGTTTCTACCACAAGAATGCTCAAGAACTCAAGGTAAGTATATGCATCATATCTTTGATCAAGATGATCTCTTGCTTCTTGCACATATTGTTTGCAAGAGTGAAGTCTTGAACAAGGATACATCTCATTCATATATTTGATGCATATAGCCAAGATACACATGACTCATTATATACCTTCTACTATATGTGTGTCCATGCATTCCAAAGCAACTATCCTTTAAAGGGATTGCACACATTTAGGGGGAGCAAGTTTAAGTCATGTGTCTCTCAAAGTCTTCATTATATCCATGCATATCTTTATTTGAAGCTTTGATTGTATGTTGTCATCAATTACCAAAAAGGGGGAGATTGAAAGCACAATGTGCTCCCTTGGTGGTTTTGATAATTCATGACAACATACATTGTCTCTTGGACTAATATTTCTACCTAGTGTATTTCAGATAAAAGTCCATAGAGGAAGAAGGGTTGGCAAAATGGATTGTGGAGAACCCCGAGATGCAAGGAAATGGATTGGCAAAGCTTCAAGCAAGAGGACTCTACATTTTACTTTGTGATAAATCACTTTGAGTCCATAGGAAAGCCAATACTATTAAAAGGGGGTAAGGTATTGTTGGTGAACAAAATGCTCATACGTGCACAAGTGATAGTCACCTAAAACACCCACAAGCTCTTCCACAAAAGTCTGTCCAAAGTCAAATATCCAAAATCGGTGCAACCAACACTTTCCACTCGGTGCCACCGATTCCCATACTCAGACAGACCTAAGCCAAACCCTAGCCTTTCGGTGCAACCGATTCTGCTTCGGTGCCACCGAGTTTGGGTTGCCAACTTTCTGTTACCCAATTTCACGAAATCGGTCTGACCGAGTTTGTGGAATCGGCGTCACCGAGATTGGGAAATCTGACCGTTGGTCACCTTATCGGTGCAACCGAGTTTTATATATCGGCCTCACCGAGATTCAAAAGTTACTGCCTTTTGGTCACTTCGGTACCACCGAGATTAACACATCGGTGTCACCGAGTTGGTCATTTTAGGTGTAACGGTTGGATTTTTGGAGATGCCTATATATACCCCTTCACCACCACCTACTCGGAAGTGAAGCACTCAGAACTATTCCATACTTGCCCCATCCAATTTTCTGAGAGAGAGCCACCTACTAATGTGTTGAGATCATGCCATTCCATTCCAACCATATGAATCTTGATCTCTAGCCTCCCCAAGTTGCTTTCCACCAATCCAATCTCTTCCACCAAGCCAAATCTGTGAGAGAGTGATTGTGTGTTGAGGAGTCTACCATCTTGAAGCACAAGAGCAAGGAGTTCATCGACATTGCCGAGCCTATTACCTTTTGGAGGTTGGTGCCTCCTAGATTGGCTAGGTGTCGCTTGGGAGCCTCCTACTTCGTGTTGTGGAGTTGAACCAAGAAGTTTGTAAGGGCAAGGAGATCGCCTACTTCGTGAAGATCTACCCATAGTGAGGCTAGTCCTTCGTGGACGGAAGCCGTTATGGAATAGTCAAGGTTGCTACTTCGTGGACCCTTATGGGTGGAGCCCTCCATGGACTCTCGCGACCGTTACCCTCCGTGGGTTGAAGACTCCATAAACGTGGACGTACGATAGCACCACCTATCGGAACCACGGGAAAAATCTTCGTGTCCCTATTGCGTTTGATCTCCCTATCTCAACTCTTTACTTCATGTGCAATGTCTTTACTTTCCGCTGCCATACTTGTTGACTTGCATGTGTAGGGTGTGCTTGACTTGCTATAATTGTTAAAATCTGCCAACCTATTAACTTGGGAAAAGGATAGGTTTTAAATTCCTGCTAGTAGTCTATTCACCCCCCCCCTCTAGACACTCTTCTAGTGATCCCACAATGTGTGACAAAGAATTACTTGAGCTAAGTCAGAAGACTTGATGAAATGATTGAACATGAGATGTTCAACCCCTATTCATATATGTGTCTGTAGCATGTTCATATGGTTACTCGGAACCTCATGATGCATGCTTTTACATGTTGATAGGACATACCATTGCACTCAAACTAGCTTTCCACAAAATTACCTATTAGTGCTATATCATGCTCTGTTGTACCTTGTTCCAAGCATGGGTTGCTTGCGAGTACATTCAAAGTACTCATTGGCTTGCCACTGGTTATTTTATTGGCCAGGCATGAAAGAATAGGATATAACGAAGAGTACCTCAGTGACGAACATGCAAGCTACACTGGTGCAGCGACGTGCTATACAAATGGTTTTTAACCCCTTTTCGCGACGTAGTTGTAAACCATCGCCTTGCATGTGTGGGCGATAGGGGGGTCCATCCCACACGACACGACAAAACCGTCGACAATGGTGGCCAACGAACGCAAACGTTTCGCAAAACTAAGCGTATGGGATCGCATCTATCACAAACGAGGGTCACCGGGCAATCGTTTGAGATATGGTGTATTTCCCATACGGTTCATCCTTGCAACTCACGTGAGATCACACTAACATCGCATGCGCTATTCTGTGGCCCGCCGTTTATGATGTGCGACTGATACGTCTCCAACGTATCGATAATTTATGAAGTATTCATGCCATATTTACATATGTTTACAATACTTTTATATGGTTTTGATGCATTTTATATGATTTATTTAGAACTAACCCGGACTGACGTTGTTTTCAGCAGAATTACCGTGGTGTTGGTTTTGTCCAGAAAATGAAAGTTCTCGGAATCGCCCGAAACTTTTTGACGATTTTTTTTTGGAACAAAAGAGGCACTAGAAGCTTCGTTGGAGGGCCAGAAGATCCACGAGGTGGGCACAACCCACCAGGGCGCGCCAAAGGGGCCTGGCGCGCCCTGGTGTCTTGTGACCCACTCGTGGCCCATCTCCGCGTGAAACCGACGCTCAAAAATCCTACAAATATAGAAACCATCAGAAATAACCCTAGACTCTCCGCTCCGCCGCCGCAACTCTATGTATCGATGAAAAAACAATCTGGAGGCATTCCAGTACCCTGCCGGAGAGGGTAGATCATCTCCGGTGGCCATCTTCATCATCCCGGCGGAGGCCATGACGAGGAGGGAGTAGTCCACCCTCGGGGCTGAGGGTATGTACCAGTAGCTATGTGTTCAATCTCTCTCTCTCGTGTTCTTGAGATGTCACGATCTTGATGTATCACGGGCTTTGTTAATATAGTCGGATCATATGATGTTATTCCCTTGCTATCATGTTGTGATGAATTGAATCTTTCCCTTTGAGATATCGTTACGTTGTATTGAATATTGGATTTGAGAACACTTGATATATGTCTTGCATATGGATACCTGTGGTGACAATGGGGTGTTCTATTGATTCACTTGATATATGTTTTGGTACTCAACTTGCGGATTTCCGCGGTGACATTGGGGTAATCTATGCATAGGGGTTGATACACGTTCTTGTCCTACTTTCTCCGATAGAAATCTTGGGGTACTCTTTGAGGTTCTTTGTGTTGGATTGAGTATTATGAATTTGAAATTGTTTGATGTGTATCGTATAATTAATTCATGGATACTTGTGGTGACATTGGAGTATCTAGGTGACATTAGAGTTGGTTGAACTCTTAGATAGATCGATCGGAAAGGATAACTTGGTGTTATCTTAGTACGAACTCTTGGATAGATCGATCGGAAAGAATAACTTTAAGGTGGTTTCATAACCTATAAACAATTTCTTCTTATGTTCTTCGCTAGATAAGAACTTTGGAGTGATTCTTCGTTGCACGTTGAGGGATGGTTATGTGATCCAATTATATTAGCATTGTTGAGAGATTGCACTAGGAAAAGTACGGACCCTAGGCCTTGTTTTCAAGCATTGCAATACCGTTTGTGCTCACTTTTGTTACTTGCTACCTTGCTGTTTTTATATTTTCAGATTACAAAAACCTATATCTATCATCCATATTGCACTTGTATCACCATCTCTTCACCGAACTAGTGCACCTATATAATTTGCCATTTTATTCGGTGTGTTGGGGACACAAGAGATTTCTTGTATTTGATTGTAGGGTTGTTTGAGAGAGACCATCTTCATCCTACACCTCCCACGGATTGATAAACCTTAGGTCATCCACTTGAGGGAAAATTGCTACTGTCCTATAAAACTCTGCGCTTGGAGGCCCAACATAGTCTACAAGAATAAAGTTGCGTAGTAGACATCAAGCTCTTTTCTGGCGCCGTTGCCGGGGAGGTGAGTGCTTGAAGGTATATCTTCAGATCTTGCAATTGAATATTTTAGTTTCTTGTTTTATCACTAGTTTGGTTTTATAAAAGAAAACTACAAAAAAATGGAGCTTAGGTTGCATCGTTTGTATCGTCTTTCGTGAAAATAAGGAGTCAGAAAATTGTGCTCAATTGGTAGAGGAAGAAATAATGAAAATACGTAATGAGAATTCCTTGAATGATGAGCATGATTGCAAAGTTGTTAGTATGAATTCTATAAATATCCAAAATACTAATGATGATTGCACTAGTCGAGATAAAAATGTTTCTTATAAGCATGTAAATTTTTGTGGAGTGGATAAAGTTTGTGAAGACGTGGCTTATAGGGATGATAGATTTTGCAAGAAGCATAAACATGATAGAACCAATTTTTTGCTCAAAGTGATAGATGAATTTGCTACAAAATTATGTTCTCTTTGTCCTATTACTTGTGAACTTTGCAATAAAGTTGGTCATCTTAATTTCCAATGCAAAGTTTTTCATGATCAAATCATGGCCAAATATTGTAATGACTTGATCACCCTTGAACTTTATAATGAGCTTTCTCTATTTTGGGGGAGTGAAGAATTGACACATAAAAATAGTTGGTTTGAAGTATTCATTCTCACGGACGACATTGAAACTAATCTAAAATATATCTATATGTTTTGCATGGTAAATTGCAATGAGAATGCTTATATTTCCAACTATATAAAGATGGGAAAACCAATAGAATATAAAAGGAATACTAATGAAAGGGTAAAGATTTCCACTTTCCCTCCTATTGTCTCTCATGATGAAATAGGTGATGAGAAGGAGCTCCCTATTCAACCAATCTCATCAATAAGAAGTTCAAAAAAATTAATTAAACCCACATATGATGTGGTGATGAAGAAAAAAAGAAGAAAGAGTAGAGGTAAAAAGGTATCTCTCCCAAATGATGTTGCTCCTATTGCTTGTTGTGATGACTATGATTGGGAAGATGATACACTTGATGATGATACACTTGATGATGATTTTGTTATGCCTATTGCTTGTTGTGATGACTATGATTGGGAAGATAATGATACTTCTTATAATCTTGAAAATCTTTTTGGCACCAACTTGGTAAATTATGATGATAATAATTGTTATACTATTGGTGCTATTCATACTATTAATGATGAGAGTGATTATGCTTATGATATGCCAAGCCACAAGCTTGGGGATGCTATGTTTGATGAGAATGACATGTTTGAGAATTTATTTTCTGCAATTAATGTTAGTCCCAAGCTTGGGGATGCTATGCTTAATGAATACGATCTTTTTAGTTCCCCTACTTTGAATGATCAAATTTGTTATGATGATTGCATGCCTCCTATTTATGATGATTGCAATATTTATGAAAGTGGGTTTGGAAGAGTGTCAACTTTAGATAATTATTATCCCACTAGTTTGGAGGGTGTTGAATTTTATTATAATGATAAAAGTGGATTTGGAGAGGTCATGACTTTATTTAGTAATGATTCCACTATTTCGGAAGAGGTTTCACTTGACTATGATGAGAACAAAGTTGCTACTTATGATGATTATTGTGATGATACTTATGTTATAAAAAGTAGTGATAATTATTGTCATAATTTTGAATATCCTTTTACTGAACATTACTCTTTTAATGTGGAAACAATTTATAGTATTCGAGTTTCATTTGATGCTCCCACTATTATGAATGAGAAGAAATATGCTTATGTGGAGAGTAATAAATTTTCTATGCTTGTAGATCATGAAAAGAATGCTTTATTTGATAGTTATATTGTGAAATTCCTTCATGATGCTACTAAAAATTATTATGAGGGAGGAACATATGCTTGTAGGAATTGCAATAATATCAAGTTTCCTCTCTATGAGTTCAAAGTTTTGAAGTTATGCTTGTTTTGCCTTCCTATGCTAGTTGATTCTTGCTCACAAAATCCCTATACATAGGAAGTGGGTTAGACTTAAATGTGCTTGTCATGAGATTCATGATGCTCGCTAGCATGTTTCAATTACTATTCTTACGTGAGCATCATTGAAATCATCATGCCTAGCTAAAAGGCTTTAAAGAAAAGCGCTTGTTGGGAGACAACCCAACACTTTTACTTTCTGTTTTTGTGTGTTCACATGATTAAGCTACTGTATTAATCATGTTTTGTGTCTTTTATTTCAATAAAGTGCCAAGTAAAGCCTTTGGGATGACTCACAAGATGAGTAGAATTGATGCTGAACCAAAACAGAAACTTTTGACTCCAGTACAGGAATTTTCATTTTTTTACTGGAGAGCGATAATGATCTGAAATTTTTACACAGTCTTGATATACAAATTCTTCAGGTTGTCCTAATTTTTCAGAATGTTTATAGAGAGGGAAGTATGGCTATACTATAGATCTTCACAGACTGTTCTGTTTTTGACAGATTCTGTTTTGCATGCATAGTTTGTTTGTTTTAGTGTTCCCATAGCTTATATTCAGTGATATAAATTATGTGAATGGTAGAATACAGTAGGTATTATGTGATAACAATTATGAATATTGTCTTGACAGTACCTAAGTGAATGATCTTTATTTATTATACTAACCCATCTCACGAAGTTCCGTTAAGTTTTGTGTGATTGAAGTTTTCAAGTTTTTGGTGAGACACCGATATGAGAAGAATAAGGAGTGACAATAACCTAATATTGGGGATTCCCAAGGCACCCCCAAGGTAATATCCAAGGAAGACTCAAGCGCCTAAGCTTGGGGATGCCCCGAAAGGCATCCCCTCTTTCGTCTTCAACATTATCGGTATATCTTACTTAGAGCTATATTTTTTCATCACATAATATGTGCTTTGCTTGGATCGTGATTATATTTTGTTATTTTCTGTTAGGTGTTATTTATAATCTTTTTTTTCAATAAAAAGTTCCAAGAATTGCCTTAGGATGCTTGCATTGCATGTTTGATGTGTGCTGTGTAAAAACAGAAACTTTTGCTCTAGTGTTTGAATTTTCATATTTTACTGGAACATGGAAAGTTTCTGAAATTTTTACACAGTATTACCATATAAATTATTTAGCATGTCCTAAATTTTCATAATTTTTTGAGTTACAGAAGTGCACTGGTTTAATAGATTGCTACAGACTGTTCTGTTTGGACAGATTGCTGTCATAGTTTTGTTATCTACTTATCCTATAGTTTCCATAGACTATATTGGTAGATATAAATTGTGGAAATGATAGTATACAGTATATAATGTTTGGAAATTATTATGCAACTTGTCTTGGCAGTACATGAAGTGTTGATTTATTCTTATGTGTACTAACCTATCTCACGAGTTCTTTTTGAGTTTTGTGTGGATGAAGTTTTTGAGACTTGGGTGAAACCGGGATATGAGAGGATTGAACGAGATACAAAAGCTCAAGCTTGGGGATGCCTAAGGCACCCCAAGTAAATATTTCAAGAAGTCTCAAGCATCTAAGCTTGGGGATGCTGCGCATCCCACCTCTCTTCGACAACTATCGGTTAGCCTATGTTGAGCCTAATTTTTTTTTGTCCACACGATTTGTGCTATTCTTGGAGTGCTATTTTTGTTTAGTTTGATGTTTGAATAAAATACTCAGATCTTAAAACCTTTATTGAGAGAGAGAGAGTCCTCACATATCTACTTAATTGTTTGACTACTCATTGATCTTCACTTATATCTTTTGAGAGTAGTTTGATGTTTACTCTTGTGCTTCACTTATATCCTAAGAGTAAATTGTGAATGAATGGAATATCATAAATCTTATCAATGTGCTACATTATTAGTAGCAAGTTCACATTTGGTTTAGAAAGTAAAATCTATTAAAGTTTAACAATCACAATATTGGTCATACAAGCAATTCGTGAATGATTAGTATAAGGAAGAGAACTTTCACATACAAATATATTATCTTGGACATCTTCTATGATTGTGAATACCCATTAATTATTTTCAAACTTGAGCAAATCAGTTGAAGTTGGACAAGGAAGACAACGTAATGAGTTATGGTTGTGTATATTTGCATAGAAGTTATATTGTTGTGGATCCTCCAACATGTGGTGCTTGTTTAGAACCTTTTGCTAGCCAACACTTTGTACTAAGTAGAGATATTACTTGTGCATCCGAATCCTTGAGCCAAGTTTCTTCCATAAGAGTCCACCATACCTACCTATATATGGTATTTCACTGCCATTCCAACTAAATTTGCATGTGCCACCTCTAAACATTCAAATAAACATCTGTTTTGTGTGCCTAGACCGCTCATGGAGCGACGGGGGGGGGGGGGGGGGGGGGGGGGCGGTCAGTATCTTCCATGTTAAGCGGGTTTTTCTCATGATGAGTGTTTGTTCACTCGTCCTTGCACGAGAGGGGCGGTAATAGGGATTCCCAGTCCTGAAAAAAATGCAAATAATTAAACAACACTCCCCTAGGAATGTTGTCGGTATGGATGGTACCCGTGGATTCGGCTAGCCGTGGAGTGTGTTTGTTGGTGGAGGGGGAGTAAACCTTTACTTTTACCGCTTGGGAACCGCCGCTAATGTGTTTAACATGGAAGATATTGATAACTCTTGGTCATAACGTTGACAGGAAGGGTGCACCTCCCAAAACTATATTCATCTCTATTTTTAAACAATGAGCTCTGGCACCTTTGCAAATCCCTGTTTCCCTCTGCGAAGGGACAATCTATTTACTTTCATGTTATTTACTATTCATGTTGAGTCAACTTCTTATTCCAACCTCAGTCTATTAGTCGGCAAGCATCATGTGGTGGGGAAAGATCCAAACATATATATCCAGTCAAATATATTTGATCATGATTTATTATTGTTCACAATTATCTCTATGATAAATGAGTTGGGAGGCGAAATATTAAGCCCCTATCTTTCTCTGTGTTCGATGGATGCCATTTGTTCTAAAAATATGCTTTGAGTACTAGCAATCATAGAAGACTATATGATGATTGAGTATGTGGAGCTCTTACTTAGACTTTGTTGAGAAAAAATTGAATTGCAATTGTTTGGTGACTAAGAACATAGGTTGATAAGTTTCAAGAGCATTCATTATTTGAACCATGACATGTGAATTGATAGCTCTATCATGATGATTTTTATGAGAGAAAGTTGCTGGTTATGATGCTAGAAAATTGACTTAAATTATCAATGATCAAACTTATATATTATGATAGCATTCACACTTCATAAATTAGTTCTTTTATCATTTACCTACTCGAGGACGAGTAGGAATTAAGCTTGGGGATGCTGATACGTCTCCAACGTATCGATAATTTAAGAAGTATTCATGCCATATTCACCTATGTTTACAATACTTTTATATGGTTTTGATGCACTTTATATGATTTATTTAGAACTAACCCGGACCGACGCTGTTTTCAGCAGAATTACCATGGTGTTGTTTTTGTGCAGAAAATGAAAGTTCTCGGAATCGCCCGAAACTTTTTGATGATTTTTTTTGGAACAAAAGAGGCACTAGAAGCTTCGTTGGAGGTTCAGAAGAGCCACGAGGTGGGCACAAACAACCAGGGCGCGCCAAAGGGGCCTGGCATGCCCCGGTGTCTTGTGCCCCACTCGTGGCCCATCTCCGCGTGAAACCGATGCTCAAAGATCCTATAAATATAGAAAACATCAGAAATAACCCTAGACTCTCCGCTCCACCGCCGCAACTCTCTGCATTGACGAAAAACCAATCTGGAGGCGTTCCAGTACCCTGCCGGAGAGGGTAGATCATCTCCGGTGGCCATCTTCATCATCCCGGCGGAGGCCATGACGAGGAGGGAGTAGTCCACCCTCGAGGCTGAGGGTATGTACCAGTAGCTATGTGTTCAATCTCTCTCTCTCGTGTTCTTGAGATGTCACGATCTTGATGTATCACGGGCTTTGTTAATATAGTCGGATCATATGATGTTATTCCCTTGCTATCATGTTGTGATGAATTGAATCTTTCCCTTTGAGATATTGTTACGTTGGATTGAATATTGGATTTGAGAACACTTGATATATGTCTTGCATATGGATATCCGTGGTGACAATGGGGTGTTCTATTGATTCACTTGATATATGTTTTGGTACTCAACTGGCGGATTCCCGCAGTGACATTGGGGTAATCTATGCATAGGGGTTGATACACGTTCGTGTCCTACTTTCTCCGATAGAAATCTTGGGGTACTCTTTGAGGTTCTTTGTGTTGGATTGAGTATTATGAATCTGAAATTGTTTGATGTGTATCGTATAATTAACTCATGGATACTTGTTGTGACATTGGAGTATCTAGGTGACATTAGAGTTGGTTGATGTGTATCATATGGTGTTATTCTAGTACGAACTCTTACATAGATCGATCGGAAAGGATAACTTGGTGTTATCTTAGTACGAACTCTTGGATAGATCGATCGGAAAGAATAACTTTAATGTGGTTTCGTACCCTACAAACAATTTCTTCTTTTGTTCTCCGCAAGATAAGAACTTTGGAGTGATTCTTCGTTGCACGTTGAGGGATGGTTATGTGATCCAATTATATTAGCATTGTTGAGATATTGCACTAGGAAAAGTACGGACCCTAGGCCTTGTTTTCACGCATTGCAATACCGTTTGTGCTCACTTTTGTTACTTGCTACCTTGCTGTTTTTATATTTTCAGATTACAAAAACCTATATCTATCATCCATATTGCACTTGTATCACCATCTCTTTGCCGAACTAGTGCACCTATATAATTTGCCATTTTATTCAGTGTGTTGGGGACACAAGAGATTTCTTGTATTTGATTGTAGGGTTGTTTGAGAGAGACCATCTTCATCCTACACCTCCCACGGATTGGTAAACCTTAGGTCATCCACTTGAGGGAAAATTGCTACTGTCCTACAAAACTCTGCGCTTGGAGGCCCAACATAGTCTACAAGAATAAAGTTGCGTAGTAGACATCAGCGATGAATCGCAAACAGTTCACGAGTATAAAGCGTGTATGATAAGGGGGCTATCACACACATTTAGTTCCACTATGACCGTCTGTGATATGATATAAGAGTGCATACGTTTGTCATTATAAAACCGTATGCGAAGGTTGAATCTATCCCACACGCGGCGTTTTTCATAAACGTTTGTGATTTACAAAACGTCCCAAACGTGTGATCCATACTTCCCAAACGTGTCATCCAGACTAATTGTGTCGGATGAAGGCCTATCGCATGCTTTCTTCTTTGACCAACGTTTACCATCGGCACGATATCACACACAGTTCGAAATACGAAATCGTGTGTGATAAAGAGACTAGCACAAACACTGGTGTCATTAATTGCACACGTTCTTTCTTGCCTGACCGTGTGCGAAGACAAGACTCATCGCACACGCCGCGAATGGAGAAACGTGTGTGATGTTGAAGTTGATCGCAGATGTTTTGCTTTATCAAACTGTGTGCATTGTAATGGCCTGTAGAGCATGATTTGCCCCTAATTAAATACCTTTGTTCATAATTCACATAATTTACATTTGAAAGTAGGAATTAATGTATTTCATATCAAATCATGTTTAAATGTAGGTTTAAGAACAAATGCATAATTCGATTCACATGTACATATACTCAAGAACTACATAAGCATCAATTCTACAAAAAAGGAACACTACAGAAGGGACAAAGAAAGAATGATGGAACCAAGGTTGTATTAAAGACGGTAAAGAGAGAGCCAAAAGACATTCTGGTGCTGGAGTAGGTGAAACGGAATGCCATATTGTGCCCTCCTCCATGCCTAACGCACGAATGACTCTAGGCTAGCCCCTAGTGATGGCGGCCCGCCCATCCTTCACTGTCTTCATTACGACTTCTCGGTTCTCATTGTAGTCTCGATGATATATTTTAACTTTCATTGCATGTCCAACAATCATGTACTTTGTGACGTAATCTTGAGTAAACTGCTTTGGGAACCACTGCAAAAGAAAAAGATTCGGACATTGTTGTGTGACAACTCATTATGGGCAGTACTAATAGAAGCCTACAGAGGTCGTAGTTACCATCCTATAGCTCACTGTTGTGTTGGATAGAGTGTAAACAAATAGTCTAATTGGCATTGTTCGTCTCTTTTCCCTAACAATCATTTTCAGTTTCCTAACTTGATGCTGGTTCATGAATAATTCATTGCCCCACACGCAAAAAGGGTCCAGGAATGGATCTTTACCTAAGACATATGTACCTCTTAAGCAAGAAGCCGATATTAGAAGCTAAAATGCAGTTGCAGAATGGTGTAATATATTACTCCATCAGTTCCACAATGTGTTGCCTATAAACATTTTGAGAAGTCAACATTTACTTACTTTGACCAAGTTTGTAGAGAAAAACATTTACATCTAGAATTGCAATTCCATTTAATTAGATACATCACAAAATTTCATATTGTATACATTTTAGATGGTATATGTAGATACATCACAAAAATCCATATGAACTACATGATGGAACGGATGGAGTATAAGCGGAGGGATGAAAAGAACCTCGGTGGAAAATGTTGGCCACTCCCTTTGTTGTCTTGTGCAAGTACATGTAAATTCATGATAAGTACAACAGACTTAACATCAACCAAGTATATGAGGTATCTGCTTGAAATAAACAAGGCATATATGCTCACTATAACAACCAAATATAGCCATTTGATACTGGACAAATGCTCAATGGAACCAACCTAACAACCAGATAACGAAAAGCAAGGCGTCTGCTTGAAAACTAGACAAATGCTCACTGCAATCAACGTAACAAACAGATACAGAAAAGCAAGTCATCTGCTTGAAAACTAGACAAATGCTCACTGCAACCAACCTAGCAACCAAATTCAGAGATACAAGGCATAAATGTTTAAAGCGGGAGTTAAGGGCACAGGTTACCAACACCAGGCATAACAGGTGGTATTGATGAAATTGAACTGCATAGTTCATACTTGCACATCATCACATCGTGATTAACTGAAAGAAACAAGGCATTCATGCTCACTGTAACAACCAACTATAGCCATTGAAAGCTGGACAAATACTCAATGCAACCAACCTAACAACCAGATACATAAAATCAAGGCATCTGCTAGACAACTGGACAAATGCTCAATTAAACACTGCATGATTATCGCATGGCAAAAGCTACCACAACAATGGGTACGAGACGGCTAGCTAGAAAAGGTATGATTTGCTCAGAGGACGTTGCCTCACTTGTCATGGATGGGCTCCTTCCACTTGGGATATGAGGTGCCCAGGGTGCGCTCCCTGATGTCGCAGATGGGACGTTTCCCCTTGTAACAGCCGTAGTGTGTGCCATTATCTTGGTGGATGAGATCTGACTTTGGAGCTAAGGATCCCAAGCCACCGCCGTAGAACGTTTCCTTCAGAAATGACAAAAGGGGCTCGATGGCGTAGAAGGATCGCAAATCCATGACCGCGAGGCAGAGGATATCAGTGGCGGGGCCTTTGAAGAGATCGACGGCGGTTGAACCACAGGCATTGCCGGTGGACCACTTAACTTGTGACATGGCCCGAGTGAAGCCGGTGATGTTGACGAGCTTGATGTCATAGCCGGCTCTCATGAGATACAGGAATATGCGAGCCCGCAGACTTGAAGCCTTCGGCATGGCAACGTAGGCATCGTCCTCACCAGCTCCCGCGGCGAGGTGTTCGTCCGGGATCGAAGGGTCGGCGTGGGCGGCGCCCACCTCACCAGCATACGGCGGAGAGGCCATGATAGACCTCTTTTTGCTCGTACATTCCTCAAGCTCCACGGGAGATGTGGTCGGGTTGATTAGGCTGCGACTCTCTGGAGTACAGGATGGGGATCTGGGGGAAAGGCACACCACCGGCCTCATCTAAAAACTCAGGGCAGCGATGGTGTATGTGTATTGGTGGGGACCCTGAACTTGTTTAGCTATGAGGCACGGGCAGACCGGATGAGGTTGGTGGTGGAAGGCGGTGGCGGGGGCGAGCTAGGGTTCAAGCGGGGGAGGAAGGGAGAGGGGGTGTTGTGTGGACGGGAGGGTGTTTGTGGATGTGCCGCTGCTGCTGAAAAATTTAGTAGTAATGGTGTGAGTGGAGATGGTGGTGGACGAGGGATGGCGATGGTTGAAATGCCTCGGCAGCTGAAAATTTACGATAGGGTCGGTGCGGTGGACGAGGAAGGGCGGCATGGAGTTGAAATACCGCTTCCACTTAAATTTTGGTAAAGGAACTGGGCGGGAGCAACCAAGATCGCACACGGTCCTAACATAATAAAGTTTGTACGCTGTAACGAAATGTCGTGCCGCGAAACCATGAATTTTTGCATCCCTCAAGGCGGGTAGCTCTTTCTGAGATTTCTCAAGGCGGACTCATCTCACACGGTTCATCCTCAATTTCAGTCGCAGACGTGAAATTCATCCTAAATTTCCACATGCCCACAAACAGATGACACAAACATTTTGCAAATTTTCACAACAAAATGCCTTATTTTGCAGTGGATTAGTTGACATTAGTTCATACGCTTAGTAATTTACAAACAGTTCGTCAATTTACATGAAGATGAACTGCACAAAATATTCACTACGCCATGGATGCATACAAACGCCGCACCTCCACCGTCCTCATGACCTTCCTCGGCTCAGAACGAGTATTCAGAGGAGCTCGTCAGGTCAATGAGCTCCAGTGGTTCCACGGCGGAGACCGGCGGGGCAACCTCAGCCGGAGCTACCGCGGCGCCTCTCACCAGGTTTGCTGCTGTCGACGAAGATGTCGTGGCGTCCATGTGGGTCATTGGGATACAGACGGGCGCCGCTCTCGCTAGAGCCACGTCCCTGGTCGCCGTGGCCGATGTTGCCAGGGCTACCGCCACAGCTGCAAGGCCTGCACTGGCCTCCAACGCGGCTGAGAGGCATGCGGCGGCCTGCTCCACCGCCTTCTGGTCCTGCTCCCGCCTCTTTTTGCCCTCTCCATCTGAGTTCCGCTTCCTCTTCGAACTCTCCCGACATTTCTGCCGCTTCAGATCCCTAGCCGCGTTGCGGATGGCATCCGCAGATGCGATAAATTGTTCCACACCGACATGAGACGGCGCTCGTCCTCGTCGTGCAGGAACGCATCGAGGCCCGATTCCTGGACGGACATAGCGATGGCCATCTGCATCCAACACTGAAACTCGGGGTCGTCGTCGTCGGCGGCCGCGGTAGATGACGGTTGACCGTTGACCGACATGGAGGACAGTGCGTCGGAATCCTCTATGCCGTCGGCGGCGGCCGCGGCAACTGGTTGTTTGCCGTTACCCGCCATGGCGGCCAACGCGTCGGAATCCTCCATCACGTCGTCGTCCAACACTATCAGGGCGGCGCCATGCACATCCCCATGGTCGAGCACCGGTTCCATTTGGTGTGTGTGTGGTGGTGGCGAGCTATCGGCGAAAAAATTAGCTGTTAGTCGCCACCGGCGAGATCTTTTATAGGTCGCTGTCGGGTTTGCGTTTTTACTGTGCACATTGTCACTTTGCACTGGCTGACGCTTGCGGTTGCCACCACTAGGCAAGGCCGATTTTGCTGTGTACGGGCATCGCACACGGTTAGAGTAACACACTCGTGCCTGTTGGGGATACAATCACATACGGTTTTTTCGTCAGTTTCGTTTGCTATTTTACATAATACTCATCTTTGGGATAAACGACAAAAAAACGCAAGAGAGGGTCAAAACAGAACCACGCCCGCTAGTGGCCAAAATATATACTCCCTCCGTTCCTAAATATAAGTCTTTTTAGAGTTTTCGAAAAAAATTAGAGATTCCAGTACTAACTATATAGGTACGTAGTAAAATAAGTGAATCTACAGTCTAAAGTACGTATACACACACACATACACACACACACGCGCGCGCGCACACACACACACACATATTTAATGCGAGTGCGCTGCATCCCTATCAAATGAGCACTGCAATGTCAATAGAAAAAACTGCACACGTTTTTTTGACATCGTTTTCGCTCCAGTTTTTAAACAGTTTGTGGGAACAAGGCGTATAATATACGGTTGGATAGCTATGGAAAATTCGCAACTTCGTCATGTTGAAAACTTTTCGAGATTCCTCGCGGTTTAAGAGCAGTTTCGAAAACGGTGGACGCCCGACGAGTGGCAGCGAGCGTATTTTCACGATTTTTTCTAAACCGCTTGTCAGAATGAAGCAAATGATACGGCGTTGGAAAGATATCGTCGAGCCGCAATTTTTCATGTAGATTACACTCGCGAATTCTTTACGATTTAAGAGCAGTTTCAAATTTACCAAAACGCGGAATTCTGTTTTTCAAAATTTTTGATTTTTTCGGTACGGTTATCGCTGCAGTTTTTCAACCGTTTGTCGGAACGAGGCGTGTGATACGGCGTTGGAAAGATATGGAATAGGCGCAACTTCCATATGTTGGTCATTTGTTGAGATTCCTTACGGTTTTAAAGGAATTTTGAAAACGATGCCGCTGCCTACGAGTGGCAGCGAGCGTATTTTCGTAATTATTTTCAAACCGCTCGTCGGAATGATGCAAATGATACGGCGTTGGAAAGATATCGACGTGGCACAACTTTTTCATGTAGAACACTCTCTCTAATTCCTTACGGTCTAAAAGCAGTTTTTATTTTACCGAAATGCGGACACTCTGTTTTTCACGACGCCAAAATCTACGCGTGAACTGCATCAGACAGAAAAACGCACTTCTTCATACGGGAAACCGCATTGCATCCTATGGGCAAGCGAACTTCATGGTTTCTTTGTCAGACGTAATTTTTCTCGGGCGAGGAAGTGATCTATGGTTCACATCGGACGTAAGTGAACCACAATGCTACCGAGTAGTGAACCACAATATTTTTTTGACGTTCCCGTAATATTTTTCTGCACTTCACATTGGAAGTAAGTGAACCTCGACACTACCAAAAGTGAACGGCGTGAGTTTTTGTTGTCATTTTTCATACTTAATATGTTTTTATACGCATAGAATGGGCTAGTGGGCCGCAACGACTAAAGGAGTGAACTTCATCTAATTAGAAGTCCGTCACACGTGCACTGCGTCTATGGGGAAAGCGAGCTGCCATTGGGATAGAAAATAACACCCACGCCATCGTCGCCGGTGAATTCTCTGAAAAATTACAGAAACAAATGGAGCGAACCGCTTCAAACAAAAACACAAATTCTGTTTTGCAAACCACAGGACCACATTGCACAGTGGAGGGAACATTCAAAAAGAAAACAATAACAACTTGGCCCATACATTTAAATAGTTTAATTTAAAATAAATATCCATGATAAAACACGTCCTCATTTTGGGGCAGGTTAGTATATAGGAGTAGTATACGTCTTCCTTTCTAGCATCTTCTTTTTCTTCTAAACCATAATTGCAGTTTGTCGGTCAGAAAGATCAAAAGGCAGGTTAGTATATAGAGTGAGCTGCACGCCGTCAAAATCTGAACTGAACGATGATGGCATGGGGAGCCTGCCAGCCCGTCGAGTTGTGGCAGAGGCGCTGTTGTGCACGGACGCGCGCCAGACTGCACGCACACCAGCCCTGAACCGCATCGTGAGCGTCTCCAAGATACATGGCCATTGTCGACGGACAGCAGGGGAAAAGATGGCGCTCGCCAGACTGCACACGCACGAGCTCCAAACCGCATGGCTTGCGTCTCCGAGCTGCACGGCCATGGTCGACGGACTGCAGGGGTTGAAATGATGCTCGCCGGAGTGCACGCGCAGGAGCCTCGAACCGCATGGGTAGCGTCTCCGAGCTGCATGACCACAACACCCGCATCACATCCAGAGCCTCCTTCAATGGCTTGCCGTGCTTGCAGAGTGCTCGCCCCCTTCCCCGTGCCTT
Organism: Elymus sibiricus; assembly: GCA_039707655.1. Classification (NCBI taxonomy): domain Eukaryota; kingdom Viridiplantae; phylum Streptophyta; class Magnoliopsida; order Poales; family Poaceae; genus Elymus; species Elymus sibiricus. The sequence continues at coordinate 296,443,987 of CM077675.1, read as the reverse complement.
TGGGTGGCGCTGAACACCCACATCTGAGCAGTAAATGAGAGCCCTGAAACTGTGCCAAACTGAATTGCACATTTCAAAAATCAAAAGAAAAAATGAAGTGTAAGATGCCTGAGCCGGTGCTTGCAAACGAACTAGAAGATGTCGTTTGGTGTCTTCTGCACTGCACCCTTTTTTTAAACGAACTGGGGAAGATGAAAACGAATGGCATCCTTCTCTGTGTGGATAAGTGAACCGCATCGACAAATAAAGAAACTGCAGAGAATATCAATAAGAGATTCGAAAAATCCCCAACTATAACTGGAGTGGAGTGGTCCAAATCGGCCTGAGTGACGAGGAGCTTGCCTCTCCTCGGTCGCCGATCGCTGTTTGAGGGAAGAGGCATTGCAGATGGAGGATTTGGGCTCCGGTGCGACATGGGGGAGCCATTGGGATGGCGGACGCAGGGGGATTTGAGGCTGAGCTTCACATATCCGATGTGGATTCGATGGATGCGACGGCTGGGGCGGGCATGCCGTGCCGTGGAAGAGGAAGAAGCTCGGGCGTAGAAAGGTTGTGGGGCAGGCACGGGGCGGCGGGAGGCCTCGCCGCGGTCGTGGTGGCCGGATGAATCCGCTCCGGTTCGGTTGAATCCTGCCATGGATGAATCCGGGTGACTTGCGGGGGCATGGGTAGGTGGAAGGCGCTGGCCATGGCGGGGGTGTGGTGTCGAGGAAGATGGCCGGGCAGATCGGGGCGGAGAGGCGCATTGGGGTGGCGTTGCGGCGGGCAGATGGGTCTCGGCGCTGCGGTGGCGCGTGGCTGGCCGGATCCGTAGGCAGGGCCGCGTCGCAGGAGGGGGGCGCCGGAGCTAGAGCTAGAGGCGGCGGATCTCGTGTGGCCGGATCAGGAGTTGGGACGGGGGGGTGCTCGGGCGGCGTGTTGGGTAGGGTGGCCGGCGGCGGGGTTGCTCCAGTGGGGCTTCGGGGCGCGGAAGAAGGTGATAGGAGGGGGCGGTAGCTGAGGGAGGAAGAAGGTTGGAGGTGAGAAGGGGTGGGCATGGCAAGCGGGAGGAGAGGGAGGGGTGCGGGTCGGGGAGGTTAGTGGGATGCTAGGAGGGGTTAGGTGGGTCACACAGTATGTTTGTGCTGGGCTCGTTGGTTCGGTCGGGCAGTGCGGGTCGGGTGGCTATGCGGATAGGGTGTTGTCAGAATAAGCCTTTTGGTGTTAGAATAATAAGGTCTTAAGGGTGGTGTTAGAATATATATATATATATATATATATATATATATATATATATATATATATATATATATATGTGTGTGTGTAGTTCATAGAGAAATCTTTAAAAAAGACTTGTATTTAGGAATGGATGAAGTATATATATATATGTACGAACATGGTGTTGTCATGTTTAAATTCATAATGCGCAACTTTAATGTGTGGCACATGCTGCATATGTGCATGCCTAAAAGTGTCCAATGTGACAGAAAAGGGTTTCATGACAAACGTAGGGTGTTGCCCCCTACACTATGTGCCGGAGAATAGGGTCCTATGAACACATGACCTGGTTAAACTTTGTCACACATTTATCCATGTCTAACTTTTCGTAAGACAACTAAGAGAATTTATACCTTAATTTGGTCAAACCATCACATATTGTTGTCGGACAAGAGGGATATATAGATCGCACGGTCCCACGAGTTGGCGCGTCGTCGAAGATTAGTTGAGCGAGGCTAGAAGAACACCATCCCCCTGCATATGGCCAAATGTATATGCGAAAATGGTGTGGTCCGGTGTTTCAATTAATACACAATGCACAACACTAGCTATGACGTGGCATCCACCTAGCTGAGATAACTCGGCATATATACCCCCCTTAAGATTGGTTATATATATACTACCTAGCTAGGTCGTTATGGACGTATATACATTGTTCCCCTCCCCCCACCCCCACCCCCACACACACATGACACGTAGCAGGGTGACGTTCCACTGTTGTCAGTCAAATGGATGATATATAACGTCCATCGATATATAAGCGTGTCGTCGAAAACCGCACAATGGATGCATGGTCCACACACACACACGCACACACACACACACACACGCACACGCACACGCACACACACACACACGCACATGCACGCACACACGCACACGCGCACGCACGCACACACCCATCCTTGGCCTTCCAGCGTTCAGTAAAAGGCATGACAGACCCTAATGGCCCCACCGATAGGTTTGTCGTCGGAAACCGCACAATGTAGGCACATGGTCCACACACAGGCATGGGTTCACACGCGCGCACGCACGCACACACACACACACACACACACACACACACACGGGCACACACACACACACACATCGTCACCCATCCTTGGCCTTTCAGCATTGTCAGTAAAAGGCATGACAGACCCTAAGGGCCCACCGATAGGTTTGTCAACGGAAACCGCACAATGTAGGCACATGGTCCGCACACAGGCATTGGTTCACACACACACACACACACACACACACACACACACACACACACACACGTCAACGATCCTTGACATTTTCAAAGCAACAAAAGAAAATCATGGATATTTTCAAAACAAGGAACTGGCCTTCCAGCGTTGTCAGTAAAAGGCATGACAGGCCCTAAGGGCCCATCGATAGGTTTGTCGTCGGAAACCGCACAATGTAGGCACATGGTCCACACACAGGCATTGGTTCACACACACACACGTCATCGATCCTTGACATTTTCAAAACAACAAAAGAAAATCATGGATATTTTCAAACTAAGGAACTGGCCTTCGAGCGTTGTCAGTAAAAGGCATGACAGACCCTAAGGGCCCACCGATAGGTTTGTCATCGAAAACCGCACAATGTAGGCACATGGTCCACACACAAACATTGGTTCACGGGTACACAGACACACACACGCGCGCGCGCGCGCGTCATCAATCCTTGACATTTTCAAAACAGCAAAAGAAAATCATGGATATTTTCAAAACAAGGATCTCAAGATTTATTTAGCCGGAATGACATATCACTACATGCATTTTATTTATGCCTATAGTGATCATATCACACCGCCTAAATGAACCTTAAAGTCTAGCAACTTCCCAACCGGTCACCCATCCTTGACTACTCCACCGAAAGCACGCTTAACTTCCGAGTTCGGTTCGACTGGGTTACGGGCTGGGAAGTTGCGTCTTGCTGGTAAGAGTTGCCTCCTATCATTTACAAGGCGTGCCCCGATGGGCACCTGGTGGGACCAGATACGTATCGCAGACATTTCTGATAGTACTAGAAACCATGCGCGATGGTGGCATGGGGGCTGATGATGACGTCTCGCTCATGCTCGATGGTGGGATGTCGCTTTTGCGTGCTCTCCGGCCTGCTCCGTCTCGTCCTCCTCGTCCAGAAGGTTGATGACGGGGCCGGCACTTCAGTGGGAAACCGATTGGGGAGTGACGGGAGTACGATTGGGGGAGTGGCGGGAGACTGATTGGGGGAGTGGCGGGAGAAGCGTGTTGGATAGAACATCATTTTAATACAAATTGGATAACTTATGAAAGAAGGAAGCTCGAGCTAGCACAACACGCGCACACCCTGCTTACACACACACACGAGCTTCAGACGGGCGTATAGAACTGCTTTAAATTATTCATGGTTCGTTTAGTTTTTTGTATACTACACTAATTAAGTTTCTAGACATTTAATGTGCATAATTCAAATTTGAACTAAAAGAACATGCTTCGTGTCACCAAAATGGGTTGAAAAAACATATTTGTGTCCTTGGGTTCCTTGTTTAGGTCCCATGCAATGAACGTGAATCGATTACAAACATCTCGGAGTCATGACGAGGCCAAAAACATTGAGAAACTTGGTTTTAAATCATCATAAATCCAAACCTCGTCTGGAATTCTTGAAACTTACCCTAGTGTCATGACACGACACTTATACGACATGATAATTTTTTGTCCAATTTGGGACAAGTCTCTTGCACACCAAAACTTCTCTCAAGAACCATCGTTCTTTCGATACGAAACACCTCTGTGGAGGGAACGAAATTCGATGTCTCTTCTGACACATATATATTTTTTCTACATGCAACCTAGACTAATACAAGTGCAATGCTAAAATGTGGAATTATTCACGGCTCGTTTGGGACCCTTTATACATTAATTGAGCTTTTTTATATCCACTTAATGTGCATAATTCAAATTTGAACTACAAGCACATGCTCCCGGGCACCAAAATGGGTTACAAAATCATTTATATATCCTTGGGCCCCTGTTTAGGTCCCATGCAATGATTAAAAACATCTCGACATCGTGACTAGGACGCAAACGTTGAGAAACATTGCTTTTAAATCTCCATAAATTCGGAACTTGTATGATAATATTGGTTTATTGAATTCCTGTAAATACAAAACTTGTATGATAATCATTTGGTGCCAGGCGTCCAATTGTTTTTACTCCCTCCATTTCTTTTTACTTCGCATATAAGATTTGGTCAAAGTCAAGCTAAACATAGTTTGACTAAATGTATACAAAAACATATCAACATCTACAATGCTTAGGTTATATAGTATGAAAGTTAATTTAACGATGCATCTAATAATATTGATTTTAAATTATAAATATTTACATATTTTTCCTATAAAGCTAGTCAAACTTTACAAATTTTGAATTTGACCAAATTTTATATGCTAACTAAAAAAACAGAGGGAGTACTTGATATGGGGGTGCCGTGCGTGTAGTTGCAGGTTGATGACAGGACGCATGCGAGCTTTCCGCTGCGTAGGCTCGACGGGACGCGTGCGAGCTGTCCGCCGCGTAGGCTTGACAGGATGCGTGAGAGTTGTTCGCCATGCATGCTCAACGGGACGCATGAGAGTCTACTACGCATGCTCATCGGGAAGCGATACTTTGACCTCCACCGCCCCGCTCGCCTCGCTCCCAACTTCTGAATTAATGGCGTCCGACCCACTGTTTATCATGTGGTTAATGCGCCTGGACGAGAACTTTGCTTGTGATCATTGTTTTGTTCGTGCCTCGCCGAGAACTTTGACGTTTCGTGATAACAGTACAAACGAACGAAATAATATAACAACAAATTCGGACTGGCAAAGGATAATAATTCTCTTACATATATATGATAATAAAAAATGCCACAAGCGGCAACTCGCCAAAGACACAGGTGCAAAAGAAGAAGGGAGAGGTTGAAGAAGGAAGACAAAGAAAACGATCTGGCCGCTGCTATCTAATTCTTCATGGATTGTTGGGCACGGAGTTCCTCAATCTCCTTCTTCATCGCCTCCACGACCTCCATCTCCTCTCGCCTCTCATCTGACATCTTCCGCATTGCGGCCATGGCACGGGCTCTTTGCTCGAGAGCGTCAATGCTCTGCATCGCGTACGCATGAAGTTCCTTCACACGCTCCACGGATTCATTCAGCAGCCCCTCGCGCTTGATGTAGAGCTTCGCCAAGTCTTCCAGAAGTTCCTCGGCGAGTTCTTTCAGCCTCCCCTCCGAGGCACTTTTCTTCTCGAGCAGTTTCTTCCAGGCGTCGTTCTCCTCCATAAGTTTCTCCACGAGGTCGGTCGCCCTATCAACGGAGGCGTCGCTCTTCTCCAGCAGCTTCACCAAGTCATTGATCATCGTGTCCTTCCTATCGAGCTTAGCGTGCATGTCGTCGCTGGCTGAGGAATCCACGACTGCCAACTCGTCCAGTTCGTATCCGAGGCGAATGCGCTTGTGATTGTGAGAGCTGTCGCCTCTCCACGAAAGATTCTCCCGGGCTTCTGCGGCGCCACCGGACATCTCTGCTGCGGCCAAAGCGGTGTGGCTGGAGCTCTGTGGCGATTCGGCGGCGCGGTGGCGGGACCTCTCGGTTGCTTCCGCGGCCTTGGTCTTTCTTCCCTGGTTATATCTCGAAGTCGAACCAGAACCCCCCTCCTACCGGCCATGGCAGACGGAATGAAGGACTAACAAAGAAAGGCCCGTTTTTTTGGTGGCAAGGGTGAGGAATGTGCAGTAATTTTCGAGTACGTGTTTGTGTTTTTATAGCCTACTAAAGTAAACAACTGCTAAGTGGGAACACGTTTAGGTTTTGTAGGTGTGAACTGATTTGCGAAAAAAATAGCGCATGGTAATTTGGAATGTGAAAGGAAACAAGCTCAATATTTATTGATGGTTTTAGTTCCCAAGCATGGAATGCTTTATGGTTTATAGAAACCGTTTGGGATGGCGTACGTGGGCCTGCGTTCTCGGATGTGTGTACGTGTGTGCCCACTATTACTGTGGGGTCGGGGCCAAGACCGATGACGGTGTCGTGGCGGGCTAAACGGCCGCCGCTATGGTGGCAGCCTCGGCGGCTGCCCGTGGGGTGGCGGCCAAGGCGGCCACGGCGGCCGCCGGTAGCAGCTGCCTTCGGGCAGCCATGGCGGAGCGTAGTGGGTAGTGCGCTTTTGTGCGCGGTTGTGCGCGGGAACGGGCTCATCGAGCAGACTCGTGGCCCTGCCTGTCAGGGAAATGTGAAAATTAACATAAAACTAAGTTTTTCTTAAATCTTTAAAAGGTTTGTAAATTCTAATCTCAACAACAAACATAACGTGTTGTGGGTGCAGGTTCGATTAGACGGGACGCGTGCGAGGAGTCCGCCGCACAGGCTCAAAGGGATGCGTGCGAGCAGTCCGCCGCGTAGGCGCAGCTGGCTCACCGGGAATCAAGCCCTTTGACCTCGGACCTCCACCCATACAGCCCTATTGTCTCCCAAGTTCTCCATTAATGCTACACCTTCTCCTCCAGTCTTATCTACAAGGGCCGCCGCCGAGGATAGCCTCCTTTTTCGATGGACGACGAGGTGGCCAACAAGCGGGGGCGGGTTGAGGCTGAACCACACGAGCCTCCGGCGAGCATGGACTTCATCAGCAGCATCTCCGACGAGATGTTGGTAACCATCATGTCCCTCCTCCCCATCAAATCTGCCGTCCATACCACCATCCTCTCCAGGCGGTGGCGCCCCCTATGGCACTCCAACCCCCTTGACCTCCTCGACGACGACGAGCTCTGCAGCGGGGATCGCAAACGCTTGGACACATATTCCCACATCCTCGCCACGCACACTGCGCCAGTCAGACGCCTTTCCATCGGCACTTTCCGTTCAAACTACAAGGCCGAACCCAAGTTTCACGAGTGGTTCTTATCCCCCGCCCTAGATCAGCTCGAGGAGCTCAACTATGATGCTGGACATGGGTGCTCGCTGCCTCCGTCCGTCATCCGCCTTGCGCCCACGCTACGCCGCGCTACGTTCATGCGGTGCCTTTTCCCTAAGATTAATGTTGCACACACTCTTCATCTCCCCAAACTGAAGCACCTCGAGCTCATTGGCGTCAGCATCTCAAAGTCGGATTTGGAGCACCGGCTCGGCGGTTGTAAAACGCTCGAGTACCTTCGTCTTCAGATGATGTTTGGGTTCAGTAGCCTCCACATCACTACAACGAATCTCCGTACGATTTATGTGCATGGCTGGTGCCGCAACACGCTGTCAGTTGGGGAGTTTCATGATATGGTCATTGAGAATGCGCCTTTCCTAGAGAGATTGTCTATACTTGATAAAGAAGGCCGAACAAGAATCAGGGTCATTGACGCACCAAAATTGACAGTGTTGGGCTATTCGTGTGCTGAATTCTCCGAACTTGTTACAGCTGGATCCATACCCGTTCAGCTACAACAATCTTCTTCTCATTCTTATTATTGTACATCACATTTTATCTAGTTTTTGTTGATCTATGTTCGGCTGTCATCTAGAAAATGATTCCCACAAGCCTCACATTGTCTCTGCGCACAGTGAAGATCTTGGCAGTACAATCTATCGGCCCCAATCTGGATGAAGTTGTTAAGTTCCTTATATGCTTTTCGTGCACGGAGAAGCTATACGTCGAGGTGATGTTCCTTTCCTATTAATTGTTAACCACAACGGAGTTTAATTTGTTGGTACTTTTACCCATGATTACAATGACAGATGTACTATACATTTTTTTTTGAGATGTTAATCATGAACGATCGAAGATGGCATGTCAATCTATTAGTGTATTTTATAAATCATGCAAATCAAAGAGGCCCGTAGTGTTCAATACTGCATCTAAGCACTGATATGTTGTCTTCGTTTGCAGATACAAGCAGGACTTGGAGTGGAAAAGGTGGTGCAATATAACAATCCCATCGAATGCCTTGAATTCCATCTCACGGAAATTAATTTGAACGAGTACCGAGGCACCAATCCAGAGATTCAATTTGCCAGTTTCTTTGTTCATAAAGCAAGGGTGCTCAAGGTAATGAGGTTTGCACTATATTTAGTGCGCCACAATGGATGGTTTACTAAGCAGTGGTGGCGTCTACAGCGGAATGGAAAAGCCTGTGCAGAAGCTGATTTTCACTTTGGAAGTTCATATGACAGATTATTCGAAAGCGATTCTATCGAGCTGATATATGACTTCTCGGTGGATGATCCCTTCACAGAAATATTTCATCACATGGATCCTGAAGATTGCATTTGATTTCTAATGTCAGTTTGTACCTTGTAATCTTTGAATTTGGGCCTTGTTATGCTGGAATTTGAACCTTGTAATATTTCTGGTATTTGTGATACATTTGAAATTGCATCGTGTTCTTTTTTGTTTATGCAATCATGTTATTATAAGTACATATGTTGTTGTTCTGTAGGCACAACATTGTTGTTGTGCAGACTGAGCAAATCACAGTACACACGGACTAAACTTCGAAACCCGTCGGTGATGATTTCATCAATCGCTGACAATTGTATACCAGCAAATGTTTTTCCACAACACACACAAGTTATTAGTACCAATCGTCTGTGTTATTTCTGGTGTTCGCGCATGATTCTCATTACTCACCTGTTTGCTACATATCGCACACATCTTGTTATGCCGAATCGTTTGTGTTCTGCTGTATCAGCGCACACAGTTTATCCGAGTGAATTGTATGCCGTACTTTGCACACGTTTGTAGTTTTGCTAACCGTTTCTGGTATCTTCTCTAATCACAAACGGTTCATAAGAACTAACTGTCTGCCGTAGATCGCACATGCAACTACTTTCTGAATCGTATTTGATGGATCCACCTTCGCACACAATTCATGCCATTAGCGACGGAGCTTGAACTATACCGTTTGCGATTCATGCATCGCACACAGTTTCGTCGAAGGGTCTCTGATCAATGTGTCATCTTTGGACCATTCTGTAGTAGTGCTAGGACGCTTCCCAGTCGGAATGCATGTAGGGTTAAGGCAGATGGCATGGGTCCTCGCTATCGTTGAAGATTTCCGCTGCGAGTGTATGAAGACTTGTCCATAAAGGTCATATTTGAATAAAACGGTATGTAATGAATGTAAGACTCTTGTTATTCAGTTTCTGTGTCTTCAGTGAGCATTGATCTCTAGGATCACTGTGCACGTACATTCGGTGATCAAGACTTATGAGTCGGGGTCCCAAGAGAGCTGGTACTAGAGCCATCCTTACTGTAGGAAGCCTTAGTTAGCATGGATGTTAGTTAGGACAAATAGATTTTTCCAGACCTTTCAAACCACTTGCAGAAACCCCTATATTTCTTACCTCTTCTTAGTTTCAAAGAAACAAAAGATTTTTGCCTTACCACTTCCACCATTTTTCTCTTGGCTCTCCTCATCTGCTTCTTCAAAAATTTCGCAAACGGTCGCTAGTACCCTTATGCCCGTGACCACTGGATTCCTTGAAATCCTCGTGGGTAACCTGGAAGGAAGCCACCTTGACAGACATTTGCCCACATGTCGTAAACACAAGTTGACGACACCACGACAAGACAACACCAACAGGAGATACCTTCTCGAGGAATGAAGGCGTCAAGACTTGGAAGATGGTGACACCCTCGACACTGCCCCAGGATGATGCAGCCTTGGCATACAATGATCAGGGCTTAGGGTATGCAAGATCCTGATATGCATCGCTAGTAGAGCAACCCTGTCATTACCGTTGTTGTGTCGGCAGCCACTGGTGGATGAGAACCTCGCCATTTGGTCCGCCTCACTATAGTAAGCAGGAAAATGGTTCTCCTCATCCCCCGCTCTTGGTGTCGATGTTGTCATCAACGTAACCGACAGGTTGGACCTCTACCATGCCTTGTTAATGTCAATGCATGAAGGATTGCCCATATGGAACCCTTGACGTCTCAGAAGACAAGAGGGATTATCATGATTAAGAAGACAACAAAAGACCCTGTCAACGACAGCCACAAGGAACCACCTTCGTCCCGTCAACTTACCAGATAAGAAGTTGTTAACGATTCTTCAGGCTCAATCTGGATCATTCGACGAGTAAACCCAAGAAACGTAGCGACACGTGAGGAAGACCCAATAGACTGAAGGTCCTTCTCTCTGAAGCACAAAGCAAACACGACTATTGAGTCCGAGAACCCCTAGGGTAGGATGAGTCATGTATCCCCTATGCGAAGTCGAGTCCGTATGATGTTTCAAATGGAACCACGTTGTGTGTCGCTTGCTTTTACTTGTTTGTGCCTTGATATAAGTCGCACTTTTGCCCTAGGCAACAAGTACGCGACTATATCTCCTAGCTTATCGTAATATCTGTGTTTGGCCTTTTAGACACTTGTTTGATTACATTTGCACTATAGCACCCCCTTTAGGCACCTCCCCTCTATGCTACTTTTCCCTCTCACCTTTCTCGTCAACTGAAGACCTGCAAGACAAGATGCACCCAGGATCCACATCGACAATCAACTAGCACTGAAGACTTGTGATGACAACCTACTCGACCAAGTGAAACCCCCTAGGGTGATGTTCTTCCCTCAAGGATAGAAGTCCTTCCCTAGACCGGCCCAGACCTCACAAGTTACCCCAGCTCGAACCCTTAACCACGTGCTTAACATATGGATTTGCAAGAGAACCAGTTGGCTTCGACAACCTTTGATTAGCACTAGGTTCGTTATGAAACTAGTGATCACAGTGAACAAACACATTAGTTCTTGATCAAGCACTTTGACTGTGATGCCATAGGGAAGATCGTTTTGAGGATATGGGATTAGTAGACCAATGATTTGAGGTGGATATAGTAGATGTCTTGAGGATATAAGCTAAAACCCCTTGGTGGATTATGAGACCTTCATGTTGGAAGAAGGACTTGGTGGATCGAATTAATGGAGTAGCATAACTCACTACTCCCTAGAGTAAACTGGATTTAGTAGGACAATTATGACCACGAGATGAAATTCTTGGTGGTATGATAACTAAATTTTGACAAGTAGTGGTCATTCAGTAATGTTGTTACAATAATGACTTGGAGTAGCAAGTAGGAGTTCTCGTTGGACACGAGATTTGGATTTAAATAGGCAATCCTAATAAAGTGTTGGTCTTAAAGCAAGGCTACATGGTTCGGAGTAATTTGGATTTAGTATAATGATGTTGATCATGATACCATGTTTCACGGTGGATGATAACATAGGAAAGTTGGAGTTGTCAGAGTTGATTTAAGGATCTATATAAGCTTGACCTTGGAGTTTAGTTGGTCATGAGACTGGAAATTCGTGGATATGCTGTGATAATAGCCCTTTCAATGGTTTGTAGATTTTAGGAACTCTAGGAGACTATGTAGAACCCCATCAATATTGGATTTGTAGGAGTGATGGGTCAAGTATTGATTGATGGGATTAATGAACCACTGGGTTGGATTCGTATGAAGGAAACAAGATCTTGGATTGGTATGTTACGTGTTTCCTTGGCATAGAAGTGAAGTGCCTTAGACCTTGGATAGGTTAGTATATCAATTGGATTTGTAGTGTCACAACCAAGCTTAGCAGCTTGTATGCTTTCCTGAGGATTTTTACATAGGGATATATACGAGTTAGCTATAGTATACATATGAGATTTTGGTTTAGTCCTTCTCTCAAAACCTTGGAGTTTAATAGCATGAGTGATGTTGGAGTTGACTTATATGAGATAATACCTTCGACGATATAGGGTGATTTTGTTTGGGGAAATAGGTAGGATTATTGGCACCCAAGAATTGTGCTCAAGGATAAGATGATAGATGATCACCCGCATCCTAAGATCCTTGAAACCCCTAAGCTTTACCGAGCCATAACATGGTCTGATCATGACCATAGGCCTAGACTACGACCAATACTCTAGCTTGACCACCCCAATCCTACCCATAAAAAGGTGGGCTCGAAGAATTTGGACGCGAAGGACCACAAAAGCCGTGGACAAGTGACCACCCAGGACGAATATAGCTCCCAGAAGATTAAGACTAACTGGCCAGAGACTGGTTCCCGGTCTATCTTTCGAGAGCAGGCTGAATCAAAATGTCATCAGTCTAAAAGCCATTCCCGAGTCTTACCCCAAGACCACACCATCAAAACCACACGGTTAATGGATATACCGTCAAGCCCCTCTTAGGTTGACCTATGCCCGCTTCTCTCACATAGCCCATGAGCAATGTGTTTATGTGATATTTGGAGGAATGTGTTGTTGTCCTCATGGATGACATACTTATTTACCCAATAAGAGAAGGTACACCCTAGTCCTATTTTGGACAAGCCCCCAAAGGCACCGATTGCCATGCTTCTCAAGTGTAAGGTTTTACCTTGAAGAAGTTGGACTCCTCGAAGTACTCTCCCTGCAGCAGAAGACATTCTTAACTGAGCAAGATGAAGAACCACTACAGCTGGGAAACCGTGACGAAGAAGAAGAAGCAAGAGAAGTCAACCACCACTCCTGTGTCAGCTACATCATCTAGGCTATGTCAAGAAGCGCCGACGTTCAAGCACGATGAAGCCCTTGGACATCGAGAGAATTAAAGAGCCCCTTGTTTTAAATGGTCACCTATCAGTTCCTGGCTTGGAAGGAACCGAGAAGTTGATAGCACCCCCACTCCACCACTTTGACGGTGTACGGTGAGCATGACGTCCCTACTCTGTTCAGATGCCTGAAACGGAGTGGAACGACTGCCATGACTTTTTTACTAGCCCCTTTTGGACCAATCAAGGACGTGATCCTGACTGGATCATGGTGAACCACCTGTCAAAGGTAGTTCACCCCACTTGCCAAGCTTCAGACCTTGGGGATTGGATGGCTGATCTATACTTTAGGGCGGTCAGCTTATCTGGAACCCCCCTCAAAAACTTTCCTAGGTGGCAGAACCCGTTTTGGCACCAAGTATCTAAGTTTAGTCTCAGGAACGAGACTCAACTCAAACCTTGCCGCAAATGAATACAAAGCGACTAGTCGACCAAACACTCGAAAACACGTTGGAAACGTGCGTTCGTAACTACGAAGACAAATGGCCAAACAAGCAAGCGTAGTTGACAAGAGGATGTTCCTGGACAACCTACTCAAGCAGAAGGTCCCAAAGAGAAGCTTACGCCGACAAACTTCGACGTCCTTACAGTTGAAGACCACGTGCATTGGAAGATCATCTGCTTCAGAAAAGTCGACGATTCCACGTCACCGGAAGGCTACGCTAAGGTCTGACCTTTCTATTCTAACACGAGACATCTAGATGTCACTAACCAATGTGAGTAACCCCAGGACCAGCACGTAGACACACTACTTTGCCCCGTATTCCAACTTTGGAATACACATGCAAGCCAGACCTTTGCTCGAACCCCGTTCATCGGGCCCTTAACTCCGAGTCAGACCTAGCATACTGCAGGAACCCAATTCACCTCTCAGACGAAGTCAAACGATGCACTCGAAGCCGTATTGTCAAGCACTTCAAGGAATAGCTGGGCAACCACACCAAAGCAGAAGCAACATGGAACGTGAAGACTACCTCAACTCTAAATTTCCGCATTTTTCTACGCCTAGCCTAGGAATCTCAGGGACGAGATTCTTGTAAGGGGGGTAGGTCTGTCACACCCTGTGTTTTGCCTCATGACTAAGTTAACATGACTCAAAAATTAGGGCCAACAAAAACTTTTTGTGTGCTTGTGATGCTTGAGTTGATTGCCGATTGCTTGCTTGTGCTTTAATTCATAAAATTCCTTCTACTCTCAAAACCCATCTCCTTGATCCAAAGCTTTGCCCGATGATCATGCCTTGTGTATAGGACATAAAACTATTTTTATAAAATATTATTTTGGCCAAAAAGCATTTATTTAACTTAGGTTTTCAAAAAACCCTGAGTTGAGGCTTGAACTACAAGTCCTTAAATTAGGGTATTGAAATTCTTTCAAAAACTATATTTGAAACCTATTCTATATAAGACTTCCCAAAACCACTAAATATTATTTTTAAAGATTATTTTCCTATTTTATTTAAAGGCTTTTTCTTAAGGCCAGAAATGGTCTTTTATAGGGAAAAATTATTTTAATGCTTTCAAAATATTTGAGAAAATTTAGGGAAACTCAGTGGACATGTCTTTTCCATATATAAGAGTTTCAACACATGGTCATGTTCTAAATATAGGACAAAACCCTCCAAAACCCTTTCTGGATATTTCAAGTATTTGAAATATGTCTACAAAAATATTCTCAAATAAATCCAGTAAAACTCTAACAAGGCACATATGCTTAATGTGATGATCTTGCAAAGTTTCAACCCAATCCAAATGGTTTTGGTTCACAAAGGTGCCCCAAAACCATTCTTGTCCAGATCCAAATTTGATCAACTTTACATTGTCAAGTATCTCCATTTTTTTCTCAAACTTTGTGGACATGTTCTAATCCTCTAATAATGCATCCACGCCAAGTGGTGCATCAAGGAGAATAGATCCACTTGTCCAAATCCCCCCAAACCCATTTCTGCTGATTCCTAGAATTGGGAATTTTTGCATTGCCAAGTTTCCCCATTTGGTCCCAAACTTTTTTGGGCATGCTCTAATCACCAAATAATGCCACCACACCAAGTGGTGCATTAGGAGGAATAGTTTTGCATGACTACATCCAGAGAAAACCATTTCTGTTGATTTCTGGGGTTTACCATGTCTACATTGGAAACTTTCTCTAAATGAGCTCAAAGTTGGTGATCATGCTTATTTATTCCCATCATTTGATCCTGTTAAGTTTCAAAACCAATGGAGCACTAGAGATAACCCAACCAGTGATCAAACACCTTCTGGTGGAATCCAAAGTCCAATAATTGAGCCCCCAGATGACTTCTCCTTGGCCTCCAATTTTTACCACAGCTCCACCATGACCCACAACATCTCTAGTAGCAACCCCAACGGCTAGCTCCATGATCGAGGGGGTGGAACCCCCACTTGCACCCCCTGGACAGCCATTCTCTCTCTCTCTCTCTCTTAGCTTTTCCTCTCTCCTAGCCAACACCCAAAGCATCCAATGTGCTTTCCCAGTATAATACTCCCCCTGCAACTGGTGGACACAAGTGGACACACCAGAGCGCGTCAAAAGCCCTGGCATGACGGCCAAAGTCACGCTCAGGAGCACACTGTCGCGTTCCAGACAGTTGACCTCTCGACCATGGCCACCTCGGGCCTCCCCCGCACGCCAGTCGAGGTCCCTCGATGTTTGGGACACACCATGACCCTGTACCCATCCTCTCTCTCCCTCCCGTTGCCCCTCCTCGCACGCGCACCGGCCGCCCGAGCGCACCAGTGGGCGCGCTCGCATGTGCGACATGTCTGCGCTCCCCCGCTCCCTCTCTTTCCTTCCCTGGTCTGAGACCAAGTCCACGAGAACCGCAAACACGGGCCAGAGGACCCCCGAGCATGCTAGGGACGGCCACGACCCCGCCGGACCTTGGTCCACGGTGAGCTCGCCCCCAGACTATTTAAGCCAAACCCGAACGCCCCTCAGCCCCTCCTTCTAACCATCTCACCTTTAATCGACAGCTCGAACCACCCACGCAAACCCCTCAAGCCTCTATGCTCGGAATTGAGCAGGAGCTCCTTCGTCGTGGGCCACCGTCAACCCGGCGATGCAGGACCCCTCCAGCCTCCATTCCTCCTCCCTGAGCTCCACCTAGACCCCAGGAACCTAAACCCCACTCCAAATCCTCCCTCCCGTGCCCGAATCGTCAGATTCATCATCGCACGCTGCCGTTCTCTGCCGTTGTCGATGCCCTACTCAGCTCAACGCCCCACGACGATCGTGTCCGGCATGAGGAGGACCGCCATGGCCCCCTGAGCACGCCGGTAGGCCGGGCGACTCGATCGGTGGATGGAGCTGCCGGCAAACATCGTCGAGTTCGCTCCCTCTCCACGGCCGTGCGCGAGAGCACGGGGAGAAAGAAGAACCCGACATGTGGGCCCCGCCTGCCAGCGACCCAACGTGTCGGGCCCAGGCCATAAGTGGAAACGGGCTTCGCTCAGAGTTGCCTTTGCTCGGGGAAAGCATATTTCCCCGAGTGCGCCTTCGGGGTGGCCCCTTCGCTGGCGAGGCAGTGCAGCTGGGCCGGCCCACTTCCTATTCAGCGCCTTGGGCGCATTATAGCCCATTCGGTATAATCCTTTTTCTATTTTTATTTCTTCAGAGACTAAATAATGCATAGAATATTCATTTTACCTCCAAATTTAATGATTCAAATTCCTATAATCTTATAAAAATCCCAGATATCATGTGGCATAACTTCCATAAATTTTCACCCCAAGATTTTGCCATGTTCATGTTTAAATTCAAATTTGAGCCTCCCAAAAGCCACTTTGTAAAATCCCTAGAACATACAAATCAAATCCAAATGGAGTGATTCAAATTTACAGAGGCTCTAAAAATCATGCTCTGTTCATCTAGCCATGGTCAACATTTTTCCTATGCTTTATTCTTATTGGGTCAAATAAATGGCCCCATTTTCCATGTAGTTCATCTTAGGGAAATCATAGGAAATTCATCCCAACTCCAAATCCAGTGAAACCACTTTCTAAAATCTTCTAAAATCATTCCCTATTTGATGAGTGCATTCACTCATTTTTACTAAAATATTTTCTGTAGACTTCTCATAAGACCATTAATCCCTCCACTTCCACCATTCAAAAAGCCTCATTTATCCAACTCTAGTAGGGCCACTTTAGGAATTTTTCTTATGACCAGAGGTGTCCAAGAAAAATAAAATTCCTATTTATAGAGAACTTTTACTTCTCTGCTTGTTGTGTTGCTTATTATGGTTGTTTCCGTTGGTAGTTGACGAAGTAGACGGTGTGCTCGGAGTTGGACCAGAAGCTTGAGAAGACCACAAATACTTTGCTGAGCCAGGCAAGCAGCCCTTTGACCATGTCTAAAGAAACCTTTTTATTCATGGCATATAGCACATTATTTTTGATGTATTGGTCATGATGCCATGGTGACCACCTTGATGGGTTACCTCCGGTACCTCCTCATTGATACTTGCATGACATGACTCTACTTATGCTTAGAGTTGTGTGGGTGGGGGAGTAGATAGGATGCCAGTAGATGCTACGCAAGTGGGATGGGAATATGCATGGTGTTGAAAGCAAAGTGTTTTCAAAGACTTTTCGAAAACCCCGTCGGGTGCCACTAATGCCCGAGGGAGATGATGATGAGCTAGGTGACCACTTGAGGAAGAAGTGGTGTATCGGAGCAAGATGTGTGTGGGTGTTTTCAAAAACGGATTAGATTTAAGATTTGTCGACCGTTCCCAACCTTACATGTACAACCACGATACACCTTATGGGACGGGGCTTTGTTGATTACTTTGGTCAATGCTAGCAGAGAGCCCGCATTACTAGTGGCGAGAGAGCTAGAGTTACTCTCTCGATACGGGGTCGTGTCAGGTAGGGCAACCATGGGCTGTTTTTACGGACACCGGGCACACCGTTGCGTCCCTTCACGGATGGTACTATGTTGAGCAAGGCTCGTGTTTGTACATCATGAAGACATGGGCTAACGAGTGGACTCTTTGTTTAGTGTCGACAAGGGAAAGGCATTGTTCGGGTGCTTACCTTGGGTATGTAATATACCGCGAGTCGTGGATGACACGGAAGTTCCCCGAGTCTTGTGGGTAAAGTGTGTAACCTCTGTAGAGTGTAAAACTATTCGAATAGCCATGTCCACGGTCAAGGACAGTTGGGTGGTGTTTCTTAAACTACGTCCATATGTTTTCACCAAAACTTGGTGTGTGTGTGTGACAAAGAGATACTTGAGCTAAGTCGGAAGACTTGATGAAATGATTGAACATGAGATGTTCAGCCCCTATTCATATTGATATCTGTAGCATGTTCATGTGGTTACTCGGAACCTCATGATGCATGCTTTTACATGTTGATAGGACATACCATTGCACTCAAATTAGCATTCCGCAAAATTACCTATTAGTGCTATATCATGCTCTGTTGTACCTTGTTCCAAACATGGGTTGCTTGCGAGTACATTCAAAGTACTCATTTGCTTGCCACAAGTTATTTTATTGGCCAGGCATGAAAGAACATGATATAACGAAGAGTACCTCGGTGACGAACGTGCAAGCTAGGATGCTTCCCAGTCGGAATGCCTCTAGGGTTAAGGCAGATGTGTAGGATCGAAAGTATGTCTAGAGGGGGGGGGTGATTAGACTACTTGAGCAAATAAAAATTCTACCTTTTCCCAATTTTAAGTGTTGGCAGATTTTAGCAATGATAGCAATTCAAGTACACCCTACACATGCATGTCTAAGAGTATAGCAGCGGAAAGTAACGACAAGCAAATGTAGTAGAGGGTAAGGAGGAAGATCAAACGCAATTTGGAGACACAAAGATTTTTCCCGTGGTTCCGATAGGTGGTGCTATCGTACGTCCACGTTTATGGAGTCTTCAATCCACGGAGGGTAGCGGTCATGAGAGTCCATGGAGGGCTCCACCCATAAGGGTCCACGAAGTAGCAAACTTGACTATTCCATAACGGCTTCCGTCCGTGAAGGACTAGCCTCACTATGGGTAGATCTTCATGAAGTAGGCGATCTCCTTGCCCGTACAAACTTCTTGGTTCAACTCCACAACACGAAGTAGGAGGCTCCCAAGCGACACCTAACCAATCTAGGAGGCACCACCCTCCAAAAGGTAATAGGCTCGGTAATGTCGATGAACTCCTTGCTCTTGTGCTGCAAGATGATAGACTCCTCAACACACAATCACTCTCTCACAGATTTGGCTTTGGTGGAAGAGATTGATTTGGTGGAAAGCAACTTGGGGAGGCTAGAGATCAAGATTCGTATGGATGGAGTGGAATGGCTTGATCTCAACACATGAGTAGGTGGCTCTCTCTCAGAAAATTGGATGGGGCAAGTATGGAATAGTTCTGAGTGCTTCTCTTACGAGTGGGTGGTGATGAAGGGGTATATATAGGCATCCCCAATAATCCAACCATTACACCTAAAATGACCAACTCGGTGACACCGAAGTATAAAACTCGGTGGTACCGAGTTGCTCCAAAGGTAGCAACTTTTGAATCTCGGTGAGACCGATACAAAGATCTCGTCAGTACCGATTAGGTGACCAACGGTCAGTTTCCACAACTCGGTGACACCGATCCAAAATCTCGGAAATTCCAATTTTAAGAATCGAGGTAACAGAAAGTTGGCAAGCTGAACTCGGTGGCACCGAAGCAGAATCGGTTGCACCGAAGATCTAGGGTTTGGCATGGGTCTGTCTGAGGTGAGAATCGGTGGGACCGAGTGGAAAATATTGGTAGCACCGATTTTCATGATAGGCTTGGACAAACTTTTGTGGAAGAGCTTGTGGGTGTTTTTGGTGACTATCACTTGTGCACGTGGAGCATATTGTTCACCAACAGTACCTTACCCCCTTTTAATAGTATTGGCTTTCCTATGGACTCAAGGTGATTTCTCACAAAGTAAAATGTAGAGTCCTCTTGCTTGAAGCTTTGCCAATCCAATTCCTTGCATCTAGGGGTCTCTCCACAATCCTTTTGCTAACCCATCATTGAACTTTTCCTGAAATATACTTAGTGGAAACATTAGTTCAATGACATATATGTTGTTATTAATTACCAAAACCACCAAGGGAGCAAATGTGCTTTCAAGATGGCATGGGTCCTCGCTAACGTTGAAGATTTCCGCTGCGAGTGTATGAAGACTTGGCCATAAAGGTCATATTTGAGTAAAACGGTACGTAATGGATGTAAGACTCTTGTTATTCAGTTTCTGCGTGTTCAGTGAGCATTGATCTTTGGGATCACTGTGCACGTACATTCGGTGATCACGATTTATGAGTAGGGGTTCCCACAATATATAAAAGGGAAAAAGAAATAAAAGGTAAATAATTGCAAGGTTTTTAGGGTCTTCGAAATATTATTTAAATCGACCCGGGGCCATAGTTTTCACTAGAGGCTTCGCTCTCGAACGCATAGCATACAATGGGTAGACAAATTACGGTTGGGTAACTGATAAAAAAGCTCACTGTTATGATTTTATTCATGGCAATGATCATCTATATGAGATGTAGTCATTAAACACCCAATGCTTTTGTCTGATGTTATTATCTTAATTATCGGGGCAACCCCGCGAGATGGATATGGCCTTTGGTAGGACAACTGATTCTTGATGCAAGACTCGTGTCGGTCAAGATGTTATTTGGACACATCCCCCGCTCCGATATGAAGCAAGCACCTCTTGATGGGTGAATTCCTGAGCACAAACTAATATCATTTTTATCCCAACACAAATGCATGGTTGTAAGCATTAAGACCTCATCCCCGTACCTTCTTTTTATTATAAGTGTTTGAATCACTATTTGCTTGTTGATTCGGTCAAAAGTTTGATTTGACACTTTGGAAAAAGCTTTCTAGAGACCATAGCTTCAAGGGAATCTTCCTCTCGTGGGTTCGATACGTAGGGCCACCTCTGGGGAAATAGGTGCGGGATACCCTTTCTTATTCCAACAGCGCATCAATAAAAAGGAGATATCAAGCCCTTTTTCTAGCGTCGTTGCCAGGAAGGAGTTTAGTATTCCTAGTCTTTTTGTTTAGAGTTTTCGTTAAAGTTAATTTTCAGTTTTTGTTTTTACTTTTCAGTTTTCATTTTAAGTTCTATTGCAAGTCTTTTCAGTTGATTTTTTTTAACTATGGCTCATAACCTTGGGAGTTTTCCTACTCCTCGCAACAATTTCATGCATGAACTAATAACACAACCTGATGTTGCACCTGCAGAATATGAGATCAAACTGAACCTAGTTTCCATGGTTCAACATGCCCAATTTGGAGGCTTTGCTTTTGAAGCAGGTTTCAAGCAAGAGGAACATGAGCCACTAGCACTTGCATGGGATAGAATGAAAGATGCTATAAGAAATTGCCCCAATCATGGAATGGAGGAGTGGTTAATCCTTCATATGTTTTATAATGGCTTGAATCACATGTCAAAAACTACGCTTGATATAGATGCACGAGGATCAATGATGCTAAAGCCCATCGAAGATGTCAAGAATATACTAGATGATATGCAAGATAACCATGCCCAATGGCACGTTGAGAGAACCACCAAGAAGGTGAATGGCATAGAATAAAATGGCTCAGAGTTGACAACCAAGCTTGAAGAACTTATCTCTTTGATGAAAGGTAAAGAAGAGGTAAATGTCAATGCCATCACTAATGAAGATACTAGTGATGTGAACTTTATTGCTTGTAATAGCTATAATCCCAATTGGAAAAATAATGGTTCTGCTCCTAAACTTCCTTATCCCTATAATGGAGGAGCATCCAACAATTTTAATGGAGCTAATGGTAGCAATAGAAATACTCTTGAAGAAACTCTTAAAAGTTTTATTGCTAACCAAACTGAGTAGAATGAAAACTTCAAGAATATCTGGAAGAATCATGACAACTTACTTGGTAAATTGACCGATAAGGTTGTTGTACTAACAAATAACGCGAAGATACTTGAAGCCAGATCCAAGAATATGGAGGCACAAGTGGCAAATAGAGTAGAGAGCCAAACCTTGATTTTGGCCAAGTTTGCAGGTAAACCGGAGCCTAACCCGGTTGAAGAAGTTAAAATGGTAAGAAGCAACAAGGAAAAGGCTGAGGTACTTGACACAAGCCATGTAGCGGTGCACAGTTATACCTTTGCAAATTTTGTCAAGATGATATCCATGAAGTATCCACTACCAGAGGTAACTAACGAGTAGGCATATAATGTCATTGTTGAACAATTTGCAACCAAGGTACGTGAACTTGATGAAAGGAAAAAGCTATTCAATAAGTTACCAACTAAGCAAGAGGATGTTTTTGAACCTACAGAGATTGAGATAGGATTTAATAAATTCAGTGCTTTAGGTGATCTAGGGGCAAGTGTTTCCACTATCTCCAAATCTGTTTATGATAGTTTCAATCTTGGTCCTCATGCTAATACTAAGATTATATTGAATATGGTTAACTCTACTTTTACTCAGGCAGTAGGCATTAAGCATGGAGTTATAGTTCAAATTAATGATTGCGAAGTCATGATTGATCTTGTTATAGTAGATATGCCTGAAGATCCATTTGCTCCTATAATTCTCGATAGACCTTTTCTAAGGACTACCAAAGTTGTGATATATGTGTTTGAGGGAAATGTTCATTTTGATTTACCAGCTAAAGATCTTTTTATAAGGCATTTCCCCAGGAAAAAGAATTGAAGACCTACACACGAGGTGGCATCATTTTGAATGCCAGGAGCTATGCATGGTCTCGGTGTTCTAGCACCACCATGATCACCACTACAGACAAGCTATCCGACCGAAAACAAGCACTTCGTGGGAGGCAACCCACACGAATAAAGTAGGCAAGTAAGTTTTTATTTTTATTTTTAATACAAGAGTGATTGAAGTAACATATGAAGAAGTGAATTTGGAAGAGATGTTCTAGTGAAGGCCTAGCCTTGTGCAAGATGATTTATATGTTAGATTAATGTTTGAATGCCTGGAAATATGTCTATGTATTTCTATGGAACGAACACCACAGGAAAACAAAGAAAAATACAAGTTTCGGAAGAAACGGACCAAAATACGGCCTATGTTGTGACCGCAGTGGTTGTATGGGCGGTCGTTTGACCTGCAGGAGGTTCCAACACAAACAGCGAGAGACAACAGAGAGAAGGAGTGCACACACTCGTTTTTGCGGTCGTTTTGAATTTCTGCAGAAACCATCGACGAGTCCAGAGCGTTCGACGATGTTCCAAACGGGTGCATGCGCCCGTCCTAGTGGTCGTTTGACATCTTCGACTAGAAGCACAAAAAGAACAGAACGAACGACGACATTCAAAACAAACGCTGGTGTCCGTTTCAGCGGTCGTTTAATCTGCACAAGGGCAAAGGTGAGTTAAACCGGGTTGAAGATGACATTCCATGAGCGTTCGTTACGCACGCCAGCGGATCCAACAAGCCCAAGGAAGGAGGTATTTCGCCCCCATCTTTCTCTCTCTCTCTTTTCTTCTTCTTCTTCCCCCAAACCTCTCCAAACCCGAGCAAAACTTCGCCCGATCTCTCTACTCGTTTGTTTTCAATTTGAATTCTTCCATGTGATCGATCTACGGTGTGTTTCTCCTCCGATCCTAAAGTTATTTTTTGTGACTGCATGTTCTTCATGCCTAGCATTTTCATGTCTAGGATATGCATATTTTTGATTCAAACTTGAGTTTGGCATGGATTTGTTGATGTTTTTAGAGGAGTATGATGCTGTGAGTACTGTAGGATCATTGTTGTTTAATTATATTGGGCTGAAAAATTGTGTTGTAGATGTTTACCCGGAGGTCTTCTTGCATACGCAGTGGTTCGAGTTCATCCACCGCACAACCGCAACAAGTTTTCACTCAAGGGATTGTCTTCCCCGACAGTGGAGCGAGGAAGAAGTTCCATAAGCTCACCACAAGGAAGATCAAAGAAACCAAATGGGATTGTGCGAATACTCTCACCAACCTAGGTATCACTCATGATTTTAATTTGCTTTGTCATAATGCTGGGCCGCATCATTCTGTTTATCAGGGGTGTGAGACTTAAGAATGATTGATGCTTGAGTTTCATAGTACTCTCTCGCACAATGTGGGTTTAATGCCAAATGCATATGCGGAGGAGAGGATCCCTTTTCGTCTCCTTGACCAAGACTTTGACATCACGTTTGTTGAGTGGTGCAACTACTTTGGCTTCTCCAACAATGATGATGATATTAGATATCTTTATGATTTCACTGACCTACACCCAAGGCAATCCTTTTACCAGATGAGTTATCATGTCTCTAGGCAAAGAGCCAGTTGCATTGAAAATCCTGCTATACATTATTTCTACTATGTTATCACTAACTCGTTGCAGGCACGAGGAGAAGTTTCTAATGTGAATGATGAGAACATGCTAGTTTTTGGAAAAGCAGCAAACCTGGACGTCGGTTATTCGCCCAACCTAGGGGCAATACTTTTGCTACACCTCGCGCATCAAGCAAATCATGCACAAGGAGATATCGTGTGTGGATGAGTGATCACCATGTTGGCCAACTCCCTTGGTCTCAACCACAATCATCTCCGCCCCGTTGTCGATAACACCCTTGTTAACATTCGTGTTCTTACTAGTGCTGGAATGGTAATAGTTTGTAATGGCCGTCATTGTATCAAAATTCCTAGAGTGGCGTACCTGTTTCCCACACCTATGCCTAATCATTTCTCAATCGAGAATGGACAATTGGATTATGTTGCACAAGAAGGAGATGCAACTTTTGACCAAGAAGGGTCAAAACTTGAACAAGTAGATGAAGAAGAACTTGCCACCGACAAAGAGTAGGAGCAACCCCAGCAAGACTACACCACCTACGCGGACCTCAACAACCTCCAGGGCTCTATCCATGATATGATCAAACTCGCATCATCCCTGAGAGGCACGACCACCAACATGAACATGGACTTCTCCATCTGGAGGCGGGAGTGGGCTGTGAGGGAGTCCGTGACTAAGGGTCCTCGGGCCTCCGGTCTATCTCTCACAAATCGGGTTGATGGGCCGCTCTATGCCCCTTATCAGGAGCCCGAGCTATGAGGCGTCTCCATGTTGAGGAAGGAATTCTCCGGTGCCTTGGTGCATTCTCCAAGTCAAGATAGAAGATTCGGCATATTCTTTCCCTGATGGCAACCGACCATGTGTAACCCTAGGTACCCCTGGTGTCTATATAAACCAGAGGGTTTAGTTCATAGAGGACAAGATCCTTATACTCATCTAGGGTTTGGTTCATTTGATCTCGTGATAGATCGACTCTGTAATTGTCATACACACATAAATATAATCAAGCAGGACATAGGGTTTTACCTCCTCGAGAGGGCCCCAACCTGGGTAAACACTGTCTCTCTTCCATCATGTTCCCCATCGATCCAAGATCCACAGCTCGGAACCCCCTACCCGAGATCTGCCGGTGTTGACATTGACATTGGTGCTTTCATTGAGAGTTCTGATGTGGGATCACCGAAAAGATTGATGGCTCGCCTAACCATTAGCAGTGACGTCTGCAACATGGGCGTTTTCGTCCCTGGACAGATCTTCGCGTTTGGCAGCGTCGTGCTGCACGCTGATTCGACCGGCCACCTTGGCCGGATCGGAAGTTTCTCCCCCAATCAGGAGATCGGGTTCGGGAACCTAGAGTTCTTTGCTAACCCCCGAGGGGATCTGATCCTTACCGTGTTCACGGCCACGCCCGATGAGCCCGGGAATTCCGAAGCTTTAACTTCGGGCCTCCAGCTCGGCCCTGTCCTCGGGCCGGTCCTAACCTCGGATCCAGCCTTGAGTTCAGAACCGATCATAGCGTCCGAAGACCAGGGGTCATCCTTGGCCGAGCACGCTCCTCGCATCAACGTGTCGGAGCCTAATTTCCAAAGACTCTGGAGGACTAATCCGGCTGACCTCTCGCTATTGTACGAGACGCTGGTCCGGATCGAGACAATGAACATTGCGCATGATCCGCCCCCGACCCATGATTGGATCGGCTTTGAGGCAGGCCATGGGGAATTTTACAACCCACCTACCACCCACTTTGTAGCCACTATCAAAGATTTAACCGTTATGCTGGACTACGCCTCCGAGGAGGCCGAGGACATAAATGAAGACGTCGATGACGCCCCCCCTCCCACCACCGGGCGATGGACATCCATCTCCACCTATGATGTCTACATAGTGGACACCCCCGGCAATAAGGGCGACGGCTCCTCTAGAGAGGATGATGACAAGACCATTGAGGAACCGTCCAAACGCCGACGCCAGCACAAACGATCAAAGGCATGTTGTAAGGAAAGCAACACTAGCACTGGGGAAGACGATACCCCGGACAATGTGGAGGACCTCGACAATCCAGTTTCCTCCGAACAACACCTCGAGTACTCGGAGGGACACGAGGATCATCACAAACCCGAGGACCCCAATGACTCCAAGGATAGCAGTTACCTCCCTCCCTCCGATGAGGAAGTGAGCCTCAGAGCCGAAGATTTTATTGTTCCTGAGGACCCATTGGATCAAGAACAGTTCAAGCGGCAACTCATAGCCACCACCCGAAGCCTGAAGAAGAAGCAGCAGGAGATAAAAGACGAACAAGATACCCTCAATGATAGAGGGATGAAAGTCCTAGCAGTCGAAGAAGGGTACATCAAAGAACGGCCGGATCAAACGAAAAGCTACCCGCGCCGACGTCTGCTGCCGCAATTCGACAACAACCCCCTTGAGCCCGCACCCCCCAGGCACACTCAAGGCAACCAGCCAGACTGCCCCCTTCGAGGACGGGACATGACGACTGGAGAAGCCAAAGATCTTCCTGCGCTCCCCCGTAGGAGAGGAAAAGAGACATCACAGCCTAAAGACCCATATGACCTACGACACGACCTGGATGCTAGAATGGGCCACACCAGATCCATCTATCGATCTAGAGGGTACACTCCCGCTAGACGGGACGAATACCAGGACTGGCTCGACCGAAACGATAGAGTTCGGGAACAACATCGGGCCCGGATGAGGGACGATCTCCGGCGTGACGTAGCTCGGGTCAGGGGCGCTGCCCACCCAATGTGCTTCACAAATGAGGTGATGCAGCATCAATTCCCCGAAGGGTTTAAACCCATAAACATCGAACAATATGACGGGACAACACACCCGACCGTTTGGATTGAAGATTTCCTTCTCCACATTCATATGGCTCGAGGAGATGATCTCCACGCCATAAAATACTTGCCCTTACAGCTTAAAGGGCCAGTGCGGCACTGGCTAAATATTCTCCCCGAAAACTCCATTGGGAGCTGGGAAGAGCTCGAGGATGCTTTCTGAGCTAACTTTCAAGGCACATATGTCCGGCCTCCGGACTCTGACGATTTAAGCCATGTTGTTCAAAAGCCCACAGAGTCAGCCCGACAATTCTGGAATCGGTTCTTGACCAATAAGAACCAGATCGTCGACTGTCCGGACACCGAGGCAATAGCGTCTTTCAGTCACAATATCCGGGATGAATGGCTAGCTCGTCAGCTCGGCCAAGAAAGGCCAAGAACAATGTCATCTCTCACATCACTCATGACCCGCTTTTGCGCGGCAGAGGACGGTTGACTAGCCCGTCAAAACAATAATCCCGAAGACCCCGACACTTCCGAAGTTCGGGATGGAAACGGGAAACCACGACGCAACAAGAATAAGCGCCGACAAGGCAACGGCGATGCCGAGGATACGATAGTCAATGTTGGATTCAGCAACTCGAAATCAGGACCGCGGAAGAAGTCCTCCAAAGGGAGCCGGGATGGACCGACCGTACTGTACAAAATCATGGATAGGCCCTGTCAAATCCACGGCAACCAAGACAAGCCAGCCAACAACACCAACCATAATTGTTTGCTGATCAAATAGGCCAGCAAACTCATAGCCGAGGAGCAAGGCAAGGGCCCCCGCAGCGAGGACAGTGATGAGCCTCGCGGGCCGAACAATGGCGGCCATAAGCAATTCCCTCATGAGGTAAAAACTGTGAACATGATCTACGCCATACATATACCAAAGAAGGAGATGAAAAGTGCGCTACGGGAAGTCTATGTCGTAGAGCCCGTAGCTCCGAAATTCAACCCATGGTCTGCATGCCCGATCACTTTTGACCGTAGGGACCACCCGACCAGTATCCGGCATGGAGGATCGGCGGCCCTGGTACTTGACCCCATCATCGATGGGTACCACCTCACTAGAGTCCTCATGGACGGAGGCAGCAGCCCCAATCTGATTTACTCAGATACGGTGAGAAAAATGGGTATTGATCCATCAAGGATCACACCCAGCAACACCACCTTTAAAGGAGTAATCCCAGGCATCGAAGCCCACTACACGGGCATTGTGACTCTAGAAGTAGTGTTCGGCTCGCCCGATAACTTCCACACCAAAGACTTGATCTTCGACATTGCTCCTTTCCGCAGCGGCTATCACCCACTCCTCGGACGTATAGTGTTTGCTCGCTTCAAAGTCGTCCCCCATTACGCGTATTTGAAGCTCAAGATGCCTGAACCCAAGGGTGTCATCATCGTTAGTGGCAACACGGAGCGTTCACTCCGAACAGAGGAACACACAGTAGCTCTGGCAGCCAAGGTCCAGGTCGGCAATGCGACGCCGAAGCCCCAGTTCGCTGTCAAGGCACTAGGGGCTAGCAAACGAGGGCCATATCTCAGACTTCGGAGTCCTCCCATGCTCCACATAAATAGGAATACACTCCCCACTACATAGCCCGGATGGTCGCAAGGTATGTACCTTGGAGTAACAACTTCGCACTCAAAATACCACAGGCAACTGTGGGGGCCTACTATCCAAAAACCAAGTGCTCGGCTTGACCGAGCTATGGTCAAGCACGTCTTCGGACAAAAAGTAGGTACCATATCGGACCTACCCAGCATCAAGCTAACACATTACGGCAGCCTCCCAAGACTCTCTCTCGAAGGTCCGTCCGCCGGTCACCATCCCCTCCAAAGGATCGAATCCCTCCAGAGCAAAGGCGCAGGCATGCAGCAGGGCACAGTAGGGATGTCAAACCACTCACAAAAAGCCATATGTTAACCTTTCCTCTGTAAAAGTATATTCCTAAATATAAGTATCTGTAATAATTGCTTTGGCAGTTCGGATTGTACGGTTAGATGTCACGAGCTTATTGGAAATAAAGACCATTTTTAGGTCCTAGTGCAGTCTGTTACATCGAATCATTTCTTTTTGCTCTCCGATGCTGAAGCAAACTAGTTCGATATGTATTTTCCTAGATGCGACCGGCTAATAGACCGGGGGCTTGACTATAAAACTCGCCCTAAGCATAATACCAGCACTATCCTATGTGCTCGGCATCACGGATACTGCCTTAAATGAATCGGTTCCGAATTATGTCTTGGGCCAATAGTTGGGTTGCCCGGCTCCTGTGTTTCCCCTCCTACGTTCCGCTTGTTCGGCTAGGAGGGTAAAGGGAGCACCACTACGATTGTATTTCGAGCTAGCCTGGTTAAGTACCTCACTGGAGAAAGCTGAAAACTGATTGTCATAATAAGCGCAAACTGGTCGGCTATCCGATGACAAGTGTCAAACTAAAAATCGATGGAGGTTAGGCCATGTTATACGAAGGGTCTGTATTCGCACAGACCATGTGATAATGGTTTCAAACTCGGCATACCCGAACATCACATGATACTGGCGGCTGACGTGGCTTGAGACTACGTCGGTATTTCCCCAAAGAGGAAGGGATGATGCAGCACAGCTACGGTAAGTATTTCCCTCAGTTATGAAACCAAGGTATCGAACTAGTAGGAGGACCACGCAACACTATGTATGGTACCTGCACACAAAGAACAAATAGTTGCAACCCAACGCGTAAGAGAGGTTGTCAATCTCTCAACGGTAAAAAGATAGATTAGATTGTAGATTGGATAGATAGATCGCACAAGAAAACAAAATAAAAGAGGCAAATAAAAAGTGCAGCAAGGTATTTTTGGGTTTTTGGAATAATAGATCTGAAAACAAAAGCGGAAAAAAGATAGATCGGAAAGCAATATGTTGGAAAAGTAGACCCGGGGGCCGCAGGTTTCACTAGTGGCTTATCTCATGAGTATAGCACACGGTGGGTGAACAAATTACTGTTGGGCAATTAATAGAAGATCAAATAATCATGACGATATCCATGGCGATGATCATTATATAGGCATCACGTCCAATATTAGTAGACCGAAACGATTCTGCATCTACTACTATTACTCCACACATCGACCGCTATCCAGCATGCATCTAGTGTATTAAGTTCATGGAAAACGGAGTAATGCTATAAGAACGGTGACATGATGTAGACAAGATCTATTCATGTAGGAATAGACCCCATCTTGTTATCCTTAATAGCAATGATACAAGCATGCCTTGCTGCCCCTTCTGTTACTTGGAGTGGACACCGCAAGATCGAACCCATCACAAAGCACCTCTTCCCATGGCAAGAAAAATCGATCTAGTTGGCCTAACTAAACCAAAGATTCGAAGAAGAAATACGAGGCTATAAGTAATCATGCATATAAGAGATCAAAGAAGACTCAAATAATATTCATCGATAGAAACTGATCATGAACTCAAAATTCATCGGTTCCCAACAAACACACCGCAAAAAGTCATTACATCAAATAGATCTCCAAGAGACCATTGTATTAAGAATCAAAAGAGAGAGAGAAAGCCATCTAGCTACTGCCTACGGACCCGTAGGTCTATGGTGGACTACTCACGCATCATCGAAGAGGCACCAATGAGGCTGATGAACCCTTCCGTGATGGTGTTAGATTGGATCTCGTGGTTCTGGAACTTGCGGCGGCTGGATGTATTTTTTCTCGACTCCTTTAGGGTTTCTGGAATATTTGGGTATTTATAGAGCTAAGAGGCGGTGGAGGGGGTTCCCGAGGCGGCCACAACCCACCAGGGCGTGCCCGGGGCCTCTGGCGCGCCCAGGTGTCTTGTGGGCCGCCTGAGCTCCCTCCTGGTTACTTCTTAGGCCCACTCGCTTCCTTCTAGTCGAAAAAAAATCTCCAAAAAGTTTTGTCGCGATTGGACTCCGTTTGGTACTTATATTCTGTGAAGTAAAAAAAACAAGCAAAAACAGCAAGTGGCACTTGGCACTATGTCAATAGGTTAGTCCCAAAAAATGATATGAAGTTGCTATAGAATGATTGTAAAACATCCAAGAATGATAATATAACAGCATGGAACAATAAAAAATTATAGATACTTTGGAGACGTATCAGCATCCCCAAGCTTAATTCCTACTCGTCCTCGAGTAGGTAAATGATAAAAACAGAATTTTTGTTGTGGAATGTTGCCTAACATGTTCATCACATATTCTTTTCTTTTGAAGCATGGACATTTGGACTTCTAGATGGTTCAAAGCAATAGTCTAGTTTTGACATAAAGACTTTAATACTCAAGCATGCCAACAAGCAACCATGTCTTTCAAAATATCAACACTAAAGAAAGTTATCCCTAGCCCATCATGCTCAATCATTGATCCATTCATGAAACACACTCAAATATTAACTACACTCAATGCACAAGTATGATCATAGTGCCCCCTAGTTGGTGCTTTATAAGAGAAGATGGACACTCAAATAAAAGTAAAAATTGCATAAAGGAAATAGATAGGCCCTTTGCAGAGGGAAGTAGGGATTTGTAGAGGTGCCCGAGCTCAAAGCTTAAATTGAGAGAGAAAAATATTTTGGGTGGCATGCCTTTCCTGTCAACGAAAACGACAAAGTAGTTCTCAATACTTTCCATGCTAGATACATCATAGGTGGTTCCCAAACATAAAGTAAAGTTTATTCCTTTTTCCACCATTTTTTCACAATCCATGGCTAGCCGTATCCACGATTTCCTTCCATACCAACACTTTCCAAGTAATTTATTATTTGACAACATAAATAAATTTCTTTTTCATTTCGGGACTGGGCATCCCTATTACCGTCGTACTCTCGTGCAATGACAAGTGAATAAACACTCATCTTGAGAATAACACATCTAGCATGGAAAAATATTGGACACCCCCTACCGTTTCATGAACGGTACGAGCACACAAAAAGGAAATTCATTTTGAAAATTAGAGATGGCACATACAAATTTGCTTAGAACGGCATGGAAATACCGCATATAGGTAGGTATGGTGGACTCATAAGGCAAAACTGGGTTTAAGGATTTTGGATGCACAAGTAGTATTTCTACTTAGTACAAGTGGATGCTAGCAAATAGATTGAGAAGCAACCAACCAAGAAACGAAAATTCACATAAACGGGCATTGAGCATAACTAACACCGAATAATGCACCATAAGTAGGATGTAATTTCATTGCATAACTATTGACTTTCGTGCTTTCATAGGGAATCACAAACCTTAACACTAATATTCTTACTAAAGCATAATTACTCACCAACATGACTCACATATCACTATCATCATGTCTCAAAACTATTACAAGGAATCAAGTTTAATTTGTCCAATTATCTTCATGAAAGTTTTTATTATATCCCCCTTTAATATCTATCACTTTGGGACTAGTTTCATATATTGTCATTGCTTTTTACAAGCTCAAACAAATTTAAGTGAAGAACATGAGCATAAAAGTTTCATCTCTCAAAATAATATAAGTGAAGCATGAGAGAATTTCTTCAAAAGTTACTAACTCTCAAATTAATCTAAGTGAAGCATGAGAGTATTTCTTCAAAAATTTAAAGCACACCGTGCTCAAAAAGATATAAGTGAAACACTAGAGCAATTCCATAGCTCAAAAAATTGAAGTGAAGCATATAGAGCAATTCTAACAAACCATAGCATAATTTTGGCTCTCTAAAATAGGTGTGTCCAGCAAGGATACTTGTGACAAACTAAAAAGAAAATCAAGCAAAGACTCAAATAATACAAGACGCTCCAAGCAAAACTCATGATATGTGACGAATAAAAATATAGCTCCAAGTAAAATACCGATGGTCGTTAGAAGAAAGAGGGGATGCCACTAGGGATATCCCCAAGCTTAGTTGTTTGTTTCTCCTTGGTTATTATCTTGGGGGTGCTGTAGCATCCCCAAGCTTAGGCTCTTTTCACTCCTTGTTCCTTCATCCATCGTGATCTCACCCAAAACTTGAAAACTTCAATCACACAAAACTCAACAAAACCTTCGTGAGATCCGTTAGTATAATAAAGCAAATCACCACTCTAAGTACTGTTGCAAACCCATTCATATTTTATTATTACATTATAACTACTGTATTTTAACTTTACCATGGCTTATACCCTTCAATACAAACCATAGATTCATCAAAACAAGCACACAATGCAACGAAATCAGAATCTGTCTAAAACAGAACAGTATGTAGTAATCTGTACTCTAACCATACTTATGTAACTCTAAAAATTCTGAAAAATTAGGAAAACGTAAAGAATTTGTATAGCAACACTGTGTTGAAATTTCATCTCATTATCATGCTCCAGCAAAAAATGAAAATTCATGCACTGTAGTCAAAGTTTCTGTTTCAGATTCAGCATTGTTTCTACTCATCTTGTGAATCATCCCAAAGGCTTTACTTGGCACAAACACTAAATAAAACATAAAAAACACAATCATAACAGAGGCACAATTGTGTCAACACTCAAGGACAGATAGAAAAAGTTAAAAATAAATTTTATTCATTGGGTTGCCTCCCAACAAGCTCTTTCTTTATAGCCATTAAGATAGGCTTGAGATTTCAATGATGCCCTCACGAAAGATAATAATAGCAACACAAAGAGAGAATCATGACGCATATGTAAAACACACTTAAGTATAACATACTTCCTATGCATAGGAATTTTATAAGCAAACAAATT
Source organism: Elymus sibiricus (assembly GCA_039707655.1). Classification (NCBI taxonomy): domain Eukaryota; kingdom Viridiplantae; phylum Streptophyta; class Magnoliopsida; order Poales; family Poaceae; genus Elymus; species Elymus sibiricus. The sequence goes on along the minus strand of CM077675.1, from coordinate 296,410,230 downwards.
ATCAAGGCAAGCAAAAACTAGCATATGGAAGCAAGAAGAAAGAGACAATAGCAATCTCAACATGAAGAGAGGTAATTTAGTATTATGAAAATTTCTACAACCATAATTTCCTCTCTCATAATAACTACATGTAGGATCATAATCAAATTCAACAATATATCTATCATAAACAATACTCTCTTTATGATCAACATGCATAAAGTTTTTATGATCTTCCAAAATAGTGGGATTATCATAAACTAAAGTTATGACCTCTCCAAACCCACTTTTATCAAAAAAATTCATAAGATTGAACGCTCTCCAAATATGTGGGATTCTCTTTACCTAAAGTTGAAGCTCTTCCAAACCCACTTTCGATACTGTTACAAACATTATTATCAATAACATATTCAACATGAGGCTTAAATAAATTTTCAAGATCATAAGAAGCATTATCACCCCAGTCATGATCATTGCAATAAGAAGTGGACATGACAAAATTATCATCCCAAAGCTTGTAGTTTTGCATATCATTAACATAATTAACATTAATAGAATTTATAGTAACATCATTGCAATCATGCTTTTCAATCAAGGAGCTATCATGAATCACCTTATAAATTTCTTCTTTCAACACTTCATCAAAATTTTCAGATTCATGATTTTCAAACAAAACTTCATAGAGATAATCAAGTGCACTCAACTCACTAGCAATTGGTTCATCATAATTTGGCCTTTTCAAAAGATTAGCAAGTGGATGAGGATCCATATCAATAGATTTTTAGCAAGCGAAGATGCAAGCGAATAGAAGGCACATGGCAACACAAGCAAAGATAGCAAACAAGCAAAAAAGGGAAACGAAAAAGAGGGCGAATAAAACGGCAATTTTTTGTGAAGTGGGGGAGATGAAAATGAGAGGCAAATGGAAAATAATGTAAATTGCAAGGAGATGAGATTTGTGATTAGGAACCTGATAGATGTTGATGATGTCTCCCTGGCAACGGCGCCAGAAATTCCTTTGACGTGGCTTGAGACTACGTCGGTATTTCCCCAAAGAGGAATGGATGATGCAGCACAGCTACGGTAAGTATTTCCTCAGTTATGAAACCAAGGTATCGAACCAGTAGGAGGACCACTCAACACTATGTAAACTGTACCTCCACACAAAGAACAAATACTTGCAACCCGACGCGTAAGAGAGGTTGTCAATCTCTCAACGGTAAAAAGATAGATTAGATTGTAGATTGGATAGATAGATCGCGCAAGAAAACAAAATAAAAGAGGCAAATAAAAAGTGCAGCAAGGTATTTTTGGGTTTTTGGAATAATAGATCTGAAAACAAAAGCGGAAAAAAGATAGATCGGAAAGCAATATGTTGGAAAAGTAGACCCGGGGGCCGCAGGTTTCACTAGTGGCTTATCTCATGAGTATAGCACACGGTGGGTGAACAAATTACTGTTGGGCAATTAATAGAAGATCAAATAATCATGACGATATCCATGGCGATGATCATTATATAGGCATCACGTCCAATATTAGTAGACCGAAATGATTCTGCATCTACTACTATTACTCCACACATCGACCGCTATCCAGCATGCATCTAGTGTATTAAGTTCATGGAAAATGGAGTAATGCAATAAGAACGGTGACATGATGTAGACAAGATCTATTCATGTAGGAATAGACCCCATCTTGTTATCCTTAATAGCAACAATACATGTGTGCCTCGCTGCCCCTTCTGTCACTTGGAGTGGACACCGCAAGATCGAACCCATCACAAAGCACCTCTTCCCATGGCAAGAAAAATCGATCTAGTTGGCCTAACTAAACCAAAGATTCGAAGAAGAAATATGAGGCTATAAGTAATCATGCATATAAGAGATCAAAGAAGACTCAAATAATATTCATTGATAAAAACTGATCATGAACTCAAAATTCATCGGTTCCCAACAAACACACCGCAAAAAGTCATTACATCAAATTGATCTCCAAGAGACCATTGTATTGAGAATCAAAAGAGAGAGAGAAAGCCATCTAGCTACTGCCTACGGACCCGTAGGTCTATGGTGGCCTACTCACGCATCATTGGAGAGGCACCAATGAGGATGATGAACCCCTCCGTGATGGTGTTAGATTGGATCTCGCGGTTCTGGAACTTGCGGCGGCTGGAAGTATTTTTCGTCGACTCCTTTAGGGTTTCTGGAATATTTGGGTATTTATAGAGCTCAAAGGCGGTGGAGGGGGTTCCCGAGGCGGCCACAACCCACCAGGGCGCGCCCGGGGCCTCTGGCGCGCCCTGGTGTCTTGTGGGCCGCCTGAGCTCCCTCCTGGTTACTTCTTTGGCCCACTGGCTTCCTTCTGGTCCAAAAAAATCTCCAAAAAGTTTCGTCGCGATTGGACTCCGTTTGGTACTGATATTCTGTGAAGTAAAAAAAACAAGCAAAAACAGCAACTGGCACTTGGCACTATGTCAGTAGGTTAGTCCCAAAAAATGATATAAAGTTGCTATAGAATGATTGTAAAACATCCAAGAATGATAATATAACAGCATGGAACAATCAAAAATTATAGATACATTGGAGACGTATGAGGGGCTAGTCACTAGCCCCTGCAGCCAAGCTCCTACGACTAAATAAAAGTACTAAAGCCACATAGTCTGATTGCCTTGTTTCCCTTACACACTGCCGCCTCCGGGCACCGAGACATCGGCTAAGGGTCAGAGTGCGGAGGTCGAAACACCCCTTATAGCATTTACATGGGGGTTGAAGCTGACGACTAGCAGCTTTCAAATTGAAATGGACACACATGAGTCAAAATAAAACAAAACAAAGCATGACATACCATGCAACGCAATAGCTTAAAGCACATAGAGTTTAAACATCATTTGAGACAGGATATCACGCTCATTCTAAAATTACATCTTTCAGGCACTGAAACTCTATTGCCCGAGCACCGTCCATCACGACGGGAAAGTACAGCTCGGGGCGCCTATGCTCCTTCCCAGGAGGCGGGGGTCCGATGGCCATCTCGATCGGCTTGAGCTTCGGCCAGTGCACCATGGTTTTCGCGAATGCCAGCCGAGGTCCCTCAATGCATGTGGAACGCTTCAGGGCGTCAATCCGGGGCGCGGCGTCGCACAACTTCTGCACTAAGCCGAAATAGCTGCTCGGTAGTGGCTCTGAAGGCCATAGCCTGATGAAGAGGTCCTTCATGGCTGGCTCCGCGATCCGATGTAACTCCATCAACTGCTTCATCTGGCTAGTAAGGACGGCAGGATGCTCGGGGGCTTGAAACTGCGCCCAAAAAAGCCTTTGCTCGACTTTCCCATCTGATGGTGTCCTGGACTAGGGGGTACTCACCACGTCGTCTCCCGACCAGTGGGTCGGGCCGAGGACCCCCATGATGATTCACTAATGGGCCACTTCGGGCAGCCCATGATGCGTACAAGGGAGATTCCACAAGACTTGGCGCACAAGACAAGGACTCCTCTAAACCCTTGGCCTCTGGTACATTATATAAACCGAGGCCAGGCTAGTCAATAGACAATCTCATATTCATTACAACAATCTCGTGGTAGATACCTGTACTATGTACTATCCCCATATCAATACAATCAAAAGCATGACGTAGGGTATTATCTCCTTGAGAGAGCCCGAACCTGGGTAAAATCATGTGTCCCTGTTACCATCGCTCCAAGACGCCTAGCTTAGGATGTAACAGCCCAAGTGCTTCCTTGCCATCTTGTAATATATTTCATGTGTAACCCTCATGTAATGCCATCATGTGTGTGAATAGTAATAATTGCCTCATGTCATTTTGCATCATGGCATCATGTTCATCATCTCTTGTTTGCATTATATGGTGTTGTTGTGGTGAGTGTGTGTATCGTGGTGTTGGTGTGATGGTGGTTCATGTGTTCTTTTGGTGTGAAGAACCCCTCCTCAACTTTCTATAAAAACTATGCCAAACTCTCTCTTTTCAAATATTTGCAACATGTGGAATTTTTACTTGCTTATTAATTTCTATAAAAATGTTGCATCTTTTCTATATATTCTATTGAGATTTAGGAATCAACTCTCCATCATGATTTAATATATTTTCATTTTGATTCTCCACAAAACAGATTCATATGTTAATAATAAGTTTTTATTTTTGTTTGCTCTAAAAATTCCAAGACCAGTTTATTAAATAAGGCATGTATTTGTGAGTATCAAAATATTTTTAGTTTTCTCAAAAACCCTACCCATCTTTCCTGGCCTTTATTTTGTTTTTTCTGTTTTAAAATTAAAGAAAAACCTTTTCTTCTGTGCGGAGAGAGAGAAGCCAGCGTGTTGTGCCTCTCCTGGCCCAACAGCAGCGAGCCCAGCGGCCTCCCGCAGCCCAGCCAAGCACCAGCGTCAGGGTCATCGTCTTCCCTGTACGGCAGCCATCCAGAGCGCCACGTCCCCGACCTCGTCGATTTGACGGCCGTCGGTGCCCCTAACCCCCTATAAGAGACGCCCTAGACCTAGCCTGAGCTCCCCTTGCTCCATTCCGTCCCTCCCCTCGCCTTGCCACCGCCAGGTAAGGTAGCCATGCTCCTCGTCGTCGCCATGCTCCCGATGCTCCGGCCGAGCCTCTGCTCGCGCGTGGGGTGATCCTTCCGCCGCCTCTCGCCGCGCTCCGATGCCATGGGAACATCGCCCCGGGGAACCTCTTCTTCCTAGACAGCTCGAGGGAGCGCCAAGGCCAGCCAGACGCCGCCGTCGCCCCGATCTTCTTCGTCTTCGTTTCGGGCAGAACCTCGCCGGTGGTCGTCGCTTCTTCGCCGTCGCCTCGGTGCCTCTGTGTCGACGCCGTCTCGCCATAGGTATCTAGGTACCTTCAGCCCCATCCCGGCCGTTTCTCGCCGTCGGTAGCACTCCATAGGGCTCGGTGTCATCGCGCCTTTGCCGCGTTCCCCGTGCTGCGGGAAAAGACATGAAGCTTTCTTCAGAGAAGAAAGTCCAGGGTTTTCTCCCCCTCCAGCCCCGCAGCTCGCCTGCTCGTGCTCCTGCCCTGCCGTTCGTTCACCGCAGCTCTCGCCCGTGCTCGCCGGCAGCCTAGCTGATCCCTGCATCGCCTCCGCATCGCATGCGCCTATCCCGGCTAAAGCCCCCCCGCAGCCCTGCGCTTGTAGCTCTCCGGTCCGCGGGAATGGAACCTCGGGTGGATTCTGAGTCCCCGCCGGTGGTCGCCCTCGCCGGAGGCCACCGCTGGCGCCGCCGGCGCCGTCGCTTCCTTCCCTGGCTCGGGGAAGAAGAAGCCTTCCGCCCTGAGCCTGTTTATTAGGGGCCAAACCCCCCTTCAGTCAATGACCAAAGGGCGTAGCCAAGTGGTCAGCGGGGGCGCTCCACACAGGGAGGTCTCGGGTTCGTATCCCTCCCCGAGCCCCCTTTTATTTCCCTCTGTTAAGTTCTAGTGCGTGGCTGACAGTGGGTCACCACTGTCAATACTTGTAGGGGCACCTGATTGTTTTTATTTTTGTTTGTGATGTTTTTCTTTGTTTTGTTTTTGTTTTTCAGTGTATTTGTGTTATTTCCTTGTAAGGAGATATGACAGATTTGTCTTATTCCAAATCTGGCAGAAACCTAGGACATGCCAAATCTGGCATATGACTTCCTATAAGTGAATTGTTGAACTTGTGATTGCAATGGTGTGAGATTTATCAACAGCAATATAGGCATGTGACATATGGTTTTGGGGTAGAAAAATGCAGTGAATCCAATGGTGTGGTTGGTTTTGTCATTTGGACATGTTTGCAAAAAATGTCTATTTGGGTTATTGTGCCATTTTGTCTTTTCCACATGAATTAATTCTTGCACTATATGATATACTTGTCAACATGAAATATGCTCATTGGTGTATGTGCTAGCCCTTGGTATTTTTGCATGCCATGATAGTTCATGCTAGGAGTGGGAAACTTGATGTTAACATGCCACTAAAATTCTGTTTTCACATGCCCAAAATATTTGAAGTGTTGGAAATCTGTTATTTTGTTGCCATGTTATCTAGATGATTCCCATGTATATATTGTTCCTTTGGAGTTGGCACCATGGCATGAATTTTTTTGCTTGGCATCCTCTGTAGGTGTGTGCCAAGGTATTGTGGATTAGGCTATTGCATCCTATATAAAACTTGTTGTCAACATGCTATCCTGTTAACAAGTGTCATGTTTGCCTCTTGTAAATTTCACTAAGTCTGTGAATCTGTTATTTTCAATATGTCATATTGTGAGGATGGTAGCCAGTGATACATGCATATTTTGATGTTGCCATAAAGTAATGAATTGAAGTACATGTTGCCCTCTACCACCCTGTTAATATTCATGCCATGAAAGTTCATGTAGCATATACAAAGTTGTTGTCAAGCTGCTATCATGTTAACTCAGATTCTGTAAAACTGGAATTTTCACTAAGTCCCTGGTAACTGTTTCAACATGCCATCTTGTGAGCTTCGTTGACATTGATCTATGCTTCCTTTCATGTTGCTGTAGATGGATGAATTGTTAAGCATGTTGTATACTTCATGTCCATGCCTTGGTTGTGATTTGTAACTTGATGTAGCTCTGGTTATGTGTGTTGCAAGATGACATGTTGCTGTTTGTGGACTGATTGTGTGTTGGATTGTTTTGTGACTTGTGGGAGCTATACTCCATTGTTTTGTTTGTTCTTTAGCTCTATTCTTGATAGATTTTCATTTCCTATCCAGTGGCATCCTTGGATTACCAAGGAATAGCCCATGGCCTCCCTCATCTTGTGTTTTGTCACCGTTAACGTTCGTACCTTGCCGTGAGTGTACCGTGAGCTACGTTACTCCGTTTGCAACGTTCTACATATGCATTTGCATCGGTTTTGCATGAAGTATTCATATTTACCATGATCATGCATGTTCAAACAACTAAACTTGAGGTTCTGTCCAGAATACTAAAGAACCTAATAATTGCATGAGGAACATGACTAGCATAGGGTTGCCATGTTAAATACTTCAACTTGGTCATCGATCATCTTGATTGTGCATTGCACTTTGTTTGTATGTTTATTTGGTGCTGTTTCTCTTTGGGTAGACGCGAGTGTCGAGCCTGAGTACGAGGATCCAGGAGAGTACAACTACGAGGACCCAACTCTTTGTCCCTCGGAACACCCAGCAGGCAAGATGATCATACCCGGATCCAGACACTGTTTTTGCTATGCTAGATGTCTTGCTTCTACCGTTATGTTTCGTTACCTACCACTTAAACGGTCAGCCTCCTAAATTGCCATGAAAGCCTCTAACCCCTCCACTACCTAGCCAAACATTGATTGGCTACATTACCGCTGCTCAGCCCTTATCTTATAGCGTTGCTTGTTGCAGGTGAAAGCTTTCCATGTGAAAACATGGATTATGGAGATATCATCTTTATTTACTGTTATTTAAATTAATGCACATATATATATGGCAACGGTGGAAGGCTTGGCCTTTTGCCCGGTGTTTTGTTCCGCTTTTGCCGCACTAGTTCCGAGTACAGGTGTTATGTTCCATATTTTTGCGCTCCTAACATGCTCGGGGTTGTTATGGGGACCCCATTGACCATTCGTTTTAGATTAAAACTTGTTTGGCAAGACCCAACATTGGTACTACATTTGCTAAACAACTTAATAAAATTGCATAGGGCATAGCTACCCCGTGGATAATTAATCAACAACCCAGGCCAGTGCTCCTCATGAGTGTTGGTCCAACCCAGAGCAGCTTATTAACACCGCCCGGGGCAACTCGGTGATTGGCGTGGTAACCATCGCTCATCCGTCGTGTACTGAGAACGAGATACGCGGCTCCTATCGGGTTCGTCGACACGTCGGGCGGTCTTGCTGTACTGGTTTTACCTTTCTCGAATGTCTTGCACGAGGGATTCCGAGGATACTTTGGGCTATCTCGAGGTTGAGGTTTTCCAATAGAATTGCCTAGGAGATCACGGGATTCGTGGTCGAGGTTATTCCCGCAGCGTGTGGTTAGTTTGTGATGGATGAGTTGGAGCATCCCTGCAGGGTTAAATCTTTCGGAAAGCCATGCCCGCGGTTACGTGGCAACTTGGAAATTTTGGTTAACACCCGGTTATAGTAAAGTTGAAGTAAACTCAAATAAAATACACCAACTGTGTGCGTAACCGTGACTGTCTCTGCTCGAGAACATGAACCGAGAGAGAACGCGGTGGGGTTATGATTGACGTAAGTAGGTGTTCAGGATCACTTAGTGATCATGCTAGTTCACGACCGTCGTACGTAGGCCACCAGATTACATTCATGTTCTCGTAAGTTAGCCACCAAACACATGCTTAGTGCTTGCTGCAGCCTCTCCACTTAACCATTCCTCACATATTGGCTTACATAGTTTCGGTACCCGAGTTATGAGATTGCTGAGTCCCTGTGGCTCACAGATTACAAAAATACAGGTGCAGGTGTTGACGAGTACGTGCCAGATGATGTGACTCAGCTCCAGTGTGAGTACGATGAAGAACGTAGGCGTATGTACGTTACGTATCCTGATGAGTAGGGAGCTTCGTGGTGGTGATCCTGGGATAGCAATACAGTTTATCATTGCTTCTTTTATCGTTTGATTTTGTTCGCAGCCGGACCCTGTCTTCTGGATGATGTATGAATAATTTTTGTGAACTTGTAAGATAGCTTGTGGCGAGTGTAAGCCAACTCATATACTCATCTCTTCCTACATGTATGCAATGTTTACTGTACTTGCGAAACGACTAGATGCGCTTCTATCCCCGTCGAGGCCCTCGTGCCTTAATAGGGATAGGACCGCATCTTGGGCGTGACAAGTTGGTAATCAGAGCCATACCGACCATAGTTGCCCCTTGCTTGATCAAACTTGGCCGAGTCGAGTTTAGTGAAAAACTACTTTGAGTCTAGTTATATCAGAGAGTAGGATTCTTTTACTACTCTTCTATACTCTGGTGACGAATTACGACTTAGGAATTTTAATTCTACTCCTCTTCTCGCTCAATTTTTTCTTAGGATCACGCGAGTATTTTGGAGCCTCTATGATACCGATGTGACGGGAATTCTATTCTTGGTGCCTCTCGTACATATGGATTGGACTCGGGGAGTAGAGCTCCAGGGGATTCTTGACACATCGTTATCGTTCAGTTTCCTTGGTACTTAAGAACGCGGATGTTCGAAATTGCTTCAATACTATTCGTGGTGCGAAGAGTGTGGCGGCACCGAGTACTGGGGAGCGGGATCACATGTACTGTCATCTTTAGTATCGTTGTGATTACGAGGGTCTGAGGTAGATGAGTTTCTGAGGTCTTTGGGTGTGTATTGATGGATGTGATACACTGGAGAGTAGTATTACTGCTAGGAGTTGAGTGATGGATAAAAACTCCGTGTATCCATGTACCCGATTGCATAACCAAGATTTCGGAAGTTCCTAGGTGGGATTTCCAGTAGTTACCTAGGATCATCTTCCGACAGATGTATGTTGGTTTATACATTTGTTCCGAGCAACCTTAGCTCAATACTTGTGGTGTATTCAAGTGGCTACATGATATAATGATGTTATTACGATCCTATAGAAAGCGTTCTTACTATTTGCAGTTTGAATGCAATTGATGATATTCCATTGCAATTTCTTTCAAACCGTTGATTCAGCTTATTTCAATCATCTTTATTAATGGTATGCTGATAATCTTTTCCATCTTCAGGATGGCTCCATCAACTCGTGGGAATCAGGGTCGTGATGGAGAGCAGTCTGATCCTCCACCACCCCCACCTCCACCTCCAGAAGCTTGGCAAGCTATGATGGCCGCAACCAATGCCAACACTCAGATGTTGCTCAGGTTGTTGCAGGAAAGGGAGCAGGGACAACAAGGTCATCGAGGGAATTTCGATAATCAGCAGCAGTTCGCCACTCTGAACCAGTTCCTCGCAAATCAGCCGAAGTCCTTCACTTGTTGTGATCAGCCTCTCGATGCAGACGATTGGCTCCGTGACATGAACAAGCGTTTTGAGTGCAGCAATGTCAGGCCAGATGACTATGTCAAGTTCGCGACTTTTCAGCTCAAGGGTCAGGCAGCAGATTGGTGGCAGCAGTACAAGGATTCCAGAGGTGGTCGTGCAGTCTCTTGGGATGATTTCTGCCGTGACTTCAGAGCTCATCATATCCCGACGAGCTTTGTCGAGGGTATGCATGAGAAGTTCAGGAACCTGAAGCAGGGGAGTATGTCTGTCTATCAATACAACTCTGAGTTTTAGAATCTGGCCCGCTATGCTAAGCAAGATGTTCCTGATGAGAAGTCCAAGATTTATCAGTTCTGAGGTGGCCTCAGGGATGATCTTCAAATTGCTCTCGTCCTTCACGAGCCTCCTGTGTTTGATCAGTTCTACAACTTGGCTCTAAAATTCGAGGTAGTTCAGCTCAAGCTTGAGAATTCCAAGAAGAGGTTCAGAGACTCCAACCCTTCTTGGTCCAGCTCTCAGATTGTTCCTAAGCAGCAGAAGTATTGGGTTCCTGCTCCTCCTCCGTTTCGTCCTCCTCAGCAGCAGAAGCAGCACAGTGGTCGTGGACCTTCCCACCCACCCAACCCAGGTTTTCAGCAGAGGCCTCAGGCACCCAAGTCAGCAAATGCTCCTCCTCCAGGCAACTTCCGTCCGCTCTCAGAGGTTACGTGTCACAAGTGTGGTCAGAAGGGCCACTACTCCAAAAAGTGCACCACCCAGCGGCGTCTTCTGCCTCCTCCTCCTATCAGGCCCCAGGCAGTGCTATGGTGAAGCACAATCCCAAGTCAGTCAGAGTGAACATGGTCAATGCAGCTGAAGCAGAGGATTCTTCTCAAGTGATAATGGGTAATCTCTTGGTTAATTCTATTCCTGCAAAAGTTTTGTTTGACACTGGTGCATCGCATTCATACATATCTAGACCTTTTTGTTGCAAAGCATGATTTACCCACGGAACATTTGGCAAGTCCTTTTCGTGTGGTCTCTCCGGGTATGCGAATGAGTTCCCATATGGTTATTCCAGATGTCTCTGTCAAGATGGGCAGCTATTCCTTTCTAGCCTCTCCAATTGTGCTCGGCAATTCCGATATTGATCTTATTCTTGGCATGGATTTTCTGGCGATGAACAAGGCTTATGTTGATTGCAAATCTAAAGAAGTTCAATTGACTCATCCTTCTGAAGATGTGATCATTTTCGCTGCTCGCGATGACACGATTCGTCTATTTTCTCTCAATGAGAAGGGTGAAATTTCTGCCATCTCTCAAATCCCCGTCGTTTCTGAGTATGAAGATGTCTTTCCAGAAGAGTTGCTAGGAATGCCTCCTCACTGGCCAGTGGAGTTTGTGATTGAACTCGAGCCTGGAACTGAACCGGTGTGCAAGCGTCCTTATAAGCTTGGCCCCGAAGAGTTGAAAGGGTTGAAGAAGCAGCTAGATGAACAAGAGCGTCTGGGTTTCATCAGACCAAGTTCTTCACCTTGGGGTTGTGGTGTTCTTTTTGTCAAGAAGAAGGATGTCACAGACCGACTATGCGTCGATTACCATCCATTGAATAAGAAGACAATCAGGAACAAGTATCCACTTCCCAACATCAATGAGTTGTTTGAGCAATTGAAAGGTGCCAAGGTTTTCTCGAAGTTAGATCTCCGTATGGGCTATCATCAAATCCGTATTCAGGAAGAAGATATTCCAAAGACTGCTTTCAGGACGAGTTTTGGCTCTTATGAGTACACCATCATGTCCTTTGGTCTAGCAAATGCGCCCCCAACTTTCTCCAGAATGATGAACTTCATATTCTCTCCTTTCAAGAATGAGTTCGTCTTGGTGTATTTGGATGACATACTTGTGTTCTCGGAGACCAAAGAAGAGCATGCTGAGCATCTCCGGCTTGTACTTGACAAGCTAAGAGAGCATCGGTTCTATGCTAAGTTCTCCAAGTGTGAGTTTTGGCTCAATGAAGTGGTGTACCTTGGGCATGTCATCTCTGCCGAGGGCATTAAAGTGCACCCTGAGAAAGTTGAGGCAATTGTGAAGTGGGAGCCTCCTCAGAATGTCAAGCAGCTTCGAAGCTTCCTCGGGCTTGCAAGTTACTGTAAAAGATTCGTGGAGAAATTCTCTCAAATTGCTAAGCCTCTGTCTAACCTCCTTCAGAAGAGTATCAAGTATGTGTGGACTCCTGAGTGTGATGTGGCGTTCAATACACTCAAGGAAAAGCTAACTTCAGCTTCAGTTCTCACTCCTCCAGATGAATCCAAGCCTTTCCAAGTGTTCTGTGATGCTTCCCTTCAAGGTCTTGGTGGTGTTCTTATGCAAGATAAGAAGGTTGTGGCTTATACCTCGTGGCAGCTGAATCCTAGTGAGAAGAACTACCCCACTCATGATCTTGAGTTGGCGGCAGTTGTTCATGCTCTGATGACATGGAGACATCTGTTATTGGGAAGACCAGTTGAGGTGTTCACCGACCACAAGAGATTGAAGTACATTTTCACTCAACCCAATCTCAATCTTTGGCAAACTCGTTGGGTGGAAATGATCAAGGAGTACAATCCAAGCATTGAGTATGCTCCTGGGAAAGCAAATGTCATTGCAGACGCGCTGAGCAGAAAGGCGTACTGCAATAGTCTTATCCTCAAGCCTCTCCAACCCGAGCTTTGCGAAGCCTTCCGCAAGCTCAATCTCCAAGTTGTTCCTCAAGGATTTCTTGCCAATCTTCAAGTCTCTCCGAATCTCAAAGATCAGATTCACCAAGCTCAGCTTCTTGATGCTATGGTGAAGAAAGTGAAGAAAGGTGTGGCCAAGAGCATTCCAAAGTATAAGTGCTTCCGTGTTGATGACAAAGATACCTTGTTCTTCGAGGACCGTCTGGTGGTTCCAAAAGGTGATCTAAGAAAAGTTATCATGAATGAAGCACATAATTCCCTCCTCTCAATTCATCCAGGAAGTTCCAAAATGTATCAGGACCTCAAGCAAACCTTCTGGTGGACTCGTATGAAACTTGAGATTGCTCAGTTTGTGAACGAGTGTGAAGTTTGTCGCAGAGTGAAGGCAGAACATCAACGTCTAGCAGGCCTCCTTCAGCCTTTGCCCATCCCAAAGTGGAAATTCGATCATGTGGAAATGGATTTCATCACTGGGTTTCCTAAGTCCAAGAGAGGAAATGATGCCATCTTCGTGGTCATCGACAAGCTCATCAAAGTTGCCCACTTCCTTCCGGTCAAAGAATCTATCTCGGCAGCTCAGTTGGCAGAGCTGTACACGTCAAGGATAGTTTCTTTGCACGGTATTCCTCAGCTCATATCTTCAGATCGTGGAAGCATCTTCACTTCCAAGTTTTGGGATTCCTTCCAGACTGCAATGGGGACCAATCTCCGTTTCAGCACAGCTTTCCATCCTCAGACTAGTGGTCAAGTTGAGAGAGTCAATCAAATCCTCGAAGATATGCTCAGAGCTTGTGTGATTTCTTTTGGCATGAAGTGGGAAGATTGTCTCCCGTTTGCTGAGTTCTCATACAACAATAGCTTCCAAGCAAGTTTCGGCAAGGCTCCTTTCGAGATTCTATATGGCAGAAAGTGCCGCACCTTGCTCAATTGGTCTGAAACCGGTGAGCGTCAAATCCTTGGTAATGACGTGATCACTGAAGCAGAAGAAATGTGCTATGTCATTCGTGAAAATCTCAAAGCAGCTCAATCCCGTCAGAAGAGCTACTATGATAGCAAGCATCGTGACATGACCTTTCAGATTGATGAGTTTGTCTATCTCAGAGTGTCTCCCATAAAGGGCACTCAACGCTTTGGCATCAAAGGAAAGCTTGCTCCGCGCTTTGTGGGTCCTTTCAAGATTGTGGGCAAGAGGGGTGACCTTGCCTACCAGCTAGAGCTTCCTCCCAATTTCTCAAATGTGCATGACGTGTTTCACGTCTCTCAGCTCCGGAAGAGTTTCAAGACTCCCGAGCGCATCGTTGATCTCCAAGACATTGATCTCCAAGTAGACCTATCCTATCATGAGCGTCCAGTTGCCATCTTTGAAGAGACTGAGCATAAGACTCGCAACAAATCAATCAAGTTTCTTAAGGTGAAGTGGTCACGTCACTCCGACAAAGAAGCCACTTGGGAACGAGACGACCATCTCCATTCCGAATTTCCCGAATTCTTCCGTTCGTAGATCTCGGGACGAGATCCTCATGTAGTGGGGGAGAGTTGTAACAGCCCAAGTGCTTCCTTGACATCTTGTAATATATTTCATGTGGAACCCTCATGTCATGCCATCATGTGTGTGAATAGTAATAATTGCCTCATGTCGTTTTGCATCATGGCATCATGTTCATCATCTCTTGTTTGCATTATATGGTGTTGTTGTGGTGAGTGTGTGTATTGTGGTGTTGGTGTGATGGTAGTTCATGTGTTCTTTTGGTGTCAAGAACCCCTCCTCAACTTTCTATAAAAACTATGCCAAACTCTCTCTTTTCAAATATTTGCAACATGTGGAATTTTTACTTGCTTATTAATTTCTATAAAAATGTTGCATCTTTTCTATATATTCTGTTGAGATTTACGAATCAACTCTCCATCATGATTTAATATATTTTTATTTTTATTCGCCACAAACAGATTCATATGTTAATAATAAGTTTTTATTTTTGTTTTCTCTAAAAATGCCAAGACCATTTTATTAAATAAGGCATGTTTTTGTGAGTACCAATATATAGTTTTCTCAAAAACCCTACCCATCTTCCCTGGCCTTTATTTGTTTTTTTTTGTTTTAAAATTAAAGAAAAACCTTTTCTTCTGTGCGGAGAGAGAGAAGCCAGCCTGTTGGGCCTCTCCTGGCCCAACAGCAGCGAGCCCAGCCCAGCCAAGCCTCAGCGTCAGGGTCATCGTCTTCCGTGTGCGGCAGCCATCCAGAGCGCCACGTCCCCGACCTTGTCGATTTGACGGCCGTCGGTGCCCCTAGCCCCCTATAAGAGACGACCTAGACCTAGCCTGAGCTCCCCTCGCTCCATTCCATCCCTCCCCTTGCCTTGCCGCCGCCAGGTAAGGTAGCCACGCTCCTCGCCATCGCCAAGCTCCCGATGCTCCGACCGAGCCTCTGCTCGTGCGCGGGGTGATCCTTCCGCCGCCTCTCGTCGCGCTTCGGTGCGGTGGGAACATCGCCCCGGGGAACCTCTTCTTCCTAGACAGCTCGAGGGAGAGCCAAGGCCAGCCAGACGCCGTCATCGCCCCGATCTTCTTCGTCTTCGTTTCGGGCAGAACCTCGCCGATGGTCGTCGCTTCGTCGTCGTCGCCTCGGTGCCTCTGCGTCGACGCCGTCTCACCATAGGTATCTAGGTACCTCGCCGGAGGCCACCGCTGGCGCCGCCGGTGCCGTCGCTTCCTTCCCTGGCTCGGGGAAGAAGAAGCATCCGCCCTGAGCCTGTTTATTAGGGGCCAAACCCCCCTTCAGTCAATGACCAAAGGTCGTAGCCCAGTGGTCAGCGGGGGCGCTCCACACAGGGAGGTCTCGGGTTCGAATCCCCCCCGAGCCCCCTTTTATTTCCCTCTGTTAAGTTCTAGTGTGTGGCTGATAGTGGGTCCAGGGCCCACCTGTCATACTTGCAGGGCCCCTGGTGTCTATGTTAGGTGGGACCCTGATTGTTTTTATTTTTGTTTGTGATGTTTTTCTTTGTTTTGTTTTTGTTTTTCAGTGTATTTGTGTTATTTCCTTGTAAGGAGATATGACAGATTTGTCTTATTCCAAATCTGGCAGAAACCTAGGACATGCCAAATCTGGCATATGACTTCCTATAAGTGAATTGTTGAATTTGTGATTGCAATGGTGTGAGATTTATCAACAGCAATATAAGCATGTGACATATGGTTTTGGGGTATAAAAATGCAGTGAATCCAATGGTGTGGTTGGTTTTGTCATTTGGACATGTTTGCAAAAATGTTAATTTGGGATATTGTGCCATTTTGTCTTTTCCACATGAATTAATTCTTGCACTATATGATATACTTGTCAACATGAAATATGCTCATTGGTGTATGTGCTAGCCCTTGGTATTTTTGCATGCCATGATAGTTCATGCTAGGAGTGGGAAACTTGATGTTAACATGCCACTAAAATTCTGTTTTCACATGCCCAAAATATTCTAAGTGTTGGAAATCTGTTATTTTGTTGCCATGTTATCTAGATGATTCCCATGTATAAATTGTTCCTTTGGAGTTGGCACCATGGCATGAATTGTTGTGCTTGGCATCCTCTGTAGGTGTGTGCTAAGGTCTTGTGGATTAAGCTATTGCATCCTATATAAAACCTGCTATCAACATGCTATCCTGTTAACAAGTGCCATGTTTGCCTCTAGTAAATTTCAGTGTCTGTGAATCTGTTATTTTCAATATGTCATATTGTGAGGATGGTAGCCAGTGATACATGCATATTTTGATGTTGCCATAAAGTAATGAATTGAAGTACATGTTGCCCTCTACCACCCTGTTAATTTTCATGCCATGAAAGTTCCTGTAGCATATACAAAGTTGCTGTCAAGCTGCTATCATGTTAACTCAGATTCTTTAAAACTGGAATTTTCACTAGGTCCCTGATAACTGTTTCAACATGCCATCTTGTGAGCTTCATTGCCATTGATCTATGCTCCCTTTCATGTTGTTGTAGATAGATGAATTGTTAAGCATGCTGTATACTTCATGTCCATGCCTTGGTTGTGATTTGAAACTTGATGTAGCTCTGGTTATGTGTGTTGCAAGATGACATGTTGCTGTTTGTGGACAGATTGTGTGTTGGATTGTTTTGTGACTTGTGGGAGCTATACTCCATTGTTTTGTTTGTTCTTTAGATCTATTCTTGATAGATTTTCATTTCCTATCCAGTGGCATCCTTGGAATACCAAGGAATAGCCCATGGCCTCCCTCATCTTGTGTTTTGTCACCGTTAATGTTCGTACCTTGCCGTTAGTGTACCATGAGCTACGTTACTCCGTTTGCAACGTTCTACATATGCATTTGCATCGATTTTGCATGAAACATTCATATTTGCCATGATCATGCATGTTCACACAACTAAACTTGAGGTTCTGTCCAGAATACTAAAGAACTTAATAATTGCATCAGGAACATGACTAGCATAGGGTTGCCATGTTAAATACTTCAACTTGGTCATGCATCATCTTGATTGTGCATTGCACTTTGTTTGTATGTTTATTTGGTGTTGTTTCTCTTTGGGTAGACGTGAGTGTCGAGCCTGAGTACGAGGATCCAGGAGAGTACAACTACGAGGACCCAGCTCTTTGTCCCTCTGAAGACCCAGCAGGCAAGATGATCATACCCGGATCCCGACACTATTTTTGCTATGCTAGATGTCTCGCTTCTACCGTTATGTTTCGTGACCTACCACTTAAATTGTCAGCCTCCTAAATTGCCATGAAAGCCTCTAACCCCTCCACTACTTAGCAAAACATTGATGGGCTGCGTTACCGCTGCTCAGCCCTTATCTTATAGCGTTGCTAGTTGCAGGTGCAAGCTTTCCATGTGACAACATGGATTATGGAGATATCATCTTTATTTACTGTTATTTAAATTAATGCACATATATATCTGGCAACGGTGGAAGGCTTGGCCTTTTGCCCGGTGTTTTGTTCTGCTTTTACCACACTAGCTCCGAGTACCGGTGTTATGTTCCATTTTTTTGCGCTCCTAATATGCTCGGTGTTGTTATGGGGACCCCCTTGACCATTCGTTTTAGATTAAAACTTGTCTGGCAAGGACCCAACATTTGTACTACATTTGCTAAACAACTTAATAAAATTGCATAGGGCATAGCTACCCCGTGGATAATTAATCAACAACCCGGGCCAGTGCTCCTCATGAGTGTTGGTCCAACCCAGAGCAGCTTATTAACGCCGCCCGGGGCAACTCGGTGATTGGCGTGATAACCATCGCTCATCCGTCCTGAGAACGAGATACGCAGCTCCTACCGGGTTCGTCGACACATCGGGCGGTCTTGTTGGACTTGTTTAACCTTTCTCGAATGTCTTGAGCGAGGGATTCTGAGGATACTTTGGGCTATCTCGAGGTTGAGGTTTTCCAATGGAATTGCCTAGGAGATCACGGGATTCGTGGTCGAGGTTATTCCCGCGGCGTGTGGTTACTTTGTGATGGATGAGTTGGAGCACCCCTGCAGGGTTAAATCTTTCGAAAAGCCATGCCCGCGGTTACGTGGCAAGTTGGATATTTTGGTTAACACCCGGTTATAGTAAACTTGAAGTAAAATCAAATAAAATACACCAACTGTGTGCGTAACCGTGATTGTCTCTGCTCGAGAACATGAACCGAGAGAGAACACGGTGGGGTTATGATTAACGTAAGTAGGTGTTCAGGATCACTTAGTGATCATGATAGTTCACGACCGTCATACGTAGGCCACCATATTTACATTCATGTTCTCGTAAGTTAGCCACCAAACACATGCTTAGTGCTTGCTGCAAACTCACCACTTAACCATTCCTCACCTATTGGCTTACATAGTTTCGGTACCCGGGCTATGAGATTGATGAGTCCCTGTAGCTCACAGATTACAACAATACAGGTGCAGGTGTTGACGAGTACGTGCCAGATGATGTGACTCAGCTCCAGTGGGAGTATGATGAAGAACGTAGGCGTATGTACGTTACGTATCCTGATGAGTAGGGAGCTTCGTGGTGGTGATCCTGGGATAGCAATACAGTTTATCATTGCTTCTTTTATCGTTTGATTTCGTCCGCAGTCGGACCCTGTCTTCTGGATGATGTATGAATAATTTGTGTGAACTTGTAAGATAGCTTTTAGCGAGTGTAAGCCAACTCATATACTCATCTCTTCCTACATGTATGCAATGTTTACTGTACTTGTGAAACGACTAGATGCGCTTCTATCCCCGTCGAGGCCCTCGTGCCTTAATAGGGATAGGACCGCATCTTGGGCGTGACATAGGACCCCTACTACGAGATATGCCAGATATAGAACCGACATTGGTTCTTTCATTGAGGGCCTGCTAGCAGTCACCGCGGTGCGATGGGAATTCAGATCATCTTTGGCGCGATCTACGTGTCGGAACCGAGCTTTGTTGTCGATGTCGGCATGTTCGTCGCCGGCTCGACTGGCCACCTCGGCTGGACCAAGGACTGCGCTCCGTGTCAGATCGTCAAGATCGTATGGATACTTATCGTCATCATCTCCGATCTCTAAAAAGATCACGAGGAATCATCCATGGAGCTCGGGGGCTCGATGCTAACATCGTCCTCGGGCAACCGTGCAGTTTTTCTGGACTATGCCTCGTGTTCGTCGTCCCCACTTCCTCAAGCGTCGCTTTGATGATTGCTTCGGTGGAATTGTGCGGAATTGGGTCTAAAATAACCCTGTGAAATTTCATCATGTTCCGATGGAGGAATCTCCGGCAAACTCCGATCTACCGGAGCCCTGTCGAATCTGGACGAGTTTAGAGCGAGGAGTCCAGCGGCTAGCTCGGAGATCGTTTGCAAGATCTCACCGTCCATCGTCTGTGGAATTCTCATACCGATCACCCCTCTAAATTTCAGATCGATCCAACCATCCAAACTCCGGGAAACGTCCGATGAGTACATCAATTTTTGAATCTATTTTCTGCGCGAAAACGAATCCGACCCGAATTCATCTTTCTTCATGAACGGGATATATTGGACATCCTTTTTCGAGAATTTTTTTTAGGGTATTGTGTCTTGTTTTCAAACACGTGCCCACAAATTTTAAGTCTTTTTCGAGGTGATCATCACCGTCGCGCCGATGTCAAACCGGCCCGACCACGTTGCTGCATGGCTACCGACCGGCGCCAACATCGACTGCGCCGTCGCTCCATCGAGCCAACGGCAACCACCTCGGATCATCACCTCGGCGAGCTGACCAAGTGTTCGGCATCGTGAAGGACAACTAATCGTCAATACAACATCGTCGCCCCATGGATTAAACGGATTGGGCGCACCGCCATCACTGCGCGGTCAGTTTTAGCAAGCCGACATTGACGGTGTCACAAATTTCGACCTGTGGCGGCATCGCCACGCCGTCGCTTCTTCAAGCTGACATCCATCACGCCGACCTGCTTCGACACGTCGGCTGGCATGGGGGCTCTACCGTCACCTTACCGACTTCTTCATCACCTCGGCTAGACCAGGGGTTTCACCATCTCTTCATCAACCTACTCTCGGGACTTCGTCTTCACCAGCCGACCAGCTCCTAGCATTAGGCAGCATCGTGCTTCATGCCGATGCAGCGGATCATCTTGAACAGATCGATAGCCTCGCCCCAGGACAGAAGATCAAGTTCGGCAGCCTAGAGTACGCCGCCAACGCCCAGGGCAATCTGTTCCTTGTCGGGTGCACGGCCTCACCCGATGAGCCCGGACATTTCGAAGCTTTAACTTCTGGCCTCCTCCTCGACCCCGCTTCCGGATCGACCCCTATCCTGGATTCGGCTTTGAGCTCGGATCCGATGACTACGTCCGGAAACCTGGGCTCGACCCTTATCCTGGATTCGGCTTCAAGCTCGGGTCCGATCACTGCGTCCGAAGACCGAGGCTCGACCTTGGCCGTGTACGCTCCCTATGCTCAGGCGCCGGGGATCATCGAGCTTCCCCTAAAGGCTACTGCAAGCTCGACGCCTGAAGGCATCAGCTAACTATAGATGGCTGCACTGCGCGGCAACGATGCACACTTGATTTCCTTGCAGCAGCAATTAAGCTGATTCTCTTCTCCATGGAGAGTCACTTGTTATCATACGGGAGATTAATGCCACGAAAGTCAAACCAAGGGGCGTTACATCGAAGATATTATATCACTATTAGTGTATGACATCGGTCTGGCCAACCTCTTGTGGATTTCCAACCTGTGTCGTCATCGACCTCGCTCTAGATAACCGACCTCGACCACACGATGTCGTTACATCGGCGAGCCGATGTCGTCGTCCCGCCTCTGCCGACCTCGGCCCTCCGACTATATGTTTTCTCATTATTTACTTCACTTAACTTAATTAAGTAGATGATTTTCATTTTATTATTATTTGTTATTACTCTTGGCTTGCACTGTATTGTGTGCACAGGTAATTGACTTCGACTGCATCATGCGGTCACCTCGGCGTGCCGACATCGTCATCCTGCCTCCATCAACCAAATTGCGTCGTCGACATGATCGACTGACGTGGGGGCTTCGCCATCACGCTGCCGAACTATTCTGTCTCCTCGGCTGGACTGAAGGCTTCGCCTCGCTGCAACAACCGTATTGCATTGCCACTTCTCGACTCGAGCTCTTTGCTCGATTACCTCGGGCTTGGGGGCTGGAACCTCGGCCATGGCGAGGACTACGTCTCCGTCCCGCCACAACCCCGGACCGCACCGAGCACATTAACCAGCTAAGTCATTTTCGTGCTCACCTCTTTTTGAAATTTTACTTTTTGTTCGGTTCAACCAAACATTATATTTTTTTGTTAAACAAAAAAAATGTTTGTTAAAAACAATTTCCTTTCCCCAAAGTTAACTGGGGGCTCTTAAATTTATATGAGCCGTTTTATAATAAATGTATTTTCTTCTTGGTCGTTGCAAAGTCTTTTTCTACTACTCCTTTTTCCGACACTAGTGTGTGATCAACAGCCGGATAGCCTGGTTTCTTTCTAAAGCTGCTCGACTTTAGTTTGCTAAACAGGCCTCGGAGAAACACTCCGCCTTCGGGATATGGAGGTTGAAGCCAAAGGCTGACTCGATTGGAGTCCGGAGATCGGATGTATCATATTAAAACACGACCGAAGCACAAATTAAATTTTAGACCAATTTTGGATTGGCATAATTTTCTTTTATCTAAACATAAAGTTTTTTGCATAAGTTTTTTGGTATTTCCGAGCATAACTCTCGCAGTACAATGCCAGATGCATTTCACGCATCGACAATATGAAAGGAGGTCTGCAGTTAGCACCGAACCCACCAAAAACCAAGGTATTCCATGCAGTCCTCGGCAAAATGTCCTCGGTATTTTGCATTTATATGCATTGATTTCGAGTTGTGTCTTTGGTCTATAGCTGGATTACCCAGCTCCTATGCTTACCCCTTACGTTTCCGCTTTGTTCGGCTAAGGGGTAAAGGGAGAACCACTGCGATTGTCACTTCTGGTTTAACTGGTTAAGTGCCTCAGTTGGAGAAAGCCGAAAGCTGACTGTCACAACAAGCGTAAATCGATCTGCGAACCGCAGGAGGTGTTCAACCAAATATAGCCGATCGAGGTTATCCGAGTAAAACGAAGGGCCCCTCTTTCTTGAAAAGGCCAAGTTGTGGGTGGTTCGACCTCGAATGATCCGAGGAGTCGATGTATACCGGGGGCTATTAAGTTGCCCCCAAACATATGCTCCTATGACTAAGTGAAAGTTATAAAGCCTGAATATTTGATTGCCTCGTTTCCACTAACACAACTGCCTCTGGGCACCGAGGCGTCGGCTAAGGGTTGTCGTGTTTGAAGGAAACACCCTGCATAGCATCTACAAAGGGGTGGAAGCCGACTATAGGCCACTTTCAGATTATAAACAGTCGCGACGGAGTCAAAATAAACCATACCGTGGGTTCCTTGTGGGACCTCGGCATAGATACATCGGGATTCCTGGAGAGCCCAACATATCATCAGCGTTTGTATATAATATACGAAAGTTGTCCATCGTGATCGTTATAATGTCATAGATATGCATCAATTTGACTTAAGATTTTAGCCAAGCTGGGTAGCCTGGTTCCTGTTCTTACCCCCTATGTTCCCGATTGTTCGGCTAGAGGATAAAGGGAGCACTGATACGTCTCCAACGTATCTATAATTTATGAAGTATTCATGCCATGTTTACAATAATTCTATATGATTTTGGTATGATTTTATTAGAACTAACCCGGACTGACGCTGTTTTCAGCAGAGCTACCGTGGTGTTGTTTTTGTGCAGAAATAAAAGTTCCCGGAATGGGCTGAAAATTTACGGAGAATATTTTTGGAAAATATAAAAAATACTGGAGCAAAAAGATACCGGAGAGGAGTCCCGAGGAGGTCACAAGCCTAGGGGGCGCCCCCCCTAGGGCGCGCCCCCTGGCTTGTGGGCCCCTCGAGCACTCCCCTGACGTGATTCCAACGCCAAATATTCCTATAAATACATACACCCCCGAAAAGAAACCTAGATCAGGAGTTCCGCCGCCGCAAGCCTCTGTAGCCACGACAAACCAACCGGGAGCCCGTTCCGGCACCCTGCCGGAGGGGGAAACCATCACCAGAGGCCATCTTCATCATCCCGGCGGTCTCCATGACGAGGAGGGAGTAGTTCACCCTCGGGGCTGAGGGTATGTACCAGTAGCTATGTGTTTGATCTCTCTCTCTCTCTCGTGTTCTTGAGATGGCACGATCTTGATGTACCGCGAGCTTTATTGATATACATGAATCATATGGAGTTTTCCCCTCTCTATCTTCTTGTGATGAATTGAGTTTTCCCTTTGAAGTTTTCTTATCGGATTGAGTCTTTAAGGATTTGAGAACACTTGATGTATGTCTTGCGATGGAATATCCGTGGTGACAATGGGATGTTCTATTGATCCACTTGATGTATGTTTTGGTGATCAACTTGCGGGTTCCGTGACCTTGGGAATCTATGCATAGGGGTTGGCACATGTTTTCGTCTTGACTCTCCGATAGAAACTTTGGGGCACTCTTTGAAGTTCTTTGTGTTGGATTGAACATGATGAATCTGAAATTGTGTGATGCATATCGTATAATCAAGTCCATGGGTACTCGTGGTGACATTGGAGTATCTAGGTGACATTAGGGTTTTGATTGATGTGTATCTTAAGGTGTTATTTTAGTACGAACTCTAGGGCTGTTCGTGACACTTATAGGGATAGCTCATACGATTGATCGGAAAAGATAACTTTGAGGTGGTTTCGTACCCTACAATAATTTCTTCGTTTGTTCTCCGCTATTTGTGACTTTGGAGTGAACTCTTTGTCGCACGTGAGGGATTTACATATGATTCAACTATGTTAGTATTGTTGAGAGAACTTGCACTAGTGAAAGTATGAACCCTACGCCTTGTTTTCAAGCATTGCAATACCGTTTGTGATCACTTTTGTTACTTGCTACCTTGCTGTTTTTATATTTTCAGATTACAAAAACCTATATCTACTATCCATATTACACTTGTATCACCATCTCTTCGCCGAACTAGTGCACCTATACAATTTACCATTGTATTGGGTGTGTTGGGGACACAAGAGACTCTTTGTTATTTGGTTGCAGGGTTGTTTGAGAGAGACCATCTTCATCCTACGCCTCCCATGGATTGATAAACTTTAGGTCATCCACTTGAGGGAAATTTGCTACTGTCCTACAAAACTCTGCGCTTGGAGGCCCAACACGAGTCTACAAGAAGAAGGTTGCGTAGTAGACATCAAGCTCTTTTCTGGCGCCGTTACCGGGGAGGTGAGTGCTTGAAGGTATATCTTTAGATCTTGCAATTAAATATTTTAGTTTCTTGTTTTTCACTAGTTTGGTTTCATAAAAGAAAACTACAAAAAAATGGAATTGAGTTTGCCTCATATGCTTCATCTTTTTAATGTCTTTCGTGAAAATGATGGAAAGGAAAATTATGCTCAAGTGTTAGAAGAAGAAGTTATTAAAATGTTTGGCACTAAATATTTGAGTGATGAGCATGATTGCAATGTTGTTAGTATGGATTCCTTGAATATTCATGATGTTAATGATATGCAAAGCTACAAGCTTGGGGATGCTATGTTTAATGAAGATGATATGTTTAGTCCCCCAAGTTTTGATGAGCAAATTTATTATGATGAAAGCATGCCTCCTATTTATGATGATTATTGTGATGACATGTATGATATAAAGAATAATGATAACCATGAAACTTGTCATCATGATTTTAATTTTCAATTGGATTATGCTTCACATGATAGTTATTTTGTTGAGTTTGCTCCCACTATTATGAATGACAAGAAATTTTCTTGTGTGGAGAGTAGTAAAATTTCTATGCTTGTAGATCATGAAAAGAATGCTTTATGTGCTGGTTATATTGTGAAATTCCTTCATGATGCTACTGAAAATTATTATGAGGGAGGAACATATGCTTGTAGGAATTGCAATAATATCAAGTTCCCTCTCTATGTGTTCAAAGTTTTGAAGTTATGCTTGTTTTGCCTTCCTATGCTAGTTGATTCTTGCTCCCATAAATTGTTTGCTCACAAAATCCCTATGCATAGGAAGTGGGTTAGGCTTAAAAGTGCATGTCATGAGATTCATGATGCTCTCTTGCATGTTTCAATTACTATTCTTATGTGAGCATCATTGAAATCATCATGCCTAGCTAAAAGGCTTTAAAGAAAAGCGCTTGTTGGGAGACAACCCAACACTTTTCCTTTCTGTTTTTGCGTGTACACATGATTATGCTACTGTATAATCATGTTTTATAGCTTTTGTTTTAATAAAGTGCCAAGTAAAGCCTTTGGGATAGTGTGAATGATAGTTGACTTGATTCTGTGCAAAAACAGAAACTTTTGCTCTCAGCCCAGAAATTTTGTAAATTCACTGGAACGTACTTTTAATCTGAATTTTTTACACAGTCTTGATATACAAATTCTTCAGGTTGTCCTAATTGTTAAGAATTTTTAGAGACAGGGAAGTATGGTTACGCTACAGATCTTCACAGACTGTTCTGTTTTTGACAGATTCTGTTTTGCATGCATAGTTTACTTGTTTTAGTGTTTCTATAGCTTATATTGAGTGATATAAATTATGGGAATGATATAATACAGTAGGTATCATGTGGGAACAATTATGAATCTTGTTTTGACAGTACCTAAGTGTATGATTTATCTTTATTACACTAACCCTTCTCACGAAGTTCCGTTTAGTTTTGTGTGATTGAAGTTTTCAAGTTTTGGGTGAGACACCGATATGAGGAGAATAAGGAGTGACAAGAACCTAATCTTGGGGATGCCCAAGGCACCCCCAAGGTAATATCCAAGGAAGACTCAAGCGCCTAAGCTTGGGGATGCCCCGGAAGGCATCTCCTCTTTCGTCTTAAACATTATCGGTGCATCTTACTTGGAGCTTTATTTTTATTCGTCACATAATATGTGCTTTGCTTGGATCGTCATTATATTTTGTTATTTTCTGTTAGGTGTTATTTATAATCTTGTTTTCAATAAAAAGTTCCAAGAATTGCCCTTAGGATGCTTGCATAGCATGTTTGATGTGTGCTGTGTAAAAAACAGAAACTTTTGCTGTAGTGTTTGAATTTTCATATTTTACTGGAACGTGGAAAGTTTCTGAAATTTTTATACAGTATTTTCATATAAATTATTTAGCATTTCCTAAATTTTCATAATTTTTTGAGTTACAGATGTACACTGTTTTCATAAATTGCTACAGACTGTTCTGTTTGGGCAGATTGCTGTCATAGTTTTGTTATCTGCTTATCCTATAGTTTCCATAGCCTATATTGGTAGATATAAATTGTGGAAATGATAGTATACAGTACCTAATGTTTGAAAATTATTATGCAACTTGTCTTAGCAGTACATAAAGAGTTGATTTATTATTATGTGTACTAACCTATCTCACGAGTTCTTTTCAAGTTTTGTGTGGATGAAGTTTTTGAGAATAGGTGAAACCATGATATGAGAGGATTGAACGGGATACAAAAGCTCAAGCTTGGGGATGCCCAAGGCACCCCAAGTAAATATTTCAAGAAGTCTCAAGCATGTAAGCTTGGGGATGCTACGCATCCCACCTCTCTTCATCAACAATTATCGGTTAGCCTATGTTGAGCCTAAATTTTTATTCGTTCACATGATCCGTCCTATTCTTGGAGTGCTATTTTTCTTTTGTTTGCTGTTTGAATAAAATACTCAGATCTGAAAATATTTATTGAGAGAGAGAGAGAGAGTCCTCACATAGCTACTTAATTTTTTGACTACTCATTGATCTTCACTTATATCTTTTGAGAGTAGCTTGTCATTTCCTCTCATGCTTCACTTATACCTTTTTGAGGGATGAAATATTTATGCTCATGTGCTTCATTTAAAATTGTTTGAGCTTGTCAAAAAAAAGGGGGCAATGGCAATATATGAAACTAGTCCCAAAGTGATAGATATCCAAGGAGGATATAATAAAAACTTTCATGAAGATCATGGGACAAATTAAACTTGATTCTTTGTAATAGTTTTGAAACATGATGATAGTAATATGTGAGTCATGTTAGTGAGTAATTATGCTTTAGTAGGAATATTGGTGTTAAGGTTTGTGATTCCCTATGCAAGTACGAAAGTCAATAGTTATGCAATGAAGTTACATCCTACTTGTGGTGCATTATTCGGTGTTAGTTATGTTCAATGCTCACTTATGTGAATTTTTGTTTCTTGGTTTGGTTGCTTCCCAATCTATTTGCTAGCCTCCATTTGTACTAAGTAGAAATACTACTTGTGCATCCAAAATCCTTAAACCAAGTTTTGCCTTATGAGTCCACCATACCTACCTATATGCGGTATTTCCATGCCGTTCCAAGCAAATTTGTATGTGCCATCTCTAAATTTTCAAAATAAATTTTCTCTTTTGTGTGCCCGTACCGCTCATGAAACGGTGGGGAGTATCCAATATTTTTCCATGCTAGGTGTGTTATTCTCACGATATGTGTTGATTCACTATCATTCACGAGAAAGTGGCTGGTATTCGGGATGCCCAGTTCCATGCTCAAAAATCAAATCAAAATATAATGAAACAAAACTCCCCCAAGATTGTTGTTTGTATGGACGGTACCCGTGGATTCGGCTCGCCGTGGAGTGTGATTGATTGGTGGAGGGGGAGTAAAAACTTTACCATTCTGTTTGGGAACCGCCTATAATGTATCTAGCATGGAAAGTATTGTGAGCTACTTTGTCGTTTTCGTTGACAGGAAAAGCATGCCACCCGAAATATTTTTTCTCTCTCTCAATTTAAAACTTTGAGCTCTGGCACCTCTACAAATCCCTACTTCCCTCTGTGAAGGGCCTATCTGTTTACTTTATGCAATTTTTATTTTTTCTTTGAGTCTCCATCCTCTCTTATGAGCACCAACTAGGGGGCACTATGATCGTACTTGAGCATTGGGCATAGCTAATATTTGAGTGTGTTTCATGAATGGATCAATGATTGAGCATGATGGGCTAGGGATAACTTTCTTTAGTGTTGATATTTTGAAAGACATGGTTGCTTGTTCACATGCTTGAGTATTGAAGTCACATGCTTGAGTATCTATAATTTATGAAGTATTCATGCCATGTTTACAATAATTCTATATGATTTTGGTATGATTTTATTAGAACTAACCCGGACTGACGCTGTTTTCAGCAGAGCTACCGTGGTGTTGTTTTTGTGCAGAAATAAAAGTTCTCGGAATGGGCTGAAAATTTATGGAGAATATTTTTGGAAAATATAAAAAATACTGGAGCAAAAAGATACCGGAGAGGAGTCCCAAGGAGGTCACAAGCCTAGGGGGCGCCCCCCTAGGGCGCGCCTCCTGGCTTGTGGGCCCCTCGAGCACTCCCCTGACGTGATTCCAACGCCAAATATTCCTATAAATACAGAAACCCCCGAAAAGAAACCTAGATCGGGAGTTCCGCCGCCACAAGCCTCTGTATCCACGAAAAACCAATCGGGAGCCCTTTCCGGCACCCTGCCGGAGGGGGAAACCATCACCAGAGGCCATCTTCATCATCCCGGCGGTCTCCATGACGAGGAGGGAGTAGTTTACCCTCGGGGCTGAGGGTATGTACTAGTAGCTATGTGTTTGATCTCTCTCTCTCTCGTGTTCTTGAGATGGCACGATCTTGATGTACCGCGAGCTTTATTGATATAGATGAATCATGTGGAGTTTTCCCCTCTCTATCTTCTTGTGCTGAATTGAGTTTTCCCTTTGAAGTTTTCTTATCGGATTGAGTCTTTAAGGATTTGAGAACACTTGATGTATGTCTTGCGATGGGATATCCGTGGTGACAATGGGATGTTCTATTGATCCACTTGATGTATGTTTTGGTGATCAACTTGCGGGTTCCGTGACCTTGGGAATCTATGCGTAGGGGTTGGCACATGTTTTCGTCTTGACTCTCCGGTAGAAACTTTGGGGCACTCTTTGAAGTTCTTTGTGTTGGATTGAACATGATGAATCTGAAATTGTGTGATGCATATCGTATAATCAAGCCCATGGGTACTCGTGGTGACATTGGAGTATCTAGGTGACATTAGGGTTTTGATTGATGTGTATCTTAAGGTGTTATTTTAGTATGAACTCTAGGGCTGTTCGTGACACTTATAGGGATAGCTCATACGATTGATCGGAAAAGATAACTTTGAGGTGGTTTCGTACCCTACAATAATTTCTTCGTTTGTTCTCCGCTATTTGTGACTTTGGAGTGAACTCTTTGTCGCACGTGAGGGATTTACATATGATTCAACTATGTTAGTATTGTTGAGAGAACTTGCACTAGTGAAAGTATGAACCCTAGGCCTTGTTTTCAAGCATTGCAATACCATTTGTGATCACTTTTGTTACTTGCTACCTTGCTGTTTTTATATTTTCAGATTACAAAAACCTATATCTACTATCCATATTACACTTGTATCACCATCTCTTCGCCGAACTAGTGCACCTATACAATTTACCATTGTATTGGGTGTGTTGGGGACACAAGAGACTCTTTGTTATTTGGTTGCAGGGTTGTTTGAGAGAGACCATCTTCATCCTACGCCTCCCACGGATTGATAAACCTTAGGTCATCCACTTGAGGGAAATTTGCTACTGTCCTACAAAACTCTGCGCTTGGAGGCCCAACACGAGTCTACAAGAAGAAGGTTGCGTAGTAGACATCAAGCACCTCTGTGATTGTTACTTCCGGGTCATCCGGGTTAGTACCTCACACTGGGTGAAGCCGAAAGCTAGCCATCTTAAGAATATAATTGGTCGCCAATGACAGAAGTGAAAATCTTGGTTCATTAAAGACCACTGAGTTCGGCAACATTCCCCGAACTATATCCTCAATATTTTCCTCCCACATTGATCGGAGTTGAGGTTTCACGATCATGGTCAACATGATATCCTTAGAAAAGGAACTTATAAATGAACTATTTTTCCCAGAAGATGTTTCTTACGTTAAATAGTAATATATAACATATCTCTCCGCGAACCTTTGTTTATAAAACCATGTGGCCGGATTGCCTTATTTGCCGTAAATCTTTGCCCTTATAAAGGCTTTATAAAGTAGGACAAACACTCCTCGACTACTGGCCGAGGAGGTTGATGCCGATGGTCGGTCAACAAAGTCTTGTACAATGCGGATCCGAGCATTAATGATGTAAAGTACTTGGATACATAGAATCATTACACATAAATTGTGTCAAACATAACAAAGTTTCTGTCAAACAAATATTGATCCTTAATTCTACCACCCGTGCCCAAATTAAGGCTCGGGGGCTACTACATTGCCTATTCAATGCAGCAAATTCAAGTGCAATACGGTTTCAGAGGAGATTCGATCCCAACCTCAGTCTCGGGAACTACTGTGCACCGCGTTTTTTCCCTAAAGTATGTTGTCGAGCAAGAACTTGATCCTCAGGCCGATTTTGCAAATCGACCTAAGTCTCAGGGGCTACTGGGATCAACGGTTTTATTTTTATCCTTCAGGTGCATCTCAGGTTTTAGACCGACACACACCTTGAGGGCTACTGGTTATACAACTCGTTAGAGAATAAATTACATCAATCGGAAATAAATTCCGCAAAAAACAGCCCAAGTCCGAGGTGGTGCACCACCTTGGAAGCAGTCCGACATAAAACTCGGATGCAAGTGGTTGGCTCCATAGAGGGCATTTCCGGCATTAAGCTCGGATGAACTCCTTCAACTTTTTCAAGACCGAGGTAATCTATGACACCTCGGATACAGTCCGGCGTTGGAGCTCGGACACAGTCAGGTGTTGGATCTCAGATGCAAAAAAGACACCTCGGATGCAGTCCGACATTGTAGGTCAGACGCAAGAGGACACCACAGCACGGGAAACACTTCAGACCCGAGGTGTGGCGTAATAAATAACAAGGCATCGATAAAGGCCAAAAACTTAAAGGGCTCCTCGGATGCCCGATGTGTGAACTCTTCAGATTCAACTTGGCGATCCTCAAGATCGGACATAGGAAGATTTGTTGAACCAGTTTTCAAGACCGAAGACCGAAGACAAAGAACTGTTCGGAAGCACCAAGGAGTGTCCCCAACTTGAAAACCGGTTTAGGGGGCTACTGATGGTGTCCTGGACTAGGGAGTACTCACCATGTCGTCTCCCGAACAGTGGGTCGGGCCGAGGACCCCCATGATGATTCACTAATGGGCCACTTCGGGCAGCCCATGATGGATACAAGGGAGATTCCACAAGACTTGGCGCACAAGACAAGGACTCCTCTAAACCCTTGGCCTCTGGTACATTATATAAACCGAGGCCAGGCTAGTCAATAGACAATCTCATATTCATTACAACAATCTCGTGGTAGATACCTGTACTATGTACCATCCCCATATCAATGCAATGAAAAGCAGGACGTAGGGTATTATCTCCTTGAGAGAGCCCGAACCTGGGTAAAATCATGTGTCCTTGTTACCATCGCTCCAACACGCCTAGCTTAGGACCCCTACTACGAGATATGCCGGATATAGAACCGACACCATCCCGGGACGCAAAGTACCTTGACGCATCCTCCACACTCCTCGAAAGATCCACGAAAGCGCCTGAGGAATGTCACACCCGTGTGAGCAACGCGAACCTGTTACCATCGAAGACACGTTGCAGTAATTACAACTTACCATCCACAATAAGCTTGACTTCGCGGAGTTCCTGCTGGCAGCCTCGCGCCTCCACACGCGCCTCCTTCAGCGCCGACTTCAAGGAAGTCAGTTCGGAGGCCTGATCTTTACTGTTTTGGACCTATGCCACCCTGGCCTCGTGCTTCTCACTAACGGTCTTCGCCGACGAAAGTTCAGCGGTCGCCTGTTCGGCCGCTGCTTTCTGCTCTGCTGCCTCCTGCCTCGCCTTCATCAGCTCGGCCTTGAGGTTCTCGACCTCCGTGGTGATAGCTGCAGTTACAACAAGCACCCCAGGCTCATGTATAAAATCTAAATATCTCACTTCACGAGAATAATCACGGCATTAAACAGTCCAATCAGGACTTACCTTGCTCTTCATCGAACCGCCTGTTGAGAAGGTCGAGCTCCTCATCGGAGCTCTTGAGCTTTCGATTCACCTCGGCAAGCTCCTCGGTGTTGGTAGCCGCTGCCGAAGACAAGGCCTGCACAGCAGCTCGCACATGTAAGACTCCAGAATTATTGATCCCATGCCAGGTTTTCTTCAATCCTGACAGAGTCTCGGGGGCTACTGTATACAGGGATTGCATAACCCCATAAAGTATATTCGCTTTGAAAAAAGGGTATTACATTAGTCACCTTGAAGCCTGTCAAGAGGCCTCCGAAAGCTCGCTTCACTCCATTGTCAACGAACTGAATGCTTTATAAAACCACGCCCATAAGGGCACGACTTTCTTTAGTAATGCAGGGGCTATTCAAGGCCCCCTCCATGATGGCCGGCCACCCAATTTTGGCCCGCTCTGCTGCGGATGATGCCGGTGAAGGCACCCCAGCTCCCCTTTGGGTGGAGGTCAGAATAAACGACTCCTGGGGTCTTGGGAGCTCCGGGGCCGCCCTCGGAGAGAGCTCAGATCGACCGGGCTCTCCCTCTTTGTCCGTCGGGAAGGATCCTCCTTCCTGGTCTCTGACGACCGAGGTATTAACCTCGACCATGACGTCATCGCCCCTGCCCTCCATGTTCGGTCCTGGAAGGGTCTTCCGGGACAACACCTCCTCGGGCTCCTCGTAGCTGGAGGAGGTGTATTGCGCGAGGCGGTCCCGCTCTCTGCTAGCTCGGCTGGCGGAGAGTCCCCTTACGAGATGCGATTGGTGGGGAGGTCACCCGGTGGGCTACAGTATGGATGGAGTTTGATAGGTTAGTAATGAACCTTAATGTGAGGGTACTGGGAGGTCTTCGGATGCATACTTTTGGGCCGGGGGCTTGACCTTGGGGATCCTTAGAAGAACCCCTTCTGAGGCCTCAGTCTCCCCGACGGAGTCCGAGCTGTCATCGGCCAGGGTCACCTTGACCCTGCATTGCTTTTTCGGGGCAGGAGGAAGCAGATCCTCCTCGGCGTTGTCAGACGCCGCCCTTTTCCTTGTTCGGGAGGAGTCACTCTCCTCCCCGTCCTCTCCTAGGTCTTCCTCATGAGTGGAAGAGGCATGGGTTTCCCCGGACTTAGTGTCCGGGAGTCCTCTTGAATAGAGACCTCCTCGGGTCTCCCTCTCTGTCGGCGTACGACGATCTATGGGGCCGGCAAGGCCCCTTTTGTGGTTCGGCAAGGGAAATCCTATAACGCAAAGAGCATCACCGTGTCATGCATGTGCGAGGGTTTAGAAAGGTTCGGGCCGCCGGAGCGTAATACCCTACGTCATGTGTGGTTGTGGATTATTGGGTTCACAGTACAGGAGCATCGCTACCTGGCAAGGATGCACGGAGAGCGTCGCTACGCGTGTAAATGAATGGAGTGTCGACCTTTCTAAAGGTAGCAATGGACCTCCTTTTATAATCAAAGGGGCTACCACAGTGGCTAAAATGGTCTTTACATAGAGTAAAGAACGCATATCCCTCTGCTAAAATCGCTGGCAACATCGATAGTGGGAAATACCTAACTCTGACGGATTAGGGCAGGCGCATTGAATGCGCCGTGAGATGGCGCGCTGGTGACGTCTCCAGGCAGGGATTGCCTCTCCTTCTGTGTCGTTCGCCCAGCTACCTCTTATTCTTTTGCCATGCCGAAGGACGGGTCTCATTAAAGCTCTGTCGTAATCCTGGTGAGCCGCCATGCACCCCGACCAGCTCCACCTAAACGGTTGCCTGCTCGACTCCCAAGCGATGTAGACAACCAGCCTTGCGACGTGGAGCGATGGCTTGGTGGGCGGAGGCCTTGGCGGGTGCCTCAACAATCGAGTCCTTCGGCAAGGAGGGCTTGCCAGTTTGCTCGGGCCCTCGTATGAAGAGGCTTGGTGTCTAGTCCAGCCCGGCAGGGCCTTGCCGGTCCGGAGGCGTTGTCGTTTGGTGCACAAGTCAGGGTACTAAGGGCCCCATTCTTTAGTACATCGACATGAGCCCACATGCCTAGGACACACTTGCGTCCATGACGTTTGTTGGGCTAGGCCCAAAAACAGTGCACAGGCACACGCGACCGCAATTACCTGCGGTTGTGTTGATTTTCAGCTTCGCCCACGATGTGCATTGACTGCGGGTCGTGGGAATGGTGGAGCGAGGCGGTTGCTTCAAGGAGTCGCGCCTGAAAGGCCACGCCGTGTCGGACAGGAAGAGGCATCTCTCGCGTCTTCCCCTTCGCTGATAAAAGGGGGTTCCGCAAGTGCGCTGCTCATCCCAACCGCGCCCCTCTGTTCTGCCGCCTCCGCTCTTCCTTCCTGTAGCGCTGAGCTCTCGAGCCTTTTCTTCGCTTTCACCATCGCGTGTCGTTGACTCGCCATGGCGCCCAAGTGAGGACTTACTTTCGCCGCACCGGGCCCGGAGAAGAAGGCCAAGAAGGTGTCGGACGCCGAGGCGAAGGAGGCCTTGGCGGTGATGCGGCAGTGCACCGTCTTCTCTTCCTCCGTGCTAACGATGAGCAACCTCGTCTCGAGGTACGCCGTGATGTGGGGGAGGGACACTAAAGTGCATACATCGCCAGTGGTGCTCCCTTGCAACACCCAGCCTGGCAAAGATAGGTATCCGTTCTTCACGGCATACTTTTATTGTGGGCTGGTTCCCCTCTTTCTACTTTCTTCGTAGATCTGATGTTGACCTACGGCTTCCGTTTGCTGGACTTCACGCTGAATGCGGTGGCCACTCTATTCGTTTTCGCACATTTGTGCGAGAACTTCATAGGAATAGTCCCCAATGTGTCTCTCTTCCGCCATTTCTTCTATCCACGTATAGAGGGTGAGGGGGCCATCTCTGGTAGTGTCACATGGATCCCTCATGCTTCTCATAAGGAGGTGTATCCTCCTGGTGATTTGCACAAAAATGGGAGGAATGGTGGGCGGAGTGGTGTTACATCGTTGACAAGGAGCCCCCGGTCTTCTGTGAAGTCCAGGACTCCAAGCCAGTCCGTGATGACGCGTGGAGTGCTCTTGCCACTGATGACAAGAAGCTGGAGATCGCCATCACTCGCTTGCTCCGGTTGAGAGCTGTCGGGCTCACCATGGTGGGCTCCGATTTTCTCCTCAGGCGCATTGCTCCTCTCCAGGACCAGAAGCGTTTCGCCTGGGACAATGTTAGCCCTGCCGACGTTATGCGGATTCGTCCTGGTCTCGACAGGGACCTAACCTTCCTCCAGCTCACCGTCCTCCGTCACCAGCTTCTCCGCCCGGACGGCAGGTTCATACTCCCACCGTCCTTCATTCCGCTCTGCAACAACTCCCGCAAGAGCACGATCATGGCAATGATGTCGGTGTGCACCGCGCACGGGATGGATCCCATGTGGAGGGTGCCGGCAAAGGAGGTGGTGCAGGCGTGGTTCGATACCCTCGTGGAGGTGCGTGTCAGGGACGAGGGGCCGATGTTCCGCGCCACCACCGAAGAGGAGATTGTGCTCATCGGCCGGCAGGTCGTGGAGGTTGGCCTCGACGTAGGCGACAGTAGCTCAGGAGTTGCCGCGCTCGGGGAAGAGGAGGAGGTAGAGACTGGCCGCGAGGAAGGACTTGGTGAGGAGCCAACCCAATTGGAGGAGCTTGTCGGCACCGAAGGCGCGGGGGTCGAGGGCAGTGCCGGAGTCACTGCCGAGCTAGATCTTGGGGAGCCCCCGACCCGCGACGCTCCTAGGAGAGCACGCGTGCTTCACAGGGCTGCCACAGGGGAGCCAGTCCATCGCACTCCTCCTCCAGAGGTCGAGGACGAAGAGGAAGAGGAGGACCCTGCCGTCGATGTTTCCCGACCGCAGAGAAGGAGACGGGCCGTTGCGAAGCACACGGCAAGCGCTCCTGTTCAGGAGGCCGGGCCTTCTAGTTCTGTTTTGCCCGCGGCATGCTTTAGGACACCTACACCGCCACCGGCTCCTTCCATCCGCCAGAAGGGGACATGGAATTTGTTCGCCTTCAGCTCAGGGGAGGAAGATGACGAGTAAGTGCCGTTCCCTTGTAATTTTCATCTTGAATTTTGTTTCGCCCTTGCTGAACTTTGCCGTTGCTGTCGGTTTGCAGAGAAGAAGAGACTTTGGGGCAGCGCCAGGCCAGGAGGGCGAACCTTGCTTCCGCTGCAGAGGGCACGATAAGCGTCCAACCGGAGCGGGGTTCTTCGCCGGAGCTGGAGGTCGTCGACCTCAGCTCCCCGGCAGGACGTTCCGCCCATGTACACGACGGCGGGTCTAGTGGTGGACGCCAGCGTCACCAGCTCGGTTCCCCTTCAAGCGGAGACGGGGTGCCCGGTGGCAGCTCACGCGCGCTCGACCCTGGAGGGGTGCATTCCGGCAGGGGATCCTTTCGGCAAGACTACTGAGGCTGAGGGCGCACCGGTAGGCGGTGGCGTTGGCGGACACGCCGCTGCGACAGACGCCCCCGAGGGAGGCGATGCCCCCCCAGCAACAAGAACCCATGGGTGAGCCTTACTACTGGAGATTCCTCATTTTATTTTCTTCTTCTTTTTTGTCTTCTTGAACTTCTTCTCAGTTCGGTTTTTCTTTTTTTCCTCTCGTGCTGTAGATCTGCCCCCGTCGGGGGGGCCGATGCTGCAGTCAACATTGAGGGGATCACCATGGAGGCGGCCGAGGAGGCGATCCGGATCACAGCCGAGGAGGACGCCACCCACCGTGGCCCAAGGGACACCGGCAAGCAGGTCCTGGAGGGGCCGTCCTTGGAGGCGGCGCTGGACGCCACATGAGCTTCTGCCTCGGCCCGTTCTTCCTGCTGAGGGCCACCAGAAGGAATGTTGCCAGCCCGTCGTCGTCAGCAGAGTCGCCCCTAAGGCAGTACCTAAGGATTGGTGATCTGCAGTTTGTGAGCCTCCCTGGAAGCGCCATCTTCGAGGCCTTATCTGAAGGGTCGAGCGTCGATGGAGATGTCGTCACCCCGGGAGGAGGAGCGGCGATCGACCCCCTTGATGGGGGCGATGAAGCCAAGGAGCACGCCATCCTGTCCTCTCTGGGCTGAGATTTTCGGCAGCTACAAGCGCTCTACACCGGTCATTCGGAGAGGATAGATCGCCGGGAGGCTCTTCTTGCGGCTGTAGAAGATAGGTTCTGGGTGCTCCTTGTTGAGACGCAGTCCTGGTTTAATGAAAACCGCAAGGACCTTGCCACGGAGCGGGTCAACCTCGCCAAGGCCGAAGCCGAATTTATCAACCAAAAGGTCGAGGCAGAGACGATCTGGCAGGAGACGGAACAGATCTTCGCCAACACAGAAGCGGAGCAGACTTCGCGCAAGATCTCGCTTGATTGCCAAGAGGAGGAGCTCGCCGCCCGAGAAAGGGCTCTCATTGACAAGCACGGGGCCGGACTAGAGAAGCGAATCTAGGAGCTGGAGGCAAGGCACAAAGAGGCCATCAAGCGGCAAGCTGCTGAGCATGCCAGCAAAGGAATGGGTCCTTGGTGACCTGCCGTTGATACCGCTGCCGACGAGGCCTCCTTATCGTCCTTGCCGTGGCAACTTAGGATGTTGAGCAGACTCAAAACAGCCAAGTGCGCAAACAATTTTGACAAGGGTCCTTCGTGTGCAGGTTTTCTCACACGGGCGTTAACTTCGTTTCAAGGAGAAAGCCTTAAGTTTTAAAAAAGTTTCTACAACTTAGCTTTTTTCTCGCTGCGTTTCTTGCCGCAAGGCGGTCGTCCATGAACGCGTCTATAGGTGTCCGTACCATTACTCCCCGCGGGAAGACTTGCACACGGGGTCCCACCTCCCTTTTGAAAAAGAAAGAAGAGAAAATAGAGTAGGCTGGAAACCCAGATGGTTCAACAGTTGCCTTACGAAAGTGAAAAGTGATCACAACGTCTCACATGAGATACATAAGATAAATATGTACTTTGACAAGAGTTGTAGAGCACTTAGCTTTTATTGACTACGCATAGGGCCATCGCCTGGCTTCGTACAAAGGATTACATGCCTGGCCGGCGGACTTGCACAAAAGGAATTGCCGTAAGGCCTGGCAGTCGCGCCTTACGGGTGGGACTCACGAAAGTGCCCAGTATTCATGCGTGTGCTGCATTTGGGTGTCGCTTTTCGATCTCTAGGCGTCTCTTGCCGTTCCTAGTGTCTCGTCCCACCCGACAAGGGCTTGGTGGTCTTGTTCTTCTTGCTCCCGGCGACAGAGGTCTCAGGTAAGTCCTCGACGAGCATGCTACACTTTTTAGCGCGCTTCCTGGAGTCCTTACGAGACTCGCTAGAGTTCTTGTTCTTGTTCTTCCCCCCGGGGGCTTTGCTGGCAGGAGCGAGTGCCTCATCGGCAGATGCTGCTACTGCCTCCCGGAAGAGCTTGTCAATGCAAAGGACTACATCCTTGTTGTCAGTGCAGACAGTGATGACGCTCATCGGCCCGGGCATCTTGAGAGTGTTGTAGGCGTGGTGTGTTGCCTCCATGAACTTCGCCAGCGTCGGCCGGCCCAGGATCCCATTGTACGACAACGACATCTTCACGACGTCGAAGACTACTCTTTATGTCCTGAAGTTGAGCTCGCTGCCGAACGTCACTGGTAGAGTGATCTTCCCCTTGGGTTGAGATCTTCCCGGATTGACCCCTTGGAAGGACCTCGTTGGCTTGAGATCCTTGTCAGGAATCTGCAACCGCCTGATCACGTCGGGCGAGATCAAGTTCAACCCAGCCCCACTCTCGGGCTGCAGACCTGCCCCCGTCGGGGGGGCCGATGCTGCAGTCAACGTCGAGGGGATCGCCATGGAGGCGGCCGAGGAGGCGATCCGGATCACACCCGAGAAGACGCCACCCACCGTGGCCCGAGGGACACCGGCAAGCAGGTCCTGGAGGGGCCGTCCTTGGAGGCGGCGCTGGACGCCACAGGAGCTTCTGCCTCGGGCCCGTTCTTCCTGCTGAGGGCCACCAGAAGGAATGTTGCCGGCCCGTCGTCGTCAGCAGAGCCGCCCCTAAGGCAGTACCTAAGGATTGGTGATCTGTAGTTTGCGACCCTCCCTGGAAGCGCCATCTTCGAGGCCTTATCTGAAGGGTCGAGCGTCGATGGAGACGTCGTCAGCCCGGGAGGAGGAGCGGCGATCGACCCCCTTGATGGGGGCGACGAAGCCAAGGAGCACGCCATCCTGTCCTCTCTGGGCAGAGATTTTCGGCAGCTACAAGCGCTCTACACCGGTCATTCGGAGAGGATAGATCGCCAGGAGGCTCTTCTTGCGGCTGTAGAAGATAGGTTCTGGGTGCTCCTTGTCGAGACGCAGTCCTGGTTTAATGAAAACCGCAAGGACCTTGCCACGGAGCGGGTCAACCTCGCCAAGGCCGAAGCCGAATTTATCAACCAAAAGGTCGAGGTAGAGACGATCTGGCAGGAGACGGAACAGATCTTCGCCAACATAGAAGCGGAGCAGACTTCGCGCAAGATCTCGCTTGATTGCCAAGAGGAGGAGCTCGCCGCCCGAGAAAGGGCTCTCATTGACAAGCTCGGGGCCGGACTAGAGAAACGAATCTAGGAGCTGGAGGCAAGGCACAAAGAGGCCATCAAGCGGCAAGTTGCTGAGCATGCCAGCAAAGGAATGGGTCCTTGGTGACCTGCCGGTGATACCGCTGCCAACGAGGCCTCCTTATCGTCCTTGCCGTGGCAACTTAGGATGTTGAGCAGACTCAAAACAGCCAAGTGCGCAAACAATTTCGACAAGGGTCCTTCGCGTGCAGGTTTTCTCACACGGGCGTTAACTTCGTTTCAAGGAGAAAGCCTTAAGTTTTAAAAAAGTTTCTGCAACTTAGCTTTTTTCTCGCTGCGTTTCTTGCCGCAAGGCGGTCGTCCTTGAACGCGTCTATAGGTGTCCGTACCATTACTCCCCGCGGGAAGACTTGCACGCGGGGTCCCACCTCCCTTTTGAAAAAGAAAGAAGAGAAAATAGTGTAGGCTGGGAACCCAGATGGTTCAACAGTTGCCTTACGAAAGTGAAAAGTGATCATAACGTCTCACATGAGATACATAAGATAAATATGTACTTTGACAAGAGTTGTAGAGCACTTAGCTTTTATTGACTACGCACAGGGCCATCGCCTGGCTTCGTACAAAGGATTACATGCCTTGCCGGCGGACTTGCACAAAAGGAATTGCCGTAAGGCCTGGCAGTCGCGCCTTACGGGTGGGACTCACGAAAGTGCCCAGTATTCATGCGTGTGCTGCATTTGGGTGTCGCTTTTCGATCTCTAGGCGGCTCTTGCCATTCCTAGTGTCTCGTCCCACCCGGCAAGGGCTTGGTGGTCTTGTTCTTCTTGCTCCCGGCGACAGAGGTCTCAGGTAAGTCCTCGACGAGCATGCTACACTTTTTAGCGCGCTTCTTGGAGTCCTTACGAGACTCGCTAGAGTTCTTGTTCTTGTTCTTCCCCCCAGGGGCTTTGCTGGCAAGAGCGAGTGCCTCATCGGCATATGCTGCTACTGCCTCCCGGAAGAGCTTGTCGATGCAAAGGACTACATCCTTGTTGTCAGCGCAGACAGTGATGACGCTCATCGGCCCGGGCATCTTGAGAGTGTTGTAGGCGTGGTGTGTTGCCTCCATGAACTTCGCCAGCGTCGGCCGGCCCAGGATCCCATTGTACGACAACGACATCTTCGCGACGTCGAAGACTACTCTTTATGTCCTAATGTTGAGCTCGCTGCCGAACGTCACTGGTAGAGCGATCTTCCCCTTGGGTTGAGATCTTCCCGGATTGACCCCTTGGAAGGACCTCGTTGGCTTGAGATCCGTGTCAGGAATCTGCAGCCGCCTAATCACGTCGGGCGAGATCAAGTTCAACCCAGCCCCACTCTCGACCAACATTTTTGTGACCTTGAGATTGCGTATTGTTGGGGAAACCAACAACGGCACACACCCGACGGCGGTGATTTGATCAGGGTGATCCCCGGTGTCAAAGATGATGGGAGTGTTGGACCACTTGAGGGGCTTCCTCACCTCTGCCGCTGGCTCTGCCTCGTTGATCTCACGGGCCCATTGCTTGAGCTACTGGTGAGAGGAGTGCAAAGATGCGCCTCCGTTAATGCACATGGCATCGACAGCTTTCTGGAACTCCTGACCTTCAGACTCTTCTTCATTCCCGTCATCATCATCGTCTTCATCATCATACTTTCTGTCTTGGCCTTGAGCGGGCTTCTCCTTGCGCTGCTTGGCCTTGCCGCGGCGGCCACCATGGCCACCGCCGCTCTTCTTGCCGGAACCACCCACACCATCTTGGCCCTTCTCTTTGTCACACCTTTCGTACTCTTGCTTCTGCTTCTTGGCAAGTTGTTCTACATGGCGGCACTCAACGATACTGTGGCTCTTGGTGAGGTGGATCTTGCAGTATGGCCTGCTGGTCTTCTCTCCGGCTGCGGCCTCATCCTCTCCGGAACTTGTCACGGTATCCTTGCCGGATCCCTCGGACTTTGCCTTCTTTCCGGAATCGGCATTGCCATTCCCTTTGACAGCCATCACTGCTTTTCCCTTGTG
This sequence comes from Elymus sibiricus, assembly GCA_039707655.1. NCBI lineage: Eukaryota > Viridiplantae > Streptophyta > Magnoliopsida > Poales > Poaceae > Elymus > Elymus sibiricus. The sequence goes on along the minus strand of CM077675.1, from coordinate 296,368,451 downwards.
CTTCCCGTTGCACTTCCGTCCCTTTTTCGTGGAGGCGGACTCGCTGTCATCATTTGAGTCGACCTCCATGCCAGCGTCCTCACCTGGGAGCCTTCTTCCTTCCTTGGCCCGTGCACACTTGTCAGCCAGAGCTTAGAGCTCGGCGACATCCCGCACTGATACTTGTGATCTGTGTTGGGTTTTCCGTGAAGAGGAACGGGTAATTGCAGTACAATACGGGTAAGTATTTCCCTCAATTATGAAATCAAGGTTTATCAAACCAATAGAAAAATCAATCAACAACCGTCTTCAGCAGCTGCACGCAAAAGAGCAAACAACTTGCACCCAACACGGGCAAGAGGGTTGTCAATCCCCTTGATCTCGTTATTTGCAAGCAAGTGAAGTGTGTAGATAATTGTAAATTGCAAAATAAAATAAAAGGTAAATAAAGGAAGCAACGTATTGTAACATTTATAAATATATAGATGAATAGACCCGGGGGACATAGTTTTCCCTAGCGACATCTCTCATGAAAATAAGCATACAGTTGGGCAATTGATAGAAAAGCGAATAATTATGTGATGTTGACGGCAATGATCATGTGTATATAGGCATCACGTCCAAGACAAATAGGCTGACTCCTGCCTGCACCTATTACTATTACTCCACTTCAAGAGCGCTTCTATGATTGCCTCTCTATGTATTAAGTTCGTGACAAATAGAGTAATGCATGGAGAACGATGACATGATGTAGACAAAGTAAACTCAATTAATATGAATGAACCCTGTCGTTTTATCCTTAGTGGCAACAACACAAAGACGTATCTTGTCCCCTTCTATCACTGGATAGAAACCCGTCAGGTTGAACCCACTACAACGCACCTCTCCCACTTAAGAAATATCAATCTAGTTGGCCAAACTATATCAATAGATCGGAGACAATTACGAAGCTATAATGATCATGCAAATAAGAATCATAATATTCAGAGGTGACTCAAATACTTTTCATGAATAATCTGAACATAAACCCACAATTCATCGGATCCCAACAAACGCGCCGTACAAAAGAATTACATCGGATAGATCAAAGCAAAGATGCGATGATGATTGTGTTGAAGATCTAAAGAGAGATAGAGAGCCATCTAGGTACTAACTTCGGACTCGTAGGTCTGTGGTGAACTACTGATACGTCTCCAACGTATCGATAATTTATGAAGTATTCATGCCATGATTGCCTATGTTTACAATACTTTTATATGGTTTTGATGCACTTTATATGATTTATTTAGAACTAACCCGAACTGGTGCTGTTTTCAGTAGAATTACCGTGGTGTTGTTTTTGTGCAGAAAATGGAAGTTCACGGAATCGGCCAAAACTTTTTGGTGAATTTTTCTAGAGGAAATAAGCCATATTGGCGCGAAGAACTACCGGAGGGGAGCCACCTGTGGGCCACAAGCCATCAGGGCGCACCCCTCGGCCGCACCCTGATATGTGGTGGGGCCACGTGGCTCCGTTGCGCGTGATTCCAACGCTGAAAAATCCTATAAATCCCAGAAACCCCAGAAATAAACAGAGACTCTCCGCTCCGTCGCCGCAACTCTCTGTATCGATGAAAAACCAATCTAGAGACGTTCCAGTACCCTGACGGAGAGGGTAAATCATCACCGGTGGCCATCTTCATCATCCCAGTGGAGGCCATGACGAGGAGGGAGTAGTTCACCCTCGGGGCTGAGGGTATGTACCAGTAGCTATGTGTTCAATCTCTCTCTCTCTCTCTCTCTCTCTCTCTCTCTCTCTCTCTCTCTCTCGTGTTCTTGAGACATCACGATCTTGATGTATCACGGGCTTTGTTAATATAGTCGGATCATATGATGTTATTCCCTTCCTACCTTGTTGTGATGAATTGAATCTTTACCTATGAGATCTTGGTATGTTGGATTGAATATATTGGTTTGAGAACACTTGATGTATATCTTGCGTGGGATACCCGTAGTGACATTGGGGTATTCTATTGATTCACTTGATATATGTTGAGGCATCAACTTGCGGATTCCGGTGACCTTGGGGATCTATGCATAGGGGTTGATTGCACGTTTTCATACCACGTTCTCCGATAGAAATCTTAGGGTGCTCCTTGAAGTTCTTTGTGTTGGATTGAATATGATAGAGCTGAAATTGTTTGATGCATGTCACATAATTTACCCACGGATACTTGAGGTTACGTTAGAGTATCTAGGTGACATTAGGGTTGGTTGATATGTATCATTGGTGGTGTTCTAGTACGAACTCTAGGGCTGTTTGTGACACTTATAGGAATAGCCCAAAAGATTGATCGGAAAGAATAACTTTGAGGTGGTTCTACTACCTACACCAATTTCATCTTATGTTCTCCGCTAGATAGGAACTTTGGAGTGATTCTTTGTTGCATGTTGAGGGATGATCATATGATTAAACTATGTTTGCACCATTGGGAGATTGCACTAGCAAAAGTATGAACCCAAGGCCTTATTTCTAAGCATTTATACAACGTTTTGCTCGCTGTTTTACACTTGTTACCTTGCTGTTTTTATATTTTCAGATTACAAAAACCTATATCTACCATCCATATTGCACTTGTATCACCATCTCTTCGCCGAACTAGTGCACCTATACAATTTGCCATTGTATTGGGTGTGTTGGGGACACAAGAGATTTCTTGTATTTGATTGCAGGGTTGTTTGATAGAGACCATCTTCATCCTACACCTCCCACGGATTGATAAACCTTAGGTCATCCACTTGAGGGAAAATTGCTACTTTCCTATAAAACTCTGCGCTTGGAGGCCCAACAAATTCTACAAGAATAAAGTTGCGTAGTAGACATCAAGCCATTTTTTGGCGCCGTTGCCGGGGAGGTGAGTGTTTGAAGGTATATATTTATATCTTGAAATTAAATCTTTTAGTTTCTTGTTTTCCACTAATTTGGTTTTATAAAAGAAAACAACAAAAAATGGAGTTTAGGTTGCCTCATTTGTTTCGTCTTTATAATGTCTTTCGTGAAAATAAGGATTCAGAAAATTGTGCTCAGTTGGTAGAGGAAGAAATTATGAAAATACTTAATGAGAATTCCTTGAATGATGAGCATGATTACAATGTTGATAGTATGAATTCTCTGAATATCCATGGTGCTAATGATATTCAAAGCCACAAGCTTGGGGATGCTATGTTTGATGAAGATGATATTTTTAGTCCCCCAAGTTTTGATGAGCAAATTTATTATGATGATGGCATGCCTCCTATCTATGATGATTATGATGATGACATGTATGCTATAAAGAGTGATAGTAACCATGAAACTTTTCATCTTGATTTTAATATTGAATGTGGTTATGTCAATCATGTATCTCATGATAGTAATTTTGTTGAGTTTGCTCCCACTATTATGAATGACAAGAAATATGCTTATGTGAAGAGTAATAAATTTTCTATGCTTATAGATCATGAAAAGAATGCTTTATGTGATAGTTATATTGTGAAATTACTTCATGATGCTACTCAAAATTATTATGAGGGTGGAACATATGCTTGTAGGAATTGCAATAATATCAAGTTTCCTCTCTATGTGTTCAAAGTTTTGAAGTTATGCTTGTTTTGTCTTCCTATGCTAGTTGATTCTTGCTCCCATAAATTGTTTGCTCACAAAATCCCTATGCCTAGGAAGTGGGTTAGACTTAAATGTGCTTGTCATGAGATTCATGATGCTCTCTTGCATGTTTCAATTACTACATTTTATGTGAGCATCATTGAAATCATCATGCCTAGCTAAAAGGCTTTAAAGAAAAGCGCTTGTTGGGAGACAACCCAACACTTTTACTTTCTGTTTTCGTGTGTTCACATGATTAAGCTACTGTGGTAATCATGTTTTGTGTCTTTTATTTCAATAAAGTGTCAAGTAAAGCCTTTGGGATAGTATGGATACTTGTTGATTTGATGATGTGCAAAAAACAGAAACTTTTCTCTCCAGTAAAGAATTTCTATGCTTTTACTAGAGAGTCAAAAAATTCTGAAATTTTTACACCGTTTTTATATGCAAATTCTTTACGTTTTCCTAATTTTTAAGAATTTTTAGAGACAAGGAAATATGGTTATATTACACATCTTCACAAACTGTTCTGTTTTTGACAGATTCTGTTTTGCATGCATAGTTTGCTTGTTTTAGTGTTCCCATAGCTTATATTCAGTGATATAAATTATGTGAATGGTAGAATACAGTAGGTATTATGTGAGAACAATTATGAATCTTGTATTGACAGTACCTAAGTGAATTATCTTTATTTATTATACTAACCCATCTCACGAAATTCCGTTAAGTTTTGTGTGATTGAGGTTATCAAGTTTTGGCTGAGACACCGATATGAGGAGAAGAAGGAGTGACAATAACCTAAGCTTGGGGATGCCCAAGGCAGCCCCAAGGTAATATCCAAGGAAGACTCAAGCTTATAAGCTTGGGGATGCCCCGGAAGGCATCCCCTCTATCGTCTCCAACATTATCGGTATATCTTACTTAGAACTATATTTTTATTCATCACATAACATGTGTTTTGCTTGGAGCGCCATTTTTTTTCTCTGTTATACGTTATTTATAATCTTGTTTTTTAATAAAAATTTCCAAGAATTGCCTTAAGATGTCTCTATTGCATGTTTGATGTGTGCTGTGTAAAAAGAGAAACTTTTGCTGTAGTGTTTGAATTTTCATATTTTACTGGAATGTGGAAAGTTTATGAAATTTTTACATAGTATTTTCACATAAATTATTTATCATGTCCTTAATTTTTAGAATTATTTTAGTTACATAAGTACACTGGTTTAATAGATTCCTACAGACTGTTCTGTTTGGACAGATTGCTGTCATAGTTTTGTTATCTACTTATCCTATAGTTTCCATAGCCTATAATGGTAGATATAAATTTTGGAAACGATAGTAAACAGTAGATGATGTTTGAAAATTATTGTGCAACTTGTCTTGGCAGTACATGAAGTGTTGATTTGTTTGTATGTGTACTAACCTATCTCACGAGTTCTTTTTGAGTTTTGTGTGGATGAAGTTTTTGAGACTTGGGTGAAACCGGGATATGAGAGGATGGAACAAGATACAAAAGCTCAAGATTGGGGATGCCCAAGGCACCCCAAGTAAATATTTCAAGAATTCTCAAGCATCTAAGCTTGGGGATGCTACGCATCCCACCTCTCTTCATCAAACAAATATCGGTTAGCCTATTTTGAGCCTAAATTTTTATTTGTCCACATGATATGTGCTATTCTTGGAATGAATTTTTATTTAGTTTGCTTTTTGAATAAAATACTCAGATATGACAATCTTTATTGAGAGAGAGTCCTCACATAGCTACTTAATTGTTTGACTACTCATTGATCTTCACTTATATCTTTTGAGAGTAGTTTGATGTTTTCTCTTGTGCTAAACTTATATCCTAAGAGTAAATTTGGAATGAATGAAATATCATAAATCTAAAATTATCAATGTGCTATATTCTTCATAGCAAGTTCACATTTGGTTAAGAAAGTAAAATCTATTGAAGTTTAACAATCACTGTATTGGTCATATGAGCAATTCATGAATGATTAGTATAAGAAAGAGAACTTTCACATACAAATATATTACCTTGGACATCTTTTATGATTGTGAATACCCATTAATTATTTTCAAACTTGATCAAATAGTTGAAGTTGGACAAGGAAGACAATGTAAAGGTTATGTTTGGGTATATTTGCATAGAAGTTATATCGTTATAGATCATCTAACATGTGGTGCTTGTTTAGAACCTTTTGCTAGCCAAAACTTCGTACTAAGTACAGATACTACTTGTGCATCCAAATCCTTGAGCCAAGTTTCTTCCATGAGAGTCCACCATACCTACCTATATATGGTATTTCACTGCCATTCCAAGTAAATTTGCATGTGCCACCTCTAAAACATTCAAATAAACATCAGTTTTGTGTGCTCGTACCGCCCATGGAGCGACGGGGCGGTCATTATCTTCCATGCTAAGCGAGTTATTCTCAAGATGAGTGTTTATTCACTTTTCATTGCATGAGAGAGGCTGGTAAAAAGGATGCCCAGTCCTGCATAATACAAAAATAAATGAACAAAAACTCCCCCTAGAAAGTTGATTGTTTGGAGGGCAACCGTGGATTCGGCCAACCATGGAATGTGTTTGAATGGTGGAGGGGGAGTAAAATTTCAATTCTATTTGGGAACCGCCAATAATGAGATTAGCATGGAAGATATTGAAAACTTTGTTGTGATGTTGACAGGAAAAGCACACCACTCAAAATTACATATTCATCTTTGTTTTAAACAATGAGCTCTAGCACCTATGCAAATCCCTGCTTCCCTCAACGAAGGGACAATCTATTTACTTTCATGCTATTTCCTATTCATGTTGAGTCAACTTCTTATTCCAACCTCAGTCTATTAGTTGGCAAGCATCATGTGGTGGGGAAAGATCCAAACATATATATCCAGTCAAATATATTTGATCATGATTTACTATTTTTGACAATTATCTTCATAATAAATATGTTGGGAGGCGAAACATTAAGCCCCTATCTTTCTATGTGTTCGATGGATGTTGTTTGTTCTAAAAATATGCCTTGAGTATTAGCAATCATAAAAGACTATAGGATAATTGAGTATGTGGAGCTCTTACTAGACTTGATGATGCATTGAAATTGTTTGGTGACCAAGAACATAGATTGTTAAGTTACAAGTGAATGAATTGTTTGAACCATGACATGTGAATTGATTGCTACTCTATCATGATGATTTTTATGAGAAAAAGTTGATGGTTATGATGCTACAAAAGTGACTAAAATTATCAATGATCAAGCTTATATATTAAGCTAACATTCACACTTCATAAATTATTTCTTTTATCATTTACTTACTCGAGGACGAGCAGGAATTAAGCTTGGGGATGCTGATACGTCTCCAACGTATCGATAATGTATGAAGTATTCATGCCATGATTGCCTATGTTTATGATACTTTTATATGGTATTGAGGCACTTTATATGATTTATTTAGAACTAACCCAGACTGACGTTGTTTTCAGCAGAATTACCGTGGTGTTGTTTTTGTGCAGAAAATGAAAGTTCTCAAAATCGCCCGAAACTTTTTGGTGATTTTTTCAGGATGAAATAAGCCATATTGGAGCGAAGAACCACCGGAGGGGATCCACCTGTGGGCCACAAGCCATCAGGGTGCCCCCCCCCCCCCAGGGCACGCCCTGATATGTGGTGGGGCCCACATGGCTCCGTTGCGTGTGATTTCAACACTGAAAAATCCTATAAATCCTAGAAACCCCAGAAATAAAGAGAGACTCTTTGCTCCGTTGCCGAAACTCTCTGTATTGATGAAAAACCAATCTAGAGACGTTCCAATACCCTGACGAAGAGGGTAAATCATCACCGGTGGCCATCTTCATCATCCCGGTGGAGGCCATAACGAGGAGGGAGTAGTTCACCCTCGGGGCTGAGGGTATGTACAAGTAGCTATGTGTTCAATCTCTCTCTCTCTCGTGTTCTTGAGATGTCACGATCTTGATGTGTCACGCGCTTTATTAATATAGTCGGATCATATGATGTTATTCCCTTGCTACCTTGTTGTGATGAATTGAATCTTCACCTATGAGATCTCGTTATGTTGGATTGAATATTTTGGTTTGAGAACACTTGATGTACGTCTTGCATGGGATACCTGTAGTGACATTGGGGTATTCTATTGATTCACTTGATATATGTTGAGGCATCAACTTGCGGATTCCGGTGACCTTGGGGATCTATGCATAGGGGTTGATTGCACGTTTTCATACCACGTTCTCTGATAGAAATCTTAGGGTGCTACTTGAAGTTCTTTGTGTTGGATTGAATATGATAGACCCGAAATTGTTTGATGCATGTCGCATAATTTACCCACGGATACTTGAGGTGACATTGGATTATCTAGGTGACATTAGTGTTGATTGATATGTATCATTGGTGTTGTTCTAGTACGAACTCTAGGGCTGTTTGTGACACTTATAGGAATAGCCCAAAACATTCATCGGAAAGAATAACTTTGAGGTGGTTCTACTACCTACACTAATTTCATCTTATGTTCTCCACTAGATAAGAACTTTGGAGTGATTCTTTGTGGCATGTTGAGGGATGATCATATGATTCAACTATGTTAGCATCATTGGGAGATTGCACTAGCGAAAGTATGAACCCTAGGCCTTATTTCTAAGCATGTATACAACATTTTGCTCGCTGTTTTACACTTGTTACCTTGCTGTTTTTATATTTTCAGATTACAAAAACCTAAATCTACCATCCATATTGCACTTGTATCACCATCTCTTCGCCGAACTAGTGCACCTATACAATTTGCCACTTTATTGGGTGTGTTGGGGACACAAGAGATTTCTTTTATTTGATTGCAGGGTTCTTTGAGAGAGACCATCTTCATCCTACACCTCCCACGGATTGATAAACCTTAGGTCATCCACTTGAGAGAAAATTGCTACTGTCCTACAAAACTCTACGCTTGGAGGCCAAACAAAGTCTACAAGAATAAAGTTGCATAGTAGACATCAACTACTCACACATCATCATGAGGGCAGCAAGGTTGATGAAGAGGCCCTCCGTGATCGATCCCCCCTCCGGCAGGGTGCTGGAATGAAGCTCCGGATGGGATCGTGGCGGAACAGAGACTTGCGGCAGCGGAAAAAGAGTTCCGGGATGCCCTCTAGGGTTTTTGGAATATATGTGAATTTGTAGGCCAAAGAACGGGGTCCGTAGGGCCACCAAGGGGCACAAGCCATCAGGGCGCGCCAACCCCCCCGGGCGTGCCCAGATGGCTTGTGCCTCCCTGGTGTGATCTCCGGTCTTCTCCCAAAGCTTCCAGGTCTTCTTTTGGTCCAGAAAAAATCATAAAAAAGTTTCAGAGCAATTGGACTTCGTTCGGTACTGTAAACCTGAAAAGTAAAAAAACATAGAAAACCGAAACTGGCACTAGGCACTGGGTCAATAGGTTAGTGCTAAAAAATAATATAAATTGGTAAAGTATTACTCAAAAAGTATCCTATAATGATAATATAATAGCATGGAACAATCAAAAATTATAGATACATTGGAGACGTATCAAGCATCCCCAAGCTTAATTCCTGCTCGTCCTCGAGTAGGTAAATGATAAAAACAATTTTTTTGATGTGACATGCTACCCAATATGTAATTTTTTGCATGTATGCTCATTGAGAAATGATGAATTAACAAAGATCAACATAGTAATATTTATAGGCACAAGCAACAAAATCATCAATCTTTCAAAGTATACGATCCTAAAAGAATGTTTACCCCCATTCATCTTATAGTATTAGCAAGGCATGACTCCGTCTTCACCACATTAATACAAATTTCAAGCACCATGGTGTCCAAGTCAGGCAATTGGATTGTACTTTTTCAAAGTGCATCAACTTTTTATTCTTCACACAATACATGAGCGTGAACCATTGGACATAGCATAAGGGTGGAATAGAATATGGTGGTAGATATCAAAGGGGTAAAAGTGGAGAACCTAATCTCACATCAACTAAGCATATCAACAGGCTATGGAGATGCCCATCAATAGATGTCAATGTAAGGAGTAGGGATTGCCATGCAAATGATGCACTAGAGCTATAAGTGTATGAAAGCTCAAATGAAACTAAGTGGGGTGTGCATCCAACTTGCTTGTTGATGAAGACCTCGGGAATTTGAGGAAGCCCGTCAATGGAATATGCAAGCAAAGTTTATAATAATGAAAAAGTGATTCCCACTAGCATATGAAAAAGCACATAACATGAGGCTCTCTATATGAAGAACAAGGTGCCACTTTGAGGCACAAGTGTGGTAAAAGATAGTAGCAAAGTCCCTTCTCTCTTTTTCTCTCATTTTTTTATGGTGGCCTCATTTGGACTCCCCCATTTTTATTTCCTCACTGGGACAATGCTCTAATAATGATGATCATCACACTTTTATTTACATACAACTCAACATAAAAACATGATATGAAGAACTATGAAACAATATGACTCGATATGAATGCCTCTGGCAGTGTACCAAGATGTGCAATGATATAGCATGACATGTATCAAAAATATGATGAAAGGTGGCTTTGCCACAAATACTATGTCAGCTCTATATGAGCATGCAAAGCGATATGATGATGAATGAACTAGTCATATGATGTCACGGTGGAATTTGCATGGCAATATATCTCGGAATGGCTATGGACATGTCATAATAGGTAGGTATGGTGTCTGTTTTGAGGAAGATATAATGAGGCTTATGTGTGACAAAGCGTATCATGTCACGGGGTTTGGATGCACCGGCGAAGTTTGCACCGGTCCTCGAGGTGAGAACGGTTAATGCACGATACCGAAGAGGCTAGCAATATATGAGGTGGTGAGATTGCGTATGTCCATGGTTTCACATTAGTCATGAAGAACTCATATACCATTGCAAAGTTTTATTAGTTTATCACAAATCAAAGTACTACTCACATGCCCCGAGGGAGGAGGTTGGGGGAGTAAACCATCGCGCGCCTCCGACCCGAAAGAACACTAGGATCTCAATGAGGAATAGAAATGCTCACACATTCTCACCATGCCTTTTTAATATTTATATGAATGAAAAATTAAAACCTCTTAATACCAATACTTCTACGAATCAACAATGATGCACTCACACCTTTTTCACATTACCACATCCATATCATTAACCCACCATTTCTCTTATATGTGCTACATGATGGTTTTGATTATCACTCATTGAATACCTATTATTTTTGGACTAGTCTTATGACCCATGCAAATTGCCATCACTATTTATTAACTCTCAAACAAATATAAGTGAAAAACGAGAGTGCAATTGTTTCTATAAAATCTATACGCCACCGTGCTCAAAAAGATATAAGTGAAGTACTAGAGCAACTGCTAAGCTCAAAAGATATAAGTGAAGAACATAGAGTATTCTAATAAATTATGATGAAGGTGTGTCTCTCTCAAATGGGTGTGTCCAGAAAATGATGATTGTAGAAAACTAAAAATAAAAGCAAACGATGCTCCAAGCAAAACTCATATCACGTGACGAATAAAAATATAGCTCCGAGTGACATACCGATGGATTGAGACGAAAGAGGGGATACCTTCCGGGGCATCCCCAAACTTAGACGCTTGAGTCTCCCTAGAATATTACCTTGGGGTGCCTTGGGCATCCCCAAGCTTAGGCTCTTGCTGCTCCTTATTCCTTCGTCCATCGTGATAACACCCAAAACTTGAAAACTTCAATCACATAAAACTCAACAAAACTTCGTGAGATCCGTTAGTATAAGCAACATATCAAATACTTTAGGTACTGTTATAAATTGATTAATATTTAAGTATTTAATAATATGTACTGTATTCTAACTTCTCCATGGCTTATACCCCCCGATACAATCTATAGCATCATCAAAACAAGCAAACTATGCAAGCAAAAACAGAATCTGTCTAAAACAGAACAGTCTATAAAGATCTATAAAGAAACTATACTTATGTAACTGTAAAAATTCTGAAACATTATGACAACCTCAATAATTTGTATAGCAATACTTTGTTAAAAAACAGATAAAAAAGATGTTCCAATAAAATCATAGAAATTCTGCACTCGACGTTAAAGTTTCTGTTTTTGCACCGTATCAATTCTACTCATCGTGTGGGTCATCCCAAAGGATTTACTTGGCACAAACACTTATTAAAACATAAAAACACAATCATGACAGAGGCAATAATCATGTTATCACACCAAAACATAAAGTAAAAGCAAAAATAAATATAACTATTGGGTTGCCTCCCAACAAGCGCTATTGTTTAATGCCCCTAGCTAGGCATAATGATTTCATTTATGCTCACATGAAAGTAAAGAATTGAAACACAATGGGAGCATCATGAAGCATATGACAAGCACATTTATGTTGGGGAACGTTGCATGGGAAACAAAAATTTTCCTACGCACACACAAGATCTATCCATGGTGAAGAGCATCTACGAGAGAGAGAGTGAATCTACAAACCCTTGTAGATCGCTAAGCGGAAGCGTTAAGAAACGCGGTTGATGTAGTCGAACGTCTCCGCGATCCAAATCGCAAGTCATCCCTCGATCCGATCACGAACTAGTGCTGAACGGACGGCACCTCCGCATTCAACACACGTACGGCTTGATGACGCCTTCACCTCCTCGATCCAGCGAGCGATGGTGAAGTAGTAGATGAGTTCCGGCAGCATGACGGCGTGGTGATGGTGGTGAGGAACAATCTCTGCAGGGCTTCGCCAAGCACTACGGAAATTATGACGGGAGAACTAGAGGGTTAGGGTTGCCGACACATGGCTTGGGAAATCTTGATGTATCCCGTGTGCTAGCCCTGCGCCTCTATTTATATGTTGGGCCCTGGGGTCTAAACTTGGAGAGAAAACCTCCACAAGGTCGGTTTTGCCCGCACAAGGTCGGTTTGGCCCGCACGGAAAGAGTCCAACTCGGATTCCAGCAGTATCGCGTACAAGCGGTAGTACCGCTTACGATAAGCGGTAGTACTGCCTGTAGTGGTAGTACCGCTTACGATAAGCGGTATTACCGCCTGTAGCGGTAGTACCGCTTACGATAAGCGGTATTACCGCCTGTAGCGGTAGTATCGCTTACGATAAGCGGTAGTACCGCCTGTAGCGGTAGTACCGCTTACGATAAGCGGTAGTACCACCCCAGACGCCAGCAAAACTTCCTTTTGCACCTTGCCTAAGCCTCGTGGGCTTTACCCCTTGGCCCAAATAAAGTGTTCTCGTACCCGAACATTTCGGGAAACATCCGGAACCCCTTCCGGTGAATTCCGGAACCCTTCCGGAGACCAAACACTATTATCCCATATATCAATCTTTACCTCCGGACTCTTTCGGAGATCCTCGTCATGTCCGGGATCTTATCCGGGACTCCAAACAACCTTCGGTCACCAACAAAATAACTCAACTATACTAATCGTCACCAAACGTTAAGTGTGTAGACCCTGCGGGTTCGAGAACTATGTAGACATGACCGAGACACCTCTACGATCAATAACCAATAGCGGGACCTGGATGCCCATATTGGCTCCTACATATTCTACGAAGATCTTTATCGGTCGAATCTCTATGTCAAGGATTCAGTTAATCCCGTATGTTGTTCCCTTTGTTCTTCGGTATGTTACTTGCCCGAGATTCGATCGTCGGTATCTCTATACCTAGTTCAATCTCGTTACCGGCAACTCTCTTTACTCGTTCCGTAATACAAGATCTCGTGGCTAACACTTTATTCACATTGCTTGCAAGGCTCATTGTGATGTTGTATTACCGAGTGGGCCCTGAGATACCTCTCCGTCACACGGAGTAACAAATCCCAGTCTTGATCCATGCCAACCCAACAGACATCCTCGGAGATACCTGTAGAGCACCTTTATAGTCACCCAGTTACGTTGCGACGTTTGATACACACAAGGTACTCCTCCGATGTCAGGGAGTTGTATGATCTCATGGTCATAGGAACAGATACTTGACATGCAGAAAACAATAGCAATAAACTGACACGATCATATGCTACGTTTATAGTTTGGGTCTTGTCCATCGCATCATTCTCCTAATGATGTGATCCCGTTATCAAATGACATCTCATGTCCATGGCTAGGAAACCTTCACCATCTTTTGATCAACGAGCTAGTCAACTAGAGGCTTACTAGGGACACAGTGTTGTCTATGTACCCACACATGTATTTGAGTTTCCAATCAATACAATTATAGCATGGATAATAAACGATTATCATGAACAAGGAAATATAATAATAACTAATTTATTATTGCCTCTAGGGCATATTACCAACAGTCTCCCACTTGCACTAGAGTCAATAATCTAGTTCACATCACTATGTGATTTACATTGTAATGAATCGAACACCCATGCAGTTCTGGTGTTGTTCATGTTTAGCCCTTGGAAGAGGTTTAGTCATCGGATCTGCAACATTTAGATCCGTGTGTACTTTGCAAATATTTATGTCGTCCTCCTTGATGTAATCGCGGATGGAATTGAAACTTCGCTTTATGTGTCTGGTCCTCTTGTGAAATCTTGGTTCCTTGGCTAGAGCAATGGCACCAGTATTATCACAAAACAGAGTCATTGGGTTAAGCGCACTAGGCACTACTCCAAGATCTGTCATGAACTCCTTCATCCAGACACCTTCCTTCGCCGCCTCCGAGGCAGCGATGTACTCCGCTTCGCATGTAGAATCAGCTACCACGCTTTTCTTGGAACTGCACCAGCTAACCGCACCCCCATTAAGAATAAATACGTATCCGGTTTGTGATTTAGAGTCATCCGGATCAGTGTCAAAGCTTGCATCGACGTAACCCTTTACGACGAGCTCTTGATCACCTCCATAAACGAGAAACATGTCCTTAGTCCTTTTCAAGTACTTCTGGATATTCTTGACCGCCGTCCAGTGTTCCATTCCTGGATCACTTTGAAACCTTCCGACCATACTTATGGCAAGGCTGACATCGGGTCTTGTGCACAGCATTGCATACATGATAGAGCCTATGGCTGAAGCATAGGGGATGACACTCATCTTTTCTCTATCTTCTGCAGTCACTGGGCATTGAGTCTTACTCAACTTCACACCTTGCAATACAGGCAAGAACCTCTTCTTGGACTGATCCATTTTGAACTTCTTCAAAACTTTGTCAAGGTATGTGCTTTGTGAAAGTCCTATTAAGCGTCTCGATCTATCTCTATAGATCTTGATGCCTAATATGAAAGCAGCTTCTCCTAGGTCCTTCATTGAAAAACTCTTGTTCAAATATTCCTTCACGCTTTCCAACATTTCTATATTGTTTCCAATCAGTAATATGTCATCCACATATAATATTAGAAACGCTATAGAGCTCCCACTCACTTTCTTGTAAATACAAGCTTCTCCGTAAACTTGTATAAACTCGAACGCTTTGATCACCTCATCAAAGCGAAGATTCCAACTCCGAGATGCTTGCACCAGTCCATAAATGGATCGCTGGAGTTTGCAAACTTTGTCAGCATTCTCTGGATCGACAAAACCTTCTGGTTGCATCATATACAACTCTTCCTTAAGGAAACCGTTAAGGAACACTGTTTTGACATCCATCTGCCAAATTTCATAATCGAAAAAGGCAGCTATTGCTAACATGATTCTGACGGACTTAAGCATCGCTACAGGTGAGAAGGTCTCATCGTAGTCAACTCCTTGAACTTGTGAAAAACCCTTTGCCACAAGTCGAGCTTTATAGACGGTGACATTACCGTCCGCGTCCGTCTTCCTCTTAAAGATCCATTTGTTCTGAATGGTCTTACGCCCTTCAGGTAATACTTCCAAAGTCCACACTTTGTTTTCATACATGGATGCCATCTTGGATTTCATGGCCTCTAACCACTTCTCGGAATCTGGGCCCATCATCGCTTCTCCATAGCTCGTAGGTTCATCGTTGTCTAACAACATGACCTCTAAGACAGGGTTGCCGTACCACTCAGGAGCAGTATGCGTCCTTGTCGACCTACGAGGTTCGATAGCAACTTGATCCAAAGCTTCATGATCATCATCATTAACTTCCTCTTCAGCTGTTGTAGGCTCTACAGAAACATCTTTCTGCGCTGCGCTACTTTCAGGTTGAAGTAAAGGTTCAACACCCTCATCAAGTTCTATCTTCCTCCCACTCAATACTTTCGAGAGAAACTCTTTCTCAAGAAATGTTCCGTTTTTAGCGACAAACACTTTGCCTTCGGATCTGAGGTAGAAGGTATACCCAACTGTCTCTTTTGGGTATCCTATGAAGACGCATTTCTCCGCTTTGGGTTCCAGCTTTTCAGGCTGAAGCTTTTTGACATAAGCATCACATCCCCAAACTTTAAGAAACGACAGCTTTGGCTTCTTGCCAAACCAAAGTTCATATGGCGTCGTCTCAACGGATTTCGATGGTGCCCTATTTAAAGTGAATGGAGCTGTCTCTAATGCATAACCCCAAAACGATAGTGGCAAATCGGCAAGAGACATCATAGATCGCACCATATCCAATAAGGTTCGATTACGACGTTCGGACACACCATTACGCTGTGGTGTTCCAGGCGGTGTTAGTTGTGAAACAATTCCACATTGTCTTAAGTGACTGCCAAACTCATAACTCAGATATTCTCCTCCTCGATCAGATCGTAGGAATTTAATCTTCTTGTTACGATGATTCTCAACTTCACTCTGAAATTGTTTGAACTTTTCAAATGTTTCAGACTTGTGTTTCATTAAGTAAATATACCCATATCTACTTAAGTCATCAGTGAAGGTGAGAAAGTAACGATAACCACCGCGCGCCTCAATGCTCATCGGACCGCACACATCAGTATGTATGATTTCCA
Source organism: Elymus sibiricus (assembly GCA_039707655.1). Taxonomy (NCBI): domain Eukaryota; kingdom Viridiplantae; phylum Streptophyta; class Magnoliopsida; order Poales; family Poaceae; genus Elymus; species Elymus sibiricus. Next base: position 296,351,964 of record CM077675.1, on the reverse strand, counting down.
ATAAGTCACTTGCCCGTTCCATTGTTCCAGAGAACGGCGTTTTAGTCATCTTGCCCATGAGGCATGGCTCACATGTGTCAAGTGATTCAAAATCAAGTGACTCCAAAAGTCCAGCAGCATGGAGCTTCCTCATGCGTTTTACGCCAATATGACCTAAACGGCAGTGCCACAAGAAAGTGGTATTATCATTATCAATTCTACATCTTTTGGCATCAATGTTATGAACATGTGTATCATTACTATCGAGATTCAATAAGAATAAACCCCTCACATCGGGTGCATGACCATAAAAGATATTACTCATATAAATAGAACAACCATTATTCTCTGATTTAAATGAGTAACCGTCTCGCAATAAACAAGATCTAGATATAATGTTCATGCTTAACACAGGCACTAAATAACAATTATTCAGGTTCATCACTAATCCCGATGGTAATCGAAGAGCGAGCGTGCCGACGGCGATCACATCAACCTTGGAACCATTTCCCACGCGCATCGTCACTTCGTCCTTTGCCAGCCTCCGTCTATTCCGCAGTTCCTGTTTTGAGTTGCAAATATGAGCAACCGCACCGGTATCAAATACCCAGACACTACAACGATAGTTGGTAAGGTACACATCAATAACATGTATATCATATATACCTTGTTTGTTGTTGGCCGCCTTCTTGTCAGCCAAATACTTGGGGCAGTTCTCCTTCCAGTGTCCAGTTCCCTTGCAATGAAAGCACACAGTTTCTGGTTTGGGTCCAGCCTTGGGTTTCTTCACGAGAGGAGCAACTACTTTGCCACTTCTTGGAATTACCCTTCTTACCCTTGCCATTTTTCTTGAAACTAGTGGTTTTATTGACCATCAACACTTGATGCTCCTTCTGAATTTCAGACTCAGTGGCTTTCAGCATCGCAAACAGCTCGGCGACTGACTTGTTCATCCCGTGCATGTTATAGTTCAACACGAAGCTCTGTAGCTAGGTGGAAATGATTGAAGAACTCTGTCAGTGATAGCCTCTGGCGGAAGGGGCATCCCCAATTCAGCCAGACGGGTGGAATACCCAGACATTCTGAGTACGTGATCACTGATAGACCCGTTCTCCTCCATCTTGCAAGCATAGAACTTATCGGAGATCTCATATCTCTCGATCCGGGCATTCTTCTGAAAGATAAACTTCAACTCCTGGAACATCTCATATGCTCCATGACGTTCAAAACGTCTTTGAAGTCCCGGTTCTAAGCCATACAATATTGCACATTGAACTATTGAGTAATCTTCAGAACGAGCCTGCCAGGCGTTCACAACGTCTAGAGACTCAACTGGAGTGGGTGGATCACCAAGTGGTGCATCAAGGACATAAGCCTTCTGGGAAGCCGTAAGGATAATCCTTAGATTATGGGCCCAGTCCACAAAGTTACTTCCATCATCTTTCAATTTAGCTTTCTCTAGGAACGCATTAAAATTCAGGGGTGCTACTGCGCGAGCCATGATCTACAACATAAATATTGCAAAGACAACTTAGACTATTGTTCAAGATAATGAGTTTAGTTAATCATATTACTTAAAAACTCCCACTCAAATTGACATCCCTCCGGTCATTCGAGTGTAACATGATCCAAATCCACCAACTCAAGTCCGATCATCACGTGAGTTGAGGTGGTTTCAATGGTGAACATCTTCATGTTGATCATATCTACTATATGACTCATGTTCGACCTTTCGGTCTCTTGTGTTCCAAGGCCATGTCTGTACATGCTAGGCTCGTCAAGTTTAACCCGAGTGTTCCGCATGTGCAACACTGGCTTGCACCCGTTGTATGTGAACGTAGAGTCTATCACACCCGATCATCACGTGGTGTCTCGAAACGACGAACTTTCGCAATGGTGCACACTCGGGGAGAACACAATTTTATCTTGAAATTTATGTGAGGGATCACCTTATAATGCTACCGTCGTCCTAAGCAAAATAAGATGCATAAAAGGATTAACATCACATGCAAATCATAAGTGACATGATATGGCCATGAACTTGTGCTTTTGATCTCCATCTCCAAAGCACCGGCATGATCTCCATCGTCACCGGCATGACACCATGATCTCCATCATCTTGATCTCCATCAACGTGTCGCCATGAGGTTGTCGCGCCGACTGTTGCTTCCACGACTATTGCTAACTCATAGCGATAAAGTAAAGCAAAACGGCGAAAATAATTAAAGACAACTCTATGGCTCCTGCCAGTTGCCGTACTCATCGACATGCAAGTCGTGATATTCTATACAACACATGATCATCTCATACATCACATATATCTCATCATGTAATTGGCCATATCACATCACAACATACCCTGCAAAAACAAGTTAGACGTCCTCTAATTGTTGTTGCAAATTTTACATGGCTGCTACGGGTTTGCAAGAACCGTTCTTACCTACGCAAAACCACAACGTGGTGTAGTGATTGCTTTTTGATCTTCTACAAGAACCCTCTTCATTGAAATCGATTCAACTAAAGTGAGAGAGACAGACACCCGCCAGTCACCTTTATGCAACGAGTGCACATAGCGGTGAAACCTGTCTCGCGTAAGCGTATGCGTAATGTCGGTCCGGGCCGCTTCATCTCACAATACCGCCGAATCAAGTATCAACTAGTAACGGCAAGCAATATGTATACACCCACGCCCACAACTCGTTTGTGTTCTACTCAAGATCTCATCTACGCATAGACCTGGCTCATGATGCCACTGTTGGGGAACGTTGCATGGGAAACAAAGATTTTCCTACGCACACACAAGATCTATCCATGGTGATGAGCATCTACGAGAGAGAGAGAGTGAATCTACATACCCTTGTAGATCGCTAAGCGGAAGCGTTAAGAAACGCGGTTGATGTAGTCGAACGTCTCCGCGATCCAAATCGCAAGTCGTCCCTCGATCCGATCACGAACTAGTGCCGAACGGACGGCACCTCCGCGTTCAACAAACGTACGGCTTGATGACGCCTTCACCTCCTCGATCCAGCGAGCGATGGTGAAGTAGTAGATGAGTTCCGGCAGCACGACGGCGTGGTGATGGTGGTGAGGAACAATCTCTGCAGGGCTTCGCCAAGCACTACGGAGATTATGACGGGAGAACTAGAGGGTTAGGGTTGCCGACACACGGCTTGGGAAATCTTGATGTATCCCGTGTGCTAGCCCTGCCCCTCTATTTATATGTTGAGCCCTGGGGTCTAAACTTGGAGAGAAAACCTCCACAAGGTCGGTTTTGCCTGCACAAGGTCGGTTTGGCCCGCACGGAAAGAGTCCAACTCGGATTCCAGCAATATCGCGTACAAGCGGTAGTACCGCTTACGATAAGCGGTAGTACCGCCTGTAGCGGTAGTACCGCTTACGATAAGCGGTATTACCGCCTGTAGCGGTAGTACCGCTTACGATAAGCGGTAGTACCGCCTGTAGCGGTAGTACCGCTTACGATAAGCGGTAGTACCACCCCAGACGGCAGCAAAACTTCCTTTTGCACCTTGCCTAAGCCTCGTGGGCTTTACCCCTTGGCCCAAATAAAGTGTTCTCGTACCCGAACATTTCGGGAAACATCCGGAACCCCTTCCAGTGAATTCCGGAACCCTTCCGGAGACCAAACACTATTATCCCATATATCAATCTTTACCTCCGGACTCTTCCGGAGATCCTCGTCATGTCCGGGATCTTATCCGGGACTCCGAACAACCTTCGGTCACCAACAAAATAACTCAACTATACTAATCATCACCAAACGTTAAGTGTGTAGACCCTGCGGGTTCGAGAACTATGTAGACATGACCGAGACACCTCTACGATCAATAACCAATAGCGGGACCTGGATGCCCATATTGGCTCCTACATATTCTACGAAGATCTTTATCGGTCGAACCTCTGTGTCAAGGATTCAGTTTATCCCGTATGCTGTTCCCTTTGTTCTTTGGTATGTTACTTGCCCGAGATTCGATCGTCGGTATCTCTATACCTAGTTCAATCTCGTTACTGGCAAGTCTCTTTACTCGTTCCGTAATACAAGATCTCGTGGCTAACACTTTAGTCACATTGCTTGCAAGGCTCATTGTGATGTTGTATTACCGAGTGGGCCCTGAGATACCTCTCCGTCACACGGAGTAACAAATCCCAGTCTTGATCCATGCCAACCCAACAGACATCCTCGGAGATACCTGTAGAGCACCTTTATAGTCACCCAGTTACGTTGCAACGTTTGATACACACAAGGTACTCCTCCGATGTCAGGGAGTTGTATGATCTCATGGTCATAGGAACAGATACTTGACATGCAGAAAACAATAGCAATAAACTGACACGATCATATGCTACGTTTATAGTTTGGGTCTTGTCCATCGCATCATTCTCCTAATGATGTGATCCCGTTATCAAATGACATCTCATGTCCATGGCTAGGAAACCTTCACCATCTTTTGATCAACGAGCTAGTCAACTAGAGGCTTACTAGGGACACAGTGTTGTCTATGTACCCACACATGTATTTGAGTTTCCAATCAATACAATTATAGCATGGATAATAAACGATTATCATGAACAAGGAAATATAATAATAACTAATTTATTATTGCCTCTAGGGCATATTACCAACAATTTAATCCTAACCCACTTCCTATGCATAGAAATTTTGTGAGCAAACTATTTATGGGAGCAAGAATCAACTAGCATAGGAAGGCAAAACAAGCATAACTTCGAAACTTTGAACATATAGGGAGGAAACTTGATATTATTGCAATTCCTACACGCGTATGTTTCCCCCTCATAATAATTTTCAGTGGCATCATGAAGGAATTCCACAATATAACTATCACATAAAGCATTCTTTTCATGATCCACAAGCATAGAAAATTTATTACTCTTCACATAAGCAAATTCCTTTTCGTTCATGGTAGTGGGAGCAAACTCAACAAAATAACTTTCATGTGACACTTGATTGTCACAACCAAATTTAAAATTAAAGTAATGATTACAAGTTTCATTGTTATCATTACTAATTATAGCATACGTGTCATCACCACAACCATCATAAATAGGAGGCATGCAATCATCATAATAAATTTGCTCATCAAAACTTGGGGGACAATGAATATCATCTTCATCAAACATAGCATTCCCAAGCTTGTGGTTTTGCATATCATTAGCATCATGGATATTCAGAGAGTTCATACTAGCAACATTTTTGTCATGCTCATCATTAAAGGAACTCACATTAAGCATTTTTATAAATTCTTCCTCTAACAATTGAGCACAATTTTCTGAATCCTTATTTTCACGAAAGACATTATACAAACGAAGCATATGAGGCAACCAAAGCTCCATTTTTTGTATTTTTGATTTTTATGAAACAAACTAAATATAACAGCAAATAAAAAGAAGAACAAGTGAATGATAATTTGTGTGAAGTTACTTGATAGTTGGTGATGATATTCCCCAGCAACGGCGCCAGAAATCCTTCCTGATACTTGTGATCTGCGTTGTGTTTTCCATGAAGAGGAACAAGTAATTGCATCACAATACGGGTAAGTATTTCCCTTAGTTATGAAACCAAGGTTTATCGAACCAATAGGAACATCAATCAACAACCGTCTTCAGCGGTTGCACACAAAAGAGCAAACAACTTGCACCCAACGAGGGCAAGAGGGTTGTCAATCCCCTTGATATCGTTATTTGCAAGCAAGTGAAGTGCGTATATAATAGTAGATAATTGTAAATTTCAAAATAAAATAAAAGGTAAATAAAGGCAGCAAGGTATTCTAACGTTTATAAATATATAGATGAATAGACCCGGGGGCCATAGTTTTCCCTAGCGGCATCTCTCATGAAAAATAAGCATACGGTGGGTAAACAAATTACTGTTGGGCAATTGATAGAAAAGCGCATAGTTATGCGATATTCACGGCAATGATCATGCGTATATAGGCATCACACGTCCAAGACAAGTAGGCCGACTCCTGCTTGCACCTATTACTATTACTCCACTTCAAGAGCGCTTCTATGCTTGCCTCTCGACGTATTAAGTTCATGACGAAAAGAGTAATGCATGGAGAACGATGACATGATGTGGACAAAGTAAAGTCAATTAATATGAATGAACCCTATCATTTTATCCTTAGTGGCAACAACACAAAGACGTATCTTGTCTCCTTCTGTCACTGGGATATAGAAACCCGTCAGGTTGAACCCACTACAACGCACCTCTCCCACTGAAGAAATATCAATCTAGTTGGCCAAACTATCTCAATAGATCGGAGAGAATTACGAAGCCATAATGATCATGCAAATAAGAATCATAATATTCAGAGGTGACTCAAACACTTTTCATGAATAATCTGAACATAAACCAATAATTCATCGGATCCCAACAAACGCGCCATACAAAAGAATTACATCGGATAGATCAAAGCGAAGATGCGATGATCATTGTATTGAAGATCAAAAGAGAGAGAGAGCCATCTAGGCACTAACTACGGACTCGTAGGTCTGTGGTGAACTACTCACACATCATCATGAGGGCAGCAAGGTTGATGAAGAGGCCCTCCGTGATCGATCCCCCCTCCGGCAGGGTGTCGGAACGGAGCTCTAGATGGGATCGCGGCGGAACAGAGTCTTGCAGCGGTGGAAAAAGATTTTTGGGATGCCCTCTAGGGTTTTTGGAATATATGTGAATTTATAGGCCAAAGAACGGGGTCAGGAGGGCCACTAGGGGGCACAAGCCATCAGGGCGCGTCGACCCCCCTGGGCGCGCCCAGATGGCTTGTGCCTCCCTCGTGCGGTCTCCGGTCTTCTCCCAAAGCTTTCAGGTCTTCTTTTGGTCCAGAAAAAAATCATAAAAAAGTTTCGGAGCAATTGGACTTCGCTTGGTACTGTAAACCTGAAAAGTAAAAAACACGCAGAAAACAGGAACTGGCACTAGGCACTGGGTCAATAGGTTAGTGCTCAAAAATAATATAAATTGGTAAATTATTAATCAAAAAGTATCCTAGAATGAAAATATAATAGCATGGAACATTCAAAATTATAGATACATTGGACACGTATCATGCACCTTGTTGATGCTCATCTCCTCGCGCATCCGGCGATTGCGTACGTTCGTATGGAACGCAGCGATCACCGCAGCTGGGTGGGCGTCTGGGATGTGGTGGTGCACGCGGCTAAACCTATGGATGTACTTGCGGAGGGTCTCGTCGTCTCTTTGAGGAATCACATGCAATCGCTGGGCTGCCCTAGAAGCTTATGGCCTCCATGGTATGCGCCAACGAACTGGTTGCACAGATCTGCCCAAGAGGAGATGGATCCTTCCGGCAAGTTCATCAACCAACTCCTCCCATTGTGCTTCAGTGCCAATGGGAAGTAGTTGGCGAACACCTTTTCATCGCGCCCCTCGGCAGCTTGCACGGCTATGGTGTTGATGCGAAGGAACTCAGAAGGACTGATCTTGCCGTCATATTTGTCAGGAAGCTCATGCTTGAAGGGTCTGCTGGAGGGCCAGCGGACTTGCCACAACTCGTGCATGAACGCCGGGCAGCCTACCTCGTAGGGCAGGCTGCCGGGCGCTCCCGGCGTGGGCGCGTCAACGGCTGGGTCCGCACGGCCATTGGATTGGTGGCGCGTCTATCGGCGCCTCTTGATGGTGGTTCGGGCGTCCTCCTTGCGCTTGTCCTTCAAGACCTGGCATTGATCTTTACTCATCTGCGGACCCGTCGAGGCGTATGACACCTCGTCCTGTGCGTCGGTCCGGCGGGTCGGTTGCTGCTGTCGCAGGGGAGACTGCACCGTAGGCGCTCCGCCAGTGTTGTGTTCGACGGTGGGAGCCCCCGGAGCCGCTTGGCGAGCGCACGACGGGCCAGCTCCCTCCAGCCTGTCGCGATTCGGGAAACTTAGCAGGATCTGGAAGGTCACTCTCCAGTTCTCTATCTTCTCTGGCGCGGGCAGGAAGTTCAGCAATAGCTGGGCCTGCGCCAGAGCTTCTCCCGAAATCTTGGGCATGGAACGGTGCGAAGCGTGGGTGGCGCTCTTACTCCCGGCTGTGCCAGGAGGAGCGTTCGCCTGCGACGTCGCGCGCTGCTCATGCTCTCCAGGAGGTTGCTGTCGAGCTCGGCCCTGCGTGTCTTGGGAGGGACGCGCAGGGGTCTTATCCACGCGCCGCCCAGGGTCGCCACCCTGAGGGCGCTGGACGCGGTTGTCTTGCGAAGGTCGCGACAGAGGCGTTGTCGTTGCCGCTGTTGTTGCTGCTGCAGCCGCTGCAGCTTTCGCCGTTCCCACGGCGTCGACTCCGGTTGCCGCACGTGCGTTCCGCGTCTCCATGAAGACGGGGTCTGGATCGCGGCTCACGAAGCTCCGCAATGTGTTATGGCTGTGTTCGCTGGCGCGGTGAACGTGGGGACCGCCTCCGTCGGCGTCGATGGCGACCACTTGCGAGGGCAGCATGGACGCGTACGGAGCGGGCATGGATGCGCCCTTGGTCTTCTTGGGAGGCATGGTCGTCGGAGAAGCTTTCGAGGACGACGCGCATGAGTCGGTGGAGATTCACATGAAGGTGCCCCCTACCTGGCGCGGCAAAGATGTCGGCGTACGACGATCTATGGGGCCGGCAAGGCCCCTTTCGTGGTTCGGCAAGGGAAATCCTATAACGCAAAGAGCATCACCGGGCCATGCACGTGCGAGGGTTTAGACAGGTTCCGGCCGCCGGAGCGTAATACCCTACGTCATGTGTGGTTGTGGATTATTGGGTTCACAGTACAAGAGCGTCTCTACCTGGCAAGGATGCATGGAGAGCGTCTCTACGCGTGTAAATGAACGGAGTGTCGACCTTTCTAAAGGTAGCCATGGACCTCCTTTTATAATCAAAGGGGCTACCACAGTGGCTAAAATGGTCTTTACACAGAGTAAAGAACACATATCCCTCTGCTAAAGTCGCTGGCAATAGCGATAGTGGGAAATACCTAACTCTCATGGATTAGGATAGGCGCATTGAATGAGCCATGAGGTGGCGCGCTGGCGACGTCTCCCAACAGGGATTGCCTCTCCTTCTGTGCCATTCGCCCAGCTATCTCTTATTCTTTTGCCACGCCATAGGATGGGTGTCATTAAAGCTCTGTCGTAATCCTGGTGAGTCACCACGCACCCCGACCAGCTTCACCTAAACGCCTGGCCGTTCGACACCCAGGCGATGTAGACAACCAGCGTGGTGACGCGGAGCGATGGCTTCGCGGGCGAATACCTTGGCGGGTGCCTCAACAGTCGAGTCCTCCGGCAAGGAGGGCTTGTCGGTTCGCTCGGGCCCTCGTAAGAAGAGGCTTGGCGTCCAGATCCAGCCCGGCAGGGCCTTGCCGGTCCGGAGGCTGCTATCGTCTGGTGCACAAGTCAGGGTACTAAGTGCCCTATTCTTTAGTACACCGACACTCTCTTTCTTCTTTTTTCACTTCTTCTCTGGTGCCTGGTATGGCGCCTCGACGAGCATCGCCGCCAACAAGGGCATCCTAGGGCCTCGGGCAGCGGGGCTGGGCCATTGATCCATACAGCCTTGTTCAGCCAGTTCTGTAAAAGCGAGGAAGAAATGGTTAAGTTCCTTGTTAAAAGGGCAATACCCGAACACAAGATTGAAAGTTTATCTTACCTCCAGGGGAGGGTTAGCAGCATCGAGACCGGTGTCTTCCTCCTCGGCCGGCCATTCCTTCTGGGGCTTGAACAGTGCCTTCCACAGCTAGTCATGAGTAGTGTGGAAGAAGTAGAGCACGGTGGCGGTGGCGTCGGGCGTGTAGGACCACATTGGGGTGGTCCGATGTTGACAGGGAAGGAGGCGGCGTCGGAGCATGATCTGGACCATGTTGGTCAGCTTGATCTTCTCCTTTATCATCTGGGAGATGCGCTTTTGCAGTGACTTCACCTCCGCCTCCGACCCCCAGTCAAGGCCCTTCTTGATCCAGGATACCAATCTGGTGGGGGTGGACCTGAATTCAGCAGGTGTCGAGGTTTTGTCATGGCAGATGTCCTCGTGAGAGAACTTAGGTGTGAGGCCATTGCAACTAGGTGGCGGCTTGAATGGGGTTGATCGGAATCGAGAGACGCGAGTTTTACCCAGGTTCGGCCCCTCCGATGGAGGTAAAAGCCTACGTCCTGCTTTGTGTGTATTGATGATGAGGATGATCTTGAGTACAAGGGTGCTATTTCGCTACCTCTAGTCTCGAGAGCCTCTAATTTGTCTATCTCTAATGACTTAACTTGTCCCTCTTGGGGTGCCTTGCCCCTCCTTATATAAGTTGAAGGGGTAGGCTTACATGTAGAGTCCTACTCGGAGTAGGACTAGGACTAGTCTCTCTTGAATCCTAATCCGGGTCTTGTTTCCCTTGTGAGGGAATCTTTCCTCTCCTTGGGCCTTCTCTATGAGCAGGCCCTCCAAGCCTCTCCATGAGCCGCCTGCCGCCGGGGTGCACTCCGGACCTTAGACCTTGCTGTCCCGGTTGACCCGGTAAATAGGGGGATCATATGAGCCGCCAAATGACGGGTCGGGTCAAACCTTTAGCCGGGTATAACCGTGGGGAATATCCCCGACATAAGCCCCTAGGTTAGCTTGAATTTATTCATGGTAACCTCCTGAAATGAGAATAAGAAATATGTTAAAGGACCAGATTGCTCCACTGGCCGGCTTCTTTTAATGAAGTGGCTCCTTGAAAATCCGGGTTTCTTCTTCATATTAATGAGCCATCTTCACAATCATCTTGCTGGTCCGTGTCCTTTGTGGGAAAAATATTGGGAAATAAAACACCCGTATGTCGTAGAGTCGGCCTCAAATGCTTTGGCTTGATGAAAATATTGGAGATAAGAAAACCATATGAAGTTGAGCCGGCTTCCATTGCTTTGGCTGGATAAACATATTGGAATAACAGATCCATCTCATGTTGAGCCGGAATCTGGACCTTTCTATGAATAACTTGGAAAAGATGATCTTTCCAACCTCCACCAAGACATGAGACCTGGCTCACTCAAAATGGATAGCTTGAAGATGTTCTTCCTTTCTCTTTTTTATCTCCATATTACCTGTAGCCCCCAAGCTTCGAGTTCCTCAGTTTCATGATGACTTGGTGCTTCACGAAGAAAATATCTTGACTGTGTAGCCCCCAAGTGCCAGGTTGTCTTGCCTGCGATAACCTGGGACGTTGAACTTGGTTTTGTTCTTGGAGAAATTTGGGTTGTCAACTGAGTTACCAGTTATAAATTGAATGTCTTGTATTTCACATGTGTAGCCCCCAAGGGCCGGCTCATCAGTATGTGATGGGCTGGGTCTTCAATTTGGACCTTTATAATCTGTTTAAGCAACTGAATACTATAGCCCCCAAGTGCCGGGTCGCATGCCTGCAGTGACTTGGGATTTTTAGAAAATTTGATCTGAGTAGTGTAGCCCCCAAGTGTCGGATCGTTTGCCTGCAGCGACTTGGGACTTATATGCACTTCTCCTTTGAAAAGAAAAACATCATATGATGTAGTCCCCAAGTGCCGGGTCGTATGCCTGCAGCGACTTGTGACTGTGTGAGAATAATATAACCCATCATAATGCACTTCAGAAGTTCTTTTGAACTGATATTGATCTAACTTGAATGAATCATTGCCCGTGGTTATAATGTAACCCGGTATTTTATTGTTTGTACGAATATCCTGGAATAATGCCATTGTCCTTGAAATGAAATCCTGGATCGTGGTTGCGGTGCAACCCAGCAAATATATGTTTGAGAAATCCATAAGTGTTGTAGTTTACTACAGAGCACAAGTTGAAAAAATCCAAGAGCCGGTCTATTAAATGACCCGGCATTATATGTGATAAGCTGGCTCATATGTAATATACCAGCTCAGCAATATAGACCAGCTCTTCAAGAGTAGTCATTTCTTCTGAGCTGGCTTGGAAAACCCCAATCATTTAATACTGGTTATGATAAACCATGATGAAGATCCAGCCATGTTGGCTATCAAAGATCTATTTGTTCCTGCAGAAGTTTATGCTTTAACCCGGTTTGAAGACCGACATCATATGCATGTATGATGCATGATGCAATGCAGGATGATGTATGTATATGATAACGAAATATAAAGTGTCAGTTTTCAAGGCATGACATAAAGACCGGTTTTCGAGGCTCGAGTCTTGCTTCAATGAAGCGGGTGTGATAACCCATGGTTTATCCTAGCTCTCTGTATGCTGGCTATCACGTGACTCAAGCCGGTGTTTTAACCTTGATAAGTTCAGGGTCCAAAGTGGATTGACTTGTCAAGAGTACACGGGGTCACCTGATCGGAGTCGCATCAAGCATACATGCAGGTTTAACCATTTTGTGGCGTTTTTGCCGGATCAAGAGGGTGAGAAAGCTAAACTCGATGAGTTGGAAGCCCCTAAGTGACCTATGATCATGGAAAAGCTCAGCATAGGATATACAGGAGACAATGCTACTACTGCAAAACATCTGGGGTCCAGATAAGCCGGCTTTATTCCATTGATCATAATATGATAATATGGTGATCCAATAAAGCAGGACACCTATGTTTGAGCAGCGCATCATGGCAGCTGGTCCTCTTTGGCAACTTGCAATTTTTTGCCCATAAGGCAGGGCACCCATGTTTGAACTGTGCATCGTGGCAGCTAGTCCTCTTGGACGACTTTTACTTGTCTGCCAATAAGGCAGGGCACCCATGTTTGAACTGTGCATCATGGCAGCTAGTCCTCTTGGGCGACTTTTAATTTTTTGCCAATAATGCAGCAGCCCCCGACACCGGGTTGTATTCCTTGCGATGACCCGGGGTTATTTTATTTGTTGAAACCGATCAAACCCGCCGACCCATGTCTGTGTAGCCCCCGAGTCTTAAGTCGACTCAAGGAGGCGGCTTAAGAGTCTTCATACTTGGCTGTGGCATAAGCCCGCATAAGGTTGATGGCTGAACGATGGAATTTATTGAAACTGGAGACGATGTGGTGAGTTGATGATCTTCGTGATGCTCATCGTATGTCTGTAACAGCCCGAGACCGACGCCCCAGAAGATTCCCCTTTTATTCATTATCGTCGTGTGATTTATGTGTTTGTCGCATTCATCATCGCATCATCCGCATTGCATCGGCGCTACGTTGTCATCATTTTTCCAAAACTTGCATTCGTTCGTAGTCGCATGTTCTCTCCATTCATGTCGACGACCGTTTCGAGACCAACCACACACGCACGCGCCCACGACATCGTCAAAATGTTGTTTTTAAAAGTGTGTATAAAACGTTCTTGGAATGAGTTGAAAGTTGGCGTGCGGTCTTAATCTATTGTAGGTAGACCACCTGCCAAATTTCGTCGCATTCGGAGGTCGTTTGAAACCCCAATCGTTAAACCTATACCGGCACTATAGCCGGTCAAACTGTTGGACGTTTTTCGGTTTTCAAACTGTCGTCGAACCCGAAACAGACGGTCGTGTCTGTTGAGTCCGGATCAACCCCGAAATAACCTAAACCATCATCGTTTTTCCAATTGGACTCCCTAACGTAATTTATCTCGACCATTCGATCTAATCGGAGAGACCAAATCCTAGCCCGTTTCGCTATATATAGACCATCTAGACATAAACCCTAATTTCTAGGGATCCTCTAGCCACCTCCACCCCAATCATTGCCTCCGTTTCTGCGCCAGCCAACCACACCCACAAGCCGCAGCCACCAGATCCTGTCGTGTCCGAGCTCACGCGGCTAACGGCCTCCAGCCTCGCTTGCACCTGGACGCGTCCGCTGCCGGTAGCGCCTTCGCCCGCGCGCACAAGGAGCTCCCTCGTCCACAGCAGCCCCACCCGCTGCCTCCTTGATGGCGCCCCGAGCACGAGCCCTGTCCCCGCATCTGGCTGGCCGGCGAGCCGCCGGAGCAGCAGCCCCGCGACCATCAGGTCCTCCCCGCTGGTCCTCGTTCCTCCTCTCTCCCTTCAATCTCTCTTTCTTCCCCGTAACCACTCCTCCTTCTCCTCTGGTTCGCAGGACCCATGGTGCCATGGCCGCCGCTTTCCATGAAGTTCGTCACCGGCGCCTCTCTGCCTCAGATCTGGGTGGGCTCGACCAGATCCACCCATTTTCGCCATCCCCAGCCTTGTCGGAGCCCCCGCGTCCCCATGACCTGAGCCTCCTACCGCCATGGATGCCAGAATAAGATCCTCTGCTTCCTGCGTTGGCAGCGCCCCACGCCAGCGCACGCTCGGAGCGCCGTTGACCCGCACCTGGCCTCGCTAGCCCCGCAAGTCAACCGCGCCACCGGCCAGCTACGCCTCGCATCCAAGGCCCAGCGCGTCGCTCGGCCAGCCCCGCGAGCGTTGACCAAGCCAAGGCCAGCGGCGGTTGCGGTCCACCAAAGCCTCCTCAAGCCGCACCCACATGGGCCTAGCCCACTAGGTGAGCATCGCCAATGCCCCGCCCTATGAACCAGATTGTTATGATGCGCCCATGTGCCACTATTGGGCTAGCCAGCTTAGGCCTGTGAATGTTTTTTTTATCTCTACGAATTTGTCAAATAAACAAGGGAAAACAGATTCGCGAAAAAACCCTTGGTTTTCATGCATTTAATAACTTTTCAACCATGCATCCGTTTAAAAAACTTTGTATATGAAAAATGCTTAGAATTTTGTGTAGATTAATAATATGCAACTTTCAACCATGATAAAAAATGTTTAAATTGCTGTTTTCATATAATTTGCGTAAATGCCATGTGAAAATGATTTATTTCATAACTACATAACCGTAGCTCCGTTTAAAATGATCCACATATGTAACTTGACTAGAAAAATGTGTGGAATCACATGGTGCACGTTATTTTCCTGTTTAACAAATATAAAATTGTGTTAGGACAGATCTGTACCAAATTCATAATATGCATATGCGGTCGTTTCGGAAATGCTATATGTTGCTTTCGGCCTCATTTGAAATGCCTAGATGATATAGTTGTCTATGCTTCACCTCTTGCCATGATAAACAATATTTAAAATGATTTTTTAGTTAAACAACATTAACCACATTTCTCATAATAGGGAGAGCTATTATTTTGTTTTATGTATGTTCCCCTTCTCCATTTAAAATTGCTTAATTCCATCTCCACCTTATGCCATGACCACCCATGTTAAACAACATTTAATATTGATCAGTACCTAAACGAGAGTGAACTAAATAATTCGAATGTGGAGTTTCGTCAATATGCAACTCACTGCATATTGAACTTCACTTAATTTGTAGTGTTTGATTGTTGTGCTTGCCATGTCATGCATAATTAAACCGGACATGCATCATACTTGATTGCGCATCATGTCATGCATATGTTGTGGTGTTTATCATGTGTTGATTGTTGTTTCTGGATTGCTTCTTCTCGATAGAGTTCCGAAAGCGTTAGGAGTGTGAGGATTCGTTCGACTACGTCCCGTTCGTCTACTTCACGGATTCGTTCTTCTTCCATGCGGGATCTCAGGCAAGATGAACATTTCCCTGGATACCACTACTATCATTGCCATGCTAGTTGTTTCGTTTCTATCGCTACGTCTCACTACCTACCACTTGTTTGTCAAGCCTCCCAAAATGCCATGAAAAGCCTCTAACCCCCTCCACATCCCAGCAAATATTGTTTGGCTATGTTACCGCTGGCTACCCTTCATATAGCGTTGCTAGTTGCAGGAGCAAGTTGTTTCCATGTGCCAACATGGATATTTTGAGATATCACAATATTATTGATATTTAATTTAATGCACATATATACTTGGTAAAAGGTGGAAGGCTTGGCCTTTTGCTCGGTGTTTTGTTCAACTTTTTCCGCCCTAGTTACTTGTGTACCGGTGTTATGTTCCATATTGAGTGCTTCTAACATGCTCGGGGTTGTTATGGGGACTCCCTTGATTTTTGTTTTGGGATAAAACTCTTCTGGCAAGGCCCAACATTGGTACTCCATTTGCCTAATAACTAATAAACTTGCATAGGGACTTTTCGGACCCCGTGGGTAATTAATCAACAACCCGGGCCAGTGCTCCTCATGAGTGTTGGTCCAAACTAGAGCCACTTGCGGGGCCACCCGGGGCAACTCGGGGGATCTCTATCCGGCCACCGTACGTAGTGCTCATACAGTCGTGTCCTGAGAACGAGATATGCGGCTCCTATCGGGTTCGTCGACACGTCGGGCGATCTTGCTGGATTTGTTTTTCTTTTAACGAACGTCTTGGGCACGGGATTTCGAGGACACTTCAGGCTATCTCGAGGTTGAGATTTTCCATCGAAATTCCACGAATACTGTGGGTCATCCCACGGTTGAGGAGTTCCAACGCAGCTTGTGCCTAGTTTGTGATGGATGAGTTGGAGCACCCCTGCAGGGTTAAATCTTTTCGAGAAGCCGTGCCCGCGGTTATGTGGCAACTTGGAAATTTGTTTAACATCCGGTCATAGAAAACTTAAAGTAAACTCAAATAAAATACACCAACCGTGTGCGTAACCGTAACTGTCTCTTCTCGTGAATTTCTGAACCGAGAAAGAACACGGTGGGGTTATGTTTGACTCGTAGGTAGGTGTTTAGGATCACTTAGTGATCATTACTAGTTCACGTCCGTTTATGCGACGATCACCCCCCCTTATTCTTGTACTCGTAAGTTAGCCACTCAAATAAATGCTTAGTGCTTGCTGCAGCCTCACCACTTAACCATATCTCACCCATTAAGCTTTGCTAGTCTTGATACCCTTGGAAATGAGATTGCTGAGTCCCCGTGGCTCATAGATTACTACAACAACAGTTGCAGGTACAGGTAATGCGATGCTTTGACGTGAGAGCGATGCTTGTTTGATTTGGAGCTCTTCTTCTTCTTCTTCATCGATCATAGGATGGGTTCCAGGCCGGCAGCCTGGGATAGCCTGGATGGATGTCGCTTTTATCGTTTGATTTCGTCCGTAGTCGGACCCTGCTCTTCTGTATGGTGATTGAATGTATTGTTGTATTTGAGATTGTCATGATTTAGCTTGTGGCGAGTGTAAGCCAATTCCATATACTCATCTCCTCTTTACATGTACTTGTAACGATATCCACTCTTGCGAAACGATGAGTTGCGCTTCTATCCCTGTTGAGGCCCTCAAGCCAAAATAAGGATAGGACCGCATCTCGGGCGTTACAAGTTTGTATCAGAGCAGTACCGACCTAGGATCCCCTTGATTGATCGAACTTGGCCGAGTTGAGTCTAGAAAAAAACTATTTTGAGTCTAGTTATATATCGAAGAGTACGATTCTTTTACTCCTCTTCTATGCTCTGGTGAGGAATCCTGACGTAGGAATTTTAATTCTACCCCTCTTCTCACTCAATTTTTTAATGATCACGCGGGTATTTTGGAACCTCTATGATGTCGATGTGACCGGAATTCTGTTCTTGGTGCCTCCCGACTGTATGGATTGGACCCGGGGAGTTGAGCTCCAGGGGATTCTTGACACATCGTTATCATTCAGTTTCCTTAGTATCTCGGTACGCGGATGTTCGAAATTTCTCCAATACTATTCGTGGTGCGAAGAGTGTGGCGGCACCCAGTACTGTGGAGCGGGATCACATGTACTGCCATGATTAGTATCGTTGTGATTACGAGGGTCTGAGGTAGATGAATTTCGGAGGTTTCTCTGGTTATGTGTTGACGGATGTGATACACTGGTGGGTAGTATTATTGCTAGGAGTTGAGTGATTTATTCAGTAATTGATCCATGTATCCGTTGGACCAGATTGCATAACCAGAAGATTTCGGGAGTTCTTAGGTGGGAATTCAAGTAGTTACCTAGGATGATCCTCCCAACAAATGCATGGTGGGTTATGTATTTGTTTCCGGCTTAATTCGAAAGCCTCATCCTTTGGTTTTGTTGGAGTATGGTAATTCGAGTTGCTTCGGTGTCAAGCGTTGATTTCATATCTTTCCTAAGCGTGTTCTCATATTTCTATGAGAGTGCTAATCCTCTTGATCAATCAAGTTGTCATGTCTATTCTCTCCATCTAGAGTAATTCTCCTCAAGTGAATTCAATCATCTCCAATATTTTCAAGATCAAATCCTCATATTTCTTTTCGGAGTTCGCCTCATCTGTCTCAAGTTGTCTTTGTTTTTTCCCACCCTCCCGCCCTTTTCTTCAATGAGTAAATTGTCATCCAAGTGCCTTTGTTTTCATCCCAGTGGATTCAATTCAACTCTCGGTGTTCATCATATCCTTTTCATTAGTTCAATGCTTTCCCATTTCAAAATTCTTATTCAAGCATCCCTTCTTTATTCACCTCGCTATTCTATCCGGAGTGCTGAAGATATCTCAGAAGATTCGTGTTTTCATTCAAGTTCTTCCAATTTATTTTGAGGCTCTCACCTCATCCAGTTCTTAAATTTGTACCGGTGCAATATCTCCTTCTAAGCAATCATTTCTATGGTGTTTTCTTTGAGTGGGCCCATAACCCACAGGTTTTTCCCAGAATTTTACCTGGCTCTGCTAATCTTTCTCCGGTGATCTCAATTTCTTTTCAAATATGAAGTAAGAATGATTTTCATCAGTCATATTCCTTCTCCAATATCTCTTCGAATTAATTTTCGTCATTGGTTCAACCTTTCCGTATTATTGTTCCGGAGTGTCGCAGTAATTCTTGGTGGTGTTTCTCGTCATCATTCTCAGCATTGAAAACCGAAGGAGAGTTTCTCTTAAATCTTGTTCCATTCTCAGAGATTCATGGTTTCAGCTTCGTGCTATCCTCTTAGATTGTTTTCGATCATGAGTAATTCCTTTCATATCTATCCGGAGCATTTGAGTGTTGTTTTCATTTATCGATCCCCCGAAGGCCATCATTTTAGAAGATTTCTTTGTTCTCAGCTTTCAGCTTTCATTCTCAAATTCTTCTCAATTGTTGTTCTTCGTTCGTATCTCAATTATTCTGGAGGCTCATTCTAGTTCTGCTAGACGGAGCGTGATCTCTTCATTCTCTTGTTTCTTCATTCATTCGTATTATCCGCATCCCTTCCAAATTCTTACTGGTGTATCGTTCAAGGCTTCTTCAAGTTTGTGCTCTATATCTCTCTTCATTCTTTTCAAGAAGAATAAGTGGTATGCCAAATCCGTTGCTTGTAAAAAATTAAATTTGTTGAAGGATAAGCATAACTTAATCCTTATTCTTGTTTAATCAAGTGATTTCAATCCTTCTTTCGGAGTTGTTTATCTTATCAAATTCTTGATTCTGAGTTGTTATCTTTTCTTTTCCGTAGTTCCAAGTTTTCTCAAGTATCTCGTTGCGAAGCTTCATCTAAATCTTTGCAAGGCCCCAATCTTGTTCTTTGCAACCTTCAATTCCTTCTATCATCCTTTCGTTCCGGAGTTCTTTCCGATGGTTCTTCATGGTGGTTCGATAAGGATGTAATTCTTTCTCGAAGTGTTCTTCAAGATTCTTGTGGTAGTTTCTCAAGTATTCTTTATCTTGCATTTCAAGTGCAATTCATTCTCCCTTATCTTTTGAGGTGGTGTTATAGCATTCTTGATTCATGAGGAGTCTCGAAGAGAATTTTTCAAGGATGAGATATTTAAAACCATCATTTTCTTCCTTGGAGTTATCTTGGATTGGATTTCACCAAAAGCATGTCCTAAGGATTGTTGCTATCATGGTGCTTATCAATCATCCAAGTTCTCAATGTATCCTTTTGGTGAAAGAAGTTTTGCATATCTTGTTTTTCCCAACCAATCAATCTTTTCCGTTTGTGGCCGGTTGTCACCTCATGATTTTGAGATGTTCCCCATAAGCCCACAACAAGCTTATTCTTTTCGTTGTTGAATTTCCAACAACTCCGTTCAATCCTTCTTGTAAGGATTCTTTTCAAATTCAATTGTGATGGAAGTTGTCATTTTTTTCTCCGTTCTTTTCTTTCTAACGATCTAGCTTCTATTCTTTTGTTACGGAGGCATTGTGATGTTGCTCTTCTCGAACCATCATCTCGTTTATCAAGATCATGTTCTTCCCTTGCTTATCAACTTATCCAGGGTGTTCTGTCCTCTCTTCAAGTTCTTTCCATCTTATCAAGTTTTGCTTCTCTTTCCTACCGAAGTGCTGCCCAAATTTCTTTTCAATTCTTGCTTGTGGCTCGTGCCATTCTTCATCTCTTTGCATCCTTCAAGTTCTTGATTTCACTAAATTGTCAAAGAAGAAACAAAGTTTACCTCTCCATGTCCTCTTTCTCTTTCTCTTCTCATTCTAAGATCTCGGGGCGAGATCTCTTGTTAGTGGAGGAGTGTTGTAACAGGCCGAGACCGACGCCCCAGAAGATTCCCCTTTTATTTCATTATCGCCGTGTGATTTATGTGTTTGTCGCATTCATCATCGCATCATTCACATCATCCGCATTGCATCGGCGCTCCGTTGCCGTCATTTTTTTAAAACTTGCATTTGTTCGTAGTCGCATGTTCTCTCCATTCGTGTCGACGACCGTTTCGAGACCAACCACACACGCACGCGCCCGTGACATCGCCAAAATTTTGTTTTTAAAAGTGTGTATAAAATGTTCTCGGAATGAGTTGAAAGTTGGTGTGCGGTCTTAATATATTGTAGGTAGACCGCCTGCCAAATTTCGTCGCATTCGGAGGTCGTTTGATACCCCAATCGTTAAACCTATAGCGGCACTATAGCCGGTCAAACCATTGGACGTTTTTCGATTTCAAACTGTCGTCGGGCTGCCCGTTTTCCCTCTCATCTTCGCCTTGCCTCTCTGCACAGTGCACCGACCTACTCGAAACCTAGTCCGATAACTCCCCCCGGACCCGAAACATACGGTCGTGTCTGTTGAGTCTGGATCAACCCCAAAATACCCTAAACCATCATCGTTTTTCCAATTGGACTCCCTAACATAATTTATCTCGACCGACCGATCTAATCAGAGAGACCAAATCCTAGCCCATTTCGCTATATATAGACCATCTAGACCTAATCCCTAATTTCTAGGGATCCTCTAGCCGCCACCACCCCAATCATTGCCTCTGTTTCCGTGCCAGCCAACCACACCCACATGCCGCAGTCACCAGATCCTCTCGTGTCCGAGCTCACGCGGTTGAACGCCTCCATCCTCGCTTGCACCTGGACGGATCCGCCGCCAGTAGCGCCTTCGTCCGCGCCCACGAGGAGCTCCCTCGTCCACAGCAGCCCCGCAAGCCACCCGCTGCCTCCTTGCTGGCGCCCCGACCTCGAGCCCTCTTCTCGCATCTTGCTGGCCGGCGAGCCGTCGGAGCAGCAGCCCCGCGACCATCAGGTCCTCCCCGCAGGTCCTCGTTCCTCCTCTCTCCCTTCAATCTCTCTTTCTTCCCTGTAACCTCTCCTCCTTCTCCTCTGGTTCACAGGACCCATGGCGCCATGGCCGCCGCCGCCCATGAAGTTCGTCACCGGCGCCTCACCGCCTCAGATCCAGGTGGGCTCGACGGGATCCACCCATTTTCGCCATCCCCAGCCTTGCCAGAGCCCCCACGTCCCCATGACCTGAGCCTCCTGCCGCCATAGATGCCATGACAAGCTCCTCTGCTTCCTGCGTTGGCAGCGCCCCACGCCAGCGCACGCTCGGAGCGCCGCTGACCCGCACGTGGCCTCGCTAGCCCCGCCAATTGACCGTGCCACCAGCCAGCTGTGCCTCGCATCCAAGGCCCAGCGCGTCGCTCAGCCAGCCCCGCGAGCGTTGACCAAGCCAAGGCCAGCAGCGGTTGCGGTCCACCAGATCCACCTCAAGCCGCACCGACATGGGCCTAGCCCACTAGGTGAGCATCGCCAATGCCTCGCCCTATGAACCAGATTATTATGTTGCGCCCATGTGCCACTGTTGGGCTAGCCAGTTTAGGCCCGTGAACGTTTTTTTATCTCTACGAATTTGTCAAATAAACCAAGGAAAACAGATTTGTAGAAAAACCCTTGGTTTTCATGCATTTAATAACTTTTCAACCATGCATCCGTTTAAAAAACTTTTATATATGAAAAATGCTTAGAATTTTGTGTAGATTAATAATATGCAACTTTCATCGATGATAAAAATGTTTAAATTGCAATTTTCATGTAATTTGCATAAATGCCATGTGAAAATGATTTATTTCATAACAACATAACCGTAGCTCCGTTTAAAATGATCCACATATGTAACTTGACTAGAAAAATGTGTGGAATCACATGGTGCACTTTATTTTCCTTTTTAACAAATATAAAATTGTGTTAGGACAGATCTGTACCAAATTCATAATATGCATATGAGGTCATTTCGGAAATGCTATATGTTGCTTTCGGCCTCATTTAAAATGCCTAGATGATATAGTTGTCTATGCTTCACCTCTTGCCATGATAAACAATATTTAAAATGATTGTGTAGTTAAACAACATTAACCACATTTCTCATAATAGGGAGAGCTATTATTTTGTTTTATGTATGTTCCCCTTCTCCATTTAAAATTGCTTAATTCCATCTTCACCTTATGCCATGACCACCCATTTTAAACAACATTTAATATTGATCAGGACCTAAACGAGAGTGAACTAAATAATTCGAATGTGGAGTTTCATCAATATGCAACTCGTTGCATATTGAACTTCACTTAATTTGTAGTGTTTGATTGTTGTGCTTGCCATGTCATGCATAATTAAACCGGACATGCATCATACTTGATTGCGCATCATTTCATGCATATGTTGTGGTGTTTATCATGTGTTGATTGTTGTTTCTGGATTGCTTATTCTCGATAGAGTTCCGAAAGTGTTAGGAGTGTGAGGATTTGTTCGACTACGTCCCGTTCGTCTACTTCACGGATTCGTTCTTCTTCCATGCGGGATCTCAGGCAAGATAAACATTTCCCTGGATACCACTACTATCATTGCCATGCTAGTTGTTTCATTTCTATAGCTACGTCTCCCTACCTACCACTTGTTTGTCAAGCCTCCCAAAATGCCATGAAAAGCCTCTAACCCCCTCCATATCCCAGCAAACCATTGTTTGGCTATGTTACCGCTTGCTCAGCCCTTCTTATAACGATGCTAGTTGCAGGTGCAACTTGTTTCCATGTGCCAACATGGATATTTTGAGATATCACAATATTATTGCTATTTAATTTAATGCACATATATACTTGGTAAAAGGTGGAAGGCTTGGCCTTTTGCTCGGTGTTTTGTTCCACTTTTGCCGCCCTAGTTACTTGTGTACCGGTGTTATGTTCCATATTGAGCGCTCCTAACATGCTCCGGGTTGTTATGGGGACCCCCTTGACTTTCATTTTGGGATAAAACACTTCTGGCAAGGCCCAACATTGGTACTCCATTTGCCTAATAACTAATAAACTTGCATAGGGACTTTCCGGACCCCGTGGATAATTAATCAACAACCCGGGCCAGTGCTCCTCATGAGTGTTGGTCCAAACTAGAGCCACTTGCGGGGCCACCCGGGGCAACTCGGGGGATCTCTATCCGGCCACCGTACGTAGTGCTCATCCGGTCGTGTCCTGAGAACGAGATACGCGGCTCCTATCGGGTTCGTCGACACGTTGGGCGATCTTGCTGGATTTGTTTTGCTTTTAACGAACGTATTGTGCACGGGATTTCGAGGACACTTCGAGCTATCTTAAGGTTGGGATTTTCCATCGGAATTCGGCAAATACTACGGGTCATCCCGCAGTTGAGGATTTCCAATGGAGCTTATGGTTAGTTTGTGATGGATCAGTTGGAGCACCCCTGCAGGGTTAAATCTTTTCGAGAAGCCGTGCCCGCGGTTATGTGGCAACTTGGAAAGTTGTTTAACATCCGGTCATAGAAAACTTAAAGTAAACTCAAATAAAATACACCAACCGTGTGCGTAACCGTGACAGTCTCTTCTCGTGAATTTCTAAACCGAGAAAGAACATGGTGGTGTTATGTTTGACTCGTAGGTAGGTGTTCAGGATTACTTAGTGATCATTACTAGTTCACATCCGTTTATGCGACGATCACCCCCCCCCCCCCTTATTCTTGTACTCGTAAGTTAGCCACTCAAATAAATGCTTAGTGCTTGCTGCAGCCTCACCACTTAACCATATCTCACCCATTAAGCTTTGCTAGTCTTGATACCCTTGGAAATGAGATTGTTGAGTCCCCATGGCTCACAGATTACTACAACAACAGTTGTAGGTACAGGTAATGCGATGCTTTGACGTGAGGGCGATGCTTGTTTGATTTGGAGCTCTTCTTCTTCTTCATCATCGATCATAGGATGGGTTCCAGGCCTGCAGCCTGGGATAGCAAGGATGGATGTCGCTTTTATTGTTTGATTTTGTCCGTAGTCGGACCCTGCTCTTCTGTATGGTGATTGAATGTATTGTTGTATTTGAGATTGCCATGATTTAGCTTGCGGCGAGTGTAATCAAATTCCATATACTCATCTCCTCTTTACATGTACTTGTAACGATATCCACTCTTGCGAAACGACGAGATGCGCTTCTATCCCTGTCGAGGCCCTCGAGCCAAAATAAGGATAGGACCGCATCTCGGGCGTTACAATGTCCTTGGCAAATGTCATGGCCAAATTGAGTTCATATGCCACTTGACACATTCCTTTGTTATTCTCACTTGGTTCGGCTCGCCTGGCTCTTTCAGGGCCATTTTTTTGTTCTTTGCTGCTGGCTTTGAATTGCCGGCTCAACGGTAGCCGGCTCAAATTTTAGCTTCTCCAGGGATGTTTCCTCCATGGCCGACTCTCCTATTTCTTTCAATGTAGTGAAGCAATCCGGACCGGGGGACGGCAAGCCAGAGCGCCTATCCATTGGGTAACCCAGTGCGAGTGGGGATTGGCGCGAGTTTTGGCAACCTTGTGTAGGACATGATTTCAAATGTCACTTTTTCCTTTGCTCCAATGTTGTTGGAAGAGACCGGGCCGCGAGGGCGGCAGCTTGCGCACGTCCATTTGGCGGTTCATACGGGCAGGCGCGGCCCCGTCGTGTTGATGCAGACCGGACCATGGGGAACGCGTCTTGTGATGTTCGTTGGGCGGCTCATTCGGGCGTGTGCTGCCCTGGCGTGTTGATGTGGAGCAGACCACGGGGGAGGCGTCTTGCGCACGTCCGTTGGGCGGCTCATTCGGGCGTGTGCTGCCCTGGCGTGTTGATGTCGATGCAAAAGTCGACCGCGGTATTGGAAACTGGTGCGGATGCGCGAGTCGGCCATGGCGTTGTAAGCCGGCGTAGATGCGTGAGTCGGTCACAGCATTGTAAGCCGGCGGCGGACGCATGAGTCGGCCGCGGCGTTTGTAGATGTAGACTAGACCGCGGATACGGCGGCTTGCCGCGTCCATTGGGTGGCTCGTACGTGCGAGTGCTGGCGCAAGATGATGTTTGCACGAGCTCTATATCCGTGGCACGACGATCGCTCTTGCGGTGAATAATTGTCCTGCATAAAAAATATCGCCAGTCAGAGTAATTGTTCTTGGAAGAATAAAAATGTACCAATAAAAATAGACCGGCTGAACTTCACCTGATATCCTCCCTTTGTGATGGATAACTGGAGTTGTTTGTGTGTTGCTGAAAACTTTCTTTTTGCAAACTTCATACGGGCATGCTGAAGCTCATATTTGAGTTTTAACCACTAAAGCTTCTGCTTCAAACCATAATTTTTTGTAAATTGACACTTGAGAAACTTCAGTATCATCGAGCATATTATCCTCTGGGAGCTTAGAAAAAGTTGTTTCTCAAGCAACTGATTTGACTGGAGTTCCCCAAACAATCATTGCCTTTTAATTTAGCCCTCCTTTTGAAGGACCAGCTTTAAGATCTCGAATAACAAATTTCAGAATCCCCTCTTCATACTCCTGTAATGAAGAACCACCATTGCAAGTAGACAGAAGCACTACTGACAAAGTGTGTATTAGCTTCAGAAACTTTGCCTAATTTCTTAGAGCTAGAGTAAGACATCCGCAACAAATTCTCCTCGGCGTCTGGATGGCAGTGAGAGTGTTCTTGACCTTCTTTTGTAAGTATTTGAATGTGCACATGTACGCCTGAGGGGCTGCATTGAGGCCCAAGATCCTAGCTATAAAATCTGACTAAATCCTATTGCTGGAGAAGCGGCATGTTGGAACGGCAGTTGCAGACCCACGGGAGTTGATGTAAGAGCCGTACGGGTGGCTCCACTGACGCGAGAGATCAGACTGGGTCTGGTCACCCAGCAGCTTAGGGAGGTTGCCGTTGTCGGCAAAGTTGTCGCCGAAGAGGAACATGCTGGTCCACTGGTTCTTTGACTCATGGTCGGAAGGCGGGTCTCGAGCCTCCACGCGAGCGGTATCGAAGAAAAGCACAACGAGGAGAAGGCACACAATGGCCGGACGAAGCTTCATGGTTGCTACGTCCCGACTGCCGGCCGGCAAGGAAGCAGACGATCGTTGCAGAAGAGGCGAGGTGGCATGCCCGTGTGTATAGCTATAGCTATGGAAGGCGGGTCAACGGGCACAGGTGCAGATGGGCACGCGTCGGCGCGGCGCGGGAGCAGGTCGGCCATAGGCGAAGCTGGGGTGAGGGGCACGGGCGCGGGGGAGCCAGTGCACGCGCGCGCGACGCGGGCGCGGAGCAGATGAGGCGCGGCAGAGCGGGCACGCATGACGCGGGATCGGAGTAGAGGGGGTGCACCAGACATGGAGCGGGGCGGCACGGAGACCGGGCGCCATGGAGGAGCCGACGCGGTGGGACAGGGGAGAGGCGAGGCGGGGCGAGGTGACGCCACGGCGGAGGCGAGCAGGCACGGTGCGGCCGGCAGCGGAGAACCGGCTCAGGGCGAGGCGATGCCGCGGCAGAGGCGAGCAGGCGCGTCGGCCAGTGGCGGAGAACCGGCTCGGGGCGAGGCGATGACGTGGCAGAGGCGAGCAGGCACGTCGGCCGGTGGCGGAGAACCGGCTCAGGGCGTGGCGATGCCGCGGCAGAGGAGAGCAGGCGTGTCGGCGAGGTGATGTCGCGGCAGAGGCGAGCAGGCGCGTCGGCGAGGTGAGGTGATGGCGGCGTAGTGCCGAGTCCGTATCCAGGTCGCGGCCGGCTTGGCGCGTACGGGACTCGAAACAGAGACCTTGACGGTCTGGACGAGGTCGTTGACCAGCTGGGCTGGGTGTGCTGTTGTGCCAGTCTATTTTCGGGACAAGGCCGACTCGATTGTATCCCTATGTCCGTATCCTCCTCTTTTTTTTTTTTTCCTTGATTCCTTGATCCCGATTTGGCTTTGCTGATCGAATCGTACCAAAGTGGCCAACGACTTCTAGTTTTCTTCGGTAGATACACGCGGGTAGAATCACACGTCGATTGGATCTTGCCCGCCTTATTGTTTGATTCACTGGGGTTTGTTGTGCATCATCGCATGACGGCCAACGCAGATTGGATCAAAATCATAGAGATGTCCGTAGCGGCATGACAAAAATATTTCTTCGATCTCAATTGATGAGGCTGGAGTTGATGTAGATCCTTCTGCACTGGCTCTTGCTGATTCGGTGGGTCGTAAGCTTCTCGATCCCTAGGAGAGTTCCTTTAAGAACACAACACCAACATGCGCTGCCCCACGGTGGGCGCCAACTGTCGTGGTTTTGTCACGGCAGTGAGAGAACTTAGGTGTGAGGCCATCGCAACTAGGTGGCGGCTTGAACGGGGTTGATCGGAATCGAGAGAGCAAGTTTTACCCAGGTTCGGCCCCTCCGATGGAGGTAAAAGCCTACGTCCTGCTTTGTGTGTATTGATGATGAGGATGATCTCGATTACAAGGGTGCTATTTTGCTACCTCTAATCTCGAGAGCCTCTAATCTGTCTATCTCTAATGACTTAACATGTCCCTCTTGGGGTGCCTTGCCCCTCCTTATATAAGTTGAAGGGGTAGGCTTACATGTAGAGTCCTACTGGGAGTAGGACTAGAACTAATCTCTCTTGAATCCTAATCCAGGTCTTATTTCCCTTGTGAGGGAATCTTTCCTCTCCTTGGGCCTTCTCTGTGAGCCGGCCCTCCAGGCCTCTCCATGAGCCGCCTGCCGCCGGGGTGCACTCCGGACCTTAGACCTTGCCGTCCCAGTTAACCCGGTAAACAAGGGGACCATATGAGCCACCAAATGATGGGCCGGGTCAAACCTTTAGCCAGGTTATAACCGTGGGGAATATCTCTGACAGCAGATGTTGCCTAGTCCATGCTGTGTGGTTCGGTGATGTAGAACTACTCCTTCTGCCAAATCTTGATGATGTTGATGAAGGTACCGTCCGCCCATTCAACCCGGGGGAGCTTGCTAATCATTGCCCCCCACAGTCTGCGTGTTGACTGTCGACTATCTTCGGCTTGACATTGAGGACCTTCAGCCACAAGCCAAAGTGCGGTTGGACTTGCAGGAAGGCCTCACAGACGATGATGAAGGCCGAAATGTGCATAAAAGAATTCGGGGGGATATCATGGAAGTCCAACCCATAAAAAAACATGAGCCCCCTTACGAAGGGGTGAAGTGGGAAGCCCAGACCCTAGATGAAATGGGGGATGAACACTACCCTCTCGCCTTGCCTTGGCGTGAGGATGACCTGCCCCTTTTCGGGAGCGTGGTGAGCAACATCGGCCAGAAGGTAACCGACGCGCTTCAGCTCCACGATGTCGTCGTTGCTGAGGGAGTCCGGGATTAAGGGGTCCTCGGGCTGCAGGCCTGTCTCTACGGGCCGGACAGTGGGCTGCCCTGTGATTGTCAATGAAGGTCCGGACACCATCACCAAAGACGGAATCTCTCAGGTCGTGACGTGCACTCCAAGTACTAGACGATGGGTTCGGCATATTCCTTTCCTGATGTAATCGACATTGTATAACCCTAGATACCCCTGGTGACTATATAAACCAGAGGGTTTTAGTCCATAGGATAAGGTTAAGCTCATTACTCTTAGGGTTTATACCACATCATATGATCTCGAGGTACATCAACTCTGTACATGATACTCCATACTCAATACAACCAAAGCAGGACGTAGGGTTTTACCTCCATTAAGAGGACCCAAACCCGAGATTTGCCGGTTTTGACACCGACATTGGTGCTTTCATTGAGAGTTCCGCTGCGAGATCGCTAGAGGATTGATGGCTGGCCTAATCATCAGCCATGAAGTCCGTAACAGGGACACCTTTTTCGCATTTGGCAGCGTCGTGCTGCATGCTGATCCGATCGGCCATCTTTTCCAGATAGAATGTTTTGCCCCCGATCAAGAGATCAAGTTCGGGAACCTAGAATTCCCCGCCGACTCCCGGGGCGACCTGTTCCTTACTGGGCTCACGGTCTCGTCCGACGAACCCGGAAATCCTGAAGCTTTAACTTCAGGCCTCCTGCTCGGCCCCGCCCTTGGGCCCATCCCTCCCGAGGTCCGACTCTAAGCTTGGACCCGATTACAGCACCCGAGAATAAGGGGTCAGCCCTGGTCGAACATACTCTTCGTACGGACGCTCCGGAGGTTAGCTTCGAAGGTGTCCGGCAGATTAATCCGGTCGACCTCTCGCTTTTGAACGAGGCGCTGGACCAGAACCAGTCAATGAAATTCATGGATGACCTGACCTCGACCCATGCTCAGATCGGTCTGGAGGTAGGTCAAGAGGAATTTTACGGCCCACCCACCACCCACTTGGTAGCCACTGTCGAAGATTTAACCGATATGCTGGACTAAGCCTTTGAGGAGGCAGAAGACATGGAGGAAGAGGTCGATCCACCCGTCCCTATCACCACTGGACGGTGGATAGCCACCTCCACCTACGACGTTTATATGGTGGACACCCCCGATGATGAGGGTAACCACACCCCCAAGAAGAATGGCGACAAATCCGAAAAGAAGTCGTCCAGGCGCCGGAAACAGCGCAAACGATCCAAGGCAAACAAGGGAAGGGAAGGCAATGCAGGCACCGGGGAAAATGAGACCCCGGATGACCTCGGCGACCCCGAAGCCCCGAAGCAACCACTGGAAGACCCGGAGAGGTCCGAGGATCAACGTGAGCCCGAGGTCCCCAATGATTCCGAGGACGACAACTACCTCCCCCTATCGAGGAGGAGGATAGCCGCGAAGCCGAAGACTTCACCGTCCCCGAAAACCCCCTGGATCAGGAACGGTTCAGGTGGCAGCTCTTAGCCACCGCCCGAAGCCTAAAGGCAAAGCAATGGCAGCTCAAAGCCGAACAAGATACCCTCAACGACAGATGGACGAAGGTCTTGGTAGCCGAAGAGGGGTACAACACAGAGTGATCGGATCAAAGTAAAAGTTACCCACGCCGGCGTCTGCTGTCGCAATTCGATGACGAGGCCTTTGAGCCCGTATCTCCCAGGTGCACCCAGTACGACCAGCCAGACCACCCCCCTCGAGGACGGGACAGGCCGGCTCAAGAGACCGAGTACAGACATGTGTTTCCCTGCAGGAGAGGAAATGATCCTATACATCCTGAGGATCGATATGACTTACGACGGGACTTGGACCATAGAGCAGGTCACACAAGATTCATCTACGGATCTAGAGGGTACTCCCCCACTAGACGGGACGGGTACCAACAGTGGCTCGACCGCAACAACAGAGATCGGGATCAATACCGGGCCAAAATGACGGCCGATCTCAGGCATGATGTAGCCCGGGTTAGAGGCGCTGCCCACCCACTGTGCTTCACAGACGAGGTTATGTAGCATGAGTTCCCCGAAGGGTTTGAACCCGTAAACATAGAACAATACGACAGGACAAGAAACCCGGTCGTGTGGATTGAAGACTTTCTTCTCCACATTCATATGGCCCTAGGAGATGATCTCCATGCCATCAAATACTTGCCCCTAAAGCTTAAAGGACCAGCTCGGGACTGGTTAAACAGCCTCCCTGAAAACTCCATCGGGAGCTGGGAAGAGCTCGAGGATGCCTTCCGATCTAACTTCCAGGGCACATATGGCCGCCCCCCGGACTCCTCTGACTTTAGCAACGTCATCCAAAAAGTTGGCGAATCAGCTAGACAATTTTGGAATCGGTTCCTAACCAAGAAGAACCAAATCGTTGATTGCCCGGACGCCGAGGCAATAGCCTCTTTCAGGAATAACATCTATGATGAATGGCTAGCTCGTCAGCTCGGCCAGGACAAGCTGAGAACAATGTACGCCCTTACCTCACTCATGACCCGCTTTTACGCAGGCGAGGATAATTGGCTAGCTCGTCGAAGCCACAACCCTGAAGACCCTGGCACCTCTAAAGTGCGGGATGGAAATGGGAAACCACGGTGCAACAAGAACAAACGCCGACACAACAGCGGTGATGTCGAGGACACAGCCGTAAATGCCGGTTTCCGCAACTCAAGATCCGGACAGCGGAAGAAGCCCTCTAAAGGAAATAGAGATGGACCGTCCGCGCTGGACAAAATCATGGATAGGCCCTGCCAAATCCACGGCACCCAAGACAAGCCTGCCGCCCACACCAACCATAATTGTTGGGTATTCAAACAAGCCGGCAAACTTGCAGCTGAGGAGCAGGGCAAGGGCCCATGCAGCGAGGACGATGAAGAACCTCGCGGGCCGAAAAATGGAGGACAGAAGCAATTCCCTCCCGAGGTAAAAACTGTGAACATGTTATATGTCATGCACATACCTAAAAGGGAGATGAAGCATGCCCTTCGGGAGGTCTACGCCATAGAGCCCATAGCCCCGAAATTCAACCCATGGTCGGCTTGCTCAATCACCTTCGACCGTAGGGACCATCCAACCAGTATCCATCATGGAGGCTCAGCAGCCCTTGTCTTAGATCCCATCATCGACGGGTATCACCTCACTAGAGTCCTCATGGACGGAGGTAGTAGCCTTAACTTGATTTATTCAGACACGGTGAAAAATATGGGTATCGATCCGTCAAGGATCAAACCCAGCAACACTACCTTTAAATGACTAATCCCAGGCGTCGAAGCCCGCTGCTCTGGCACCGTGACTTTGGAAGTAGTGTTCGGCTCGCCCGACAACTTCCACAGCGAGGACTTGATCTTTGACATTGTCCCTTTCCGCAGTGTCTATCACGCACTGCTCGTCCGTATAGCATTCGCTCACTTTAACGATGTTCCCCATTACGCATATCAGAGGGGGTCATCACTGCCAATGGCAATACAGAGCACTCCCTCCGAACTGAGGAACACACAGCGGCCCTGGCAGCCGAATTCCACAACGGCAACAAAGTGCCAAGGCCCCAATCAGCCATCAAGGCACGACAGGCGAGCAAACGAGCCCGAGCTCAATTTGATCTCCCGGAGCCATCCCCCCCTCAGCACAAATAGGGATATGCTCCCCACAGCAATGCCCAGCTACCCATAAGGTATGTACCTAGAAGGCACAATTTTGCACTCAAAATACCAAGGGCAACTGTGGGGACCCACTTGCAAGGACCAAGTGTTCGGCTCACCAGAACTACTGCCAAACACGTGTCTTCGCGCACATAGCAGGTACCATTTAGGACCTCCCGAGCATCAAGCACCCACATACTACGGCGACTTATCAAGAGCCTCTCTCAAAGGTCCGTTCGCCTATAGCAATCACCTTTCAAGGAGCACAACCCCCCTTGAGAGCAAAGGAGCAGCAGGGCACATCGGGGACA
This sequence comes from Elymus sibiricus, assembly GCA_039707655.1. Taxonomy (NCBI): domain Eukaryota; kingdom Viridiplantae; phylum Streptophyta; class Magnoliopsida; order Poales; family Poaceae; genus Elymus; species Elymus sibiricus. The sequence continues at coordinate 296,319,366 of CM077675.1, read as the reverse complement.
TCAACCCACCTATCGAAGACCCTGGGTAAACCTTTCCTCTATAAAATTTGTTTTTAAAGCAGAGTACCTGTAACAGTTGCTTCGGCGGTTCGAATTATAAGAATTCATCCGAAATAAAGATTATCCTTTATAACTCTCTTGCAGCATTTTATGTTACATAAACTGTTTTCCACTCTTCGGTGCCGAAAAGTAAACCTGTTCGGTACATGTTAGATGCGACCGGCTAATAGACCGGGGGCTTGACTATAAAGCTTGCCCCAAGCATCATCCCGACACTTTTTTATGTGTTCGGCGTCTCGGATATTGCTTTATATGAATTGGTTCCGAATTATGTCTTGGGTCAATGGTTGGGTTGCCTGGCTCCTGTGGTTACCCTCTTACATTCTGCTCGTTCGGCTAAAAGGGTAAAGGGAGAACCACTGCGATTGTATTTCCAGCTCGCCTGGTCAAGTACCTTAGTGGGGAAAGCCAAAAAGTGACTCTCATAATAAGCGAGAACCGGGTCTGCGATCCGAGTACAAGTGCCAAACTAAAAATCGATGGAGGTTATTCCGTGTTACACGAAGGGTTTGTACCTTCACAAACCATGTGATAATGGTTTTTAACTTGGTTCATCTGAATATCACACAAATAATGGGAGCCAGTCACTAGCCCCCGCAGTCAAGCTCCTACGGCTAAGTGAAAGCACTAAAGCAACATAGTCCGATTGCCTCGTTTCCCTCCCACACTACCACCTTCGGGCACCGATATGTCAGTTAAAGGTCGCAGTGCAGAGATCGAAACACCTCTTGTAACATCTACATGGGGGCTGAAGCCGACGACTGGCAACTTTTAGTTAAAACGGCCACACAGGAGTCAAAATAATATAAAGCTAAAAAGCATGATATACCATGCAAACAGATTATAAAGTGAAACAGTCATTGGGTGCAGGGCAGAAGTCTCACTCATAAATTACATCTTTCGGGCATAGGGCCTCTATTGCCCGAGCACCATCCATCATGATGGGATAATAATGCTCGGGGCACCTATGTTCGTTCCTAGGAGGCGGAGGTCCGACGGTCATCTCGGCCGGCTTGAGCTTCGGCCAGTGCACCATGGTCTTTGCAAAGGTCATCCAAGCTCCCTCGATGCATGCAGAACGCTTCAGGACATCGATCTGAGGCGAGGCTTCGCATAGTTTCTGCACTAAGCCGAAGTAACTGCTCAGCAGTGGCTCCGCGGGCCACAACCGGATGTAGAGGTCCTTCATGGCCAGCTCCGCCATCCGGTGCAGCTCCATCAACTGCTTCATCTGGTCGCTGAGGAGAGGAGGCTGCTCGGGGGTTTGAAATTACGCCCAGAACAGTCTGGACTCGACATCCCCATCCCGAGTAGCAAAGTACCTGGCCGCGTTCACCGCACTCCTCGGGAGATCCATAAAGGCACCTGGGGAACACCACACCCGTGTGAGCAACGCAAACCTGTTACCATCAAAGGCACATTGCAGCAAGTACGGCTTACCATCTATGATCAGCTTGACTTGGCGGAGTTGTTCTTCATAGGACCGCCTATCTACCTGCTCGGCTTTGAGCAGTGAGGTCAGCGAGGATACCTCGGCGGCTTGGTCCTTGTTCTTTTTCTCAAGGGCCTCACACTTAGTGCTGGCATCCTTGAGCTCCTGCTGCACCTCTAACTCCCGGGCCTCGTGCTTGTCGCTAACGGTTTTCAATGACGACAGTTTGGCAGACGCCTGTTCGGCCTTAGCCTTCTGATCTGCGGCCTCCTGCCTCGCTTCTTGTAACTTGTCCTTGAGTTTCTCAACCTTCGCGGCGACAGCTGTAGTCATAATGGGCAACCAACGCTTAGGGACACCAGTTAGAATAACCTCAATTAATGTGGAAAACAATGGCCCAAGTGGTACAGCCCAGACTTACCTTGTGCTTCGTCGAACTGTTTATTGAGGTGGTCAAGCTCCTCATCGGAGCTCTTGAGCTTCTGATTCAGCTCGGCCAGCTCCACGGCGTTGGCGGCCACCGCCGAAGACGAGGCCTACAAAACAATTTATGTGTATCAGACTCCCGAGCGGTCGGTTTTAGACCCTCTGCTAGTTTTTCTTCGAAACTATCAGAATCTCGGGGCCACGAATTGTTCTCACTACCATTCGTGTTTTCAAGTTATTTAACCCCCGTGTGAGTTTTTCAAACTCACCCAGGGCCCGGGGGCTACTACACTTATAAAGATTGCATAACCTTAAATTAACGTTTCCTTTAAGAAAGAATATTACATGGCTTACCTTGAAGCCTGACAAGAGACCATTGAAGGCCTCCTTTAGTCCGCTATCAAAAGACTGAATGCTCTGCAAAACCGCACCCATAAGTGTGTGGTGATCTTCGGTGATGGATGATACTCGTGATCTGCGTTGGGTTTTCCGTGAAGAGGAACGGGTAATCGCAGCACTAAGTGGGTAAGTATTTCCCTCAGTTATGAAACCAAGGTTTATCGAACCAATAGGAATACCAATCCTCAACCGTCTTCAGCGGCTGCACACAAAAGAACAAACAACTTGCACCCAACGCCGGCAAGAGGGTTGCCAATCCCCTTGATCTCGTTATTTGCAAGCAAGTGAGTTGTGTAGATAATTGTAGATAATAGTAAAGTGCAAAATAAAATAAAAGGTAATAAATAACATCAAGGTAATGATAGTGTTTGTGAATTTATAAGTGAATAGACCCGGGGGCCGTAGAGTTCTCTAGTGGCATCTCTCATAAGCAAAGCATACGGTGGGTAAACAAATTACTGTTGGGCAATTGATAGAAAAGCGAATAAATATGCGATATTCATGACAATGATCATGTGTACATAGGCATCATGTCCATAAGCAAATAGGCCGACTCCTACCTGCACCTACTACTATTACTCCACTTCAAGAGCGCTTCTATGCTTGCCTCTCTATGTATTAAGTTCATGACAAACGGAGTAATGCTTGGAGAATGATGACATGATGTAGACAAAGTAAACTCAACTAATATGAATAAACCCCATCATTTTATCCTTAGAAGCAACAACACAAAGACGCAACTTGTCCCCTTCTTTCACTGGGATATAGAAACTCGTTATCTTGAACCTACTACAACGCACTACTCCCACCGAAGAAATATCAAACTAGTTGGCCAAACTATCTCAATAGATCGGAGAGCATTACGAAGGTATGATGATCATGCAAATAAGAATCGTAGTAATCAGGTTTGACTCAAATACTTTTCATGAATAATCTGAACATAAACTCACAATTCATCGGATCCCAACAAACACACCATACAAAGGGATTACATCGGATAGATCAAGGCAAAGATTCGATGAACATTGTATTGAAAATCGAGAGAGAGAGAGAGAGAGAGAGAGAGAGAGAGAGATTGCCATCTAGGTACTACCTACGGACTCGTAGGTCTGCGGTGAACTACTCACACATCATGGTGAGGGCAGCAAGGTTGATGAAGAGGCCCTCCGTGATCGATCTCCCCTCCGGCAGGGTGCCGGAACGGAGGTGTAGTTGGCCTCCCGTCGGAACAGAGGCTTGTGGCGGCGGAAAAAGTGTTTCGGGAGCGCTTCTAATGTTTTTATGGTAGATGTGAATTTATAGGCCAAAGAACGACGCCGGGGGACGCTCCAGGGGGGCACCACATATTTGGCCGTGCCCCCCTGGGGGATGCGGCTAGATATGTGGTGGGCCTCTCGTGGATCACCTGGCCCTCCTCCGAAGCTTCTAGGTCTTGTATTGGTCCAAAAAAATCACCAAAAAGTTTCGTGGCAATTGGACTCCGTTTGGTATTGTAACTCTGAAAAGGCAAAACACGCAGAAAACAGGAACTGGCACTGGGCACTGGGTCAATAGGTTAGTGCTCAAAAATATTTTAAATTGGTAAATAAATACCCAAAAAGTATCCTAGAATGATAATATATCACCATGGAACAATCAAAAATTATAGATACGTTGGAGACATATCAGCATCCCCAAGCTTAATTCCTGCTCGTCCTCGAGTAGGTAAATGATAAAAACAGAATTTTTGATTTGACATGCTACCCATTATGTAATCTTTGGTATGTATGCTCATTGAGAAATGATGAATTAACAAACAGCAACATAGTAATATTTATAAGTATAAGAAACAAAATCATTAATTTTTCAAAGTATACGATCCTAAAAGAATGTTTTACCCCTATCCATCCTATTATATTAGCAAGGCATGACTCCTTCTTCACCACATAGATACAAATGTTAAGCACCACGGTGTCCAAGTCAGGCAATTGGATCGTACTTTTTCAATATGCATCAACTTTTTATTCTTCACACAATACATGAGCGTGAACCATTGGACATGGCATATAGGTGGAATAGAATATGGTGGTAGCTATCAAAGGGGTAAAAAGTGGAGAAGATAGTCTCGCATCAACTAGGCGTACCAACGACCTATGGAGATGCTCATCGATAGATATCAATGCGAGGAGTAGGGATTGCCATGCAAATGATGCACTAGTGCTATAAGTGTATGAAAACTCAACTGAAGCTAAGTGGGGTGTGCATCAAACTTGCTTGCTCATGAAGACCTCGGGCATTTGAGGAAGCCCGTCATAGGAATATACAAGCCAAGTTTATTATATGAAAAGGTAATTCCCAGTAGCATATGGAAGTGTCAACATAGGAGACTCTCTATATGAATAAGATGGTGCCACTCTGAGGCACAAGTGTGGTAAAGGATAGTAGCAAAGTCCCTTCTCTCTTTTCTCTCATTTTTTTTATGGTGGGATTTTCTCTTTTTTTTTGCCTCCCCCATTTTCTCTTTTTTTATATGGTGGGCTCATTTGGCCTCCCCCATTTTTATTTCATTTTTCGTCCGGAGTCTCATCCCGACTTGTGGGGGAATCATAGTCTCCATCATCCTTTCCTCACTGGGACAATGCTCTAATAATGATGATCATCACACTTTTATTTACATACAACTCAACATGAAAAACTGATAGGAAGATATGACTATGTATGAATGCCTCTGGCACTGTACCCGGATGTGCAATGATCTAGCGTGACATGTATCAAAAATATGAAGAACGGTGGCTTTTCCACAAATAGTATGTGTAGGACCGAAAGTATGTCTAGAGGGGGGTGATTAGACTACTTGACCAAATAAAAATTCTACCTTTTCCCAATTTTAAGTGTTGGCAGATTTTAGTAATGATAGCAAGTCAAGCACACCCTACACATGCGTGTCTAAGACTATAGCGGCGGAAAGTAAAAATAAGCATGTATAGTATAGGGTAGGGAGAAAGATCAAACGCAATTTGTAGACACGAAGATTTTTCTCGTGGTTCCGATAGGTGGTGCTATCATACGTCCACAATTATGGAGTCTTCAACCCACGGAGGGTAACGGTCGCGAGAGTCCACGGAGGGCTCCATCCATAAGGGTCCACGAAGTAGCAACCTTGACTACTCCATAACGGCTTCTGTCCACGAAGGACTAGCCTCACTATGGGTAGATCTTCACGAAGTAGGCGATCTCCTTCCCCGTACAAACTTCTTGGTTCAACTCCACAACACGAAGTAGGAGGCTCCCAAGCGACACCTAACCAATCTAGGAGGCACCACCCTCCAAAAGGTAACAGGCTCGGCAATGTCGATGAACTCCTTGCTCTTGTGCTTCAAGATGATAGACTCCTCAACACACAATCACTCTCTCACAGATTTGGCTATGGTGGAAGAGATTGATTTGGTGGAAAGCAACTTGGGGAGGCTAGAGATAAAGATTCATATGGTAGGAATGGAATGGCTTGATCTCAACACATGAGTAGGTGGCTCTCTCTCAGAAAATAGGATGGGGCAAGTATGGAATAGTTCTGAGTGCTTCTCTCTCGAGTGGGTGGTGGTGAAGGGGTATATATAGGCATCCCCAAAAATCCAACCGTTACACCTAAAGTGACCAACTCGGTGACACCAAAGTATAAAACTCAGTGGTACCGAAGTGACCAAAAGGCAGCAACTTTTGAATCTCGGTGAGACCGATACATAACTCTTGGTGGTGCCGATTAGGTGACCAACGGTCAGATTGCACAACTCGGTGATGCCGAATTTCATATCTCGGTGGTACCGATTCTTGACCATGGCTTACCAGAGAGTTGGTCCAGAAACTCGGTGGTACCGATTCACAATTCTCGGTGGTACCGATTCTTGTGAATGGCTATCCAGAGAGTTGGTCCAAAAACTTGGTAAGGCCGACTGGCAAAACTCGGTGGTACCGAAGACTGAAAATGGCTAAACAGAAAGTTGGCAACCCAAACTCAGTGGCACCGAAGTGGTTTTCTTCCTAAGGCTTTTCCAATCCTAGAGGTTACGTCCTACGGTCAGCGTGTGCTCTGATACCATATCTGTAGCGACCCGACCTGAAACGGTCAAATCTCCGGTGTTTCCGTACCATCCCAAGATCATGCTGGTACACACGCGGTACATCAATGTATATATCAAAGGGAAAATCACACAGCTTTATTAATCGAAATCTCATATCGAGTCCTTTATTACAATAAAGATTACAATAAAGTGGCTGAAGGCCAACTCATGAGATATCGAGTCCAAAAACTTGGTAAGGCCGACTGGCAAAACTCGGTGGTACCGAAGACTGAAAATGGCTAAATAGAAAGTTGGCAACCCAAACTCGGTGGCACCGAAGTGGAATCGGTTGCACCGATGTGCTAGGGTTTGGCATGGGTCTGTCTGAGTTTGGGAATCGGTGGGACCGAGTGGGAATTGTTGGTTGCACCGATTTTGGATATTTGGCTTTTGACAGACTTTTGTGGAAGAGCTTGTGGGTGTTTTTGGTGACTATCTCTTGTGCACGTGGAGCATCTTGTTCACCAACAATACCTTACCCCCTTTTAATAGTATTGGCTTTCCTACGGACTCAAAGTGATTTCTCACAAAGTAAAATGTAGAGTCCTCTTGCTTGAAGCTTTGCCAATTCATTTCCTTGCATCTTGGGGTTTCCCACAATCCTTTTGCCATCCCTATCATTGAACTTTTCCTGAAATATACTTAGTGGAAACATTAGTTCAATGACATATATGTTGTTATTGATTACCAAAACCACCAAGGGAGCAAATGTGCTTTCAATCTCCCCCTTTTTGGTAATTGATGACAACATATAGATCAAAGCTTCGACATATGATATAATCAATGAATATAATCGTCACTTTGAGAAGTATGTGATAAGCAAGAGCCCCCCCTAAATTTGTGCATTATTTTAAATTTGCGTTTGAATGCAAATGCACAATCGATTAGGTACACGGGGCACTCTTTCATGTCACATACAACTTGGTGGTGTGCGAGAATAATATGAATGAACGTCATAGCACAACACAATCAAGTAAAGGTGAATGACCATCTCATAAGCATCACAATGATAGGAAATAGTAGCGATACACATCAAGTGTATGATCAAACACCAACAAAGTTTATCACAAGCAAACAAAAAGATCAAATGTTTTGTAAAGCGATAAAAAACAACGCTCTCTCACTCGAAGCCTAAAGATCTATATACATCTTCTCCCCCTTTAGCAACAATGTAGCGACCCGACCTGAAACGGTCGAATCTCCGGTGTTTCCGTACCATCCCAAGATCATGCTGGTACACACGTGGTACATCAATGTATATATCAAAGGGAAAATCACACAGCTTTATTAATCGAAATCTCATATCGAGTCCTTTATTACAATAAAGATTACAATAAAGTGGCTGAAGGCCAACTCATGAGATAAACTAATCAAAATCTTGCGGAAGCTTCACAGGTAGTTGAGTCCATCTGACTCCAAGGGCATCTCACCGAGCGTAGAGCATATCCTCACTCCTGGTCGGAAAAATACTCTGCAACATGATACGTTGCAGCCGTGTAGGTCAGCATATTGAATATGTCGGCAAGTCACAAAAGAGAGGGGATGAAAAATATCAACTATACTACATGCATATATGGTAGGTGGGGCTGTAAATTTAAGTTTAGCGTAAAGCAAAATTTTCCTACAACAAGAGAGGGGCAAAGCGAGAAATTTTACTACAATGTTGGTTGTTTAATGAGAAGGTTCCGCCAACCATTTCCCATACCCAAGTTAAAAATAAAACCCACATCATTAATATTATTTGTGTTGAGAGTTCCTGATAGTTTCAGTTCCTTTGGCTCAAGTTGTCCGTAACCGTGGACACGGCTAATCGATTAGGTTTGGTACTCTACAGAGTTTTGCACACGTTCCCCACAAGATTTGATCGCCTCCGTTGAAGTCCTCGCACTTCAGGGTGTTTGAGAACCGGATGATCAAAACATGGTCTTCCAAAAGGGTTCCTCTGAGCCACTGTCGGTGCCCATCCTTTCCTACCGTTCTTCTACATCTCGTAGCACCGCCCGTCCAGAGTCACCATGATGTCCAACCAAGCCAGAGCCCATAATGGCTTGTGGCTGTGCAGGTAAGCCTCGGGTCTTGAAGTATCCATCCATCTCTTTGTGCCTGGGTGGACCTTTCCGCGTGAATACTGGCTCTTCTCCAGCATCACCTAGGCAAATCCACTGGTTTCTCTAGGGTGCCGTTCAACCAACATCCACCCAGAGGTGTATTGCATCATGAGGTCTTGAAAATTTCTTGAAGTCTTGAGGTCTTGATCATCAATTACTTCTCACAACTCTCGTGATAAACACTCAACCAAACCCCGTCTACTAAAAGCATAGCAAAATAAACTATAACGTCCTGGTCCGAAGTAACAAGGGAATTGGGGTGCCTACCACATGATACTACTCAAGTAAACAAGTTTCCAAGTACCTACTTTGCATGCAATGGGTGGAAGGTTGAACTAATGCAAATTGAAAACATAGGTAATAACATGATCAACGTGAACTTGCCTTGCTGACGATCTTCGTACTCGAGTGACTCTAGATAACAAGCCTCGCACTTCGGATGATCTAACGAATCAAACATTGCACACAATCAGCATAACCTTAACACAACTTACACTAACAGCAAGGTAAACTAATAATACTAAAACAATCAATAGCACAAACAAAAGAAAAGAAAACCAAAACAAATAGAAAGCCTATCAAATTTTTGTGGCAAAGCTTCTACTAACACAAAACAAGACAAGAATTGTTTTCAGCAACTAATAACAGAAAAGAAAAGCAAAAATTTATTAGAAAACATAAAGTATTTCACCATAAATCTTTTATGCAAAAAGAACTATTACAAACCTATTATAAAACACTACATAAAGTGGAAACAATGTTTTCATACTAGAACAAAGAACAAAACAATAAAAATATTTTGATTAATAGAAAAATAAATAACCCAATGCTAAACAACAGAAACTAAAAGAAATAAAACAGAAAGTTAAAATAAAACAGAATCAAAACAAACTAAAACAAAATTAAAACAAATTAACCCTAAAGGAAACTAAACAGAATCTGTTTTGCTAAAAATCCTATTTTACAATATACTAAAAATTCTCAAATTGAACAGGGTGATAAAACTAACTAATACAAAACAATGGCAAAAAGTTTCACTCAGAAATCTATTTCTAAACTCATGGTAATCAGATTCTAGTGATTTGAGCAAATTCAAAAGAATTCAAATTTAAATGTCCATAATTTGAAATCGAAAGCTACTGGCATAAACTACATAAAATTTTTGAACTACTGCAAAAAGAATCATATAAAAAATCCTAATATTCTAAAAGATATAGCAAAAACAAAAACAGAACTATTCTGTTTTCTAAAACAGAAACAGAAAAAAAATAAAAAAAATAAATTAACGAACGGCTACGTGTCATGCTGTGATTGGCCGAAGCGTGCGCGTGCGGGGGCTAACAAGTGAACGCTCTCTAAATAAAAAAACGGTTCGGGGTTTTTAAAACGTCTAATCCGGACCGTTCAATCTAGATCCGAAGGCTGAGGGGGGGTGGGGTGCTCACAGCGGCGGTGGTGGTGCTCCGGCGAAGACGACGGCGGTGGCGGCTCGAGCGTGGATGGGGACGGTGCTCTAGTGGTCGGGGGCGATGGCATCGGCGACCAAACGGCGGAGGGGGACCTCCGGCGTCGACTGGCGGAGGAGTTGGAGCTCGGGGGAGTCGGCGTTGAGCTCCACGAGCTCGGGGAGCTTCGGGTGGTGGCCGAACTCCGGCGGGGTGTTGGGGCGGCGTTCTGGCGAGGGATTCGTCGAGGTTTGGAGCGGAACGGAGTGCGGCAGGGGTGTGGGGTACTTATAGGGGGCTCGGGGTGCTCCAATCGGCAAGGGAGGAGGAGATCGACGTGGGGATCGGGTCGGTTCCGGCGAAGGAAAGAGAGGGAGAAGAGAAAAGGAAGGAGGAAGAAGAAAGGCGCAGGCGGGGTCGAGCGGACGGTGGGTCCCGCGTGTCAGCGATAGGAAAGGAGCGCGGGTGGGAATGGTGACCGGTTCGAAAACAAATCGGGAATCCAGAGAGGGGATTTGGGCCGGTACTATTCCTAACGGGCTTCGGATACGATTCCGTTTAAAAGACTTTTTTCCTTTTATATAAAAACAGGAAAGAAAAGTAGTAAAAGGAAAATGAAGATTGAATCAAATATTGAGGTATTATGTACCCAAATGTTCAGAAAAATAAATGCTACACGATGGACATTTTTCCACGGCCAAATAAAATACTTTTTAAAACAGTATTTTCAGAAATGCCCAAATTTGATTTATTTCTTTTTGCAAATATTTTTCAAATGAAACCCTGGTTATTTAGTTCAAATACTTCACAATTGTGCCCCTGGTTTGGAGGGTCATGTTCCTCTTCTCATTTTTCATATCTTCCAGGGGGTTGCAAGTTTTGAAAACAATAGGGCAAAGAACTTGAAAGGGCTTTCAACATTCAAACAGAAACTTTCAACTCATCATTCAAATGCAACAATATGATGTGATGCATAGCTATATGTCATAACATTCCAAAATGGAATTTTGGGATGTTACAAACAAGTTACCAAAAAGTTCAAAGGTATATAGCTAATCGTTCTTCTGGGGCTGATCTCCTCCGGTAGCTGGTGAAGGAGTCGAGAGAACTGCGTCGGCGAAGACTTCAGCTGATGTCATGGATGGAGTTAGAGTAGCAACGGGAGGAACTGGAGGAGCTGATGGAGCCGAAGAGGCTGTAGCAGGTGCTGATGAAGAAGGCCTCAACTCTGTAGCTGGCACTGTGGCTGATCTGGCCTGAGTAGTGAACTGAGTGCCTGGCCTGAGAGGAGAGTCATCCTCACCATCTGTAGTGTCGGGACTGGGCAGGCTATCAACTTCCTTCTTGAGCTCGTTCACGGTCTTGGTCAGCCCATCCACCTTGTCATTGAGTGTCTTGATCCTATTCTCCATGATCCTCACAAGACTATGCTGATTCTCCAAGATGTCCTTGATATCCTTCTGCATGCCCTGAACGGTACTGATCAAGAGATCCATTTGCTCGTTCCTGGATCTAGGGACTTGAGCACTAGTGGCTCTAGCTGCCTCTGCCTCTGCCTGTGCTGCAGCTGAGGTGGGATGATCTGGGTTCATCACCACAATGTTGTCCTCAAGATCTGGTTGTAGGGGCAAATGTGGCCTGTCAAGAGCAAAGATGTGCTTCTCCAGCTTGGAGTTGATGAGCATCTGAATGTAGGGTGCATAGCAGCATGAGCGCTTCTGATCAGCAGCAACCCTCTTCACGGTCTCTACTATCAAGTCCATCACCCTTATCTTGGTGTGTCTATCAAGATGGATCAGCATGTTGATGGAATAGCCTCTAATCATCTTGTCATCTCCAGACTTAGGCATCAAGGTGTGCCTCAAGATGGTGTTCATGGTTCGCAGACCTACCTGGAGGAAGTAGATGGATCCTAGCCTATGAGACTTCACATGTGCAGCAGGGATCTCATTGTACATATTAGCCATAGCATTGTGGCTCTCCTTGGATTCAGAATAGACATCCAGATCTCCTTCTTCCACCTTTGGGACTCCTAAGATGGCAGCCCATTCCTCAACAGTTGATTCATACCTTGCTCCTTCAGTCATCCATACAATTCTACCATCTCCATAGAAGTGAGTAGTGGAGTAGAATTGCATGATCATCTCATCGTTCCATGCAGTGAATTCCTTGCCAACAAATTCATCTAAGCCAATGCAGTGAAAGTTGTCTTGAACACTTGGGAAGTAATCTTGATTTGCCTTGATATACTTCCAATCAACATATCTCATGTCACTCACAGCTGGGCTCTTATCAAGCAAGATTGTCTCATAGAAATCTTGTTGCTCCTTGGTATAAAATCTGTAGTCCGCATCTGTTTTCCTCCTCTGGGCATATGGATCAATAGCTCTCCATTCCCTCAAACCAGAGTCCTTCCTCTTCTTCATGTCTTCAGCAAGCAGGTGACTGGCATTGTGCTCTGGAAGGTGTGGTCTGAGCTTCATCAAAGCAGTCATATCATCATCATCCTCAGCTTCCCTGAAAGTGGAGGTCTTGTTCTTGCTGGAAGCTGGTATCTCTCTGGAGAGCCTCTTAGGTTTTTCAGCAGCAGCAGCCTTCTTAGGTGCAGTCTTGGTGCTCTTGGATGTGTTAGCCTTAGGCATAGCATCTGCCATAAGCTTCTTCTTCTTCTTTGCAGGAGCCTTGACAACTGGCTCTTCCTCCTCTTCTTCATCTAGATACTCTGGAGTAGATGGAAGAACTTTAGCTTTGACAAATTTTGTCCTTTCTCTCTTCTTCTTCTCCCCTGCCTTCTTAGGCATAGACTTCTTGGGAGGCTCAACTGTCATAGTTGCCCTGGAGCTCTCAGGTGCTCTAGCTGACCCAGAACTAGCATACTCCTTCCTGATAGATATCTTCTTCTTCGAAGTAGTGGCAGCAGTTGTGCTCTTGGCAGCATCAACTTTCTTGGGCAGCTCCTCAGGGATGAAATCTTCATCCTCCTCATCTGAATTGAGCTTCCTCCTTGCCCTAGTTGCAGCTTTGGGCAGATCAGGAGAACTAGGAACATCATCATAGCTCCCCTCAGGACTAGTGCCTGAGCTCATGTCAACACTCTGCTCTTTGAGATCATTCTGGCTGTCATCTGAACTTGACATCTCTGACCCTGTGAATAGAGTGTAGAAGAGTGGAAGGGATGAGTCATCACAAAATGCAGATGTTTTCAAAAGATTGAACTAAGATTTCTTAAGTTTTGCATTCTGCCAAATGTATGTTGGTACAACCGAAGCAAATATTTCAGACCTACCGAGACAGACAGTATCCATAACAGAAACTTGGCACCACATTCGGTGAGACCGAAAATGGGCAGTCGGTTTCACCAAGACTGTTCTCAGTCGACCAGAAAAACGAATCGGTGCTACCGATTCTTTTGCGTCGGTTCTACCGAGATTCACGTGGCGGACGGCAAAACCTAAAAAATCATTCGTTCGCTATTCTACTGGAGTTTCTCGTGGATGAATCAGTCTCAAACTATGGAATATCGATGGAAAAGCCCTAATGCGCAAGAATCGGAGGTTGGAGCGCATGAGGGGGTGAAATCGTACCCTAGCTTGGTGACGACTTCGCTACAGCGGCGATGGGGGAGAGGATTCTGTCGACGGCGGAGACTTCCAATGGCGGAGGTGCTCGGGAAGACGAAGGCGATGACCAGGGGCCTTGGTTCAGCAGCAAGGGTTTCGGAGGGGCCGACGGTTGAAGAATCGATTTCAAAAGTCGGGTCTGCCTCCATATAAACCCATAGCTATCGGTGACACCGGTTCTAACTTTTCGGTGTCACCGAGTTCCTCAACAGTCTGCTGACAGGGAAACTCGGTGTAACCAAGAAGATGGAATCGGTGGTACCGAGATAGAAAACCAGATCAACCCTAGGCATTCGGTGAGACCGAGATTTTGGGTTGGTTCCACCGAGATGCACTTGGGAGGTTTTAATGGTCAGTCCTTTGTCGATACGGAACTCCGAGTGCTCCTCACACAGAGAGATCAAAAAGTCCTTGTTCAAATTTTGTGATGCAGCAAGAAAAGAATATGAGATAAGAAAGCATAGATAGCTAGAGAGTGGTCCTAGGCATTCTTGTCCATCCAATTGGCAAAAGAAAAAAAATCAAAAGCCAAATAACAACAATTGGATGTCCTCGAATGGATAAATAAATGCAGACCAACATGCTCACACAATAAGATGTCAAATGAAATCATGGCAAACATGCATATACATACTAGCATCTATCAAGCATTTTGGCGATGACGGAGTCATCTATATATGAGTATACTGACTTAGGAGCCAAGTAAGAATACTTGATCATAGGTCATACTCATCGTTTAAGCACAAGTGGGGTTACCACTTTTACATAAAGCATTTAATGTTGTCACATACTATGAGATGCTTTAACTCAAGTATTAGAGTAAAGCTCCCCCTTGATGTGGCATCCCCCCATAGGAGGGATAAACTAACCTTGGGTTTTGTCGATGAAGACTTCATGTTGGTGAGGTAGTGGTGGATGCTCAAAGTTGATGAAGATCACCATGAGTTGGGAGCATCCTTGTTGTTTCCTTACTCTTCTCACCTACATGGGTTAGTCCCAACACACAAGAGACAAATACAAGGATATCTATGGACATGGAGTGCAAAGCATGTGTGATGATGTCCATTGATTTGTTGATTACCCTGTCCCTTGCTTACCTTTGAGGGAATGTGTGACTCCTTGAACTATTGCATGATGTTGATGTTGATTGCAACTAGTTCTTGCCAATAATGAATGTGAGTGAATTTCATTTGGCGGAGTCACCCCTCAATAACTTCTCTAGTTCTTCTTCTTGGGGACCCACATCAACGTGATGGGGATCCTTGGTGTTGAAGTGGCCCTTGTAGAAGTTGAGCTTGAAGTAGCCTTGGGAACCCACTCCACCAAAGCTTGGGATTCATCTTCATATGAGTCAATGTCCTCTTGAAGCTTGTTCTTGCCCTTGAGCTTGTGGTCTTCTGGTGGAAGGTCATCTTGAGAGCTTGTTCCCTTGGGGAGAGTATGTTCATACTTCTCCTTTTGAGGAACAAACTTGGGCTTGGGGTATTGACCTTCTTCCCATTCAACTCCATTAGCGTTGATGTAGCCAATGCCATGGTTCTTCCGGTATCCTCCGTGCTTGCGTACAATTTCTTCAAATTGCTTACACCTGGCAAGACTCTTGTAGATACCTTTCTCTATAATTCCTTTCAATAAAGCGTTTTCTTGCTCAAGTGTAACTTGGCTAAGAGAATCATCATTAGTGGAATCAATAAAACTACTAGAAGCAACATCATTAGGTTTAGCATTTTTATTGTTGCTACTAGATGAAGAACCTTTCTTGCCTTTGTCACTAGTTTGTCTAGATTTAACTTGTGGCATGAATGTAGACAAGAGTAATCATTTGGCTAGATAAGATGAAGTCTTCTTTCGGAGATCGTCATTGATAGCTTTAAGAAACTCATGCTCTTGCTCCAAGGTGAGCTTCTCGAAGCGTAGCTTCTCATGAGTCCTTACAAGCTCTCTATGATCTTCGAGAGTAGATTCATGGGCTAACTTAAGAGTGTTTAGTTCTTTAGTTAGTTGTTCTATGTTCATCTTATCATCATCAAGCGACTTATCTTGGCTAGCATGACAATTATCAAGTTCATTTTGACTAACATCACTAGTTTTATCAAAGAGCAAGTCATCATCACAAAGTAAGTCATCTTCATCACTATCGAAATCAAGATACTCGGGGTGTGATACCTTGGGGCCTTTAGCCATGAAGCAACTTCCACTCCCTTCATTTGGTGAATCAAATAGATCATAGGAGTTGGTAGTCACTAGTGCAAGTCCGGCAACACCTTCATCTTGACTATAGTCGGAGTTGGAGTGATAGCTTCTCTCAGAGTTGTTGTCGGATTCGGAGCCGCAAACCCATTCACCAACATGAGCTTGATGTCTTCTTCTTGTGAAGCTCTTGGTGTACTTGTCCTTTTTCTCCGAGTCCCTACTTCTCCTTGAGGGTCTTCGTTCATAATGATCATCTCTACTCCTTCTCTCTCTTTGAGGTGATTCATTCCTTGAGCTTCGTCTTCTAGGTGACTCTTCTCTTTGTTTGTAGGGAGCCGTGCACTCATTGGAGTAGTGTCCGGGCTTCCCACAATTGTAGCAGTTTTGGTCACGACTTGACGAACGCTTCTCTTCATATCTTGAGTTGGAACCTCGTTCTTTGCCTCTATTCTTGTAGAACTTGTTGA
Source organism: Elymus sibiricus (assembly GCA_039707655.1). Taxonomy (NCBI): domain Eukaryota; kingdom Viridiplantae; phylum Streptophyta; class Magnoliopsida; order Poales; family Poaceae; genus Elymus; species Elymus sibiricus. Next base: position 296,303,119 of record CM077675.1, on the reverse strand, counting down.
ATTTCTTGACCATGAGGCTTATCTCTTCATTGGTGACAAGGTTGTTGCTTGAAGTTGCGGGAGCATCACTTGTGGCCTTGTAAGCACCGCTAGACTTGTTGTGAAGCTCTTCTTTGTCTTTGAGTGTCATCTCATGAGCAACAATCCTTCCAATGACTTCCGTAGGCTTGAGATCTTTGTAGTTGGGCATCATTTGGATTAATGTGCACCCGGTGTCATAGCTCTCATCCAAAGCTCGAAGTATCTTCTTGATGATGAAATTGTTGGTCATTTCTTCGCTTCCTAAGCCGGAAATCTCATTTGTGATGAGAGCTAGCCTAGAGTACATCTCTGCAACTCCTTCACCATCCTTCATCTTGAACTTGTCAAGCTGACTTTGAAGAACATCCAACTTGGATTCTCTCACGGACTCGGTACCTTCGTGCATATCAACCAAAGTATCCCAAATCTCTTTTTCATTCTCAAGACGGCTGATTTTGTTGAATTCTTCGGGGCATAGGCAGTTGAAGAGAATGTCACATGCTTGAGCATTGTATTGCAACATCTTCAATTCATCCGCGATCGCTTCACGATCGGGTTCCTTCCCATCACCAAAGAATTCACCTTGCAAGCCAACACGAACAACAGCCCAAACGGTGTGGTTATGACCAAGAATATGCACTTTTATTGTGTGCTTCCAACTAGCAAAATTAGTGCCGTCAAAGTACGCACCTCTACGGTGATAATTTCCCTCACTAGACGCCATACTCTCCTAGGTTGTGAAACCAATGCAATGGATACCAAAGCTCTGATACCACTTGTAGGACCGAAAGTATGTCTAGAGGGGGGGTGATTAGACTACTTGACCAAATAAAAAATCCTACCTTTTCCCAATTTTAAGTGTTGGCAGATTTTAGCAATGATAGCAAGTCAAGCACACCCCACACATGCGTGTCTAAGAGTATAGCAGCGGAAAGTAACAACAAGCATGTATAGTATAGGGTAGGGAGAAAGATCAAACGCAATTTGTAGACACGAAGAATTTTCCCGTGGTTCCGATAGGTGGTGCTATCATACGTCCACGTTTATGGAGTCTTCAACCCACGGAGGGTAACAGTCGCGAGAGTCCACGGAGGGCTCCACCCATAAGGGTCCACGAAGTAGCAACCTTGACTATTCCATAACGGCTTCCGTCCACGAAGGACTAGCCTCACTATGGGTAGATCTTCACGAAGTAGGCGATCTCCTTGCCCGTACAAACTTCTTGGTTCAACTCCACAACACGAAGTAGGAGGCTCCCAAGCGACACCTAACCAATCTAGGAGGCACCACCCTCCAAAAGGTAATAGGCTCGGCAATGTCGATGAACTCCTTGCTCTTGTGCTTCAAGATGATAGACTCCTCAACACACAATCACTCTCTCGCAGATTTGGCTATGGTGGAAGAGATTGATTTGGTGGAAAGCAACTTGGGGAGGCTAGAGATCAAGATTCATATGGTAGGAATGGAATGGCTTGATCTCAACACATGAGTAGGTGGCTCTCTCTCAAAAAATAGGATGGGGCAAGTACTGAATAGTTCTGAGTGCTTCTCTCTCGAGTGGGTGGTGGTGAAGGGGTATATATAGGCATCCCCAAAAATCCAACCATTACACCTAAAGTGACAAACTCGGTGACACCGAAGTATAAAACTCGGTGGTACCGAAGTGACCAAAAGGCAGCAACTTTTGAATCTCAGTGAGACCGATACATAACTCTCGGTGGTACCTATTAGGTTACCAACGGTCAGATTGCACAACTCGGTGACGCCAAATTTCATATCTCGGTGGTACCGATTCTTGACCATGGCTTACCAGAGAGTTGGTCCAGAAACTCGGTGGTACTGATTCACAATTCTCGGTGGTACCGATTCTTGTGAACGGCTATCTAGAGAGTTGGTCCAAAAACTCGGTAAGGCCGACTGGCAAAACTCGGTGGTACCGAAGACTGAAAATGGCTAAACAGAAAGTTGGCAACCCAAACTCGGTGGCACCGAAGTGGAATCGGTTGCACCGATGTGCTAGGGTTTGGCATGGGTCTGTCTGAGTTTGGGAATCGGTGGGACCGAGTGGGAATTGTTGGTTGCACCGATTTTGGATATTTGGCTTTTGACAGACTTTTGTGGAAGAGCTTGTGGGTGTTTTTGGTGACTATCTCTTGTGCATGTGGAGCATCTTGTTCACCAACAGTACCTTACCCACTTTTAATAGTATTGGCTTTCCTATGGACTCAAAGTGATTTCTCACAAAGTAAAATGTAGAGTCCTCTTGCTTGAAGCTTTGCCAATCCATTTCCTTGCATCTTGGGGTTTTCCACAATCCTTTTGCCATCCCTATCATTGAACTTTTCCTGAAATATACTTAGTGGAAACATTAGTTCAATGACATATATGTTGTTATTGATTACCAAAACCACCAAGGGAGCAAATGTGCTTTCACTATGTCAGCTCTATACGATCATGCAAAGCATTATGATGATGAACGAACTAGTCATGTGAAGTGACGATGGAATTTGCATGGCAATATATCTCGGAATGGCTATGGAAATGCCATAATAGGTAGGTATGGTGGCTGTTTTGAAAAGGATATAATGAGGCTTATGTGCAACAGAGCGTATCATGTCACGGGGTTTGGATGCACTGGCGAATATTTGCACCGATCCTCGAGGTGAGAATGGGCTATGCACGGTACCGAAGAGGCTAGCAAATATGAGAAGGTAAAGATGCGTATGTCCATGTGTCACATTGGTCATAAAGAACTCACATACTTATTGCAAAGTTTTATTAGTTTTATCACAAATCAAAGTCCTCCTCGCATGCCTCGAGGGAGGAGGTTGGTAGGAGTTAACCATCGCACGCCCCCGACTCAAAACAACACTAGGATTTCAAGGAGGAATATAAATGCTCACACATCATCTCCATGCCTCTTTAATTTTTAGATGAATAACAAGTTAACACCTCTTAATCTCGACACTTCTACGAATCAAAATTTTTGGACTCATGCCTTTTTCATATTACTACATCAATGTCATTAATCCACAACTTCTCTACATGTGCTACACGATGGTTCTGATTATCATTCATTGAATACCTAATATTTCTTGGACTAGTCTTATGACCCATGCAAATTACCGTCGCTATTACTCAGATCTCAAAAAAATATAAGTGAAGAAATAAAGCATATTATTTCTATAAAATCTACACGCCCCCGTGCTCAAAAAGATATAAGTGAAGTACTAGAGCAACTGCCTAGCTCAAAAGATATAAGTGAAGCACATAGAGTATTCTAGCAAATTATCATGAAGGTGTGTCTCTCTCAAATAGGTGTGTCCAGAAAATGATGATTGTGACAAACTGAAAGTAAAAGAAAACAAAAGCAAACGACGCTCCAAGCAAAACACATATCATGTGATGAATAAAAATATAGCTCCAAGTGACATACCGATGGATTGAGACGAAAGAGGGGATGCCTTCCGGGGCATCCCCAAGATTAGATGCTTGAGTCTCCTTAGAATTATACTTGGGGTGCCTTGGGCATCCCCAAGCTTGGGCTCTTGCTACTCCTTATTCCGTAGTCCATTGTGATCACACCCAAAACTTAAAAACTTCAATCACACAAAACTCAACAAAACTTTGTGAGATCCGTTAGTATAAGAAACATATTGCATACTTGAGGTACTATGATAAATTGATTCAAATTAATTTTTGCATAATAGGTACTGTATTCTAACTTCCCCATGGCTTACACCCCCATGATATAGTCCATGGCATAATCAAAACAAGCAAACTATGCAGGCAAAACAGAATATGTTTAAAACAGAACAGTCTGTAGCAATCTGTAAATAGCCCATACTTATGTAACTCTAAAAATTCTGAAAAATTAGGACAACGTAAGGAATTTGTATATCAATACTGTGTTAAAATTTCATATCATTATCATGCTCCAGTGAAAAACGAAAATTCCGACACTGGAGTCAAAGTTTCTGTTTCAGATTCAGCATCGTTTCTACTCATCTTGTGAGTCATCCCAAAGGCTTTACTTGGCACAAACACTAATTAAAACATAAAAACACAATCATTACATAGGCAACAATCATGTTATCACACAAAAACAGAAAGTAAAAACAAAGATAAAGATACATATTGGGTTGCCTCCCAACAAGCGCTATTGTTTTATGCCCCTAGCTAGGCATAATGCATAGTTTCAAGTGTTGGGCCCCTTCATGTCCTTCAAAATTAGATCTTCCAAAATCTTACTAAATGAGTCACCCTTCTCAAAGCTAGTGGAAAATCCCAAGTGTTCAAAGGAATTTATAAAATCATCACTAACATCATTTTCATCATAAGGATCCTCATAAAGAGCATAGACTTCATCACTAATAGGTTCTCTAATAATATTTTCATGCCAATCATTACTAAATCCTTCATTAATTCCCTTAGCAATCCATTCAAATTTATCACAAGTATGGAGAAATAGGGATTGTGTCAATTCTTAGGGAAGGACATTTCTTCTCATATTCTCATCAAATCTTTGATAATCATTAGATTCCATCCTACGCAATGCATTTCTATTATGAAGGACTACTTCTATAGGAGGATGTTCAGATTTTATTCCATAGAAATCAAAAATATCCTTAGCTTAATGCACAATATAATCAAATTCATGCATAAGGATGTTGGTGGAATTTTCTTAATCTCAGGATTGGCTATGCTAGGAAGTCCCAAAAATATCTTTTGTAGCATAGGATGGAGGTGCACAAACTTTCTTTCCAATTTCAATATAAGCATAGTAATAGCATCTTCATAACAATTTGTTTCATCAAGTCTAGATCCTTTAATAAGCGGGGAAACTATTGAATGCTCCAAAAATTCTTGAATAGCATGTTTCCCAATGATGTTCCCACTACCCACATGATAAATTTTAGAATTTAGTACAGTGCGAGTGTTGGTAATGGGGACTTGACTTTTAGGAGGATCATGAGTAGAATCAATAAAATTATGTCTTTCTTCATCCAAGTCACTAGCACTACCTTCACTAGCACTTTCAATGATAACTTTCTAGAATTCAGACATGATAGGAAGACAAGCAAACTAGCAAGTAAAGCAAACTAGAAGCAAACTAGTAACTAGAAAAAGGTAAATATTTTTGTATTTTTGATTTTTATGAGACAAACCAAATATAACAGCAAATAAAAAGAAGAACAAGTGAATGAAATTTTGTGCGAAGTTACTTGATAGTTGGTGATGGTATTCCCCGGCAACGGCGCCAGAAATCCTTCCTGATACTAATGATTTGCGTTGGGTTTTCCGTGAAGAGGAACGGGTAATCGCAGCACAAAGTGGGTAAGTATTTCCCTCAGTTATGAAACCAAGGTTTATTAAACCAATAGGAATACCAATCCTCAACCGTCTTCAACAGCTGCACACAAAAGAACAAACAACTTGCACCCAATGCCGGCAAGAGGGTTGTCAATCCCCTTGATCTCGTTATTTGCAAGCAAGTGAGTTGTGTAGATAATTGTAGATAATAGTAAAGTGCAAAATAAAATAAAAGGTAATAAATAACAACAAGGTAATGATAGCGTTTGTGAATTTATAAGTGAATAGACCCGGGGGCCGCAGAGTTCTCTAGTGGCATCTCTCATATGCAAAGCATACGGTGGGTAAACAAATTACTGTTGGGCAATTGATAGAAAAGCGAATAATTATGCGATGTTCAAGGCAACGATCATGTGTATATAGGCATCACGTCCATAAGCAAATAGGCCGACTCCTGCCTGCACCTACTACTATTACTCCACTTCAAGAGCGCTTCTATGCTTGCCTCTCTACGTATTAAGTTCATGACAAACGGAGTAATGCTTGGAGAACGATGACATGATGTAGACAAAGTAAACTCAACTAATATGAATAAACCCCATCATTTTATCCTTAGTAGCAACAACATAAAGACGCAACTTGTCCCCTTCTGTCACTGGGATATAGAAACTCGTCAGCTTGAACCTACTACAACGCACCACTCCCACCGAAAAAATATCAATCTAGTTGGCCAAACTATCTCAATAGATGGGAGAGCATTACGAAGCTATGATGATCATGGAAATAAGAATCATAGTAATCAGGTTTGACTCAAATACTTTTCATGAATAATCTGAACATAAACTCACAATTCATCGGATCCCAACAAACACACCATACAAAGGGATTACATCGGATAGATCAAGTCAAAGATGCGATGAACATTGTATTGAAGATCAAGAGAGAGAGAGAGAGAGAGAGAGAGAGAGATTTCCATCTAGGTACTACCTACGGACCCGTAGGTCTGCGGTGAACTACTCACACATCATGGTGAGGGCAACAAGGTTGATGAAGAGGCCCTCCGTGATCGATCTCCCCTCCGGCAGGGTGCCGGAACGGAGGTGTAGATGGCCTCCCATCGGAACAGAGGCTTGCGGCGGCGGAAAAAGTGTTTCGGGAGCGCTTCTGATGTTTTTAGGGTAGATGTGAATTTATAGGCCAAAGAACAACGTCGGGGGATGCTCCGGGGGGGCACCACATATCTGCCCCCCCAGGGGGCATGGCTGGATATGTGGTGGGCCCCTGGTGCATCGCCTGGCCCTCCTCCGAAGCTTCTAGGTCTTGTATTGGTCCAAAAAAATCACCAAAAAGTTTCGTGGCAATTGGACTCCATTTGATATTGTAACTCTGAAAACGCAAAAACACGCAGAAAACAGGAACTGGCACTGGGCACTGGGTCAATAGGTTAGTGCTCAAAAATATTATAAATTGGTAAATAAATACCCAAAAAGTATCTTAGAATGATAATATATCAGCATGGAACAATAAAAAATTATAGATACGTTGGAGACGTATCAATGGAGGAGCCGAATAAAGCCTCCCCCATCATGGCTGACCACCCAGGTGTGACTCACTCTGTTACAGGCGGCGCGGGTGGCAACACCTCGGCTCTCCCTTCGGGGGAGGGTTGGGTTGACAACTCCGGAGGCATAGCGTGCTCCAAAACCGTCTTCGGAGGGGGCTCGGATGGACCAGGCCCCCCTCTTTGTTTACCTGGAGGGTCCCTCCTCCTATTCGTCGATGGCCGAGGTGTTAACCTCTGCCATATCATCGTCGCCCCCGCCCCCGGTGTTCGGCCTAGGAGGAGTCTGGCGAGATAGCGCCTCCACGGTTTCCTCGGCAACCCGGGGAGGTGTGGAGCATGATGCAGTCCCGCACTCCTCTAGCTCGGCTGGCGGGGATTCTCCCTTTGAGACCTGATCGGTGGGGAAATCACGTAGTGGGCAACAATATGTAAGGTATTCATCCGGTTAGTAGCAAAACTCTGTATGAAGGTACTAGATGATCTTCGTATCTGTACCTCTGGGCCAGGGGCTTGACCCTGCACTACTGCAGGATGGTCCAAAGATGACACATCAATCAGAGACCCTTCGACGAAACTGTGTGCGATGCATGAATCGCAAACGGTATAGTTCAAACTCCGTCGCTAATGGCACGAACTGTGTGCGAAGGTGGATCCATCAAATACGATTCAGAAAGTAGTTACGTGTGCGATCTACGGCAGACAGTTCTAATGAACCGTTTGTGATTAGCGAAGATAACAAAAATGGTTCACAAAACTACATACGTGTGCGAAGTACGGCATACAGTTCACTCGGATAAACTGTGTGCGCTGATACAGCGGAACACAAATGATTCCGCATAACAAGATGTGTGCGATATACAGCAAACAGGTGAGTAATGAGAATCGTGTGCGAACACTAGAAATAATACAGACGATTGGTTCTAATAACCTGTGTGTGTTGTGGGAAAACGTTTGCTGGTATACAATTGTCAGCGATTGATGAAATCATCACCGACGGGTTTCGTAGTTTAGTCCGTGTGTGCTGTGATTTGCTCGGTTTGCACAACATCAATGTTGTGCCTACAGAACAACAACATATGTACTTATAAGAACATGATTGCATAAACAAAAAAGAACACAATGCAATTTCAAATATTGTATCACAAATACCAGCAATATTACAAGGTTCAAATTCCAGCATAACAAGGCCCAAATTCAAAGATTATAAGGTACAAACTGACATTAGAAATCAAATCCAATCTTCAGGATCCATGGGACGAAATATTTCTGCAAACGGATCATCCACCGAGAAGTCATATATCGGCTCGATAGAATCACTTCCAGATAATCTGTCATATGAACTTCCAAAGTGAAAATCAGCTTCTGCAGAGCCTTTTCCATTCCGATGTAGACGCCTCCGCTGGTCAGAAAACCATCCATTGTGGTGCACTAATTATAGTGCAAACCTCATTACCTTGAGCACCTTGCTTTCTGAACAAAGAAACTGGCAAATTGAATCTCTGGATTGGTGCCTCGATACTCGTTCAAAGTAATTCCGTGAGATGGAATTCAAGGCATTCGATGGGATTGTTATATTGTGCCACCTTTTCCACTCCAAGTCATGCTTGTATCTGCAAATGAAGACAACATATCAGTGCTTAGATGTAGTATTGAACACTACAGGCCTCTTTGATTTGCATGATTTATAAAATACACTAATAGATTGACATGCCATCTTCGATCGTTCATGATTAACATCTCAAAAAATGTAGAGTACATTTGTCATTGTAATCATGGGTAAAAGTACCAACAAATTGAACTCCGTTGTGGTTAACAATTAACAGGAAAGGAACATCACCACGTATAGCTTCTCCGTGCACGGAAAGCATATAAGGAACTTAACAACTTCATCCAAATTGGGGCCGATAGATTGTAGTGCCAAGATCTTCACTGTGCGCAGAGACAATGCGAGGCTTGTGGGAATCATTTTCTGGATGATAGTCGAACATAGATCAACAAAAACTAGATAAAATGTGATGTACAATAATAAGAATGAGAAGAAGATTGTTGTACCTGAACGGGTATGGATCCAGCTGTAACAAGTTTGGAGAATTCAGCACACGAATAGCCCAACACTGCCAATTTCGGTGCGTCAATGACCCTGATTCTTGTTCGACATTCTTTATCAAGTAAAAACAATCTCTCTAGGAAAGGTGCATTCTCAATGACCATGTCATGAAACTCCCCAACTGAAAGCGTGTTGCGGCACCATCCATGAACATAAATCGTACGGAGATTCGTCGTAGCGATGTGGAGGCTACTGAACCCAAACATCATCTAAAGACGAAGGTACTCGAGCGTTGTACAGCTGCCGAGCAGGCGCTCCAAATCCGACTTCGAGATGCTGACACCAATGAGCTCGAGGTGCTTCAGTTTAGGGAGATGAAGAGCATGCGCGGCATTAATCTTGGGGAAAATGCACCGCATGAACGTAGCGCGGCGCAGCGTGGGCGCGAGGCGGAGGACGGACGGAGGCAGCGAGCGCCCATGTCCACCAACAAAGTTGAGCTCCTCGAGCTGATCTAGGGCGGGGGATAAGAACCACTCGTGAAACTTGGGTTTGGCCTTGCAGTTTGAATGGAAAGCGCCGATGGCAAGGCGTCTGACTAGTGCAGTGTGCATGGCGAGGATGTGGGACAATGCATCCAAGTGTTTGCAATCCCCGCTGCAGAGCTCGTCGTCATCGAGGAGGTCAAGGGGGGTGGAGTGCCATAAGGGGCGCCACCGCCTGGAGAGGATGGTGGTCTGCACGGCAGATTTGATGGGGAGAAGGGACATGATGGTTACCAACATCTCGTTGGGGATGCTGCTGATGAAGTCCACACTCGCCGGAGGCTCGTGTGGTTCAGCCTCGACCCGCCCCCGCTTGTTGGCCGCCTCGTCGTCCATCAAAAAAGGAGGCGATCCTCGGCGGCGGCCCTTATAGATAAGACCGGAGGAGAAGGTGTAGCATTAATGGAGAACTTGGGAGAGAATAGGGATGTGGGTGGAGGTCCGAGGTCAAAGGGCTTGATTCCTGGTGAGCCAGCTGCGCCTACGCAGCGGACTGCTCGCACGCATCCCTTTGAGCCTGTGCGGCAGACTCCTCGCATGCGTCCCGTCTAATCAAACCTGGACCCACAGCACGTTATGTTTGTTATTGAGATTAGAATTTACAAACCTTTTAAAGATTTATAAAAAAACTTACTTTTACGTTAAGTTTCACATTTCCCTGACAGGCAGGGCCACGCGTCTGCTCGATGAGCCCGTTCCCACGCACAACCGCGCACAAAAGCGCGCTACCCACTACGCTCCGCCAGGGCTGCCCGAAGGCAGCTGCTGCCGACGGCCGCCACCCCATGGGCAGCCGCCGAGGCTGCCACCATAGCGGCAGCCGTCTAGCCCGCCACGACACCGTTATCGGTCTTGGCCCCGACCCCGTAGTAATAGTGGGCACACACGTACACACATCCAAGAACGCAGGCCCACGTACGCCATCCCAAACGGTTTCTAAAAACCATAAGGCGTTCCATGCTTGGGAACTAAAACCATCAATAAATATTGAGCTTGTTTCCTTTCACATTCCAAATTACCACACTCTAATTTTTTCGCAAATCAGTTCACACCTACCAAACCTAAACGTGTTCCCACTTAGCAGTTGTTTACTGTGGTAGGCTATAAAAACACAAACATGTACTCGAAAATTACCGCACATTCCTCACCCCCGCCACCAAAAAACAGGCCTTTCTTTGTTAGTCCTTCATGTCGTCTACCATGGCTGGTAGGAGGGGGGGTTCTGGGTCGAGATATAACCAGGGAAGAAAGACCAAGGCCACGGAAGCAACCAAGAGGTCCCGCCGCCGCACCACAGAATCACCAGAGAGCTCCATCCACACCGCTTTGGTCGCAACAGAGATGTCTGGTGACGCCGCGGACGCCCGGGAGGATCCTTCACGGGGAGGCGACGGCTCTCACAATCACAAGCGCATTAGCCTCGGAGGCGAACTGGACGAGTTGACAGTCTTGGATTCCTCGGCCAGCGACGACATGCGCGCTGAGCTCGATAGGAAGGACGCGATGATCGATGACTTGGTGAAGCTGCTGGAGAAGAGCGACGCCTCAGTTGATAGGGCAACCGGTCTCGTGGAGAAACTTATGGAGGAGAACGACGTCTGGAAGATACTGCTCGAGAAGAAAACTCGCTGAGGAACTTTTGGAAGACTTGGCGAAGCTCTACATCGAGCGCAAGGGGCTGGTGAAGGAATCTGTGGAGCGTGTGAAGGAACTTCATGCGTACGCGACGCAGACCATCGACGCTCTCGAGCAAAGAGCCTGTGCCATGGCCGCAATGCGGAAGATGTCGGATGAGAGGCGAGCGGAGATGGAGGTCGTGGAGGCGATGAAGAAGGAGATTGAGGAACTCCACTCCCAGCAATCCATGAAGAATTGGATAGCAGCAGACCAGATCGTTTTCTTTGTCTTCCTTCTTCAACCTCTTCCTTCTTCTTTTGCCCCTGTGTCTTTAGGGAGTTGCCCATGTGGCATTTTTTATTAGCATGCATATGTAAGAGAATTATTATCCTTTGCCGGTGTGAATTTGTTGTTATATTATTTCATTCGTTTGTACATGTATACGAGTCGAAAACAGACGAAACGTCAAAGTTCTCGGTGAGGCACGAACAAAATAGTGATCAGAAGCAAACTAGTCCCTCCGTCCAGGCGCATTAACCACATGATAAACAGCGGGTCGGACGCCATTAATTCAGAAGTTGGGAGCGAGGCGAGCAGGGGGGTGGAGGTCAAAGTATCGCTTCCCGATGAGCATGTGCAGTAGACTCTCATGTGTCCCATCGAGCATGCACGGCGGACAGCTCCCACGCATCCTGTCATGCCTGCGCGGCGGACAGCTCGCACGCGTCCCGTCGAGCCTGCGCGGCGGAAAGCTCGCATGCGTCCTGTCATCTACCTGCAGCTACACGCACGGCACCCCCATATCAAGTACTCCCTTCGTTTCTTTTTAGTTAGCATATAAAATTTGGTCAAATTCAAAATTTGTAAAGTTTGACTAGCTTCATAGAAAAAAAATTATAATTTAAAATCAATATTATTAGATGCATCGTCAAATTAACTTCCATACTATATAACCTTAGCATTGTAGATGTTGATATGTTTTTTGTATAAATTTAGTCAAACTATGTTTAGCTTGACTTTGACCAAATCTTATATGCGAAGTAAAAAGAAACGGAGGGAGTAAAAAAATTTGGACGCGTGGCACCAAATGGTTATCATACAAGTTATGTATTTACAGGAATTCAATAAACCAATATTATCAATGATTGCGGCCGAGATATCATGCCTAAATGTTTCTAATTCATTTACATTCATATGAAAAGGGCCCTAGAAAACTCAATTAATGTATAAAAAGGGCCGAATTGGTGCACTAGAGGACACATCGAATGTAGTTTCGCCACCAAAGGTGACATGTTCCCTATCGAAACCACGAGGTCAGAGCATGTGCTTCTAGTTCAAAATTTGCAGTACGCATATTAAATCCCTAGAAAACTCAGTTAATGTATAAAAGGGGCCTAATTGGTGCACTAGACGACGCATTGAATGTAGTTTCGCAAACAAAGGTGACATGTTCCCTATCGAAATCACAAGGCTTCTTGAATAAGCTTTGGCTTGTAAGAGGCATGTCCCAATATTTGTCCCAAATTCGTCAAAAAAAATGCACACCATATATGTGTCGTGGCATGACACTGTGTAAGTTTCATGAATTCCTGGCGAGCTTTGTGTTCTCTCGGACTTTGAAACCAAGATTATCAATGTTTGCGGCCTAGTCACGACACCAAGATGTTTGTAATTCAGTGACCATCAGTGCATGGGATCTAAACATGAACCCAAGGACACAAAATGGTTTTTAATCCATTTTGGCGTCGTGGAGCCCGTGCTTGTAATTCAAACTTGAGTTCTTCACATTAAGTGCATGCCTAGAAAACTCAAATGTCGTTTCGACCACAAAGGCAACATGTTCCCTATCAAAACCACCATGCTTCTCGTGGTAAGCTCCAATTTGTAAGAGGTTTGTCCCAAAACTTGTCCCAGACTGGTCAAAAAAATTACCATGTCCTATAAGTGTCGTGTCGACACCCCAGATTCAATAATTTGAGACGAGTTCTGAATTTATGGGGATTTAAAAGCAATGTTTCTCAACGTTTGCGTCCGAGTCACGATGACGGGATGTTTTTAATCATTGCATGGGACCTAAACAGGGACCCAAGGACATATAAATGATTTTGTAACCCATTTTGGTGCCCTGGAGCATGTGCTTGTAGTTCAAATTTGAATTATGCACAGTAAATGGATATAGAAAAGCTCAATTAATGTATAAAGGGCCCCAAATGAGCCATGAATAATTCCACATTTTAGCATTACACTTGTATTAGTCTATCTTGTATGTAGAAAAAATATCAACGCAAGAAGAGACATCAAATGTCGTTCCCTCCATAGAGGTGACATGTTCCGTATCGAAACCACGATGGTTCTTGAGAGAAGTTTTGGTCTGCAAGAGACTTGTCCCAAATTGGACAAAAAATTATCATGCCGTATAAGTGTCGTGTCATGACACCAGGGTAAGTTTCAAGAATTTCAGACGAGTTTTGGATTTATGATGATTTAAAAGCCAAGTTTCTCAATGTTTGTGGCCTCGTCATGACTTCGAGATGTTTGTAATCCATTCACGTTCATTGCATGGGACCTAAACAAGGAACCCAAGGACACAAATATCTTTGTTCCACCCATTTTGGTGACACGAAGCATGTTCTTCTAGTTCAAATTTGAATTATGCACATTAAATATCTAGAAACTTAATTAGTGTAGTATACAAAAAACTAAACGAACCATGAATAATTTAAAGCAGCTCTATACGCCCGTCTGAAGCTCGTGTGTGTGTCGTGCTAGCTCGAGCTTCCTTCTTTCATAATTTATCCAATTTGTATTAAAATGATGTTCTACCCAAACACGCTTCTCCCGCCACTCCCCCAATGTGTCTCCCGCCACTCCCCCAATCGGTTTCCCGCCGAAGCGCCGGCCCCGTCATCAACCTTTTGGACGAGGAGGACGAGAAGGAGCAGGCCGGAGAGCAGGAAAAAGTGGCATCGCTCCATCGAGCATGAGCGAGACGTCATCATCAGCTCCCGTGCCACCATCGCACACGGTTTCTAGTACTACCAGAAACGTCTACGATACGTATCTGGTCCCACTAGGTGCCCATTGGGGCACGCCTTGTAAATGATAGGAGGCAACCCTGACCAGCAAGACGCAACTTCCCAGCCCGTAACCCAGTCGAATGGAACTCAGAAGTTAAGCATGCTTTCGGTGGAGTAGTCAAGGATGGGTGACCGGTTGGGAAGTTGCTAGATTTTAAGGTTCATTTAGGCGGTGTGATACGATCACTATAGGCATAAATAAAATGCCTTTAGTGATATGTCATTCCGGCTAAATAAATCTTGAGATCCTTGTTTTGAAAATATCCATGATTTTCTTTTGCTGTTTTGAAAATGTCAAGGATCGATGACGTGTGTGTGTGTGTGTGTGTGTGTGTGTGTGTGTGTGTGTGTGTGTGTGTGTGTGAACCAATGCCTGTGTGTGGACCATGTGCCTAGCTACATTGTGCGGTTTCCGACGACAAACCTATCGGTGTGCCCTTAGGGTCTGTTGTGCCTTTTACTGACAACGCTGGAAGGCCAAGGATGGGTGACGATGTGTGTGTGTGTGTGTGTGTGTGTGTGTGTGCGTGTGCGTGAGTGTGTGTGTCTGTGCGCGCGCGCGTGTGCGTGTGTGTGTGTGTGCGTGCGCGCGCGCGTGCGTGCGTGCGTGCGTGTGTGTGTGCGTGCGCGTGTGCGTGTGCGTGTGTGTGCGCGCGCGTGCATGCGTGTGTGTGTGTGTGTGTGTGTGTGTGTGTGAACTCATGCCTGTGTGTGTACCATGTGCCTACATTGTGCGGTTTTCGACGACAAACCTATCGGTGGGCCCTTAGGGTGTGTCATGCCTTTTACTGACAATGCTGGAAGGCCAAGGATGGGTGACGGTGTGTGTGTGCGTGCATGCGTGTGTGTGTGTGCACATGTCTGTGTGTGTGTGCGCGCGCGCGTGTGCGTGTGCATGTGTGTGTGTGTGAACCCATGCCTCTGTGTGGACCATGTGCCTACATTGTGCGGTTTCCGACGACAAACCTATCGGTGGGCCCTTAGGGTCTGTCATGCCTTTTACTGACAATGCCGGAAGGCCAAGGATGGGTTACGGTGTGTGCATGCGTGCGTGTGCGTGTGTGCGTGCGCGTGTGTGTGTGTGTGTGCGTGCGTGCGCGCGCGCGTGTGTGTGTTTGTGTTTGTGTTTGTGTGTGTGGACCATGCATGCCTCCATTGTGCGGTTTTAGATGACACGCTTATATATCGATGGGCCGCTGTATATCATCCATTTGACTAACAACGCTGGAACGTCACCCTGCTACGTGTCATGTGTGTGGGGGTGGGGGTGGGGGGAGGGGAACGATATATATATACGTCCATAACGACCTAGCTGGGTAGTATATATATAACCAATCTTAAGGGAGGTATATATGTCCAGTTATCTTAGCTAGGTGCATGCCACATCATAGCTAGTGTTGTGCATTGTGTATTAATTGAAACACCGGACCACACCATTTTCGCATATACATTTGGCCATATGCAGGGGGGTGGTGTTCTTCTAGCCCCGCTCAACTGATCTTCGACAACGCGCCAACTCGTGGGACCACGCGATCTATACATCCCTCTTGTCCGACAACAATATGTGATGGTTTGGCAAAATTAAGGTATAAATTCTCTTGGTTGTCTTACGAAAAGTTAGACATGGATAAATGTGTGACAAAGTTTGAACCAGGTCATGTGTTCATAGGACCCCATCCTCCGGCACATAGTGTAGGGGGCAACACCCTACGTTTGTCATGAAACCCTTTTCTGTCACATTAGACACTTTTAGGCATGCACATATGCAGCATGTGCGACACATTAAAGTTGTGCATTGCAAATTTAAACATGACAACACCATGTTCGTACATATATATATACTTCATCCATTCCTAAATACAAGTCTTTTTTAGAGATTTCACTACGAACTACATATATATATATATATATATATATATATATATATATATATATATATATATATGTATATATATACGTACTTTAGAGTGTAGGTTCACTTATTTTACTCCGTACATATATAGTTAGTACTGGAATCTCTAAAAAGACTTTTTTTGAAAACTCTAAAAAGACTTATATTTAGGAACGGAGGGAGTATATATTTGGGCCACTAGCAGGCGTGGTTGTGTTTTGACCCTCTCTTGCGTTTTTTTGTCGTTTATCCCTAAGATGCTAGTATTATGTAAAATAGCAAACGAAACTGACGAAACAACCGTATGCGATTGTATCCCCAACAAGCACGAATGTGCTACTCTAACCGTGTGCGATGCGAGTACACAGCAAAATCGGCCTTGCCTAGTGGTGGCAATCGCAAGCGTCGGCCAGTGCAAAGGGGTAATGTGTACAGTAAAAACCCAAACCCGACAGCAACCTATAAAATATCTCGCCGGCGGCGGCTAACAGCTAATTTTTCCGCCGATAGCTCGCCACCACCACCACACACACCAAATGGAACTGGTGCTCAACCATGGGGATGTGCATGGCGCCGTCCTGATAGTGTTGGACGACGACGTGATAGAGGATTTCGACGCGTTGGCCGCCATGGCGGGCAACGGCAAAAAGTCAGCTGCCGCGGCCGATGACGACGGGATAGAGGATTCCGACGCGATGTCCTCCATGTCGGTCAATGGTCAACCGTCATCTGCCGCGGTCGACGACAACGACGACGACGACCCCGAGTTTCAGCGTCGGATGCAGATGGCCATCGCTCTATCCGTCCAGGAATCGGGCCTCGATGCGTTCCTGCGCGACGAGGACGAGCGCCGTCTCAGCGTCGGTGTGGAACAATCTATCGCATCTGCGGATGCCATCCGCAACGCGGCAAGGGATCTGAAGCGGCAGAAACGGAGGGAGAGTGCGAAGAGGAAGCGGAACTCAGATGCAGAGGGCAAAAGGAGGCGGGAGCAGGACCAGAAGGCGGTGGAGCAGGCCGCTACATGCCTCTCAGCCGCGTTGGAGGCCAGTGCAGGCCTTGCAGCTGCGGCGGCAGCCCTGGCAACAGAGGCCACGGCGACCAGGGACGCAGCTCTAGCGAGAGCGGTGCCCGTCTGTATCCCGATGGCCCACGTGGACACCACGACATCTTCGTCGACAGCGGCAGGCCTGGCGAGAGGCGCCGCGGTCACTCCGACCGAGGTAGCCCCGCCGGTCTCCGTCGTGGAACCAGTAGAGCTCATCGACTTGACAAGCTGCTCTGAATACTCGTTCCGAGCTGAGGAAGGTCATGACAACAGTGGAGGCGCGGTGTTTGTATGCATCCATGGCGTAGTGAATATTTTGTGCAGTTCATCTTCATGTAAATTGACGAACTGTTTGTAAATTACTCAGCGTATGAACTAATGTCAGCTAATCCGCTGCAAAATAAGGCATTTTGTGGTAAAAAATTGCCAAATGTTTGTGTCATCTGTTTGTGGGCATGTGGAAATTTAGGCTGAATTTCACGTCTGCGACTGAAATTGAGGATGAACCGTGTGAGATGAACCCGCCATGAGAAATCTCAGAAAGAGCTACCCACCTTGAGCGATGCAAAATTTTGTGGTTTCGCGGCACAACATTTCATTACAGCGTACACACCTTATTATGTTTGGACCGTGTGCGATCTTGGTTGCTCCTGCCCAGTTCCTTTACCAAAATTTAAGTGGAAGCGGTATTTCAACTGCATGCCGCCCTTCCTCGTCCACCGCACCGACCCTATAGTAAAATTTCAGCTGCCGAGGCATTTGAACCGTCGCCATCCCTCATCCACCACCATCTCCACCCACACCATTACTACTAAATTTTTCAGCAGCAGCGGCACATCCGCAAACACCCCCCCCCCCGTCCACACAACACCCCCCTTCCCCTTCCTCCCCTGCTTGAACCCTAGCTCGCCCCCGCCGCCACCTTCCACCACCAACCTCAGCCGGTCTGCCCGTGCCTCATAGCTAAACAAGTTCTGGATATCCACCGATCCACATACACCATCGCCGCCCTGAATTTTTAGATGAGTTCGGCGGTGTCCCTTTCCCCCAGATCCCCATCCCGTACTCCAAAGTCGTAGCCTAATCAGCCCGACCACATATCCCGTGGAGCTCGAGGAGTGTACGAGCAAAAAGAGGTCTATCATGGCTTCTCCACCGTACGCTGGTGAGGTGGGCGCCGTTTGCGCCGACCCTTCGATCCCGGGCAAACACCTCGCCACGGGAGCCGGTGAGGACGATGCCTACGTTGCCATGCCGAAGGCTTCAAGTTTGCGGGCTCGCGTATTCCTGTATCTCAGGAGAGCCGTCTACGACATCAAGCTCGCCAACATCACCGGCTTCACTCGGGCCATGTCACAAGTTAAGTGGTCCACCGGCAACACCTTTGGTTCAACCACCGTCAATCTCTTCAAAGGCCCCGCCGCTGATCTCCTCCGCCTCGCGGTCATGGATTTGTGATCCTTCTACGCCATCGAGCCCCTTTTTTCATTTCTAAAGGAAACGTTCTACGGCGGTGGCTTGGGATACTTAGCTCCAAAGTCAGATCTCATCCACCAAGATAATGGCACACACTACGGCTGTTACAAGGGGAAACGTCCCATCTGCGATATCAGGGAGCGCACCCTGGGGACCTCATATCCCAAGTGGAAGGAGCCCATCCATGACAAGTGAGGCAACATCCTGTGAGCAAATCATACCTTTTCTAGCTAGTCGTCTCGTACCCATTGTTGTAGTAGCTTTTGCATGCGATAATCATGCAATGTTTGATTGACCATTTGTCCAGTTGTCAAGAAGATGCCTTGCTTTTCCGTATCTGGTTTTTAGGTTGGTTGCATTGAGTATTTGTCCAGTTTTCAATGGCTATAGTTGGTTGTTACAGTGAGCATGGATGCCTTGTTTCTTTCAGTTATTCACAATGTGATGTTCATTATGTGCAAGTATGAACTATGCAGTTCAATTTCATCAATACCACATGTTATGCCTGGTGTTGTTAACCTGTGCCCTTAACTCCCGCTTTAAACATTTATGCCTTGTTTCTCTGAATTTGGTTGCTAGGTTGGTTGCAGTGAGCATTTGTCTAGTTTTCAAGCAGATGCCTTGCTTTTCTGTATCTGGTTGTTAGGTTGATTGCAGTGAGCATTTGTCTAGTTTTCAAGCAGACGCCTTGCTTTTCGTTATCTGGTTGTTAGGTTGGTTCCATTGAGCATTTGTCCAGTATCAAATGGCTATATTTGGTTGTTATAGTAAGCATATACGCCTTGTTTATTTCAAGCAGATACCTCGTATACTTGGTTGATGTTAAGCCTGTAGTACTTATCATGACTTCACATGTACTTGCACAGGACAACAATGGGAGTGGCCAACGTTTTCCACCGTGGTTCTTTTCATCCTTCCGCTTATAATCTATCCGTTCCATCATGTAGTGCATATAGATTTTTGTGATGTATCTACATATACCATCTAAAATGTATACAATATGAAATTTTGTGATGTATCTAATGAAATGGAATTGCAATTCTAGATGTAAATATTTTTCTCTACAAACTTGGTCAAAGTAAGTAAATGTTGACTTCTCAAAAAAATTATACGCAACACGTTGTGGAACTGATGGAGTAATATATTACACCATTCTGCAACTGCATTTTAGCTTCTAATATCGGCTTCTTGCTTGTAGGTACATATGTCTTAGGTAAAGATCCATTCCTGGACCCTTTTTGCGTGTGGGGCAATGAAATATTCATGAACCAGCATCAAGTGAGGAAACTGAAAATGATTGTTAGGGAAAAGAGATGAACAATGCCAATTAGACTATTTGTTTACGCTCTATCCAACACAACAGTGAGCTGTAGGATGGTAACTACGAACTCTGTAGGCTTCTATTAGTACTGCCCATAATGAGTTGTCACACAACAATGTCTGAATCTTTTTCTTTTGCAGTGGTTCCCAAAGCAGTTTACTCAAGATTACCTCACAAAGTACATGATTGTTGGACATGCAATGAAGGTTAAAATATATCATCGAGACTACAATGAGCATCGAGAAGTCATAATGAAGACAGTCAAGGATGGGCGGGCGGCCATCACTAGGGGCTGGCCTAGAGTCGTTCGTGCGTTAGGCATGGAGGAGGGCACAATATGGGCATTCCGCTTCACCTTCTCCAGCAACCAGAATGTCTTTCGGCTCTCTCTTTACCGTCTTTAATACAACCGTGGTTCCATCATTCTTTATTTGTCCCTTCTGTAGTTTTCCTTTTTTGAGAATTGATGCTTATGTAGTTCTTGAGTATATGCACATGTGAATCGAACTATAGATTCGTTCTTAAACCTACATTTAAACATGATTCGATATGAAATACATGAATTCCTACTTTCAAATTTAAATTATGTGAATTATGAACAACGGTATTTCATTAGGGGCAAATCATGCTCTGCAGACCATTACAATGCACACAGTTTGAGAAAGCAAAACGTCTGCGATCAACTTCAACATCACAGTTGTTTCTCCATTCGCGGCGTGTGCGATGAGTCTCGTCTTCACACACGGTCAGACGAGAAAGAACGTGTGAGATTAACAACACCAGCGTTTGTGCTAGTCTCCTTATCACACACGATTTTGTATTTTGAACCGTGTATGATATCGTGCCCATCGTAAACGTTGGTCAAAGAAGAACGCGTGCGATAGGCCTTCATCCGACACAGTTAGTCTGGATGACATGTTTGGGAAGTATGGATCACACGTTTGGGACGTTTTATAAATCACAAATGCTTATCAAAAACGCCGTGTGTGGGATATATTCCACCTTCGCATACGGTTTTATAATGATAAACGTATGCACTCTTATATCATATCACAGACGGTCATAGTGGAACTAAATGTGTGTGATAGCCCCCTTATCATACACGCTTTATAATCGTGAACTGTTTGCGATTTGGTGCACATCGTAAATGGCGCGCCACATAATAGCGCGTGCGATGTTAGTGTGATCTCACACGAGTTGCAAGGATGAACCGTATGGGAAATACACCATATCTCAAACGATTGCCCGGTGACCCTCGTTTGTGATAGATGCGAACATCCCATACGCTTAGTTTTGCCAAACGTTTGCGTTCGTTGGCCATCATCGCCGACGGGTTTTTCGTGTCGTGTGGGATGGACCACCCCCCCTATTGCCAACACATGCAAGGCGACGGTTTACAACTACGTCGCGGAAAGGGGTTAAAAACCGTTTGTATAGCACGTCGCTGCACCAATGCTGGGGTCCCTTCGGGGAACCTTTTCGAAAGCCTCAGACTCATCGTCGGAGTCCAAGCTATCATCGGATAGGACCACTTTGGCCCTGCGTGCCCTTTTTGGGGCAGGAGGAGGCAGATCCTCCTCAACGTCTTCTGACGCCGCCCTCTTCCTTGTTTGGGAGGAATCAATCTCCCCCCTTCCTCTACATGCTCTTCCTCGTGAGTGGAAGAGGCATGGGTCTCCCCGGACTTAGTGTCCGGGGGGCTTTGGCGAAGGCCCTCTCAGGCCTCCTTCTTCTCGCCCATCTTCTCCTTCTTCTCCGACGCCGAGTATGGTGCCACGACCAACATCGCCGTCAATAGGGCCGTCATGGGGTCTTCGGGAAGCGGGGCTGGACTTTTAATCCGCACAGCCTTGTCTAGCCATTTCTGTGAAGACGAGGAAGGAGGGGTCAGGCCCCTTGCTGAAAGGCAGAGCCCGAAAATAAAAACAGGAGCTTTGTTGTACCTTTGTAGGAGGGGTTTCGTCATCTAAGCCGGTATCTTCCTCCTCGGCCGACCATTCCTTCTGGGGCTTGAATAGCACCTTCCACAGCTTCTCGCGGGTAGTGCGGTAAAACTGGCGCACAATGGCGGGGTCGTCAAGCTTGTAATCCCATATTGGAGAGGCCCGGTGCTGGCGAGGGAGGAGACAGCGACGAAGCATGATCTGGACCACGTTTCAGCTGGACGTTTGCCTCTATCATTTGGGAGATGCGCTTCTGCGGTGATTTTACCTCCGCGGCCGATCCCCAGTCGAGGCCCTTCTTGACCCAAGAGGTTAGCCTCGTGGGGGTCCGGATCTGAACCCACAGGACGCCGCCCAGTCCGCGTCCCGTGGTTCGGTGATGTAGAACCATTCTTTTTGCCAAATCTTGACAGTATCTATGAAAGTGCCTTCCGGCCACTCAACCCGTGGGAGTTTGTTGAACACCGCCCCTCCACAATCCGCGTGCTGGCCATTGACTGTCTCCAGCTTGACATTGAAGACCTTGAGCCATAGGCCGAAGTGCGGCTGGACCCGCAAGAAGGCCACGTAAACGATAATGAAGGCCGAGATATGCATGAAGGAGTTCGGGTGGAGGTCATGAAACTCTAACTCATAGAAGAACATTAGACCCCTGACAAAGGGGTGGAGCGGGAAGCCTAGTCCCCGAATGAAGTGGGGAATGAACACCACTCTCTCGCCCGGCTTCGGCGTAGGAACCACGTGGCCTGCCTCGGGGGCACGGTGGACGACGTTGACCAAAAGGTAACCGGCACGTTTCAACTCCTGAATGTGGGCGTTAGCGACAGAGGAGACCTCCCACTTGCCCTTGGAACCTGAACCAGCCATGGCCGAGCTTGGGGAAAGCGGCTTGGAGAGAACTGGAGAAGGATTGGATCTGGGCGCCTGGAGCTTAGGGGAGTGAGAGGCCTTGGGGACTTTCTCCCTTTTATAGGATGTCGTAATACCAAGGGCCCATTTACTGTGTTGTAGGCCTCGCCACCTCCCAAAATAATTGTGTTGTTAGGCGCGCGTGGGATAACCCAGATCCTTAATCATATCCCTTAAAAAACGTAGCACGATCTTCACTTTGATGAGATGTGCCAATGGAGGAACTGCCTCGAACCGCGAATCGAGTTTTCATAACTGGCTAAGTGGTCGTGGTCTGTCGTGACCTTTCGCATAAAAGTTGCCAGGCAAGGCACTGTTCACACTCAGGCATTTGGTCTTCCTGATTAAGTGACGTATGATTGTTCGGAGAATAGGGAGTCATCGGTGGCGGGAGTCAAGCCGAACATAAAGAGGGAAAAGAACTCACCCCGCAAGCCGGAGATTTTGGACGTGCGAAGCTACTAGGTGTCATGGACCCCGGCATTGGAGGCTAGTTCGGGGGATACTGAGGGAGTCTAGGATTAAGGGGTCCTCGGGCTGCCGGCCTATCTCTGCGGGCCGTGCAGTGGGCCGCCCTGTGATCGTCAATGAAGGTCCGGACACCATCACCAAAGACGGAATCTCTCAGGTCGTGACATGCACTCCAAGTACTAGACGATGGGTTCGGCATATTCCTTTCCTAATGTAACTGACATTGTATAACCCTAGATACCGCTGGTGACTATATAAACCAGAGGGTTTTAGTCCATAGGACAAGGTTAAGCTCATTACTCTTAGGGTTTAGACCACATCATACGATCTCGAGGTAGATCAACTCTGTACCTGATACTCCATACTCAATACAACCAAAGCAGGACGTAGGGTTTTACCTCCATTAAGAGGGCCCGAACTAGGGTAAACATTGTCTCCTAGTCTCCTGTAACCCATCAATCCAAGATCCACAGTTCGGGACCCCCTACCCGAGATCTGCCGGTTTTGACACCGACAGTTGGTGACGCAGGAAGCCTCCCACTTTCCTTTGGAACCTGAGCCAGCCATGGACGCACTAAGGAAATGGCTTGGGAGTGGTTGGGGTGAAAATGGATCTGGGTGCTTGAGCTCAGGAGGTTGCGAAGGCTGTGGCGGTGGAGGAGCAGAGAAGCGTGTGGAGATTTTGGTGACTGCTTCCTTTTATAAGGCTGCCAGAAATGCCAAGAGTCCCCTTAATGCGCTGCAAGCCTCGCTGTTTCCCGATATAATCATGTCGTTATGTGCCTGTGAGATAACCCGAATCATTGATCATATCCCTTAAACGGCGGGGCACGGTCTCCATATTGATGGAACGTGCCAATAGAGGAACCGCCTCGAACCGCGAATCGAGTTTTCATAACTGGTTTGTGGTTATCACTGTCCGTGACCTTTCGTTAAAAGTTGTTAGACAAAGGCATTGTTTCGGCTCAGGTGGTTGGCCTTCGAGTTTGAGTGCTACGAATTGATCAAAAATTGAGAGGTCATCGGTAGCCGAATTATTATCGGCTTAACGAAGGAAGGGGAAAAGAACTCGCCCCGCAAGCCGGAGACTCGAGGTGCATGGAGCTGCTAGGGGTCGTATGCCCCAGCATTGGAGGCTAGTTAGGGGGCTACTGAGGGAGTCCGGGACTAAGGGGTCCTCGGAACGCCTCTCTATCTCTCACATACCGGGTTGATGGGCCGCTCTATGGCCCTTATCAGGAGCTCGAGCTATGAGGCGTCTCCGTATTCAGGACGAAATTCTCCAATGCCTTGGTGCGTCCTCCAAGTCAAGATAGAAGATTTGGCATATTCGTTCCCTGATGGCAACCGACCATGTGTAACCCTAGGTACCCCTAGTGTCTATACAAACCAGAGGGTTTAGTTCATAGAGGACAAGATCCTTGTACTCATCTAGGGTTTAGTTCATTTGATCTCGTGGTAGACCGACTCTATAATTGTCATACACACATCAATACAATCAAGCAGGACGTAGGTGTTTACCTCCTCGAGAGGTCCCAAACCTGGGTAAACAATGTCCCTCTTCCATCATGTTCCCCATCGATCCAAGATCCACAACTCGGGACCCCCTACCCGAGATCTGTCAGTTTTGACACCGACAGGCTCCTGACCAACCGCCACAATGATCTCGCCGGTTTGGGCTTGCAAGAGCCTAAGCTTGGGGGAGATCATCACCACTTCTACATCAAGATGTGGCGGTATTTGAATAAATTGTAATGAGGTTGTACTTAAGCTTGAGGAGCTCCAAAACACTCGTGTTGGTTTGTTCCAACACTTTGCTTTTTCTTTTTTTCCTTCGCAATTTTTCGGTTGCAAGTTAGTTTTCAAAAACCCAAATAACCAAAAAAATAGAATAAGCTTTGCTTTGCTCTTATTCTTCATTTAGCCCCTTGGAGTTCGTTTGTATTTTGTTGTCAGAGGAGTCGATCTATGCCAGGACAACGAGGAATGCAAGAGTAAGGAAGAGAAGTGTGTAAATTCGCAACCATGAAGGTATGTCCTATGACCCCCCGTCTTTTGCACTTGGATACTTAGAGTACATGTAGTACTTGTATGTGAGATATGTGCAGATGGGAGTAAGTCTGGATAGTTGATACAAAGATTTTGCTCTAGTAGCTGAAATAATTTTGTAGTCTTTGTTTTCTTTAGTTTAGGCAACTAAGATTTGTCGTGGGACAGTTTTTAAATGAAATGTTATTAACTAAGTATAAATTTGCACAAGAGAAAGTATTTCAAGACTTGGGAATTGAGAAATTGTAGTACAAGTGATGTCTGACATGCTCAACCCCAGGTTGTTAATTTTAATAGACTTGATAGCACTTGTGGATTAAATTTTCTAGAGTAACTTAGTTGAAAGGTGGGTGAGATCATCCCAAAAATCTATGTTGTACATCTCAACATGGTGTTACAGCCTCCGGTTGGTGACATGGAGTTTGCTACTATGTACGCGTTTACGTGTGTAAATGTGGCTTTGTCACCCTTCTTGATGTTATGTCGAGGACTCCGCTCGACGATGAACGATCCACCAAGAGCGACAACTTGGATTTCGGTTATGAGTTTGTTACTGTACGTAGTGGCAACACTACAAACGAATATTATTCGGCTTTCTCTTGAGTGGGTGTGTATGTGGTAAATAAAGAGGACTGCTCAAAAGAGATCAAAAGAGACATTATTTCTAAAGCTCCACAGTTCCCAAACATTAGGCCACAGCGAAAACCTATACATGATCACTTATTTGGCATAATCTCCTTCACATGACAATCAAAGTTCCAGCAAACAATGATTGAAACAAAATGTTTAAGAGCCTAGAGGAGATACAATTGTGGGTGTGCTCATGAGCACTTGAGCATCATATTTTACTACATGCTTTCTACTCCCTAACTTATGTTTTCATGACTCTATCTAAAGAAACTCTTCCGTGCATTATCGGCAAGCAAGTGTTATCTAGATTAAATGAAATGAGGTGTTGCAAAGTTGTTTTATCTAGTAGATCAGAAACTTTTTGTTGATTATCTTTCCTTCACTAACACTTGCACTATAACCATGCCACCGCTATATCTATGCTAAGTTTTCAGGTCAAGAAGCGGAGGGCTATCTAGGCATACCGATCGTAAGTGAACCAAAACCTTCTCGTATTTTGGTTTAAACAACTAAGTTCCTTATGCTTCGGATTTTCTCTCTATGTTCCTCGAGGATGATCAAGTTTAAGCTTGGGGGAGTTGATGAGTGATTTTTACAGTCATTTTAACCTTGTTTAAACCGAGATATTTCATTCAAAGAGAGATATTCGATCCGATATTGCCACTAATGACTAATGAATGCAAAGGATTCCAAAAATCCTCTCTTTGATATTTTTCCACGGGAAATGGGCTAAAAAGGGAAGAAATCATGTGGGAGAAAGGAAAGGAAGGAAAATGGAGAAGAAATAAGTCACCAAGAGGCGCCAGGAGGCGACTAGAACCAAAGACGGCGTTTCATGCGAGCGCACGCGCTCGCATGAGCGGTCTTTTGGCGTGGAAACCAAGGCAGGTCGTCATCCACCTGAACAACTTTTATAAAGGGGACCCCGTCAAAATGTCAACAGAACATCATCGAGCACAACCAGAACCTCTTCATCACCATCTTCATCCACAAACCCTAGCCGCCGCCATTTTCATCTCCATAGCCATCTCCACCACCATAGTTCTCTCTCATCCAGTTCATACTTGTAATCGTGCATCGCACAAGGCATCCATTGTAAGACATATTGCAATCAATCAATCCCAAATTGTGTTCTTCCATGTTTTCTTCTCACGATCTGATCTCCATGTGTGAGTAGTTCGGTAAGGTATGGGGTGAGGCATGAGACATGCAACCCTAAGTATTTGTTGAAGGTATCAATGAAAGTCTTTGACACAACGTCTCGTATGTGTAAAATAAAATTATTTCATGAAGTGTCTCTTGTCTTGTACACGATCTTCATCCCTGCACGTACCCAAGATCATGGAGATCGAGCACCGGTGAAGCTAGGAGCAAGGGAACCATGAAGTGTTATACGGAACACCGGTGACAGTAAGGCTTAGTAGGGTAACATGGATCATGTCCTTGGGGATTCATGAGGTGTAGTCATTAAACACCCAATGCTTTTGTGTGATATTATTGTCTTAATTATCGGGACAACCCTTGATACGTCCATTTTGCATCATGATTTCCTACTGTTATTTATAATGTTTTTATGCATAATAATGCTTTATGGAGTAATTCTAATGCCTTTTCTCTCATAATATGCAAGGTTTACACAAAGAGGGAGAATGCCGGCAGCTGGAATTCTGGACCAGAAAAAGCATGTCGGAGACACCTATTCTGCACATCTCCAAATAAGTTGAAACTTCACGGAGAATTATTTTGGAATATATACAAAATACGGGAGCAAATAACTACCGAAGGGGGGGCACATGGTGACCACAAGACACCAGGGTGCGCCAGGCCCCCCAGGCGCGCCCTGGTGGGTTGTGGCCAGCTCGGCCCACCTTCGGTGCCCATCTTTTGGTACTTAAGGTCTTTTGACCTAGAAAAAATCAAGAGGGGACTTTCGGGACGGAACGCCGCCGTCTCGAGGCGGAACTTGGGCAGGAGCACTTTTGCCCTCCGGCGGAGCGATTCCGCCGGGGGAACTTCCCTCCCGGAGGGGGAAATCGAAGCCATCGTCATCACCAACAACCCTCTCATATTTGGGAGTCCAATCTTTATCAACATCTTCAACAGCACCATCTCCTCTCAAACCCTTGTTCATCTCTTGTGTTCAATCTTTGTACCGGAACCTCAGATTGGTACCTGTGGGTGACTAGTAGTGTTGATTACATCTCGTAGTTGATTACTATATGGTTTATTTGGTGGAAGATTATATGTTCAGATCCATTATGCTATTTAATACCTGTCTGATCTTGAGCATGAATATCATTTGTGGGTAGTTACCTTTGTTCTTGAGGTCACGGGAGAAGTCATGTTGCAAGTAATCATGTGAAGTTGATATGTGTTTGATATTTTGATGATATGAATGTTGTGATTCCCTTAGTGGTGTCATGTGAACGTCGACTACATGGCACTTCACCATCTTTGGGCCTAAGGGAATGCATTGTGGAGTAGTTATTAGATGATGGGTTGCTAGAGTGACAGAAGTTTAAACCCTAGTTTATGCGCTATTTCGGAAGGGGCTGATTTGGATCCAAATGTTTAATGCTATGGTTAGATTTTATCTTAATACTTTTCTTGTAGTTGCGGATGCTTGCGAGGGGGTTAATCTTAAGTGGGAGGTTTGTTCAAGTAAGAACAGCACCCAAGCACCGGTCCACCCACATATCAAATTATCAAAGTAGCGAACGCAAATCAAACCAACATGATGAAAGTGACTAGATGAAATTCCCGTGTACCCTCAAGAAGCTTGCTTATTATAAGAGACCATTTTGTCCTGTCCTTTGCCACAAAAGGATTGGGATATTTTGCTGCACTTTATTTACCGTTACTGTTACTTGCTCGTTACCAATTATCTTGCTATCAAACTACCTGTTACCGACAACTTCAGTGCTTGCAGAAATTACCTTGCTGAAAACCGCTTGTCATTTCCTTCTGCTCCTCATTGGGTTCGACACTCTTACTTATCGAAAGGACTACGATTGACCCCCTATACTTGTGGGTCATCAAGGCTCTTTTCTGGCGCCATTGCCGGGGAGTGAAGCGCTCTTGGTAAGTGCAAATCGGTAAGGAAAAATTTATACTACGTGCTGAAATTTGTTGTCACTTGCTACTATGGAAAACAATCCTTTTAGGGGTTTGTTCGGGGTATCTTCACCTCGACCAGAACCACAATTAGTTGCCCCTCAACCTACTGCACCTACTGAAAATATTGGTTATGAAATTCCTTCGGGTATGATAGCACAACTGCTAGCTAATCCATATGTAGGAGACGGAACTGAACATCCTGATAAGCATCTAATACATGTGGATGAAATTTGTGGATTATTTAAGCTTGCAGGTTTACCCGAAGATGAAGCTAAGAAGAAGGTTTTCCCTTTATCTTTGAAGAGAAAAGCATTGACATGGTATAGGCTATGTGATGATATTGGATCATGGAACTGGAATCGATTGAAATTAGAATTCCACCAAAAGTTTTATCCTATGCATCTGGTTCATCGTGATCGGGATTATATATATAATTTTTTGCCTCGTGAAGGAGAAAGCATCGCTCTAGCTTGGGGGAGGCTTAAGTCAATGTTATATTCATGCCCCAATCATGAGCTCTCGAGAGAAATTATTATTCATAATTTTTATGCTCGGCTTTCTTATAATGATCGATCCATGCTCGATACTTCTTGTACTGGTTCTTTTATGAAGAAGACTATTGAATTCAAGTGGGATCTCATAGAAAGAATTAAACGCAACTCTGAAGATTGGGAACTCGACAAAGGTAATGAGTCAGGTATTAAGCTTAAGTTTGATTGTGTTAAATCTTTTATGAATACCGATGCTTTTCACAAGTTTAGCACTAAATATGGACTAGACTCTGAGATAGTAGCCTCTTTCTGTGAATCATTTGCTACTCATGTTGACCTCCTTAAGGAGAAGTGGTTTAAATATCATCCCCCTATTAAAGAAGAAATTAAAGAACCAGTCATAGCTAAAGATGAAACTATCATTTACAATGTTGATCTAGTTGTGCCTAGTGCTTATATTGAAAAACCACCTTTCCTTGTTAGGATAAAGCATGCTAAGATATCAATTGTGGTTCGCAAAGGTAATATTAAAGCACCTAAGCCCTCTGAACAAATTAAAGTAGAACCTAGTGTTGCTATGGTTAAAGATCTCTTGGTAGAAAATATTGATAGGCATGTTATTTACTTCTGTGATGAAGCTGCTAGAATTGCCAAACCCGATGAAAAAGATAAACATAGACCCATAGTTGGCATGCATGTTGTCTCAGTTAAAATAGGAGATCATTGCTATCATGGTTTATGTGATGTGGGTGCTAGTGTGAGTGCTATTACTTTTACCTTATACCAAGAAATTATGAATGATATAGCACCCGCCGAAATAGAAGACATTGATGTTACTATTAAACTTGCTAATAGAGACACCATCACACCACTTGGGATTGTTAGAGATGTTGAAGTCTTGTGTGGGAAAATAAAATATCCTACTGATTTTCTAGTTCTTGGTTCCCCACAAGATGAATTTTTTCCCATTATCTTTGGTAGACCTTTCTTGAACACTATTAATGCTAAGATAGATTGTGAAAACAAATTGTCGGTGTTAGTTTTGGTGATGTGTCTCATGAGTTTAATTTCTCCAAGTTTGGTAGACAACCACGTAATAAAGAATTATCTAGTAAGGATGAAATAATTGGTCTTGCTTCTATTGCCGTTCCTCCTACTGATCCACTAGAACAATATTTGCTTGACCATGAAAATGATATGCACTTGCGTGAAAGAAATGAAATAGATAAAATATTCTTTGAACAAAAACCTATCCTAAAACAAAATTTGCCTATTGAAACTCTGGGAGGTCCTCCTCCACCTAAAGGTGATCCTGTGTTTGAATTAAAGCAATTTCCTGACACTTTGAAGTATGCTTATCTTGATGAGAAAAAGATATATCATGTTATTATTAGTGCTAACCTTTTAGAACATGAAGAAGAAAGATTATTAAAAATTCTGAGGAAGCACCGGGCTGCTATTGGATATACTCTTGATGATATTAAGGGCATTAGTCCCACTCTATGTCAGCACAAGATTAATATGGAACCTGATGCTAAACCCGTTGTTGATCACCAACGACGATTGAATCCTAAAATGAAAGAAGTGGTAAGAACTGAAATACTGAAGCTTCTGGAAGCAGGTATAATTTATCCCATAGCTGATAGTAGATGGGTAAGTCCCATTCATTGTGTCCCTAAGAAGGGAGGTATTAGTGTTGTTCCTAATGATAAAAATGAACTTATCCCCTAGAGAATTGTCACTGGCTATAGAATGGTAATTGATTTTAGAAAATTAAATAAAGCTACTAGAAAAGATCATTACCCTCTGCTTTCATTGATCAAACGCTAGAAAGATTATCTAAGCACACACACTTTTGTTTTCTGGATGGATATTCTGGTTTCTCTCAAATACCTGTATCACAACCTGATCAGGAGAAAACCACCTTTACTTGTCCTTTTGGAACCTATGCTTATAGACGTATACCTTTTGGTTTATGCAATGCACCTGCTACCTTTCAAAGATGTATGACTGCTATATTCTCTGATTTTTGTGAAAATATTGTGGAGGTTTTCATGGATGATTTTTTCGTTTACGGAACTTCTTTTGATGATTGCTTAAGCAACCTTGATCGAGTTTTGCAGGGATGTGAACAAACTAATCTCATCTTGAATTGGGAGAAGTGCCACTTTATGGTTAATGAAGGTATTGTCTTGGGGCATAAAATATCTGAACGAGGTATTGAGTTGGATAAAGCTAAAGTTGATGCAATTGAGAAAATGACATGTCCTAAAGATATTAAAGGTATTCGGAGTTTCCTTGGTCATGCTGGTTTCTATAGGAGGTTTATTAAAGACTTCTCTAAAATTTCTAGGCCTCTGACTAATATTTTACAAAAGGATATTCCATTTGTTTTTGACGATAATTTTGTAGAAGCCTTTGAAACACTTAAGAAAGCCTTAACTTCTGCACCTATTGTTCAACCACCTGATTGGAACTTGCCTTTTAAAATTATGTGTGATGCTAGTGATTATGTTGTTGGTGTTGTTCTAGGACAAAGAGTTGATAAGAAATTAAATGTATCCATTATGCTAGCAAAACTCTAGACAGTGCCCAAAGAAATTATGCTACTACCGAAAAAGAAATTTTAGCAGTTGTGTTTGCTTGTGATAAATTTAGATCTTACATTGTTGATTCCAAAGTTATTGTTCACACTGATCATGCTGCTATAAAATATCTTATGGAAAATAAAGATGCTAAACCTAGACTCATTAGGTGGGTTCTCTTGCTTCAAGAATTTGATTTACATATCACTGATAGGAAACGAGCTGAGAACCCCGTAGCTAATAACTTGTCTAGGTTAGAAAATATTCTTGATGACCCACTACCTATTGATGATAGTTTTCCTGATGAACAGTTAGCTACAATAAATGTTTCTCAAAACACTCCTTGGTATGTTGATTATGCTAACTACATTGTTGCTAAATATATACCACCTAGTTTCACATACCAACAAAAGAAAAAAATTCTTCTATGATTTAAGACATTACTTTTGGGATGACCCACATCTTTATAAAGAAGGTGTAGATGGTATTATTAGACGTTGTGTACCTGAGCATGAACAGGAACAAATCTACGGAAATGTCATTCCGAAGCCTATGGAGGAAATCATGCGGGAAATAGAACTGCTCACAAGGTATTGCTATCTGGTTTTTATTGGCCTACTCTCTTCAAGGATGCCCGTAAGTTTGTCTTATCTTGTGATGAATGTCAAAGAATTGGTAATATCGGTAAGCATCAGGAAATGCCTATGAATTATTCACTTGTTGTTGAACCATTTGATGTTTGGGGTTTTGACTATATAGGACCTTTTCCTTCCTCTAATGGGTATACTCATATTTTGGTTGCTGTTGATTATGTTACTAAGTGGGTAGAAGCTATTCCAACTAGTAGTGCTCATCATAACACCTCCATTAAAATGCTTAAAGAAGTTATTTTCCCGACGTTTGGAGTCCCTAGATATTTAATGACTGATGATGGTTCATTCTTTATTCATGGTGCTTTCCGTAAAATGCTTGCTAAATATGATGTTAACCATAGAATTGCATCACCCTATCATCCTCAATCTAGTGGTCAAGTTGAACTTAGCAATATAGAAATAAAATTAATATTACAAAAAAATGTCAATAGGCCCCGAAAGAATTGGTCTAAGAAACTAGATGATGCACTTTGGGCCTATAGAACAGCTTATAAAAATCCTATGGGTATGTCTCCATACAAAATGGTATATGGCAAAGCTTGTCATTTGCCGCTAGAGTTAGAACATAAAGCATTTTGGGAAATTAAAGAACTCAATTATGATTTCAAACTTGTCAGGGAAAAGAGGTTATTTGATATTAGCTCACTAGATGAATGGAGAACCCAAGCTTATGAAAATGCCAAACTGTTCAAAGAAAAAGTTAAAATATGGCATGACAAAAGAATCCAAAAGCGTGAATTCAAAGTTGGAGAATATGCTCTTTTGTACAACTCTCGTTTTAGACTTTTTGCAGGAAAGCTTCTTTCCAAATGGGAAGGACCATATATTATCGAAGAGGTTTATTGTTCTGGAGCTATCAAGATTAATAATGTCGAAGGTACTAACCGAAGGTGGTCAATGAACAAAGAATTAAACACTATATCTCAGGTACGCCTATTAATTTTGAAAGCAATATTATCCAAACCATGACACCGGAGGAACACATAAAAGAAACTGTCACAGCCCTAGATTTAGCTTGCTTTGTCATTGCATTTCATGCATGCATTTTTAAATTAAATTGAAATTGAATTGAGGATCTAGCAAGCCTTAGAAAACATTTTTCACAAAAATGACCAAGATAAAATTGCCTCAAATAACTCCAAGAAAATGTTCCTGTTGTTCTGTGAAAATATTGGAAAGAGGAAAAACCTAAACCAATATTTTTGGAATCACATAAATATATATCTTGGGCATTTGAGATAATCCAATAATTACTTGCATTGAATCTACAAATACTATAAATAATTTTATAGATCCAAGAATTCTGAAAGGTTGTAAGTGGCTCTAAATATATTCTAAGCCACATAAATATCTTCAGAAGGTTTTAAAATGATTTGGTTTTTGAATCAAGTCAAAACAAACTGAAATAAATAGAAACCAGAAACAAATAAATAGAAAACCTTACCTGGGCTTACCTGGAGTTCTGGACCTGCCCACCAGGGGTGAAGCGATAGTCTTCAACCTCTGCCAGAAGGCAGAGGCATGGCGACGCGCGCACACCCGGGGCCTCCACCTCCTCCCTGCCTGCCTGGCCCCTCCCCGACGCACCTAGACGATGCCACGCGACCCCTGGCTCTCTCTCACTCTCTGTCGGTGTCAAAACCGGCAGATCTCGATTAGGGGGTCCCGAACTGTGAGACTTGGATCAATGGTAACAAGAGACGAAGGGGACAAGGTTTTACCCAGGTTCGGGCCCTCCTATGGAGGTAATACCCTACGTCCTGCTTGATTATATTGATTGTATGGGGATTACAGAGTTGATCTACCTCGAGATCAAGTAACTAAACCCTAGATGAGTTCTCTCGTTCTACACCCTAAAACCCTCCGGCTTATATAGACGCCGGGGGTACCTAGGGCTTACACATAGTTGGTTGCACATAAAAGGGAGAAAACGTGCCTATCTACTGTCGACATCTTGGAGGACACGCCATGGCTCCTTCAAACTTCCTCCTGGGCGACCGGGCCCCTGATCTTCTAATGCTCATCGAGTGGCCCGTATAGTCCGGCCCATGAGAAACAGGTCGGCTATCCGAAGACCCCTTAAACCAGGACTCCCTCAGTAGCCCCCGGACTAGCCTCCAACGCCGAGGTATATTCGGACAGTCTTGTATGTCTTCGGCTTGCGAGGCGAGTCCCTCCATCCTTCTTGTTCGGCAGCCATCCTATCATCGGCGAAATCCCAAACGTCGCGGGATTACCGGGTTCACAGTGTTTCTTGGATTTCGCGCATCGTGGGAAGACGAGCAGTTCAGTGGCTTTTTACAAAACTACCCTTAACACAAATGAGGCACCGCCCATTTAAACAAACTGAGCCGCAGTCCAAGCCATACCTCCTTCTTCTTCTCCACCGGAAAAATCCTCCAGCGAAAAGGTCTCCATCAAAGATGACGAACGCCCCCAGTTCCTCCTCGGAACCTTACGGATCCCGTCCCGGGGATTGGACTAGCTGCTCCGTGTCGCTCTTTCGACTCCGCAACCTCGAGACCCAAGGGTACCTTCCTTCCTCAGATCTGACAGCCGTCCGCGCCGGTTTGACGTCATTCAACGGCGAGGCTCTCGCGGAGAATTTCCCCCATCCACGTAAGGGGGAGCACGTATGCTTTGTGCCATTCCTCCTGCGAGGTCTCGGGTTTCCCATTCATCCGTTCCTGAGAGGGTTACTGGTGTTCTATGGGATCCAACTCCACCACCACACCCCAGGGTCTATTCTGCATATCTCGGGCTTCGTCGCCCTTTGCGAAATGTTCCTAGGGTGTGAGGCACACTTCGAGTTGTGGAGAAAATACTTTTGTCTTGTTCCTCGCACTCGGGACAAGACAATTTTTGAGGTCGGCGGGGCCGAAGTATGTCGCATAGCGGGGACGGGGTATCCCGTGGGGACGCCAAAGGAAACCGAACTATGGACTTCGGAATGGTTTTATATTGAGGATGTCCCCTTATTTGATCCAGCTTGGAGGGGTCTGCCCGAATACTCCGATGCCCCCTTGAAGAAGAGGTACAACTGGCGCCCGAAGAGCCTGTCCCAACAAGACAGCGTTGAGGTGCAGCGCTTAGCAGCTCGTGTGAGGATACTAGCCCATCATAAGCTGACCATGATAGATGTCATGGCCGCCGCCATCTCCTGGTGCGTCCAACCCCTTCAACAGAGGATACACCCCTTGTGGTGTTACAACGGGACAAGCGATACTACTCGCTCCCAAAAACTGGATCCTGCCAATCAAACGGCAATGGCCGCCGCACTTGCCGACCTATACAAAGGAGAGCAAGAAGATTTCATTCAGCGATCGACCAAAGAGGGATACTCAAGCCATAATCCCATCGAGTGGGTGAGCCTTTCAATCCCGTGACCATAGTTCGGATTCTCAATTTGTCCCTTCTTGACCGAAGTCTTTTATTTTCATGCAAGCAGGAATGGAGGAGCTTTATCGAGACAGTCAATTGTCCGGCCCCTCAGCCCGAAGACTATTCCCGTGATGACGATCCGGGCTATCATGAAGACCCAGACCTGTCAATTGAACTTGAAGACGGGGTTTTCTACCAAGAGGGCCTTGACGGCTCCAAGGTGGCCATTATCGTCGATTATCCTGGGTCCTTCCCTTCTCCTGCGACAAGCAAGAAGAAGAAAACATCCCGCAAAAGGCAAGTGTCCTCCACTAGCCCTAACTTTCCGGCTTCTACACCAAAACGCCGTAGATCCGCGCGACATACACCGGCAGCGGCGGCAGCGCCCGGACTGGAAAGCAACAAGGATCCGGCAAATGAGCCGATCGCGGGGGCGAGTGTGCCTACGAGTTCATCCCAAAGGTATTTCGCTTAATCGCTTGATTTAGTATCATGATTTGATAAGGTCTGACAAGAGACCATTTTGCCAAAATATTCAGGCAAAGGGTTCGGCCGTCATCCGCTGAGGACGTCGCCAGGACGTCCGGCGGTGCTCAAGATTCTAGGCCTTCCGCCCATGCCGATCCTGCCGCGGGAGCCCCCACCGTCAATCCCGTCCCAGCCGATTCTAGTGACGCCATATCTGTCACCAAATCAGAGGTTGGGAGCGCTATGCATCATTGGCGGCGACGAGAAGCATTGCGTCATCCGGCCTTTTCCGAACAAGAGTTCGGTGCTCTGCGCACGGCGGATGCACACCTCAGGGCCGCCCGAGCTGGGTTCGGGGAGGCTGTAAAGTTGATATCGTACAGCCTGCACGTAAGTAGTTGTTTGTTAAAGTCCGAACACTTGTGTAGACTCAGTAGCCCCCGAGCCTTAAATTGGTCGGTACGACCGAATTAAGGATCCCCGTACTAATTGACTGGTAATGTAGGCATCGAAGCAGCAGTGCAAGCAACTGGCCAAGGAACTGGAAGCCAGCCGAACACAGGTCGAATCTGTGAAGGCTGAACTGGAGCAAGTGAAGAGCTTTACTCGGGAGGCACACGGTTAGTATATATATTCTGCTGATTTTTAGTATATCCCCATGCTTACGCAAGGGTACGATGTAGCAGCTGAATCAATAGGGCAATTACAAAAAGATTTGGATGTAGCCCGAGAATCTCAGCAATATGCCGAGTCCCAGCTAGAAGCTGGCCATCGCGTTTTACAACGTCATCTTGAAGAGAAGAACCGCCTGAAGGAGGAGAATAGACAACAAGCCGAACAGATTGAGAGCTTAAAGGCTCAATTGGCCCAGGCCCAAGGAGAAAACCAGAATCTACAGAGAGGCATGTTCGGTAAGTGTGATTTTAACATCGGAAAGTATCTCTTATAAGTGATGTGTGATACGCATGCCGTGACTCATATGCAGGTCTATTGTCCGGGTGACCCGAAGAGGAAATCGGATCCTACCAGGGGAATCTGCTGAAGGAGCTGTCCGCCCTTCATGAGCGGGCTCGGAAGGCCATGAAAAGCATGGTGAAGGCACTATGGCCTGCCGAGCAACCACCGAAGGGGATGACCGAACTAATCGATCGCTTCAAGGGAGCCCAAGCTATGTTCGAGCTGTGGAAGACATCAGCTTGTCGGGAGGGAGCGCGAGAGGCGTGGGCGATGATTAAGACCCCCTATACCGGACTTGACCCCGAGCGTATGGCTCAGGTTGGGCCAGTAGGGTCAGACGGACAAGAAGTGCCGCTCCACCTGGTTTACGACCAGGTGATGCCTGCCGCCCGTCTCTCACAAGAAGATTGCTCCCTGGATACCATCATCGATAATCTCGATCAACAGCCAGATGTAAGATCATATGTAGCTATGTACTGTATAATCGAAGGGTTGCTCCATCTGTGTTGTACACTTTGTCTTAACCGGCCATCGGCTTCAGCCTCCCGCACTAAGAGCTTGGGAGTGTTCCTTGTAAACTATCACCATAGGGGAGGGAATTATGTTCGGGGAACCAGGCAATCCGGCCATGTGGTGCGAATGGACAGAAAGCACACAGGGAGATATGTTATATTACTGCTTAGCGTAAGAAACATCTTCCGAAGAAAATAGTACCCCCATCGATACCTTTCTTTAGGGTTCTACGTAAATCGTAGAAAAAAGGCCGTATACTGTTAGTATGCGGCCAAGGGCTTGTGTGAGGGCAGAAGCCCGAATAATGGTCATGATGACCATGGTTGAATCCGTCCTAGCCGATCAATTGTCTACTAAAGATAGCTAGCTTTTGGCTTCACCCGTCTGAGGTACGTATCCGGATAACCCGGTCGTAACAATCGCAGAGGTGCTCCCTTTACCCTCTAGCCGAACAATCGGGAACGTAGAGGGTAAGCACAGGAGCAAGGCAACCCAGCTTGGCAAATTCTTAGTTCGAATTGATGCATAAGATGGCGTAAAAAATGACAAGGAAAGTATGCGTACACAATAAATGTGCATAAGTGCTTATAACATAAAAGCATTGGCTTCGGAAAAGAAGCCCCCGGGTACTGTGTTCGGATTTAG
Organism: Elymus sibiricus; assembly: GCA_039707655.1. NCBI lineage: Eukaryota > Viridiplantae > Streptophyta > Magnoliopsida > Poales > Poaceae > Elymus > Elymus sibiricus. Next base: position 296,264,387 of record CM077675.1, on the reverse strand, counting down.
CACTTAAAAGGTGTAGGCCGAAAAGCATTAGCACAGGATCGGTCGAACCGAACATAGAGTTGGGAAGAAAAAGAATGCAACCCTGCCAGAAATCAAGGTGGGAGGGAGAAGAAATAACAAAGAAAAGAAAGAAAGGAGAAGGGTAAAAAGTATGACAACACCGGTCTAGCCGTAGAAGCGCCGAAGACGAGCTGCGTTCCATGGGTTTGGTTCAAGGCGGTTGTCCTACGGGTTCCGAAGATGGTAAGCCCCTCCTGTGCGTACCTCGTCGATGATGAAGGGGCCTTCCCATTTGGGCTTGAGTTTATGCTTCTGCTTCTCTGGGAGTCGTAAGATTAGTTCGCCCACGTTGTATGCTTGTGCCCTGACCTCCCTGCTCTGGTAACGCCGGGCCTGCTGCTGATAAAAGGTAGAACGAGCCCGAGCTATGTCACGCTCCCCTTCCAAGGCGTCCAAGTCGTCCTGCCGATCTAACTCGGCCTCTCTTTCCTCGTACATGCGCACTCTTGGTGCATCGTGAATGATATCACAAGGAAGAACCGCTTCGGCCCCGTAGACCATGAAGAACGGTGTGTATCCCGTTGATCTATTCGGGGTGGTGCGCAAGCCCCATAGAACGGAGTCGAGCTCCTCTACCCAATGACAATCGGACTCTAGAAGAGACCGGACCAAACCTGGCTTGATGCCGCTCATTATGAGGCCGTTTGCTCGTTCGACTTGTACATTAGTCTGTGGGTGATAAACCGATGCGTAATCGAGCTTGATGCCCATCTTTGCGCACCAGTCTTTGACCTCCTGGGCCGTGAAATTGGATCCGTTATCAGTTATTATACTGTGCGGGACACCGTAACGGTGTACCACGCCGGATATAAAGTCGATTACTGGTCCGGATTTGGCTGATTTTACAGGTTTAGCCTCTATCCATTTGGTGAACTTGTCGACCATGACCAGCAAGTATTTATTTTTCTTGGTCCCCCCTTTAAGTGGTCCGACCATGTCCAGCCCCCAGACCGCGAAGGGCCAGGTGATCGGAATAGTCCGAAGAGCTGTTGGGGGCATGTGACTTTGGTTTGCGAAAAGTTGACACCCCACGCAATATTTGACAAGTGACTGGGCGTCCGCCCGAGCTGTAGGCCAAAAGAACCCAGCCCGGAAGGCCTTGCTTACTAAGGCTCTTGCTGCGGCGTGGTGACCGCCCATCCCTGCGTGGACTTCGGCTAATAGCTGCCGCCCTTCTTCCTCAGGTATGCACCGTTGTAGTACTCCGGTGGTGCTCTTCTTGTATAACTCTCCTTCGTGTACCTTGAAGGCTTTGGAGCGCCGAACTATGCGCCGCGCCTCCGTCTGATCGTCGGGGAGTTCTTTGCGAAGGAGGTAGGCGAGGAAGGGCTCGGTCCATGGCGCAATTACTGCCATGACCTCGTGAGCCGAGGGCGTTTCGTCCATGACGGAGCCGCCGATGATTTGATCGTCAGGTTCGTTTACAGGGGGAAAAACCTTGTCCGCACTGGATGGATCGGCGTCCTCTTGATCTGGCCAAACCACAGATGGCTTAAAGAGCCGTTCCAGAAAAGTGTTTGGTGGGACAGGATCGTGTTTGGCTCCTATGCGAGCCAGTATATCGGCAGCTTGGTTGTCGTCTCTAGCGACGTGGTGAAATTCCAGCCCCTCGAACTGTGCGGATATCTTGAGGACAACGTTTCTATATGCCGCCATCTTTGGATTCTTAGCATCGAACTCACCGTTGACTTGAGAGATGGCCAGATTGGAATCTCCCCGTACCTCCAGCCGTTGTATGCCCATTGAGGCTGCCATCCGAAGACCGTGCAAGAGGGCTTCGTATTCGGCTGCATTGTTGGAGTCGGCATACATGATCTGTAACACGTATCGAACGTTGTCACCTGTGGGGGATGTGAGAACAACTCCAGCCCCCAGTCCGGCCAAAGTTTTGGATCCATCAAAGTACATCGTCCAATGGGAGTATGTACTATATTCTCTGGGGAGTTCGGCTTCTGTCCATTCGGCGAGGAAATCTGCTAATACCTGAGATTTAATAGCTCGGCTTGGTTTGTAGGTAATCTCAAAAGGAAGGAGCTCGATCGCCCATTTGGCTATGCGGCCGGTGGCGTCCCTGTTATTGATTATATCATTCAGGGGTACTTCGGATGCCACCGTAACCGAACACTCTTGGAAGTAGTGTCTTAGCTTCCGTGATGCCATAAATACTGTATAGGCTATCTTCTGATAGTGCGGGTATCGGGACTTGCATTGCGTTAGTACTTCTGACACGTAATAGACCGGCCTCTGTATATGGAATTTGTGTCTCTCCTCCTCTTGTTCGATGACGAGCACCGCGCTAACGACTTGGTTGGTGGCCGATATGTATAATAACATGGGCTCACCAGCGCCTGGTGCTGTGAGTATGGGGTTGCTTGCCAGGAGTGTCTTAATTTCTTCTAACGCAGCCTTTGCTTCATCGGTCCATTCAAAATTCTTGGTCCGTTTCAGCAACTTCTACAGTGATAAGGCTTTTTCACCGAGGCGGGAGATAAAGCGACTTAATGCCACCACGCAGCCCGCCAATCTTTGGACATGCTTTAGCTCTGTAGGAACAGCAAGTTCGGATAAGGCGCGAATCTTGGCCGGATTCGCTTCTATTCCTCTATGGGAAACGATGAATCCGAGCAATTTACCAGCGGGAACGCCGAATACACACTTCTCCGGATTGAGCCGAATATCGTATTCGCGTAGGCTGGCAAAGGTTTGCCTTAAATCGTCGATCAGATTGCTAACGTGTTTGGTTTTAATGACCACATCGTCCACGTACGCCTCGACTGTTTTGCCAACCTGTTTTTCGAGACAGGTCTGGATCATGCGCTGGTATGTAGCCCCGACGTTCTTTAGCCCGAAAGGCATTGTGTTGAAGCAAAACGGCCCATAAGGGGTGATGAATGCGGTTGCCGCTTGATCGGATTCCTTCATTTTAATCTGATGGTACCCAGAATAAGCATCGAGGAAACACAGCGAGTCGTGTCCGGCTGTGGCGTCAATAATCTGGTCTATTCGTGGTAGAGGGAAAGGGTCCTTGGGGCAAGCCTTGTTGAGGTCTTTAAAGTCGACACATAGCCGCCAGGATTTATCTTTCTTTGGTACCATAACCAGGTTTGCCAACCATTCGGGGTGCTTAATGTCCCGAATGAATCCGGCCTCTAGCAATTTAGCCAGTTCTTCACCCATAGCTTGTCGTTTGGGCTCGGAGAAGCGGCGCAGAGTCTGCTTTACGGGCTTAAAGCCTGCGATGATGTTCAGACTATGTTCTGCCAGCCGTCGTGGGATGCTGGGCATATCGGAAGGGTGCCGGGCGAAGATGTCCCAGTTTTCTTGTAAGAAAGCTCGCAGCGCTTCGTCCACTACGGGATCGAGCTGAGCTCCGATGGACGCTGTCTTGTTGGGGTCCGTCGGGTGTACCTGAAATTTAATGATTTCCTTTGCCAGCTTAAAGGACGTTGATTTGGGCCTCTTGCTGAGGGTCACATCATCTTTGTCCACTGTTGACCGAAGTGCGGTCAGCTCCTCTGCAGCAAAGGTCTCAGCTAGAGCCTCGAGGGCAAGCGCCGTTGTTTTGTTTTCGGCCCGCAGGGCTATGTTCGGGTCACCAGCAGCTGTGATTACTCCGTTTGGTCCTGGCATCTTAAGTTTCATATACCCATAATGTGGTATAGCCTGGAATTTTGCGAAGGCGTCACGTCCCAACAGGGCGTGGTAGCCACTGGGGAAGGGCACGATGTGGAAGAGAAGTTCTTCAGATCGGTAGTTATCGGGCGTGCTGAACACTATGTCCAGGGTGATACATCCTGAACAACGCGCCTCCCTCCCCGGGATTATTCCTCGGAAAGTTGTGTTGCTATGCTCGACGCGAGATCGGTCAAACTGCATTTTTTCTAGAGTATCCTCATAGATTAGGTTTAACCCACTGCCGCCGTCCATTAGCACTTTGTGTAATCTGAAGCCATCAATGACGGGGTTCAGGACTAATGCGGCCGGTGAATGACCGGGAAGAATGGCTGGTCGGTCAGCATCTCCGAAGGTGATGGGTATATCTGCCCATGCACTTGTTGCTGCCACGTGATATACATGTTCGAGTTCTTTAAGAGCTCTTTTCCTCCTGTTCCTTGAAGGGAATGTTTCGTAGATCGTCAGGACTTCGGTGTTATATTCCGATGGGGTTGTAGAGCGCCGATTAGACGGTGATGCCTCAAGAATGGCTTCACCACTTTTTGCGATCTGCCTGACGACCCAGCAAGTTCTAAGGAGGTGAGTCGGAGCTGTGTTCAGCAAAACGGAGTGTATAGGGCAGGGCTTGTCCAGTAGTCCGTCCAGGACAGTACTGACCCCTGAAAGGGGCCTGTTCCACTTTTTGGCGGGCTCAAGTTTGGCTGGCCGGTTCGGAGGTATCCTCTTGTACCGATTTCCTCCAGGGTATTCGGTAGGGATTGGTTCCGAAAATAGCCGCTCAGTTTGCCAAGCACTTTCCATGGCACAATACTTCTGTACCAAGTTTGACAGTTCGGCAAAGTCAATAATGTGTCGCCGCGCCAGGGCATTGAGGATCCCCTTGTCGTGGCAATTACGTTTGAAGGTTGCCATTACATCTCGATCACTAAGGCCCCGTACTTTGTTTCGGGCGAGTAGTAGTCTGGCTCAGTAATGATGGACCGACTCCCCTGATAAATGTACGATGTCCGGTAAGTCCGAAGACTTGGGCTCTGGTGCGATGCTCGAGTCATCGGCTTGGGAGGTGGGTGGGAGAAGGTTTGACTCCACGCCACGATGGGAGTTCGGAATCGCTGATTCCGAACTGTGTGACAGATCAGGGACCGACACCGGACTGTTTCCGGAGCGAACGCTAGAGTCCGGGTTGCAAGCAAGGTCTCGGTGATCGGAGACTGGGGTATAAACCGTTTTTAATTCCGGTAGCTGGGAAGTCGAGCCCCCCGCTGGACACTCGACGGTGGCGACAAGGTGGGTGACCGTGGGGACGTGAATTTCCCTGTCGTCGGGTTTAAGCCCGAGCCGGTCATAGACCGGGGTCTGGTCGTCGGCCATTCGCATAGTCTCCATCCGATCAAACAACTCGTTGAGAAACGAGGCGATGGTGGGATGCGTGTCGCTGAAGCGAGTGGGGTCGCTATGCGGCGTCGCAGTTCCAGAGTCGCGTGAGAGCGTTCTCGGATTCTGTTCAACCATAGTAGATCCGGTAGCGATAACCGGACCGGGTGGTCCATACGGTCCGGAGATAGAAACTTCATCTCCGGAGACGAGGCCCAATGTCTTCGGCGCCGAGGCGTCGGGATCTGCGGGCTTCCCCGTAAGGGTCATGGATTCCGTCAGTATGAGTTCTCCCCGGGAATCGGCTGAGAACTCTAGGGTTTCGAACCTGATCCCTTGGTCGGGGGGAAAGTGTCCGATCTGGCATGGATGGCCGATCGGGTAAGCGCGCGACGAGATGTCGCCACTCGCGCGGATCTGGCCCGGGGCAAGAGTCCCCGGGGCACAGGTTTCGCTGTTGATGACAAGGCGAGCCATCGATTCCTTCTGGCGATCACAGCAGAACTCTGAATGAAAGCACCAATGTCGGTGTCAAAACCGGCAGATCTCGGGTAGGGGGTCCCGAACTGTGAGACTTGGATCGATGGTAACAAGAGACGAAGGGGACAAGGTTTTACCCAGGTTCGGGCCCTCCTATGGAGGTAATACCCTACGTCCTGCTTGATTATATTGATTGTATGGGGATTACAGAGTTGATCTACCTCGAGATCAAGTAACTAAACCCTAGATGAGTTCTCTCGTTCTACACCCTAAAACCCTCCGGCTTATATAGACGCCGGGGGTACCTAGGGCTTACACATAGTCGGTTGCACATAAAAGGGAGAAAACGTGCCTATCTACTGTCGACATCTTGGAGGACACGCCATGGCTCCTTCAAACTTCCTCCTGGGCGACCGGGCCCCTGATCTTCTAATGCTCATCGAGTGGCCCGTATAGTCCGGCCCATGAGAAACAGGTCGGCTATCCGAAGACCCCTTAAACCAGGACTCCCTCACTCTCCCCATGCTCCTCCCCCTCCTCTGCTCTCTCTCTCTCTCTCTCTCTCTCTCTCTCTCTCTCTCTCTCTCTCGCCCACCCGAGAGCAGCCGCCAACACCTGTCGCCATGGCCGTGGCCACTGACCTCGCCAAGACCCGTAGCCGTGTCCAGAAGCTCCGGGCCGTCGTCATCGTCTTCTCCACCGAGCTGAGCAAAGCCGGAGGCACTGCATCATCGCCATCGACCCGTTGCCACCGAGATGTTGTGATGCCATGTTGTATCTACGCATATCGTGCATATTGCGTGTATGTTTGAAATGCATTGGTATGTGTGGGATTTGACACCTAGTCGTATGCCTATGGTAGCCTTCTCTACAGGGAAATGCCTCTTTGTGCTTCCGTTGAGCCCTGGTAGCTTGCTACTGCTCTGGACACATTGATTGACCGGCATGTATCCTTCTTTGCTGTTGTGTCTGTCCCTTCGGGGAAATGTCACGCGGTGTAATGGTGATGACCGACACCTGCATTGCTGGGTTATGTATGCATACAGGGACATGCATACATAACCGTGGGGATTACCGTGCGTGAGGCCCCAAAGGCGCAAACGGTCCCGGCCAAAGTAAGGTGGTAGCCGTGGGGATTACCGTGCGTGAGGCCCCAAAGTGATATGATGTGTTACATGCTAGACTTCTATGGCTTAGGATCGGGGTCCCGACAGAAACCTTCCGGAACACTCCAGAATCCTGAAAAAGAGGAGGTACATGATACGGTAAGTAAACGGACTCCGAAAAATCCGCAAAAATATTTTCTGTTAGTTTTGGAATATTACAAAAATTAGGAAAATAAGAAATAAACAGGAAAGCAACCGAGGTGAGCACGATACACCAGGGCGTGCCTGCCCTCCCTGGCGCGCCCTGGTGGGTTGTGCCCCCCTCGGGCACCTTCCCAACTCGGTTTTCCTTCCATATTATTGCTTCCCAAGATAAATAAATCTTTATATATACCCCCGATTGATTTGACCACCGCAGCGCAGAAAAATTCTCTGTTCTTGTTTCGTGTTGTTTTCTCGTCAGATCTAGATCTCCATGGCTCCACCAAGCTCCTCCAAGGACAAGTTCTTCGAGAAGGTCATCAACCCGTACTTGTCGGAGGTGATGAAACACCCTCAAGCCATTGAGATGCGTGAGGGGGTGCTCCACATCCGATATGTTCAGGGGCCCAAGAGGACGGGAAGCATGGAGGCCAGGCTCGAGGCGGTGGAACAAGACATCTTCAAGTGCCAAGGGATGGTAGAGCGTTGACTTAGTGCCAATCACTCCATGATCATAGAATTCACCCGTGACCACATGGTGGATGGCCGGTCCATGAAGGACATCGTCTTCACCTTCAACGAGCAAATCAATTTTCTGCAAAGTCAAATCTATGATCTTCAAAACCAAGTTTTTGAGTATGAAGCAAGATTTAAAGGTATGAGTTTAGCTGCCAGTTGCAGGACTCGGGAGACTCGTGCATCATCTTTTGATGGTGAGCCCTTGCCCTGGAAGCTAGAGGACAAACCTACCACTTCATCACCACCACCTTCATCATCTCCACCACCAAAAGAGACTTGAGTACACGGGTATGGGCACTCCCCTTGGCTTGTGCCAAGCTTGGGGGAGATGCCACGGTATCGTATCACCATCACTTTTATTTACATTTAGCTATTTTAGTTCGATCCTTAGCTCTTTCGTGACCTAGTTGAATAAAAGTTTAGTATGATCTATTTTCGAATGCTAGTTTCGTGATCTATCTATGTAATCGAGTGAGAGTTATATAATAAAGTTTAGTTTGAGTTTTGCTTCTTTAATTTCTTGTTGCAATCAAAATAAAAAGGAAATAAATGAAAAGGATCATATGCTAATCTTATGGTAAGTAATGACATCACATAAGGAAAAGTATAAGTGGTAAAATTTATTGGAGATTGACAAACATAGCATTGGTCAATGATGCAATTCATGAAATAATTAATAAGGGAAGAGAAGATTCACATGCAAATACACTATCTTGGACATCTTTTATGATTGTGAGCCCCCATTAAATATTATATGCCCAAATTGTTGACGTTGGACAAGGAAAACAACGTAATGATTTATGTTTGTTCATATTCACATAGAAGTTATATTGTCATAGATCCTTCAACATGTGGTGCTTGCTCAATATCTTTGCTAGCCAAAAATTCCGCACTAAGTAGAGATACTACTTGTGCATCCAAAAACCCTAAACCCAAACTCATGTTTTGAGAGTCCACCATACCTACCTATGGATTGAGTAAGATCCTTCAAGTAAGTTGTCATCGGTGCACTAAGGCAATAAAAATTGCTTCTAAATGTGTTTGATCAATTAGTGTAAGAGAAAATTGAGCGTTGTACAAACTTGTGATGGCAAATTAATAAAAGCGACGGACTGCATAATAAAGGTTGCTATCATAAGGGGCAATATAACGTGACGTTCTTTTGCATTAAGGGATTTGGCATACAAACCAAAAAGCGCATGACAACCTCTGCTTCCCTCTGTGAAGGGCCTATCTTTTACTTTTATGTATTTACTTTTATGCAAAAGTCAAAGTATTCTTCCCTATTCCTTTTTACCTTTTCTTTTTGCAAGCATCATGTGGTGAGGAAAGATCTAGGCACATATATCGAGTTGGATATGAGTGATTATGAGTTATTATTGTTGACATCACCCTTGAGGTGAATACGTTGGGAGGCAAAACTATAAGCCCCTGTCTTTTTATGTCTCCGGTTGAAACTTTTTGCTCATGGGTATGCTGTGAGTGTTAGCAATCATAGAAGATTAAATGATGGTTGAGTATGTGGACTTGCCAAAAGGCTCCGACACGAGGCCCTTCCTGAAAATATGATTAATTGTAGTTGCAAAGTTGACTGAGAACATAGTTTGTTGGTTTTCAATAAGGTTTATGCTTTATGCTTCTATGTTGTGATGAATTGTTACTTGTTCATGAGAAGTTATATGATGAAGTTATATAATAAAAGTTATATGAAAAAGTCCTATGACAAAGTTTGTTGCTGCTATGATAATAAGCATGATCCTACTATGTCCGTATTTTGTTTTTAACGACACCTCTCTCTCAAACCATGTGGACATGTTTTTCGATATCGGCTTTCGCTTGAGGACAAGCGAGGTCTAAGCTTGGGGGAGTTGATACGTCCATTTTGCATCATGATTTCCTATTGTTATTTATAATGTTTTTATGCATAATAATGATTTATGGAGTAATTCTAATGCCTTTTCTCTCATAATATGCAAGATTTACACAAAGAGGGAGAATGCCGACAGCTGGAATTCTGGACCTGAAAAAGCATGTCGGAGACACCTATTCTGCACATCTCCAAATAAGCTGAAACTTCACGGAGAATTATTTTGGAATATATAAAAAATACTGGAGCAATTAACTACCGGAGGGGGGCCACCTGGTGACCGCAAGACACCAGGGCGCGCCAGGCCCCCCAGGCGCGCCCTGGTGGGTTGTGGCCAGCCCGGCCCACCTCTAGTGCCCATCTTCTGGTACTTAAGGTCTTTTGACCTAGAAAAAATCAAGAGGGGACTTTTGGGACGGAACGCCGCCATCTCGAGGCGGAACTTGGGCAGGAGCACTTTTGCCCTCCGGCGGAGCGATTCCGTGGGGGAACTTCCCTCCCGGAGGGGAAATCGAAGCCATCGTCATCACCAACAACCCTCTCATCTTTGGGAGGCCAATCTTCATCAACATCTTCAACAACACCATCTCCTCTCAAACCCTAGTTCATCTCTTGTGTTTAATCTTTGTACCGGAACCTCAGATTGGTACCTGTGGGTGACTAGTAGTATTGATTACATCTCGTAGTTGATTACTATATGGTTTATTTTGTGGAAGATTATATGTTCAGATCCATTATGCTATTTAATACCCCTCTGATCTTGAGCATGAATATCATTTGTGAGTAGTTACCTTTGTTCTTGAGGTCATGGGAGAAGTCATGTTGCAAGTAATCATGTGAAGTTGATATGTGTTCGATATTTTGATGATATGAATGTTGTGATTCCCTTAGTGGTGTCATGTGAACGTCGACTACATGGCACTTCACCATCTTTGGGCCTAAGGGAATGCATTGTGGAGTAATTATTAGATGATGGGTTGCTAGAGTGACAGAAGCTTAAACCCTAGTTTATGTGCTATTTCGGAAGGGGCTGATTTGGATCCAAATGTTTAATGCTATGGTTAGATTTTATCTTAATACTTTTCTCGTAGTTGCGAATGCTTGCGAGGGGGTTAATCATAAGTGGGAGGTTTGTTCAAGTAAGAACATCACCCAAGCACCGGTCCACCCACATATCAAATTATCAAAGTAGCGAACGCAAATCAAACCAACATGATGAAAGTGACTAGATGAAATTCCCGTGTACCCTCAAGAACGCTTGCTTATTATAAGAGACCGTTTTGGCCAGTCCTTTGCCCCAAAAGGATTGGGCTATCTTGCTGCACTTTATTCACCATTACCGTTACTTGCTCGTTACCAATTATCTTGCTATCAAACTACCCGTTACCTACAATTTCAGTGCTTGCAGAAATTACCTTCCTGAAAACCGCTTGTCATTTCCTTCTGCTCCTCGTTGGGTTTGACACTCTTACTTATCGAAAGGACTACGATTGACCCCTTATACTTGTGGGTCATCATCCCGCGAGATGGATAGGGCCTTTGGTAGGACAACTGATTCTTGATGTAGGACTCGTGTCCGTCAAGATGTTATTTGGACACATCCCCCACTCCAATATGAAGCAAGCATCTCCTGATGGGTGACTTCCCGAGCACAAACTAATATCATTTTTTATCCCAACACAAATACATGGTTGTAAGCATTAAGACCTCATCCCCGTATCTTCCTTTTATTATAAGTGATTAAATCACTATTTGTAACACCCCAAAAATTTAACCATGTTTTATTAATCAAAAAATTTGCCAGGAAATTAAATTTTTATTTTCTGGATCATCTATTGATTTCAGGATCACTCCTTTCTTCTGAGTTGTGGAGTTTTCCCTCCAAGTAGAAACTTTTCAAAAATGTTTTTGGACTTGAGTGCCTACTCAAGAACATTTCATTTTTATTATATGTGATCAATGGAAATATTTCTATAATTATTCTCCCAAGCTTTATTTCTTTTAAAAGGGCCTTTCATAATTTTAAGAGCCTCATTTGCACTGCAACCATTTGATAACTTCTTTTAAAAATTCCACAAAAATTTGGGGATGACATGTGATGTTCCTGGATCACTTTTATGCAAAAACCCAGCTTGGGGTTTTGAAAAAGTTGAGCAAACCATCCACATTTGTATCCTGGTCCCGTTTGGTAGTTTGTACTGCAACCCCATTTTATCTTGCCCTATTGCTCACGAGATTTTTCCTACTTGAATTTTACCCTACCAAACCCTTAAGTCCAGGAGATCAGATCCATTAGAAGATTTTAAGCACATGCAATAATGGCCTTTATTCTCTGTCCAGAACTATAGATTTGCAAAACTTGCACTAACAAGTTTCTGTTTTGCCCAAACCAACCATGCCATCATACTTAGCATCCAAAGAGACCACAAACTGGAGATTTTGGTGACCAGCAGGATGCACTAGATGCCCTTGGCATTTCATCAAGCAGGTAAGGTGCATGGCCAGATTTGGCATGCTCTTAAACTTGCATTATGAAAGTGCTCAACTGGCCAAACCAGCATGTCCAACAGTACTATAGCAACCACACCAGTGAGCTTGTTGTGTTTCAGCTTAACCCAAGGTTCCTAGGTGGTGCTGGCATTTCGTCAAGCAGGTGCCGTGCGCGCCCAGAGCGCGAGCAGGGCGCGCCAACTGCAGACAGCGCATCCGAGCCGCCGCGTCTCACCCCCCTCCCCCGCGTGGCCTTGCCCTTATCCGCTCGAAGGGCCGTGCAGGACCACCAGACCGCCTCACCCTGCCCACTAGCGTCAAACGACCGTCGCCTGACTCGCCACAGCGCCGCCGCAGCGAGCCCTTGGCGGCAAGCCTACGGCCGATGCCGTTCCTGCCATGAAAGCGCCGCCCCAGCCACCCCGGCACGCCAGCTGCCCCAGGAACAGGCCGATCTCATCCACGGGCTCGTCCTCTAGCTTCTGTCGCCGCCACGTCGCCCGCAAGCCACTGTCGCCGGAGTTATCCGCTACCGCCGCGGAACCGCCATACTCCGCCTATAAATAGCCCCTAGAGACCCCGTGAGCTCGTCAGCATACTCAGTCAAGCCATAGGTAGCTCTCCCTTGCTCCAATTTAGCCGGACGCCGTCGTCTCCCTCACCTCCGGTAGCTTCGGCCGCCGACGTCCCTCGGCAAAATTGGTCGCAGCCAGGGCCTCCCTCGTCTTCCCCTCGCCGCAGTAGCTTACCCTCGACCCCACGGAGCCACCCCACCTCTCAGCGTCGACTGGGAATCGCCCTAGACCGAATCCCATCTAACCAGCAAAATCATCGCCGCCTCGGAGCTCGCCGCCGGCGAATCTCTCCAAATCCCCGGTCGTGGCGACCACCTGGAGGACCACCTCGAAGTGGTGGATCCATTCCCAACCATAGGAGGACCCTAGGAGCCTCCGTACGCCGGCGACGATCGCCGGAGACGCGACCCGTCTCTGCCGCAGAAGGAGGGAGGGAAGGGGCGACTGGTCAAACCTGACCAGTGGGCCCGATGGACCCACTGTCAGTGACCCAGTGACGCCCCGCGCTGGCTCAAGTTATAGCGTAAACCCCAAAGTACGTCTTCTCCTCCTCGAAAGCGTATTCTTATACGAACCGTTTTCTTTTCTAATTAATTTAAAAATCAGATTTTGACCTAAACTTTGACGGGTCATATCTTTTAAACCACAATTGCAAATGAATTGATTCTTTTTCTATTGTCACTCAAATTTAACCTAGTTTATTTTCATATTTATTTGAAAATTTTCCAAGACAACTTTTTGCACTGTTTTTGAATTGCGTGTTGATTCAAATACTTTTCAAAATAGGAAATGGAGAGAGATAAAAACTTTCCAAAGTTTTGAAGTGCTCATCACCTACCTACACATGGAAGGCAAGCATTCTGAACCCTGGCATAATATGTGTTGTGTGTTGTTTGATGTGACTACAACACCAAGTTGACATGAAGTATGCGTTATTTCATGTGATGAGGTGATCACGTTTACTAATGCATGATGATAATTCCTTGCTGTTGGAATTGATATGCTTGTGGCAGTATTCACCCTCGTATGCCTTTCATGCCTACCGGAAGGAATCCGGGAAAGTCTCTGTCTTGGGTAGACACGAGGTTGTCACTGATATTTCATTGAGACGAGTATATTCAGTAAGGCAGGGTGAGGTATGATGAGTGGTGATTCTGTCTGTTGTTGTGGAATATATATTTGTTATGCTAATCATGCAGGAAACACTTTAACCTCCTGAGTCGACCGTAGATCGAGTCTTGTGCCAGTAACCTCCACACATGCTTCGTGCTACCACTTGTCCCTGCCTCAGGTAGGGTACGGTTCAGTAAGTTGTCAACCCCTTTCTTAGCACACACCGTACAGAGAGGCCATGGTGGAAGATACCGGCTGCATCCGGTAGGCATGCCACCTGGTCCGGGGGCATGGGTGTTTCCGGTTGGAGCCGAGGGGGTAGCTCCCCTAGTTTGCGCGCGTTATAAATTTTGTGATCCCATGCTAGTCGAGGTTGTAGCCTCCCCACTTAGAGTTTTGCTTAACGGGTGTCGTGGGTGATTCCAGACACCGGTAAGTTAAGCTGGTGTGTGCGGGTCAGGTGTGTTTTCAATTAAAAGACCGTAAGCGGAATTAGTCCCGGTGGACTAAAGGAATCCGTTACTTGTGGGTAAAGAGTACACCCTCTGTAGAGTTTATATCTATTCGAATAGCCGTGTCCGCGGTTAAGGACTACAGTCTGGGATGGGTCAAGTGTCGGTCTTAGTGTCGGTCTTCGGAGGAAAACTTCTAAACCAGAACATTAACCATGACGTGTGACAAATGATGATTATGATTATTATTATTATTGTGGACTAACCATTTATATTATTTGAATTATTGAGTATCCCCTGGGATGGTTCTACCTCCTGGATATTCATTGTGATTACTCTTATATAAGCCCTTTATGTGGTGTCGCTCAGACGCCCGACTGTGGCATGCTTGTTATTTATTTTCCTTATAAGCCCTTTATGTGGTGTCGCTCAGACGCCCGACTGTGGCATGCTTGTTATTTATTCTCTTTATAAGCCCTTTATGTGGTGTCGCTCAGACGCCCGACTGTGGCATGCTTGTTATTTATTTTCCTTATAAGCCCTTTATGTGGTGTCGCTCAGACGCCCGACTGTGGCATGCTTGTTATTTATTCTCTTTATAAGCCCTTTATGTGGTGTCGCTCAGACGCCCGACTGTGGCATGCTTGTTATTTATTTTCCTTATAAGCCCTTTATGTGGCGTCGCTCAGACGCCCGACTGTGGCATGCTTGTTATTTATTCTCTTTATAAGCCCTTTATATGGTGTCGCTCAGACGCCCGACTGTGGCACGCTTATTATTTGTTTTTCCTTATAAGCCCTTTATGTGGCGTCGCTCAGACGCCCGACTGAGGCCTGCTTTATATTATTATCCCTTCGAGACGTCGCTTCAGACACCCGATCGGTGTGTTTTACTTTTATTCTCTGATTGCTTATTCATGTTTAAACCTGCTTGCGTGCATCATGAATTTTACTTTGTGACTGACTAAGTGATCGTGGATTATTTCAGTGCATGATTATCATCTGTTATATTATACCTGTTTTCATGATGTTTGCGAGTACATTCAAAGTACTCACTGGCTTGTCCCTGGCTATTGTCTTGGTCAGATTTCTTGCTTGGAGAGGAGCGCAACGACGACAGCCCGGAACCTAGGCATCGAAGATAGCAGATACGCGAAGATAGGAATTAACCAGGTCAGCTGTTCCTGTGGGAAATGGAGTCCCATAGACGCTGATGATCCGCAAACCGCTTCTGCCATCAACCACTAGAAACCTTTTGTTGTACTCATAGACCAGAATGGTCTTGTACTCCATATTTTGTATTTTTCTTGGAATTTCTGTATCAAGATTGTGTCTCATCAGCTAACAGTAATCCTGGGGCTGGTGAGCACAAGGACCATTTACTGGGAAATTAATATCCTGGAAAACCGGTCCTGACAACCTTGGTATCAGAGCGAGGCTGACCATTGGCTAATCCTATCTTAGCCGGGTCAATAAAACCTAGGTTAACCCACCCACCAGACCTTAACCTAACCACATCCAAGCTTATCATATATGATAGCCACACAATGATCCCGACACCTTTTGGCAGTCGGTGCCCAACCTACCAGCCTAGCCCATCGATCACGCGCCAGTGACCGACACCTAAGTTGTCTCATTCGCAAGCGTGCGAAGGAAGACTCCGTTTCCTTTTTCTATAAAAAGGAACGTTAGCCCCAACCCTGCACAACACAGCCTCTACTCCAAAACCAAGCCAAGATGCCTGGCCCCATTGTTCACAATGAGACCACAGCCACCAACCTTGGAGGTTTTGTAACCGTGCTAGCAAACCTCACCCGTCGTGCCTTGGCATTAGAAGAGCCCCCAGAATATGTTGTGTACCAAGGGCTCATGAGCGGTGAGAGCCGCCAATTCTGGGCCACGGTGCACGTCTATGGTAGGGGTATAGCGCCAGAACGCCCCTACAGGTTCACTGGAAGGACAACTTCCTTTGAGCCACAAGCCATCCAGCTGGCAGCTCGAGAGGCTATAGTTCAACTCCGGCACCTGTCGCCAAGAGTTAACTGCCGCTCGTTCTACTACTACTCCAGCTGTGACGGGTATAGTAGGCCACCCCAGGTTGCCAACGGAGACCACGAGACGGACCCTGCATTGTTGCATCTGGTGCGCTATGTAAGTGCACTAGAGGCATTGTTCGATCAGGTCACTCTTGATCTGATCGCAGCTCGTGGAGAACTTGCCCGTCGAGCCCCGACAAGAGGAGAAGATGTGCCCGACGCTGACAACCCAGTCGTGCTGTTCGGACAACCGATCGAGTCCTTGAGGTCTGCCCCTGCAGCCGACCGGAATGCATTTGTATCCCCGGAGGAGCTTCGTCGCCTTTTGGGGACACGCTCCAACGGGATTGTGACCACCAACCCCCGCGAGGGTCATCATCGCTACCCCGACCCTGCAGCTCCTCAGCCAAATCCAGCAAACCCCGACGGTGAAGCCCATGGAGAAGCCTCGACGTCCACAAGGCACGCTCAATTAGATATTAACGAGGTAGACTAAGTCACTCGAGTAGTACCGAGTCTTAGTATTCTACACCATGTAATAGTGTGACCTTGTAATCGCTATGAATAAATGCAGTTTGCTTGTGTGCCATTATTATAGTACCATTAGTATCCATGCCTAAATGTATGTTGGCGTGCGGTTGCATATTAAATTCCGGGCGTAGCTACCAAAAACCACCCCAGACGACACCCACAGTAATACGTCACTTTTGTGAGATATGTATATCTGTGGATTTGACCCCGACCCACATAGAGCAGAAGCGTCAAACTAGTTTGCCCCCGCACCGCAATAGGTAACCTAGCCCGGATGCTATATAAGAGGCCACTCCGTGACCTTACCAAGCATCCCTCACTTTGTGCACAGCTCTCACAGCCATTTTTGCCATGCCGAGCCCTAGTATTCATCTGAGAACTCCAGATGCGACCCCAGGTAGTTTTGTTAAAATATTGTGGGACTTTACCTGCAGTACCATGAGTTCTACCCATCCACCCCAGTACGAGCTGCTCAAAACGAGAATCACCCCATCCGCCTCGAAATATTGGGCAGTAGTGCACATCCCTCCCACAAACCAAAACCAAGACCCAACGAAAGTCTCCTTCGTGGGGAAATCTATGCCGACTCCGCAAATGGCCATAGAAGCTGCTGCGTACGAAGCGATTACCTGCCTTCGATTCGCAGTACCCTATGCCAGCGAAAGGGGGTATTATTACTTCCCGAGTCGTGCAGCACCCGGAGAAGGAGCATCTTTTCCTGGTGGACGAATTGAGAGGGACCCGGTACTGGCCAACCTTGCCTAGTACGTCATCGCTCAAGAGCGTTTGACCCAGCGAGTAATGGGTTATCTCCAGAACCTCGCTGATTTGAACCCTCAGATCGCCATTGGCAGACCACTGAGGCCAGACCAGGAAAGGCGCGTTCTTTGACTAGTCAATCCGCTTCCTCCGGTAGAAGAAGAATGTGCCCCAGTGCCGGAGACATTTTCTCAGGACCCATCATATTTTGCGTAGACGCCACTGCTATGTTTGTTAGCCTAGCATTTATTTATGTGTTGCAGCTTATGCGTTGTATCCTAAGTTTGTGCTATGAATAAATTATCTGGCTTTAATTGATGTGAGTAATTTTTTTACTGCTGTGATTTTTGATCAACTGTTTTCGCTCTCAGTAAATCTCGAGGTTGGATCTTCCTTGAGCTATTGCAACAAACATTTTTCCGTGACATAGATTTAAATTCACGCAGCACCACAACAGCAGGCTCACGCCACCACCACTCGACCACATGCACTAATTGCAAAACCACGTACACATTTTGCACCTAACTGAACACCTCGCTAACACACCATTGTTTCTGAAAGAGAAAGTTGTGGGTAATTAATTCTGGTGCGAGTTGCCTCTAGCACACTGACAACAGTTAGCACCGACACCGACACTTAATCCTCATGATCATCGCCACCGCGAAGAGCCAACACTCGAGCAGCAGCATCACGACGATCATCGAGGATCATTGCGCACAAGAGCACGGAGAACCCCAGCACTGCCGCCAACCCTCCGCACATCAGGATCGTGTACCAATCCGGCATCACCTCTGCCATTAGAGCCTCGTCTCGAGCTCCTGCAAACAGAAATGGAGGAAAAAGGAAGAAGAAGAAGAAACGAGGCCAGGTGTGAGGAAGAGGAGAGAAGCATCGCGGTCATTTTATAGCTCGAGATCGGTGTACGGTGAGCGAAGTCAACCAGCGCTGCTCGTCGCTCGATCGCCGGTGTTCGGAGGCGAATCTGCGAGCAGTGCCGACAACGCACTGGCCCGCGAGGTGAGTGCACGCTGCGCCGGCAGCTAGCACGCCGCGCACTACCGCGGTACGGCCTAGATGCCCTACGCGCTAGACGCCGCCGGTGAAGAAAGCACGGGAAAGCGCACGAGAGAGAGGAAGAGAAGAGAGCCAGAGGTAGAAGAAGAGACTGACAGTGGGCCCTGGGTCCACCTGTCAGCCAGAGAGAG
The DNA here is from genome assembly GCA_039707655.1 of Elymus sibiricus. NCBI lineage: Eukaryota > Viridiplantae > Streptophyta > Magnoliopsida > Poales > Poaceae > Elymus > Elymus sibiricus. Next base: position 296,245,945 of record CM077675.1, on the reverse strand, counting down.
CTCTACGCACTCGGGTACGACCAGCGTAATTTGGAAATTTAGAAATTTATTCTAAATTTACCGTAGCCATAAGTAGAAATCTCTCGGTTTCCCCAACCGTAGATTTTTCCACGCAGCGATAGTACCCCACTGTAGTTATCCCAATTATTCGCCCTCTCACTGTAGCCTCGTCATATCGCGTGAGCAGGATATTTAATTTTCGAGTTGTTATTGCATGATAGTAGGAGTAATATTTTTGAAAACCGTCCTTAGCAAATCTTGAGGACGAGATTTTTATTAAGGGGGGTAGTGTTGTAACACCCCAAAAATTTAACCATGTTTTATTAATCAAAAAATTTGCCAGGAAATTAAATTTTTATTTTCTGGATCATCTATTGATTTCAGGATCACTCCTTTCTTCTGAGTTGTGGAGTTTTCCCTCCAAGTAGAAACTTTTCAAAAATGTTTTTGGACTTGAGTGCCTACTCAAGAACATTTCATTTTTATTATATGTGATCAATGGAAATATTTCTATAATTATTCTCCCAAGCTTTATTTCTTTTAAAAGGGCCTTTCATAATTTTAAGAGCCTCATTTGCACTGCAACCATTTGATAACTTCTTTTAAAAATTCTACAAAAATTTGGGGATGACATGTGATGTTCCTGGATCACTTTTATGCAAAAACCCAGCTTGGGGTTTTGAAAAAGTTGAGCAAACCATCCACATTTGTATCCTGGTCCAGTTTGGTAGTTTGTACTGCAACCCCATTTTATCTTGCCCTATTGCTCATGAGATTTTTCCTACTTGAATTTTACCCTACCAAACCCTTAAGTCCAGGAGATCAGATCCATTAGAAGATTTTAAGCACATGCAATAATGGCCTTTATTCTCTGTCCAGAACTATAGATTTGCAAAACTTGCACTAACAAGTTTCTGTTTTGCCCAAACCAACCATGCCATCATACTTAGCATCCAAAGAGACCACAAACTGGAGATTTTGGTGACCAGCAGGATGCACTAGATGCCCTTGGCATTTCATCAAGCAGGTAAGGTGCATGGCCAGATTTGGCATGCTCTTAAACTTGCATTATGAAAGTGCTCAACTGGCCAAACCAGCATGTCCAGCAGTACTATAGCAACCACACCAGTGAGCTTGTTGTGTTTCAGCTTAACCCAAGGTTCCTAGGTGGTGCTGGCATTTCGTCAAGCAGGTGCCGTGCGCGCCCAGAGCGCGAGCAGGGCGCGCCAACTGCAGACAGCGCATCCGAGCCGCCGCGTCTCACCCCCCCCCCCCCCCGCGTGGCCTTGCCCTTATCCGCTCGAAGGGCCATGCAGGACCACCAGAACTGCCTCACCCTGCCCACTAGCGTCAAACGACCGTCGCCTGACTCGCCACAGCGAGCCCTTGGCGGCAAGCCTGCGGCCGCTACCGTTCCTGCCATGGACGGCGCCGCCCCAGCCACCCCGGCACGCCAGCTGCCCCAGGAATAGGCCGATCTCATCCACGGGCTCATCCTCTAGCTTCTGTCGCCGCCACGTCGCCCGCAAGCCACTGTCGCCGGAGTTATCCGCTACCGCCGCGGAACCGCCATACTCCGCCTATAAATAGCCCCTAGAGACCCCGTGAGCTCGTCAGCATACTCAATCAAGCCATAGGTAGCTCTCCCTTGCTCCAATTTAGCCGGACGCCGTCGTCTCCCTCACCTCCGGTAGCTTCGGCCACCGACGTCCCTCGGCAATATTGGTCGCAGCCAGGGCCTCCCTCGTCTTCCCCTCGCCGCAGTAGCTTACCCTCGACCCCACGGAGCCACCCCACCTCTCAGCGTCGACTGGGAATCGCCCTAGACCGAATCCCATCTAACCGGCAAAATCACCGCCGCATCGGAGCTCGCCGCCGGCGAATCTCTCCAAATTCCCGGTCGTGGCAACCACCTGGAGGACCACCTCGAAGTGGTGGATCCATTCCCAACCATAGGAGGACCCTAGGAGCCTCCGTACGCCGGCGACGATCGCCGGAGACGCGACCCGTCTCTGCCGCAGAAGGAGGGAGGGAATGGGCGACTGGTCAAACCTGACCAGTGGGCCCGATGGACCCACTGTTAGTGACCCAGTGACGCCCCGCGCTGGCTCAAGTTATAGCGTAAACCCCAAAGTACGTCTTCTCCTCCTCGAAAGCGTATTCTGATTCGAACCGTTTTCTTTTCTAATTAATTTAAAAATCAGATTTTGACCTAAACTTTGACGGGTCATATCTTTTAAACCACAATTGCAAATGAATTGATTCTTTTTCTATTGTCACTCAAATTTAACCTAGTTTATTTTCATATTTATTTGAGAATTTTCCAAGACAACTTTTTGCACTGTTTTTGAATTGCGTGTTGATTCAAATACTTTTCAAAATAGGAAATGGAGAGAGATAAAAACTTTCCAAAGTTTTGAAGTGCTCATCACCTACCTACACATGGAAAGCAAGCATTCTGAACCCTGGCATAATATGTGTTGTGTGTTGTTTGATGTGACTACAACACCAAGTTGACATGAAGTATGCGTTATTTCATGTGATGAGGTGATCACGTTTACTAATGCATGATGATAATTCCTTGCTGTTGGAATTGATATGCTTGTGACAATATTCACCATCGTATGCCTTTCATGCCTACCGGAAGGAATCCGGGAAAGTCTCTGTCTTGGGTAGACACGAGCTTGTCACTAATATTTCGTTGAGACGAGTATATTCAGTAAGGCAGGGTGAGGTATGATGAGTGGTGATTCTGTCTGTTGTTGTGGAATATATATTTGTTATGCTAATCATGCAGGAAACACTTTAACCTCCTGAGTCGACCGTAGATCGAGTCTTGTGCCAGTAACCCCCACACTTGCTTCGTGCTACCACTTGTCCCTGCCTCAGGTAGGGTACGGTTCAGTAAGTTGTCAACCCCTTTCTTAGCACACACCGTACAGAGAGGCCATGGTGGAAGATACCGGCTGCATCCGGTAGGCATGCCACCTGGTCCGGAGGCATGGGTGTTTCCGGTTGGAGCCGAGGGGGTAGCTCCCCTAGTTTGCGCGCGTTATAAATTTTGTGATCCCATGCTAGTCGAGGTTGTAGCCTCCCCACTTAGAGTTTTGCTTAACGGGTGTCGTGGGTGATTCCAGACACCGGTAAGTTAAGCTGGTGTGTGCGGGTCAGGTGTGTTTTCAATTAAAAGACCGTAAGCGGAATTAGTCCCGGTGGACTAAAGGAATCCGTTACTTGTGGGTAAAGAGTACACCCTCTGCAGAGTTTATATCTATTCGAATAGCCGTGTCCGCGGTTAAGGACTACAGTCTGGGATGGGTCAAGTGTCGGTCTTAGTGTCGGTCTTCGGAGGAAAACTTCTAAACCGGAACATTAACCATGACGTGTGACAAATGATTATTATTATTATTATTATTATTATTGTGGACTAACCATTTATATTATTTGAATTATTGAGTATCCCCTGGGATGGTTCTACCTCCTGGATATTCATTGTGATTACTCTTATATAAGCCCTTTATGTGGTGTCGCTCAGACGCCCGACTGTGGCATGCTTGTTATTTATTTTCCTTATAAGCCCTTTATGTGGTGTCTCTCAGACGCCCGACTGTGGCATGCTTGTTATTTATTATCTTTATAAGCCTTTTATGTGGTGTCGCTCAGACGCCCGACTGTGGCATGCTTGTTATTTATTTTCCTTATAAGCCCTTTATGTGGCGTCGCTCAGACGCCCGACTGTGGCATGCTTGTTATTTATTCTCTTTATAAGCCCTTTATGTGGTGTCGCTTAGGCGCCCGACTGTGGCACGCTTATTATTTATTTTTCCTTATAAGCCCTTTATGTGGCGTCGCTCAGACGCCCGACTGAGGCCTGCTTTATATTATTATCCCTTCGAGACGTCGCTTCAGACACCCGATCGGTGTATTTTACTTTTATTCTCTGATTGCTTATTCATGTTTAAACCTGCTTGCGTGCATCATGAATTTTACTTTGTGACTGACTAAGTGATCGTGGATTATTTCAGTGCATGATTATCATCTGTTATATTATACCTGTTTTCATGATGTTTGCGAGTACATTCAAAGTACTCACTGGCTTGTCCCTGGCTATTGTCTTGGCCAGATTTCTTGCTTGGAGCGGAGCGCAACGACGACAGCCCGGAACCTAGGCATCGAAGATAGCAGATACGCGAAGATAGGAATTAACCAGGTGAGCTATTCCTGTGGGAAATGGAGTCCCATAGACGCTGATGATCCGCAAACCGCTTCCGCCATCAACCACTAGAAACCTTTTGTTGTACTCATAGACCAGAATGGTCTTGTACTCCATATTTTGTATTTTGCTTGGAATTTCTGTATCAAGATTGTGTCTCATCAGCTAACAGTAATCCTGGGGCTGGTGAGCACAAGGACCATTTACTGGGAAATTAATATCCTGGAAAACCGGTCCTGACACTATTTGCTTGTTGATCTGGTCAAAAGCTGGATTTGACACTGCCAAAAGCTTGCTAGAGACCATTGCTTCAAGGGAATCTTACTCTCGTGGGTTCGATACCCAAGGTCGCCTCTGGGGAAATAGGTGTGGGATACCCTTTCTTGTTCCAACATCGGATCAATAAAAAGGAGATATCACTCTGCTACCATGATTCTCTTTTTCTTCACCTTGCCTGCTGCCCTATTTCGGCAAACTTTGGTCTCCTCTGCCGCGTCTCTGATGGGGCTGTGCAGATCCGAGGTCCTCTTGGTCTGATCTATCTCCTCCACCAAGTAGATTTGAAGCTCCCCTCATCCTCCACCTCTCGCCACTAACCCTAGCGGTCTGGTCTGCCGGCAGAAAAGCTTTAGGTGTAGGAGACTACTCGTTGGAGGGACATCGGCTTCCTCACCGCGTTTCTATCCGACAAACAAGCCGCCCCAACATCGGCTTCCTCCCGTGCTTCTGCTCAACCAAGAGACGACGCTCATCCGTGAGCTTAGGTCTGTCTCATCCTCCTCCTCCTCTCTCTCTCTCTCTCTCTAATGTTGTATATTTAGACAGTGTTGAGTATGCTTTGTGTTGGATTGGATCACGTGAACTTTTGTTAAATGTCCTTACCATCTTTAGACCGAAAATTGTCCTTACCATCTTTTACCACCGATCGGCTAGTTGAGTAACATAGGAAAAATAGGAGCACTTCATAAAAAGATTAATAGTGGTAGAGAGGATGGGTTTAGTGGTAAAGAAGATTCTTTTCGTAAATAACTCTTTTACGCTATAGATTATGAATTTATTGGGTACATGGTAAATTGGTCGCAGTTTAAATTGCCAATCAAAAGGATACATTTTGTTCATTTGTAAATTGGTAGCGAACTTGAATCGGTAGCAAAATGTTTCGACATGAATGTTTTGTGTGGTGACACATGAGATTTTTTATAACTTTTGGCGTTAACAGATGATTTGTTGACAAATGAGATTTCGATACCAGTGACTTTAATAGCAAGAGTTTGTCGATGATGCTTGGTGTCATCTTTCGGTTTGGAGCTGCCTGCCGATGGAGGATATGAGTTTATTCACAGATCGCCTTCAGATTTCAAGTCAAGGGTTTTCTTGTTCGACTGTAACAATTCTAACAATTGGGTTACCGGTGTTTGGGTTGCGCGCCAATAACCGCGTTATTTTAACGTTACTACTAGACTTTTTTTCTACAGGTGTTAGCTCCGTCACTCACGCGGCAAGCCAGCCGCAAATGGACGGCTAGGAGGCACTCTCGCCCTCGAGCAGCCCAGGGAGGAGGGTACTCCTACATTCTTTATAGGAGTAATGAGGATACATTGCATACTTATGTGGTCCTCGGTATGGTGTTCTGAATCAGTATATTGATCCTTAAGTCTGCAATTCTAGATGATTAAACATGTAAATCTGCACATGCAATTAATTTTACATTAACATTTCATTAGCATTGTAACCATACATTTTAGTTTATATAACATATATACATCATAAATAATAAAGTTATTTTTAAAATTCAGCATATGAAAATGATGCTGGTTTTTAATAGGAGAGATGTCACCGAAAGTGTTGTTCTAATCCTAACATGTGAGCTCGGGTGAACAGTAAAAAATCCAGTTTTTGTGTGAAACGCTGACAAATGTTTTGATAGCTTGCAAAATCAGAATTTTATAAATTTTGTTTTAATGTTCACCCGAGGTCGGGATCAGAACAGCCGCATCTCCGCTTCGAAAAGGGTAGAGTTGAAAAAGTCACCGTACTTCTCCTCTTCCTCAATTATTACGGCTCGACCACCCACTCTACCACCGGTGGTTTCTACGCGAGACGCCGGCGATGACCTCCGCCGCCGCCGCCGCTTCCATTTACTCCGTATTGTCATATGCTCTCTCCCCGCACGCCGCTCCCTTCAACCCCCCCTCGCGACCGGCTTGCGCCCCTCTCGAGTGCCGCCAGAATGGTAACCTTTTTCTGTCCCTTCCTCCAATCCCCACCTTTTTCTTGTTATTCTCCGCCTTGCTCCGATGTTCCGGTTCTTGGCTGGTACGCGCCTTATCGCCCCTTGTGATTGCGTCACGCCGCTCGGCTAATCTATTTGTGTTGACCAGCTTGGCAAAATATCTGACCTTTGTCCGGTTCTTGGGCATTAGTTAGGTTTGCGGTCTGGGGTAGCAGGCCGAGAATCAGTGGATCCTAGCTTATTTGTAGTATCCGGCATACATCATTCCATCCTCTCAGTCACCACTAATTATGACTTTATATCCATGATTATCCCCAATCTGGGATGCTATATTTGTGCTCTTGTTCCACTTCATAACGTGTCAGTCATCTGTTTACGTAGCAAAGCCATTGAGTGTGTATTGCCAATGCATAGGTGATGTTTCTAGGTCAGTGGATGCTAGTTCTGTGGGTTATGCTGAAGAGAAGACATCAAAAGGTACTCACTCAGCGTCACCAATTGCATGTGCCTTGATGAAATCAAGTGGTGCCGTTTATCCACCCTCCACACATGTCATGCACACTGGGCAGCCAAGTTCATGGTCAGCAGTTTGCCTGGATGATATCCTTCCTCGCCATATGCCGGGATAACATCCAATTATAAGCAACAAAATTCCTTGACCTCAGGAAATGGGAGCAAATGTTCAACAGTGAGGATAGAAAGGCCACCAAATAAAACATCAGAAACTAACAAAAACAGTTGTGGTTCTGGAAGCAAGTTGGTTATAGCAGAAAATTCTATGTCCAATAAAGACAGTGAAAAAGAAACATCATTCCACATTTTACAATTCAATGGTCCTGTCGATGGCAAGGACAATTCACAAGGTACCATGATCTCCTCCAAAGAGGCAAATCCTGTCTTCAGTGCGAGCCCTCTTCATATTCCAACTACTTCTGCTGATCCGTGTGGTGTTTTGGCCGAGGATGTGATGCCAGATCCATCAGAATGTTCTGTTGATTCACCGTGCTATAGAGGAGCTTCAGCTTCTCGTCTGTCTCCATTTGATGTTTTTCAGACACCTGCTATCCAGTCAACTAATCAAGAATTAGAAGCTTTTGCCGTACGACAGAAACAAAGCTCTAGCACTGTTCAACATCATGAAACTCCGTCCGAGCTCCAGATTTTGGTCACCAAGACTAACGACGACCACTGCAAATCCCAGACTGAAGCCGGTGTGTCAAAGAAATCTGGGGCCATAAGTATAAAGGAGACAAAAATATCATGTGGGAAGGAGCTTGAATGTGCAAACCAGTATGCAGCAAAATGTGAACTAGAGCAGAAACACCTTTTGGAACTGAGAGACAATTATGTGAAGCGATCTGGTCTGAATTCTGCTGCTCCGGATTTTGTACCTTCAGCGCTTGGGAAATCAAAAATTGGCAAAGGTTTATCTATATTTGTTCAAGTTATTTATGATAGTACCTGATGCTTGATGTTTTGAATAAGCGTTTCCTTCAAATGCACAATATGATATCTATTTGATACATTACAGGACCCTGTTCTTCAGCAGGAAAGAATATATCGGGAGTTCTCAAGGTGATTGAGAATCTAACTGTGGTATTCCAGAGTAGTTATTCTGGTGATGAAATTGAGCTAGATGAAGATGACTACATCCTCCTTGAATCGGTGATTGATAGTCTTCAGACTTGCCTTCACAAAAAAAGAAAGGTGCGTTTTTTTTTCAACTTCTTATTTAGCATAGACATTGTGTTCAATTCGAAATACTTTCAGTTGAGCATACCCGCAACGTCTTGCCTTGTTCAAACTATTTTGACATGAGAGAGCAGGTGTACCAGGCTAACCTTCATTTTTTTCTTATTTCCTTATTGCTTACGTCGAAGTTTGATTGGTTCCACTTATGCCAGATGCTATTGCCTGATTTGTTCTTAGGCGGAATAACTGTAGAAACTATTACTTTGGGTCATGTGTAGGATAAACAGATTATATGGTCTCTGGTGTTTGTGAATTCTATTTGTTAACATTTTCCTTATTGTTGATAAAAGAACAAAAACTATTCAGACTTACTACAGTATTATGATATTTGCAGTGACCCCATGATAATTGTGTATCTATTGTGACTAGGATCCTATTAAGGGTGCTTCTGACAAGGCAGGGCCAAAGGCTCCACATTCTCAGACTACAGTTTTAAAATCTGACGCAGGAAAATATAATGGTAGTTACATTGCAGATGGTGAAAAGGACATAATTATTAATCATTTTGCTAGTTCTAGTCATATGCACAATGGGTTTGGAAGAAACAGCTTGACACGGGGCCAGGTAATCTTTTCTACTCATGACAAATTACTTGTGTTGTTTCTTTAATTTGCTGAGTTGTTAAACTGTGTGATCCAACAAGTGCAATTTTTCATAGGCGTATTAAAAGGTCTGGCAATTTTTAGAAAATATGTGCAAAAGAATTTTTCTCCTTGCAATTTTTTTCAGGAAAATGGTACTCCCTCCATTTTTATATACAAGGCCATAAACTTAAATTACAGGTACCAAGATAAAATTTAATAACTGTTTTGCAAGCTAGTTTTTTTCTCGTTTATCGGGTTAATTAATAGGACGCATGCGAATTAGAGAAAATTGAGTGGATGGGAGAAAGTAGTAGTTGAATATGTCATTATCATCCAATGCTTGCATGCGAGTAGTTAAACCATGAGTTGCTAGTATGAGGCAACATCATTAATTTTTGCCTCGTTTACTGTTAGTGGCCTTGTATATATGCAAAATGTATATTTCATTGTGGCCTTGTATACAAAAATGGAGGGAGTAGGACTTTTATGTACCTTGTGATAAGTCTAGCAGTATTGGATGCCACTCACATAGAGAATTAATTTACCAATTGTTTCTGTTTCGCTTTATTGACAAGCAATTTATGATTGACCAGCCTGCACTCAACAATGTCCAAAAGAAGATGTCCTGTGAGGAAGAGCATTCGCAGGTTCTTGTGTATAAGAATCTGTGGATTGAAGCGGAGCGTGCAAATTGTGAATTGAAGTACCAGCTGAAACACACTTGTATAAAAATAGACCTAGAGTCCAGCATGGCTCCTATTGGTGGGCCAAGAAAGAATTATTCCCAAGTATCTGATTTGAGTACTGGTCCAAGTAATCTGTATGGAGTTACCTTAGCTCACCCTACTGCAGAGACATCAGGAGCAAGAAACGGTCAATATCTCCCTTATGCTGGTGACTGCACTCAGTCAGGAGGCGATGCCGCACTTAGCTGTTCTTCAAGCACCAAAGGGTACACTGCTCTGCCAAAGAATTTGCAGCATGGCCATGTCCTAACAGGCTTGGAAGAAACTGCCACGCATCGCCATGCGCCTCTGCCATATAGAGCTTGTCAGGGATTGAATGGGGGCACTTTGGATGGAGCGACTGCCCGCTCATACATCACCGGACAAGATAGCATTTTGCGCAGCAATTCAAAGTACGGATCATCAGACTGGGAGCATGTGCTAACTGAAGAAATCGGCTGGAGCTGAACGACTCTGCCGGCACCGATGGCGGTACCTGTATATGAGGAAGTAGGATTACAGGAAGCCAGGGATTCTGGTTACCTTTTTGTTGCTAACTAATGCTGCTGAAAACGACACTGCTTGGCAAAATGGTGCGTCTCTCATCGGGCGAAAAACAGTGCCCCCATTATGAATCTTCTCAGAAACAATGGTTGTATAAATATGAACTTGTGATGCTACTACTAAGCAGTATCTTGTCCTTCATTGTCATGGTGGGCAACCCTGACTGAGAGATTGTGCATCAGGATTCAGATCCTACGTGGGGCTGCGGTGTGTGTAAGGCCGCTATGTCAGGCAGCTGTGCGCCTGTGTGTGAGGCTTTTAAGCCCCACGGCTGTAATGTGTGAAAGCAGCTAATGAAATGAATGGATAGACTCGATGTACGCGGTTGGTTCACGATAGATAACGTATTCGCTCATGTACTTCCTCTGTAAAGAAATATAAGAGCGTTTATATATTTCTTTACGGAGGGAGTAATCAGGATGTACCTTATGTTCGTATCTACGATTACCTGATTTGTTTGGTTCAGCTCATGATTGGATGTAGTCCAAAGACGATACAATTACCATGAACCAAACAAGTGCTTTTTTGTTTTTTTAGCAAACCAACATATGTTTGGATGAATAGGAGGACAGTGGTATCCACAACTCATTAGGGTTAAGTCTTAGAGTTACACTGGTGCTTGCATTTTTTTTGAATTTAGTTTATGAGATGTTCTCGTCAACTACAAAAACGTCTGTGACGACTTCGTCAATCTCAAAATAATGTGTTAGCTCAGTCTTTTGGAGATGCTCATAAATATGCGTGTGTTTGTTCGTAAGGGTGAGTGTGTGTAGGTAGGGGGAGAAGGCAGGGAAAGATGAGACGAACATGCCAATTACCTTCCAATATTGAAGATACATGTCATATACTTTATTTTAAACTAAAAGAAATACATTGTTAAAGAAAGCTGGGCCATCCAAGAATCTTCAAATCTCAGGTGTAACATAACACAAGGTTTTTCTCAACACAAGGCGATCATGCTCTCCCTTCGGGAATTAAATCTACATGATCCAGCATAATGAAGCAAAATTACAGCTATTATCCTTCATCACATAAAAATAAGCAGAATTGCCTTTTACCAATAAAGTAGCATGCATAGGTGCTTAATTAATGCTTAATTGACAGTCTAGAAGGGCTGCTCGGCAAGCATTAACATACAACACATAACAAATTGAGTTCTGTGAAACACTGCATTGCAAGGACTGACAAGTCCTATAGTAGCTTAGATGTAAATACTGCAATTTCTTGAAAACACACTACTGGTGCAGGCTGGTAATCATGTCGTGGGAAGTAAATCACGTGGAGGGTTCGCTGTCAAGGCGAATCCTCTTGGTACCAACCTCGTCAGCAGCCGGCACCCTATTCTCCTTTGCTTCCACGGAGCACCTCTTGTAAGGTTTGAAGCCTGTCCGGCGGGATTTCATATTCAGGTGTGACAATTCAATGGGAAAGGAAGCTCTTGGCCCAACCAATGTATCAAGTTCGTGGTCCATAACTGCAGCACTCTTGTTGAGGTCGACCGTCACCGTAGTAGCTTCATCTTGCTCCCCCCTGGGAACCACCTTCAATCCTTCTGCTTGTGGAGGAGAAAAGCTTTGGGGAAGCTTTCCTCTACCGAACAGTTTATCGAAAGCCATACGACCCTGACAGCAGAAATGTGAATTAGAAAAGCAGTGATAGATGCTCAAGAGTAACATAGAAATGAAATTCGGCAATGCTGGTAGACTACAACCTCTTCGGAAACTTCTTTCCATGAATCATTTGTGCTTGAAATGTTCCTAAACCTGCGGTGGTTCATGTCACCAGCTGAAGAATTACTGCAACATGCTTGCTGTGTCTTGTCGTTGGCTTGATCTTGGTTCTCAGGAACATGTTCTGCCTCTACATCACTACTTGATGGCGTGTTGGAACCACATGAAGAGCGATCCTGCTTCTTCTTGTTGCCCAAAGCATCACTTGTTTCAGCTCCTGTGGCAGGTGTTGTCTCAGCTTTATCAGCCGGAGATATATTTAACTCAGTGTGGGGAGACACCTCTCCTTTTCCACCCTCATCGGACCCAGAAGACGCTACAACTATCATAGCTTCAGGTTGACCTTGCTCCTGAGCTACTTCGCATTCCTTTGGTGCGTTGTCCACTGGGCAGTTCTCTGTAGCTCGCTGAACACCCGCTGTGGGAAAGGAAGCAGTAGGAACTGGGACAAATGGAAAAGCCATGGGGGGAGCAAAAAGAGGGAGAAGACCTTGCGTTGCCCACCATGCCGAAGCCGCAGCAACTGTAGCTGCTACCACAGAAGCCATGGTCGGAGAACCAATATGTCTTCCTTGAGCATTCTCAGCAAAAATTCCTTGATTTGGATCAACAGGAATGTTGCTGTCTGCTGCTGGCCAGTATGATGCCGCAAGCCTTGCGGCTGCATGTACTGTGGGGTTTGATAACAACGTGGAAACGAGCATGTTGGAGAAGGTGGATGACATAGTAACAGAAGACCTGTAGGCATCTTGGTTGCAGTGGCATTGCATCGTTGGTGCAAAGCCTGCATAGTTGTGGGGAAAGGGCTGCGCTGTGGAGCTGCTGCCAAATTTTGGATCCACCGGAAGTGTTGGATGGATGTAGTCCATGCTTCCATTAGCTCCTCCCACTTGATCATTTGTTTGATCAGGATGACTTCTTTCAGTTCCAGGGTCTGGAGCGCCAGTTGCCCCAGTCTTATTCATTTGGTAGACTGGAGCACTTGAAGCATGTTGACCCGTGTATGTTGTCTCCACAGTATTTGGCTTCAACTGCATGTGTTTCATTGAGTTATCCAAACAATCTTCATGAGAATGGTCGTGTTTAGCACTGATGTGAACTCTGTCGTTCCTTTCCATTTCCTGGTCATTAATATCTTTTACATCCTTCCCCACATCAATGGAAGTAGATTTCCTTTCCATGGTTGCCATATCTTTGATTTCTGTTTTAGTCGGTTCAATTCCCCCAGAGACACCATGATTTGAAGAGCTCTTGTTAGAGGAAGAAAATGAGGCAGATGGCGCTTCTCGAAAGATATTAATAACTTCTGAGCAACTGCCGTTTTCAGAGAACTCCTTCCTTTGAAGTTTCTGAATGCAGGTGAGTTCATGTTAAAGAAAAACAAGTATATCAATACATACATCAAGGATAGAATAGACAGAACTAAAACCAAAACATATAGTACTACAATGGTATTTACCTGAAGAGTTCCATTGCTTGCCATTTGTGCATTGCTATTGCTCAAGCTTATACTTGATTTTGGGACTTCTCCGGTGGGTGTCTCAGAGCTGAGACAACCTTTTCGTGGATATGGACAGTTAGGTTTTCTTTTAGGCCGTGGTGGAGGTATGTCTATATCATGAGCTTGTCCTGGAGAAGTACCATTACTGATAGCTTCCTTTTCCAACTGCAATTTCCCAATTAGTTAGATACAGACAGATAGTGGTGATAAACTAGAATTGGGAAATTGAACTAACTATCATTGCATAGAGCTACGGTTACTAGGTTTTCTAGTGTCCAAAAAAGCTATCATCTTTGAAGGTAACTGAAAGCAGTCAGTTTCTAGAAGCCGCCAGTAGAAGGAACATCCACTTTGTAGTGATCAGATTTGTGCCCCAATTCACAAACTCAAACCAATCAGGAATCGGTTGGAAAATGTATGAGATTTCACAGAGAAAGGATGATCACAATGGCAAGTTTCTTTACAGATGAGTTCCTTCAGAATAATATGAGGAGGCACTGTCTTGTGAAAGAACAATGTGTGAAAGAGGCAAACTCAGAAAGTATCAGACATGAGAAATTTTATGCCTATTAGCCAAGTTACAAATCCATTGATGCTCACATAAGCTTATCTGTATGCTGTGAAGAATCATCAGGATTATAATCATATAAGGTGGTCCACTATGGAGATTGGAACCATAGAAAACATGTCATGATGCATGGTGCAACAGATCTTCTGAGATCAATACTACAGAAAACAATGTGCACATGTTCCTCACTAGCGATCTCGTTAGTTATAAGAACCTAGTGTCACACAACTAATCATCTTCCAGTTATTTTTTTCTTGCTAACATCTTCAATTTTTTTATCAGAATCATCAGCTTGCTCTTGAGATACAACAACAACAACAACAAAGCCTTTAGTCCCAAACAAGTTGGGGTAGGCTATCAGCTTGCTCTTGAGATATTAATATTATTCATTTTATACAATTTCACCGACAAGAATCAGAGTGTAACTGAAAAGGCATGGCAAATTCTAGTCAGGACATATTCTAAGCAGTTTTCCTTGATATAAAAAATGTAGACTGGTACAAAGTTTCAGTATCTGGCAATGGCAGCTTTGCTATCATCAGTTCTTACACATTTTCACTGCATTAGAGTGTCATCCTTATGTCCACAGGAATGTTATCCTCATGGTCTCAGATTAACATGCCGAGGTTCAGCAAGAACAAGGTCAACCATGAACCCATCATCACTGACCACTTAGGAGTGGCCGCGAGGAGATGGTGGGCTCACCCCAAGAAACACGTTATGGCATATGGCTAGATGCTAATATGACTGGAGTGACTAATGGTGGGGGTACCAAAAGAAGACAAGCAGATAACAAACCAGACCTACGTGGACAGGTAACAATTTTAAAAGGGAAATGCTATTGTGCTGGCGTTCCATGGGAGGGCATGGAAAAACAAACACTTTTTATGGCAATTTATGTTGTCGCGAGGATGGCAAAAACAAGTCCTGGCAAAAAACTGAAAGAAAATTGCCATCCTCACAACAACATAAATTGCCATAAAAAACGCTTGTTTTGCCATGGCCTCCCAGGGAACGTTCGCTGGTTATCAAAATCCTTTTACAATCTGGTCAATCTGCTCACCAAATCAGGCAACAAAATGAAGGCTGAACTTCAGCCCACAGACCAGCAGCTACTGGCTACAGCTACATTGTCGCAATTAGTGCTGCAATACACAAGTAGAACCAAAATACTAGTGCATCTGAAGCTTGGAATGGTCATAAGTCATCAAACCCTTCAGAATCCACACTTCAACAGGCTCTATGATACTCCCTCCATAAAGAAATATAAGAGCTAATTTTGGGCTATCAACCTTAGTGGGCATTCCACAATTGCAAGTATTCCCTTTTCAGACTATCAAAATCATTCAACAAGCCAGTGGTAACTGGCGTTAGTGATTTTTTTTGGCCAAACAGGTGGGCACCGGTAGATATTTAGCCGGTGCCCACCCTCCCCCTAAACTAGTCTCTAAAACCCAATTTTCTAACAATAGATCTGTAATTGCCTCTAATTTATATCTTCAATTTGAAATCTGCAAAATGAAAATGAAGATTCGGAGTGCCAGAAAATAAGGCATTTTTGGGCAACCAGACTAACTGGCCGGGTTCTGCAAGAAACCAGAACCGTCTGCAATGGGAATTTGGGGCAGTTCCAGTATCCTAACCATGACAAATATAGCATTCTACAGCCTAAACCCTCAAGCGAGTGGAGGACTGAAAGAGTGGATAGTGGTTTCTTTTTCATTCCACATAACAGGTAAGAAAATAGCACTGTAAAATTGTTTTTTCGATTATGGAAGAGACATCTCTCCAGCCTCTCCATCAACCGATGCACAAAGCCTTTAAACTATTGGTTAGATTGAAGGCTGTCAGTTTCCACCCTGAACTTTTACAAACTTATTGGCGAGCAAATATGAGCTAAGTTGGTGTACTGAACCATTAGTTGCGTCATTTACTATATGTACAATAGTGTAGAGCGGTCCATCCCAACAACCAACCTGCTATATCGAGCAAGGTCAGATCTCAGATGGTAATGGCTGGTGAGCAAAGCATGAAATTTGAGGACCCAGAAATCATCGTGGTCAAAACGAGAGAAAAAAAACTAGCCTTAGCCTCCACCCTCATCGATGGGTCTGGCAAGGAAACCTCTGAGAGGATGAGGCTGCAATCGTTGCATATTACAACATGATGACAATGTAGCCGCCACCATGTGGCTGTATGCAGACCCTAAAGAAACATGACAGGCAGCAAAGAACAGAAAGCAGAGAACAGAGCAAGGACAAAAAAGGGAGAAAGAAGATAAATTTTGTTCATGCAATTATGTACTTTCGCGGAATAAATATCATGATTTAGAAAATGAAATGGACTCATTTACACAATGTTGATAGTGAAACATGTTAGATAAAGTGTTTACCTACGTTGATGGGGGTTGTAATTAAATGTAACAAATGTTAGTATATTTGTCATACAGTTCCTAAGGAATTTCCTGTAGTTCACTCAAGTGCATTCAGATATCCTATTTCACATTATGTATTGTATTGACCCTCGTATGTAAATTTAACTAGTACCATAATGTTTTCTTAGTCATATGTATGCTCAATAACAGCATGGGTATGTAGAATGAATCAAAGAGAGAATCAGAGTTGTTCATCATCATCTTCTCTGCAACATTACTCGTTTGTAGCAATCAGCGAAAACTTTCTAGCATGTTTCATCCATTTCAACATGCTTTAATTTGATCTTTTAATCAATCAGCAGAGCAACAATTAGATAAAGCATGGTTCTCATGATATTCAAGGGAAACGAATCTTTCATCATGCTCAGCACTGCGGTACACAACTGTACAACAGAAGAAAGAAAGAAAATACTTCAGTGAAATAAAGACATAAAAATTATGAAGTGTGCGCAAGTCTTCCATTTTATCACCAACAATAAAGAAGAAACAACCCGAAAACGAAGGGTATGGCAGTAAACTAGACAAAGGTATAGCCAATAAGATAGAAAAATAACCTTTGTGAAGAACTTCTGAGCATGGCTTCTGATTTGCACGGCCGTCTTTGTCCCAACGTGCTCTGTACAACAAACCGGAAGGCGAATAAGAAAATAAAATAAACGAGTTCATATAAAGTTATCAACAACAAAGTAATCAACACACACACACACACTATATATATATATATATATATATATATATATATATATACCACTAATAATTAGTGAGTATTTCCTTGGAAGAAATCAGTGAGTATAAGTAGTCAAGGTATGACACATATGAAGATTTCACCTTCTATGCGCTGCCAAGCTCTGCCATACAGTTTGAGGGCTTCAAGGAACCGTTTGTGCTCTGCCTCGGTCCATCGCTCCCGCTGTTTTGTTATTGTGTACGGCTTTCGCACCTACAAACAACATAAGAAAATGTTGATTCTTTCACCACAAATCAACTAGTAGGTCCAAGAGCAACTCACCTTTATCACCGTTTCCTCACCCGAAGAATTTATCTCCATCTCCAATTCCAGGGAAAATACGAAAATAAAAGGAAGTGTTGACAGCTGATCGCTTTGTTACTTGGAGTTGAGGGCGTCTACAAACAACAGTGCTCCTCCTTCTGTGTCTCCAGCCAAACGCTGGACCTGACGCGAGTAGTATCTCATACCTCCCCCTAAACCTCTCTATCACACAAAGACAAAAAATATTTCAAATTTGTACACCCCAGCCACAAAAGAGCAGCTAAATTAGTTGTCACAGACCAAAGAAATAATCTAAGGAGTTCACCGGTCTACTCATAAATGAACTTCCATCATAATCAAAAGAAATCTAAGGAGTTCACTCACCTATTTTATTTGACCCAATTGGTGTTAATATGGAAAATAGTGGAACATTTAAATATATATTGATATATATTGTTGAACCGGTATGGGCCATGCCCATCTATCACTTAAGCCCGTGTGAGGCCCAGTCCATGTTATGTGACCTAGAAGAAGAGGGGCACTCCCAGTCCCCTGTGAGAGAACCGCCAGACACACAGGTACACATCGCGACTCAACATGGTATCAGAGCTAGGCGGCGACGACAGGGCCTGACGGGAGTGCGGCGGCGGCGGCGGACCTAGGAGCCGGAGGGGGCTCACCTCGGCGAGGGCTCCTCCCCCTCTTCCCCTTATCCCCTTCTTTCTCCCTCTCGTGGTTGTGCGGTGGCTGGCCTCTCGCAGCTGCAGGGGAGCTGCGCCAGCGGCTGCGTGCGAGCGAGGCAGACAAGGAGGCGGAGCGAGCTGCGTGGGTCTGCATGCGGGAGAGGCTGTAGAGGGGACTGGAGGGGGCGGCTGCCTGGCAAGGAAGAGGAGCAGCTGGAGGTGTGCTGCTGGAACTGCTGCTGTGTGCAGCGGCTAAGTCAGGGGAGAGAAGTGTGCTGTACTGTGGGAACTGCTGCTTGTTGTTGCTGCTGTTTGCAGAGGAGAAGAAGGCTGTGACTGGGCTGCCCTGTGCTGCTGCTACTTTGTGGGTTGCTGCAGCTGATCCTCCCAGGCAAAGATGGCCGAACCAAATGCTCTTGCTGAGGCTTTCGAGAAGTTCGCTAAGATCCTCGCAGAGTCCAACTCTGGGGCCATCGTTCCTCGGCAGGAAGTCGCTCAGAAGCTCGAAATGTCCCCCCTGGACATGAAGCTGGAGGGGGCCACAAATTATTTGAGCTGATCCAGGAGGGCATTGCTGGCTGTGGAACAGAAGGAACTTGATGGACACTTGTTGGGTGCGGTTGATGAACCAGGAGACAAGACTACCGTGGAGGTAAAGAGGTGGAAGGTGATAAACTCTGTGCTTGTTGGCTGGTTGTTGAACTCAGTGGTGCCCTCCATTGGACGCTCTGTGGAGGGACTATCCACGTCCGCCGAGATATGGAAGACTCTGTCCACCCAATACTCAGGCAAGGGTAATTTTATGCTAATTGCTCAGATTGAGGGGAAGATCAGTCGGCTGCGCCAAGGTGACGACATGTCAGTGATGGCATATGTGGCAGAGCTGCAGGCTTTGTGGGCGGAGCAAGATAACTGCGATCCTCTGGAACTCTATGATGCGGCTTGCATCGAGTCAGGGAGCAAGTGGATTGCACGCAGACGTGTGCTAAAACTGTTGGAAGAGCTCAGAGGTTGCTTTCATGGCAGAGGGGCATCCCTGTTGCACCAACCTATCCTGCCAACTATTGAGGAGACTATTGCAGCAATATCTCAAGAGGAGACTGTGAAGACTGTGCCGGCTTCGACATTTGCAGTCACTGAGCGCATGGAGCGGAGAGATCCCAACAAATGTATCTGTGGGGAGGCAGGCCACTGGAAGCGGGAGTGTCCCATTCATGGCAGAGGTAGGGGCTACAACAGAGGGGGAACTGGCAGAGGCAGAAGTGCTAGAGGTAGAGGTGGATACTCAAGGCACTCATGGGGTCAAAGGGCTCACATGGCTGTTGCAGGAGACACTGGGACGTCAAAAGGCAAAGATATAGATGATGTTGACTATGGAGACTTTGCTCACTGGGCCGCCACTGATGAGAGTGCTCCAGAGTGGGTTCTTGACTCTGGAGCATCTAAGCATGTTGCCAGTAAATCCTGCATGTTTGAGTCTTACAATAAGCATCCTTCTTCTCACACGGGCACTATACAAACTGCTGATGGCACAAAAGAACCTGTTATAAGGGTTGGAATAGTCAAGTGCACTCCAACCATCTCCTTGTCCTCAGTTTTATATGTGCCAGCTTTTCCTGTCAATTTGATCTCTTTCAGTGCTCTAATTGATCAAATTGACTGTCGCGTGATCCTTGACAAATTCGGTTGCATGATTCAGGAGCGACAGACGAGCCATACGGTTGGGACTGGCACCAGGCATAGGGGGCTCTGGTACATGGACCGGGAGGTGCAGCCGGACTTGGTGTGTGGAGGATAAGGAGAAGGCGGCGATGATTCATCATTCTTCCAGCTTTTGAGTGACATGGGCATGATGGGATGTCGTGCAGCCCCTACACCAATTGAATAAAACCATCAAGTGACAACACAATCAGGAGAGCTCGTGAATAAGGAAGATTATCAAAAACTGGTTGGGAGGCTATTGTACTTGTGTCATACCAGGCCTAATATTACGTATGCCGTGAGTGTGGTGAGCAAATACATGCATGAACCAAGGAGTGGGCATCTTGATATTGTGCACAGAATTCTGAGATATTTGAAGGGCACTCCAGGTAAAGGGTTGTGGTTTGCAAAGAGTGGACATCTTGAGGTGGATGGCTATAGTGACTCTGATTGGGCCAACTGTCAAGACGATAGAAGATCAACTTCTGGCTATTGTGTGTTTGTGGGAGGAAATTTGGTGTCATGGAGAAGCAAGAAACAACATGTTGTGTCTAGATCAACAGCCGAAGCTGAGTATAGAGCATTATCTCAAGGGTTGTGTGAGATGCTCTAGGTGAAGTACATACTGAGCAAGCTGAAACTTCCGAGGAAGGGACCCTTGAAGGTGTGGTGTGACAATCAGTCAGCTATAGCCATTGCTAATAACCCAGTTCAACATGATAGGACAAAGCATGTGGAGATTGATCGCTTCTTGATTAAGGAGAAACTTGATGCTGGGATCATTAGTCTTACTCATGTTACCTCTGGGCAGGGCCGGGCCCATAGTTGTGCAGACTGTGCGGCCCGCACAGGGCCCATAATTTTTGGGGCCCCAATTTTTTTATATAGGCCTAGTATTTTTTTTTAAAGAACTGTTCTCAAAGGCCTAGTGGTCTCTGTGTTGTTGGGCCGTGAGCAGCACCTTGTTTGGGTCGTACCTTGCGCTCTGTCTTTCTCTGTTCGACCGCACCGGCACGAGGAAGATTGGATCGACTCGCACGAGCTCGCGCCGCCGCCTGGAGTGGCTCGCCACCGCACCCGCGGCCGCCACTCACCTTGCCGTCGTCGCAACTCGCCTAGCAGCCGCCTCGAGTGACTCCAGTCGTATCCGCCGCCGCCGCCCGTCGTCGTCAATAACGAGGTAATTGACCCCGTCCGTGCGTGCTTGGCTGCTTGCTGCCGCGTATGTGTGGGCTACTGCTTGATGCTTGGTGCTTGCTGTGTGATTGACTGCTTGATGCTGTGCTCGCCGCCGGTGGAAATAGATGGGAGCTTTCATTGCCTGATTTTCTAGATGTCATTAGATTCATTATCGGTATGTTTTTCTATTGTTTTTATTTAAACAGTTTTGCTAAAGCACATGTAGATGTGCCATAAATATTGAACATCTAAGTACTATATCATTAATTTTACAGAGAGATTTGTGTTGGTATTTTCTATATAAATGTGTTCTAATTTTCATTACATTTTATTAGTATACTTATGATCTCACATGAAAGTATTGGTGCGCATTTTTAATTGGGTGGACTACCTACATTGTGCATCAAATTTGTTATGTGCTTAGATTCCGCCCCACCTCGAGAAAAATCCGTCCTCCGCCACTGCGTTATAATTGCTTGTTAGTTTATTTTTTAATGAGACAGGGCCTCATTTTTTAGTTTCGCACAGGGCCCCGGATTTTGCCGGCCCGGCCCTGCCTCTGGGCAGCAGTTTGCAGATTGCTTTACAAAAGGACTGGGAACAAAGGACTGTAACTTGGCGTGTGACAAGATGGGGATGATAGATATCTACCACCCATCTTGAGGGGGAGTGTTGAACCGGTATGGGCCATGCCCATCTATCACTTAAGCCCGTGTGAGGCCCAGCCCATGTTATGTGACCTAGAAGAAGAGGGGCACTCCCAGTCCCCTGTGAGAGAGCCGCGAGACACATAGGTACACATCACGACTCAACATATATTCACCCCTTAAATAAATAAAATTACGCCCTCTCCAACATTTTAAAATATGCAGGTACTTAGAGACCATCAAACCTTATTTCATCCTAAAATCAGGCATGATAAATTAGGAAAACTACAGAATTCCACAGCTACAAGAATAGCTTGATCTAACAATGTAAAGAACATCACCATTGCACTCACCTACTGAAAACCTCTACTGCAGTTAGCTCATTGCACACATGGACTGAGTCAGCAGAGTTTAGCCTTCCTCTCTTTATCTTCAAATCTAGAATCAGATTAAACTTTCAAGTACTCAGATCATGCAACCATTCCACATAAAGAATAGATTAGACTAAATAAACAGTCAAAAGCATAGGGAAGCTGCACCGCAATAACACAAGAAGCAACCCAATCCAGCTCACCTGCTAAGGACAAACAATTCCCATGACCTGCCAGAGCAACAAAATCCACGTTATTAGTGCTGAGGTCCTATCAACTTCCAGCTTTGAATAACAGCTCATAATGAAAACTGCCACAATTGTTCAAGACAAATTGACAAACATCAAAACTCTAATCAACCAAAAGACGGAAAGATCACAGCTACCTGAATAAACTGAGCTTAGAAATTCCAGTACTTTGCTTGAATGAGTAGAAGGAAAAGAGTGGGCCGTGAATCAAACAGCAGGCAGCACAAATGCAGGGCCTCACAGCTCAGAACTGATTATGTATCCCCTTAACACTTCCTACACCTGAAAGTTACTGAAATGAGATCAGCCAGTCTTGCCAAACTCAAAAGTCAATATTTACTTGCTAGAATAGATCTGGTTTGCTGCTTGGGATGCAAATCAGTTGAACTATGAAAGGGTGTATACATAACAACTCTGGAACATAAGCTAATAACCAATCAAACTCCGCGTGCACTTCTACAAAAAATTAATATGAAAACAAACTGAAGCACAAGCTCATAAAATATGTAATGATTTGCACCTTCACATGCTGACTTAATTTCCAAAAGCAACCAAAGAACAGGCCCATAAACTAGGAATGATTTACAATCAATGTACTAACCATTAGATGAGATTAGAACCTCATAAGAAAAAAGATAACTGGAACAAAATTCGGAATTTGGTAAGTTTTGTTTCTTCTAAAGTTAACTCAGTGTTATTGGATTCAAATCAAATGTTCGTTGTTTATCATTTGATCTAGATGATTTGGTCTCAGAAAGTAGATCTAGCATTTTAGGAGCGTGAAGGCTTTCAAAGAGGCATATGGCAATTGTGAGCTGTTATTGTCGTGCAGTAGGGGAGGAAGAGAGATGGAGGGGTGCAATGGCCACAAGAGACGGGGAGAAATTCCTTCTAGTTTCTTGCTTGATTTCACAGATTATATCACTATGTGCCTGCATTAGAAATTTAGAATGAGAATCCTGCCTGGCCTGGGGACAAACTGTACATACAGCATTGGCTCCGCTGCACTAGGCGAGTGCAATACGACTCTGGATGGATACTTGCAAGGGCCTCCACGCAGTCAAAGGAAGCTCCAGACACAGCCTTACCTATCAATTTTGTATACTTGTAACTGGGGAGGTAACCTGTTACGAGTATTTAACAGAATATAGCTATTTTAGAACATTGCTCCTAAAATCCATGACAATTGCAGTGGCAGAGCAAGAAGGCCATCACATGGAGGCCTGCGTGGCAGTGACATGTTATCTCCATGCACAATGATTTAATATACCATCCCCTCCGACAAATTGTCTTCCCAAATTCAGTGACTTAGGTTGAGAAATGCAGCAGGGGGGGGGGGGGGGGGGGGGGGGGGGGGGGGGGATTACGGACACCCGAACCCCGGCTAGGACACCATCCTGGATGATGCCGATTGTCGAAGTTGATCAAGGAGTTCATTGTGTCTGACTGGTGAATCTTTGACAAACCCGGTTTCTAAAATACTTTCAAATAACTCCTAACTTGTCTCCGGACATGACCCTTGCTTGGCAAGTCCAAACTATTTTTCTAAACCACTGCCTTGATCCACTTGGCTACATCCGCCCCTTATCCAACTAAAGGAAAAGGATCTTTCTCTTTTTCCAATTGATCATTACTCTGTTTATTCTGACCTCCATACTTAGATCGAGATATTTGACATAAATGAACTTTTGCCAAAAGGAACCAGACTAGCGCAAGGCCATAATACTCTTTGCAATCACATGGTAGTTTTTTTCCATGTCAGCTATTGGTTCGCTAAAGAAGTTGGTGTTCCATGCACTCACGTTTTATCAGAATTATAGAAATATTTCGCTTGACTATGGTCTTCAAGCCGTTGTTGCCCCCATCTCATCTCTCCCCACCAGTGGACTGCGGTGGAGGGCTCACCTCCTCACTCAGCCACGCACATGGCTACGAATATTGTGCTGTGGCAGCCCTGGATGGCGCACGCGAATGACGTAGCCTGGGAGCCGGTTGTGGCCTCGACGGCGAGGTGCTGCAGTGGTGCGCTGCAAGGGCTGAGGTGCGGCATCGACTGCGAGGTGCTGCAGCAGTGAGTGGCACAATAGTGGTTCTCTGGCCTGCATTGCCCGATGTGCTGACCTCAGGGCCAAAGGGTGGGGTGTCGGCGATGATGCCCATGGGTTACGTGTGTGGCGGCCCGGACGAAGTCCTGCCTGACTTCTATCGGGCCGGCAACGAAGGAAGATCCAGCTAGTCAGATCAGCGAGGCTGTAACCTCGACTTTGTTTCTTTGTTAGAAGCGTCATTTTGGAGACAGGACTTCCCTGTTCTGATGGGTCACTTGGCTTGCGGTGGAGCAGCTGGAAGGAGATCAGTGGTGGTAGTGCGTTGCTGTGATGTTGGCCGCTGCTCAGGGCATTAATTTATTTGCAAAGGTACAATGTTGCCATCGCCGGTTCTTCCTAGACGATGCCTACCTCAGGATCAGATGGCTCCTCCATCCACTCACCGACTCTTGTAGGCACTTATGGGCGGGAGGTACGTTGACCCGGGCAGCCCTGAAGACATGTCGTGCTATGGAGGTGTCCAACATCGGTCAAGAAGCGGACTTGATACTCTAACTGGGCAAGACGTTTCCATGATGTTGTTGTCATGGCGTGGGTGGTGGCTAATCTCAGATTATCCTTGTAAGCTGAAAGGCGTTATGCTAGCCTGCTAGCCGCTTGGCTGTTCTTCTATGAAATATGATACACCTTTCTATGGTGTATTCTAGAGAAAAAAGTAGACAATGGAAGTGCTTTGGTACTCCACTTTACAAGTCTGTCATTTAAAACATTCAGGGAAACATAGTACAAAAACAAAACAAGATTGAAGGAGTAAGTTTAGCATGGCGCTATAAAATGAAGACTTCTGTTTTTTGCTGGATTCTACAGAAATAAAATCAAGGGGCATGGCTCTCCAGAAACTAACCAGTTGTCTTTACGGACTTACTTATCTGCTGGTCCAGTACCTCGATCTATTTTATGTTGTTCTTAATCTTTTTTACGATTCTAGTATGCCTGCAAACAGATCTATGAGCTTACCAGGAAGCAAAACGATTAACTAATGCTAATAGAAACATAATTATTTTGGCAACATACCTTAATATGCATATGTTGCTTTAGGGTTCCTGAATTTTCCAAAACAGACGGTAGAATTTAAGCCAAACCGAAATTTTATCATACAAATGTTTTTTTTTTGCGGTTGAATCATACAAATGTATTGACATAATAACAACAACAAAAAAACTATATTAGATAGCATATAAAAAATATATTTTCTTCTTAGCACAATTCGCTATAGCACCTATTTTAGTCAAATTACCTCACCTGCTTAGTTAAACTAGATTAAGTTGCTCTCTTTTCAGCATAGCAAATCCAAAAGTAACTTAACTCACCTGCTTATAAACTAAATTAAGTTGTTCTCTCCCTGCACAGCAAACTCAGAAGCCTAACTTACACACGTTCTTTTTAAACAACTTCAGAGCACCAACAACACCATATTAGATCAGAGATCTGATAAAAGCACACCTCAAACCCATGAAAGCAAAAAAGTCAGATAAAAACCTACGTACATAACTTTACTAGTCGACCATACAGTATTCTAAGAAGTTGAATCATGGAATCACTATTAATTTTATTCCTAACCACAGTAAAATGGACAGGACTAACTAGAGCAAGAAAAAGGCATAGAAGACGGACTAGGGCAAGAAAATAATCACTGGAAGACACAGCAGACCGGGTAGAACAAGCCAGGCCGTACAAATGATCTGATCCGTAATCACCCTTAGCACCCCCCCTCTCCCAACAGCAGAGCTTTCAGTGAACAGATGCAGTTCAAGCGATCAGAAGTCTGAGCTTGTGCACCATGATCATTGGAGCAGAGCAACGGAAATCAAACACTGCAACCACAGAGACCGACCAGGCACAGAAAAAAAAAAGTGTGGGCTCATTTGCTGCACAGTTTTCAGTCGACAAACTAGCACACCTAGGAACGGACGTGCGAGAGGAGCGTATGTATCAATCGCGTCGCGTCCAGTGGAAGCACAAATTTCTGGAAACTTGTATGGTTCTTAGTTCTAGGTTACCTCGGGCGAGCAGCAAGCAAGCTAACCCCGGTCGCCACGTCGCCCGCACAGCCCGCCCTCCGCGCGGCGGCCTGCACCAAGCCACCACCCGTGCACAAAATCAAATCAACAGCCCAGCGGTTCATCATGCAAAACGGAATCCCGGCCCCGATCCTTGCCACCCACCTCAAGCGACCGCCGCGCCGGGCGCAGCAGCTCCTCTCTCTGCCGATGCTTCCGGACGAAGCTTTCCGGCCACCTCCTCCGCTTTGGGGATCTAGCTAGGCCAGCAGCGGGAGGAACAAGCGTGCGTGCGTGCGTGCGCGCGCGAGTGACGAAGGAAGGGAAGGGTCGAGATGTCGGGTACTCGGGTGCGGGGCTCGCTGTATTGCTGGTGGTGCCCTGTATGCTGCGGCTCGAGGAGACTACACGGTGGAGGTGTGTTTGTGGCCGGGGGCTTGTGGGGGTCGCTCTCGCCGCCGCGAGAAATCTCAGCCACTATCTTTACTTGTGGATTTCTCGGCCTCCTCCGAGGCTATCTTCCTGCGGCACCCTCGTAAAACCCCTGGAATTGCAAGCCACCGCATATTTTATGTTGCCCCTAGTACTACTGGTGTATGGTGTATCTCGCTTTCTTTCTCGCGGGAGGAAAGAAAGAAATAATTTCAAAAGAAAGAAAGAAAGAAAAGATCAAGGTTATTCTGGACCTTCCATGTGCTTTACAAAGGTGCACGTACACAATGCCTTTCGCAACATATTAGAAATGTATGAGACATCATGTGTCATTTTTAAGGGAAATATTCAGATGCCCTAAGTGGGTTTTGAACCTAGTGGTTTGAATGGCATATACAAACCGTGGTTGTGGTCGTGCTGTCTGGAAGCGTTGACCCCAGACTCGGAGCCCGACGCTGTGGGGACGAGGCTTCACCATAGGGGTTGCGTCGTCAGACCGGGGTCGTCTGATTAGTTATGGTGGTAGGCGATGCTCATCGCCTCTGATTCCTCACGCAATGGATTCCCCCGGTGCAACTCCAACTGCGGAGCTGGGATTTCCTCCCGGGACCGATGGTGAGCCATCCGGACGGCTAACTCCTCCTCCTCCCCGCATGGGCGAGGTCACAAACGACATACCCGGAGTTGCCGGACTCGAATCTGCTGCACACCATACATGTGATCGCTGGAGAGGAGCTTGGGGCGGATCGGCGCGCACTGCAAGTGGCGTGGATTGGCTATTGGTCCAGGATGCCGATAGGGATGCATATTTGTGGGATCGGGATGGGCCGGCATGAGTCGGGTCCGACGTGGCGGACACATTCGGATGTCCCCATATCCGCCCCACATATGGGTTGGGTTTTGGGGTGCTGGACAATCCAAACATATAGGGCAGGTTTGAGGTGTCCGGTTGGGTGACAATTTTGTGACCGGGCCTTCAGTACGGACGTATAAGGAGGGTTTGAGGAGTTCGGATGTAGATGCTCTAATAGCTCTAATGCTTTTATTGTATTTAAACTTTTGTTTTACGCCTTGATACTGACGCGGACATCGTCTCTCATTAAAAATAAACCGCATTTGAGACACCAAAGTTTTAAAATGAAGTTTGATTCTTATTAGACTACTAGGGGTATCATCACCCTGCTAACCATTCAGCTATTTGTTGATTTCTTTTTTGTATTTAAATTTACTTTGCCATGAATATAATAGGTGCATTTATTTAGTTATGCATCATAGTCGTAATTTTTAGAAAAGAACTTCTCGTGTGATGGTGGTTTCCTGGTGTTTTAATATGTACATGACATAGGTGAAATTCGCTGGCCTCTACGTGCATTAATGTCGAGAAGATAATGTGAAAAACATTTTCATGAAAATCTAGTTTTTTTAGATGAAAAACGATTAGTTCTAATTATCTGTACTACTACAATGGGTTGCAGAAGTAACTTGGGGTCGGGACGCAAAACACACTCTTCCCAAGGACCCAAAGGCAAAACACAAAAGGGCCAGTCAATACGCAATAGCTGAATATTTGCGGTCCGAAATGACCCAAAGGGGCCTCGCTTCACGGGCCCACATCAAGGGCCACCTGGCTAAAACCTATTCGCCACCCCCACACTTTTTCCAGGGGCACCCCAAAACGTGTGGTCTCCCGCGCTCCACCCATGCTCACGCACCATCCGAGCCGTCGATGCTGTGCATCCCCCCTGTCACAACCGTCCGATGTTGGCAGGGCAACTCGTGGCTGACGAAGGCCGGGCACAACGGACGACCCAGATTGTCCACGCCTCTTCATGCGGCGATGCGGGGGTGGGTGGCTCCGAGCCCTACGGGATGCATTGGTGGCTGAGAGGGATGCTTTTGAACTTGCGGCTGTAGTAGAAAAGCGCATGGGGAGTGGGCCCCGCGTGACTACGCGGGAGGCCTGGAAGCAAGGTGAAGAAAAGGATCTCCATTCCGTTACCCGTCGGGCCCGGCTCGTGTACCCGGCTGCGTCTTATCGCCGTGTAGGCCGTGACGTGGCTCTGCGCTTTGTTTATTCGAGGCTACCGAAGATTGGGTCGGGCTCTCCTGCTATGCTAAGGTTCCCAGCACGCATACGCAGTATCGTTGCCTCAAAAGAAAAAAAAACCTCGCAGTATCGTGCAGGGTGAGCCAGCGGCCAACATGTGTTCCAGCAGACCCGATCACTCAAATAATACAACGTATCTCTCAGATTGCAGTTACGTTTCAGAAAATCAGCAAAACGACATTCTTTTCTCCCGCTTCACAACATATTGCTGTCAAATCTCTTCGTGCCTTACATCCTTTCTCCTACCAATCTATTCCATTTTTTTTTAGGGAAATCTATTCCATTGTAATTGTTGCTTCACATGAGAATAGATCAGGATTGATTTTTTTTCGAAAAAAGACACATTATTACTTAAGAAATTTAATCATTACATCCGGCCTCTGCATAATAGACCAGGATTGATAGAAAATTGCCCTCTTCATGTATCGACATCTACGGTGTTCTTCAGCATGGAAGGAGCTCCGGGCACTTCATCGGCTGTAGGTACGTTCTTTCTTGCGTCTGGAACCTACAGATTATCAACACTCTTGATCATACGAAGGTGATAAGATTAAAAGAAACAAACAAACAAAAAGTTGAATCTATGACATGCAAATTAATCCTTCAGAAATAGCTCCCTGTACATCACCTTCCGTAGCCCCGTTTCTTGTGCTCAAAACACATGCAAACTAATCCATCGGAATTGCTGCATGAGTTTTTTTTTTTTGACATATTCTCTTTTTTGCTAACTCTAATGATACAGATTACTGCATCAAAGAAAAAGATCAATATTTTGCTAATGCTCATGTGATATTGTGTGTTTTTTGGCAAAACGTTTTTTCTATCGTGTGGTTTTTACTCTGTTTGTCGTGCATGCACTAATTAGTATATGATAATTTTTATGTTATGCAGATCATGAGACCACAAATGTGGGAGAGGCGGGTGGAAACACAAATGATTATTACATCAAAAACTTAAAACCAGAGATAGGAATGGAATATTTTTTTTGAGAGAGAGAGATAGGAATGAAATATGAGAATGACAATATAGCATATGCGTTTTACAATACATATGCAGGACACGTAGGTTTCAGTGTCAGAAAATGTTGGCATGATAAATCGTCGACTAATGTTATTCGAACAAAGAAATTTGTATGCTCAAATGCAGGTTACAAGGACAAGAGCAAGGAACAATGTTATCGGACTCGAGATGGCCAACATCTCAAAAATGACCAGCTGCCAATTAAGATATTGTTCACTACTTCACTTACAAGTCATACTCCCAATTCAAGTTTATATCTCACAAGAAATCATTTCTTTGTTCTTCCAGGTCTTGGGTAGCCAATCAAGTCATGTAGAAGATAAACACTTTTAAATGGCTCTATAAAAAGTTTGTTTCTCAGGATTGTTCTACCAAACAGTTACCTTGCGATGTAATAATTTATCTTACCATTTCCTTTTGATGTTAGATGCACAATGGTTTTATGCTCAAATAAAGATATATACACATGAATATTGATTAGTTGCTGGTTATTCCTTTTGATATGTTAGATGTGTAAATGCGGTTTAGTTTTCCAGTTAAATGTGGTCTTGGACATTAAATTTACTAAAAAGCGCTTTCACAATTTGCGATTTCCCCTGTACCGTGCGATTGAAAAGAGGAGAAGAGCATCTTCCCATGTACCGTGTGATTTCACCTTTTCAGAGGCAACCTCCGGGCAGGACAACTTTCCCCTTCCTCCCGGGCCGCATGCGCGTGCGACTCCGGAGGACCCTCAAACGCTAGGGAAAAGCACCAGATCCCCTCCCCCTGGCCGCTGCCGTCGCCGGCGGTGGCGGCCGTGCCCGTCCGCCAAAGGCTGCGGGTGCCGGTGGCGCTCCCCGACGGGCCCTCTTCGCGCGGAGCGGGACGTCTCCGAGGCTGCGTGGGTAGGGTGGGGTCGGCGGCACGAGTTCACGGTGGCGCTCGCCGGTGCACGGCGGGGTTCGTGGAGGTCCGGAAGTTCCCGACGAGGTAGGTAGTAGTGGAGTGGAGGTGGAGTTGGAGAGGGCGTTCGCACTTGCTGGCGGCGGCGACACTTGCTGATGGCTTGGGGGAGGTGGCGCTGAGGAGGCCCTGCCACCTCCGCGTCGTGGCCTGCGGTGATGGCCCCGATGGTGCTGGTGCGGGGGAGGTGCGGGCTGGAGCGGCAGTGGAGCGGGTCAGATCTGGAGTTGATTTGATCTGTAACAGTGGGGTTAGATCCGTCGTGTGGCTGGCCCTTGGAGCGGGGGTCGGCCGCCGCGGTGGCCCTGGTCGTTGCCCGAGTTGGTAGGAGGCTGCTGCTCCTCGTTGATGGAGGTTGCTGGGTCATGTTCTCTCTGCAGTGTGTGGTGTTGGTGGACCACGACTGCACGACTTCGACAGCAGGGTGCTGCGGCGGCGGAGGTGTGAGGCTTCATGGATGGTGCTGACCAAACCTTGGAGGTGTGGAGATGTGCGGCAATACGGATGAAAA
Organism: Elymus sibiricus; assembly: GCA_039707655.1. Taxonomy (NCBI): domain Eukaryota; kingdom Viridiplantae; phylum Streptophyta; class Magnoliopsida; order Poales; family Poaceae; genus Elymus; species Elymus sibiricus. The sequence goes on along the minus strand of CM077675.1, from coordinate 296,214,698 downwards.
TCCTGTCCGGTTCTTGCTGGGCAGGCGGCGATGGCGCCCGTGGGTGTCATTCCTCTCTTTGGAGGTGTCATCGAGGTGTGTTGCCATTTCCCTCGCTCTCTTGGTGTGGTAATTGTCTCCGGGTGAAAGCCTTGATTCAAAGTTGGATCGGCACGATGGTGGCGTATTCGACGTCGTACCTCTATTGGGAGCATCGTGCCTGGAGACATGGCATGGAGGTCCTATGTTGCGCTCCTCCGGTGTGCACCGTTGCCTATGATTGAGCTTCTGTGGCGCAATGTACGACTGTCCATGGTGAATCCAAAACGGTGACTTTCTCGAGTCGAATCAAGTCCCGCCATCCTCTTGCAACCTTCTTCGGGCATAAAGAGAGGATGGTGCGTCGACAAGGGAAGCTTAGCGTGAGCTGCTGTTCTTCGGAGGTGATCGACGTCGGTCGAGACGCGGCGAGTTTTTTCGGTCTTGGGCAGGCTCTTTTACTTTGTAGTTGTGTTGTTGTTGGTGGCTGTCTTTGGACTAGCCTGGGTGTGGAGTTTATGCTACGCTCGTTGTTCGCAACAAGTGGTAGTTGTCTTATACTCATAATTATCTCTTCTATAAAGCTATGGCACGCAATTTGCGTACTCTCGAAGAAAAAGGAGAAGAGTGGATAGCTCGCATACTTCAAAGTTCAGTACATAGAGTAGTTACTAAAATAGTACAGAGCTACTCCACTCTTTTCCGCTATGTACTGAACTTTGAATCAAAGTCTGAACTGCAGCGCGTGGTTGATAGCTGAACTGCTGTTAGTAAATACTAAACATCTTATATTATTGAAAGGAGGGAGTAGCTACTACAGTAGTTACTACTCTACAGAGGTAGATGAAGCAACTAGTAATAGCTCACTCACCTTTGCCTGTTGAGTCTGCATCGAGCTCTCATCTTCAGACCGCGCGACCTCCCACGGCATCTCGGCCACCGGATGCACGCGCTGCAGTTCAGCCATCTTCCACGGAGCGGGTCGGCCTGTCGGCCAGAACCTTGGCCTGGCCTTGGGTGCGCCAGAGGCGGGCGGCACTAGCCCCGACGGCCCCCGTCTTGCCGCCGCCCAAGGCCCCGCGCCGTGCAGCGCACCTGAGGCAAGCAGAGCTAGCCACGACGGATCCCATCTTGCCTCCACGGCTCCACCCAAGACCACGGCCCCTGGCGGCGCAGCATGTCGTAGGCGAGCTAGCTACCGGCAATGACTCCCGTGTAACCGCCTTCCAACCTCATGGCTACGGGCTGCGAAGCGCGCCAGAGACGGGCGGCGCTAACCGCGGCATCTCCGGTCCTGCTGCCGGACATGGCCCCGGGCGGCGGATCCCACCTCGTCGAAATCCACTCTCACAGTAAAATGAGTGGCTGTGGAACAGGGGAGTGGCCTCAGTAGTGCGTTGGGATAAGTCAAAGAAAACAAATCTTCTATCTATCACTAACTACTCCCTCCCTTCTTAAATATAGCACTTGACTGTTTATCAATTCGGCAACATTCAAATTTCGTCACAAATGAACAGATGACACCTGTATGTCCCCAAAATCACCAGACAGCAAAAAGGACGCCAAAACGGGTCGGGCTAAACCTCTGACCCGGTTCCAATGGAAAATATGGGGTAATTTCAGAAACATTCAGAAGCACAAACAAAAAATGTAAAAACATAGTAACTAACCCTGGAATTACACTGTAAAAACACATGTATTTACAGTGTAAAACCAAGGAATTTACACTGTAAAAAAATACCCATGTATTTACATTGTAAGTACAGTACAATGGCACTGGAATTTACATTCTAAAAAATGTAAAAACATAGTAACTAAAAATACAGTGCAAAATCCTGGAATTACACTGTAAAAACACATGAATTTACGGTGTAAAACCAAGGTATTTACACTGTAAAAATGCATTGAAATTACAGTGTAAATATTGTAATTACCCAGGTATTACACTGTAAGAACAGTACAATGGCACTGGAATTTACATTCTAAAAAAATGTAAAAACATAGTAACTAAAAATACAGTGCAAAACCTTGGAACAACACTGAAAAAACACATGAATTTACAGTGTAAAACCAAGGAATTTACACTGAAAAAATGCATGTAATTACACTGTAAAAACAATACAATGGCACTGGAATTTACATTATAAATACATTACAAATACAGTGCAAAACTAAGGAATTACACTGAAAAAATGCATGTAAATACAGTCCAAAGACCTTGGAATTTACATTGTATAAACACAGTAAGTACCCAGCATTTACCATTGAAACTACCGATTTACAGAGTAGAAACACCTCATGGCCGCCTCTGAAACTACCCAGGATTTACAGTGTCAAAACCCAAGAACTCACACTTTGCTGCTTAAGAAATGATTGGTAGTTTGCTGCTTAAAAAATTACTAATGACAGTTTGCTGCTTAGAAAATACATGGAGAGAAAACTGCTATTACTAATAACAGTTTGCTGCTTATAAATTTGAAATTGTCTGACATTTTAATCTTCAATATTGCAGATGGGGAGCATGATAGGAAGAGTGACTGAAGAGGATCTACTGAGAATGTCACAAGAAGAACTCATTCTAAATGTGAGACATACATGCTAACAAAAATTGTTTTGCAAGAATCATTTTCATTCACAGCGCTCCTCAATTCATATATTATCTACAAGGTAAAAATGAAATTCAAATACCGCATGGCTACAAATCTACGTGAAGGAGAAGTTTTAAATAAAAAGAAATCATGATGCTCGCAGGTACATTCGGGAGATGGGGCTGCAAACATCACACAAGATGGAGAGGAAAACTTCAGGAACATAAAGAACACAACAATAGAAATGAGCATAAGCAAAACTAGTACTGAATAACCCATATCTGAACTGAGAAAAAAGAGAGAATGATACATCTCACTTACACTGCAGACATTGCAGGAAATGCATCATGAAGCTACAGCAAGCGAAGAAGGCACAACAGAACCTAATCCCTGGGAGGCAGACATGTTTGACAACATCAATTTGGAACAGGTAGCCACATAAATAAATAAATAAATAATAATATGAAACCTGTTTGAAAATTAAAACTGACACAAAAAGACTAATTTTGCAGGTCTCTGGAGATATTGACCCCAGTTCAACAACAACTAAATCAAAGTCAAACACCAACCACATCAATCAAGAAGGAGAAAGGGGAGAAACAGAGGACTCGCATGAACAAGACGCAGACAATGAATACATCGATGAAGAAGACATTGAGAGGTTCCTGCAAAATGAACAAGATGCCGCATCAGAAGGCAATCTTATGAACACTAGCAGCAATTTCAAGCCACATTTAGGCATGCAGTTCAAAACAAAAGAAGAAGGCCAGGAATATATGAATTTCTACTCAAAAGTGGCTGGATTGTCAGTGGCTACAGTAGCAGCCTCAAGAACAACAAGCAAAAAGAGAAATAATGAGGAGACAAGAATAACTATGAAGTGCAACAAGTGGGGCAAGACAAAGGAAGTGGACACAGAATGCATAGTTCCTATGAGAAAGACTACAGTCATAGCCAAAACGGATTGTAAAGTGGTAATGGTGATATCTGAAAAAGGAGGCATATGGGAAATTACAAGACTACAACTAGAACACAACCATGAGCTGACACCAAACAGTAGATTCTTCAGATCATGTAAATATATGTCAGATGAGGAGAAGTGCCTGATAAGAGTCTTGAAGCACACAAACCTTGAGACAAGAAGGATTGTTGCTGTCCTTGAGAGGAGGAATGGCTCATCTGCCCTACACAAAGAAGCACGTCACAAATTATGCAGCAACAATAAATAGAGACATAACAAACTCTGACATGATGGAAGTAGTCAAAATGTTCAATAAGAAACAGGCAGAAAATCCAGGGTTTTGCTATTCGTTTGAACTTGATGGCGACAGCCACAGCAAACACTGATTACCCCCCTAGGAAAAACTAGAACTACTACATATATGAAGTAGTACATACGAAAGAATTCTGAACCACTGCACATATAAATCTACATATAACAAGTATTACCACAGAGCCAAAACGAGGACCGAAAGAATTCTGAACAGTCACTGCAAACAAGCCATTGCAAGGAGGAAATTCAACATCCTTACTTGCTGTAGATTTATCAACAGACTCCTAAAAATTAGAAACAAGATCACACCCAGCAGAAGAAATTAAAACATAACCAAGCAATAAGAAAATGAAAAATACAAAATAAATACCTGCAAATGAACTGAAGGACAAAAAGGCTTCAGTGGCCTCTTCCCATAAGAGCGGCTATTATTTCTATCAAGCTCTGCAAACTGCTTGACTTTGTTACCTCTCCATGCTAGTATACGAGGCTTGACATCAGGGACAGAGTGGAGAACAAAATTGAGATGATCAAGGTAAGAAACCTATAAAAACAAACACAAAAGGAGTGAAAAGAAAGGAAAAGACATTACAGAAAATAGAATGAGCTAGATATAAAAAAACTTACAGCAAAGGCATAATGGCAGCCACCAAACATCGCAGATCTTTTCGAAGCAACTTTAGTAGAATCCTTGAATTTCTTAATACTGGACAGCAACCACTCATAAACAAATTGCGATAGATCCAACTTGCAAACAGAACGACAATCCTTGAAGATATGGAGATACTTTGGATTAGGACCGAGGCTGGAGTTTGGACATAGAAACAAGGAGAAAGCAACAATCGTGAAGCATATGAAAATGTCATCGTCAGGCAACTCGACTTCAGAAGATTTAAGCTTGTTGGCGAAGAATGACACTGGAGGAATACTTGACAGATTGCAATGAGAGAGGACAAAATCACGGCCCGACTCAGGATCACAAAGAAGTGGCTCACCATCTATTGGGAGGTCAAGGATATTGTGAATGTCATATTTGGTGATTGGAATGAACTTCTTTTTTAACTGGAACTCAGAAGCAGGTACATCAAACCTACTGGCAAGCCACTTAACTAGCCTAAGAGGAACCTCAGTCCTGACAAAATTAAGAAGACACCCCAGGCCATAAGTGTGGATGACATCCTTATACCTAGGACACATGCCATCAACTACCCCAGAGAAAAACTTTCCAGAATATCTGGTGAAGGTCGAACAAGTAGGGTAATCAGTAGATCGTTTCTGCCTCTACAACAAACAAAAAGAAACCGAGATCAAAACACTAAAATCAAAAACAAAAATTAGATCCTAAGAACACTACTACATCACTCGAATAATGCAGTCAAAACAGAAATAATAAGATGAACAAACTAAAACCGAACGAGAGCATGGAAAAAGAAGGAGGACTAACCACATTTCTTCTACCAGCAGAAGATAACTTCCTCTTCAATGATTTTACTTTCTGAAAAAACATAAAGACAAAAGTCACCTCAACAAGAGAAAATAACCAACAACATAAACAGCAAGCACAAGAGAAAGAAAGAAGATAACGAACTTGATTAAGATAAAACTTGAAAAGAGCTTTGTCAAAGGATCCTTCATCACCAGAAAGTTCCTGAAAAATAGAAAAAGACAACAGAGCCAAAATAAGTAAAACTGATTACATAAACTGAAAATAAAAATATAACTAAAAAAATAAGACAAAAATAACTACCGTAGACATTGGATACCATCCATCTTCCGCAAAGTCATTAGGCACGAATGGTTCACGAATAGAATCTGCACTCTCAAAAGATGATACTAACGGAACGTCCTGGTGAGAGATTTTCCGAAGCTTACCTATTAAACTAAACCTATAAATTACAGAGCTAAAACATGAGCATTACACTGCAAATTAGGGCGAATTACATTGTAAATACATATAATAAGCAAGGCGATTACACTGTAAAACTAGGGGTACACTGTAATTATTGGGAAGACTACATTGTAAACAAGACACATTGTTCATAAAACAAGCATGAGAATAATCACCAGGAACGAAGCCATAAATTCAGGAATTACATAACTGAATCAAGAAAAATACACTGTACAAATGGGGGGAGGGGGAAATACACTGTAAAATACATATAGAAACCATGGGAATTCTTGGGGAAATTACACTGTAATCAGGACACCTAGTTGAGAATAGAAGCAAAAAAATTTCAGGAATTACATAACTGAAACATTAAAAATACACTGAAAATAAGGGCAAGAATACACGATAACTCTGCCGCAAATTACACAGAAACTCTAACTGAAACTAAGGGGTAAAATACACTGAAACTCAGAGCCATATTACACTGTAATTAGGGACGTATTACAGTGTAAATCTAGGGCATATCACAGTAATTCTAAGACAAAATTACACAGTAATAAGAAATAAAAAAGCATGAGAATTACACTGTAATTGGGGAAAAAATATTACACTGTAAAATACAGGAGAAGCTATCATCTAGGCCATATTACACAGTAATTCTTGCATAAATTAAAGTAAATCACTGTCGCTAGGACATATTACACTGTAATATGGGAGTATTACACAGTGTGATTCTACAACATATTACACAGTAAATCACACTGTAGTTGGGCTATATTACTGTGTAAATGCAAGGTAAACTACAGTGTAGTTCTAGGACATATTACACAGTGATTCCAGGGCATATTACACTGAAAATCTGGGCAAATACACTGTAATTAGGGGAAAAAGTAATCTGGGCACACTGTAATCAGGATTACACTGGAATTAGGGGGAAAATTACACAATACTACTAGGACAAATTACACTGTAATTGTACGTTAAATTACACTCAACATCTGCAAGGATACAGTAATTCTCGGGGGTAAGTTACACTGTAATTCTGGGAGTATATGGGAGAATTACACTAAATTACACATTGCTACTAGGACAAATTACACAGTAATTACAAATAAAAAAGCATGAGAATTACACTGTAATAAGGGAGTATTACACTGTAAATGCAGGGTAAACTACAGTGCGATTCTGCAACATATTACACAGTAAATTACACAGTAGTTACACTGTAATTCTGGGGGGTAAGATACACTGTAATTCTGGAGGGTAAGATACACTGTAATTCTGAGATACACTACAAGTCTGGGGGGTAAAAAACACTGTAATAGAAGCATGAAATTCAGAGAGATTCCTGGAAAACACATTCAGACAGACCTCAGTTACCAGGGGGAAATCATGAGCAGCCACCTACAACTACAAAAACTACATCGCATAATCAGGCAGAAAACTAGACCAGATCCATCTACAACTATCATCTAACGGCAAGGGAACAGACAGCCCAGGCTAGTAGAAAATAAAAATTGACAGGGAAATCAACTGCTGCAACTACCAGTACGCCTACCTCCGCCATCTACAGCACAAAATAAACAAATCTAAAGCCTACATCCACATCTACAACCAGGGGAGAAAAACGACCACAACAAAACGGAAGACCTAGAACCGGCAACTACAAGCTCCTACACAACTCAGGCGAGCAGAAGGGAGGGGGAAAATTGGGCGGACTACGAATGGCGGACTAGAACAATACGGCAGCACCTACCACGGATCCATGAACAACAACAAACAGATGGTCCACGGATCCACGGAGACGAAACTCACCTAGATCTGGAACTACACGGCCACAACACAAGCGGGGAACGCGAGAGACAAGGGGAACCAACCTCGGCGGCCGGGGAACAAAGAGAAAAGGGAGGAGAAATCAAAATCGAACGGTGGAATAGCTCGGAATCACCATGAACAGAAGGAATCGCCTCTCTCCTCCGCCGCTCGAGCTCTCTCCCTCGGCCTTGTCGAAACAGAATGATCCAAATGAAAGGGAAACGACACCCACTCCAAAATTCAAACAGGACAAAAACCAACAGTGCCGGGACGGGGGCGGTTACGGGTTGAGACAAAGAAAAACCGAACCCGACAAAAGAAAACCAAGCCGAGAAAATAGAGCACCAGCACGAAGAAAAAATAGAAAACCAGCGCGAATCTCCGCGCGAGAACGGACGGACACAAATTTGAATGATGACGAATTGAAAAACACTTGACTGTAAAATAGCAAATCCGTAAATATAAGTCTTTCTAAAGATTACATTAGAAACTATACGGATCAAAATAAATGAATCTACGCTCTAAAGTTATATACATCTGTATGTATTCCCTAAAGAAATCTTTAAAAAAACTTAGATTTAGAAACAGAGGGAGTATTTCTCTAAAATGCATGCATTCCACATCATCACACATCATGCATAAGAAAAAGCCCACCCATTACCGTATATCTTTGACATGCAAGCATGCCACTTCATCATGACATGCATGCAAAAAGATTCATCTAAATATGCAAACATATACGAGAATTTTCATTATATTATGCTATAATATTTAATAAACATTTTAGAACTATATAGTTCAAATATGCATGCTTCATCCGTCCCAAAATAAGTGACTCACCAAAATAAGTGACTCAAAAGTGACTTAACTTTTTATTACTTTAGTACAAAGTTGAGTCACTTTTAAGTCACTTATTTTGGGACGGAGGGGGTACAACGGATCATATTAGAAAATATTGCAAAATATTTCCGCAACAACGTGCGGGGTTTCAACTACTATTTTCAGTAAACAAGTACAGATTCTAAGCTCATAGGAACGGAAATTTCTATTTACCGTCTTCTGCGGCAAGTAGTCAGGGCGACGCACAGGGGAAGTTCGATGAGCGTTCGGATAGGCCAGCCCGTTCAAACGTCTGAGCGATTCTGTTTTAGGAATCTTCTAGGTGGTCCTCGGCTGGTTTTTTCTGGTTTTCGGAACCTTTTAAAAGGTTCATGAACCGGATTTTTTATTTCCCCTTTTTCTCCTTATTGTTTATTTCCTTTTTCTGTTTCTTTTTCGTTTTAATTTTTTCTTTTGTTATTTTTTTTCTTTTCTTTTCTTTGCTCTTTCGTTTTTTCTTTTTCATGTTGCTTTTTTTAAAAATTTCAAATATTTATTCGGAATTTTATAACATATTTCCTTTCTCAAAATTTGCTCCAAATTTTAAAAAATATTCAGAAAATTTTAAAAATGTTTCCATTTCAAATTTTGTTCACAATTTTGAAAAATGTTTGTGTTTCAAAAAGTATTTGAGGAATTTAAAAAAAATCTTGTTTACAAATTTTGTTCAGAATTTTGAAAAATGTTCAATAATTTCAAAAAACAATGTTCTCGTTTTCAAATTTTGTTATGTTCATGTTTTCAAAACAATATTACTCAGTAATTTTAAAAAATAGGAACATTTTTTATTTTCTCTTTCTATTTAGTTTTATTTTTAATTTTTCCTGGTTCTGTTTCTCCCTTTTTATTTTATTTTCTTTTTAGTTTTCATTTTTCATTTTAAAATTTTATTTTCTTTTAAAAAAATGTTCGTGTGTTTCAAAACTGTTGCTATTTTTTCAAAAATGTTCATGTTTTCTAATTTATCCAGGAGTTTCAAAAAGTGTTCATGTTTCCAAACATTGTTCAATTTTTCAAATTTCTTTGGGAGTTTAAAAAAAATCATGTTTTCAAAAAATGTTCCCGTTCCCCAAAATTATTCCCATTGTAAAAAAAATGTTCGCAAAATTTCATAAAATTTCTCCTTAATCAATTTTTTTCTGGAGTTTCAAAAAATATTCCCTTTTTAGAATTTGTTCGTATTTTCAAATTTTGTTAGGACTTTAAAAAATATTCATGTTTTGAAAAATGTACTTATATTCAAGAAAGGTTCGTAGTTTTTAAAAAATATTCATGTTTTTATTAAATGTTTTGAGTGAAAAGTGTTCACATTTCATTAAGCATTCATTTTACAAAAATTGGATTTTATTTATAACATGAACAATGTTTGAAATCCTGAACATTTTCCAAAAAACGAAGAATTTCTGAAGTTTTTGAACATTTTTTTAAATACGAACAAGTTCTGAAAATATGACCATATTTTGAAATTTGCAATTTTTTTTGAAAATAAGAACTTTTTTTGAATTTGTGAACAAATTTCAGATTCGATATCATTTTTTGTAACTTAAAAAAAAATCATCAAAAACACGGATGAAAAGAAGAAGGAAATGTTTAGATCTGCCTTGGTAGGTTCTTATAGTCTTGCGCTAATAAGTAATCACTAACTCTCATAATCTAGGGTGGTTAGCATGATAAGATTCTTTGCTGGAGGTCTCTTGTTCGATCCTCAGTATTGCTTGATTTTTTTTGCGAATTTATAGTCGCTACAGTACTCGATCGCTGGCACATCGCTTGTTCGCCATTGGGCCGGCCTAGTCGGGGCCGCCTGTGCATTTGCCCGACAGGCTGCCGCAATAACCGGCAGATAGGACCTCCCCATAGGAATTGAGACATCCTGGTGCATCTTGGGTTGGGTGTCGGTGTTGAACCCGGTTGTCAATATGGTTTTGGTAATTAATAACAATATATATTTCATTGGACTAATGTTTCCACCAAGTATATTTCACGAAAGTTCAATGAATAGATTGGCAAAAGGATTGTGAGGAGATCCCCTAGATGCAAGGAACACCTATTGGCAACAAGCTTGAAGACTCTACATTCTACATTTTGTGAGAAATCACTTTTGAGTTCATAGGAAAGCCAATACTATTGAAAGGGGATGATGTTTCTATGATGATCTGGTTGCTCAAGTGCTTAGAGATTAGCCACCAAAAATACACATGAAATTCTCCCACAAAATCTCTGTCTAAACCTTACCACTAAAATCGATGCCACCAACTTTTCAGAATCGGCTCCACCGAGTTTTAAACCCTAGACATATCCTAGCCAAAACCCTAAGTCATGGTGCCACCAACATTCCACTTCGGTGCAACTGAAACCAGTGACCAACTCTCTGGTATCCTATTTTCAAGAATCGGAATTTTCGAGTTTTGAGAATCGGTCTCACCGAGATTTGGAATCTGCCTAGGTCACCCATATCGGTACCACCGAAATTTATATATCGGTCTCACCGAAAAGCCGAAAGTTGTCACATTTTACACTAGTCGGTGCAACTGAGTTTTTACTCCGGTTTCACCGAGTTAGGCAATAATGTTGTAACGGTTGGATTTTTGGAGATGCCTATATATATCCCTCCACCTCCTCTCACTCGCAGAGGAAGCACTCAGAACATACCTACTCTTGCCCCATCCATTTTTCTGAGAGAGAGCCACCTACTCATGTGTTGAGATCAAGATCCTTCACTCCAACCATATGAATCTTGATTTCTAGCCTCCCCAAGTTGCTTTCCACCCAATCAACCTCTTCTACCAAGCCAAATCTGTGAGAGAGTGATTGAGTGTTGAGGAGACTATCTTTTGAAGCACAAGAGCAAGGAGCTCATCATTGTTACCACATCTATTACCTTTTGGAGAGTGGTGTCACCTAGATTGGTTAGGTGTCGCTTGGGAGCCTCCTTCTTCGTGTTGTGGAGTTGAACCAAGAAGTTTATACGGGCAAGGAGATCGCCTACTTCATGAAGATCTACCCATAATGAGGCTAGTCCTTCGTGGATGGAAGCCGTGATGGAATAGACGAGGTTGCTACTTCGTGGACCCTAACGGGTGGAGCCCTCCGTGGACTCTCGCGACCGCTACCCTTCGTGGGTTGAAGTCTCCATCAGCGTGGACGTACGATAGCACCACCTATCGGAACCACAGGAAAAATCTTCGTGTCATCACTTGCGTTTGATCTTCCTATCCATACCTTTACTTTCATGTGCATGTCTTTACTTTCCGTTGCTATACTTGTTGACCTGCATGTGTAGGGTGTACTTGAATTGCTACAATTGCTAAAACGTGTCACACTAAAATTGGGAAAAGTCTAGATTTTTAATTTGGTCAAGTAGTCTAATCACCCCCCCTCTAGAAATACTTCGGATCCTACAAGTGGTATCAAAGCCTTGGTCTCCATTGCATTGGTTTCACAACCTAGAAGAGTATGGCGTCTAGTGAGTGAAGTTATCATCGTAGAGGTCCATATTTTGATGGTACAAACTTTGCTAGTTGGAAGCATAAGATGAAAATGCATATTCTTGGTCATAACCCCGCCGTATGGGTTGTTGTTCGTGTTGGATTGCAAGGTGAATTATTTGGTGATGGAAAGGAACCGGATCATGAAGCGACCGCGGAAGAATTGAAGATGTTGCGATACAACACTCAAGCATGCGACAATCTATATAACTACTTATGCCCCACAGAGTTCAACAAGATAAGTCGTCTTGAGAATGCAAAGGAAATTTGGGATACTTTGGTTGATATGCACGAAGGTACCGAATCCGTCAGGGAATCCAAGTTGGATGTGCTACAAAGTCAACTTGACAAGTTCAAGATGAAGGATGGTGAAGGAGTCGCGGAAATGTACTCTAGGCTTGCTCTCATCACAAATGAGATTGTCGGCTTAGGAAGTGAAGAGATGACCGACAAATTCATCATCAAGAAAATCGTTAGAGCCTTGGATGGAAAGTACGACATCGTGTGCACATTGATCCAAATGATTCCAAACTACAAAGATCTCAAGCCTATGGAAGTCATTGGAAGGATTGTTTCTCATGAAATGTCACTCAAGGACAAAGAAGAACTTCACACCAAGTCAAGCGATGCATACAAAGATACAAGTAACACTCCCGCTACTTCAAGTGACAACCTTGTTACCAATGAAGAGATAAGCCTCACGGTCAAGAAATTCAGCAAGTTCTACAAGAGTAGAGGCAAAGAGAGAAGCTCCAACTCAAGATATGAAGAGAAACGTTCCTCTAGTCGTGACCGGAATTGTTACAATTGTGGAAGGCCCGGACACTACTCCAATGAGTGCACGCCCCCCCCCCACAAAAGAAGAGAAGAGTCACCTAGAATACGAAGCTCAAAAGATGAATCACCTCGTAGAGAGAGAAGGAGTAGAGAAGATCGCTATGAACGAAGACCCTCCCAGAGAAGCAAGGATTCAGAGAAGAAGGACAAGTACACCAAGAGATACACAGGAAGAAGACATCAAGCTCATGTTGGCGAATGGGTTTTCGGCTCCGATTCTGACAACCAATCCGAGAGAAGCTACCACTCTGACTCCGACTATAGTCAAGATGAAGGTGTTGCCGGATTAGCACTCGTAACCTCCAACTCCTATGACATATTTGATTCACCAAATGAAGGAAGTGGAAGTTGCTTCATGGCTAAAGGCCCCAACGTATCACACTCCAAATACATTGACTTCAATAGTGATGAGGATGATTTACTAGGACATGATGACTTGCTCTTTGATAAAACTAGTGATGTTAGTCAAAATGAACTTGATAATAATCATGCTAGTCAAGATAAGTCGTGTGATGATGATAAGAAGGAGATTGAGCGTCTAACTAAAGAACTAAACACTCTTAAGTTAGCTCATGAATCTACTCAAGAAGATCGTAGAGAACTTCTAAGAACTCATGAGAAGCTACACTTCGAGAAGCTAAATTTAGAGAAAGAACATGAGTTTCTTAAAGCTATCAATGATGACCTTCGAAAGAAGAGTTCTTCTTACCTTGCCAAACGTCTACTCTTGTCCACATTTGTTCCACAAGTTAAATCTAAGCAAACTACAAGCTCTACTTCAACAACTGCTACTTCAACTCCAAGGATCCCCATCAAATTGATGTGGATCCCAAAGAAGAAGAACTAGAGAAGTTCTCGAGGGGTGACTCCGCCAACAAAATTCACCCACATTCATTATTGGCAAGAACTAATGCAATCAACTCCAACCTTATGCAATAGTTCAAGGAGTCACATATTCCCTCATAGGTAAGCAAGGGACAAGGTAATTAAAGAATCAATGGACATCATCTAAATGTGTTCCTCTCCATGTCCATAGATATCCTTGTATTTTTTTCTTGTGTGGGACTAACCCATGTAGGTGAGAAGAGTATGAAACAACAAGGATTGCTTCCAACTCAAAGATGATCTTCATCAACTATGAGCATCCACTACTACAACACCAACATGAAGTCTTCAACAACAAAACCCAAGGTTAGTTTATCCCTCTTAGGGGGGATGTCACATCAAGGGGGAGCTTTACTCTAAGACTTGAGTCAAAGCATCTCGTAAGATGTGAACACGTTAAATGCTTTATGTAAAAGTGGCAATCCCACTTGTGCTTAAACGATGAGTATGACCTATGATCAAGTATTCTTACCTGGCTCCTAAGTCAATATACTCATACATAGATGACTCTGTCATCGCCAAAGTGCTTGGTAGATACTAAAGTGGTTTTGCATGTTTGTCATATTTCATTTGAAATCTTATTGTGTGAGCATGTTGGTATGCATATTTTTGATCATTCAAGGATATCCAATTGTTGTTTTTTGGCTTTCATTTTTCTTCGGCCAATTGGATATACAAGAATGCCTAAGTACCTTCCTCTAGCTATCTATGCTTTCTGGTCTCAAATTCTATTCATGCTTCATCACAAAATTTGAGCAAGAACTTTTCGGACACTCTGTGTGAGGAGCACTCGGAGTTCCGTTTCGACAAGAGCTGACTACCAAAACCTCCCGTGTGCCACTCGGTGTAACCAACATCAAAATCTCGGTTCCACCGAAGTAGTAGGGTTAATCTGGTTTTTGAACGTGGGTACCACCGATTTAATAATCTCGGCTTCACCGACTTTATATGTCTTTGACCGTTAAGAAATTCGGTGGCACCGAAATTCCTGGATCGGTGTCACCGACAGCAGTAGGGTATATATATCCTCGCGGACCCGAAATTGAAAAAATTCTTCAATCCTTCGGCCTAACCCACTCCTCTGCTGCCTGATAACCCATAAGTATAGGGGATCGCAACAGTTTTCGAGGGTAGAGTATTCAACCCAAATTTATAGATTCGACACAAGGGGAGCCAAAGAATATTTGCAAGTATTAGCAGTTGAGTTGTCAATTCAACCACACGTGGAGATTAAATATCTACAGCAGAGTGATCAGTAGCACAGTAATATGATAGTTTGAGTACTAACGGTAACAGTGATAGCAATGGTTTTGTAGCAATTGGAACAGTAGCAATAGCAATAGCAACCTAGAAAGAACAATATGTGGAAAACTCGTAGGCATTGGATCGGTGAATTCGTTGGATGATATTCATCATATAACAGTCATAACCTAGGGCGACACAGACCTAGCTCCAGTTCATAAATATAATGTAGGCATGTATTCCGTAAATAGTCATACGTGCTTATGGAAAAGAACTTGCCTGGCATCTTTTGTCCTACCCTCCCGTGGCAGCGGGGTCCATTGGGAAACTAAGGGATATTAAGGCCTCCTTTTAATAGAGAACCGGAACAAAGCATTAACACATAATGAATACATGAACTCCTCAAACTACGGTAATCACCGAAAAGTATCCCGATTATTGTCACCCCAGGGTTTACAGATCATAACACATAGCAGGTGCATATGACTAGCAAGATCGGATCAAGAACATAGATATTATGGTGATGACATAAACGGTTCAGATCTGAAATCATGGCACTCGGGCCCTAGTGACGAGCATTAAGCATGGCAAAGTCATAGCAACATCAATCTCAGAACATAGTGGATACTAGGGATCAAGCCCTAACAAAACTAACTCGATTACATGATGAATCTCATCCAACTCCTCACCGACCAGCGAGCCTACGAAGGAATTACTCACTCCCGGTGGGGAGCATCATGGAATTGGTGATGAAGGAGGGTTGGTGATGACGAATACCGAAGATTCCCCTCTTCGGAGCCCCGAACGGACTCCAGATCTGGCCTCCCGATGAAGAACATGAGGTGGCAGCGGCTCCGTCTCGTGAAACGCGATAAAACTTCCTCTCCTATTTTTTTCCTCCAAAAATAGGTATTTATGGAGTTGGAATTAGGGTCAGGGGGCCACGAGGTGACCACAACCCACCAGGGCGTGCCTGGAGGGGGTGGCGCGCTGGTGTGTCGTGCCCAGCTAGGGCACTCCCCTCCGGTGGCTCTTGGTTCTAGTATTTTTCTTTTATTCTGAAATAAATCTCCAAAAAGTTTCGTCCAATTCTGAGAACCTTTATTTCTGCACAAAAACAACACCATGGTAGTTCTGCTGAAAACAACGCCAGTCCGGGTTAGTTTCATTCAAATCATGCACATTAGAGTCCAAAACAAGAGCAAAAGCATTAGGAAAAGTAGATACGATGGAGACGTATCAACTCCCCCAAACTTAACTCATTGCTTGTCCTCAAGCAATTCAGTTGACAAACTAAAAGTGAAAAAGAAAAACTTTTACGAACTCTTTTGTTCTTGTTTACATAAATATGCTTAAGTAGCACCCAGGTTTTCAGCAAAGATCATGACTAACCATGTCAACAATAACTCTTAGAAATTATATTAACTCATATCAATGGCATAATTAACTAGAGAGTAATAATAAAATATCTCAAGTGCCAACACTTTGTCAAAACGGTCATGATATAATATGACAACAGTGGTATCTCGCTAGCCCTTTCTGAAACCGCAAAATATAAATGCAGAGCACCTCCAAAGTTCAAGTAGTGACTAAACATTGTAATTCATTATAGAAAAGATCCAGTCATGATGCATCCAACATTAACTATACACAATGCATGAGGATGACAATAGTGCTCTCAGATCCGGCGCTTATTTGAGAAGGTGATGACTCAACATAAAAGTAAATAGATAGTATCTTCGCAGAGTGAAGCAGGGATTTGCAGAGGTGCCAGAGCTCAAAGCTTAAATTAGAGATAAATATAATTTTGGGAGGTGCACCCTTCCTGTCAACGTTACTACCAAGAGTTATCAATATCTTCCATGCTAAACACATTAGCGGCGGTTCCCAAGCGGTAAAAGTAAATGTTTACTCCCCCTCCACCAACAAACACACTCCACGGCTAGCCGAAACCATGGGTACCGTCCATACCAACAACATTCCTAGGGGAGTATTATTTAATTATTTGCAATTTTTGATTTCGGGACTGGGAATCCCTATTACCGCCCCTCTCGTGCAAGGACGAGTGAATAAACACTCCTCACGAGAATAACCTGCTTAACATGGAAGATACTGACCGCCCCCTGTCGCTCCATGATCGGTCCAGGCACACAAAACAGATGTTCATTTGAAATTTTAGAGGTGGCACATGCAAATTTACTTGGAACAGCAGGGTAATACCGCATATAGGTAGATATAGTGGACTCATCTGGAATAACTTTGGCTTAAGGATTTTGACACACAAGCAGTATCCCCGCTTAGTACAGGTGCAGGCTGGCAAATAGGTTGAGAAGCGGCCAGCTAGAGAGCGAAAACGGTCATGAACACGCGTTATGCATAATCAACATTGAATACTAGCATGAGTAGGATATGAACACAATGAACATAAATATCGTAGAGGCTATGTTGGTTTTGATTCAACTACATGCGTGAACATGTGCCAAGTCAAGCCACTTGAAACATTCAGAGGAGGATACCATATCATCATACTACATCACAACCATTTTAATGCATGTTGACATCCAAGATAAATCATTATCCACTCCTAGCTACTTAAGCATGGCATGAGCAACTATAATCTCTAATTGTCATTGTAAACATGTTTGATCATAATATGCTAAATCACGGATACCAGGTTAAACACATTTACAAAAACAAAAACAAGTCGAGTTCATACCCGCTTATCTCTGCCACAGTCACTTCATCAAATATCGTCATTATTGCCTTTCACTTGCACGACCGAATGATATAAAAAATAATAACAGTGCAAGAGTGATACGTCTCCAACGTATCTATAATTTTTTATTGTTCCATGCTGTTATATTATCATTCTTGGATGTTTTATAATCATTTTATAGCAACTTTATATCATTTTTTGGGACTAACCTATTGACATAGTGCCCAGTGCCAGTTGCTGTTTTTTGCTTGTTTTTTACTTCGCAGAATATCAGTACAAAACGGAGTCCAATTGCCACGAAACTTTTTGGAGATTTTTTTGGACCAGAAGACAACTTGGGAGCCAAGGAAGTACCTGGCGGGAGGCCCGTGTGGCCCACGATACACCAGGGCGCGCCCTGATGTATCGTGGGGCCCACGGAGGTCTTTTCCACCGCCTCTCAGCTCTATAAATCCTCAGAAATTCCAGAAACCCACAGTTCCAGCCGCCGCAAGTTCCAGAACCACGAGATCCAATCTAACACAATCACGGAGGAGTTCATCATCCTCATTGGTGCCTCTCCGACGACGCGTGAGTAGTCCACCATAGACCTATGGGTCTGTAGGCAGTAGCTAGATGGCTTCCTCTCTCTCTTTGGATTCTCAATACAATGGTCTCTTGGAGATCTATTTGATGTAATGACTTTTTGTGGTGTGTTTGTTGGGATCTGAAAGTGCGTTATATCGACTAGAGGGGGGGGGGGTGAATAGGCGATTTTTATAAATTCGTCACTGAGGAATTACTAGTTGAGGAATTTGCTAAGTGACGAACTACTAGCAACGGAATAAGTACTCAAGTGCATGCGAAACATAGCAGTAGCCTCGTCAACATGATGAAATGAAACATACACAGAGCATAAGTAGCGTGAACAGGATAAGCAGGCAGAAAATAAAGTGACTGAAGAATTTGAGATGAGGAAATTTGAGAAAGTCTTCAATCAAATTCTTCAAACAGTAACGATCGGTTTCATCAACAAGTACATCGAAGAAATGAAAGGGTTGAGGAAATAGAACCAGGAGCTTGATGAAGACAATGATTTGTTGACCCAGTTCCAACTGCTGTGACAGTCGTACGTCTGGTTCAGAGCGGCTTGGTATTAAAACCAAAGGACACACAGTCCGAGGACACACAGTCCTTACCGTACTCTCCTTGAGCTAAGGTCACACAGACCTCGCCCAACACTCGTGGTAAGTCTTCAGGGTAGACTTCCAAACCCTCACAAACTCGGTCACTCGGCGTTCCACAATTGACTGCTGGATGCTCTAGACCATGACTCCTAACCGTCTGGAAGATACACAGTCTTCAAAGGTAAAAGGCTTCGGTTCCACACAGGAACAATCTCTTTAGTGATGCTCAATCACTTTGAGTTTTGGTGGTTTGGGTTTTTCCTCACTAATGATTTTCTCTCAAAGTCCTCAGAGGATGGGTTGCTCTCAAATGACAAGTGTCAATCTCTCTCGGAGAAGCCAACCAGCTAGTGGTTGAATGGGGCGGCTATTTATAGCCAGGGTGCAACCCGACATGATAAGACATAAATGCCCCCCAATGATATGACCGTTATGTGGATAAGATATCTGGACAGCTGGCTCAAGGCACAACAACGGTCGGAATTTGAACTGTCAAATTCCTTAGGGCTTATCATATTCCTCACGGTAGGCAATTCGCACTAGCGAAATCCTAACTCCTCAGTCAGAACAAATTCCTCAGAGAACAGAAGAACTTCATCTCTATCACTGAAGAAATTGACTGAACTGCAAGAGATTTCCAAAGGCTTCACTCGAAGGTTTTGGGTATGCGTAGGCTTTGAGATGAGCACCACTTGGAAATTCTTCCTTAGTATTACCTCGACCCCCTTTAACAGTACGGTGTTTCCTATGACTCAAAGAAAGTAAATGAAACTACGAAAACAACAGTCTTCATGCTTCATAGTCCTCGTATCAATATCTTCAAGGTCACACCAATTTCTTCATTCTTCAAAGTCTTCAGGGAATATCAAATTCTTCAGCTGAAGACATTCATTTTTAGGGGTCGACATTCTTCGTATATATCAAACTCCTCAGCGACTTATAGAGCATGTGTACACTCACACACATATTAGTCCCTTAACCTATAAGTCTTCAATACACCAAAATCACTAAGGGGCACTAGATGCACTTACAATCTCCCCCTTTTTGGTGATTTATGACAAATAGGTTAAGTTTTCAATGGGGATAAACATATGAAGTGTAAGTACCGAGTTTGAGGAATTTGATTGCAAGATATAGAGGAACTCCCCCTGAAGATGTGCATATTTGAGGAATTTGCTTTGGACTGCAAATGCACATGGCAGGATAAAATCTTGGAGATCTCCCCCCTATATCTTGTAATCCATACACGCATTTAATATATATATCATTAGGAAATTGAAATGCATGATGGAAAATGGTGTCTGAGGAAATTCAGCATGCGTGCATTAAGATACTTGAGGAAATAAGCATGCAGAAAGCAGTTCAAAAGCATCAGACCACCATTGGACTTAAGGTTACAACTCAACCAACAAACACTTCAAAAGAGCGAGAGTTCTAACTTAAACAAAATAGCCCATATAAAGAGACCCGCTTGAAGACTAACTCAAATTTCTCCCCCTTTGTCATCAAGTGACCAAAAGGGACGAAATTGAGGACTAACACCCCTGAAGGATTTCATCTCAAAGGTGATGGAGGAGCGCTAGCGTTGTCGGGGTCGTTTGTCGATGCAAGGCCCGCAGCAGTGTCGTCAATATCCTCATTGGAATCTGTCCCGCGCGACGAAGAAAATGAACTTGTAATCAGCTGAGGAACTGGAAGCTTCTTTTATTTCTTCTTGGGAGGATAAGACCAATCAAAATCCCACTGAAATTCCATCTCTGCAAGTTCTTTAGGGGTATACAGATGCTGAAGAGTGTCCCAAGTGCGGTCGAAGATTTCATGCAGATAGTAGTGATTCTTCCTCACAACGTTATGCGTGACAGTCATATCACGAAGAATTGCACCAAACTGCCGTTTGACCCACTTGTGATTGCAATCGACTTTTTGATGAAGACTGAGGAGAAGCTCACGATCAGTCATCACTCTTGGAGCAGTTTCAAGAGGTTTTTGAGCAGTGGCTCTAGCTGCTGAGTCTTGTGATGTTGTGTCATCATTGGTTGAGTAAGAAGCAGCAGGACAAAATTGACCATTCAGAGGACGAGATCCTTCATCAATAACAGATTTGCCCTTCCCATCAATTGAGGAAAATGTGTTCTTGAGGACTTCAATTGGGGGTAGGTAACTGAAGTGATTCTGAAAATCAGCTTCATAAGGAATTGAGGATCACGCTCTGATGAATTTCATGATCCAAGGAGCATATGGCTTGAGTTCAAATGGAGACAGAGCAATGTTGGCCAATGTCCTCATGAAGAAATCATGAAGATTGATAGGAATCCCATGAATAATGTTGAACAACAGATTCTTCATCACACCTACCACATCTTCCTCTTCATTGTTGTGACCTTTGATAGGTCCGAGGGTTTTGGTCATGATGCGGTACACGGTGCGGGGCACATATAGCAAATCCTTCACCAGAAAAGAGGTTTTGGGTGCTTGACCTGGAGCCAAAGGCTTCATCAGTACTTGCATGAGATGATTTGTAAGTTAAGGTTCTTCGTAGAGGCATCTGGCATCAGCTGAGGCAATACTGACTGGAACTGCTCTAAGCAATTCAGTTGCTGGAGCAATATAGTGGGTGTTCTCAGTCATGCAGTCAAGTACCCAGGAGTTGATATCTTGTGCATCACCTGAGATATGAAGTGTAGCATAGAACTGAAGAATGAGTTCTTTATTCCAATCACAAATATCAACGCAGAATGGCAGCAGACAAGCATCATGAAGAACATTAAGTACTGGGGTGAAGCAAGGAATGGTTTCCATGCCAGCATGAGGAATTTGATAGTGCTGAAAAACCTTGTCCTTCTGAAACAGCATGACACTATAGAAGTTGGCTTGAGTTGCAGTCCAGAATCGCTTTTGACGAATCCTCGGAGAATCATATGGATTGGTACCAGTGAAGAAATGGTGTTCATCATAGAAATTCTCTCTGAGGAATTTGGGTCGCCTTTTGAAAGGAAATGCAGGCTTGGACCGAAGATTAGGTTTGAAACGTCTACCAACCTCTCTTGGCACAATTGCAGTTTCATCAGTCCGAGGAATTTGCACTACAAGATCCTCATGTGCACTTGGGACAACATTTTCATCAGCTGATGCAGCTGGAATTTCTTCATTGAGCAACTGGAGAGGGGTATGATGTTCTCCAGACCCTGTGGGAATTTCTTCAGTTTGTGCAGGGGACTGAGGAACCTGTGCAAGAGGGGTGGCCATTGGCGAATTTGGGTGTGCTGCTTCCCAAAATTCATCATGTATAACATGAGTAGTGGATCCAATGTCCACATCCTCTTCCATTTCTTCAAATCCAGCCTTTTCAGCGGTTAACTGAGGCTGGGGAGATGATATCACTGGTGTTGAAGCAGTTTCATCTATCTGTATTTCTTCACCAATTGGTTCTGAAGCGGCAGATTGATTTTCATCAGCTTCATCATTTGGAATTTGGTACTCTTCACCAAATGGAACAATCTCATAGGCTGGGACAGATGTCAGAGGAGTTGCATCAAAGGGTTCTGTTGAAGAACTGGGCAGAGTCTTCAATCTTTTAGCAGCTGAGGAATCTGCAGTTGCTGATGCTTTCCTTTTCTGAGCAGCTTCCTTTTCTACAACCTTGGTCTTCTTCACTTCTGATGCAAAAGGAAGAGTCAAATTCTTCACCTTAGAGGATTTTGTTGGGGGAGCATGGGGTGAAGGAGCAACAGTTTCTTCAGGAGTGACTGATGCAGTCGTCCTGGTAGTTTCTTCAGCCGCATCAGTTTCTTCAGCTGGTTGAGGAGAGGAGCTAGGCTGAGGATTTGATGGTTGCGATCTAGATGCAACCTTTGAGTTGTGATCTTTGATGACTTTGTCAGCCATCTTGATGAATCTGCCCTTGGCACCTTGCCAATCTGAGTAGTGACTATTAAATTTTTCACTGAGGCCTTTGATATCCCTTTGGACAGAGACAAGTTGATTTGGCGTCAGGTTGAGGACATTGTCCTTCATAAATCGTTCCTTTTCAGTTGAGCTTTCTTTGCCCTTCTGGCCTGCTCAAACTTCCACTTTTCCTCACCAATGAAAGCAGCAAGGACATGACTTGGGCCAGGTGGAAGCTTCAAGTCATCAATGGGAGTATTTGGATCCTGATGTCATAAGTCAATGAAATCCAGCACAATCTTTGGGTCGAGCATGAGAGGAATTTGAGTCCCCTTTGCTTGAGCCACTCTCTCTTGCTTGTTTCTGACTATAGCAGCCAGTTCTTCATCATCAGCATCAGCATCCTCAGATCCTGAGGGAACTTGAAATACAACTTTCTTTCCGTGAGGACTTGGCCTCTTGCCTCGTCCATCAGTAGCTTTTATCTTCAGCAAGGTGGGACTGCTTGATGAATGCGCTTGGGCTGATGAGGTTGCAGAGGCCCCTAAAGCAATAGAAAAACCTGCAGTCCTTTGACATGTTGCTAGGTGTAGTGGAGTTGAGGACTTTGCAGCAGTGGCTGAGGATTGTGCAGCTACTGAGGCTTTTGCAGCAGCCCTTGATGAAGTTACCTGAGTTATTTGTTGTGATGAGCTTGGAGCTGAAGACTTTGGTGCTGAGGACTTTGGTTTCACTGCCGATTTCTTCACCATAGCTTTCTTTGAGGCAGTGGCACTAGCAGAGGCACTGGCAGCGACAGTAGCAGCAGAGTCCTCATTGAATTTCTTCACAGCCTTTTTTACCTTTCTTGCCAACTTGGCTTGTTGATTTTCCCATTCATGAGGAAAGTCTTCACCAGTTTTGAGACTGGTGGGATCAGCACGTTGGTCTTCAGCCAAAGGTGGTCTTCAGCATGGGGTTTGAGAGTGAATTTCTTCATGTATTTTGGAGTAACATACCGATATTCTCTCCATTCTCGTGCCCATCTCCTTTCAATTCTCTGGATATGGATCTTGCGCTGCTTTTGAGTTTCTTTGCCATGAGTGGCTTCATCTGGTGTACATTATTCATCATACAAATCATCAGGTATCTCAAAGGCAGTCTGCACTTTAGGTCGCTTTCCTCCTTTCTGAGGTCTTTTGCCCTCAGTCATTTTCATCGGCTGAGGATTTTGTACTTTTGAGGATTCTGACGAAGTATGCAATTTTTCTTCAAGGAATGCTGCAAATGAGTTAAGTTGATGAGAACCTAGAGATTCATTAGCTGACATTTGTACCCGTGAATAGAGTATAGGTGCGAAGAATTTGAAGAGGTCATATGCGTTCTCAGGAATTTTGCAAAAATCATCAAGTTTGAGGAATTTGACCATTAGATGTCTTGAGGAATTTCAATAAGTGTTCTTGACATAGATTCCAGAGTTATGCAGATTTGTAGATCCACACAATTGAGGAATCATGAGGAAAATCATCACTTAAAGAAGCATTCAAGAGAAGAAGGTTGGTTCGGTGTTTAAGGAGTGGATTATTGAAAAATAAACACCTTTTGAGGATTTTGTGAAAAATCATCGGAATAAAAATAGGGAAGTAAAATTAGATTTTAATTACCCTGATGAAGAACACGACGAATTGTGAGTGGAAACAGTGAAGTTCGTCCGTCCAGATCTCCCACGCCCTAGCTTGGCAGAGGGAGACAGCTACAGTGGCGGCGGAGTGAAGACTTCTGCAGCCAATGCGAGTACGACGACGGCGAGGTCGAGGCAGCGAAGCTCTTCCTCTCCGGCGGCGATGAAGTTAGCGGCGGTGCTAGGTATGAGCTCGAGTGGGAAGATGCGGTCGAGCGGAGTAAAAGATGTAAGGTAAGGGGAGGGGCGTATTTATAGCTGAAGTGAAAACTGAACAGTCCGAAGATTTTGGACAGATATACCCCCGACCCTTGCCATCCACGTGACATGTGTCACCCACGTACTGATAAGTGGAGATAGTGGGGGATCGTGGGTTATCCGGTCGTGGGAATCAGAATCGGTTTGAGCGGCAACCGCCAAAAAATTGAAAATTTTAAAGTTTTATTTGCAAATTCTTCAGCTGACAAGGACACAGTGAAGACTTTGAACGGTTTTCAAATAGAACGCATATGAAGAATTTGTGAATAGACTGGGTTGAGTTTAGCATAGAGGGGGAACGGGTCCGATCACATTCATTAGAAGAAAATCAGCTTGAAGAATTAGCTATAAGTGAATACTGTTGAGGACATTAAAAAAACTATATATATATATATATATATATATATATATATATATATATATATAGTCAATGAAGAGAAACTCATATGAAGAACATCAGTTGAAAAGTTTGAAGAATTTGAAAATTTGAGGAATTTGCAAACTTGAAGAATTTGACAATTTTGAAGAATTTGCAAAATGATGAAAAACTCAAACTTGAAGAATTTCAACTGTGGCTGGTGGCGTTACCCACCGTAAAAGAATGATGATTTCAAACACCGCGTACAATTGTCGTAGGGTTCTGAGAATCGAATTCTTCATTAATTTCTTCACACTTAGAGTGTTAGTCTTTATTGATTGAAGAAAAACGTTACTTCGTGTGTTGCACATCAAGGTCATCAATTTTGCATAAGTGTTAGGATGTGTGTCCTTTCAAAGAACATTCGAAGATTCTAAGATATTTAGTTCACATCGCAACTTGCAAAATCTCTTCTCATCCAAGGGCTTTGTGAAGATATCAGCCAGTTGTTCTTCAGTCTTCATGTGGTCGATGAAGATATCACCCTTCATCACATGGTCACGAAGAAAATGATGACAAATCTGGATGTGCTTGGTCTTTGAGTGCTGAACTGGGTTGTAAGCAATCTAGATGGCACTCTCGTTGTCGTAGTAGAGAGGGACATTCTTCACGTTGATGCCGTAGTCCTTGAGGGTTTGCTTCATCCATAGCAATTGAGCACAACAGGAACCAGCAGCAATGTACTCAGCTTCAGCAGTAGATAGTGACACGCAATTCTGCTTCTTCGAGGACCAGCACACTAAGGATCGTCCGAGGAAATGACATGTGCCTGATGTTGACTTGCGGTCCACACGATCACCAGCATAATCAGAATCGGAATATCCAATGAGGTCAAGATCTGAGCCCTTGGGGTACCATAATCCTAGTGTTGGTGTGTGAGCTAGATATCGAAGAATATGCTTCACAGCCTTATGGTGTGATTCCTTCGGTGTTGCTTGAAAACGGGCACACATGCAGACACTAAGCATAATATCTGGCCTAGATGCACATAGATACAATAAAGAGCCAATAATGGAGCGGTATACCTTCTGATCGAAATCTTTACCATTTTCATCAGTGCAGAGTTGACCAGTTGTGGGCATAGGAATCTTGACGCCTTTGCAATCCTGCATGCCGAATTTCTTCAGGACATCCTTGAGGTATTTCTCTTGAGATATGAAGATGCCATTGCGTTGTTGACGAATTTTAAGCCCTAGGAAGAATTTGAGCTCTCCCATCATAGACATTTGATATTCTTCACTCATCATATATGCAAATTTATCATTGTAACGTTTGTCAGTACATCCAAAGATAATATCGTCCACATATATTTGGCACACAAATAATTCATCATCATATGATTTTGTGAAAAGAGTTGGGTCAAGTGAACCGGGTTTAAAGCCTTTCTTCACGAGGAATTCCTTCAGTGTGTCATACCACACCCGAGGGGCTTGCTTGAGGCCATAGAGAGCCTTTTTGAGTCTGAAGACTTTGTCAGGATGCTTAGGATCTTCAAAACCTGGGGGTTGAGAAACATATACTTCTTCCTCAAGCTTACCATTGAGGAATGCACTTTTCACATCCATTTGATATAAGATGATATTGTGGTGGTTAGCATAAGCAAGCAATATGCGAATAGCTTCAAGTCTAGCAACAGGTGCAAAAGTTTCATCAAAGTCAATTCCCTCAACCTGTGTGTAGCCCTGTGCCACAAGACGGGCCTTATTCCTCACTACCTGACCAAGTTCATCTTGTTTGTTGCGGTAGATCCACTTGGTACCTATGACATTGTGTTTGCGAGGATCTAGGCGTTTGACAAGTTCCCACACGTTGTTGAGCTTGAATTGATGCAATTCCTCTTGCATGGCTTGAATCCACTCAGGCTCCAAGAATGATTCATCAACTTTGGTGGGCTCTGTGATAGAGACAAAAGCAAAGTGCCCACAAATGAGAAGCTCTTGAGCGAGTGAGAGGACCTGGTGCATTGATGTCGTCAAGGATTTTCTCAATCCGCACTTCATTTGCAAGTCTTGGATGAGCAGGTTGATGACTTTGTTGAGGCTGAGCAATTTCTTCAGCGCCATTTTCTTCAGGTGTATCAGCATGAATATCTTCAACGGTTGGTACAACTTCTTCGGAGAGTAGTTGTTCTTCAGTAGGGATCACGTCTTTAGTGGCCTTGAACCTGATGGATTCCTCATGAGGCATTTCATCTAGCACAGGAGGTAGGTGCTCTCTTTGCGAGCCGTTAGTTTCATCGAACCGCACATCTACAGTTTCAACAACCTTGTTGTGATAGGTGTTGAAGACCTGTAGGTGTGCGAGTCCTTTCCGTAACCAAGCATAAAACCTTCATGTGATTTCGATGCAAATTTTGAGCTGTGGTGAGGATCTCTAATCCAACATTTAGCACCGAAGACTTTGAAATAACTCACATTGGGTTTCTTGTCAGTGAGGAGTTCATGTGAAGTCTTCTTGAGGAATTTGTGAAGATATACCCTGTTGATGATGTGGCAAGCAGTATTGATTGCCTCAGGCCAGAAGCGACGAGGGGTCTTGTATTCATCAAGCATGGTGCGAGCCATCTCAACAAGAGTCCTATTCTTGTGCTCCACAACGCCATTCTGCTGAGGAGTATAAGGGGCAGATAGCTCATGAGTAATACCAAGTTCATCAAGATAATCATCAAGACCCGTGTTCTTGAACTCAGTCCCATTATCACTTCTGATATGCTTGATTTTGACGCCGAAATTCGTCGAGGCCCTTGAAGAAAATTGTTTGAAGACATTCTGCACTTTAGATTTATACAAGATGATGTGCACCCAAGTATAGCGAAAATAATCATCAACAATGACAAAGCCATATAAGCATGGAGTATTTGTTAGTGTGGCATAGTGAGTGGGACCAAAGAGATCCATATGAAGCAATTCAAAAGGACGAGTGGTAGTCATGATGGTCTTGGATGGATGTTTGGATCTGGTCATCTTTCCAGATTCACATGCCCCACATAAGTGATCCTTGAGGAATTTGACACCCTCAATACCAATGACGTGCTTTTTCTTCGCGAGCGTGTGCAAGTTCCTCATGCCGGCGTGACCAAGTCATCGATGCCATAACCAACCTTATGAAGCTTTTGCAAGTAGACATGTGGCTGGTTGTGGACCTGTAGAGAAATCAACAATGTACAAGTCTCCTCTCCTAAAGCCTTCGAAGACTTTGGACTTGTCAGATTCCATGATGAGAACACAACGGTATTTGCCAAAGATGACAACCATATCAAGATCACAAAGCATTGAGACAGACATGAGGTTGAATCCAAGGGATTCGACTAGCATCACTTTATCCATGTGTCGATCCTTCGAGATTGCATCCTTACCTAGACCCAATACCTTGCTTTTTTCCTTTGTCAGCGTAGGTGATATGCTTCAGATGTGATGGAGCAAGTGGAATGTCCATCAATAAACTCTTGTCACCAGTCATGTGGTTGGTGCAACCACTGTCTAGGACCCACTCACTAGCTTTAGGTGGCTCATCCTGCAGATGAATTAGTTCCACTTACGAACACATATACTTCAGAGTGAAGAATATGACATCAAATTCATCAAACTGAATTTCATCACATAGTATAGTAAGCAAAGTAATGTGAGGATGTGAGAAATGAATGATTCATTTCTTCATGATTAGCTTGCGTCCTTTCAAGCATTTCATCAGGTCTCCAGCAAATTCATCAGACGCCTAAGTTCGTCTGGAGACTTGAACCTGCATAAGAGATTAGTTCAATTTCTTCACCACCCACATCTGAAGGGGTGGTAAAGAGTTCATCATCTGCGCGCTCCATATGAGAATGGTGGCATTGAAGCAAGTGCACTTCGTTTGACAGGAGAGGGGTTAGAGTACTCATATGAATAAGCAGAGAAATTATTCGAAGACTTATGAACAGAATGATTTGAAGAATAATGGACATATTCATGACCCTTAGATTTTCCCTGCGAAACAGAAGCATTAGCACGCGAGTGATATGATTTTTGACCATATGAGGAATTTGGTCCTTGTGAGGACTTTGGTCCTTGTGAAGACTTTGGTCCAAATGAAGAATTTGATCTGGGGTTCCTGTTCTTCACTGGTGATGTCATGATGACATTCACTTGAAGATTTTCAAGGAGCCTTTTGGGGACCCAGATTTTCTTCATCGGAGGACCGTTCCTGTAGTTAGTACCAACGTATCTGGCAAATACTTCACCATTCTGATTTTTGAACAATTTATAGTTGGAGTCAAATGACTCATCAGAGGAGTATGAAGATTCACAAGTAAAATCAGATAAAGTGGACGGATCTACAGGAGGTCCTTTTGCAGCAACCCATGAAGTTTTGGGGTACTGCTCAGGTTTCCAGTAGGATCCATCAACATTGAGTTTCCTCTCAAAGGCAATACCCTCTTTCCTAGGGTTCCTGTTCAGAATCTGCTTTTTAAGCACATCACAAAGGGTTTGATGCCCTTTGAGGCTTTTGTATATGCCCGTCACATACAATTCCTTCAACCCTGCATTTTCATTAGTGACACTTGTGGTATCCTCAGATGAGGAATTTGTGACCACAAAAATAGTTGAAGAATTTGCAACAATAGAAGCATTTGAACTTTCAGGTGAAGAATGAGCAGTTTCACATTCGATGCATTTCAAGCAAGGTGGAACGAAATCTTCCTGAGCGGTACTGATCTGTTGAGCAAGCAAGGAATCGTTATCCCTTTGAAGATCTTCATGAGACACCCTTAGTTTCTCAAGATCTTGCTTTCTTTGAAGAAATTCATAAGAAAGCTTCTCATGATCGACTAAGAGAGCATCATGATGACTTTGAAGGTTATCAAACTTAGACTGAAGACTTTGAAGTCCCTTAGTCAGAGTTTGAGTTCGATCCATTTCCTCATTCAACAGGTCATCGCTTTTGTCTAGCAGTTTCTGAACCCTTTCCAAAGCAGTTTGTTGTTTGGTGGCAATATTAGCAAGTTTGGAATAGCTAGGTTTGAGGTTTTCATCAGATTCACATTCACTAGATTCAGATGAGGAATGATGTTTGAGTACCTTTGAACCTTTTGCCATGAGGCACATAGATGAGGAAGATGAAGTTGGATCTGTCTCCTGAGTTTTGAGGAAATTCTTGTACTCGATGAACATGGGATCTTGACAAGTGCGATAACCTTCATGAACATCTGAGAGCCTGTCCCATATGAGCTTTGCATTCTGAAGATGGTAGATGCTTTTGAACATGACCTTTGATAATCTGGAGCAGATGATATTCTTTGCCTGAGCGTCCAGCTGCGTGTACTTATGAATGTCATCAGCATTTGCCATCTTGCAGAGATCCGTCAGTCCTAGCTCAGTAACAGTCCACCACTCGTTGTTCTTTGATATGAGGTGCTGCCGCATGAGGACTTTGCATTTGGGATAGTCAAAGCCATCAAAGATGGGACACACTATGGTTGCCTGGGCACTTTTTGCCATGAAGCAATAGGTGGGAGCATAGTCATCATTGCCAAGGTTGGACTCATCATCACTTTCCTCAGTGTTGAAGATTGACTTGCTGACGAAGGCAGTAGCGAGGGCTAGGCTAGCCACACCGGAGTCAGACTCCTCTTCAGATTCCTCCTCTTCCTCATATTCTTCAGATTCTTGTTCAGAATCCATTTCCTTGCCAATAAGTGCCCGAGCCTTCCTTAAGTTGTTCTTCCTGTGCGATGAGGACTTTGAGGACTTTGAAGATTTCTTCTTTTTCTTCGAGTCATCAGAACTATCATCCTTGTATTTCTTCTTCTTTGATTCTTTTTCCCAGAGAGGACAGTCAGCAATATAGTGGCCAGATTTCTTGCATTTGTGACGAGTTCTCTTATTGTAATCGCTTGGTGAAGATTCTGAGTTCTTCATGCCCCCTCTTGATGATTTTCCAAACCGACCTCTCCTTGAGAACTTCTGAAATTTCCTCACGAGCATTGCAAGCTCCTGACTTAGTTCTTCAGGATCACCAAGGCTACTGTCAGATTCTTCGCCTTCGGATGAGGAAATTGCCTTAGCCTTCAAAGCATGAGATCTTCCATAGCTTGGCCCATAGAGGTCTCTCTTCTCAGCTTGTTGGAATTCATGGGTATTGAGTCTCTCAAGAATATCAGCATGATCTAGTGACTTGTAGTCACCACGTTCTTGAATTATCAAAGCAAATGTATTGAATGAGGAATCAAGAGATCTCAGCAGTTTCTTCACCACCTCATGGTTGGTGATGTCAGTGGCACCAAGAGCTTGAAGCTCATTGGAGATATCAGTGAGGCGATCGAAAGTTTGCTGAACATTTTCGTTGTCTAGTCTTTTGAAGCGGTTGAAGAGATTGCGAAGAACATCAACTCGAGAGTCACGTTGAGTTGAAACACCTTCATTGACTTTGGACAACCTATCCCAGATAAGCTTAGCAGTTTCCAAAGCACTCACTCTGCCATACTGACCTTTGCTCAGATGGCCACATATGATATTCTTCGCTTGAGAATCGAGTTGCTCGAATCTCTTCACATCAGCAGCGTTAATAGTTGGAGTGACGGAGGGAACACCATTTTCCACAACATACCAGAGATCGTTGTCAATTGCCTCAAGATGCATGCGCATCTTGTTCTTCCAGTAGGGGTAGTCCGTCCCTTCGAAGGTAGGACACCCAGCTGAGACCTTGATCATACGTGCAGTCGACATAACTAAAACTCCAGGCGGTTAAACCAAAATCACACAGAACAAGGGAGTACCTTGCTCTGATACCAATTGAAAGTGCGTTATATCGACTAGAGAGGGGGGTGAATAGGCGATTTTTATAAATTCGTCACTGAGGAATTACTAGTTGAAGAATTTGCTAAGTGACGAACTACTAGCAACGAAATAAGTACTCAAGTGCATGCGAAACATAGCAGTAGCATCGTCAACATGATGAAATGAAACATACACAGAGCATAAGTAGCGTGAACAGGATAAGCAGGCAGAAAATAAAGTGACTGAAGAATTTGAGATGAGGAAATTTGAGAAAGTCTTCAATCAAATTCTTCAAACAATAACGATCAGTTTCATCAACAAGTACATCGAAGAAATGAAAGGGTTGATGAAATAGAACCAGGAGCTCGATGAAGACAATGATTTGATGACACGGTTCCAACTGCTGTGACAGTCGTACGTCTGGTTCGGAGCGGCTTGGTATTTAAACCAAATGACACATAGTCCCAGGACACACAGTCCTTACCGTACTCTCCTTGAGCTAAGGTCAGACAGACCTCGCACAACACTCGTGGTAAGTCTTCAGGGTAGACTTCCAAACCCTCACACACTCGGTCACCCGACGATCCACAATTGACTGCTGGATGCTCTAGACCATGACGCCTAACCGTCTGGAAGATACACAGTCTTCAAAGGTAAAAGGCTTCGGTTCCACACAGGAACAATATCTTCAGTGATGCTCAATCACTTTGGGTTTTGGTGGTTTGGGTTTTGGGTTTTTCCTCACCGATGATTTTCTCTCAAAGTCCTCAGAGGATGGGTTGCTCTCAAATGACAAGTGTCAATCTCTCTCGGGGCAGCCAACAACTAGTGGTTGAAGGGGGGCGGCTATTTATAGCCATGGTGCAACCCGACATGATAAGACATAAATGCCCCCCAATGATATGGCCGTTATGTGGATAAGATATCTGGACAGCTGGCTCAAGGCACAACAACGGTCGGAATTTGAACTGTCAAATTCCTCAGGGCTTATCATATTCCTCACGGTAGGCAATTCGCACTAGCGAAATCCTAACTCCTGAGTCAGAACAAATTCCTTAGAGAATAGAAGAACTTCGTCTCTGTCACTGAAGAAATTGACTGAACTGCAAGAGATTTCCAAAGGCTTCACTCGAAGGTTTTGGGTATGCGTAGGCTTTGAGATGAGCACGACTTGGAGATTCGTCCTTAGTATTACCTCGACCCCCTTTAACAGTACGGTGTTTCCTATGACT
This sequence comes from Elymus sibiricus, assembly GCA_039707655.1. Lineage (NCBI taxonomy): Eukaryota > Viridiplantae > Streptophyta > Magnoliopsida > Poales > Poaceae > Elymus > Elymus sibiricus. The sequence goes on along the minus strand of CM077675.1, from coordinate 296,181,695 downwards.
CAAAGTAAGAAAATGAAACTACGAAAACAACAGTCTTCACGCTTCATAGTCCTCGTATCAATATCTTCAAGGTCACACCAATTTCTTCATTCTTCAAAGTCTTCAGGGAATATCAAAGTCTTCACCTGAAGACATTCATTTTTAGGGGTTGACATTCTTTGTATATATCAAACTCCTTAGCGACTTATAGAGCCTGTGTACACTCACACACATATTAGTCCCTTAAACTATAAGTCTTCAATACACCAAAATCACTAAGGGGCACTAGATGCACTTACATGATCCGATGAAGTTTGAGTTCATGATCAGTTTATATGCATGAATTTTATTTGAGTCTTCTTTGCTCTCTTATATCCATGATTATTTATAGCCTCGTATTTCTTCTTTGAATCTTTGGTTTAGTTAGGCCAACTAGATCGATTTTTCTTGCCATGGGAAGAGGTGCTTTGTGATGGGTTCGATCTTGCGGTGTCCTCTCCCAGTGACAGAAGGGGCAGCGAGGCACGCATGTATCATTGCTATTAAGGATAACAAGATGGGGTCTATTCCTACATGAATAGATCTTGTCTACATCATGTCATCGTTCTTATTGCATTACTCCGTTTCTCCATGAACTTAATACACTAGATGCATGTTGGATAGCGGTCTATGTGTGGAGTAATAGTAGTAGATGCAGAATCGTTTCGGTCTACTAATCTTGGACGTGATGCCTATATATTGATCATTTCCTTGGATATTGTCATGATTATTTGATCTTCTATCAATTGCCCAACAGTAATTTGTTTACCCATCGTGTGCTATTTTCTTGAGAGAAGCCACTAGTGAAATCTACGGCCCCCTGGTCTATTCTTTTAATATTTTGCTTTCCGATCTATCTTTTTCCACATTTGTTTTCAGATCTATTATTCCAAAAACCCAAAAATACCTTGCTGCACTTTTTATTTGCATCTTTTATTTTGTGTTCTTGTGCGATCTATTTATCCAATCTCATACAAACCAATCTATCTTTTTACCGTGGTGAGATTGACAACCTCTCTTACGCGTCGGGTTGCAAGTATTTGTTCTTTGTGTGCAGGTACCGTCTACATAGTGTTGCTTGGTTCTCCTACTGGTTCGATAACCTTGGTTTCATAACTGAGGGAAATACTTACCGTAGCTGTGCTGCATCATCCCTTCCTCTTTTGGGAAATACCGACGCAGTCTCAAGCCACGTCAAAGGAATTTCAGGCGCCGTTGCCAGGGAGACATCATCAACATCTATCGGGTTCCTAATCACAAATCTCATCTCCTTGCAATTTACATTATTTGCCATTTGCCTCTCGTTTTCATCTCCCCCAATTCACAAAAATTTGCCGTTTTATTCGCCCTCTTTTTCGTTTGCCTTTTTCTCGTCAGATCTCTTGTTTGCTTGCAATCTTGTTTGCGTAGTCACGATGACCCAAGAAAATACCAAATTGTGTGATTTTTCCAATATGAATAATAATGATTTTATTAGTACTCCGATTGCTCCTCCCGCCACTAGTGCGGAGTTTTGTGATATTAATGCCGCTTTGTTGAATCTTTTCATGAAAGATCAATTTTCCGGTACTCCTAATGAGGATGCCGCGTCCCATCTAAACACATTCATAGAATTGTGTGATATGCAAAAGAAAAAAGATGTGGACAATGATATAGTGAAGTTGAAATTATTTCCTTTCTCCTTACGGGATCGTGCAAAAAATTGGTTTTCTTCTTTGCCTCGCAATAGTATCGATTCTTGGGATAAGTGCAAGGATGCTTTTATTACTAAGTATTTTCCGCCCGCGAAAATTATTTTCCTTAGAACTCAAATCATGAATTTTAAGCAACTTGAGCATGAACATGTTGCACAAGATTGGGAAAGAATGAAATTGATGCTAAGAAATTGTCCTACTCATGGTTTAAATAATTGGATGATCATACAATTTTTTATGTGGGATTGAATTTTGTCTCTAGAAATCTTTTAGATTCCGCCGCGAGTGGTACTTTTATGGAAATTACTTTGGGTGAAGCTACTAAATTGCTACATAATATATGGAAAATTATTCACAATGGCATACTGAAAGAGCACCTACTAGTAAAAAAGTTAATTCGCTTGATGAAATTAGTACTTTGAGTGAAAAAGTTGATGCGCTTATGAAGTTGGTTGCTAGTAAAAATGCTCCCATTGATCTTAATGATGTGCCTTTGTCTACTTTGATTGAGCAAAATAGTGATTCCGTAGATGTGAATTTCATCTCACGAAACAATTTTAATAACAATGCTTATAGAGGTAATTTTAATCCTAGGCCTTTTTCCTGGAAATTCCTCTAATAATTATGGTAATTCCTATGGTAATTCTTCTTACAATAATAATAGGAACCCCTCTGATATTGAGAGTAATATTAAAGCACTTATCAATGCTCAAAAAGTTTTCAATACTACGATAGAAGAAAAGTTGAATAAGATTGATGATATGTCTAGAAGCATTGATAGAATTTCCCATGATGTAGAAAATCTCAAGTTGAAAGATTTTTCACCTAAGATTGATGAATCAATTAAATCTTTATATGTTTCTATGGATGAAAGTAAGAAAAGAACCGCCATGCTTAGAGCTAAAAGAGAATTTTGAGAAAAAGCGTTTTCTAGTGATTGCTTTCATAAAAATGATGAAGATCTTAAAGTGATTGGTGTTTCTTCTATTGATTCCTTGTTTAGTAATATTAAAACTGATGATAAAGGGACTGAATAAGAGTCAACTTTCGTTAGAAAGCGTCCCAATGATTTGGAGGGTGAAAATCTTGATGAATTTTTTTGATGAAAGTGGGTTTTGAGAGGTCAAAACTTTAACTAGTGATGTGCACACTATTTTGGATTGCAAAGAATTTAATTATGATAGTTGCTCTTTGATTGAATGTATTTCTTTGTTACAATCCATGATAAATTCACCCCATGCTTATGAACAAAATAAGGCTTTTACTGAACATATTGTTGATGCCATGATGAAATCTTTTGAAGAAAAGTTGGAGTTAGAGATTTCAATTCCTAGAAAATTACATGATGAGTGGGAACCTACCATTAAAGTCAAGATTAAAAATTATGAGTGCTTTGCTTTATGTGATTTGGGTGCTAGTGTTTCCACAATTCCAAAATCTCTATGTGATGTGCTTGGTCTTACCAATATTGAAGAATGTTCTCTTAATTTGCACTTGGTGGATTCTACTATTAAAAAGCCTTTGGGAAGAATTAATGATGTTCTTATTCTTGAAAATAGGAACTATGTGCCCATAGATTTTATTGTTCTTGATATTGATTGCAATCCGTCTTGTCCCATTATACTTGGTAGACCGTTTTTATGCACTATAGGTGCCGTGATTGATATGAAAGAAGGCAATATTAAATTTCAATTTCCACTAAGAAAGGGGATGGAACACTTCTCTAGAACAATAATTAATACACCATATGAATCAATCATGAGAGCATCCTATGGAGCAAAAACTAAAGATGAAAACACTTGAATCTATGCATTATGCCTAGCTAGGGGCCTTAAACGATATCGCTTGTTGGGAGGCAACCCAATGAATAAAAAATATTTTTACCTTTTTCTTTCTGTTCTTGAGTGTTGACACAATTATACTACTATTATGATTGTGTTTTTATGTTTTAATTAGTGTTTGTGCCAAGTAAAGCCTTTGGGATCATGTTGGGTGATAGTTGATTTGATCTTGTTGAAAAACAGAAACTTTTGCGTCCAGTAGCAGAATTTTCAAAAATCACAGAAGTGACAAAAAATTCTGAATTTTATACAAAAGATTGATATACAAATTGCCGACGTTTAACTAATTTTTCACAATTGTTGGAGTTACAGAAATATGGTTAGAGTACAGATTACTACAGACTGTTCTGTTTTTGACAGATTCTGTTTTCATTGCATTGTGTGCTTATTTTGATGAATCTATTGTTTGTATTGGAGGGTATAAGCCATGGTAAATTTAGAATACAATAGATATAATGCAATAATAAAATATGAATGGGTTTGCAACTGTACTTAGAGTGATGATTTGCTTTATTATACTAACGGATCTCACGAAGGTTTTGTTAAGTTTTGTGTGATTGAAGTTTTCAAGTTTTGGGTGAGATCACGATGGATGAAGGAATAAGGAGTGAAAAGAGCCTAAGATTGGGGATGATATGGAACCACAAGATAATATCCAAGGAGAAACAAGCAACAAAGCTTGGGGGTGCGCCGAGTGGGATCCCCTCTTTCTTCTAACGACCATCGGTATTTTACTTGGAGCTATATTTTTATCCGTCACATATCATGAGTTTTTCTTGGAGCGTCTTGTATTATATGCATCTTTGCTTGATTTGCTTTTTAGTTTGTCACAAGTATCCTTGCTGGACACTCCTATTTGGGAGAGCCAAAATTATGCTATGATTTGTTAGAATTGCTCTATATGCTTCACTTAAATTTTTTGAGCTATGGAATTGCTCTAGTGCTTCACTTATATCTTTTTGAGCACGGTGTGCTTTAAATTTTTGAAGAAACACTCTCATGCTTCACTTAGATTAATTTGAGAGTTAGTAAATTTTGAATAAATTCTCTGATGCTTCACTTATATTATTTTGAGAGATGAAATTTTTATGCTCATGTTCTTCACTTAAATTTATTTGAGCTTGTCAAAAGCAATGTCAATATATGAAACTAGTCCCAAAGTGATAGATATTCAAGAGGGATATAATAAAAACTTTCATGAAGATCATTGGGAAAATTAAACTTGATTCCTTGTAATAGTTTTGAGACATGATGATCGTAATATGTGAGTCATGTTGGTAAGTAATTATGCTTTAGTAAGAATATTGGTGTTAAGTTTGTGATTCCCCATGCAAGCACGAAAGTCAATAGTTATGCAATGAAATTACATGCTACTTGTGGTGCATTATTCGGTGTTAGTTATGCTTAGTTCCCATTTATGTGAATTTTCGTTTCTTCGTTGGTTGCTTCTCAATCTATTTGCTAGCCTCCACTTGTACTAAGTAGAAATACTACTTGTGCATCCAAAATCCTTAAACCCTGTTTTGCCATATGAGTCCACCATACCAGCGAGGCACACATGTATCGTTGCTATTAAGGATAACAAGATGGGGTCTATTCCTACATGAATAGATCTTGTCTACATCATGCCATCATTCTTATTGCATTACTCCGTTTTTCCATGAACTTAATACACTAGATGCATGCTGGATAGCGGTCGATGTGTGGAGTAATAGTAGTAGATGCAGAATCGTTTCAGTCTACTAATCTTGGACGTGATGCCTATATATTGATCATTGCCTTGGATATCGTCATGATTATTTGATCTTCTATCAATTGCCCAACAGTAATTTGTTTACCCACCGTGTGCTATTTTCTTGAGAGAAGCCACTAGTGAAATCTACGCCCCCCGGGTCTATTCTTTTAATATTGTGCTTTCCGATCTATCTTTTTCCGCATTTGTTTTCAGATCTATTATTCCAAAAACCCAAAAATACCTTGCTGCACTTCTTATTTGCATCTTTTATTTTGTGTTCTTGTGCGATCTATTTATCCAATCTCATACAAACCAATCTATCTTTTTACCGTGGAGAGATTGACAACCTCTCTTACGCGTCGGGTTGCAAGTATTTGTTCTTTGTGTGTAGGTACCGTTTACATAGTGTTGCTTGGTTCTCCTACTGGTTCGATAACCTTGGTTTCATAACTGAGGGAAATACTTACCGTAGCTGTGCTGCATCATCCCATCCTCTTTGGAGAAATACCGAAGCAGTCTCAAGCCACGTCAAAGAGTGCCGTGGACTAAGCTGGAATCTGCAAAATATTTATTCAAAAGGAGAAGACAAAGTAATTTGGGCTCTTTGTTATATTAACAATAATGCATACAAAAGCCACTCAACATTTTCATCGTGGTCTTCTCCTTGGTACGACTCAAATAAAAGGAAAAGAATTTCAGAGAAAAATAATGAAATATTTTTTAGAGTTTTTGTTTTTTCTTAAAGAAAGCAAATCAAGGAAGGAAAAACAAAGACGAGAAAAACTATTTACACGGGAAAACTCCCAACAAGTAAAAGAAGAAACGAGAAATCTTTTTGGGTTTTCTTTTGCTACTACAATTAATTTAAACTAGAAATAAAAACCGAAAATAAGAAAGAAATATTTTTGGATTTTCTCAAAGTTTTTCAAACACGCAAGAAGAAAGCAAGAAAATAAATCTAGCAAGGATAATACAATGAAAAAGTGTAGACACCGACAACTGGAATGAAATGTGTAGACATGAATATAATGTCGGTGGAAATACGTACTCCCCCAAGCTTAGGCTTTTGGCCTAGCTTGGTAATAACCATCCGTAATAGCCATCCGGTCCTATGTGGAAGTGCTGTGGCGGCGACACCTGAGCGTCCCACTCCTGGGGCTCCTCCTCAGCCGCTGCCAGGTCGTTCCGGTAGGCAAAAATGTCCTCTAGCATGACCCTGTATCCGTTCCTGGCAATAGAATCAAACAAAGCAGGTGCAGGCAATGGGATAATATCATGGGTAACCTCGCTGAATACTAAGTTGTAGCGAATGTTATGAAATGAATCAGCTGCATCAATAAATTGATGATCCTCCAATGCCTTGTGATCTAGAAAAACTCGGGGCAAGGGATAATCATGTTGGTGAATCTGAACATTAAAGTGACTCGCTAAGCGAGTAGCATAAATACCACCATGTATCTTGCCGTTAGTCCTGTTAAGGTGTAGGCGACATGCAATAATAGCCCCTAGGCTAAAGGTGCGATCATTGTGCAGTGCACGGCGTAACATGGTGAGGTCGGGGGCACTGAGTGCACCGACCTTCTCCCTAGCGGTTAAACACTTCGCGATGAATAAAGCAAAGTAATGCACAGAAGGAAACTGCAAACTGGTGGCAGTGGCATTTGACACGCCTCTTTCATCACCCACTATCAAAGTGAGGAGAAAGTCCTCAAACTCCGCTGGTCTAGGCTCTCTTAATTCCCCATCAGAAGGGATCAAACATATGTCACAAAAGTCAATGAGCGGTATCTGACGGGTTTCAGCATATAAATTAAACTGCACCTCAGGAGGATTATTCCTACTCAGAAAATGAAAATTTGCACAAAGGAATTTGTAAGGAGGTGGTGTTGGTCACACTCAGCTGCAAGGAAGTCGGCCAGCCCAGCATTTGCAACGAATTGGGCAAACTCGTGATGGAACCCGGCCTCCTCCATGAAGGCATTATGCGGCCATTCACACGGCCGCACCTCCGCCGTTCTCGGAGTGTTGAGGTCATTGTCCAATGATTCCCCAACGACTCCTTTAGCACTCTTCTTGGAGGAAAACTTCCTAAAGAAACTCATCTTATTCCTATAAATAAATTTCTGAAAATTTTAGTCTACAAATTTTTTGTCAACAAAACTTCGTAAGATTGATAGCAACTACTCCTAAGGATGCCTAGAGGCCATATTAAGCATTCAAACTACTTAGAACTCTAAGAATTCCACATGCAAGCCCATCTACAGCAGCACAAAGAGTAGCTAATTATTCTACCACTAAATCAAAAACTAATTGGAGCAATGGAGGAGTCACATACCAAGTAGCAATCCCCCAAAACAGTTTCGGAAACGGAGCTTCGAGCAAAGAGATCAAAATCCGCGGGTTTGAGAGCAAGAACACGAGAGAGAGAGAGAGCTAAGGTGATTTTTTTCTCGAGGTAGGAGATGGAATGGGCTAAAGAGATAAGTGAAGGGACCCACGTGGGGACCACAACCCACCAGGGCGTGCTTGGGGTTGCTGGCGCGCCCTGGTGTCTCGTGGACACCGGGTGCACCCTCCTTTGATGTTATTTGCACCTGAAATTCAGAAATATTCAGAAAAAATCATATTAAATTTCCAGGACATTTTGAGAACTTTTATTTTTGGGTCATTTTTATTGCACGGAGAAATCAGAAAACAGGATAAACATGGCATTTTATTTTATATGACTAAGAAGAATAGAAAACAAAAGGTGGGAGCAGAAGGTTGTGCCTACTAGATTCATCAACTTCATACCTCTCAAAAATGATCCATTAATAAGGTTGATCAAGTCTTATTAACAACCACTTTCGATTAGCATGAAACCGAAGAATTTTCGTAAATCACTAAGTTACCTCAATGGGGATATGCATATCCCCAACAATAAGTATGTCATATTTCTTTTTGGCAGTAGGTAGAGGTAGTTGAAAACTTCCAATAGTGGGTGTCGGAGATTTTTCAATAACATTTATACCATTCACTTGGTACTGTTTCTTCGGAAAGTGCACCGTATGTTCATTACCATTGATGTGAAAAGTGACTTTGCTTTTATTGCAATCAATAACAGCCCCTACAGTATTCAAAAAGGGTCTACCAAGGATAATCGACTTGTTTTCGTCCTCGGGCATCTCAAGAATAACAAAGTCTGTTAAAATAGTAACATTTGCAACAACAACGGGAACATCCTCACAAATACTGATAGGTATGGTAGTTGATTTGTCAGCCATTTGCAAAGATATTTCAGTATGTGTGAGTTTATTCAAATCAAGTCTTTTATATAAAGAGAAAGGCATAACACTAACACCAGCTCCCAAATCACACAAAGCAGTTTTGACATAATTTCTTTTAATGGAGCAAGGTATAGTTGGTATTCCAGGGTCTCCAAGTTTTTTAGGTACTCCATCCTTAAAAGAATAATTAGCGAGCATTGTGGATATTTCAGCTTCAGGTATCTTTCTTTTATTAGTGATGATGCCTTTCATGTATTTTGCATAAGGGGGCATCTTTAAAATATTAGTTAAGCGGGTACGCAAAAAGACTGGCCTAATCATTTTAGCAAAGCGTTCAAATTCTTCATCATCCTTTTTCTTAGATGGTTCAGGTGGAAAAGGCATGGGTTTCTGAACCCATGGCTCTCTTTCTTTACCATGTTTTCTAGCCACAAAGTCTCTTTTATCATATCATTTATTTTTAGGTTATGGGTTATCAAGATCAACAACAGGTTCTATTTCAACATCATTATCTGGTTCTTTATCATTGTTCGATTGAGTATCTTCATGAACATCATCATTATCATTTTCGTTATCAATAGGTGAATGTTCATTACCAGATTGAGTTTCAGCATCCGAAATAGAGACATCATTATCTTCAGGAGGTTTTTCTATCTCAGGTTCACTAGAGGTATGCAAAGTCCTATCATTTTTCTTTTTATTTTTCATTTTAGAAGGACTAGGTGCATCAGTGTTAATTCTCTGAGAGTCTTGTTCAATTCTTTTAGGGTGTCCTTCAGGATAAAGTGGTTCCTGCGTCATTTTACCTCCTCTAGTGCTACTCTAAAAGCAAAATCATTCATGTTATTATTCATTTCATTAAGCAATTCTCTTTGAGATTTAGCAACTTGTTCTAACTGGGTTTGAACCATAGAGGCATGTTTTCCTACACCTCTATCATCATTAATGATTCTAAATAACAAGTCATTCAAGCGAGCAATCATATCAGAATTATATTTCAATTGTTTCAGAACATTTGCATTGAAGTGATCTTGTTTCCTAATGTAGTTGTCAAACTTATATAAGCATTGACTAGGATGTTTATTGTAAGGGATATCACCTTCATCAAACTTTAATAAAGAATTTACCTCTACCACCTGTTAAGGTGGTGGTGTGTCAAGGCCATATGGTAAATTCTTAACATCCTCAGCTTTAATACCTTTTTCCTTCATACATTTCTTTGCCTCCTGCATATCTTCAGGACTGAGAAATAAGATACCCCTCTTCTTCAGAGTGGGTTTAGGTGGTGGTTCAGGGAGAGTCCAATCATCATAATTCTTCAATATATTATTCAATAGTTCCTCAGCTTGTTCAACAGTTCGTTCCCTGAAAACACAACCAGCACAACTATCTAGGAAGTACCTAGAAGCATCAGTTAGTCCATTATAGAAGATATCAAGTATTTCATTTTTCTTAAGAGGGTGATCACGCAAAGCATTAAGAAATTGGAGAAGCCTCCCCCAAGCTTGTGGTAGACCCTCTTCTTCAATTTGCACAAAGTTAAATATTTCCTGTAAGGCAGCTTGTTTCTTATGAGCAGGAAAATATTTTTTCAGAGAAGTAGTAAATCATATCCTGGGGACTACGCACATAACCAGGAGAAAGAGTATGTTGTACCATATCTTAGCATCACCCTTTAACGAGAATGGAAATAATTTGAGAATATAGTAGTAGTGAATCTTCTCATCATGAGCAAAAAGGGTGGCTATATCATTCAACTTAGTAAGATGTGCCACTACAGTTTCAGTTTCATAGCCATGAAAAGGATCAGATTCAACCAAAGTAATTAACTCCGGGTCGAGAGAGAATTCATAATCCTTATCGGTAACAAAGATAGGTGAAGTAGCAAACTTAGGATCACATTTCATTATAGCATTCAAAGTCTTTTCTTTATACTTGCATAATAATTTCTTAAGATCATCTCTATCCTTACAAGCAAGGATGTCTCTAGCTACTTCTCCATCCATAACATAACCCTCAGGTATCTTAGGCAATTCAAATCTAGGAGATCTAGGTCTAATAGGTGTTTCATAATTCTCAGTTTCAAGGACTTCATCAATTTCAGTAATTTCATCAGTTTCAGTAATTTCATTCTCTTTAGCTCTAGCAATTTGTTCATCAAGAAATTCACCTAGTGGCACAACATCATCAGACAAGGTACTAGCATCATCAATATCATCATTCATAGCAGAAGTAGCATCATCAATAACTTGCAACATATCAGGATTAATAGCATGGGGTGGTGTTGCAAGTTTACTCATAACCGAAGGTGAATCAAGTACAGAGCTAGATGGCAATTCCTTACCTCCCCTCGTCTTAGAGGGAAAAATCTTGGTTCTTGTATCCTTCAGATTCTTCATAGTGATAAATTGATATAAATCCCAAGTGACTCTACAAATATAGCTATGCTCCCCGGCAACGGCGCCAGAAAAAGGTCTTGATAACCCACAAGTATAGGGGATCGCAACAGTTTTTGAGGGTAGAGTATTCAACCCAAATTTATAGATTCGACACAAGGGGAGCCAAAGAATATTTGCAAGTATTAGCAGTTGAGTTGTCAATTCAACCACACCTGGAGATTAAATATCTGCAGTAGAGTGATCAGTAGCACAGTAATATGATAGTTTGATAGCAGTGGTAACAATAGTAGTAACGGTAACAGTGATAGCAATGGTTTTGTAGCAATTGGAACAGTAGCAATAGCAATAGCAACCTAGCAAGAACAATATGTGGAAAACTCATAGGCATTGGATCGGTGAATTCATTGGATGGTATTCATCATATAATAGTCATAACCTAGGGCAACACAGACCTAGCTCCAGTTCATAAATATAATGTAGGCATGTATTCCGTAAATAGTCATATGTGCTTATGGAAAAGAACTTGCATGACATATTTTGTCCTACCCTCCCGTGGCAGCGGGGTCCATAAGGAAACTAAGGGATATTAAGGCCTCCTTTTAATAGAGAACAACAAAGCATTAACACATAGTGAATACGTGAACTCCTCAAACTACGGTCATCACCGGAAAGTATCCCGATTATTGTCACCCCGGGGTTTACGGATCATAACACATAGCAGGTGTATATGACTAGCAAGATCGGATCACGAACATAGATATTATGGTGATAACATAAACGGTTCAGATCTGAAATCATGGCACTCGGGCCCTAGTGACAAGCATTAAGCATGGCAAAGTCAGCAACATCAATCTCATAACATAGTGGATACTAGGGATCAAGCCCTAACAAAACTAACTCGATTACATGATCAATCTCATCCAACTCCTCACTGATCAGTGAGCCGATGAAGGAATTACTCACTCCCGATGGGGAGCATCATGGAATTGGCAAAACCGAAGATTCCCCTCTCTGGAGCCCCGAACGGACTCCAGATCTGGCCTCCCGATGAAGAACAGGAGGTGGCGGTAGCTCCGTCTCGTGAAACGCGATAAAACTTCCTCTCTTATTTTTCTCTCCGAAAATAGGTATTTATGGAGATGGAATTAGGGTCAGGGGGCCCACGAGGTGACCACAACCCACCAGGGCGCCTGGAGGGGGTGGCTATTGGAAATATGCCCTAGAGGCAATAATAAAATGGTTATTATTATATTTCCTTGTTCATGATAAATGTTTATTATCCATGCTATAATTGTATTGATTGGAAACTCAAATACATGTGTGGGTATATAGACAACAATGTGTCCCTAGTAAGCCTCTAATGGACTAGCTCGTTAATCAAGGATGGCTGTGGTTTCCTAGCCATGGACAAGAGTTGTCATTTGATAACGGGATCACATCATTAGGAGAATGATGTGATGGACAAGACCCAAACTATGAAAGTAGCATGTGATCATGTCAGTTTATTGCTATTGTTTTCTGCATGTCAAGTATATGTTCCTATGACCATGAGATCATGTAACTCACTGACATCGGAGGAATACCTTGTGTGTATCAAACGTCACAACGTAACTGGGTGACTATAAATATGCTCCACAGGTATCTCCGAGGGTGTCTGTTGAGTTGACATGGATCAAGACTGGGATTTGTTACTCCGTGTGACGGAGAGGTATCTCAGGGCCCACTCGGTAATACAACATCACAATAAGCCTTGCAAGCAAAGTGACTAAAGAGTTAGCCACGGGATCTTGTATTACAAAACGAATAAAGAGACTTGCCGGTAACGAGATTGAACTAGGTATGGAGATACTGAGGATCAAACCTCGGGCAAGTAACATACCGATAAACAAAGGGAACAACGTACGGGATTAACTGAATCCTTGACATAGAGGTTCAACCGATAAAGATCTTTGTAGAATATGTAGGAATCAATATGAGCATCCAGGTCCCGCTATTGGTTATTGACCGTAGAGGTGTCTCGGTCATGTCTACATAGTTCTCGAACCCGCAGGGTCTGCACACTTAACGTTCGGTGACGTTTCGGTATTATTGAGTTATGTATGTTGGTGACCGAAGGTTGTTCGGAGTCCTGGATGAGATCCCGGACATCACGAGGAGCTCCGGAATGGTCCGGAGGTAAAGATTGATATATAGGAAGTCCCGTTTTGGTCACCGTAAAGGTTTCGGGTATTTCTGGTAGTGTACCGGGGGTGCCGGGAGGGTTCTGGGGGTCCACCGGGAGGGCCCCAGCCACCCCAGGGGCCACATGGGCCTAGGAGGTGGCACACCAGCCCCTGGTGGGCTGGTCAACCAGCCCCTAAGGGCCCATGCGCAGGAAGTGGGAGGAGGCCAAGTGGGGAAAGAATCCTCCCAAGACTTCACCTTCCTTGTAGGAGGAGGAGTCCTTGTTGGGGGAGGACTCTCCCCCTTTGGTTCGGCCGAACCCCTCCTTGGAGGAGGGGCTAGGGCTGCCTCCACCCCTCCCCTTCCTCCTATATATAGTGGGGGTTTTGAGGGCAGCCACCACCTGAAAAGCCACGTGCTGCCCTCTCCCCTCTAGATTGTCTTCCTCCTCTAGATTAGTTCGGTAGAGCTCGGCGAAGCCCTGCCAGATTAGTTCACCACCTCCACCACCATGCCGTTGTGCTGCCGGAGAACTCATCTACCTCTTCGCCCTCGCTTGCTGGATAAAGGAGGCGGAGATCGTCATCGAGCTGTACGTGTGCTAAACGCGGAGGTGCCGTCCGTTTGGCGCTAGATCGTGATTGGATCGCGGGACGGCTTGCGATTTGGATTGCGAAGACGTTCGACTACATCAACCGCATTTCTTTACGCTTCCCGCTTAGCGATCTACAAGGGTATGTGGATCCGATCTCCCCTCTCGTAGATGCTCATCTCCATGGATAGATCTTGTGTGTGCGTAGGAAATTTTTTGTTTCTCATGCAACGTTCCCCAACAGTGGCATCATGAGCTAGCTCTATGTGTAGATGAGATCACGAGTAGAACACAAAGGAGTTTGTGGGCGTTGATATTCAGATTGCTTCCCTCCTTAGTCTTTTCTTGATCAGCGGTATTGTGGGATGAAGCGGCTCGGAGCAACCTTAGTTGTCCACGTATGAGAGACCGGTTCCATCGACTGGCATGTAACTTTGTTGCATAAGATGGCTGGCGGGTGTCTGTCTCTCCCACTTTAGTTGAATCGGATTTGACAGAAGAGGTCCTTGTAGAAGGTGAAATAGCAACGTGTATATCACCGTTGTGGTTTTGCGTAGGTAAGAATCGTTCTTGCTAGATACACATAGCAGCCACGTAAAACATGCAACAACAAATTAGAGGCCGTCTAACTTGTTTTTGCAGGGTATGATGTGATATGATATGGCCAGAAACATGATGAGATATATGTGATGTATGAGATGATCATGTTTGTATAGATTATCACGATTTGCATGTCGATGAGTACGGCAACCGGCAGGAGCCATAGGGTTGTCTTTAATTTATTTTTGCCTATTTGCTTTACTTTATCGCTATGAGTTAGCAATAGTTGTAGAAGCAATAGTTGGCGCGACAACCTCATGGCGACACGTTGATGGAGATCATGGTGTTATGCCGGTGACGACGGAGATCATGCCGGTGCTTTCAAGATGGAGATCAAAAGCACAAGATCATGGCCATATCATGTCACTTATGATTTGCATGTGATGTTAATCCTTTTATGCACCTTGTTTTGCTTAGGACGACGGTAGCATTATAAGGTGATCCCTCACTAAAATTTCAAGATAAAATTGTGTTCTCCCCAAGTGTGCACCGTTGCGAAAGAACGTCGTTTCGAGACACCACGTGATGGTCGGGTGTGATAGACTCTACGTTCGCATACAACGGGTGCAAGCCAGTGTTACACAAGCGGAACACTCGGGTTAAACTTGACGAGCCTAGCATGTACAGACATGGCCTCGGAATACAAGAGACCGAAAGGTCGAACATGAGTCATATAGTAGATATGATCAACATGGAGATGTTCACCATTGAAACCACCTCATCTCACGTGAGGATCGGACTTGGGTTGGTGAATTTGGATCATGTAGCACTCGAATGACCGGAGGGATGTCAATTTGAGTGGGAGTTTTTAAGTAATATGATTAACTAAACTCATTATCTTGAACAATAGTCTAAGTTGTCTTTGCAAAAAATTTATGTTGTAGATCAATGGCTCGCGCAGTAGTTCCCCTGAATTTCAATGCGTTCCTAGAGAAAGCTAGGCTGAAAGATGATGGAAGTAACTTTGTAGACTGGGCCCGTAATCTGAGGATTATCCTCACGGCTTCCCAAAAGGCTTATGTCCTTGATGCACCGCTCGGTGAACCACCCGCTCCAGTGTCGTCTGCAGACGTTGTGAACGCCTGGCAGTCGCGTTCGGATGATTACTCAATAGTTCAGTGTGCTATGTTGTATGACTTAGAACCCGGACTTCAAAGGCATTTTGAACGTCATGGAGCATATGAGATGTTCCAGGAGTTGAAGTTTATCTTTGAGAAAAATTCCCGGATCGAGAGGTATGAGACCTATGATAAGTTCTATGCTTGCAAGATGGAGGAGAATGGGTCTGTCAGTGAACACATACTCAGAATGTCTGGGTATTCCAACCGTCTGGCTGAGTTGGGAATTGCTCTCCCGCCGGAGGCGATCACTGACAGAGTTCTTCAATCACTGCCACCTAGCTACAAGAGCTTTGTGTTGAACTATAACATGCAAGGGATGAACAAGTCAGTCGCCGAGCTATTTGCGATGCTAAAAGTCACTGAGTCTGAAATCCAGAAGGAGCATCAAGTGTTGATGGTCAATAAAACCACTAGTTTCAAGAAGAATGGCAAGGGCAAGAAGGGTAACTCTAAGAAGGGTGGCAAGTCAGTTGCCCCTCCCGTGAAGAAACCCAAGGCTGGACCCAAGCCAGAAACTGAGTGCTTTCATTGCAAGGGTACTGGCCACTGGAAGCGGAACTGCCCCAAGTATCTGGCCGACAAGAAGGCGGCCAACACCAAACAAGGTATATATGATATACATGTTATTGATGTGTACCTTACCAACTCTCGTTGTAGTGCCTGGGTATTTGATACCGGTTCGGTTGCTCACATTTGCAACTCAAAACAGGAACTGCAGAATAGATGGAGGCTAGCAAAGGACAAAGTGACGATGTGCGTGGGAAATGGTTCCAAGGTTGATGTGATCGCCATCGGCACGCTCGCTCTTCGATTACCATCGGGATTAGTGATGAACCTGAATAATTGTTATTTAGTGCCTGCGTTAAGAATGAACATTATATCTGGATCTTGTTTATTGCGAGACGGTTACTCATTTAAATCAGAGAATAATGGTTGTTCTATTTATATGAGTAATATCTTTTATGGTCATGCACCCATTGTGAGGGGTATATTCTTATTGAATCTCGATAGTGATGATACACATGTTCATAACATTGATGCCAAAAGATGTAGAGTTGATAATGATAGCACCACTTTCTTGTGGCACTGCCGCTTAGGTCATATTGGTGTAAAACACATGAAGAAACTCCATGCTGATGGACTTTTGGAGTCACTTGATTTTGAATCACTTGACACATGTGAACCATGCCTCATGGGCAAGATGACTAAGACCCCGTTCTCTGGAACAATGGAACGGGCAAATGACTTGTTGGAAATCATACATACTGATGTGTGCGGACCGATGAGCATTGAGGCACGCGGTGGATATCGTTATTTTCTCACCTTCACCGATGACTTAAGTAGATATGGGTATGTTTACTTAATGAAACATAAGTCTGAAACGTTTGAAAAGTTCAAGCAATTTCAGAGTGAAGTTGAGAATCATCGTAACAAGAAGATTAAATTCCTACGATCAGATCGAGGAGGAGAATATCTGAGTTATGAGTTTGGCAATCACTTAAGACAATGTGGAATTGTTTCACAGTTGACGCCACCTAGAACACCACATCGAAATGGTGTGTCCGAACGTCGTAATCGAACCTTATTGGATATGGTGCAGTCTATGATGTCTCTTGCCGATTTGCCACTATCGTTTTGGGGTTATGCGTTAGAGACAGCTGCATTCACTTTAAATAATGCACCATCTAAATCCGTTGAGACGATGCCATATGAACAGTGGTTTGGCAAGAAACCAAAGTTGTTGTTTCTTAAAGTTTGGGGATGCGATGCTTATGTCAAAAAGCTTCAGCCTGAAAAACTGGAACCCAAAGCGGAGAAATGCGTCTTCATAGGATACCCAAAAGAGACGGTAGGGTACACCTTCTATCTCAGATCCGAAGGCAAAGTGTTTGTCGCTAAGAACGGGTCATTTCTCGAGAAAGAGTTTCTCTCGAAAGAATTGAGTGGGAGGAAGATAGAACTTGATGAGGTTGTTGAACCTTCACTTCAACCAGAGAGTAGCGCAACGCAGAAGATGTTTCTATGAAGCCTACGTCAGTTGAAGAGGAAGCTAATGATAGTGATCATGACGCTTCGGATCAAGTTACTATCAAACCTCGTAGGTCGACAAGGGCACGTACTGCTCCTGAGTGGTACAGTAACCCTATCTTGGAAGTCATGTTGTTGGACAACGATGAACCTACGAGCTATGGAGAAGCGATGGTGGGCCCAGATTCCGACAAATGGTTAGAGGCCATGAAATCCGAGATAGGATCCATGTATGAAAGCAAAGTATGGACTTTGGAAGTATTACCTGAAGGGCGAAAGGCCATTTAGAATAAATGGATCTTTAAGAGGAAGACGGACGCGGACGGTAATGTCACTGTCTATAAAGCTCGACTTGTGGCAAAGGGTTTTTCACAAGTTCAAGGAATTGACTACAATGAGACTTTCTCTCCCGTAGTGATGCTTAAGTCCGTGAGAATCATGTTAACAATAGCTGCATTTTTTGATTATGAAATTTGGCAGATGGATGTCAAAACAGCGTTCCTCAACGGTTTCCTTGAGGAAGAGTTGTATATGATGCAACCAGAAGGTTTTATCGATCCAGAGAATGCTGGCAAAGTTTGCAAGCTCCAGCGATCCATTTATGGACTGGTGCAGGCATCTCGAAGTTGGAATAAGCGCTTTGATGAGGTGATCAAAGCGTTTGGGTTTATACAAGTTTACGGAGAAGCTTGTATTTACAAGAAAGTGAGTGGGAGCTCTATAGTGTTTCTAATATTATATGTGGATGGCATATTGCTGATTGGAAACAATATAGAATTTTTGGAAAGTGTGAAGGAATATTTGAACAAGAGTTTTTCAATGAAGGACCTAGGAGAAGCTGCTTTCATATTAAGCATCAAGATCTATAGAGATAGATCAAGATGCTTAATAGGACTTTCATAGAGCACATACCTTGATAAAGTTTTGAAGAAGTTCAAAATGGATCAGTCCAAGAAAGGGTTCTTTCCTGTGTTACAAGGTATGAAGTTGAGTAAGACTCAATGCCCAGTGACTGCAGAGGATAGAGAAAAGATGAGTGTCATCCCCTATGCTTCAGCCATAGGCTCTATCATGTATGCAATGCTGTGCACGAGACCAGACGTCAGCCATGCCATAAGTATGGCCAGAAGGTTTCAAAGTAATCCAGGAGTGGATCACTAGAAGGCGGTCAAGAATATCCTAAAGTACTTGAAAAGGACTAAGGAAATGTTTCTCGTTTATGGAGGTGATCAAGAGCTCGTCGTAAAGGGTTATGTCGATGCAAGCTTTGACACTGATCTGGATGACTCTAAGTCTCAAACCGGATGCGTATTTATTCTCAATGGAGGAGCGGTAAGCTGGTGCAGTTCCAAGCAAAGCGTGGTAGCCCGTTCTACATGCGAAGCGGAGTACATAGCTGCCTCGGAGGCGGCGAAGGAAGGTGTCTGGATGAAGCAGTTCATGACGGATCTTGGAGTTGTGCCCAGTGCACTGAACCCAATGACTCTGTTCTGTGACAACACTGGTGCCATTGCTCTAGCCAAGGAACCAAGGTTTCACAAGAGGACCAGACACATAAAGCGACGCTTCAATTCCATCCGTGATTACATCGAGGGAGGAGACATAAATATTTGCAAAGTACACACGGATCAGAATGTTGCAGATCCGTTGACTAAGCCTCTTCCACGAGGGAAAAATGATCAAGACCAGAACTGTATGGGTGTTAGATTCATTACAATGTAAATCACATAGTGATGTGAGCCGGATTATTGACTCTAGTGCAAGTTGGAGACTGCTGGAAATATGCCCTAGAGGCAAAAATAAAATGGTTATTATTATATTTCCTTGTTCATGATAAATGTTTATTATCCATGCTATAATTGTATTGATTGGAAACTCAAATACATGTGTGGGTATATAGACAACAATGTGTCCCTAGTAAGCCTCTAATGGACTAGCTCGTTAATCAAGGATGGCTGTGTTTCCTAGCCATGGACAAGAGTTATCATTTGATAACGGGATCACATCATTAGGAGAATGATGTGATGGACAAGACCCAAACTATGAACGTATCATGTGATCGTGTCAGTTTATTGCTATTGTTTTCTGCATGTCAAGTATATGTTCCTATGACCATGAGATCATGTAACTCACTGACACTGGAGGAATACCTTGTGTGTATCAAATGTCACAACGTAACTGGGTGACTATAAAAATGCTCTACAGGTATCTTCGAGGGTGTCTGTTGAGTTGACATGGATCAAGACTGGGATTTTTACTCCGTGTGACGGAGAGGTATCTCAGGGCCCACTCGGTAATACAACATCACAATAAGCCTTGCAAGCAAAGTGACTAAAGACTTAGCCATGGGCTCTTGTATTACGGAATGAGTAAAGAGACTTGTCAGCAACGAGATTGAACTAGGTATGGAGATACCGACGATCAAACCTCGGGCAAGTAACATACCGATAAACAAAGGGAACAACGTACGGGATTAACTGAATCCTTGACATAGAGGTTCAACCAATAAAGATCTTCGTAGAATATGTAGGAACCAATATGGGCATCCAGGTTCCGCTATTGGTTATTGACCGTAGAGGTGTCTCGGTCATGTCTACATAGTTCTCGAACCCGCAGGGTCTGCACACTTAACGTTCGGTGACGTTTCGGTATTATTGAGTTATGTATGTTGGTGACCGAAGGTTGTTCGGAGTCCCGGATGAGATCCTGGACGTCACGAGGAGCTCCGGAATGGTCCGGAGGTAAAGCTTGATATATAGGAAGTCCCGTTTTGGTCACCGGAAAGGTTTCGGGTATTTCCGGTAGTGTACGGGGGGTGCCGAGAGGGTTTCGGGGGTCCACCGGGAGGGGCCCACCCACCCCAGGGGCCACATGGGCCTAGGAGGTGGCACACCAGCCCCTGGTTGGCTGGGAAACCAACCCCTAAGGGTCCATGCACATGAGTTTGGAGGAGGCCAAGTGGGGAAAGAATCCTCCCAAGACCCCACCTTCCATGTAGGAGGAGGAGTCCTTGTTGGGGGAGGACTCTCCCCCTTTGGTTCGGCCGAACCCCTCCTTGGAGGAGGGGCTAGGGCTGCCTCCCCCCTCCCCTTCCTCCTATATATAGTGGGGGTTTTGAGGGAAGCCACCACCTGAAAAGCCACGTGCTGCCCTGTCCCCTCTAGATTGTCTTCCTCCTCTAGATTAGTTCGGTAGAGCTCGGCGAAGCCCTGCCAGATTAGTTCACCACCTCTGCCACCACACCGTTGTGCTGCCGGAGAACTCATCTACCTCTCTGCCCTCGCTTGCTGGATCAAGGAGGCGGAGATCGTCATCGAGCTGTACATGTGCTAAACGCGGAGGTGCTGTCCGTTCGGCGCTAGATCGTGATTGGATCGCGGGACGGCTTGCGATTTGGATCGTGAAGACGATCGACTACATCAACCGCGTTTCTTAACGCTTCCCGCTTAGCGATCTACAAGGGTATGTGGATCCGATCTCCCCTCTCGTAGATGCTCATCTCCATGGATAGATGTTGTGTGTGCGTAGGGAAAATTTTGTTTCCCATGCAACGTTCCCCAACAGTGGGGTGCCCTGGTGTATCGTGCCCAGCCAGGGCACCCCCTCCGGTGGCTCTTGGTTCCAGTATTTTTCTTTTATTCTGAAATAAATCTCCAAAAAGTTTCATCCAATTCCGAGAACCTTTATTTCTGCACAAAAACAACACATGTGCTAGAGAACTACAAGGCCATTGATATTGATGCATTTGTTGGCAGAGAGTTCATTGCATGGAATGATGAGATGATTATGCAGTTCTACTCCACAGCTCATTTCTATCCAGATGGGAGGATAGTATGGATGACTGAGGGAACCAGATACTAGTCTTCAGTTGATGAGTGGGATACCATCTTAGGAGCCCCGGAAGTTCAAGAGGGAGATCTTGATGTCTATACTGAGGCCAAGATGAATCACAACTCCATGGCCAACATGTATAATACCATCCCCACTGCTTATGTGAAGACTCACAAGCTTGGCTCTGTTTACTATCTGCAAGCTGGACTACCCACTAGCAACACCATCATGAGGCATACCTTGATGCCAAAGTCTGGAGATGACAAGATGATTAGAGGGTACTCTATAAACATGCTGCATCATGTAGACACCCACACCAGATTCTGGGTGATGGATTTGATTGTTGAGACAATCAAGAGGACAACTGCTGATCAGAAGAGATCATGTGGATATGCTCCATATATTCAGATGCTCATTAATTCCAAAATTGGAAAGAGCTAATATGCACTTGATCATCCACACCTGCCACTCCTACCAGACTTCGAGGATAACGTTGTGGTGATGGATCCTTCTCATCCCACTTCAGCTACTGCACAGGCAGAGGCAGAGGCAGCTAGAGCCACTAGTGCTCAGATTCCAAGGTCAAAGAGCGACCAAATGTCCTATCTCATTAGCTCTATCCAAGGGATTCAAAAGGATGTGACTGAAATTCTCAGGAATCAGAAAAGTCTTGAGAGGATTGTGGAAACAAAGCTTCATGCTCTAGACAACAAGGTGGATGAGCTGACAAAGACTATCACAGAGTTGAAACAAGAAGTGGATGTCGTGCCCAGTCCCCACTCTAGTGATGATGATGATGATAGTCCTCCTCTTAGGCCTAGCACTCAGTTCAAGACTTGGGCCAGATCGTCTACCGTGCCTGCTCCAGAGTTGAGACCTTCCTCATCAGCACCGGCAACTGCTCCATTAGCTCCTTCCGCACCTTCAACATCTACTCCACCACCTTAGAGGACTCCAGCTGAAGCATTCGCCTACGCCCTTCTTTCGACTCCTTCAACAGCTACCGGAGGAGATAGAGCCCAGAGTGACGCTTAGCTCTATACCTTCGAACTTTTTGGTAACTTGTTGCCAAAGGGGGAGAAGTGTATAGATCATAGGGCTTCAAGATAGAGTGTTTTGTCTTTTGGTTGCTCTCTCTGTTTTAAAACATTTGGTTTATCGCTTGGTTGTTCTTATACTTTGTCGTGTTTGATCATACGCTTTGCTTGATGATGCTACTATTTCCTATCCATGTGATGTTAATATTATGATCACTCACTTATATTTGATGTCATGTGCATTGTAATCCATTCATATCATTTATGCGCACCACCAAGTTGTATGTGACATGAAAGAGTTGCCCACACTCCTAATCGATTGTGCATTTGCATTCAAACACAAATCTTAAAATAATGCACAAATTTAGGGAGAGCTCTTGCTTATCACATACTTCTCAAAGCGACGATGCTATTCATTGTTTTATCCCTATCGAAGTTTTGATCTATATGTTGTCATCAATTACAAAAAAAGGGAGATCGAAAGCACAACTTCTCCCTAGGTGGTTTTGGTAATTAATAACAACATATATTTCACTGGACTAATGTTTCCACCAAGTATATTTCAGGAAAGTTCAATGAATGGATTGGCAAAAGGATTGTGAGGAGATCCCCTAGATGCAAGGAACACCTATTGGCAACAAGCTTGAAGACTCTACATTTTACATTTTGTGAGAAATCAATTTTGAGTCCATAGGAAAGCCAATACTATTAAAAGGGGACGAGGTTTCTATGATGATATGGTTGCTCAAGTGCTTAGAGATTAGCCACCAAAAATACACATGAAATTCTCCCACAAAATCTCTGTCTAAACCTTACCACTAAAATCGGTGCCACCAACTTTTTAGAATCGGCCCCACCGAGTTTTAAACCCTAGACAGATCCTAGCCAAAACCCTAAGTCTCGGTGCCACCAACATTCCACTTTGGTGCAACCGAAACCAGTGACCAACTCTCTGGTATCCTATTTTCAAGAATCGGAATTTCCGAGTTTTCAGAATCGGTCTCACTAAGATTTGGAATCTGCCTAGGTTACCCATATCGGTACCACTAAGATTTATATATCAGTCTCACCGAAAAGCCGAAAGTTGCCACATTTTGCACTAGTCGGTGCAACCAAGTTTTTACTCTGGTTTCACCGAGTTGGGCAATAATGTTGTAACGGTTGGATTTTTGAAGATGCCTATATATACCCCTCCACCTCCTCTTACTCGCAGAGGAAGCACTCAAAACATACCTACACTTGCCCCATCCATTTTTCTGAGAGAGAGCCACCTACTCATGTGTTGAGATCAAGATCTTCCACTCCAACCATATGAATCTTGATTTCTAACCTCCCCAAGTTGCATTCCACCCAATCAACCTCTTGTACCAAGCCAAATCTACGAGAGAGTGATTGTGTGTTGAGGAGACTATCTTTTGAAGCACAAGAGCAAGGAGTTCATCATTGTTACCACATCTATTACCTTTTAGAGAGCGGTGTCTCCTAGATTGGTTAGGTGTCGCTTGGGAGCCTCCTTCTTCGTGTTGTGGAGTTGAACCAAGAAGTTTGTAAGGGCAAGGAGATCGCCTACTTCGTGAAGATCTGCCCATAGTGAGGCTAGTCCTTCGTGGACGGAAGCCGTGGTGGAATAGACGAGGTTGCTACTTCGTGGACCCTAACGGGTGGAGCCCTCCGTGGACTCTCACGACCGCTACCCTCCGTGGGTTGAAGTCTCCATCAACATGGACGTATGATAGCACCACCTATCGGAACCACGAGAAATATCTTCGTGTGCCACTTCAATGCCAATGGAGTTGAATGGGAAGAAGGTCAATACCCCAAGCCGAAGTTTGTTCCTCAAAGGGAGAAGTATGATCATACTCTCCTCAAGGGAACAAAAGATCAAGATGACCTTCCACCACAAGACCACAAGCTCAAGGGCAAGGACAAGCTTCAAAAGGAGATTGACACATTTGAAGAAAAATCCCAAGCCATGGTCAAGTGGGTTCCCAAAGCTACTACAAGCTCTACTTCAACAAGTGCTACATCAACTCCAAGGATCCCCATCAAATTGATGTGGGTCCCAAAGAAGAAGAACTAGAGAAGTTCTTGAGGGGTGACTCCGCCAACAAAATTCACTCACATTCATTATTGGCAAGAACTAATGCAATCAACTCCAACCTTATGCAATAGTTCAAGGAGTCACATATTCCCTCATAGGTAAGCAAGGGACAAGGTAATTAAAGAATCAATGGACATCATCTAAATGTGTTTCACTCCATGTCCATATATATCCTTGTATTTGTTCCTTGTGTGGGACTAACCCATGTAGGTGAGAAGAGTATGAAACAACAAGGATTGCTCCCAACTCAAAGATGATCTTCATCAACTATGAGCATCGACTACTACAACACCAACATGAAGTCTTCAACGATAAAATCCAAGGTTAGTTTATCCATCTTAGGGGGGATGTCACATCAAGGGGGAGCTTTACTCTAAGACTTGAGTCAAAGCATCTCTTAAGATGTGAACACGTTAAATGCTTTATGTAAAAGTGGTAATCCCACTTGTGCTTAAACGATGAGTATGACCTATGATCAAGTATTTTTACTTGGCTCCTAAGTTAATATACTCATACATAGATGACTCTGTCATCGCCAAAGTGCTTGGTAGATACTAGAGTGGTTTTGCATGTTTGCCATATTTCATTTGACATCTTATTGTGTGAGCATGTTGGTATGCATATTTTTGCTCATTCAAGGATATCCAATTGTTGTTATTTGGCTTTCATTTTTCTTTGGCCAATTGGATATACAAGAATGCCTAAGTACCTTCCTCTAGCTATCTATGCTTTCTAGTCTCAAATTCTATTCATGCTTCATCACAAAATTTGAGCAAGCACTCTTCGGACCCTTTGTGTGAGGAGCACTCGGAGTTACGTTTCGACAAGAGCTGCCTTCCAAAACCTCCCGTGTGCCACTCGATGTAACCAACATCAAAATCTCGGTTCCACCGAAGTACTAGGGTTGATCTTGTCTTTGAACCTTGATACCACCAATTTGATAATCTCGGCTTCACCGAGTTTCTCTGTCTCTCACATCTAAGAAACCCGGTGGCACCGAAATTTCTGGATCGGTGTCACCGACAGCAGTAGGGTATATATATCCTCGTGGACCCAAAATTGAAAAATTCTGCAATCCTTCAACCTCCTGCATCCCTCTGCTATCGCCGCTCACATCTTCGGACTTCTTCCCCATCTACAGTGCACCCTCGTCGCCAGAGTCCTTCGCTGTCGTCGGTAATCTGCCCCATCGTCGTCGCCGTCGCGAAACTTCGCCGAGTTAGGGTAAAGTTTCGGCCCCTTGTGCGCTCTAATGTCTAAATCTCGCACATTAGGTCTTTTCCCCCATCGTTCCACTGATTGAAAGAGTTCTATCCACAAAACGAATCCGTTAGAATAGCCGAACAAGAAAATCTAGGTTTAGGGTTCCGCCAAGTGCGTTTCGGTGTCATCGAGTGCAAACAAATCGGTACAACCGATTTGGGTTTTTAGGGCTCTAAGAACTTTCTCGGTGAGACCGAGTCGTCCTTTTCAGTTTCCAAGTCTCTGTCATAGAGAAAGTCAGTCTTGGTAGCTCCGAAAATTAATTCTCGGTGGAACCGAATCCCACTTTGCAGAATTCTATGACTATGATTTTTTAGTTCAAATTTGCAAAAACTTCTGTGTTTTGTGATGCTTATCCCCTCCACTCTTCTATATCTATTCACAGGGACATCATGTCTTGTTCAGAGGACACTGACATTGATTTCAGAGAGCAGAGTCTTGACATGGATGCAGGCACTAGCCCAGAGGCTGGCCAATCTTCTGAGGACCTTGGCACCCCCAGTTCTCATGGCTTGCCCAAGGCAGCCACTAGGGCCAGGAGAAAGCTCAATTCTGATGAAGAAGATGCTCACTTTGTGCCTAAAGAGGTCCTTGCTAAGAAGCAGCAAGACAAGAAGGAGAAATCCGCCAGGAAAGCTGTTGATGAGGCCACTTCTGCCGAGGCCTGTAAGGAAAGAGTATGCTAGCTCTGAAGTTAGGAGAGCACCAGAGAATGCTAGGGCAGGTATGAATCTGACTCTTGAGTCACCTAGGACTTCTAAGTCCATGCCCAAGAAGCTAGGCTAGAAGAGGGTCATAAAGAGGATTGTTCGTGTCCAAGGCAGACCTACTTCCATGTTTGAAGACCCAACTATACAGGAGGAAGAGGAAGAGGAAGAACCAGTTGCAAAACCTCCTCCCTCCAAGAAGAAGAAGTTGTTGGCTGATCCCATGACTAGCCAGGCTGCATCCAAGGCCAAGCCAACTGCTCCCAAGAAGCCATCTTCCCCCAAGCCCAAGAGGACCACCAGAGATATTCCTCTTCCTGAGAAGAACAAGAAATATTCCACCATGGATGCTGAGGGGAGGCATCTACGTCCAACAGCTATGCCCCTATACCCACCAAGGAGTCCCCAAGGATTCACCATAGGTTCAATGCATCAACCATGGATCTGACTCATGGTGTACACGGAATGTCGTTCCACAACAAAAATGCCAGCCATCGTCGGTAACCTACCCCAAAGCCACCCCGGGTTCTTGGTTAATTTCATGTTCAAATTAGATCAAGGAACCTTTTCTCTGTTCATGGATCTGTAATCCTTTCCTTTGTTAGTCATGCCTATCAATGAACAATATTTTGAGTGTTCGTATTACATAGAAAGAAGGAGAGGGGTAGGAAGAACGAGTGTGGCAACCATGGTAGTAGGCAGAACAAGTGTGGCAACCATGCTTTTCTATAATTGTGAACATGCATTCATGCGTGACATTTCAATTTAGAACATGTATACCTGTATTGAGATCCATGAAATCATGTTCTGAAAATATGGAGTTCCTGACGGGGATATTACCCCGCGATATGACCCGGCAGACATGCTGACCCGGCAAATAGTACTGACCCGGAGAACAGTACTGACCCGGCAGACATGCTGACCCGGCAAATAGTACAGACCTGGTTACAGTTCTAACCCGGCAGCTACAGTGTCAGGGTATAACCCGGCAGCTACAGTGTCAGGGGTGTAACCCGGCAGCTACAGTATCAGGGGTGTAACCCGGCAGCTACAGTGTCAGGGGTGTAACCCGGCAGCTACAGTGTCAGGGGTAACCCGGCAGCTACAGTACCAAGATGGTAACCCGGCTACAGTGTCAGGAGGCTAACCCGGCTACAGTGTCAGGAGGCTAACCCGGATGCTACAGTGCCAGGAGGTGAACAGTGTTATCAGAGTCACGGAGACGGGTCTCTGAAGATAAGCCCTGGTTGTAACCCGCCCGGTGTAAGCCGCCCGGGATGGGTTACAAGCCCAGGACTCGGAAGCCCATGAAGAGAAGCCCGCGATGGGAAGTCATCAATCCGACTTAGACTCTACATGTAAACCGCCCCTTCGGCCTTTATAAGGAGGGGCGGGTCACCCCAAGAGGGTCAGGTTAGACGTCTCATAGACAGGTCTCATAGACAGGTCTCATAGACAGGTCAGGAAGGATAGTCAGAAAGAGGGTCTCGAGATTAGAGGTGCTGATTCCGCACCCTTGTAACCGAGATTGTCATCGTCATCAATATAAGACACAAAGCAGGACGTAGGCTTTTACCTCCATCGGAGGGGCCGAACCTGGGTAAAAACTCCGCGTCTCTCGTCCCGCTCAACCCCTCTCAAGCTACCAGTTACGTGCGATGACCCCACACCTTAAGTCCGTTAACCCGGACATCTGCCGTGACAAATCCACGACAGTTGGCGCCCACCGTGGGGCTACGCACGGTGGTGTTGAGTTCTTGGAGGGATTTCTCCCAGGGATCAGGAAGTTCGCAATGTTTAGCTCGGAAGGATCAGCATCAGCTTCAAGATTCATCAGTCCAGATTTGCAACCTGTGGGGTTTAATGTCGAGGAAAAATCAGGGTTACAGTTTTGGTCAGCCGCCGTCTTGTAACCGTTTTGACTGCTGTCAAGTCGCCGAGACCAGCTGAAGTGTTTCCACCGCAGACAAGCATCAGCTGCTCATAGCTTACAATGGAACAAGCCCTCGCCATGACCCGCCGTTGCAACCTCAAATCCCAAAGGAATCAACGTATGACAGAGTTGAAAAAGCTACATGCGTGACTGTTTGCAAGGAAAAGCATCAATTAGCTGACCTGGTTTTCAAAGCAAGAAAGATCCAGTTGACTACAAAAAAAAAAAAAAAATAATAATAATAATAATAATAAAATGGAGCGATCTGGAGTCAGACACGGACTCATGGCCGATTCAGACTGCCCCGACTCTGCTAGCCATGAGCCTCCGGGCAGGCCCGAGTCGCCCTCGCCGCGCCTCCGCTGAGCCGCCCCGGCCAAACAGCCGCCGCGACCTCCACCTCGCCCTGCAGGCCAGGTCAAGCCGCCGCGCGCCTGCCCGCGGCCGCCGGCCCTGGCTCCGCCCGCCTCGCCACCAGTCGTCGCCGCGCGCCCGTTGAGTCGCCGCCGCGCCCGTCGAGCCGCCGCCGCGCCCGTCGAGCAGCAGCCGCGCCCGTTCAGTCGCCGCCATCGCCCTGTCGCCACAGCCGCCGTCGCCGGCTCCGTCAAAACCATCGCCGCGCGCCGACGCCTCACGTCAAGCAGCTGGGGCTTTCTACGAGCCGCCGGCGCTCCATCCCGCCGCGCCTCCGCCGGCCGCCTCTGCCGCGGGGCTGGGCCTCCAAGCCGCAGGCCGCCCCTGCCGCGGGGCTGGGCCTCCGAGCCGCCGGCCGCCCCTGCCGCGGGGCTGGGCCTCCGAGCCGCCGGCCGCCTCTGCCGCAGGGCTGGCGCCTCCAAGCCGCCTCCAACACGCGCGCGCCCGAGCCGCCGCCTCGACGTCCCCTTCCGGCCGAGCTCCGAGCCGCCGCCGCCTCGACGTCCTCCTCCGGCCGGGCTCCGAGCCGCCGCCTCGACGTCCCCTTCCGGCCGTGCTCCGAGCCGCCGCCGCCTCGACGTCCCCTTCCGGCCGTGCTCCGAGCCGCCGCCGCCTCGACGTCCTCCTCCGGCCGGGCTCCGAGCCGCCGCCTCGACGTCCCCTTCCGGCCGTGCTCCGAGCCGCCGCCGCCTCGACGTCCCCTTCCGGCCGTGCTCCGAGCCGCCGCCGCCTCGACGTCCTCCTCCAGCCGGGCTCCGAGCCGCCGCCTCGACGTCCCCTTCCGGCCGTGCTCCGAGCCGCCGCCGCCTCGACGTCCCCTTCCGGCCGTGCTCCGAGCCGCCGCCGCCTCGACGTCCTCCTCCGGCCGTGCCCTGAGCCGCCGCCGCCTCGACGTCCTCCTCCTCCTCCGGCCGTGCCCCGAGTCGCCGCTCGAGAGCCGCCGGCTGCGCTCGCGCACTGAGCCGCCATGCTCTGCCCCGGACGCCCTCGTCCGCG
This sequence comes from Elymus sibiricus, assembly GCA_039707655.1. NCBI lineage: Eukaryota > Viridiplantae > Streptophyta > Magnoliopsida > Poales > Poaceae > Elymus > Elymus sibiricus. Next base: position 296,151,956 of record CM077675.1, on the reverse strand, counting down.
ACCCGCCCTGCGGCATCGCGCCCGTCCATGACCCGTCTCACTTCCGAGCCGCCATGGCCTGCTTGAGCCGCCGCCTCGGGCCTGCCTGGCTGCCTCGGCCGTCCACGGCCTCGCACCACCCACCGCGGCCGCGCGCCGGCTCACCCCCCGGCCGGCTCTACCCAGCTCGCCCCCGGCCGGTTCCGGCGGCCTAGCCCCCAGCCGGCTGTTGCCTCCGCTGGATCTAGCTGTTTGCTTCAAGAAACGCAAGAGAGGGGCTGGCCGGAGAAAAAGAGATGAAAGGATGAGGGGCTGGCTGCCCGCGTGGAGATGAGCTACAGCCAATGGCCGCCTCAAAAAAAAAAAAAAAAATCCGCCACGCGTTCATCGAGAGCCGCCCCGGCCCGGCGCTGTCTCCGAGCCGCCGTGGCTGAGTCGCCGCTTTCGTCTTCGTGGTCACAACCACGCACTGGCCCACCGCCTATTGGCCTTTCTGAGCCGCCATGCGCCCGCTGCGAGTCGCCTCTGCCTCATCATCCAGAGTCTCGCCTCGAGCTGTTTTCGCCGCTACGGTCCGCCACCTCTGCCGCGGCCTCGAAAGACCGGCTAAATCGCCATTGAAATTACTGGGGCATGTTCACAGAACGAACCATCTGTCATCCGGACGAATCAGGTGAAATCTGTCTATTCAATTTTTATTGAAACATTTATTATTCTTTCGAGAACAGTTACTCTCGTCTGTGATTTCGTTATGCAGGACTGGCAAGGTGACCGGCGTACTGCGGGCACAAAGCTCAAATCAGCACCCGCCCGTACGAGTTGTCCAATGGACGCACGGAAACCACCTGTGGTCCGGTCTACATCAACTCACGGGCGACTCATACGCCCGCGACGGCTTACAAACGCCCGCGGCCGAGTCATCCGTCCGCACCGGCTTACAATGCCGCGGCCGCCTCTCCCGACCATACCGGCTTACAATGCCGCGGCCGTCTATCACACCTGCGCCACCTTCAAACGCGCGGCTGACTCCTACATCTACATCAACATACTGGTGCTGTGCTTGCCGGTTCAAGTCACCCAGCGGACGAGCGCAAGACGCCGCCCGTGGTCTGATCTACATCAGCATATCGGTGCACTGATCGCCTGCACAAGCCGCCCGACGGACAGGTGCACAAGTCGCCACTATTGCAGTGGTTAAAGCTTCAACGACCAGCCGGGACGAACCATCGACCGGATGATTGAAACAATTCATGCGGGATCATCTATAACCCGCCGCGGTCAACCTCAACCTTCAGTGGAGATTCTCATGCCGCCTCTTCGAGTCAACTTAAGAACTCGGGGGCTACAGACATGACTCGACACACTTGGACGTTTTTAATGAGAGCCACAGATCATGGCAAGAAAGTTAACCCGATCTCGGGGATACTACATCATTGATGGAAGGATTAAAAGTTACTCAAGAAGACGAGTCGCCATGATGCACCGTTCAAACTTGGGGGCTTCTGCTATTTTCTTCATACAAGATGGCGGCTTACAAGATGCTGCAACAATGTTGATACTTCAACAAAGGTCATTTGGGGGCTTTCAACCCACCGGGTTAAGCTTCAACCCTCTCGGTCAGGCTCTTCAGCCAATATAAGGCGGTTCGTGGACCCAAATGTTGACTCCGTCAACAAAGATCACTAGGGGTGCAGCAAGTTACAAACTTACCCTCTTTTCGATCTACGATTCCGGGTTATACCTGCCTGTAAGTAGATGCGCTTTGTCAGGGGTGCAGCGAGTTCTAAAACTCACCCTCTACAAAGGCCTCTTACAGCGGCGAGGCAAACCCTTACATCCGCAAATCCGAGTTATACCTGCCTGTAAGTTGATGCCGCTTTGTCAGGGGTGCAGCGAGTTCTAAAACTTACCCCCTGCAAGGGCCTCTTACAGCGGCGAGGTAAACTCTCCCACCTGCTGTGTCTCTCTCTGGTTCGTTGCGCTCTTATCAGTTAATCTCGCCTAGAGACCCTGAGCCGTTCAAAGGAATTGACGGTCAATCTCGTTAGAGACCCTGCACTGGTATGAGTTCAAGCATCGAGTCCACCCAGAAGAACCATCATATGAATTTTTTGGAAGGCAAAGCAAGAAACATCATCCATTGCATTGCATCATACATTACATCATGCATTGCATCATATTTGCATATCATGCCGGTTTGCCAAACCGGGTCAGAGCAAGATTGTGAAAGAGGAAGCAAGGCTATACGAGATTTTAACATCTCCGGGTTGTGCTTTTTCAAGCCGCCCTTACAACAATGCAGAATATACTCTGTTTTGTTTATTTTTGCAGGTCTTGTCTTATAAGATAAGCCGCCAGAACAAATAGATCTTTAATAGCCAACATGGCTGGATCTTCATCATGGATTTCTCACATACTCGCCGGGTTGCACCGCAACTACGAGCAGGGATTTCATATCAAAGACAAAGGAATTATTCCAGGATATGCATTCCGGGTTATATTACAACCACGGTCAAGGATTCATCCAACAATTATGATGAGTCATATTATTATCACAATAGTCCCGAGTCGCCGTAGGCAGACGACCCGGCACTTGGGGGCTACATTATTCAAGGACAGTTTATATCAAGTATGCAAGTCCCATGTCGCTGCAAGCATGCATCACGGCACTTGGGGGCTAATGCAAGCTGGTTTTCAAATCATTATATTGTCAGCAAGACCCTGTTATATCAAGGAGATAAGCAAAGCCTTTCAATATTTTTCTAAGTCCCAGCCCAGTACTTCTTACTGACCTGGCACTTGGGGGCTACACCGCTCAGATCAAATTTTCTAAAGTCCCAAGTCGCCGCAGGCGTGCGACCCGGCACTTGGGGGCTACAGTATTCGGTTGTTCAAAACAGATTATAAGGTACAAATTGAAGACCCGGCGCATCACATATTGATGAGCCGGCCCTTGGGGGCTACACCAGCTGAAGCTTTATAAGGTATAAGACAGTTATAAGTCCCAGGCTGCTGCAGGCAAGACAACCTGGTACTTGGGGGCTACACAATCAAAGATATTATTGCAAAGCGCCAAGTCATCATGGATCAACTTGGAGCTTGGGGGCTACAGGTAATATGAATATATCAAAAAATTGGAGAAGTTTTCAAGATGTCAATTTCAGCGGGAGTTCAGTTATTTGACCCGGCGTCACCAACAATCATGACCTGGCACCATCAATGATTATAACCCGGCGGAGGAGACCCACCAAGAGCATTGAAGGCTGACTCAACGGCATATGGGTGTTGTATTCCCAATATTTTGTTTCAAAGGACATATACCTGCAAGACGATGGAGCTTACCATGAATAAATTCAAGCTAACCTGGGGGCTAATGACGGGGATATTACCCCGCGATATGACCCGGCAGACATGCTGACCCGGCAAATAGTACTGACCCGGAGAACAGTACTGACCCGGCAGACATGCTGACCCGGCAAACAGTACAGACCTGGTTACAGTTCTAACCCGGCAGCTACAGTGTCAGGGTATAACCCGGCAGCTACAGTGTCAGGGGTGTAACCCGGCAGCTACAGTATCAGGGGTGTAACCCGGCAGCTACAGTGTCAGGGGTGTAACCCGGCAGCTACAGTGTCAGGGGTAACCCGGCAGCTACAGTACCAAGATGGTAACCCGGCTACAGTGTCAGGAGGCTAACCCGGCTACAGTGTCAGGAGGCTAACCCGGATGCTACAGTGCCAGGAGGTGAACAGTGTTATCAGAGTCACGGAGACGGGTCTCTGAAGATAAGCCCTGGTTGTAACCCGCCCGGTGTAAGCCGCCCGGGATGGGTTACAAGCCCAGGACTCGGAAGCCCATGAAGAGAAGCCCGCGATGGGAAGTCATCAATCCGACTTAGACTCTACATGTAAACCGCCCCTTCGGCCTTTATAAGGAGGGGCGGGTCACCCCAAGAGGGTCAGGTTAGACGTCTCATAGACAGGTCTCATAGACAGGTTAGGAAGGATAGTCAGAAAGAGGGTCTCGAGATTAGAGGTGCTGATTCCGCACCCTTGTAACCGAGATTGTCATCGTCATCAATATAAGACACAAAGCAGGACGTAGGCTTTTACCTCCATCGGAGGGGCCGAACCTGGGTAAAAACTCCGCGTCTCTCGTCCCGCTCAACCCCTCTCAAGCTACCAGTTACGTGCGATGACCCCACACCTTAAGTCCGTTAACCCGGACATCTGCCGTGACAAATCCACGACAGTTCCCAATTATAATAATGCTCAATTATGTGTGCGAAGCTTTATACAAGGTTAGTGCTCTATTGACTATACTAGCGCCGAAAAGCGCGGCGTCGCGCCGCGCCCATCGAAGTGCCCGTCATCAAATTAGTTGCTGCCTATTTGTCTTGTATTTGTGGGATTTTGTTGCTATAAATACGGTAAGAAGAACCAGCTAAATCTCAGCGCATTGGCATGTAACAGAAATTATTGCAAAAACATACTCAAACGTGCATACTGCACTTGAAGTTACAATTTCATCAATAATATGATAGCACACCACTGAAAAGAGTTCACTAAATCCATAATCTGGGTATGTAGCTTGAACATTTTTAAGAAGGCATACTGAACTATCCATAAAAAAGTTACATTTGAGCGTCAAGAGTTGTTGTGACAACTGATAAACCACTTAAAAACTTGTTGATCATTTTACAGTGGATCTCTATGCAAGAGAAAATAGTGCAACCTCGATCCCAAATTACTTGAGTTAGATTTGTCTAGATACGGATGTAAAACATGTCTATACATCCGTCAAACTGTAAGCACCAAGGATTGCAAGCACCATTTTCATTCAACTGCATGAAGTATCAGTTTCAGTATGTACATAAACCGTCGAACTGTAAAGGTAGTGTGTGTGTGTGTGCTATTCTTAGTGCATATATTGGGTTTGTATTGTTTCTTCAATGAAGCAAAATGTACTGAAAAGGCTGAAGCATAAGCATCTAAATTGGTAAATCGCAGTGTATGGTGGTATGCTCAAAACATCTTGAAGTAGTTTGTTCAATTCAAAGGATTATGCGCAGAATAATTGAGTAGATACAAGATACAAACTTCTCCATGTTCAACGCTACTGGTGCCTCCCGAATGATATAGTATGGATGCAAATGCCAGAATGAATCCTTCAGACATCAAATGGAAGAAGCATGTATATACAGAATTGGAAATATATAGACACACACAAAAATACATGGGTGGAAATTAAAGAATTGTGAACATAACCTTTAAACATGATCTGACAGTCTCATGGATTCTAAGAACTCGATTGACAAAAAGGGGAAGCGATGTCTGTATTGCACTTTGAAGCAGAAACACAACTTCCTTATTTTTAACTGTGCAAAAAAAAATCGAAGTCAATTGTCCCAGACTATTCCATTTGGTGGAGCAGCTCGAAAAATATTGCAACAAACTGTTTCAAAAATAACAAATTTGGTCTTGTCTATGCCGCTTTAACCAATCAGACACCAATAGTATGGATATCATAAGGTAAATCATCCAGCTGTACGAAAAAGGACTTGCATAGCTGAAATTGATTATTTGGTTGAGCTAGTATTGTTGGGGAAAATGGTTCCAAGCAACTACAAGCTCATTGAACCATTAGGCATCATTGGCTTTCTACATCATTGCATGCGTACAACCATCAACATTCAAGTACCACAACGGTTAAGTTGGTAACAGAGCGGAGAACATATTCGTTCTTCTATATGAGAAAAGGAGTGTCCACACATTATGGTGCTATATGCAAATCCAAGAACCATTTTGCATGAAATTAAGGAACGTCAACTTATTTTTTAAAAATCAACATTGTCCGGGTAGAAACGGTACTTCCTTGTCATAAATCTGAAGGAGGCAACCATTGGCAAATTCAATACATCTGACCACAATAATCTAAGGGAGGCACTATTTGTGCCTAATTTGACAATACCCGAGTGCACTCTTTAAGATACAAAAGATCAAGCATAAAACTTCCAAAGTGTCAGGAGAAAAATAACAACAGCTCAGGTCTTGATCTATCTGCTATACAGTGAGAAAGGGAACATAATTGGTATTTGTAAGATGAATAAATTGTTGAATGTTAAGCAATATGAATAGAACATGTTTTTTTATATCTTAAGCATATATAGCACAATAGTATAAATAAGATAAGCCCTAAACCAACCTTCGTTTGTATCATTAGAAACTTGCAGTTCTTAAGGTTCAATGGCATGCACTACAGTAATTAAAATACATAAGAAAACACCATTGTATATTATGTAAAATGGCTCATGAAGGATAAACTACGAAGATTGGTGCAAAAAATGATAACAATCATATTTTTTTTGGCATTATAGATGATTGTCATTAGAACTTAACATGTGCAAGCCGACATATTGATGTCTTGTTAGCCTTCATCAGCTAACCTGAACATTCTTTGAAGAATACTAGCTTGATCTTGATAAGGAAATATAGTAGTACCATCTCTGAGTCAATTGTAACAATCCAAGCTACTTTTTTCTGCCTTCTAATCTTGTATGCAAGCTTATTAGGGAGTTACATGTTCTGTTTAGCAAGAATGGTGGTTGGATCCCAGGCTATAATATGTCTTCGCATAATAGAATGTGTAATACCAATTGAGCAAATCAAAGAATGAAGCAATAAAGGAAGATGAACAACTAAAAATAGGTGTGGAGGTAATCGAATGGTCGATAACAACTGATTATAGAATTCTAAGAGAAACAACATAGTAGAAGCATAGGCAGATATTCCATGAAGTTTCTTCTGGAAATTCGTGTACATAATGGGACCATAAGCCTCGTCAAGCATGTACAAAAAAATCATCCGTGTTCAAGCAGTAGCAATGCAGTGACATGCTCTCAGATATAACAAGTCAATAGGAAAAAAATTAAGCAAAAGAAAAACGACATAATGACCTAATAATACATTTTTATGTTGTCTGGATTATTGCAACTATCCACTATTATCAGTTGTGTGGACTTGCTAGCTTGCTGCCTACCATAAAAAAGCAAAACAGATAGCCAAGTTTGCATAGCTTGTACTTCAGGTTGAGTCCTTTGCTAGAACAAAGCTAAAGATGGTAGGTGGTAAGTTCTTTTGGAGTCACATTTTCAGACTGAATGTACCAAATTTGAGCAAATATTTGTATTTTGAGTTAACAAAGCGCCAAAAAAAATTGTGACCTGTAAATTAAACTTGTAGGAAATATGCCGGTAACACTAACATTATTACTACTGGAAACCTGAAAACTGAAACATGCAGAAAACAACAACTGTCACTGGGCATTGGGTCAATAGGTTAGCGCTCAAAATTATTATAAATTGGTAAATAAAGACCCGAAAAGTATCCTAGAATGATAATATATCAGCATGGAACAATAAAAAATTATAGATACGTTGGAGATGTATCATAGAGAATGTAGTGTGGAGGCTCAGGTTCATTGATAAAGTGGTGTTCTATCATGGACTGGTGATCAAGATAAACCTTAGGTAACAAGTAATTAGTGGGGCGTATATTGACATTAAAGTATGTTGCTAAGCGAGTGGCATAAATACCACCATGGATATTCCCCCTGATCTGGTTACCATGCAAGCGGCATGCAACAATACCTCCTAAGCTATACGTGTTGTCATTAAAGAATGCGTGGCACAAAATAGCAAGGGTGGGGGCACTAAGACCGCCACCTTGTTCCATAGCAGTTAAACATTTTCCTATAAATAACACAAAGTAGTGCACAACAGGAAAATGCAAGTTGGTAGCTATGGCGCTCGACACGTCCCTATGTTCTTCCACAGTTAAAGTAAGAAGGAAGTCCTCGAACTCCTCTGGCCTAGGCTCACTTAATCCCCCGTCATAAGGAATCAAGCATATTTGGTAGAATTCGGTGAATGGTATTTCATAATTTTTAGCATATAAATTAAAGCGTACCATGGGAACCTCGAGCCTACTCAGGAAATAGAAATTTTGCACATAGTTCGTAAGGAGGTAATATTGATCACACTCATCTGCGTGGAAGTCGGTCAGCCCGACATTTGCAATGAATTGCATGAACTCTTGGTATAAACCTGCTTCGTTTATGAAGGCATCATGTGGTCATTCGCACGGACGAACCTCCGATAAGAGGGATGTGAATATGACGATCTTGACCACTCCCAACAACTCCCTTGGGACTCCGGCTCGAAGAACTTCTCCTAATGATGTTCATTTCCCTAAGAACAATTTTCTAAAATGTTTGGACCACAAAATTATGTCAACAAACTTTGTAAGATTGATAGCAACTACTCATATAGATGCCTAGAGGTCATATCAAGCATTTAAACTACTTGAAACTCAAAGAATTCAACATGCAAGCTCATTTTCAGTAGAACCAAATGCAGCAAAATATGCAAAATATAAACCACTAAAGCAAAAAACTAATTGGAGGAATGGGAGAGTCACATACCAATGAGCAATCCATCAAAATAGTTTCAGAAATGGAGTTCCGAGCAAAGAGATAAAAAATCTCAGGTTTGGGAGCTAGAACACGAGAGAGAGAGAGAGAGAGCAACCATGAATTTTTTCTAGAGGAGGAAGAAGGAGTGGGCCGCCCCAAGCTATCAGTGCGTGCCCAGGGGGTGGCCACGCCCTGGTCTGGCACCCACAGATGCACCCCCTGGGGTGTTTCGAGCTCCAATTTTTCAAAATATTCTAGAAAAATTCCTGTAGAAATGTTGTGGCAATCTGAGAACTTTTATTTTTGGGTCATTTTTATTGCATGGGTAATTCAAAAAACAGGATAATCATGGCAATTTTATTTTATTAAACTAAAAATAACAGAGAGTAAACTATAAGTACAGAAGGTTGTGCTTACTAAATTCATCGACCACATGCCTCTAAAAAGGATCCATTAATTAGGTTGATCAAGTCTTATTAACAAACCGTTTCCGATTGACATGAAACCGAAGAATCTTCGTATAACACTAGGTTACCTCAATCGGGATTTGCATCTCCCCAACAATAAGAATATCATATTTCTTCTTGGCAGTGGGAAGAGGAAATTTAAACTCCCAAAAAGTGATTGTGGCAACTTACTCAATGGCATTAATATTATTCACCGAAGCTTGTTTCTTCGAAGTGCACTGTATGTTGTTTGCCATTGACATGAAAAGTAACCTTGTTTTTGTTGCAATCAATAACAACCCCTGCAGTATTTAGAAAAGGTCTACCAAGGATAATAGACATGTTGTCATCCTCGGGCATCTCAAGAATAACAAAGTCCGTTAAGATAGTAACATTTGCAACCACAACAGGAACATCCTCACAAATTCCAATAGGTATAGCAGTGGATTTATCAGCCATTTGCAAAGATATTTCAGTAGGTGTGAGTTTATTCAAATCAAGTCTTTTATATAAGTAGAAAGGCATAACACTAACACCGGATCCTAGATCAAATAAGGCAGTTTTTAACATAAGTTCGTTTAACGGAACAAGGTATTGTGAGTATACCCGGATCTCCCAACTTCATAGGCACTCCACCGTCAAAAGAATAATTAGAAAGCATGGCGGAAATCTTAGTTTCAGGTATCTTTCTTTTATTAGTGATAATATCTTTCATGTATTTAGCATACAAAGGCATTTTCAAGATACCAGTCAAGCGAGTATGCAAAAAGACCGGTCTAATCATTTCAGCAAAGCGCTGAAAATCCTCGTCATCCTTACTCTTAGAAGGCTTATGAGGAAAAGGCATTGGTTTCTGGACCCATGGTTCTCTTTCTTTACCATGTTTTCTAGCAACAAAGTCTCTCTTATCATAACATTTATTCTTAGAAGGTGGGTTATAAACATCAACAGTAGGTTCTATTTCTACATCATTACACTACTGCAGGATGGTCCAAAGACGACACATCAATCAGAGACCCTTCGACCAAACTGTGTGCGATCCATCAATCGCAAACGGTATAGTTCAAGCTCCGCCGCCAATGACGAAAACTGTGTGCGATGGAGGAACCATCAAATATGATTCAAAAAATAGTTGCGTGTGTGATGCGTCACATACAGTTTGTTCTTATGAACTATTTGCTCAGACAAACTGTTTGCGCTGATCCAGCAGAACACAATCGAGTTAGCCTAAGAAGGCGTGTGTGATACCCGACAAATAGTTCATTCATCAAAATTGTGTGGGAAGACCGATAATAACCCAAACGATTCATCCTGACAACCGTGTATGTTGTGGGTACCCGACAAACAGTTCATTCATAAGAATTGTGTGGGAAGACCAATAATAACCCAAACGATTCATCCTGACAACCTGTGTGTGTTGTGGGCAGACGGTTGCTGCTAATAATTGTATGAGATGTGATTTGCTCTGTTTGCACAACATCTATATGCTCTGTCTACAGAACACCAACATTATTGTTCCATAACCAACTTGAACATCCAGTTACATAAGTAACTACACAACACATGTACATTCCTCAATATAAATTTACAAGAAGTAGACGATCACCAAATCATAGTGTTCTTCCGACGACGGTTGCCGACACTGCACTGCTTGTGTCTATCCCTCGCCGTCTGCAGGAAGGAGGCACTTCCTCATGTCAATGATCCTCCTGTACATCTCGTAGCTTGTGTACGCATCCTTGCCTACGTACTTGATGTGTTCTTCATCCAGTTCATTCACCCAGGCCTTGTGCCAGGTAGACTTGTCCTTGTGGCACTCAGCCTTCATGTCTCTGTAGTAGGGGTCGATGATGGCCGCGGCGAGGTCAACCAGGGAGTCCTTCTGCTTCTTCTTCTCACCGCCCAGACCCTGTACTAACCTTGGATGTTGACAAGCTTCTGGTAGGACAAGCCCGAAGTCTTTAGCACCTTTAGATCGTTGGTGGTGTCCACCGTTGTGAACCTATAGTCGGGGCTGTTGACAAACCTGGCGAAATGCTCGCAAGGCCTTGTGGCCAGGAAGTAGTGGTAGACAAGCACGTGATGGCGCACACACAACTGGGTGAGGGCAACCTTCTGATCAGCCCGGCATGACCGCCGGTGTACTCGAGGTCGAAGCCGACCACTTTGTACTTGTCATCCTCAGCAAGCAGCTGCTCCAACGTGTTGATGGAGTTCACCACCATGACCGGGTAGTTGGTGTAGACCACCAAGAGGCCCATCTTCCTAATGTGGGTGTCCACTTTGATAATTTTGCGAATTGCCGCTCGGCGCCGGCAGCCACCATTGGATCCGCACGGGAAGGTTGAAGCGATGAAGAGATTGAGGGTGTGCTTCTTGTGTTGTGTGGCGTGATCGGAAGGTGAAGAGACGAAGGTAAATGGCCACGGGAATAAATTGCGCCGGACGGCCTAGAATTTCGACACATCCACATGGCAGTTTTGCAGCGCTTAACTGCATGGTGGCGCCGGGAGTGGCGCAACCGCATGCATATGGCGCCCCGAACGTACGTGATCGTTCGCACGTGGACGCTGGCTGAGCGAGCGCGCATGGATGCAAGCATGGTAACCCACAAGTGTAGGGGATCGTTTGTAGCCTTTTTCGATAAGTAAGAGTGTCGAACCCAACGAGGAGCTAAAGATAGAACAAATATTCCCTCAAGTTCTATCGACCACCGATACAACTCTACGCACGCTAATGCTTGCTTTACCCAGAACAAGTATGAAACTACTTTGTAGTTGATAGGATAGTTTGCACGAATAAAACTAGAAGTACTTAGCGGAAATAAAACTACGAGTAAAAAGCAAGATAATAAAAGTTAGTTGTATAGTAGAAAGCTTTTTGTCAAACAAGAAGGTTATTTGTCCCTAGGCAATTGATAACTAGACCGGTAATCATTCTTGCAATTTTACATGAGGGAGAGGCATGAGCTAACATACTTTCTCTACTTGGATCGTATGCACTTATGATTGGAACTCTAGCAAGCATCCGCAACTACTAAAGACCATTAAGGTAAAACCCAACCATAGCATTAAGTATCAAGTCCTCTTTACTCCCATATGCAACAACCCACCTACTCGAGTCTGTGTATTCTGTAACACACGCCACCCACCATAGGCAAATCATGAACACATTGAAACACCCTACAGCGAGGATCCCTCATGTTTGCGCGAGACGGAGGGCACCGTAGGATAGCACCATAATAAAATATACAATCATACCAACCACGATCATCAATTAGCCCATAGGACAAAGCGGATCTACTCAAACATCATAGGATAGCCATATATCATTGGGAAATAGTATATGGAGTTGAGCACCATGTTTAAGTAGAGATTACAGCGGGGAGAAGGGGATTTACACCGCTGCATAGAGGGGGAGAGAGTTGGTGTTGACGGTAGCAAGATTGTTGATGTAGATCGCCGTCACGATCCTTGCCCCGGCGGCGTTCCGGCGCCACCGGGAGAGAGGGGGAGAGATCCTCCTCCTTCTTCTTCTTCCTTGTCCTCCCCCCTAGATGGGAGGAGAGTTCCCCCTCTGGTGCATGGCCGCCATGGCGGCGTAGGGGCAGGAGCCCCCTCCTAGATTGGATCTCCCTCTCTGTTCTCTTCTGTTTCACGTTCCTGGTTTCTGGCCGAAAACCGTTTCTTATATTCCCGGAGATCCGTAACTCCGATCGGGCTGAAATTTTGAGGGGATTTTCATCCAAAAATTAGCTTCCTTGCGGCCAAAGGAGAGCTCCAACCGACATACGAGGTGAGCACAACCCACCAGGGCGTGCCCGGGCCCCCTGGCCGCGCTCTGGTGTCTTGTGGGGGCTGTGGGCCTCTGATTGCGTTGATTCCACTTCTCAAAATTCACAAATATTCCAAAAAAAATCTCCATAAATTTTATTGCATTTGGACTTCGTTTGATATGGATATTCTACGAAACAAAAAACATGCAACAAACGGGAACTGGCACTGGGCACTGGATCAATAGGTTAGTCCAATAAATCATATAAAGTGTTGCGAAAAATATGTGAAAGTTGTATAATATTGGCATGAAACAATAAAAAATTATAGATACGACGGAGACGTATCAGCATCCCCAAGCTTAATTCCTTCTCGTCCTCGAGTAGGTAAATGATAAAAAAGATAATTTTTGATGTGGAATGCTACCTAGCATAATCTTGATCATATATCTAATCATGGCATGAATATTAAGACACAAGTGATTCAAAGCAATAGTCTAGTTTTGACATAAAGACATTAATACTCAGGCATCCCAACAAACAATCATGTCTTTCGAAATATCAAGGCTAAAGAACGCTATCCCTACAAAATCATATCGCCTTGTCATGCTCCGTCGTCTTACACAAAGTATAAATCATGTACTACCCCGGTGTTAGCCAAGCAATTGGTTCATACTTTTTAACGCGCTTTAGCATTTTCAACTCTCACGCAATACATGAGCGCAAGCCATTGATATAGCACTATGGGTGGAATAGAATATGGTGGTAGGTTTCAAAGGGGTAAAAGTAGAGAAGAAAGTCTCACATCAACTCAGCGTATCAACGGGCTATGGAGATGCCCATCAATGGATATCAATGCGAGGAGTAGGGATTGCCATGCAACGGATGCACTAAGAGCTATAAGTGTATGAAAGCTCAATATGAAACTAAGTGGGTATGCATCTAACTCTATATGAAAAATTCCCACTAGTATATGAAAGTGACAACACAGGAGACTCTCTATATGAAAAACATGGTGCTACTTTGAAGCACAAGTGTGGAATTAGCATGCCCCTTCTACTTCTTTCTTTTTTTTCTCCTTTTTTTCTTTTCTTTTTTTCCTTTTCTTTTTTTCTTTGTCCGGAGCCTCATCCCGACTTGTGGGGGAATCATAGTTTCCATCATCCTTTCATCCCTGGGGCATGCTCTAATAATGAATAATGATGATCATCACACTTCTATTTACATACAACTCAACATTACAACGATAGTAAAACAAAGTATGACTCTATATGAATGCAATGATCTAGCATAGCAAAGATATCAAAAAACGGACAAGCCATGAAAACATCATGCTAGCTATCTTACGATCATGTAATGCAATATGACAATGAATGCTCAAGTCATCAAAACGGAGGCAGTGGAAGTTGCATGGCAATATATCTCGGAATGGCTATGGAAATGCCATAATAGGTAGGTATGGTGGCTGTTTTGAGGAAGATATAATAAGGCTTATGTGCGATAGAGCGTATCATATCACGGGGTATGGATGCACCGGCGAAGTTTGCACCGACTCTCGAGGTGAGAAAGGGCAATGCACGGTACCGTAGAGGCTAGCAAATTGCGGAAAGGTAAGAGTGCGTATAATCCATGGGCTCACATTAGTCATATGGAATTCACATACTTATTGCAAAAGTTTTATTAGCTCTCTCGAAGCAAAGTATTACTACGCATGCTCCTAGGGGGGAGGTTGGTAGGAGTTAACCATCGCGCGCCCCCGACCTTCACACAAAGCTAGACAATCAAGAATGAATTGTGCTCCAACTTCCTAGCATAACGGGAGACTATACGTGCATGCTTCGGGAATCACAAACCTTAACACCAACATCTTACTAAACACGATCATCCACTAGTACCTCCCACATATTATCATCTCTATATCGCAAAACTATTGCAAGGAATCAAACATATCATATTCAGTGATCCCTAAGTTTTATGTAGGATTTTATGACTAACCATGCAAATGACCAATTCCTGTTGACTCTCTAAATAGATATAAGTGAAGAAAGAGATTTTAATTCTTTCTACAAAAGACCATGCTCTAATAAATATAAGTGAAGCAAAAGAGCATTATATGAATAACGGTTTTCTATGCGAAGAGAAACAGACAATCCAAACTTCAAATGATATAAGTGAAGCACATGAAGCATTCTATAAAGCCATACTCAAAAGATATAAGTGAAGTGCAATGAGCATTCTATAAATCAACCATGGACTATCTCATACTAGCATGGTGCATAAACTAAACGCAAAAGACGCTCCAAGATTTGCACATATCATATGAATGAAACGAATCCGAAAACATACCGATGCTTGTTGAAGAAAGATGGGATGCCTTCCGGGGCATGCCCAAGCTTAGACGCTTGAGTGTCCTTGGATATTTACTTGGGGTGCCTTGGGCATCCCCAAGCTTGAACTCTTGCCTCTCCTTCTTCTCCTTATATCGAGACCTCCTCGATCTTCGAACACTTCATCCACACAAAACTTAACAGAAGACTGGTAAGATCCGTTAGTATAATAAAGCAAAATACTACTTTAAGTACTGTTGAAAACCAATTCATATTTTATATTTGCATTATTCCTTCTGTATTATAACTTTTCTATGGCTTTCACCACCGATAAAATCGATAGTTTCATCAAAACAACCAAAACAATGCATCAAAAACAGAATCTGTCTTAAATAGGACAGTCTGTAGTAATCTAAACTTTGACCATACTTATATAACTCCAAAAATTCTGAACAATTAGGAAAAATTAAACATTTTGTACAGAAATACTGTGTAGAAAATTCAGAAACTTTTGACATTCCAGTAAAAAAATGAAAATTCACGCACTACAGCCAAAGTTTCTGTTTTTACACTGCACATACTAACAAGCAATCTAATCATCCTAAAGGCAAATCTTGGCACATTTTTTTTATAATACAAGGGATTTGTACAAGGGGATAATTATTTTTGTTGGAAAAGTTTCCGTGATTCAAGATTCACAAAGTTTCCATGGGCATGAACAAAAGTTCAAGGACATCCCCCACTTCAATTATGCTCATCATAACTCTCACTTTCACCTTTCCTTTTGTGAAGTTTTAGGTTCCCCCCTATATTTTTTTTTTTGTTTTTAAACTTTAAAAGCACACAACAGAATAAAATGACTCTCTAAAACTTCCGGGTTGTCTCCCTGGCAGCGCTTTCTTTAAAGCCATTAAGCTAGGCATAAAGTGCTCAAGTAATGGATCCACCCGGATCCCAAGGTATATCAAAGCCAATTTTAATCAACAATGATTTGTAATTTAGTAGTGATCACAAAGTGATATATATCATGTGACAACGAAGTCTAACTCTCTTCCTATGCATCGGCATGTCATACAAGAACAATTCATGCACATTAAGTAAAGGCCAATGCATAGTATAAACGGTTTCTTGCAATTTTATAGTATTGGAAACATAGAGAGGTGAAGATTTGGTTCCTCTCTCATAATAATTGCAAGTAGGAGCAGCAAGCACATGCATATTATATTCATCAAAATCATCGTGTGTAGTACCTAAACGCAATCCATCTATATAATCCTTAATAAGAGCAAACTTCTCCGATATAGTGTAGTTGGGAGAATTCAAAAAGATAATAGGACTATCATGTGTGGGTGCAATAGCAACAATTTCATGCTTAAAATAAGGAATTATAGCAAGTTCATCTTCATAAGCATAATTTATATTGGCATCATGGCCACAAGCATAGCAAGCATCAAGTTCATCAAAAAGGGATATTTCAAATGAATCCAAGGGATCATAGCAATCATCATAGCATTCATCATGGCATTCATCCTTCGGTATGTGCGAAGGGAAATTAAACAATGTATGAGTTGAAGAGTTATTCTCATTAGAAGATGGGCACGGGTAGCTAATCCGCTCTTCCTCCATTTGTTCTTCGCTCTCCTCCTCATCTTTTTCATCTAATGAGTTCACAGTTTCAGCAATTTCTTCTTCCATAGATTCCTGTAAAATATTAGTCTCTTCCAAGGCAGCGGTCATACTCTCAATAAATTCAATAATATCAGCATTGTATTCATAATTATCATAGCAATATTTAAGTATGGCAAGATTTTCATATTCGTAAGGAACATCATCATTATACTTTTCAAGCAAGGAAGCAATTTCATAAGCACCTTTAAACGCAACAAATTCTTCTATTCGTTCCACATCATAATAATCATAAATACCTTTAGCATATGATGCCAAGGTTTTATTATCGTTGAATTTACATTGAAATTGAAGGTGTCGAGCTTCTATCTTAGAGCAACAAGTAAAGTCACATCTCGAGCATGCATCCCAAGCAAACCATTGCAATATATGAATTTGATCCCATAACAATTTCCCTTTTTGAGTCAAGCGATAATCTCTAAAGTATTCACGTTGATCCAACATTACTCCCATTATCAAGTTGAATGGGGTCTTCTCAGGATTATCAAAGTAGTATTTAATATTTTGCACATAACTAGCATCGAGGGTTTTAGAAGGTTCCCCATCTCCATGAGTAGCAAGTACCACTAATTTTTTTGGTGTTTCGTGTTCCATATCCATAACTAAAGATATAAAATAACTAATAATAGAAAATAAAAATTACTTAGTGATAAAGCAAACAAGCACACACGAGAATATTCACCCCACGCTATTGCTCCCCGGCAACGGCGCCAGAAAAAGGTCTTGATAACCCACAAGTGTAGGGGATCGTTTGTAGCCTTTTTCGATAAGTAAGAGTGTCGAACCCAATGAGGAGCTAAAGGTAGAACAAATATTCCCTCAAGTTCTATCGACCACCGATACAACTCTACGCACGCTAATGCTTGCTTTACCTAGAACAAGTATGAAACTACTTTGTAGGTGATAGGATAGTTTGCACGAATAAAACTAGAAGTACTTAGCGGGAATAAAACTACGAGTAAAAAGCAAGATAATAAATTTAGTTGTATAGTAGAAATCTTTTTGTCAAACAAGAAGGTTATTTGTCCCTAGGCAATTGATAACTAGACCGGTAGTCATTCTTGCAATTTTACATGAGGGAGAGGCATGAGCTAACATACTTTCTCTACTTGGATCATATGCACTTATGATTGGAACTCTAGCAAGCATCCGCAACTACTAAAGATCATTAAGGTAAAACCCAACCATAGCATTAAGTATCAAGTCCTCTTTACTCCCATATGCAACAACCCACCGACTCGGGTCTATGTATTCTGTCACTCACGCCACCCACCATAAGCAAATCATGAACACATTGAAACACCCTACAGCGAGGATCCCTCACATTTGCGTGAGACGGAGGGCACCGTAGGAAAGCACCATAATAAAATATACAATCATACCAACCACGATCATCAATTAGCCCACAGGACAAAGCGGATCTACTCAAACACCATAGGATATCCATATATCATTGGGAAATAGTATATGGAGTTGAGAACCATGTTTAAGTAGAGATTACAGCGGGGAGAAGGGGAGTTACACCGCTGCATAGAGGGGGAGAGAGTTGGTGTTGACGGTAGCAAGATTGTTAATGTAGATCGCCGTCACGATCCTTGCCCCGGCGGCGTTCCGGCGCCACCGGGAGAGAGGGGGAGAGAGCCCCCTACTTCTTAGTCTTCCTTGGCCTCCCCCCTAGATGGGAGAAGAGTTCCCCCTCTGGTGCATGGCCGCCATGGCGGCGGAGGGGCAGGAGCCCCCTCCTAGATTGGATCTCCCTCTCTGTTCTCTTCTGTTTCACGTTCCTGGTTTCTGGCCGAAAACCATTTCTTATATTCCCGGAGATCCGTAACTCCGATCAGGCTGAAATTTTGAGGGGATTTTTATCCAAAAATTAGCTTCCTTGCGGCATAAGGAGAGCTCCAACCGACATACGAGGTGAGCACAACCCACCAAGGCACGCCTGGGCTCCCTGGCCGCGCCCTGGTGTCTTATGGGGGATGTGGGCCTCCGATTGCGTTGATTCCACTTCTCAAAATTCACAAATATTCCAAAACAAATCTCTGTTATTTTTTATCGCGTTTGGACTTCGTTTGATATGGATATTCTGCGAAACAAAAAACATGCAACAAACAGGAACTGGCACTGGACACTGGATCAATAGGTTAGTCCAATAAATCATATAAAATGTTGCCAAAAATATGTGAAAGTTGTATAATATTGGTTTGAAACAATCAAAAATTATAGATACGATGGAGACGTATCAGAGCACAGCGCGCCACGGCCGCATCAACCACCTCATGCGTAGATTAATTCGCGACGGTGCGTACAGAACGACCGTTTGCTTTGTAATAAAACACAAACGTTTTTTTATTATTAACCATTTGGGTACTTGTCATTTCTCCCACCTCCGTCCCGTCTTGTCACCGCGTTGCCGCCTGAGGATTCCAGTGCACGCTTCGGGAGCGCGCAGGTTCCCGCCCGGCTCGTCGAAATCCCCCAAACACCCAATGCTTCGAGAGCGCGCAACGTTTCTTTTGGGCTTCGCTCGCCTAGGCCGCGTGGTTTATAAACCCTCACGGTCGGTCCACATCGCATTCATCCCCTTCCTGCCCATAGCTTCCCAAGTTTGCTTCTCCCCCAATCACCAATGCCACCTGTCCGTCGTCGTCGCTCCCCCACTCTGCCAGAGGGCAGCTCTTGCTGGGAGGCTACATCACGTCGGCGGCGCAGTACCCGGAAGCGTGTAGTGCGTGTGGCGTCCTTGTTGGCTGTGCGCACGGCACCCACCACACGCTCCTCCACCTTTGCCCAAAGGCAGCTGCTGCTGGCGACCGCCGTGGCTCGCACCCCATCATCGGCCGCCGTTTTCACCACCCCACCAACGGCCTCCTTGGCCGCCACCACACCAGCATCCTCCTTGCCAGCCACCCCACGGTCAGCCGCCGGGGCCATCACCCGCTCCGACACCGAGGAGGAGGCCGCCGCCTAAGCCCAGCCGCTCGGCTTTTGCGTTAGCGGCCTAGCACGCTACATCAACTTCCTACATGAGGAGGAGGATCGCCAGGTCGAGCACGCAGAGAGGCTCACCACCGCCGTGGCCGCAGCAGACGCCGCAGCTGTGGCACGGAATGAGGAGATCTACGCCGAGTCCCGCCGCTTCGAGGAGGCGCGTCAGGAGCGGCGGAGGGTAGCAGCAGCAGCTGGCGAATTCGTCTCCTCCATCTCATCGGTAGGTTACTCCTCCTCTGCCTCTTACCGAACGCGCTCGACAGAGGAGAAGACTACTGGCAGTAGCACAAAGCCCCTCTGGAGTAGTATTTAGGGGCTATTTTGTTCAGTTCATCTAACTATAGATATGGTTGAACTGTCCCACCTACTTGAAATTAGCTAGTATATATAGTTGAACTACCTATTTCAGTATGTGGTTGGGAACAGATGAAAAGATTGTTCGGTTTAGCTGTCGAGTTGAACTATTTTGTACAAAGATCAATGCTTAATCTATGAATGAAATCTATGTTTACTGAATTTCAGTTGCAAAATTGCACCGTAATAGTGATTTTTTTCCTGCAAAATTTGACAAATGTCAGTGTTTCCAATTTAACAAATGAAAATTTACCCAATATGATAGATTCGAATTTTACCTGACTGCTGCTGCCAATGCATCGATCGGTACTTAGATGGGGTGCTTAGTGTATTAAATGTCTTAGCAACTCAAGTCCACAATGCATTGTTGCTAAGGTCCCTTCATTTAATAATTTAGCAACTAAACTCTTGCATGCATTGGTGAGTTTCCTTCATTTAAGTGTTTTGCCAAGGTTCATGCGCTTGGCATTGTTTCTTCATGTGGTCACCAAACTCATATCTCTCCTCTTAATTACCTTCCCACATCATATTTTTTTGCATACATGGCAACCTTAGCGGTTAGTGCCAGTACAAGGTGTAGCATTTGGGAAGGGCACATGGGTCATCATTCACAACCGTTTGCGATGACGCACTGAAAAAATTCCTTCGCGCCAGATTTTCGCTTGGCTTAGTAGGGAAGGAACCATTACCCTCGGTCGGCATACAGGTATTCAGTCCGAAACGTCTTTGATGACTGGCAAAGGACACGCCTCCCCGATGAGCGTGCGGAGGACACTGCTCGCACGCCACCCATCTACTCAAACACCTGTCTGCATGCTACCTCCTTGCCAATACAGAGAGTGACACATGGCAGCATGTAAATAGTGTGTAGAACGTCCATGAATTATAAATAATATGCTCGTTTGCGATGGTAACGTGATAGATTTTTGTTCCAAATGCCTTTGTTGGCTATTAATAATGCTTGCTCTTTCTCTCAAAGTAGACACTAAAAAATACCACAACATATTTGTGCTTTATATGATGAGGCCCTACCCAACATAGACCTTGTGACTGTAGCTCATATTTGAATTATGTACATTAAATGCGCATAAAACTCAATTAGTGTATAAAAAAGCCATACAAACCCTTAATAATTTCATATTTTTGCAACACACACCTATTGCTTTATGTTGTTTCTAGAAAAATATCAAGGAGAGAAGAGGCATCGGATGTCGTTTCGCCCGCAGATGTGGCATGCATATGTTCCCTATCGGAACCACGTAGCTTATTGTGTGAGAAGCTCCGGTTTGTAAGAGGCTTGTGACAAAACATGTCCAAGTTGGTATTATTTTTTACCACGGCATATGTGTGCCTTGTCATGACACCATTCCAAGTTTCATGAATTTTTGACGGAGTTTTGGATTTACGAGAATTTAAAAACCAAGTTTCTCGATGTTTGTGGTCGAGCCAACATGCTGAGATGTTTGAAATTCGTTCTCATTTCTTACATGTGACCGAACACATGCATCCAGGGACACATATATGATTTTTCAACCCATTTTGCTGCCCCGGACCTTGTGATTGTACATCAAATTTGAATTATGCACATTAAATAATGCACCAAAAACTCAATTAATGTATTTAAAAGCCAGATGATCCCTTAATTTATTCATATTTTTGCACTTTGCACGTACATGTCTGTGTTGTTTCTATAAAAAAATCAAGGAGAGAAGAGGCATCGGATGTCTTTTCGCCCGCATATGTGACATGCATATATAATGTTCCCTATCGAAACCACAAAGCGTCTTGTGAGGAGCTCCGATTTGTAAGGGGATTGTGCAAGAACATGTCCAATTTGGACAATTTTTTACCACGGCATATGTGTGCCCTTGTCACGACATCATGCCAAGTTTCATGAATTTCTGACGAGTTTTGGATTTACGGGAATTTGAAAACCAAGTATCTCAATGTTTGCGGCCGAGCCAACAGACAATGAGATGTTAGAAATCCATTCCCATTTCTTGCGTGGGACCTAAACATGCATCCAGGGAAAGGCATATGATTTTTTCAACCTATTTTTCATGCGCTGCACCTTGTGATTGTAGTTCAAATTTGAATATGCACATTAAACGGCTAGAAAACTCAATTAATGTATTAAATAGGTCTCACGAACCCTGGAAAAAAATCCATAGTTTAGCATGACTGTCATGTTGCTCTATGGTGACTCTAGAAATAAATTCAAGGCGAGAAGAGACAGCGGATGTTGTTTCACACATAAAAGGTGAACTTTCCCTATCGGAACACATGACTTTCTTGTGAGAATCTTCCGTTTGTAAGAGGCTTTATGCCAAAACCTGTCCAAAATAGGGCAATTTTTTACCACAACACACAACAGGGCAATTGATGACACCATGCCCAAATTTCATGAATTTCTGTCGAGGTTTGCATTTACATGAATTTAAAAACTAAGTTACCCAATGTTTGCGCTGGAGCCAAGACAATGATATGTTTGAAATTCATTCCCATTTCTTGCGTGGGACCTAAACATGCAGCCAGGGAAACGTGTATGATTTTTCGACCTATTTTCATGTGCTGGACCGTGCGATTGTAGTTCAAATTTGAATTATGCACATTACATGCCTAGAAAACTCAATTAATGTACTAAAAAGGCCAAACGAACTCTGTAATATTCCATTGTTTAGCACGACACATTCATGTTGCTCTATGGAGACTCTAGAAATAAATCAAGGCGAGAAGAGACATCGGATATCGTTTCGCACATTAAATGTGAACTTTCCCTATCGGAACCACATGACTTCTTGTGAGAATCTTCGGTTTGTAAGAGGTTTGTGCCAAAACTTGTCCCGAACTGGGCATTTTTTTACCACGACACACATGAGCTATGACATGACACCATGCAAAGTTTCATGAATTTCTGATGATATTTGGATTTACTAGAATTTGAAAACACGGCTTCTCAAAGTCTACGACCGAGCCAAAATACCGAGAGGTTTGGAATTCGTTTAATTTCCATTTCTTGCATTGGACCAAAACATGTATCCAGTGACACATAGATGATTTTCAACCCATTCAGGTGCACTCTAGTATGTGCTTAACTGCAGTTCAAATTTGAACTATGCACATGAAATGTCTAAAAACTATTTAAATGTTTAAAAGGGCCTAAACAACCCTGAATAATTCCATATTTAACAGACACTCCTATAATTGCACGGTCAATGCAGATAACTGTTATTGCCATCCAAACACCTTCAATTGCCGATGTAACTTCGTTTTCATTTCAAAGCAATATGAAAATCAAATACATCACAAACAGTTCTTGATCATGAAACGTGTGTGATGTGTTATAAAAATATCTTGGGCCAATTCTCATGTATGGCTTAAGCCGGAAGCTTCAGTCCACCACCGGCGCGTCAACCACACAGTCACACTTGTTCTCCAAGACCACTGTACTGTTCAAGCGTCGCCAGTGAAAGATGGGGACGTGGATCCGCGTTGTGAGGGCAACTTTGGCGACCCACTCCGGCCCGAGCGCGGCTGCATCAGCCATGAACGCGCTCACAACATCCATGAGTGCGACCGCAATCTCCGACAGGACGGCTGCAGCCGCTGAAAGGGCAGCTGCTGCATCTGAGATGGCGGCAACAACATCCGCGACCGGGATAGCAAATGGCAAGAACGACAGAGAAGATGTCCGTTCCTCGACGGCCGCCGTAGCCCTGATGGCGTCTGCCCACGCCTATGCCGAGGCCGCCCACACCCAGCTCGTGTCGGTCACCGCACAAATAGCAGCGGCCTTCTCCGACAATGGTGGGCAACCTACGTCCGAAGAGTTGGCAATCGCCGAGAGCGCTCGGGCAGTCATCCATTCGTCGGTAGCCTCCCTTGCCGAGATGGAGGTCGTCAATGCCCAGACCGCGGCAGCCCACACCAGACTCGTGGCGGCCTTTTAAAAAGAGATGGCGGACGCGGACTGCGAGATGCTTGCAGAGTATGTGGCAATGGATGCCATAGAGCCCCTTCCCCTGGAGGTCGTCGAGCGCGAGCTGGTCATGGAGGATGCGGCGGAGATCGACGAGCGTCAGGTGGAACATTGGTCTTTGTTTAGAGCACTGGTCTTTTGTTAGACTTATGTTTAGGTCAACCAGCTCTGTTTAATTGCTCAATTAAGTAAGTGCGGGCTGTGGTGTAGGCTCTTTCGTGTAGTACCCAAATTAGGAATTGATGTTAAATTATGCGACGACGTGGATGACCACTGTAACCGGGGAAATTCGGACCAAAAATTTGCCGCCATATCCCCATTCCATCTTCCAATTGAAAATGAAATTGAAGTTCATCACACACAATTTTTTGGCACAAACCGTGTGATATGTAGTACCCAATCTTACGTCGGAAGCTTGGAGACAAACATTTGCACGTCCAAGTTCATCACACACGGGGTATAGCACATGCTTCGTTTGTGATGTGTTGATATCGAGAACTATTCTGAAAAATTTGCACGTTCAAGTTCATCACACACGGGGTATAACACAGGCTTCGTTTGTGATGTTTTTATATCGCACACGGTTCTGAATAAGGGATTGTGTCCGATGGTGCTTTCCGCGCCAGTTTTTCGCTGCATCGAATGAAAATTTTGGGCTACCGCGGAAATATCTACCTCCCTCGCCCCCCAGTACCAATCAAAAGCCACATTTCCCCCTTTTCCTCTACCTTTCCTAGTTCAAACCTTCACTTCTTGCTTGCAGCGCCGCCTCGCCGGTGACGCTCCTTCCTGCTGCTCGGCCTCGTCCATATAGTCAGGTAATCGACACCTTCCCAATACCCCCTCACCCCCTCCTCCTCCATCCCACATGGCCCGACCGCCGGAGCGACACCTTCCACCCAAATCACCACCCCATCCTCCAAATAATCGCCGCTGAAAGCCATGGTGCATGCAGTATAGCCAGGATCTCAAAGAGCATTTGGCAGCGGAGAAGCAAATTGCGGCTGCACGCGCAGATGAGGCATCGATGGATTCCATGCATGCCGACCCCCAGCTCTTGGAGGAGAACCTCGCTGTCGAGGCCACCGTCGACGCCTCGTGCGCTGACGCAGCCACGCGGTTGGCTGCTATAAACGACAGCTCGTGGTCTTTTCTCGAGGGCCGCAGGTGCGTTCGATGAAGACTTCGATGTGTTTTCTCAGCGTGCCCGTGCTTACCTCAACTCCAGAGCCGGCATGTTGGTGCTGGGGCAGGATCAGGACACTCACCACTATGAGGGGTGCACCCACGGTGTGGAGGCCTGGCGCTCTTCCAAGTTGAAGGAGCCCATCATCATCGATATCTTCGACGATGAGGAATAGCTTGTTTTTCTTAGCTTTATCACTAAGGACCTATGTTCACCTAGCTACGCCGGTTAAGCATGTTTCGTTTACCTATTGAGTGTGCCGTTACTGCCTTTCATTTAGAAATTCTAGTGAAATGTCCAATGTAATGCTACTGCAACCTGACCTTCTAGTATGTTCTATTGTGCAATGTGGTGCTTAGTTAACTGGTTCGTTCATTTGTTGTGGTGATCATTTAACTATTTAGTTCAATTCTGCAACGTGATGTTCGATTGTTGTTGATACAATTTTGTATTGTTATGCATGTGATGAATAAATCGAATTTAGATTTACTAAATACATGTGAAACATATAGAATTGCTATATGTCCTAGTTCTTAGCACGCTTGGTTTAGATAACTGGCTTTTCCATGTGGCTCAAATTAATCTGTTGGATCCGCAATGTGTTTATTTTCCAATAACATATTCCACTGATGGTATGCCAAATATCACTTATAACCTGATCAATATTTGTCTTAAATATGTTGCACGGGGAAACAATGGGGGACACTGAAGTTTACCGTCGAGGTTTGCACATCCATGGTCGTCTGGCTAATAGCACATTATTGTGCAATTGCAGGAACCATTGTAATATTAATGTTTTTAATAATTTGTTCTTGCACATGTAGGTCCTGCTGTAAGAGGTTTAGACCCACTGTTCGACCCTTTTTGCATGTGGGGGAAATGAGGTGTCCTTGAATATCAGTCAAATCAAGAAACTCAGAAAGATTGTTAAGATAAAGAAACTAGCTACGAAAAACAACAAGATGTTTGTCCGCACAATGAAGAAGACACCAGTCAACTGTAGGATGGTACCATCTCTTTCACCCCGTCCTTTTCCCTTTGCGCCATTTCAAATTTTAGAAAAGATATTTATGCATATGTTTGTTTTCAGTCCTTCTCAAGGCAGTTCATCGATGATTACGTATCAAACCACCTGTATGATCAAGAGGCGAGGAAGGTATTCATACAACACCCACGCTATAATCTTGAAGTCTTCCTCAAGAGGATGATGGATGGGCGGGCAATCATCCACAGGCACTGGCCTAAAGTTGCGAGGACCTTCAACATCACTGAAGGCTCAATATTCGCCTTCCGCTTTAACAGTTTTCTAGATGAGACTCATCTGTCTGTTTACCGTCTATGATGATACTTAATTTCCAAAGGTTTCAGATATTGCATTTGAAACTTTGTCCCGTTGTGCAATTGGGTAGCTAGGCAGTATCTGCCTATATGATGTTGTACCCTGATGTAATTAAATTATGAAATCCTGGTTGCCGTACTACGAATAAGAAATATATGTTGTGCTTGATATGAAATGTTAATTTGATTACTAAATGGATTATAAATAATAGAGCAATCAGGCTGATTATTGGGGTTCCCATTGCAGACGGTTTCTAAGACTACACCGTGGGCGATGACCTCAACTAACCCACACGGTTTCTAGAAAGTTGTCATGTTGGATCGGTGAGCAATCACGCACGAATTCTGGTTGACAACTGTGTGCGTTAGGACACCCAATCACAAACGTTTTCACATAGAAAGTGTGTGTGATGGGCAGCCCAATGCCAAACAGTTTCTTCTAGACACCGTGAGTGATGTTTTGAATTACGCAAACGACAGAATTATAACTATCGTGTGTGATGACCAGCCCTATAAAAAACGATGTTATGCAGAAAATTGTGTGTGATCTACAATACGAACAGATACGTACCCTTGGGATTCTCTGTGTCGGATGATAAGCTCATCTCACACGTCTTCCCCAATATGTCTGTTTGTGATGGCCCTTCCAATCGCAAATGATATATTTTTGCCCATCGTGTGTGACCAGGTGCAGGCATCGCCGACGGGTTTTCCCTGTCGTGTGGGATAGCCCCCCTATTGCCCACACATGCAAGGCGACGGTTTAAGACTACATCACGGAAAGGGGTTAAAAACCGTTTGTATAGCACGCGGCTGCAGTAGTGTTATCATTTTCCTTATCATTACCTGGTGGAGCGTCATCATGAGCATTATCATTATCGTTGTCACTATGTGGATGTTCATCAGCAGATTGTGCCTCAGCATCAGAAATATAAACATCATTATGATTCTCAGTAGATTTTTCTATAACAGGTTCACTGGAAGTATGCAAAGTCCTATCATGTTTCTTTTTCTTTTTCTTTTTAGTTGGGCTAGGTGCATCATCATTAATTCTCTAAGAATCTTGTTCAATTCTTTTAGGATGACCTTTAGGATAAAGAGGTTCCTGAGTCATTCTACCTCTTCCAGTCATTACTATAATGGCATGATCATTCATGTTATCATTCATTTCAGCAAGCAAATCATTTTGTGACTTAGCAACTTGGTCTAGTTGAGTGTGAACCATGGAAGCATGTTTAGCTAGACCTTTAACAACATTAGCAATTCTAAACATCA
This sequence comes from Elymus sibiricus, assembly GCA_039707655.1. NCBI lineage: Eukaryota > Viridiplantae > Streptophyta > Magnoliopsida > Poales > Poaceae > Elymus > Elymus sibiricus. The sequence continues at coordinate 296,124,151 of CM077675.1, read as the reverse complement.
AGTCACTCAGGCGATCAATCATCATAGCATTGCGTTGTAACTGATCCTTGACATAGTTATTAAAATGTTCTCTCTTAACAATGTAATTATCAAATTCATCCATGCATTGACTAGGCATCTTAGTATAAGGTATATCACTTTCATCAAATCTACGAAGAGAATTTACCTCTACTACCTATGTAGGGATATCAAGTCCATGTATTTCTTCAATAGATGGTAAATTCTTGACATCTTCAGGTTCAATACCTTTTTCTTTCATAATTCTCTTGGCTTCTTGCATATCTTCTGGACTGAGAAATAAAATACCTCTCTTCTTTTGAATGGTTTCTGGCGGTGGTTCAGAAAGTTTCCAATCATTAGCATTCTTCAAAATATTATTCAATAGGTCTTCAGCCTGTCCAATAGTTCGTTCCCTAAAAACACAACCAACACAATTATCTAGATAGTCCCTAGAAGCATCGGTTAGTCCATTATAAAGGATATAAAGTATTTCATTTTTCTTAAGAGGATGATCAAGCAAAGCTTTAAGTAGATGGAGAAGCCTCCCCCAAGCTTGAGGGAGATTATCTTTTTCAATTTGCACAAAGTTAAATATTTCTTGTAAAGCAGCTTGTTTCTTGTGAGAAGGAAAACAATTTTCAGTAAAGTGATAGATCATATCCTGGGGGCTACTCACACAACCAGGAGCAAGGGAAAGGAAATGATTCTTAGCATCACCTTTTAATCAAAAAGGAAAAAAACTTAAGTATGTAAAAGTAGCGAATCTTTTCCTCATGAGCAAACAAAGTGGCAATATTATGCAATTTAGTAAGGTGTACCACAACAGTTTCAGTTTCATAACCATGGAAAGGATCAGATTCTGCTATAGTAATTAACTCAGGATCAACAGAGAATTCATAATCCTTATCAGTAACACATATAGGAGAAGTGGCAAATTTAGGATCATGTTTCATTTTCTCCATCATAGATTTTTCTTTCAGTTTGCATAGCAGTTTGTTCAAATCATCTCTATCATTACAAGCAAGAAAGCTCTAGCTATATCCCCGTCCATAACATAACCATTAGGTACCTTAGGCATATCATATCTATTAGGAGAGCTAGGCATAATAGGTGAATCAAAGTGTTCATCAATTTCAACACTCTCAATTTCTCTAGTTTTAGCAATATGAGAATCAAGTAATTCATTTAGTAGCACAGTTTTAGTTTCATCAAGCATAGTAGTAGCATCATTAATATCATCCGTAGTGGAAGTAGTAGCAGATTGAATAACATGTGGAGGTGTCATTAGCTGATTCCAAACAGTAGGTGAATCAAATGTAGAGCTAGATGGCAGTTCCTTACCTCCACTTGTCTTAGAGGGTACGATCTTAGTTGTGGTATCTTTCAGATTCTTCATAGTGAAAATTGACTATCCTTGGTGAACACAATAAATAGAGCTATGCTCCCCGGCAACGACGCGAGAAAATTGTCTTGATAACCCACAAGTGTAGGGGATCGCAATAGTCTTCGAGGGAAGTATTTTACACAAATTTGTTGATTTGACACAAGAGGAGCCAAAGAATATTTATCGGTCTTAGCAGTTGAGTTGTCAATTCAACCACATCAGGTGATTCTCTGTCACAAATATTTAGTAGCACAACAATATAGTAATAGGAACAGTAATAGTAACAACAGTAGTTTGGTAGCAATGGTAACAAGAGTAACAACAATACTAACTTAGCAAGATTCAGTATGTAAAAGTGTAGGCCATGGATCGGTGATGGATAATGATTTCGATGACAATCATCATGTAACAGTTACACACTAGAGCAACACAGAACTAGCTCCAATTCATCAATATAATGTAGGCATGTATTCCGTATATAGTCATACATGCTTATAATAAGAACTTGCATGACATCTATTGTCCTACCCTCCCATGGCAGCGAGGTCCATAAGGAAACTAAGGGATATTAAGGCCACCTTTTAATAGCGAACCGGAACGAAGCATTAACACATGGTGAATACATGAACTCCTCAAACTACGGCAATCACCGAAAATAATCCCAATTATTGTCACGTTGGGGTATGCGGATCATGACACGTAATAGGTGCATATAACTTGCAAGATATGATCTAAAACACTCTCATATTCATGAAAACATAATAGGTTCAAATCTGAAATCATGGCACTCGGGCCCTAGAGACAAGCATTAAGCACAAACCATCATTATTACGCTAGATCATTGCACATCATGGTACACAGCCAGAGGCATTCATATAGAGTCATAATTTTTTTATGTTGAGTTGTAATATTGAGTTGTAAGTAAGTAAAAGTGTGATGATAATCATTATTAGAGCATTGTCCCAGTGAGTAAAGGATGATGGAGATGATGATTCCCCCACAAGTCGGGATGAGACTCCGGACGAAAAATAAAAAATGGGGGAGGCCAAATGAGCCCACCAAAGAAAAAGAAAAAAAAGAAAAGGAAAATGAGAAGAAAAGTAAATAATAAATGAGAGAAAAAGAGTGAAGGGGCAATGTTACTATCTTTTATTCCACACTTGTGCCTCTCCTGAGATGTTATTTTCATATGCTAGTGGGAATTTTTTTCATTATAGAACTTGGCTTGTATATTCCGATGACAGGCTTCCTCAAATGCCCGAGGTCTTCATGAGCAAGCAAGTTGGATGCACACCCACTTAGCTTCCGTTGAGCTTTCATACACTTATAGATCTAGTGCGTCCATTGCATGGCAATCCCTACTCCTCGCATTGATATCTATTGATGGGCATCTCCATAGCCCATTGATACGCCTAGTAGATGCGAGACTTTTTTTCACTTTGACTCCTTTGATATCTACCACCATACTCTATTTGACCCATATGCTATATCCATGGCTCACGCTCATGTATTGCATGAAGTGAAAATGCTGAAGCGCGTTAGAAGTATGATCCTGTTGCGTGGTTTGACAACGGGGTGCTCATTATTTATACTTATGCGGTGAAGACAGAGTCATGCCATGCTTAATATGATAAAATGAGTAGGGAATAACATTCTTTAAGGATCATATATTTTGAAAAGTGATAATTATGTTATTTATGTTTATGGATATTATTATATTGATATCAATTAGTTCATCGTTTCTCGATGATCATACTAAAAAGAGATTACATGTTGGGTAGCATGTCACATCAAAAATTCTATTTTTATCATTTACCTACTCGAGGACGAGCATGCACTGGTGCAGCGACGTGCTATACAAATGGTTTTTAACCCTTTTCCGTGACGTAGATTTAAACTGTCGCCTAGCATGTGTGGGCGATAGGGGGGTCCATCCCACACGACACGAAAAAAATCATCGGCGATGGTGACCTATGAACGCAAACATTTGACAAAACTAAGCGTATGGGATGTCCACACCTATCACAAACGAGAGTTATCCGATAACCGTTTGAGATATGTCATATTTCCCATACGGCCCATCTTTGCTACTCGTGTGAGATCGCATTACCATCGCACACGCTACTCTGTGGTGCACCGTTTACGATGTGCGCCGCATCACAAACAGTTCGTAACTATAACCCGTGTATGATAAAGAGACTATCACACACATTTTGTCCTACGACGTCGTTTCCGATATACCAAGATTCCCAAACGGTCAAACTATCGTAATCGTGTAGGATGCATACGACATAACATACAGTGAAACATTATAAAGCATGTATAATAAGGATACCATCACAAACATTTAGGTCAGTTTAACCATTTCTGATATTGTCTAACATCACACATGATTTTCAGACGACAATTGTGTGTGTTGTCGCACACGGTTCCTCTTTCTAAAACGTGTTGAATCATGAGGTATATCACACACGTTCTGATTTATAAACCGTGTGCGGTGTAATGACGTGCAGAGCATATTTTTCGTTAATTTAATCACCACAATTTAAAACTTTGTAGAATTTGAATTTGAAAGAGTCTACAACAATTTTCATATCCATCTTATATAGATATAGGATCAACAACCAATGCATTATTCCATTCACAGGTACATATGTTCAAGAATTACATCAAGAAATAATAATTACATGAGGACCAAATAATGAATGATGAACCTCGGTTGCATACTTGTATTAAATACGATAAAGAAAGAGGCGAAAGACATTCTGGGAGGTTTACCAGGTGAAGCGGAATGCACATATTATGTCCTCCTCCATGTAGAATGCACGCACCACTCGAGGCCAGCCCCTTGTGATGGCGGACCGCCCATCCTTCTCTGTATTGATGAAGACATCTAGATAGTCATCGTGGCCTGGTAGATATACTTTAACATTTGCACGTCCACTAATGATGTAGCTTGAGAGGTAACCTTGAGTCAACTGCTTTGGGAACCACTACAAACAAAAAAGATTCAGACATTGTAAATTTGGAAGCTAACAACTCATTATGGGCAGTAAAAGAAGGGTAGAGAGTTCTTAGTTACCATCCTGCCGTTCACTATTGTCTTGGATAAGGTGTAAAGAAATAGTTTAATTGGCATATTTTGTCCCATTTTATTAAGAATCTTTATTAGTTTCCTCACTTGATGCTAGTTCATGAATATCTCATTGCCCCATACGCAAAAAGGGTCGACACACGGATCTTTACCAGTGACATACGTACCTACAAGCAACAAGTTAGTATTAGAAGGTAAACTGAAATTCCACAATGACGTAGTAGAGTATTCCATGTCCCAGTATATAAGATCTTATTACATCCAAAATACTCACATATTTGATGTATTAACATCTTATACTATGGGGTGGAGGGAGTATATATAAGCCATGTAATGAAACTAACCTCGATCGAAAACAACAACCGTTCCCAACATTGTCCTGGGTAAGTACATCGAAAGTCATGTTAAGTATGACAGGCTAAACATCAACCAAATATATGCATGGTAAACAACATGATCACAAAATGATAGCTTTAGTGTGCAGGTTTAAGCACGGTAGCTAAGCAAATAAGACGTGGAGAGGTGTGTTAACTGCAATAGGCTTAACATTTAACAACAACAAAATATAGTCATTCAAACTGGGAAGCACACTAGTTATTGTTACATAAAAATGGAAAGGCATACGCTCACTACAACATGCTTAAATCCTTCCTTTTGAAAAAAGTGACGCTCACTACAACATGCTTAACAGCAAACAAATGTAGTCATTCATACTGGTACTATTGAAATTGCATAGAACGTAGCTGGGGAGAATATCTAGTACTCCCACCCAGTGGCGGAGCTTGAGCTAAAATCATGGGGGGGGGGGTTCATTGGTGCTTAAACATCGAATTGTGTAACTGAACATCACATTGTGAAAAAACTGAAATAAACAGTGGGGGTGTTAACAACACCAGGCTTAACAAGAACCACATATGGCTGTTGAAACTGGTATGACGGAATAGAACTGGAAAGTACATACTTGCACATATAGAACTTCACAATGTGAATAACTGAAATAACCAAGGCATACTATATAGCAATTGAATATGGACATATGCCCACTACAAACAACGGAGCAAGGAAAAACAGTTAAACAAGACATGTGCTCACTACAACAGGCTTAATAGCAACCAAAAATAGGCCTTTATACTGTAATGTTGAAATTGCATAGAACGTAGCTGGTGCTTAAACATCAAATTGTATAACTGAACATCACATGTGATAGAACTGAAATAAACAGTGGACGTGTTAACTACACCAGGTTTAACAGGAACCACATAGTGATGTTGAAACATGTATTGATGAAATTCAGCTGCACACTCCATACATTTAGCATGAGTGAAATAATTAAACATGACATGGGCTTCCTCACCTATCACAGATGGGCTCCTTCCCATTAGAAGAATACGGATTCTAGGTGTGCTCCCTGTTGTCGCAGATGTGCTGCTTCCCCTTGGAAGAGCATGGATGCAGGGTACCCTCCCTGATGTCGCGGATGGGCCCCTTCGCCTTGGAAGAGCACGGCTACAGGGTTCCCTCGCCATCATGGATGAGCTCTTTCCCCTTGGAAGAGACGGATATGGTGCCCTTGTTAGCGTAGTCGATGAGGTCTGACTTGTCAGCTGACGATACCGAGCCACCGCCATAGAACGTGTCCGTCAGAAATGACAAAAGAGGATCCATGGCGATGAAGGAAGGCAAATTCTTGAGAGCTAATCAGAGTAGATCAGCGGCTGGGCCTTGCATGAGGTCGACGGGGGTTGAACCCGAGGGGTTGTTGGTGGGCTTCTTAACCTGTGAGATAGCCCGCGTCAAGCCGTCACTATCGACGAGCTCGATGTCGTAGCCGGCTTCGTCGATATGGATCCATATGGGAACCCGCTGTCTTGCAGCCTTGACATCGTCAGATTCCCCAGAGGCCTCGGAGTTCACCTCGTCACCGTAGGCAGCTTCCCCGTCGGCCTCGGTGGTCACCTCGTCATCATAGTCAGCTTCCCCAACGACCTCGGCGGCCACCTCGCCATCGTACAACGGTTAGGCCGCGGTATACCTCCTTTTGGCCATTCGCTCCTCGAGCTCCCCGGGAAGCGTAGCTGGGATTGGGCTGCGATGGTCTGTGGTGGGGGATGGGGATCTGTGAGGAAGGGGGTGTTTAGCGGGCGCCATCTAAGAAATTTAGGGCGGTGAGGGTACGGAGATGGGTTGGTAACCTGCACGAGGAGAGCGGGAGAGGTTGACTGTGGAAGCGGGGTGGGGGCGGCGGCGGCAGCGAGCTAGCTGGGGTTCGAGCAAGGGAGGAGTTGTGTGTGGGGGGTGGGGGGTTGGGGGAATAGGAGGGGCCTAGGTGGTGTTTGGGGAAATGCCGTGGCCAGTAGTAAATTTTACTTTGAGGGTGTGAAATGCCAGGACAACTGAAATTTATATGAAGGGTTTGAAGCGACGCGGGAGGAAATAACACCGCACACGGCCCAAACATAATACTTGTGTGCAATTAAAAAAAACCACAGAACCACCAATTTTTAAATTGATCAAGGCGGGTAGCTATTTTTAAGATTTCTCTTGGCGGGGTTTGTTGCAAAGGTAGACTGTACACGGGCATGGGACATGGTTAGAACACGGGAACCGTGTCTACTGGCTCCACAATCGCACACAGTTGTCTCGTTCGACTCGTCTGCTATTTAAGTTTCAAAAAAGGACTCGTCTGTCATTTATATAGCAACATTGGAAAATAAACGTGAGAAAGCTAGGGTCAGAGCACAAACACACCTGCATGTGGACTGGATGTATGTATGGAAAGGTTGTTGTGAAGTTCGAACGGAATGCACAACTTCCATGTGACACACATGTCTCGCAGAGCGCACGGTATTGTTGGTCGGTGCGCCCCCCCCCCCCCACTTCGAGTCACCGGGAGGGAATGGTAGGTATACTATATTAACGTATGCAAAATAAGTCTCATATCTCACCCAACCATAACACAAAACCAATAGGAATACATCATGATCACCCCCCATGATTTATGTGGGAGGTATACACTGTGTGGGCCCATGGATGGGCTTGCCTCGAAAACTTCACGAGATGGGTGAGACCACAACCACCTGCATGTGGCCCAATTAACTAAGGTGGTGTGATATTTTAATACCATATGCATAACTTTTTGATGTGGCACATGCCTCTCTCACAACTCGGACATTACCTGACCTCACGAAGGTTTTGTCCCCTCCGGCCTCCACCCTCACCCCACGCACACACGCTTTGAGCCACCGGGTGGGCATATATATATATATATATATATATATATATATATATATATATATATATATATATCAGCGGGACCTAGCTACATCGTAACACATACCAAGACCTAGATAGCTTGGTCAAATTACCCCCTCCCCCACCGGCTTCGAGTGGCCATCGATCGAGAGGCCACATATATGTGATGTATATATAGTATACTACCCTCTTGATGACAACTAAAGTGACATGCCATGTGGGTACACAGATGGTTTGTCGTCCATAACAACACATCATTTCCACTTCAAAATATCTAGAGGGTGTAATTATGAATGTAGTGTGGAATGTTTAAATACCAAATATACACAACTTTGATGTGACACATGCACACATACATCCTCGCAAGCCAAAAAGTACAAGTACATAGATAAACGACCTGTATTATGTGTCGGTTTAAGTGGGAGGGTCGACGGGTCATCTATGTGTGTGTATATATATCTGTGTGTGTGTATGCGCTCAAACTTTGATCTGGAATCTCACCATTAATATATCATAACAAATACCGAGAAGACTATATCCACCTTGGTCAAATTAACACGTAGTATATATGCGTCGGTTTAACTACAGACCACGCGGGGCCACAAATTGGCATGTCGTCCAGAACCACACGAGGGAGAGACAACATCAATGCATGCATGTTGTACCAAACATATATATATATATATATATATATATATATATATATATATATATATATATATATATATATATATATATATATATATATATATATATATATGAAAGCGTTGTGCGATGTTTTCAAATACCAAACGCACAACTTTTGTCACATATGTCTCACAAACGAGAATGTCCCCCGTACGGAGGTTCACGACCCGTAGTATGCCCCCACCCATACTTCGAGCCGGTGGGAGCGATTCAGTGTGTATGCATGCGTTCAAATTTTTGTCACAAATTTCAATGCATGTCAACTACGTACATTAACATACCAACAAGAAGAATCCACCTTGCTCAAATTTATATCTCTGTACCGACGCCAGTCAAAGTGACGTCTCACGTGAGCATGGATGGGTGTGACACCGATAACCACATGAGAGGGTGTTTGAAAAAACAACGACTGCATGAGGCACAGACATATATATGTATATATGTAATTAAGTGATCGTTTAATTTGTACCCAATGGACAACTTAAATGTCACCTGCTTACGAAGGATCACAAACGCGTATAGTATATATATATATACCCCTCCCCCGATTTCGAGACGGTGGATGGGTTCATGGGTATGCATGAGCTCAAACATTTGTCTTGGCATATCGTAACACATACTGAAAAGGATCCACCTTGGTCAAAACCATAATAGGTCACAAGTGATTGATCACATGGGCCCCATAGATGGACGCGTCATCGATGACCATGCATGCATGTGAGGGAGCCACTGAGGACCACCACTAGTTATATGTGACCCAAGCATATGTATGGGTGTGTTTTTTGGTGTCAAAATGCCCACTACACGACTTTGATGCGATGCCTGCTTCACAAATTGGAAAGTCTCACCACACTAAAGTTAACTACGTGCAACATGTCTCCTCCCACCGCCTCAACTTTGAGCAGCAGGGAGGGAGTCATGAGTACGCACGCGTCAAACTTTGGTGTGGAATCTCACCAAGATCTACCACAACACCGACCAAAATGAATCCACCTTGGTCAAACCCCTCTCGTTGCGGTTCGAAGTGATATACCACGTGGGCCCACGAATGTGCGCGTCACTAATAACACATGAGGGATTGTGTGAGGGATGACCACCACCGCATGCATATGTGTCCCAAACATATGTATGACGTTAGTGGTGTGTCGTGTTTTAAATATTCAATGCACGACTTTGATACTTTGGTGTGGCAACTGCCTCGCCAAAGTGGCAATCCCACACATAAAGGCTCATGCCACGAAGTGTGCCAGAACGACCCCCCCCCCCCGACCACCACCCAACACCCACCCCTTCGAGGCACGTCAAATTATTTTTATGTATTAAACACGGGACATATGAGTCTGTGTTAAAATTAGAAAAAGTTCATATATAATTCGAAAAAATTATACATCAATTGAGTTCCTAGGAATTCATAGGGCAAATCATATGTGCCATAAAATGGGGTTCACGCTTATTCCCCATGCAATAAATGGTAAGAAATCTCAAACATCTTGGCGTCGCGGAAAACATTGAAAATCTTTGGTTTTAGACAGCTTGGATGCACACATTAAAAATATTCATTTTTAAACTAAAGTAAATCCAAAACTCAGCTGAAATTCATGATGAATATGCCGTGATATTTTTTGGCCAAATTCAAGACAAGTTTTTGATATACTTCTCTTACAAACGAGACCTTATTAAAGGTTGGGACACACAATTGTCACGTTACCATCGCAAACGATTAAAGTATTCACGCCGTGTGCATTAGCCCAACAATTTATTACGTACCACCACGAGCCCCGCGTGCCGTGCCAACGGACGTGAGTTGGCGGGACGCCAGTCTGCAGATCAGGTTGACCGAGAGGCGTGCGAGCATGCCTATAAATTGACGGGGCGCGTGCGAGCAGGGCGATGGGCCGGCTCACCGGGAGACGTGTGAGTAGGTGAGTGAATTGACGGGACGCATGCGAGCAGTACTCTACACAGGCTCACCGGGAGACGTGCGAGTAGTGGTGTGAAATAACGGGAGGCATGCAAGAAGACCACTGTGCAGGCTCACCGGGAGGCGAGCCATATAACCCCCTCCCGCCTAGCTCCCAACCACTACATATTAATCACGCTTGTGCCGGTGGTTATAATAGGCTGCCGCACTCCCCACTCTCTGCGCACACTGCCTTCATCCTTGCCGTTGTTCCCAGTCATAAACGCTCTCGGAAGTGTATCATATGGCGACCAAGCGCACCATCGGAGGGAGTGGTGACGTGAGGTTCGAAGCCGGGGCCGGCAAAGCACCTAAGCATCTCTTGATGATGGGTGACGAGGTTGCCCTCCCCGCTGATGAGGTCTCGGGCGGAAATAAGCGCGACCACGACGTCGCAAGCCCCGTCGTGCTTCCCCAATAGGAGGCGGTGCTGCACAGAGACTACTACGACCTCTCTGATGACCACTCCATCGACGATGACTCCAATGACTACGAAGGCGACAACTTCAACGGTGACGGAGAACTGGTTAGGCATGCTAATAATCTGTCTAAGGTTATAATGATTTAATGGTTGATCTGCACAAATGATAATGTTCTAATAATCCGTCTAGGATTACTGATTGTGCTAATAATTCATTGCAGATTTTAGAATCGATATGAATGGCGTACATAGATGATTATAAATGTACCCCCTCTGTAAATAATTAATGTATAAGAGCATTTAGATCACTACTTTAGTGATATAGGGAGTAGTACTTGAAAGTTACTACTCCTAGTTTGTTTGACAATAATCAGTTCGTGCATTTATAGTCATTAGTTAATAATTTTGTTGCACTATAAGTTGTTTGTGATATCATTTTATGCATTTCATTTATCAATGTCATGATTTTTTTATTATATGTATAGGTGCTATCTGATGACGTTGACAGAGATAAATATTACCAGAGGAGGTACAAGAAACAAAAGCTCAGGGACCTCTATGCGGGAAAGCATAATCGTCGTATCAGGACCCGGAATGGGGGCTTCGGGTGCCCGTTCTGCGCCCAAAGGCTTAACCCCACATTTGCAAGTGTTCTGGTGCAAGCTAGAGGACGAGCCGTTGGATCCTTCAGGCAGAAGTATTCTTGCAGGGTGGCGCACGCCGCGTAAGTGGAGTACCTGGAGAAAGTTTACATTGTTGGTGGGTACGATCAGGATTGAGTTATATGTACATGTCCAACACTACCCTAGCTATCTAGTTTGTGTGTTTTATATGTATGCTTGAGTATTTTTATTATGTGTTGATCTAGATGTCGGTGAGACTTTGATTTATGAACTAGTAGTACGTAGAGCAATGTAATTGCAGTCTTGAGCTGCAATCAGTTTGGTTGATGGAATATTTATATACTGGCAACCGTGGGCCCACAACACGTACATCTACCTGTGAGTGTTGGCATTTTTTTAACACTATGCATATTACGGCAAAAAATGCTAGACTTACCTTGAAACAAATTGTGATTTCATTCCCAGACTCTGTTAAATCTGTTCCTACCTAGTAACTTCTAATCAACAATACACTATTCTTCTACCTTGTTCTAACTAAATAACCCCCACTCCTCCACTCCTATCAAAAAGCACCATATTGACTGAAATATTTCTGCCATTTGTGATATAATCAGTGAACTGGCATCGTATGAGGCTGGCCATAGTGGGGGTATCTTAGCTAGTACGTATCATGCACTTGGGACTAGCAAACATGCTGATGTGGCAGACAATTAAAGAAGAGGGAGGGGGTTAGAGTAACATAGGTAGATATCGTATCATGTTAAATGTTGTACTACTACTAAATGAGATCATCTACTATAATACTAATTTATGATACTATGCATTATGAAGGTAGTATCATACAATAGTATCATATTCATGATACTACTATATGATACTCCCCACTATGAGTAGCCTGAGAGTCGTATTTTGGCAGTACCATTTTGCCCTAAATATGCAATGGACGATTGATATCTGCACCTTAACATTTAACTGACTTGATTTAATTACCATTCTGGCTTGTGTTTCCCTTCCTGATATCATCGCAAAGAACTATATTACGCAACCGACAATGATCATTCACATCCTCAGACCCACTGCTTAGCGTTGAACGTCTGTACTTCTTTAAGTCATTGCACACACTTCGTTTTTCCCAACCGTTTGCCATTTAACGCCCACAATAATGGGAGCTTCTTCCACCCGACGCATGCCCAACGGAGCCGGGCGGGGTAGCTTTGCACGGTTGCGCGCGGGAACTTGCGCGGTTGCGCGGGAACGGGCTCACCAACGATACATTGGCGGCACTTCGAGCCGCCACGTGGCCAAACGAACCGCGTGTTCGCGCGCTGGTCAAGCTTGCACACCAATCCTCCGCCGGGAACGCGGTGACAAGACATGCCAATTACAACCCGTCCTACCCCCATTTACGCCACCGCTCATTTAACCTCTTGTTTGTCTTCAACCTTTCCCCACAACGCAAGAAGCACACCCATGACTCCAAATACAGAGAAGATATCATGCTCAGCTCCAATGGCGGCGCTCCCAGCGGCTGTCGAGGACAAGCGGCAGTTCACCATTCGTGCCTACGTGGACACCCACGTAAGGTTCAATGACCTCTTGGTGGTGTACACTAACGACCCTGTCTTGGTGGAGAACTCCATCCACACCATGGAGCAGTTACTTGTCGATGACAAGTACAAAGTGGCCGGCTTCGACCTCGAGTACACCGGCGGTCGTGATGAGCATGATCAGAAGGTTGCCGTCGCCCAGCTATGCGTGGGCCATTACGTCCTCGTGTACCACTACTGCCTGGCCACAAGGCCTTGCGAGCATTTCGCCAGGTTTGTCAATAGTCCCGACTACATATTCGGTACGGTGGACACCACCAACGATGAAAAGGTGCTCAAGACCACGGGCTTGGCTTGCCAGAATCATGTGAACATCCAATGCCAGTACAAGATCTTGGGCGGCGAGGAGAAGCATAAGGACTCCCTGGTTGACCTCGCCATGGCCATCATCGACCCCTACTATAGAGGCATGAAGGATGTCTGCAAGAAGAAGGTTGCCTGGCACCGCGCCTGGGTCAGAAGACTGGATGAAGATCATGTGAAGTACGCGGCCAAGGACGCGTACGTAAGCTACGAGATGTGCAAGCGGATCATTGACATGAGGAAGTGCCTCCGTCCTGCGCCGACCGGCACCCGTCGTCACAAGAAGTATAGATGATTTGATGATCGTTACTACTAGTTTAGTATGCATGTACTTGTTAATTGAGGTGTGCAAATGTTATTTGTAGTCAGTAACGTAATTGGATGTTTATTTAGGTTATGCGGTCATGCTGTTGTTCTGTAGACAGAGCATAGATGGTATGCAGACCGAGCAAATCACACCGCTTACGATTAAAGAAAGGAACACATCGGTGATGATTTCAACAATCACACACAATTGGGTGCGAGCAAGTGTTTGCCCACAGTACACACAACTTATTATCAGGAATCGTCTGTCTTTTTATCTGTCTTCCCACACAATTCCAGTTACTGACCTGTCTGCCGGGTATCACACACATCTTGTTACGCTGAATCGTTTGTGTTACTTTTGTCATTGCAAACAGTCCATCCAAGGGACTTGTTTGCCTAGTATCACACACAACTTCAGACGCCGAATCGGTTGTGTTATTTTGCCTCATCGCAAACAGTTCATCCGGAAGAACTGTATGTCGTACATCACACACACCTTTATTTGGTTAAGCGTTTGCGTAATTCTGGCTCATCGCAAGCAGTTCGTCTCGAACAACTGTATGCCACGTATCGCACACTTAATTGTTTTCTGAATCGTATTTGATGGGTCCACAATCGCACACAGTTCTCGTCAATGGCAACGGAGCTAGAACTATACCGTTTGCGATTCATGCATCGCATACAGTTTCGTCGAAGGGTCTCTAATTGATGTGTCGTGTTTGTACCTTCCTGCAGTAGTGATGAATTAAGCTTGGGGATGCTGATACGTATCCAACGTATCCAATTTTTTTGATTGTTCCATGCTATTATATTATCAATCTAGGATACTTTATATGCAATTATATGCTATTTTATATCATTTTTGGGAACTAACCTATTAATCCCGTGCCAAGTGCTAGTTGTTGTTTTCTACTTGTTTTTGGTTTCCAGGAAATCTGTACCAAACGAAGTCCAAAATCTATGAAACTTTTTTGATGATTTTTTTAGACAAAAGAGACCCATGAAACTTCGGGAGGAGTCAGGAAGCCGCGCCAGGAGACGACAAGGTACCAGGGCGCGCCCAGGGGTAGCCGCGCCGTTTGTCCTATTTCACTTCTATAAATTCTCAAATATTAGGAAACCATCAGAGAGCCGCCCGAAACACTTTTTCCGCCGCCGCAAGCCTCTGTTCCAACGGGAGGCCATCTGGAGACCTTTTCCGGTGATCTACCGGAGGGGGAATCGATAACGGAGACCATCTACATCAACCTTGTTGCCTCCATGATGATGCGTGAGTAGTCCACCGTAGACCTACGGGTCCATAGCTAGTACCTAGATGGCTTCTTGTAAGGGCATTCTCTTACCTTAGTGTTTTGGTGATGATGACACCTCACTTTGTTATCTAATCGTGTGTCAAGTTCTTCAGGTACTCCGTGTGCGACACAAGACGGTTAGGCATTCCCTTCGGACGGAAAAGAACAAAGACGGTGTTCTCTACTCGTTTATTTTCTTTGGTCGTAGGGATCCTGTACTATTAAGAGGGAATTCTCATTGGAAGGCTTTGGGGTGAATCAATACACGTACATATTCCTGTCACCCACCTCCTACCCTTCCATCCTAGAGAGAGAGAGGGGCCCTTCTTTCCAACCAAGCAGGCCGGTTGTACCGCTGGCCCTAGAGGTTGTACCGCTTGCTCTAGTCATCCGGCATAACCTCCACCCCAGGGGTGATACCCTGGGGTGCTGCCCTTAGCTGGTCACCAGCGGTTGTACCGCTGCCTCCGGGCGGTTGTAATACCAGCAGCTGGCTGACCCTAGGTGGCAGCCTCGGGCGGTTGTACCGGCCCAGCACCGGCCTACAACCGGACATGGCTCTGTTGTGGTGCGGTTGTTGCACGGATGAGGGGCGGTTGTTCCGGTCGATCTCAAACGACCGGTACTACCGGTGTTCCAAGCAGTTGTACCACTCGGGACTTGACCTTATCCCGTACTCAAGTCAAGCGGTTGCACCGGGGAGGAACCATTGCCTCAGGTTCTGTTTTGATGCGGTGGTTGACCGGTGGTTGGGAGGTTGTTCCGGTCCTACCGGTTCTACCGCCTTAGTCGCCGGTTGTACCGCTGCCATGTGAAATCGGCTGTAACGGTTGGAAATGGGGAGCCCTATATAAAGAGGTGGTTCTTCCACCTCCTTCTTATCTCTTACCTCTCTCTCTCTCCTCCATTGACGCCCTCCAAGCTTTCTTGCCCGATCTCTCTCTCTAGCCACTCAAACTTGTTGATTTGCTAGGGATTGAAGGAGGAGACCTAGATCTACACTTCCACCAAAGGAAGCTTGATTCCCCCATACTTTCTTGTGTGGATTTTGTTACTCTTGGTGTTTGAGCACCCTAGACGGAAGAGGTCACCTCGAAGCCATATTCCATTTTGGTGAAGCTTCGTGGTTTCGTTGGGAGCCTCCAATTGAGTTGTGGAGATTGCCCCAACCTTGTTTGTAAAGGTCCGGTTGCCGCCTTCAGGTGCAGCACTAGTGGAATCACGGCATCTCACATTGTGTGAGGGCGTGAGGAGAATACGGTGGCCCTAGTGGCATCTTGGGGAGCATTGCACCTCCACACCGTTCTAACGGAGACGTACTTCCCCTCAAAGGGAAGGAACTTCGGTAACACATCCTCGTCTCCATCGGTTCCACTTGTGGTTACTTCTTACCTTTACTTTGTGCAAGCTTTACCTATCGTATATTATTTGCTTGCTTGTGTAGTTATTATCATTAGCATCATATACGTTGCTCACCTAGTTGCATATCTAGACAACCCATTTGTTGTTATACCTAATTTGCTAAAGATTAGTTAAAAATTGGTAGTTGCCTATTCACCCCCCTCTAGTCAACCATATCGATCCTTTCAATTGGTATAAGAGCCTCGTCTCTTTATTATGGGTTTCACCACCCAAAGAGTATGGTTGATGATGGGGATCGGGATGTTGAACTTCCCGAGTCCGTGGGTGTGAACACGGTCTCTCGTGAGGATTTAAATGATGCCATGGCTTCACTTAAATCCTCCATGACGACTGAGGTCAAATCCATGTTTAAACAATTCCTTGACAGTCTCAAACTTTTTACCGATCCGATTTAAGTGGTTAATCCCACTAACTCGACATCGGATGTCCACTCCGGCAAGGAGGGGACTAGCACTGACAAGAACGAGTTACCTCAAGGAAATAGTGGATCGGGTACATTTGCCTCGGTACCCCCTCCCATGGTCTACGGAGGACCGGTGCACCCACCCCATATAGTTAATTTAGGTCCTCCTCCTAAACTTGTTAAGGATGATTTTGCTAATTGGGTTTTCCATATCAAGTGTCATTTGAATCACAGCTCAACACAACTTTGGAGAATCATCGAGCAAGGGTACTACCCTCATGATCCAAGCAACCTCTCTCCAAGAGAAGAGGCCGACAATCAACTCAACCACTCCGCCTTGTTCATCCTACAAGCTGCTGTTCCTGTTGAAGATCTTGCTCACTTGCGTCCTTTCACTCGAGCCAAGGACTGTTGGGAACACATTGTGTCCATGTACAAGGGTAGCTCTAGTATTCAACGGTCCAACTTTGAGGTGGTTCTTGATGAGGCCAATGAATTTGTGATGCTTGAGGATGAGGACCCTCGTGAGCTCTATCGGAGAGTGACAACTCTTGTCGTTGCCCTTCAAGATCATGGAAGCAAGGATGTGGATGACAATTGGATCAAGCGGAAGTTTCTCAGGGCCATCATGCCATTCAACAAGGCCATGTCATCCGTTATCCGTCAAAGGCCGGACTTTCACTCTTTGTCCTCAAGCGATGTGTTGGATGAATTCATTGCAATGAACATCTTGAACAAGACCACGGACAATGCCTTAGCTCGTGTTCAACGGTCAAAGAAGTCTTCTCCCAATCTTGCTTTGAAGGCCAATGTCACTCAAGAAGAAGAAGAAGAGGAGGAAGAAGGGAGTTGCCCCGAAGACACCAAGTATGCATATCATGAGCACATGGCTCTTGCGTCGAGGCAATTTTGGGGCAACAAGAGGAACTCGAAGCCCAACTTTTCCAAGAACAACACAAGTGGGTCAAAGGGCAAGCAACGTGTGAGGACTTGATACAACTGTGGTGATGTGAGCCACTTCGTGGTAGATTGCCCATATGAGAAGAGAGAAGATAATGGTGGCAAGCTCATTCGCAAAGACATGGCCAAGTCATTCCCCAATAAGAACAACTTCATCAAGATGGCACCTCACAAGGTCTTGGTGGCTCAAGAAGAATATGCCTCCGATGATGATGTTGATGACAAAGATACTAGTTGTTAAGGGATGGGAATGGCTACAGTGGCTATTGCGTCCTCTACCCCAACCAAGGTGTCACTCTTTGATGGTCCCAACGAAAACGACATTGTTAGGTGTCTCATGGACAAAGGTATCACCAAGGTAACCTCCAACGTCAAAACCTCAAACATTAAAACTTCCATTTCTACCACTCCTTCTTTGTTGGATTGTGTGGATGAACAAGAGGAGGCGAAGGAGGGTGAGAATGAGTTTGACAAATTCCTGGGTAAACTCAAAGGCGAATCCAAGAAGCACTTTGTTGCTCTCTTGGAACAACTTGGTGAGGCCAATGATATCATTGAGTCTCAAGAGTAATCCCTTGAGGAGTTGAAGGGGCATAGTCGTGATTATGCCGATGAGATAGAGGATCTTTCCATAGCTCTTGAGGAAGAGCGAAGTCATCGTTTGGCTCTTGAGGAGTCACAAAACGTTGACCTTGCTAAATTACGTAAAGATCATGATCATGCTATTGTTCTTAATCGTGTGCTCAAGTCTAATAAGGTTGCACTTGGGGTTGTCCATGATAGACTCAAGGAAAAGTTTGACGCACTTGACAAAGCCCACAAGGCTTTGAAGGGTGATCATGCCTCTCTTAAGGAGTCTCATGATCAACTCCAAGTAAAACTCACTAAGGAAATAGCCACATGTCCTCCTTTTGTATTAATTGATAATGCCATTGCTACTAACCCTTGTTGTGAGCACGCACACCTTGTGGAGGAAAATGCCAAGTTGAAAGAGAAACTTGAGAAAGGCCTTGTGACTTGTATCCAAGGTGAGAAGAATCTCAATGACCTTTTGAGTAATCAAAATGAAGTTGTAGCCAAGGAAGGGATTGGGTTTGCACCTAAGTCAAAAAAGAAGAAGAAGTTGAAGACCAAGCAACCTCCCCCGCTTAAGGAAACCTTTGTCAAAGCGGGGAAGACCACTCATGAGAAGAAAAAGGACAAATGTTGTGGGTGGTAATGCCAAGAAGGGCAAGACCACCTCCACCAATAAGGCCGGAAATTTTAACCCTTCTTATGTTTTATGCTATGCTAGTGATGGGCATGTTTATGCCAAATATGTTGGTTCTTCATATGAGTACATTGAATGGTCTATTTGGGTTCCTAAGACCCTTGTTACTAACATGAAAGGACCCATTAAAGAATGGGTACCTAAATCCAAGCATTGATTTATTGTAGGAGTTTGCTTCCGGAGGGGTATCATGGTTGCTTGATAGTGGAGCAACAAATCATATGACCGGAAGCAAGGACTTGGTGGTGGACGTTCGACCTGATGCATCTTTGGCCACTCAAGTCTCATTTGGTGATGACACAAGTTCAACGGTATTGGTCTTGGTAAGGTGATTATATCTCCGGACTTAACTATTGAGAGAGTCATGCTTGTTGAGACCCTCGATACAATTTACTTTTCGTTCGTCACCTTGCACTCATGGGTTTTAGTACTTTCTTTGGCATTGATACCGTGACCCTTTTGTGGAGCAAGACTTTTAAAGTAGCCTTTGTTGGGCATGTCGAGAACGGTCTCTATGTGATTAACTTCTCGGAGCGACCCACTAAGACCGCGACATGCCTAATGGCTAAAGTTGATGTGGGATGGCTTTGGCATCGCCGGCTAGCCCATGTCAATATGAGATCTTTGCAAAGTCTCCTCAAAGGGGATCACGTTCGTGTACTAACAAATGTGAGTTTTGCCAAAGACCGTGCTTGAAGTGCTTGTATCAAGGGAAAACTACATGAGACGTCTCACCGCCCCACGACTGCTATTTACTCCAAGAGGCCCCTAGAGCTCCTTCACATGGATCTCTTCGGCCCTCCATCATTTGATAGTCTTGGGGGGTGTTGGTGTCAAAACCGGCGGACCTCGGGTAGGGGGTCCCGAGCTGTGAGACTAGGATCGATGGTAACAAGAGACGAAGGGGACAAGGTTTTACCCAGGTTCGGGCCCTCCTATGGAGGTAATACCCTACGTCCTGCTTGAGTATATTGATAGTAAGGGGATTACAGAGTTGATCTACCTCGAGATCAAGTAGCTAAACCCTAGATGAGTTCTGTTGGCCGACAACCTAAAACCCTCCGGCTTATATAGACGCCAGGGGTCCCTAGGGTTTACACAGGGTAGGTTACACGTAGAAGGGATAAACATGCCTATTTACTACTTTAAACATGGAGGATACGCCACAATTCTCGAAGCTTCCTCCTTGGAGACGAGGTCTTCAATCCTTCCAGTATTCGGCAAGTGGCCCATATAGTCCGACCCATAAGCAATAGGTCGACCTCCCGAGGACCCCTTAAACCAGGACTCCCTCAGTAGCCCCCGAACTAGCCTCCAACGCCAAGGGTCCAAGCTCCAGCTGCTTCAAATGATTAGAGTCTTCGGCTTGCGAGGCGAGTTCCTTTCTCCGAACAATGATCGGCCGAGTTAGTTCGGCCTCCGTCGACGTGTAATTTCTCCGATCATAGACCGTCCGAACACCATGAGTAACCGGCCCTGAAGGCCAAACGTCAGGGAGTAAGTAGTGATTTCTGACAACCTTTCAGAAGAAAGGTCACGGCCCACCACGACCACTGAACCAGTCGTAAAGACTCGATTCGCGGTTCAAGGCTGTTTCCACCAGCACGATCCATCAATGCACAGATCGTGCCCCGTTTTACACGGGATATGTTTAATCATGCGCATATAACGGCACGCACGCCTTGGGAAGCGGAGAGATTCACGGCGCCGTGAAGGGAGGCTAACCGGCAGCAAGCTTCAATAAAAGGGAAGGAAAACCCCAAGGCTTATCCGCACCCCCCATTTGCATCCCTGCTTCCCCAATCCCCCGAGCTTACCGAGCCCAGATCTAGGTCTTCCATTCTTCCCCCTCCGAGCTTAGCCATGGCCAGCTCCGGCTCCAACGGTAAGTGGGAGGCGTCCACGGTCACAGACCAGGACATCCGGGACCTCAAGGACGCCGGCTACCTCCCCGCCAATGTCTTCCACCGTGCTGCGGAGGAGGGTCAGGTGATCCCCACCCCCAAACCAGGTGAGAGGGTGGTCTTCATCCCTCACTTCATCTAAGGATTAAGCTTCCCGCTCCACCATTTCGTGAGGGGCCTCATGTTCTTCTATGGCCTCGACTTCCACGACCTCCCGCCGAACTCTTTCATGCACATATCGGCCTTCATCATTGTCTACGAGGCTTTCCTGCGAGTCGAACCACACTTCGGACTGTGGCTCAAGATATTTAATATCAACCCGAAGTGTGTCGCAGGCGCACATGCAGACTACGGCGGGGCAGTCATCAGCAAGCTCCCTCGCGCAGAATGACCGTCCGGCACCTTCATTGATACCATCAAGACCTGGCAAAAATAGTGGTTTTACATCACTGAGCAAAGGGAGGAGGGCGGAACTGTTCCTGCCGAATTCAGATCTGACCCCCCGACCAGATTGACCTCATGGGTCCGAAAGGGCCTTGATTGGGGGTCGGATACCGAGGTGTTGGACCTGCAGAGGGGCATCGCTTCCCTAATAAAAGAAAACATCGATCTGACCAGCGTGGTCCAGATTATGCTTCGACGGCGCATCCTCCCCTGCCAGCGCCGGGCCTCTCCGATGTGGACTTACCGGACTGACGATGATCCTACGATCCGTCAGCTCTTCCGCACCACTCGGGAGAAGCTATGGAAGGCGCTGTTCAAAGCGTAGGAGAAGTGGCCGGGAAAGAAGGAGGACAAGGGCTTGAGCGCCATCAAGCCCCCACCCGAGGTATAGCATAGTTTCATCTGATCGGCTTTGTCTTCCTAAAGATAGTCTAAGTATTTTCCGATCACCTTTCACAGGAATGGTTGAGCAAAGCGACGGGCATCAAGTGTCCGGCTCCACAGCCCGAAGACCCCAAGTCTCCGCTGTTGTTGGAGATGCTCGTCGTGGCGCCCTACAAGGCGCCAGAGAAGAAGGAAAAGAAGAAGCCAGGCCGAGCCGGCCTGCGCATCAGGGACCAGCCGGAGGCTATGTCCGAAGAGACCCACACCTCCTCGAATCAAGAGGAGGAGCATGAGGGTGAGGAGGGAGGCGATTCCCCCCTCGCAGGAAAGAGGGCGGCGTCATCGGAAGCCCCGGAGGACTTAGATCCTCCCGCCCCGAAGAAAGCGCGTCGGACACAGGTGGTCTCGTCCGACGACAGCTCGGACTCGGATACTGAGTCCGAGGACTTCGAGAGGGTTCCGCGAAGGAACCTCAGGGTCAAGCCCCCACCTCGAAGGTACAGATCCGAAGACCTTTCCGAGCTATTAATGCTAAGTTTCGAATACTATCAACATGTGGATGCCCATTATTTTGCAGCCCTCCACAGGTCCTCCCCACCGATCAAGCTTCGGACGGAGAGACCCCGCCCGCCGAGCTAGCGGAGAGTGGGACCGCGTCGCACCCCTATCCTCCGGGCACCGCGAAGGACGCCACGGAGGTGTCCTCCCAACAGGCACCTTTGGAGCCGGACACTGGGTGTGAGGGTGATGACGTCATGGCCGAGGCCAACACCTCGACCGCCGAAGACCCAGGAGAGAAGCCCCTCCCGGATACTGAGGAGACCGGACGAGAATATGTCCAGTCACCTCCAAGGTGGTCTCCGGAGCGCACCATGCCTCCAGAGGCACCGGTTCAATCTTCAATTGGAGATCGGGCCGACCGACCCCCACCGGAGCCACCGACCAATGGGTGGCCGGTTATGGGGGATGCTCTGTCAAGCGCCTCCATCTCTGGGGAGCACCGCACCCTTATGGGTGCGGTTTTGTAGAGCATTCAGTCCGTAGACCACGGACTGAGGGAGGCCTTCAATGGTCTCCTGACGGGCTTCCAGGTAAGCCATGTAATGCTCTATTTTATGAAGTATTATTTCCTGTGCGTTATGATTATACACATGGCAGCCCCCGAGCCCTAGGTGAGTTTGAAAAACTTACCTGGGGGTCAAACATAGATCCAGGACAATAAGTGTTCGGATTGTTCTATCAGCCCTTAAGAGGACCAGACACAGGATCATTTAGTGACAGTTTGGAGGTTGTAAACTCCTGTAACGTTATACGATTTTGTTTGCGACAGGCTTCGTCGACGGCAGCGGCTACTAACGCTGCCGAGCTAGAGGAGCTAAATCGGAAGCTCAAGAGATCCGAAGACGAGCTTGACGCTCTAAACAGGAGATTCGACGAGGCGCAAGGTAAGCCATATCAGAGTATCAAAATTCTTATTTACCGTACTATCAACACGGTTTCTTGATATAAGTCAATGCTTACGCAGCCTCAGCGAAGGAGATTGAGAAGCTCAAGGCCGAGCTTGAGAAGGCGAAGTAGGAGGCTGCCGTGGAGAAGGCGACGGCCAAAGAAGCGGCTACCGCGCTCTCCGCCCTAAGAGCCACCAGCGACAAGCACGAGGCTCGGGTGGAGGAAATCCAATAGGAGCTCAAGGACGTCGGGCAAAAGTGCGAGGACCTGGAGCGGAAGGGCAAGGAGCAGGCCGCCGAACTATCCACCCTTAAAACCAATCTCCAAAAGGAGCGGGTGGGGATAGGCGGTCCTTTGAACAGGAGGTCAACCAAGCCAAAGCTATCATGGTTGGTAAGCCGTATTCATTGCAGTGTATCTTCGGGGATGGCAAGTTCGAGTTGCTTACCCAAGTATGGCATTCCTCAGGCGCCTGCTCGGACCTCCGGAAGAGCACAACGGACGCGAAGCAGTTCTATGCTTCGTGGGGAGAAGGAGATGAAGCTCGGCTATTCTGGGCGCAATTCGAAGCCCCCGAGCGTACTCCTCTCCTTGTTGAGCAGCTGAAGCAGCTGATGGAGCTACACCGGATGGCGGAGCCGGCCATGAAGGATCTCTGTATCCAGCTATGGCCCAACGAGCCACTGCCGGACAACTACTTCGGCCTGGTGCAGAGGCTGAGCGATGCCTCGCCCCGGGTTGATGCGCTACGGCGATCCTCCTGTATCGAGGGGGCTCGGATGACCTTTGCGAAGGCCAAGGTGCACTGGCCGGGGCTGGATCCGATGAAGGTAGCCACCGCCCCTCCGCCTCCTGGAAAAGGGCATAGGCGCCCCGAGCTGTGCTTCTCCGGAGTAATGGAGGGTGCTCGGGATATAGAGGCGCAATGTTCAAGAGAAAGTGTGTATGAGTAGACGCTTTGTAATATGTCCGAGGACCTTTTAACGCATTTATATTAAAGTTGCATGGTTTATCATGTCTTTCATGTTTCGCATCCTTTATAACTCCTGTGTGGTCGTTGAAACTGAAAGCTGCGAGTCGTCGGCTTCAGCCCCCTCGTAGATACTACGCGGGGTGTCTCTGCCAATCGCACTATGACCCTTAGCCGAGCTATCGGTACCCGAAGGCGGTAGTGCGAGGCGGACAAGGCAATCAGACCATAATGCTTTATTGCTTTCACTTAGCCGTAGGGGCGCGAGAAAGGAGTGCGGGGGCTGATGACTAGCCCCCAGGTGTTTGTGATGTTCGGATGAACCGTGGCCAAAGCCTATATTACCTGGTTTGTACTAACACCAAACCCGTTGTATGACACGGAATAACCTCTGACGAGATTTAGTTAAGCTCGGATTCGCAGACCGGTTCTCGCATACCATGACAGTCAGTTTTCGGCTTTCTCCGCTGAGGCGGTTAACCAGACTAGCCGGAAGCGCAATCGCAGCGGTTCTCCCTTTGCCCTTTTAGCCGAACGAGCGGAACGTAAAGGGGCAAGCATAGGAGCCGGGCAACCCAACTATTGACCCAAGACATAGTTCGGAACCAATGCATATAAAGCGGAATTCCAAGACGCCAAACACTGAAATCATTTTGTGCTTAGGGCGATTTTTAAGGTCGAGCCCCCGGTCTATTAGCCGGTTGCATCGTAAAGTATACCAAATAGGTTCACGAGAAGAGGGAGAAAATAGAGAGTGTTCCGAGAAGGAAAAAACAAAGAGACAATAGAAGATGTATCTGTATTTTACTCAACAACTCTTATTATTCAAATCGTCGATGCAACTGTTTACAGGTATTTGGTATATGAAATATAAACCTTACAGGAGGGGTTGTACCAAGGGTCTTCGATAGGTGATCTGATGTCCTCGATATGCCCTGTTGCTTGTCTGCTCCTGCGTCTCCCGAAGAGTTGTACGCCGTTATGGTTGTAATGTTCGGCGAGCGGACTCTGGAGAAAAAGTCTTGAGAAGTCGCCGAAATGTGAATGAGCTTTACGCTGTAGCAGGTACTTTATGGTACCCGTAGTGTCCGAAGACATGTTGATGGTGATAGTTCGGTCTAGCCGAACACTTTACCCTTTAATAGTCTTTCCCCACCGCTGCCCATGGAATTTTGAGCGCAAAGTTGTGCCTCCTCGGCACATACTTTGTCAGTTCTGAGGCCGTGCGATGGGGGGTGAGTCCCTATTTGTGGGGAGAGGAAGGTTCTGGTACTTCGGATTGAGACCGAGCTCGCTTCCCAGCCTTGGGTGCCTTTACGGCAGATGTCGGCACTTGCCAATCATCGGTGTAATGGAATTCGCCCGCCAGGGCCAACGCATGTTCCTCAGTTCGGAGGGAGCGCTCTGTGTTGCCATTCACTGTAATGACCCCCTAGGGCCGGGCAACTTGAGCTTGAGGTATGCATAGTGCGGGACGGCGTTGAAGCGAGCAAACGCTGTACGGCCGAGCAGGGCGTGATAGCCGCTGCGGAAAGGTACGATGTCGAAGATCAAGTCCTCGCTTTGAAAGTTATCGGGCGAGCCGAACACTACTTCCAGGCTTACGGAGCCTGTGCACCGGGCTTCAACGCGTGGTATCACTCCTTTGAAGGTAGTGTTACTGGGCTTGATCCTTGACGGATCTATGCCCATCTTTTTCACCGTATCTGAGTAAATCAGATTGAGGCTACTTCCACCGTCCATCAGGACTTTAGTAGGTGGTACCCGTCTATGATCGGGTCTAGGACGAGTGCGGCCGAACCCCCATGACGGATACTGGTCGGATGGTGACGTCGATCGAAGGTGATCGGGTATGCCTACCATGGGTTATACTTCGGGGCTACAGGCTCTATGGCGTAGACGTCGCGAAGGGCGCGCTTCCTCTCCTTTTTGGGTATATGGGTGGCGTATATCATGTTTACTGTTTTCACCTCTAGAGGGAATTTCTTTTGTCCGCCACTCATCGGACCACGAGGCTCATCCTCGTCCTCGCTGTGTGGGCTCTTGCCTTGGTCCTCGGTTGCGAGCTTGCCAGCTTGTTTGAAGACCCAACAGTTACGGTTGGTGTGATTAGCGGGCTTCTCTTGAGTGCCGTGGATCTGGCAAGGCCTCTCCAGGATCTTGTCCAGCGGGGTAGGTCCGTCGTGTTTGCCTTTAGGACGCTTCTTCTGCTGCCCAGACCGGGAATTGAGGAAGCCGGCGTTAACGGCCGTGTCATCGGCATCACAATTATTGTGCCGGCGCTTGTTCTTGTTTCGCTTCGGTTTCCCGTTTCCATCCCGGACTTCAGAGGTTCCGGGGTCTTCGGGGTTGTGGCTTCGTCTAGCTAGCCAGTTATCCTCGCCTGCGCAAAAGCGGGTCATGAGGGATGTGAGGGCGGACATTGTCCTTGGTTTATCCTGGCCGAGCTGACGAGCTAGCCATTCATCCCGGATATTGTGCCTGAAAGAGGCTATTGCTTCGGCGTCCGGGCAATCCACGATCTGGTTTTTCTTGGTCAAGAAACGATTCCAGAATAGCCGCGCAGACTCTCCTGGCTTCTGAACGACGTTGCTTAGATCGGAGAAGTCTGGCGGCCGAACATAAGTGCCCTGGAAGTTAGATCGGAATGCCTCTTCTAGGTCCTCCCAACACCCAATAGAGTTTTCGGGGAGGCTATTTAACCAGTGCCGAGCTGGCCCCTTAAGCTTCAGGGGTAAGTATTTGATGGCGTGGAGATCATCTCCTCGTGCCATGTGGACGTGGAGGAGGAAATCCTCGATCCATACGGTTGGGTCAGTTGTCCCATCGTATTGCTCTATGTTTACGGGCTTAAACCCTTCCGGGAACTGATGCCGCATTACCTCGTCTATGAAGCACAGTGGGTGGGCGGCGCCTCTGACCCGAGCTATGACGCGCCGGTGATCGGTGTCTGTCCTAGTTCGGGTTCGTTCCTGATCTTCATTGTCGCGGTTGAACCAAGGCCGGTACCCTTCCCGTCTATCGCATGAGTACCCTCTGGATCCGTAGATGGATCGCGTATGACCCGCTCTGTGGTCCAGGTCGTGTCGCAGGTCGAACCTGTCGTCGGGCTCTAGTGGCTCCTTTCCCCGTCTATGGGGTATCGTCGGCCTATAGCCGGTATCGTCAGCCGTCCTGTCACGTCCTCGAGGAGGGCGGTCTGGCTTATCATATGGGGTATGCTTGGGAGACGGCGTATCAGTGAGCTCGTCATCGAATTGTGGCAGCAGCCTTCTGCGTGGATAGCTCTTAGGTTGGTCCGATAGACCGGTGCCGTATCCTTCCTCAGCTGAGACGACTCTCGTCCATCGGTCGTTGAGGTCGTCTTGTTCGGCTTTGAGCTGCCGCTCTTTTGCTTTCAGGCTGCGAGCCGTGGATATGAGCTGTTGCCGGAACAGCTCCTGATCTGCAGGATTGTCGGGAATGGAGAAGTCATCGGCTTCCGCATTGTCCTCCCCCTCGATAGAGCGGAGGTAGTCGTCATCCTCGGGATCATCTGGATCATCGGGGTTGCGACGGTCTTCGGGACTCTCCTGACCCTCTAACGGGTGTTCGGGGATCTCGGGACCGCCGATGTCTTTCGGGTATCTCCGTCCCCGGTGCCATCGATAGATTTTCGCCCCTTTTTTCCTTTGGACCGTTTATGTGGCTTTCGGCGTCTTGACGGCACTTCATCCGATTTGTCGCCGTCGTTTTTCGGAGTGTCCACCATGTAGACGTCGTATGTGGAGGTGGCAGTCCACTGCCCGGTCTTAGCGGGGGTGAGGGCGTGATCCCCCTCATCCATGTACTCTGCTTCCTCGGAAGCATAGTCTAGAATGTCGGTTAAATCCTCAACAGTGGCTATCAAGTTGGTGGTGGGTGGGACGAAAAATCCGTCCTGACCCGTATGATGCCCGATCTGAGAATAGACCGGGGCTGGGTCGTCGGTAATCTTCATCGACGAAATCCAATCTAGAGCCTCGTCGAGTATCGAGAGTTCGATCGGGCCGGTCTGCCCAGAGCCTCCGGAGTGAACCTCCGACGCGTCCGCGCAGGGAGAGTGTTCGGCAAGAACAGATGTCCGGACGTCGGGCACTATGACCTGATCCGGACTGAAAGTTGGGCCCTTGCCGGGGTAGATCCCGTGGGCAGAGCCGAAAGATGGATCTGGGGTTAAAGCCTCAGAGTCTTCGGGCGTGGCAGGCGAGACTGCGAGCCCGGTTAGTGATAGATCGCCTCGAGAGTCAACGAAGAACTCTAAGTTCCCGAATCTGACCTCTTGATCAGGGGCGAAACTTCCGACGCGGCCTAGATGGCCGGTCGGGTCGGCGTGCAGCACAATGCTGCCAAAAGCGAAGATCTGTCCGGGGACGAAAGTGCCCGGGTTGCGAACCTCTTCGTTGATGACAAGACGAGCCATCGATTCCTTCTGGCGATCACAGCAGAACTCTCAATGAAAGCACCAATGTCGGTGTCAAAACCGGCGGATCTCGGGTAGGGGGTCCCGAGCTGTGAGACTAGGATTGATGGTAACAAGAGACGAAGGGGACAAGGCTTTACCCTGGTTCGGGCCCTCCTTTGGAGGTAATAACCTACGTCCTGCTTGATTATATTGATAGTAAGGGGATTACAGAGTTGATCTACCTCGAGATCAAGTAGCTAAACCCTAGATGAGTTCTGTTGGCCTACAACCTAAAACCCTCCAGCTTATATAGACGCCAGGGGTCCCTAGGGTTTACACATGGTCGGTTACACGTCGAAGGGATAAACATGCCTATTTACTACTTTAAACGTGGAGGATACGCCACAATTCTTGAAGCTTCCTCCTTGGAGACGAGGTCTTCAATCCTTCCAGTATTCGGCAAGTGGCCCATATAGTCCGGCCCATAAGCAATAGGTCAACCTACCGAGGACCCCTTAAAACCAGGACTCCCTCAGGGGGAGAAGGTATTGCTTGGTGATTGTGGATGATTACTCAAGATACACATGGGTATATTTCTTCAAGAGGAAGAGTGAGACCCAACAAACAGTCATCAACTTTGCCAATGAAGCTCAATGTCAACGTGATGCAAAGATATTGATGATGAAGTGACAACGGCACCGAGTTCAAGAACTACACCTTGGACGAGTTTCTCAGTGACGAGGGAATCAAGCACCAATACTCTGCACCCGATACCCCTCAACAAAACGGTGTTGCGGAGAGGAAGAACCGGACGTTGATGGATGCGGCAAGGACCATGATGGCGGAATTCAAATCTCCGTACAACTTTTGGGCCGAAGCCGTCAACACCACGTGTCATGCATCTAATCGGCTCTACCTCCGCAAAGGATTGAACAAGACTCCATATGATATACTTACCGGTAACAAGCCCAACCTAAAGTACTTCCGGTTGTTTGGTTGTAAGTGTTTCATTCTCAAGAAAGTTGTTCATTTGTCTAAATTCGATTCTAGAGCTCATGAGGGCATATTTGTTGGTTATGCTACAAACTCTCATGCTTACCGTGTCCTCAACAAGTCCATAGGACTCATTGAGGAGACGTGTAACGTAGAGTTTGATGAAAATAATGGCTGCCAAGTGGAGCAAAGTGGTATTTGTGATGTAGGTGATGAAATTCCTCCCCAAGCCATAAGAAGAATGGGTGTGGGACACTACCTACCTGTTGAGGAGCCCCTTGTGGCTGAAGGAGAAGGACAATGTTCCACACAAGTGGAACCATCACCGACGCAAGACCCACACACTTCCATAGAACAAAGTGGAGGCCCTCAACCTCGTGGCCAAGATCAAGAGCAAGATCAACCTCATGGTGATGATGACATACCACAAGATGCTCAAGATCAAGTTCACAACCCCGAGCAAGCTCAAGGTCAAGATCTTGATCAGGATCAAGGTCAAGCCAGTGATGGCTCTCAAGCTCGTCAAGACGATACACCGCAAACTTCCATGGAAGAGATTTTAGAACGACAAGCTGCCAAAATTGCTTCCAAGCTTAAAACCAAACAACACCTCCTAGAGAACGTCTATGGAAGCTTGAAAAGAGGGGTAACTCTCATCATCAATTAACAAACTTTTGTGCAGATCATGCATTTTGTTTCTTGCATTGAACCCCTCAAGGTACAAGAAGCGCTCGAGGACATGGAATGGCTTGAAGCCATGCACGATGAACTCAACAACTTCGAGCGCAACAAAGTGTTGAGGTTGGTGCCAAGACCAAAGGAGAATCACAATATCATTGGAACCAAATGGATCTTTAAGAACAAGCAAGATGCAAATGGTGTAGTCATTCGCAACAAGGCAAGATTGGTGGCTCAAGGCTACTCCCAAGTCGAGGGTATCGACTACGGTGAAACCTTTGCTCCTGTCGCTCGCCTTGAATCTATTAGCATGTTGCTTGCTTATGCATCTCATCATGATTTCAAATTAGATCAAATGGATGTGAAGAGTGCTTTTCTTAATGGTCCACTTAAGGAGTTGGTATATGTCAAGCAACCCCCGGGGTTCGAGGATCCTAAGTTCCCCAATCATGTATACGTTCTCGATAAGGCACTCTACGGCCTTAAACAAGCCCCACGAGCGTGGTATGAGCACCTTACCGAGATGTTGCAAGACCGTGGGTTTGAAATTGGGAAAATCGATCCCACTCTTTTCACAAAGAGGGTTAACGGGACCTTGTTCGTATGCCAACTATATGTTGATGATATTATCTTTGGTTCTTCTAACAAAGTTCTCAATGATGAGTTTGCCGCACTAATGACCAAAGAATTTGAGATGCCCATGATGGGAGAATTGAAGTTTTTCCTTGGATTCGAAGTCAAGCAACGAAGTCAAGGAACCTTCATCAACCAAGCCAAATACACTCAAGAAATGCTCAAGAGATTCAAGTTGGATGATCTCAAGACGGCTAAGGCCAACACTCCCATGCCACTCAAATGCCAACTTGATAGTGATCCCAATGGTAAAGCCATGGATCAAAAGGTATATCGCTCCATGATTGGATCCCTGCTTTATCTTTGTGCATCTAGGCTGGATATCATGTTGAGTGTGGGAATTTGTGCACGATTTCAATCCGCACCTAAGGAGAGTCACTATGTGGCTGTCAAAATAATCTTTCGATATTTGGCTCATACCCCAAACTTTTGCTTATGGTACCCCAAAGGTGCTTCATTTGATCTCATAGGATATTCGGACTCGGATTGGGCGGGAGACCGTGTGGAGAGGAAGTCAACTTCCGAAGGTTGCCAATTCCTTGGTCACTCTTTGGTAAGTTGGTCTTCGAAGAAACAAAATTGTGTTTCTCTCTCATCCACCGAGGCCTAATATGTAGCTGCAGCAAGTTGTTGTGCATAGTTGCTCTCGATGAGGCAAACTTTAAAGGATTACGGTGTCACGTGTGACAAAGTGCCCCTCTACTATGACAATGAGAGTGCTATCAGGATCTCCAACAACCCGGTTCAACATTGCAGGACGAAGCACATTGAAATTTGTCATCACTTCATCCGGGATCATATCAAGCGTGGAGAAATTGATCTTATTCATCTCAATACTAATGAGCAGCTTGCAGATATTTTCACGAAGCCATTGGATGAAGCAAGATTTCGCGAGTTAAGGCATGAGCTAAATATCATTGATTCGAGCAATGTGGCTTGACTTATTGCACACCCCACCACACTCATCATTCTATCTTGCTTAGGTGTAGGCATGGACATAGGGGGAGTGTTGTTCTCTCAATGAACTCTCCCTTCCCTTATTATGCATAAATAGATCAAGTCTTTCACTTTAACCATTTTCTTGGTACTTGTGCTTCAAAGACAAGTTTTGGTCATGGAGCCAAGGTTAAAATCTTCGCGGTGCCATACCAATTGACTCAAACATAGGTGGCCTCGGCCACCGCCCCCTCCTAGTGAGGCATTTGTCATTGTTTTTGCCCAAGTGTGTATTTCTTGGTCTTTATTCGCCCTTGCTAGATTGTTTAGGACCTAGGTGTGGGTATCCTCCATGGTTTGATTCTTCGCGTTTTTTTTTGCAACCATGGGGCTTACCTCACTATACACATATGCCTTGCCTCTATCCCAAGCTATCCTCTTCTCATAAGCCCTCTCTCCAATTGTATGCATCTTGAACCTATCGGTGGTGGCTGTGGACAAGCGGTACAACTGGTGGCTCTAGCGGTTCAACCGCTGGGCCATCCTGTTGTCCCTCCTCAGCGGTACAACCGGTCCAGTTTTGCGGTTCTACCGCTAACTCCTAGTTGTACCAGGGATGGTACAACCGCCCCTCCGGGCAGTACAACCACTCGCGGCATAACGGGCACTTAAAGGGGAAGGGCTGGGCCGAAAGGGTACTCAGTTTTCCCCTTGCGCCCGACCCCCCCTTTGCTGCCCTAGCTGTCGGCCGCCGCCACCACCGCCCCGGAGTGCCCTCCAGCACCCCGGATCTGCGGCCTCCTCTCAGATCCACTCCGTGGAAGCCCTTCTCCTCTCCGATCTCTTCCCATGGACACCGGTAATGCCTCGTCTCTCCATTGTTTGGGTCCTCTCTTTGGATCCTCCATTGTTAGGGAATTGCTTGGTTTCCCGCGTTTTTAGTCAAACTATTAGTTGGAAGAGATCACGACTACACCTCCTATTACTTGTGCTGCTTAAAATTTAGAATATTGGTGCATGGTTCGAATCCAGATGTGTCGGTTCCCCACCGGTGTGGTGTTGCCTGTCCAGGCGGTACAACCGCTTCCACCTGTGGTACAACCGCTACAGCGGTACAACCGCTCGGGTGACTGGTTCAACCGGGTTCTCTGAATCCTATCCCACTGTTTTATCCTCTGTGCTTCACAACTAATATATTCCTCTGTTTGCGTACAATCCCCTCGTCTTTTCTAGGTTTCTCTTGTTTGCTTCCCATGTGTGTCTGCAGGTGGCTCGGGTTCTCGCTCTACTCCTCATAAGAATTCCAAGAAACGAGCTTGCAGATGTAGGCTCGTCAATGAGTCAGAAGAAGAGGAAGTTGTAATCCCCACCAAGCCAACTCGTCGTGAGAAGTCTTTGGCCGCCAAGCAAAAGTCTGCCAAGCCTGTGCACAAATGGAAGCAAGCTGATTGGGAGAAGTTTCGCATTCAAAATCCATATGAGGTCCCTATTGCTTCTAGGTGGTCCACCCCTCAGTTCAGAAATGAGATGCAAATGCGGATTGTGCATGCAATTTATGACCATCACAAGAACAAGTTCGCCAAGCAATGGACAATTGACATTGAGTACTAAAGGAACAACTTGGATTACTTTGGGGAGGCGTTGGCACTATGCAAGGAGTCTGATTTGATCAAGCTCATGACTATCAATTGTCCCTTTGATGTGCAGCTCATTCACCAGTTTTATGCCACCGTCCACTTGGCACTGATGATGCTCGTCACCTTTCCTTCATGTGTCGTGATGAATTCTTCCATGTTTCGTGGCGTGCTTTTTGCAACGCTTTTGGCTATGATGATAATGGCCTCACTGGGAATGGTGGCATCCGTCCTCATGACCGGCCTACCTCCATGGAGAAGGAGGAGCTAGCCCCCTTGTACATTCCCGGGCGTGGCATTCTTGGAGGGTCCAAGGAACTGTAGCAGGTTTATGATATCTTGCACTGTGTTTTCCGGAATGTTTTTCTGCCCAAGGTTGGGAATCAAGATGAGATTCATGGTTATCTGGTAGATCTTCTTGTGGCTATGAAGACTGAAGCTGACTCTGGTGCTACGTTTGATGCTTCCAAGTGGTTGTGGGAGGAGATGTTCAGCACAGTCTTCTATAGGAAGGTCCCCACCTATGCTCCATTTATCATGTGGTTTCTAAACTCTATGTGGGTAGTTCGTCGGCCTGGAGAGCCTCTCACTTCTTCGGACAACCTCATCGCGCATGAGATCAAGCAACTCCGGAAGAAGAAGCATGCTGAGCCTCGCTTCCCCCCTGACCACCATGAGGATGTTTTTGCTACTTCCAGCGATAGTGATTTTGAGCTTCCAGCAGGGGCCAAGCCCTCTTGGGTCACTAAGCTCACCGCCAAAATAAGGAAGACCTTCTGCCTCCAGACCCATGTTCAGAAGAAGCTCTATGAAGCCCATGTCAACGAGAAGCTTGCCAGACGCCGACAGATTCAGATTATGCGGGCTCTCCATCTTAAGGCTGACAGTGGTTCTGAGAAGATCATCACTCCTGAGGAACAGTGGATCTATGAGCATAGCACTTGGACTGATGATGAGGTCTCGGGTGAGCCTGCTCCCTCCTCCTCTGCCGCTGCTGCTGCTGATGATGATATTATGGATGATGATGATGATGATGATGGGTTTGCCAGTGATGATTCAGAGGAGACCGAGGGGTCTGACGAGGTCTACTGAGCTCTGGGGCGTTAGCATCGCTCTTTTCCTTTTTGGTGTCTTGATGCCAAAGGGGGAGAGAGTTATATTATGACGGGATTTGCATGGGTGTGGTCTTTCTAGTTGAACGCTTATTTCCAGTTAAATTCTTATTTGCTTTTAAATCGGTTGTGGACCCATCTTATGTGGAGACTCTATGCGATCCCTTAGTATTTTTATCTTGTCTCGTTGATTAAGTAGAGCCCGAGATTCATTAATGCCCTTGTTATTAAGCTCTACTTCTTATCCGGTACAAATGCACTTTACTGTTATCCCTTCATTTGTACCCATTGATCGGTCTATAAAATCGAGGGGAGCTCCCGTGTTTGCGCAAATCTCATCTGGTGCACACTTTGAGGGGGAGCTCCGCTTCTATTTTTTAGACCATCAATGCAAATTGTTTTGTTGTCATCATCCACCAAAAAGGGGGAGATTGTAAGGGCATTCTCTTACCTTAGTGTTTTGGTGATGGTCACACCTCACTTTGTTATCTAATAATGTGTCAAGTTCTTCAGGTACTCCGTGTGCAACACAAGACGGTTAGGCATTCCCTTCGGACGAAAAAGAACGAAGATGGTGTTCTCTACGCGTTTATTTTCTTTGGTCGTAGGGATCCCATACTATTAAGAGGGAATTCTCATTGGAAGGCTTTGGGGTGAATAAATACACGTACACATTCCTGTCACCCACCTCCTACCCTTCCATCCTAGAGAGAGAGGGGCCCTTCTTTCCAACCATGCAGGCCGGTTGTACCGCTGGCCCTAGCGGTTGTACAACTTGCTCTAGTCCTCCGGCATAACCTCCACCCCAGGGGTGATACCCTGGGGGTGCTGCCCTTAGCTGGTCACCAGTGGTTGTACCGCTGCCTCCGGGCGGTTGTACCACCAGCAGCTGACTGACCCTAGGTGGCAGCCTCGGACGGTTGTACCGTCCCAGCACCGGCCTACAACCGGACATGGCTCTATTGTGGTGCGGTTGTTGGGAGGATGAGGGGCAGTTGTTCTGGTCGATCTTGAACGACCGGTACTACCGGTGTTCCAAACGGTTGTACCGCTCGGGACTTGACCTTATCCTGTACTCGAGTCGAGCGGTTGCACCGGGGAGGAACCACCGCCTCAGGTTCTGTTTTGATGTGGTGGTTGACCGGTGGTTGGGCGGTTGTTCCGGTCCTACCGGTTCTGCCGCCTGAGTCGCTGGTTGTACCGCTGCCATGTGAAATCGGCTATAACGGTTGGAAATGGGGAGCCCCATATAAAGAGGTGGTTCTTCCAACTCCCCCTTATCTCTTACCTCTCTCTCTCCTCCATTGATGCCCTCCAAGCTTTCTTTCCCAATCTCTCTCTCTAGCCACTCAAACTTATTGATTTGCTAGGGATTGAAGGAGGAGACCTAGATCTACACTTCCACCAATGGAAACTTGATTCCCCCATACTTTCTTGTGTGGATTTTGTTACTCTTGGGTGTTTGAGCACCCTAGACGGAAGAGGTCACCTCGAAGCCATATTCCATTGTGATGAAGCTTCGTGGTTTCGTTGGGAGCCTCCAATTGAGTTGCGGAGATTGCCCCAACCTTGTTTGTAAAGGTCCGGTTGCTGCCTTCAAGTGCACCACTAGTGGAATCACGGCATCTCGCATTGTGTGAGGGCATGAGGAGAATACGGTGGCCCTAGTGGCATATTGGGGAGCATTGTGCCTCCACACCGCTCTAACGGAGACGTACTTCCCCTCAAAGGGAAGGAACTTTGGTAACACATCCTCGTCTCCATCGGTTCTACTTGTGGTTACTTTTTACCTTTACTTTGTGCAAGCTTTACCTATCGAATATTATTTGCTTGCTTGTGTTGTTATTATTGTTAGCATCATATAGGTTGCTCACCTAGTTGCATATCTACACAACCTATTTGTTGCTATACCTAATTTGCTAAAGATTAGTTAAAATTGGTAGTTGCCTATTCACCCCCCTCTAGTCAACCATATCGATCCTTTCACTTTTTCTCTTTCTTTGATCTTCGGTACAAAGTTCATCGCGATCTTCGCGATGATCTATTCGATGTAATCTTCTTTTGTGGTGTGTTTGCTGGGATCCGATGAATTGTAGGTTTATGATCAGATTATTCATGAAAAGTTATTGAGTCTCCTCTGAATTTCAATATGTGTGATCTTATAGCGTCGTATTTCTCTCCAATCTATCGATTTGGTTTGGCCAACTAGATTAGTTTATCTTCAGTGGGAGTGGTGTGTTGTAGTGGGTTCAATCTTGCGGTGCTCTATCCTCGTGACAGAATGGGTCAAGACACGTATTTGTATTGTTGCCATTAAGGATAAAACGACGGGATCTGAACATATTTTTTGTTATATTTTGTCTACATCATGTCATCTTGCTCCAAGCATTACTTTGTTTGTCATGAACTGAATACCATAGATGCATTCTAGATAGCGGTCGATTGGTGAAGTAATAGTAGTAGATGCAGAATAGTTTTGGTGTACTTGTTTATGGACGTGATGCCTATATACATGATCATTGTCGTGAATAACATGTCATAACTATGCGCAATTCTATCAATTGCCCAACAGTAATTTGTCTACCCACCATATGCTACTTTCGAGAGAGAAACCCAAGGGTATATCAAAACATAAATACAAAAACTATAAAAATATCTCCCTGCCTTTTATTATTTATATTTACTTTCATTATTTGCAATATCTATTCTATCAAGATTTAATCCTTGCAAGTAACGAGTTCAAGGGGCTTGCCATCCCTCTTTCCTGCGTTGGGTGCAAGTGTTTGGTTTTGTGTGTGTAGGTGTTGTCGAAGGGAATCCTTGGTTCTCCTATTGGTTCGATAACCTTGGTTCTCACTGAGGAAATACTTATATCTATTGTACTGCATCTCCTCTCCTCTTCGGGGGAAATACCAACATAGCTCACAAGTAGCATCACGGCACCCACCACACGCTCCGCTACCGCTGCCCGAAGGCAGCTGGTACCGGTGGCCGCCGTGGCCGCCACCCCACTGTCGACCGCCATTGCCTCCACCCCGCCAGAGACCGCCTTGCCTGCCACCACACCAACGCCCGCCTTGGCCGCCACCCCGCCATCAGCCACTGGGGCCATCACCCGCTCTGCCACCACAGCCTGAAGGTAGGAGGAGGAGGAGGCCCCAAACTCCAGCCGCTCAGCTTTTGCGTCAGCGACCTTGCATGCTACATCAACTTCCTAGATGAGGAGGAGGAGCGCCAGGTCACACATGCAATGAAGCTCACCGCCGACGTGGCCGCAGCAGTGACACGGAATGTTGAGATCTACGCCAAGTCCCGCTGCTTCAAGGAGGCACATCAGGAGCGACAGAGGGCAGTGGTAGAGGGCGACAGATTCGACTCCTCCAGCTTGTCGGTAGGCTCCTCCTCCTTTGGCTCTTACTAAGTGTGCTTGGTAGAGGAGAGGCTAGTGTAAGTAGTACACCGCTCCTCCATAGAACTATTTAGGGGCTATTTTGTTTAGTTCATCTAACTATAGATAATGTTGAACTGTACCGCGTACTTTAAATTAGCTAGTATATATAGTTGAACTAGCTATTTCAGTACGTGGTTGGCAACAATTGGGGAGAAGTTCGTTCGGATCGGCTATCGAGTTGAACTGTTTTGTATAAAGAACAACTACTTAATCTATGAATGAAATCTATGTTTACTAAATTTCAGTTGCAAAATTACATCGTACTAGTGATTTTGTTACTGTAAAAATTTGATGAATGTCAGTGTTACAATGTTGACAAATGACAATGTTACTGTATTGACAAATGCCAATTGAGGGAGTCCTGGTTTAAGGGGTCCTCGGGAGGTCGGCCTATTGCTTATGGGCCGGACTATATGGGCCACTTGCCGAATACTGGAAGAATTGAAGACCTCGTCTCCAATGAGGAAGCTTCGAGAATCGTGGCTTGTCCTCCACGTTTGGAGTAGTGAATAGGCATGTTTATCCCTTCGATGTGTAACCGACCATGTGTAAACCCTAGGGACCCCTGGCGTCTATATAAGCCGGAGGGTTTTAGGTTGTAGGCCAACAGAACTCATCTAGGGTTTAGCTACTTGATCTCGAGGTAGATCAACTCTGTAATCCCCTTACTATCAATTTAATCAAGGAGGACGTAGGGTATTACCTCCATAGGAGGGCCCGAACCTGGGTAAAACCTTGTCCCCTTCGTCTCTCGTTACCATCGATCCTAGCCTCACAGCTCGGGACCCCCTACCCGAGATCCGCCGGTTTTGACACCGACATTGGTGCTTTCATTGAGAGTTCCGCTGTGATCGCCAGAAGGAATCGATGACTCGTCTTGTCATCAACGAAGAGGTTCGCAACCCGGGCACTTTCGTCCCCGGACAGATCTTCCCTTTTGGCAGCATTGTGCTGCACGCGGACCCGACCGGCCATCTAGGCCGCGTCGGAAGTTTCGCCCCTGATCAAGAGGTCAGATTCGGGAACTTAGAGTTCTCAGTTGACTCTCGAGGCGATCTATCACTAACCGGGCTCGCAGTCTCGCCTGCCACGCCCGAAGACTCTGAGGCTTTAACCCCAGATCCATCTTTCGGCTCTGCCCTAGGGATCTACCCCGGCAAGGGCCCAACTTTCAGTCCGGATCAGGTCATAGTGCCCGACGTCCGGACATCTGTTCTTGCCGAACACTCTCCCTGCGCGGACGCGTCGGAGGTTCACTCCGGAGGCTCTGGGCAGACCGGCCTGATCGAACTCTCGATACTCGACGAGGCTCTAGATCGGATTTTGTCGATGAAGATTACCGATGACCCAGCCCCGGTCTATTCTCAGATCGGGCGTCAGACGGGTCAGGATGGATTTTTCGTCGAGGATTTAACCGACATGCTAGACTATGCTTCCGAGGAAGCAGAGTACATGGATGAGGGGGATCACGCCCTCACCCCTGCTAAGACCGGGCAGTGGACTGCCACCTCCACATACGACGTCTACATGGTGGACACTCCGAAAAACGACGGCGACAAATCGGATGAAGCGCCGTCAAGACGCCGAAAGCCGCATAAACGGTCCAAAGTAAAAAAGGGGCGGAAATCTATCGATGGCACCGGGGACGGAGATACCCCAGAAGACATCGGCGGTCCCGAGATCCCCGAACACCCGTTAGGGGGTCAGGAGAGGCCCGAAGACCATCGCAACCCCGATGATCCAGATGATCCCGAGGATGTCGACTACCTCCGCTCTATCGAGGGGGAGGACAATGTGGAAGCCGATGACTTCGCCATTCCCGACAATCCTGCAGATCAGGAGCTGTTCCGGCAACAGCTCATATCCACGGCTCGCAGCCTGAAAGCAAAAGAGCGGCAGCTCAAAGCCGAACAAGACGACCTCAACGACCGATGGACGAGAGTCCTCTCAGCTGAGGAAGGATACGGCACCGGTCTATCGGACCAACCTAAGAGCTATCCTCGCAGAAGGCTGCTGCCACAATTCGATGACGAGCTCACTGATACGCCGTCTCCCAAGCATACCCCATACGATAAGCCAGACCGCCCTCCTCGAGGACGTGACAGGACGGCTGACGATACCGGCTATAGGCCAACGATACCCCGTAGATGGGGAAAGGAGCCACTAGAGCCCGACGACAGGTTCGACCTGCGACACGACCTGGACCACAGAGCGGGTCATACGCGATCCATCTACGGATCCAGAGGGTACTCACGCGATAGACGGGAAGGGTACCGGCCTTGGTTCAACCGCGACAATGAAGATCAGGAACGAACCCGAACTAGGACAGACACCGATCACCGGCGCGTCATAGCTCGGGTCAGAGGCGCCGCCCACCCACTGTGCTTCATAGACGAGGTAATGCGGCATCAGTTCCCGGAAGGGTTTAAGCCCGTAAACATAGAGCAATACGATGGGACAACTGACCCAACCGTATGGATCGAGGATTTCCTCCTCCACGTCCACATGGCACGAGGAGATGATCTCCACGCCATCAAATACTTACCCCTGAAGCTTAAGGGGCCAGCTCGGCACTGGTTAAATAGCCTCCCCGAAAACTCTATTGGGTGTTGGGAGGACCTAGAAGAGGCATTCCGATCTAACTTCCAGGGCACTTATGTTCGGCCGCCGGACTCCTCCGATCTAAGCAACGTCGTTCAGAAGCCAGGAGAGTCCGCGCGGCTATTCAGGAATCGTTTCTTGACCGAGAAAAACCAGATCGTGGACTGCCTGACGCCGAAGCAATAGCCTCTTTCAGGCACAATATCCGGGATGAATGGCTAGCTCGTCAGCTCGGCCAGGATAAACCAAGGACAATGTCCTCCCTCACATCCCTCATGACGCGCTTTTGCGCGCACGAGGATAACTGGCTAGCTAGGCATAGCCACAACCCCGAAGACCCCGGAACCTCTGAAGTTCAGGATGGAAACGGGAAACCAAAGCGCAACAAGAACAAGCGCCGGCACAATAATAGCAATGCCGATGACACGGCTGTTAACGCCGGCTTCCGCAATTCCCGACCGGGGCAGCGGAAGAAGCCTCCTAAAGGCAAACATGATGGACCCACCCCGCTGGACAAGATCCTAGAAAGGCCTTGCCAGATCCATGGCACTCAAGAGAAGTCCGCTAACCACACCAACCGCAACTGTTGGGTGTTCAAACAGGCCGGCAAGCTCGCAACCGAGGACCAAGGCAAGAGCCCACGCAGCGAGGACAAGGATGAGCCTCGTGGTCCGATCGGTGGCGGACAAAAGAAATTCCCTCCAGAGGTAAAGACAGTAAACATGATCTACGCCACTCTTATACCTAAAAAGGAGAGAAAGCGCGCCCTTCGAGATGTCTACGCCATAGAGCCTGTAGCCCCGAAGTATAACCCATGGTCGGCATATCCGATCACTTTCGATCGACGAGACCATCCGACCAGTATCCGTCACGGGGGTTCGGCTGCACTCGTCCTAGACCCAATCATAGATGCGTACCACCTCACTAAAGTCCTCATGGACGGTGGAAGTAGCCTCAATCTGATTTACTCAGATACGGTGAAAAATATGGGCATAGATCCGTCAAGGATCAAGCCCAGCAACACTACCTTCAAAGGAGTGATCCCAGGCGTTGAAGCCCAGTGAACAGGCTCCGTAAGCCTGGAAGTTGTGTTTGGCTCGCCCGATAACTTTCGAAGCGAGGACTTGATCTTCGACATCGTACCCTTCCGCAGCGGCTACCATGCCCTGCTCGGCCATACAGCGTTTGCTCGCTTTAACAGCGTCCCGCACTACGCATACCTCAAGCTGAAGATGCCCGGCCCTAGGGGGGTCATCACAGTCAATGGCAACACAGAGCGCTCTCTCCGAACTGAGGAACATGCGTTGGCCCTGGCGGCCGAATTTCATTACACCGATGATTGGCAAACGCCGACATCTGCCGTAAAGGCACCCAAAGCTGGGAAGCGAGCTCGATCTCAATCCGAAGTACCAGATCCTTCCTCTCTCCATAAATAGGGATTCGCCCCCCATCGCACGGCCCTAGAACCGGCAAAGTACGTGCCAAGGAGGCACAACTTCGCGCTCAAAATTCCATGGGCAGCGGTGGGGAAAAAACTATCCGAGGGTAGGTGTTCGGCTGGACCGAACTACCACCGTCAAACATGTCCTCGGACATACTACAGGTACCGTAAAGTGCCTGCTAAAGGCGTCAAGCTCATCCATACTTCGGCGACTTCTCAAGACTCTTTCTTCAAGGTCCATTCGCCGAACAAGCAAAGCCCATAAAGGCATGCACCTCCTTAGGAGACGCAGGAGCAGACAAGCGACAGGGCACATCAAGGACGTCATGTAATCCATCGAAGGCCCTTGGTACAACCCCTCCTGTAAAGTTTATATTTCATTTATCAACTATGTGTAAACAGTTGCATCGGCGATTTTGAATAATAAGAGTTGTTGAGTAAAATACAGATACATCTTCTATTGTCTCTTTGTTTTTTCCTTCTCGGAAGACTCTCTATTTTCTCCCTCTTCTCGCGAACCTGTTTGGTATACTTTACGATGCAACCGGCTAATAGACCGGGGGCTCGACCTTAAAAATCGCCCTAAGCACAAAACGATTTCAGTGTCCGGCGTCTTGGAATTCCGCTTTATATGCATTGGTTCCGAACTATGTCTTGGGTCAATAGTTGGGTTGCCCGGCTCCTATGCTTGCCCCTTTACGTTCCGCTCGTTCGGCTAAAAGGGCAAAGGGAGAACCGCTGCGATTGCGCTTCCGGCTAGTCTGGTTAAGCGCCTCACACTATTGCCATGTTTAACAATATTTAACATTGTTGTGTACCTAAATGGGAGTGAACTAAGTAATCCAAATATGGAGTTTCGTCAATATGCAACTCGTTGCATATTGAGCTTCACTTAATGTGTAGTATTTGTTTGTTGTGATTGCGCTTCCGGCTAGTTTGGCAAAGGGAAAACTGACTGTCATGATATGCGAGAACCGGTCTGCGAATCCGAGTTTAACTAAATCTTGTCAGAGGTTATTTCGTGTCATACGATGGGTTTTGTGTTAGTACAAACCAGGTGATATAGGCTTTGGCCGCGGTTCATCCGAACATCACAAACGCCTGGGGGCTAGTCATTAGCCCCCGCACTCCTTTCTCACGCCCCTACGGCTAAGTGAAAGCAATAAAGCATTATGGTCTGATTGCCTTGTCCGCCTCACACTTCCGCCTTTGGGTACCGATAGCTCGGCTAAGGGTTATAGTGCGATTGGCAGAGACACCCCATGTAGTATCTACGTGGGGGCTGAAGCCGACGACTCGCAGCTTTCAGTTTCAACAGCCACACAGGAGTTATAAAGGATGCAAAACATGAAAGGCATGATAAAACCATGCAACCTTGATATTAACGCGTTAAAAGGTCTTCGGACATATTACAAAAGCGCTTACTCATACACAGTTTCTCTCGAACATTGCGCCTCTATTGCCCGAGCACCCTCCATTACTCCGGAGAAGTATAGCTCGGGGCGCCTATGACCTTTTCCAGGAGGCGGAGGGGCGGTGGCTACCTTCATTGGATCCAGCCCCGGCCACTGCACCATGGCCTTCGCAAAGGTCATCCGAGCCCCCTCGATACAGGAGGATCGCCTTAGCGCATCGATCCGGGGCAAGGCGTCGCTCAGCTTCTGCACCAGGCCGAAGTAGCTGCCCGGCAGTGGCTCGTTGGGCCATAGCCGGATGAAGAGATCCTTCATGGCCGGCTCCGCCATCCGGTGAAGCTCCATCAGCTGTTTCAGCTGCTCGATAAGGAGAGGAGAACGCTCGGGGGCTTCGAACTGTGCCCAGAATAGCCGAGCTTCATCTCCTTCTTCCCGCGAAGCATAGAACTGCTTCGCGTCCGCCGTGCTCTTCTGGAGGTCCGAGCAGGCGCCTGAGGAATGCCATACTTGGGTAAGCAGCTCGAACTTGCTATCCCCGAAGATACACTGCAATGAATACGGCTTACCATCCATGATAGCTTTGGCCTGGTTGACCTCCTCTTCAAATGACCGCCTATCCACCCGCTCCTTTTGGAGATTGGTTTTTAGTGTGGATAGTTCGATGGCCTGCTCCTTGCCCTTCCGCTCCAGGTCCTCGCACTTTAGCCCGGCGTCCTTGAGCTCCTGCTGGATTTCCTCCACCCGAGCCTCGTGCTTGTCGCTGGTGGCTCTTAGGGCGGATAGCGCGACAGCTGTTTCTTTGGCCGCCGCCTTCTCCACCGCAGCCTCCTTCTTGGCCTTCTCAAGCTCGGCCTTGAGCTTCTCAATCTCCTTCGCCGAGGCTGCGCGATCATTAAGCATATCAAAAAACACTGCGTTGATAGTACGGTAAAGAAGAGTTTTGAATACTCCAATTCGACTTACCTTGCGCCTCGTCGAATCTTTTGTTTAGAGCGTCAAGCTCGTCTTCGGAGCTCTTGAGCTTCCGATTTAGCTCCTCTAGTTCAGCAGCGTTAGTAGCCGCTGCCGTCGACGAAGCCTGTAGCAAACAAAATTGTATAACGTTACAGGAGTTTTCAACCTCCGAACTGTCACTAAAATGATCCTGTGTCTGGTCCTCTTAAGGGCTAATAGAACGATCCGAACACTTATTGTCCTATGCACAGTTCGGATAAGGATCAATGTTTAACCCCCAGGTAAGTTTTTCAAACTCACCTAGGGCTCGGGGGCTGCCATGTGTATAATCATAACTCACAGGAAATAATACTTCATAAAATAGAGCATTACATGGCTTACCTGGAAGCCCGTCAGGAGACCATTGAAGGCCTCCCTCAGTCCGTGGTCTATAGACTGAATGCTCTGCAAAACCGCACCCATAAGGGTGCGGTGCTCCCCGGAGATGGAGGCGC
This sequence comes from Elymus sibiricus, assembly GCA_039707655.1. Lineage (NCBI taxonomy): Eukaryota > Viridiplantae > Streptophyta > Magnoliopsida > Poales > Poaceae > Elymus > Elymus sibiricus. Next base: position 296,079,251 of record CM077675.1, on the reverse strand, counting down.
TTGATAGAGCCTCCCCCATGACATGCCACCCATTCGTCGGTGGCGCCGGTGGGGATCGGCTGACCCGATCTCCAACCGGAGATTGAATCGGTGCCTCCAGAGGCATGGTGCGCTCCGGAGACCGCCTTGGAGGTGACTGGATGTCTTCTTGTCCGGTCTCCACAGTATCCGGGAGGGGCCTCTCCCCCGGGTCTCCGGCGGCCGAGGTGTTGGCCTCGGCCATGACGTCATCACCCCCAGTGTCCGGCTCCAAAGGAGCCTGTTGGGAGGACACCTCCGCGGCATCCTTCGCGGCGCCCGGAGGAGAGGGGTGCGGCGTCATCCCGCTCTCCGCTAGCTCGGCGGGCGGGGTCTCCCCGTACGAAACTTGATCGATGGGAAAGACTTGTGGTGGGCTGCAAGTCAATAAATGCTCACATATTAGTAACATTCGAAACTTAGCATTAATAGCTCGAAAGGGTCTTTGGATCTGTACCTTCGAGGTGGGGGCTTGACCCTGAGGTTCCTCCGCGGAACCCTCTCGAAGTCCTCGGACTCGGTGTTCGAATCCGAACTGTCGTCGGACGGGAGTACCAGTGTCCGGCGCGGTTTCTTCTGGGCGGGAGGAGCTACCTCCTCCGAGGCGTCCGATGACGCCGCCCTCTTTCCTGTGAGGGGGGAATCGCCTCCCCCCTCAGCCTCGTGCTCCTCCTCTTGATTCGAGGACGCATGGGTCTCTTCGAACATAGCCCCTGGCTGGTCCCTGTTGCGCAGGCCTGTTTGGCCTGGCTTCTTCTTCTCCTTCTTCTCTGGCGCCTTGTAAGGCGCCACGACGAGCATCTCCAACAGCAGCGGAGACTTGGGGTCTTCGGGCTGTGGAGCCGAACACTTGATGCCCGTGGCCTTGCTCAACCATTCCTGTGAAAGGTGATCGGAAAATACTTAGACTATCTTTAGGAAGACAAAGCCGATCAGATGAAACTATGCTATACCTCGGGTGGGGGCTTGGTGGCGCTCAAGCCCTTGTCCTCCTTCTTTCCCGGCCACTTCTCCTGCGCTTTGAACAACGCCTTCCATAGCTTCTTCTGAGTGGTGCGGAAGAGCTGACGGATCATAGGATCATCGTCAGTCCGGTAAGTCCACATCGGAGAGGCCCGGCGCTGGCAGGGGAGGATGCGTCGTCGAAGCATAATCTGGACCACGCTGGTCAGATCGATGTTTTCTTTTATTAGGGAAGCGATGCCCATCTGCAGGTCCTCCACCTCGGTATCCGACCCCCAATCAAGGCCCTTTCGGACCCATGATGTCAATCTGGTCGGGGGGGGCAGATCTGAATTTGGCAGGAATAGTTCCGCCCTCCTCCCTTTGCTCAGTGATGTAAAACCACTCCTTTTGCCACGTCTTGATGGTATCAATGAAGGTGCCGGACGGCCATACTGCGCGAGGGAGCTTGCTGATGACTGTCCCGCCGCAGTCTGCCTGTGCGCCTGCGACACACTTCGGCTTGATATTAAATATCTTGAGCCACAGTCCGAAGTGTGGTTCGACTCGCAGGAAAGCCTCGCAGACGATGATAAAAACCGATATGTGCATGAAAGAGTTCGGCGGGAGGTCGTGGAAGTCGAGGCCGTAGAAGAACGTGAGGCCCCTCACGAAAGGGTGGAGAGGGAAGCTTAATCCTCGGATGAAGTGAGGGATGAAGACCACCCTCTCACCTGGTTTGGGGGTGGGGATCACCTGACCCTCTTCCGCAGCACGGTGGAAGACATTGGCGGGGAGGTAGCCGGCGTCCTTGAGGTCCCGGATGTCCTGGTCTGTGACCGTGGACGCCTCCCACTTGCCGTTGGAGCCGGAGCTGGCCATGGCTAAACTCGGAGGGGGAAGAATGGAAGATCTAGATCTGGGCTCGGTAAGCTCGGAGGATTGGGGAAGAAGGGATGCGAATGGGGGGTGCGGATAAGCCTTGGGGTTTTCTTCCCCTTTTATTGAAGCTTGCTGTCGGTTAACCTCCCTTCACGGCACCATGAATCTCTCCGCTTCCCAAGGCGTGCGTGCCGTTATATGCGCATGATTAAACATATCCCGTGTAAAACGGGGCACGATCTGTGCATTGATGGATCGTGCTGGTGGAAACAGCCTCGAACCGCGAATCGAGTCTTTACTTACTCCCTGACGTGGTGGGCCGTGACCTTTATTCTGAAAGGTTGTCAGAAATCACTACTTACTCCCTGACGTTTGGCCTTCAGGGCCGGTTACTCATGATGTTCGGGCGGTCTGTGATCGGAGAAATTACACGTCGACGGAGGCCGAACTAACTCGGCCGATCATTGTTCGGAGAAAGGAACTCGCCTCGCAAGCCGAAGACTCTAATCATTTGAAGCAGCTGGAGCTTGGACCCTTGGCGTTGGAGGCTAGTTTGGGGGCTACTGAGGGAGTCCTGGTTTAAGGGGTCCTCGGGAGGTCGACCTATTGCTTATGGGCCGGACTATATGGGCCACTTGCCGAATACTGGAAGAATTGAAGACCTCGTCTCCAATGTGGAAGCTTCGAGAATCGTGGCTTGTCCTCCACGTTTGGAGTAATGAATAGGCATGTTTATCCCTTCGATGTGTAACCGACCATGTGTAAACCCTAGGGACCCCTGGCGTCTATATAAGCCGGAGGGTTTTAGGTTGTAGGCCAACAGAACTCATCTAGGGTTTAGCTACTTGATCTCGAGGTAGATCAACTCTGTAATCCCCTTACTAGCAATATAATCAAGCAGGACGTAGGGTATTAACTTCATAGGAGGGCCCAAACCTGGGTAAAACCTTGTCCCCTTCCTCTCTCGTTACCATCGATCCTAGCCTCACAGCTCGGGACCCCCTACCCGAGATCCGCCGGTTTTGACACCGACACCAATGTTTCCAATTTGAAAAATGGCAATTTACCCCCAATATGGCAGATACAAAATGGTCGGTAGTAAGCACATGGGTCATCACACTGAATCGTTTGCGATGACGCGATCCATCAATCCTTCGCGCCAAATTTTCACTTGGCTTAGTTGCGAAGGAACCATAGCTCTCGTTTCGCACACGGGTGTTCAGTGTGAAACATTGGTGATGGGGTCAAATGGCTCGCTTCCCAGTGAGCCTGCAAAGGGTACTGCTCGCACGCCTCCCGTCTAATCAAACAACTGTCCGCACGGCACCTCCTATCCAATAAAGATGTGATGCGTGGCAGCACATATATGGTCAGTAGAACACCCACTATTTATTAATAATACAAAAAATACCATGAAAATGGACACGATATACACCACGTCATATTTGCGCCTTCTCTCAAAATGGACACCAAAAATACCACAACATATTTGTGCTATATCACGACACCCTGTCCAATTTCATGAATTTTCTGTGTGTTTTGGATTTACGATAATTTAAACCAGTATTCTCAATGTTGTCTATAGGAGAAACAATCAGAAACGTGTCTCAAATTGGAAAACAAAATATCACAATGCTTTTATGTGCCATGCCATGACACCATGCCAAGTTTCATGAATTTCTGACAAGATTTGGATTTACTGGAATTTAAAAATCTAGATTGTCAATCTCTATGGACGAGCCACGAAGCCGAGATGTTTGAAATTCATTCCCATTTCTTGCATGGGACCTAAACATGGAGCCAGGGACACGTATCTGATTTTTTGATGCATTTTGGTGCACTCGACCTTGTGATTGTAGTTCAAAATTGAATTATGCTCATTAAATGCCTCAAAAACTCAATTAATGTATAAAAGGGCCAAACGAACTTGAATAAATCCATATTTTAGCACGACACTCCTATTGTCTATATTGCCTCTCAGAAAAAATCAAGGGGAGAAGAGGCAGCGGATGTCGTTTCGCCCACAAAAGGTGACACACGTTCCCAATCGGAACCACGTAGCTTCTTGTTAGAAGCTCCGGTTTGTAAGAGGCTTGTGCCAAAACTTGTCCCAAATTAGACATTTTTTTACCACGACACATATGTGCCATGCCATGACACCATGCCAAGTTTCATGAATTTTGACGAGATTTGGATTTACTGGAATTTAAAAACCTAGATTCTCCATGTCTATGGCCGAGCCACGAAACTGAGATGTTTGAAATTCATTTCCATTTATTGCATGGGACCTAAACATGAAGCCAGCAACACGTATATGATTTTTTGATCCATTTTGGCGCACCAGACCTTGTTATCGTAGTTCAAATTTGAACTATGCTCATTAAATGCCTAGAAAACTCAATTAATGTATAAAAAGGCCAAACGAACCGTGAATAATTCCATATTTTAGCACGACACTCCTGTAGTTGCATGTTCACTGCAAATAAATGTTATTGCAATCCAAACACCTTCCTTTGCTGATGTAACATCATTTTTGGTTTTAAAATAATATGAAAATCAAGTACATCACAAACAGTTCAAGATCATGAATCGTGTGTGATGCAGTATAAAATATCTTGGGCCAATCCTCATATATATGGCTTACGCCGGAAGCTTAGTCGGCTATACTCCACCACCAGCGTGTGAACCACACTTGCTCCCCAAGCCCATTATACTGTTCAAATGTCACCGATGAAAGATGGGGACTTGGATCCGCGTCGTGAGGGCAACTTCGGTGACCCACTTCGGTGATCCCCGTCGTGAGGGCAACTTGGAGCCGCATCAGCCATGAGCGCGCTAACAACCTCCATGAGCTTGGCCGCAATCTCCGAAAGGGCACCTGCTGCAGCTGAGATGGCGGCAGCAACATCCGCGATGGGGATAGCAAATTGCGAGAACGGCATAGCAGCTGTCCGTTCCTCGGCGGCTGCCGTAGCCCTGATGGCGGCTGCCCACACCTATCTCGAGGCCGCCTACGCACAGCTCGTGCCGGTTACCGCAGAAATAACAGCGACCTACCCCGACACTAGTCGGCAACCCATGTCCGAAGAGTTGGCAATCACTGAGAGTGCTCGAGCAGCAGTCTACAAGATGCTTGCAGAGTATGCGGCGATGGATGCCATGGAGCCCCTTCCCCCAGAGGTCGTCGAGCGCTAGCTGGTCATGGAGGAGGCAGCGCCATCGGAGATCGACGAGCGCCACTCGCAATTTTAGTCTTTGTTTAGAGCGATGGTCTTTTGTTAGAGGAATGTTTAGGTCAACCAGCTGTGTTTAATTGCTCGATTAAATATGTGTGGGCCGTGTTGTAGGCTTTTTTTGTGTAGTGCTCAAATTAGCAAGTGACATTAAATTAGGCAATGACATGGATGACCACTCTAACAAGGGAAATTCAAACCACAATTTGCCGTTGTATCCCTATTTTGTCCTCCAAATGAAAATGAAATGCAAGTACATCACACACAATTTGTTAGCACGAACCGTGTGCAATGTAGCATCCAATATCTTACACCGGAAGCTTGGAGACCAAAATTTCCACGTTCAAACTCATCACACATGGGGTAAACTATAGGATTCGTTTTTGATGTTTACATATCGCACACAGTTCTTAGTAAGGGACTATGTCCGATGGGACTTTACGCGCCAGTTTTTTGGTGCATCGAATGAAAATTTTGTGCTACGACGGAAATATCTACCTCCCCCGCCCCTCGTACCAACCAAAAGCCACATCCCCCTACTCCCCCTTCCTTTCCTAAGTTCAAACCTTCACTGCTAGCTTGCAACACCGCCTCCTCACAGGCAACGCTCCTTCCTGTTGCTCGGCCTCCTCCATCTAGTCAGGTAATCCACGCCTCCCCAATAACCCGTCCCCCACCCCTCCTCCTCCATTCCACATGCCCGACCGCCCGCATGACACCTTCTACCGAAATCACCGCCCCCCCAAATAATGCTGCCGAAAGCGATGGTGCATGCAGTGTTGCCTATTTCTCAGGGAGCATTTGGCAGCGGAGAAGCAAATCGCGGCCGCACGCGCGGATGAGGCCGCGATGGATGCCATGTGTTCCGACCCCCTGATCTTGGAGCAGCATCTCACCGTCGAGGCTACCGTCGATGCCTCACGCGCGAGTGCCGCCACTCGGTTGGCTGCTTTAAATGACAACTCATGGTGTTTTCTTGAGGGCACCGTCGGTGCCTTCGACGAAGAGTATGAGGTTTTTTCTCAGCGTGCATGTGCTAACCTCAGCTTCGGAGCCGGGAGGTTGGTGCCTGGACAGGCTTAGGCCGATCACCACTACGAGGACGGCACCCACGATGTGGAGGATTCGCCCTCTTACAAGTATAAGGATCCCATCGGTATCGATATTTCCGCCGATGAGAAATAGCTTATTTTTTAGCTTAATTACTAAAGACCTATGTACATCTAGCTATGCCGGTTAAGCATGTTTGGTTTACCTATTGCATGTGTTGCTCCTGCCTTTCCTTTAGATTGCAATGTCCAAAGTAATGCTACTATGCAATCAGATCTTCTAGTATGTTTATTGTGCAATATGGTCTTTAGTTGACTGTTTGGTTCATTTTTTGTGGTGCTCAGTTAACGGTTTGGTTCATTGTTGTGGTGATCATTTAACTGTTTGGTTCAGTTGTGCAATGTGATGTTCGATTGTTGTGGATACAATTTTTTATTGTTATGCATGTGAGAAATAAATCGAATTTGGATGTACTAGAACCTTGTGAAACATATACAATTACTATATTTCCTAGTTCTTAGCACGCTTGGCTTAGATAACTGGCTTTTCCATGTGGATCGAATTAATCTGTTGGATCTACAATGTGTTTATTTTTCATCAACATATTTTACTGATAGTATGTCAACTCTCACGTATAACCTGATCAATATCTATCTTATATATGTTGCAGGGGGAACAATGGGAGACACTAAAGTTTACCATCGAGGTTTGCACATGCATGGTCCTTTGGCTAATAGCACATTATTTTGTAATTGCAGTAACCATTCTAATATATAGGTTTTTTAAAAGTTTGTTCTTGCACATGTAGGTCCTCCTGTAAGAGGTTTAGACCCACTGTTCGATCCATTTTGCATGTGGAGAAATGAGGTGTCCATGAATATCAATCAAATCAAGAACTCGGAAAGATTAGAAAGATAAAGAAACTAGCGACGAAAAACAACAAGATATTTGTATGCACAATGAAAAAGACATCAGTCAACTATAGGATGGTACCACGTCTGTAAGAGCACATTTCTCCATGTGTGGTTTTGGTAATTGATGACACCCCTATGGACTAATGGTTGCCTTGAGTTATATTCGAAGGATTTGTTCGTAGGTACTTCTTGAAGTCCATCTGTTGGTTTCAAGGAGTTTATATGGTGACCAAGGTGGTATTCAAGGTTTATCCAAAGATTGGTCATGTGGGAGTTGAGCTTATTGCAAGCATGTCGTGAAGAAGAAGATTGTGTAAGCATTCATGTTTACCTTCAAGACATCATCTTTATGAAGAGAGAAGATAAGATACAAGGTTGATCAAGACTAAGTCAAAGTGAATCAAGTTGATCAACACACAAAGCGTACAAGATGTACCGAGAGGGATCAAGTGATCCCATGGTGTGGTAAGCATTGTCCATTACGCTTTGTGTACTAACCCATGGTCTACGTGAGAGTTCTTTGTGGGGTTAGGTATATTTCCATGGGCTTGCATCAAGAGGCAGATCCCTTACATCCCATGGAAGATGACATCAAGTGGAGATCGTCATCAAGGTTGCGATGTGCAAGCTCAAGTGAAGCATCACGGAGAGATCACGCTTGAGGCTTGCCGTTCATTGTGGTGACAATGGACTTGTGAAGATGTGCCGAAGAGTGGCTCACCCATAGTGGAGCATGGGGGAGCAATCAACTAGTCTTCATCAAGCCGGCACAATCAAGAAAGGTGGTCCATCTTGAGGAAGTCAAGATCGTCATCATCTAGCTCAAGTGGACTATGCGCAAGGCTAAGGTTTGACCTTGATAGGGTTTTCTATTTTACCGGTCTCATAGTGGTAGTTGGGAGACTGGGTTATAGGATAGATAGCCATACTATCAAGGGGGCTCTCAAGTGAGTAGCTTGACCGTATCGTTCGTTGAGAGCTCAAACCATTGCATTCTTGGCATCATCATCTTTCTTGGTTCTTGGTTGGTTTTTCTCTTTGAGGTTTCTTGAGCTTATGGTCAGCTTCATGACAAGCTCAAGATCATCGAAAACGGGGTCCATATGCATCTTCTATGATGTTTTTGATGTTGGAGTTTTTGCCGGTTCTTCATTGATAGAGGTTTCGCTGTTGGATAGCTCTTGTCGTCCTGAATCCAACAAGCTTGAGTTTGCTCAATTCGGAGCTCGTATGCGGAAGTTATGGCAGTTCTGGTTTTATTGTATCCTTCCGTTTTCCTTGTCTGTGCAAAGTGAAGGCAGCAAGGTGCTAGTTTTTAGTGGCTTGCGGTAGTACCGCTCAAGGGAGCGGTAGTACCGCAGGTGCCCGCGGTAGTACCGCTCCAAGGAGCGATAGTACCGCTGTCCCCAGCCCTGGTGCGTGCGCCTGCGGTAGTAGGCGCGGATGTAATTTTTTACATCCGCCCTCGAGCGGTAGTACCGTGATATATGTCCGGTACTACCGTGCCGGACTTTTGCGCAGCTCCGCCCTCAGCTGAGGTAGGCACGGAAGTAATTTTTTACTTCCGTGCATCTCCTGTGCCAGACGATGCCTACCATGCGGTAGTACCGTATGGGCGCGTGGTAGTACCGCTCCGGCGGTTCTACCGCTAGTTGCCCAGTGCAATAGGTCTGCGTCAGGTCACTACTGTGTGAGCGGTAGTACCGCAGCCCACAGCGGTAGTACCGCAACCTCTTGCGGTAGTACCGTGGCTCTTATGCGGTAGTACCGCAATGCGCGAGCTGAGAGTGGGGATAACGGTTGGATTCTTTCCTCCCTTATAAAAGGGGGTCTTCTTCCCCATTGAACCATATCTCTTAAGCTCGTGTTCTTCCCCCATTGTTGACCTTCTTCGAGCTTGCTAACTCTCAATCCCTCCAATGATTCTTGCTAGTTCTTGAGGGAAAAGGGAGAGGAGATCTAGATCCACATTTCCACCAATCACTTTCTCCTCTATGTGAGGGGAACCCCTTGGATCTAGATCTTGGAGTTCTTCGTGTTCTTCTTTGTTCTTCCTCTCATTTTTCCTCCCTAGCATTAGTTGCTTTGGTGGGATTTGGGAGAGAAGGACTTGGGCACTTCGTGTGCCCTTGCCATTGCATTTGGTGCATAGGTTTGAGTTCTCCACGGTGATACGTGGAGGTGAAGTTTGAGAAGCTTATTACTCTTGGGTGTTTGTGCACCCTAGAGCTTGTTCCTCTTGGGTGCCTTGGCGCCCTAGACGGCTTGTGTTGCCTCGGAGCTCAATCATTGTGGTGCAAAGCTCCGGGCAAGCTTCGGGGTCTCCAATTAGGTTGTGGAGATTGCCCCGAGCATTTGAGGTCACCTTGGAGCCACAATCCATTGTGGTGAAGCTTCGTGGTGTTGTTGGGAGCCTCCAATTAAGTTGTGGAGTTTGCCCCAACCTTGTTTGTACGGGTTCGGTGACCGCCCTCAAGGGTCCCTTAGTGGAATCACGGCATCTTGCATTGTGCGAGGGCGTGAGGAGATTACGGTGGCCCTAGTGGCTTCTTGGGGAGCATTGTGCCTCCACACCACTCCGAACGGAGATTAGCATCCGCAAGGGTGTGAACTTCGGGATACATCGTCGTCTCCGCGTGCCTCGGTTATCTCTTACCCGAGCCCTTTACTTATGCACTTTACTTTGTGATAGCCATATTGTTTCTTGTTATATATCTTGCTATCACTTAGTTGTCTATCTTGCTTCGCATAAGTTGTTGGTGCACATAGGTGAGCCTAGTTGTTTTAGGTTTTGTGCTTGACTAATTAAACGATAGCTTTATTCCGCATTTGTTCAAGCCTAAACCGTAATTATTTTAAAGCGCCTATTCACCCCCCCCCTCTAGGCGACATCCACGTCCTTTCAACGTCCCCGTCGAGTAATGATGTGGTGTGCTCCATCACAACGAGTGTGCCTGTACACGGGTTTGCTCTCCATCACAACGAGCATGCCTGTGCACATGTTTGCTCTATTTTTAGGCCTTCTCGGTCAAGATTTTAGACCAAGATTTACATACCATTAGGAAGATTTTTTTCAAGTGAAGTTTGGACTCCTTGTGGATGTTACAGTCAGTAAGGACGTTTTTTTACTTGTGGTAATCTTCCTAGATATTTTAACACGCGTTATGTGGTAGTCAAACTCTGAACCTCAGGGTTTGGTACGAAAAGTGATAACGGACTCAGATACCTGGCCTACCGTGTCTAGGTTCTAAAAACAAAGACTGTAGTTTTCCTTTTCTTTCATTTTTGTTGGGCTGTTTTTTCTTTTATTTTTACTAAGTTTTTTCTGTTTTCATTTTTTCTTTTACTTTACCTTTTCCTTTTCACATTTTCATTTTTCCTTTCCCATTTATTTTTTACTTTCCCATTTTATGTGTTGAGTATCGTGATTGTTTAGGAAACATAGATAGACTAGGATTTGTTCCTGCCTTGACTTGTACTCCAAGATGATCATGTACTCCTATATATATGCCCACGAGGCTAAAGCAATACAACAACTATTTCACCAATCCCCCTCTCCCTTCTAACATGGTATCTGCTGCAAGTTCCTAGACCTAGCCACCGCACACCGCTTCCGCATCGCGCGCCGCCCCCGGGGCGGTCGGCCTCCATGACCGCCGCTGGGGGCCGCACCGCCCGTACCTAGGGTTCGTACGCTGGTCGTGTTGACCGGCTGCCCTAGAGAGTCTTTTTCCCGATCTCTTGATCTGGGGTTTTCTCTCTTCCGCCAGTCGCATTGATCAGCGTTTCTCCTTTTGATTTTCCGATCTACGATCGGTTTGCATCGCCCGCCGCCGTCGTCAACCCGGCGCCTCAACTCCGACATCGGCGCGACCCGGCCTCTACACAGATCCGGCCGCCTCGCGCGACGCGGCGGCCCCTCACGGTCATCGCTCGCACATCTGCTCGCCCGTCGCCCTACGTCGGCCGTCACCGCCCTGCTCCGATCGGGACTCCTGCCTCGCCCCAACCCGGCGGCCTCGCACCATGTGGCGGCCCATCACAGCCGCCGTTCGCGCGCCGGCCCGCCCGTCGATCTACGCCGCGCCTGTACGGCCGCCCTGCCGACTGCCGTCGCCGGTTTCATCTCGGACTCCGCCGCCATCCCGCCTCCACCGAGCAGCATCCCCGACCTCGCGCGCGATCAGATTGATCACCCGCCCGCCGCCGCGATCCGTCTCATCTACGCCGTGCGACCGACCTGGCCCGTTGGTTGCGCACGCCTCCGCAGGTCCCGTGAAGATTGTCCCGAGTAAAGCGTTCCCCTCCACCGATCGAGCACCGGGCTGCCACTGCGTCGCCCCGTCGGGCCGTAGCACCGCTGCCCTGTGGTTCTCCCAGCGGCCGCATCGACCCGCGTGTTGGCGCTGCGTCGCCCCTTCGGTCCGTAGTGTCGCGGCCCGCGGTCCACCGCCGCCCCGAGGCCGTCCGCTCTAGGCCGTCCCCGTGGCTGCACAGACCCTCGCGCCGCCGCAGTGTCGCCCCATCGGGCCGTAGCGAGCGTGGCACGCGGTCTCCGCCGCTGCCCGAGGCCGTCCCCGCGGTTGCACCGACCCGCGATTCGCCGCCGTGCCACCCCTTCGGGCCATAGCGCCGCGGCCCGCGGTCACCGCCGTGGCCCAAGGTCTTCCCAACGTCGCCCTGACCTGCCTGCTGCCGCTGCTTCGCCCCTTCGAGGCCATAGCGCCGCGGCCTGAAGTCCACTCCGCCGTCCCTGCGCGTCGACTTCCAGTGGAATGCTCTGCGCCATCTCCCTCGGCGCAGGAACGCCACCGTCCGCGCTGGTCTTCGTCACGTTGTCGTGTTCCTCGCCTACTTCGAGCATCGCCGCCGCGCTCCTAACCAGCTGCCGCCGCCGCCGTCAGGCCACCGCCACCGCTCTTCTTCGGCGTCGCTGCAGCTCTCTCACCTGAGCCGCGCCGCCCCGCCCACCCCCTTCATCTTCGTCCAGCACCAGCTCATCGCCAGCGTCGCCGTCGTCTACCCCGATCACTTCATCTACTTCGACCACCGCGGGCGACATCGGCTTCCCGCCGATTTGCGCTGCAACCGTCGTCGAGTCCTTCTCTGCTAGCCTCCTCAACATGACGTACAAGTTGTGTGCAAGTCCCCGTCTACGCATGCCTGGTGCTGGCAACACCGATGCGTGCCTTCGTCCCCAATGTGTTCCTAGGTCTGGCAAGCCTGGAGCGATGCATCGTCAACATCGACTTCGTTCATCTACACATGCCCGGTGCTGGCAACACCGATGCGTGCCTTCGTCCACGACGTGTCCCCGGACTTGGCAATCCCGGCATGATGCGTCTCAACTTCGTCTTCTTCCCGGCGCACCACTACTTCGACACCACTGCGCCCATGACTAACTCGGCGCCTCCTTGCGCCCGCGGCTCCTCGGCGACTACTTCGACAACGGCTACCCCGACTCGACATCCACCACAGCGTTCTTCGCACGGCTACCTCAACCACGGCTACACCACCCTACGCTCTCGGCTACTTCGACATCGGCACAAAGGGCTACCGCCTTGCTTGAGCAACCTCATCGGTTTCTACTCCATCCACGACTTCCGCGATGCATCGACCATTACGACTGTGGGGGGGATGACCATCGGCTTACCTTCGGATTCTTCTCCAGTCTCACCGTCTGTGTCGCTATCGTTGTGACTGTGGAGGGATGTTGAGTATCGTGATTGTTTAGGAAACATAGATAGACTAGGATTTCTGTAACGCCCAAGATGCGATCCTATCCGTATTTTGGCATGAGGGCCTCGATAGGGATAGAAGCACATCTCGTCGTTTTGAAAGAATGGATATCATTACAAGTACATGTAAAGAAGAGATGAGTATATGGAATTGGCTTACACTCGCCACAAGCTACTTCAACGTCACATCAATACAACAACAAATACAATCATCATACAGAAGAGCAGGGTCCGGCTACGGACGAAATCAAACGATAAAATGACATCCATCCTTGCTATCCCAGGCTACCGGCATGGAACCCATCCTATGGTCGATGAAGTAGAAGAAGAACTCCAAATCAAACAAGCAACGCGCTCACGTCAAAGCATCGCATTACCTATACCTGCAACTGTTGTTGTAGTAATCTGTGAGCCACAGGGACTCAGCAATCTCATATCCAAGGGTATCAAGACTATTAAAGCTTAATGGGTGAGGTAAGGTTAAGTGGTGAGGCTGCAGCAAGCACTAAGCATTTATTTGAGTGGCTAACTTACGAGTACAAGAATAAAGGGGGATGATCGTCGTATAAATGGACGTGAACTAGTTATGATCACTAAGTAATCATGAACACCTACTTACGGTCAAACATAACCCCACCGTGTTCTCTTTCGGAGTAGGCCTCATGAGAAGAGACGGTCACGGTTACGCACACGGTTGGTGTATTTTATTTGAATTTACTTCAAGTTTGCTATGACCGGGTGTTAAACAAAGTTTCCACGCTGCCACGTAACCACGGACACGGCTTTCCGAAAGATTTAACCCTGTAGGGGTGCTCCAACTCATCCATCACAAACTAACCACACGCCGCGTTGGAATTCCTCAATCGCGGAATCACCCGTAGTATTTGCGGAATCCCGATGGAAAATCTCAAATTCGAGATAGCCCGAAGTGTCGTCGAAATCCTGCGCACAAGACGTTCGAGAAAGGTAAAACAAATCCAGCAAGGCCTCCCGATGAGTCAGATCCGCATCTAGAGCCGCGCGCTCTCTATCTACGGGCATCATCCGTCTATGCGAAGTGGGAGGTAGCCTGAAAATGCCTCGAGTTGCCCCAAGGTGGCACCACCGACTTCTAGGTAGGTGGACCAACACTCATGAGGAGCACTGGCCCGGGGGTTGATTAATTATCCATGGGGTGATCAATGCCCTATGCAAATTTGAGTTGTTATTAAGCAAATGGTAAAACCAATGTTGGGCCTTGCCAGACGAGTTTTATCCCAAAACGAAAGTCAAGGGGGTCCCCATAACAACCCCGAGCATGTTAGGAGCGCAAAATATGGAACATAACACCGGTTCACAAGTAACTAGGGCGGCAAAAGTGGAACAAAACACCAAGCAAAAGGCCGAGCCTTCCACCTTTTACCAAGTATATATGTGCATTGAATTAGATAGCAATAATATTGTGATATATCAAAAAAACATCCATGTTGGCACATGGAAACATTGCACCTACAACTAGCAACGCTATAGGAAGGCTGAGCAAGCGGTAACATAGCCAAACAATGGTTTGCTGGGATGTGGTTGGGTTAGAGTCTTTTCATGGCATTTTGGGAGGCTTGACACACAAGTGGTAGGTAGCAAGACAACGATAGAAACGAGACATCTAGCATGGCAATGATAGTAATGGTATCCAGGGAAATGATCATCTTGCCTGAGATCCCGCTTGGAAGAAGATCGAGTCCATGAAGAAGACGAACCAACGTAGTCGAACGAATCCTCACACTTCGAACGCTTTCGGAACTCTATCGAGAAGAAGCAATCCGAAAACAACAATCAACACCTGAACAGCACCACAACATATGCATGACACGATGCGCAAACAACATGATGCATGTCCGGTTTAATTATGCAAGGCATGGCAATCAAGTGAAGCTCAATATGCAACGAGTTGCATATTGACGAAACTCCATATTTGGATTACTTAGTTCACTCCCATTTAGGTACACAACAATGTTAAATATTGTTAAACATGGCAATAGGTGAAGCATAATTAAACTACACTATCTAGGCATCTTAAATGAGGCCGGAGACAACTTATAGTGTTTCCGAAACGACCCTATATGCATATTATGAGTTTGGTCCAGATCTGAAGTACCCATGTTTTATGTTTAATAAACAGCAAAATGAAGAGGACCATGTGATTCTATACGTCATTCTAGTCGAATTACATATAAGGAACATCTCAAACGGAGCTACGGTCTAAAAGATATGACCATCACAAGATAATATGCCATGAATTCAAAATGCATGAAAATGACAACCACAAGCACTTCAAAATATTAATGCAGCAATATATTATGATAGTATATAAGATTCTAAGCAAGATTCATATATGGCATGCCCAAAACGGAGCTACGGTTCAACCACAACAACCAACACAAGTTTTAGATGAAATCTGTCCAAAACAGCAAGATAGCGTTTTGCACACATGAAAACAACAATCTACAAGATTCTAAAATACACAAACTAAGCATGGGGCAGTAGAATATAACACACACTTCATTTCATCTTCACATACAATACTCAAAAGAGTCATGGATCACATGGTAGGAAGCTCACAACATGGCAATAAAATATAGCAGATTATGACTTTGTGAAAATAACAGTTTTTAACAGAGCAGATTTTCACGAAGGCATATTGGCAGCAATAAAACTATATACTATAGGGCATATCATGGCATGATAATTCACAGCATGGTAGAGGACATGATGGACTACAATTCATTCGATGGTGGCAAGGTCTAATTATGCATAGAATCATGGCTAGCATCAACACAACATGGCATTTTGAAGAAAACATATTCTCAGACTTAGTGAAAATTAGAGTACACATGTGCAGCAGTTTTTAACAGATTGACATGTTGGACAATGAATATAACTATGATACAAATCCTAGACATGGCATCAAAAGACACAACCTGGTAGACAACAACATGCTTAACAAAAGACTCCTTGGGAGCAACCACAAAAGACTCCTAGAACACTAGCAAATCACATGGCAACATGGCAACAAAATAACAGTTTCAGACATGGTGAAAATTTAACTATCTCCCAAAACTGCAGTATTGACTAGGCATGTTGACATGGCAATAATAGTAGCATAGCAACCCTCTCTGAGCATTGCAAGGACACTAACAGCAAGAAGACATGTCACACTACAAAATACTCCATTGGCACATGTTCAAAGGATGCATAATTTGCTTAATATGAGCCTAGGAAAATGGAACTTATCGTTAACAGATTACAGTTTTTAGATTACGACGAAATGCACTTTTGCACCAATGATTACAACACCTAGATGAGTTCTAATATGCATGCAACTGATTCCATGATGCAGATCACAATGAGTAGAACATTTTTCATATATATATATCATTCTTGTAGGATGCACGGTTAAAGAGATACAAGTCACACAAAATGCAATGATGCTGTTAAAAACCTGCAGTTTTCTTTAGGGACTTAGCCGTTTTTTAGCACTGTTCGTCGAATAAGCTACTTAGTGAACGGTTCGCGGCATAGTCAAACTACGCATGTTCGCCAAATACGCTAAACAGAGAATGGGGGCAGGGTAGGCATGGGTGCTTACAGCGTGCTAAGGCGAACTGGGCCTTGCGGACCCGGGCCGACGGGTCGACCGGTGGCCCACGG
The DNA here is from genome assembly GCA_039707655.1 of Elymus sibiricus. Lineage (NCBI taxonomy): Eukaryota > Viridiplantae > Streptophyta > Magnoliopsida > Poales > Poaceae > Elymus > Elymus sibiricus. Next base: position 296,062,787 of record CM077675.1, on the reverse strand, counting down.
GGCGCTGAGCCGCCGGGCCCGCGCGGGAGGAGGTCGCCCCTGACCACCGGACAAAGCTAAGGCACGGAGCATGACGACGGCGGCGGCTGTCACCGGCGAGGGGAGGCCGGGGCACTGGGCAGCCGGATCCGGCCGAGAGGGTCGCAGATCCGGGCGGCAGGCCACCGGGGCGACCGGCGGAGGACGAGCGTCGGCGGAGGCGCGCGTGGAAAGCAACGGCGAGCAGCTCCATGGCGCAGCAGCCGGTGGCGCTCGCAACAGCGGCGGTCGGCGGCGCTTGGCGAGGGGAGGCCGAAGCGGCGGCTGGCGGCTCGCGGCGCCACGGCGACGGCTATAGGCAGGCGGCGCCATGACGGCGGCCAGCGGCGGATGGCTCAGACGGCCGACCCTATGGGCGGGCGGATGCACGGAGCTCCGAGCAATGGACGCGTCCGGCAGCGGCGACGGCGGCTCGACCCGGATCGGGCCCGAGGCGGGCCGGATCTGGGCCTGGCGGGCCCGCGTGAGAGGAGGGAGCTGGTGGCGGCTATGGATTGGGGGAAGGCTGGCGGTGGCGCGGTTTTCGATGCGAGGCTAGGGCTAGCCATTTTAGGCAGGGTAGGGGTATTTAAATAGGAAAGGAGGCTAGGTTTAGGGATTTTTGCCCGAATTCGGACCGTAGGATCGCGATCTGATGACTCCGGCGATGGCTAGGGGCTAGGCTGGGTTAGGGTGGGTTGATGGGCTGTGTAGAGGAGTTTGGGCTGAGAAGAGAGGAAGAATTGTGGCCCGTGACAAGTTTTAGAAACACCGAAAACGCCCGATAATAAACCGATGACGGTGCCGCTGCGGTCGATCGTTCGAGTATCAAACGAACTCGGAATGCGACGAAATTTGGCAGGCAGTCTAACTACAATATAACAAGACCGCGGGCCAACTTTCGGCCCAATCCGAGAAAGTTTTACACGCACTTTAAAAGCAATAATTTACTTTACCGCGGGCGCGTGCGTGTGTGGTTGGTCTCAAAACGGTCAACGACACGAACGGAGAGAACCGGAAACTATGAACGGATGCAAGTTTTCGAAAACAAGTGACGATGCTATGCAGATGATGCGAATGATGCGATGATGAATGCGACAACCAAGCAAATCACATGACGACAATGGAATAGAAGGGGAATCTTCTCGGGCGTCGGTCTCGGGCTGTTACAACTCTCCTCCACTTACATGAGATCTCGCCCCGAGATCTAAGACTGAGAAGGGGAAGAGGAAGAAGAAGGAAGAGGTAAGTCTTAATTGCTTCTTTGACAAACGAGTGAAATCATCAAACCTTGAAGGTTGCACAGAGATGAAGAATGACATGAGGAGCAAGCAAGAATTCAAAAGAAATTTCGGCAGCACCTCGGTAGGATAGAGGGCAAAATTTGATAAGATGGAAAGAACTTGAAAAGAGAACACAACACTCCGGTTGAATGGACAAGCATGGAAAATAACATGATGTTGAAATCAAGATGATGGCTTGAAGAGAAACATCACAATGCCTCCGGAAGAAAAGAATATAAGCTAGATCATTGGAAAGAAGAGGAGGGAGAAGAAACATGACAACTTACACCACCATTGAATTTGAAAGCATCTTTACAAGGAAGGATGGAACGGAGTTGTTGGAACATCAACAACGGAAAGAACAAGCTTGTTGTGGGCTTATGGAAACCCTCTCAAAATAATGAGGTGACAATCGGCCACTAACGGAAACAATTGACTACTTGGAAGCAACAAGAGATGCAACACTTCTTTCACGAAGAGAATACATTGAGAACTTGGATCGTTGATAAGCACCATGATAGCAACAATCCTTAGAAAATGCTTTAGGTGAAATCTAATCCAAAATAGCCCCAATGAAGAGAATGATGGGTTTAATTATCTCATTCATGATAACTTCTCTTCGAAACTGCTCATGAATCAAGAATGCTATAACACCATCTCAAAAGATAAGGGAGAAAGAATTGCACTTCGAAATGCAAGATAAAGAATACTTGAGGATCTCCAACAAAATCTTGAAGAACACTTGAGAATGAGAGAAATCTTGATGAACCGCCATGAAGAACCTTCGGAAGAACTCCAAAACGAAAGGATGACAGAAAAGAATTGAAGGTTGCAAAATGAACTAGATTGAGGTCTTGCAAACATTTAGATGAAGCTTCACGAAGAGATACTTGAGAAACTTGGAACTCCACAAAAGAAAAGATAAGCAACTAGAATTGAGAATTTGAAAAGAAGAACAACTCTAGAAGAAGGATTGAAATCACTTTGGCCAACAAGAATAAGAATTATGTTATGCGTATCCTTCACCAAGTTAAATTGATGACAAGCAACGGATTTGGCATACGACTTATTCTTCTTGAAAAGATAGAGGCCAGAAAAGAGCACAAACTTGAAGAAGTCTTGAACGAACCACCGGTGAGAATTGAAATGAATGGGAATACATGAGAATGAAGAGATCAAGATTTGCCTAATAGAAACTTGAACAACGCGCCAAAATAATTGAGATACGAATGGAGAGACAACAATTGGAAAGAATTGGAGAACGAAAGCTGAAAGCTAAGGACGAAGAAATCTTCTGAAATGATGGCCTTCGGAGGATCGAGAAATGAACAACTCAGAAATGCTCCGGATAGATAAGGAATGAATACTCATGATCGAAACAATTAGAGAGGATAACAACAAACTGAAACCATGAATCTTCGAGAACGGACAAAGATTTAAGAGAAACTCTTCTTCAGTCTTCAATGCTGAGGATGATGACAAGGAACACATCAAGAATTACTAAGACACTCCGGAATAATGAATAAGAAAAGGTTGAGGCAGCGATGAAAATAATTTAGAAGTGAACTTCAAGAAGGAATATGACTGATGGGATCATTCTTACGCCACATTGAAAAGAACTTGAGATCTCCGGAAAAGATTAGAAGAGCCAGGTAAGATCCTGGGGGAAAACCTGTGGGTTATGGGCCCACTCAAAGAGATCACCGTTGAAACGATTGCTTAGAAAGAAAGATTGCACCGGTACAAATTAAGAACTTGATGAGGTGAGAACCTCGAACTAATTGAAAGGACTTGAGTGAAACACTAATCTTCTAAGATATCTTGCCACTCCGGATATAACAAGAGAGATGACTAAACAAGAGAGGCTTGGATAAGAATTTCCAACATGGAAAAGCATTTAAAGGATGAAAAGGATATGATGAACACCGAAAGCTTGAATTGAATCCACCGGGGAAGAAAACAAGGATGAAGAATGATGAAATTGAAACTCCTGAGAATCTTCACCTGAAACACACCGGATTGGAACATGGAAGAAAATGGATGAAGAGACTTCACAACAATAGAAGGATACTTGATTCGAGATGCTGGCTCCGGAATAAAAGGGCGGGAGGGTGGGGAAAAACAAGGAACACTTCGGATGGATGAGACGAACTCCGGAAAGAAATATGAGGATTGATCTTGCAAATATTGGAAAGGATTGAATTATCTTGATGAGAAACACACCGGTTAGGAAAGATATGAAATCACCACTTGACATCGAAGCAACTCGAATTACCATGATCCAACAAAACAAAAGATGGGGCTTGAGGATTAAGCCAGAAACAAATACATAACCCATTGCATTTGCTGGCAGGATAATCCTAGGTAACTAGTCGAATTCCCACCTAAGAATTTCCGAAGTCTTTCTTGTTTATGCGATTCGGGTTGCGGACCTAGGAACGTACCCAAGGTAATCAGCTACAACTGCACCCGCAACCTTCCACACCATAATCCAAGAAACTCCGCAAACTCGTCTACCTCAGACACTCGTAATCACAACGATACTAAGTATGGCAGTACATCCAAACTCTCTCCACCAGTACTGGGGATGCCGGACTCCTCTCGCCACTACTAGTATTGAAGCAATTTCGAACATCCTCCGTCCTGAGATACTAAGGAAACTGAATGATAACGATGTGCAAAAATCCCTCGGAGCTCTACTCCTCGATAACAGGAGGCACCAAGACAGAATTCCTTCACATCGGCATCATATAGTTTCCAAAATATCCGCGTGATCCTAAAAAAATTTGAGCGAGAAGACGAGTAGAATCAAAATTCCTAAGTCGAATACCTCACCAGAGCATAGAAGTGGAGTAAAAGAAACCTACTCTCCGATATATAACTAGACTCAAAATAGTTTTTCACTAGACTCGACTCGGCCAAGTTCGATCAATCAAGGGGGCTCCTAGGTCGGTACAGGCTCTGATACCAACTTGTAACACCCAAGATGCGATCCTAACCTTATTTTGGCACGAGGGCCTCGACAGGGATAGAAGCGCATCTCGTCATTTTGCAAGAATGGATATCATTACAAGTACATGTAAAGGAGAGATGAGTATATGGAATTGGCTTACACTCGCCACAAGCTACTTCAAGGTCACATCAATACATCAACAAATACAATCATCATACAGAAGAGCAGGGTCCGACTACGGACGAAATCAAACGATAAAATGACATCCATCCTTGCTATCCCAGGCTGCCGGCCTGGAACCCATCCTATGATCGATGAAGTAGAAGAAGAACTCCAAATCAAACAAGCAACGCACTCACGTCAAAGCATCGCATTACATGTACCTGCAACTGTTGTTGTAGTAATCTGTGAGCCACAGGGACTCAACAATCTCATATCCAAGGGTATCAAGACTATTAAAGCTTAATGGGTGAGGTAAGGTTAAGTGGTGAGGCTGCAGCAAGCACTAAGCATTTATTTGAGTGGCTAACTTACGAGTACAAGAATAAAGGGGGATGATCATCGTATAAACGGACGTGAACTAGTTATGATCACTAAGTAATCATGAACACCTACTTACGGTCAAACATAACCCCACCGTGTTCTCTTTCGGAGCAGGCCTCACGAGAAGAGACGGTCACGGTTACGCACACGGTTGGTGTATTTTATTTGAGTTTACTTCAAGTTTGCTATGACTGGGTGTTAAACAAAGTTTCCACATTGCCACGTAACTGCGGGCACGGCTTTCCGAAAGATTTAACCCTGCAGGGGTGCTCCAACTCATCCATCACAAACTAACCACATGCCGTGTTGGAATTCCTCAATCGCGGAATCACCCGTAATATTTGCGGAATCCCGATGGAAAATCTCAACTTCGAGATAGCCCGAAATGTGGTCGAAATCCCGCGCACAAGACGTTCGAGAAAGGTAAAACAAATCCAACAAGGCCTCCCGATGAGCCAGATCCGCATCTAGAGCCGCGCGCTCTCTATCTACGGGCATCATCCGTCTATGCGAAGTGGGCGGTAGCCTGAAAAATGCCTCGAGTTGCCCCAAGGTGGCACCGCCAACTGCTACGTAGGTGGACCAACACTCATGAGGAGAACTGGCCCGGGGGTTGCACTACTGGAATCAGCTTCTTTGCCGTCTGCCATAGCAGACGGCAAAGGCATGCTTGGCGGACGGCAAAGGCTTTGCCGTCCGCCAGCAGACGGCGAACAGTCCGGCCGAACGGATACCGGCAAAGGCCGCTTTGCCGTCTGCTGGCGGACGGCAAAGAAGCAAGCTCTTTGCCGTCCGCCTGTAGACGGCAAAGAGCTTGCTTCTTTGCCATCCGCCAGCAGACGGCAAAGAGCTTTCTTCTTTGCCGTCCGCCAGCAGACGGCAAAGAAGCAAGCTCTTTGCCGTCTGCTAGCAGACGGCAAAGAGGCCAAATAGGCCAAAGTGGCTATATAGCCCCTGTTTTTTCTTATATCAATTCATTTTCACAAAAAATTATATATATGACCAATATAGCATATCCAACACATATTACCAATAGTCATGAACACATGTAAATTAAAAACTTTATTAATAATTGGAATAGGTAATACAAAGTCATATTATAAAGAATCAGAAATGATTAAGTAATTAAATTTACATTTCGGAAATTACAAGAAATGACCTAAAACTATATATCTATTTTCCTAAAAACTATCTTATTACTAAGATCTTCTCTGGATCTTCTTCTTTTCTTCCAACCTGCATAACAAAAACACTAAGAAAGAGAGAATGGGTTAGGAGTAGAAATGTAAAAGAAGAACTGGGACAAGGTTGTGTTGATCAACGCCATGCCGTGTCTATAGATTAAATTGTACAATCAATGAATAGGAAAATATATCATAGTTGCGCACAAAAAAATTGGAGAAAGAACTTTGTATGGTGAGTATTTTTCCATCTAATTTTTTTGGGAAAAAAACATGATGAGAGGGCTATTCCAAGAAATCCCCTTGAAGATCTCCCAGTCAGGATGCTTCTCCTAAGACAGACTTCCTATGATCTTAGTTGTAGATTTGCTTTTCCGAATACCCATGTTTTAGAAAATTTCAATAAACGTCTCCCAAAACACACATTCATTTTTTAATTCCTTGTGTGGTTTGTAACTATCGAGTCATTTCACAGACTGAGCAACTAAAGAATTCTGCTTAGCTTAGATTGAGAATGAAACCAGTCAGTCTCAGGCCCAGCGTTTAGATACACGGTAGAAACCCGCAAGGGCAAATATGCAGCTGAGGTCCTCGGTTCTTATAGAAAAAACTGAGGGGCCCCTCCCCCTTTGGCCTCTTTTTTAATACAAAGCTACAAAGACCTACTGTAATAAAACATCCTCTAATCCAAGGTTTATCAGCTTTGCAAAAGTCTTACCTCAGAAAGAAAGATCTAATAGTGATGTAGAGAAACTTGTTTATAGAAGAGGCTTAGACATGGGAATCATAACAATTGGTGATTGATAAACTGGCAATGGCTTAGATTTTAGGTAATGTACAATAGTATGTGCGACAAAATGAAACATTACAGTGCTGCTCAAAATAATTGGAGCATAGCTTAACTGAAGAATTTTAGAAAAAACAAAAACTGGACTTACCAATAATCTTGGCTCGGTTCTGATGATTTATCGTCTCCGGACAAAATAAAGTGAACAGAATCTTCATAGCACATTTTTCCTGTAACCTTGCATGTAAAAAATACAGTGAAAGTGCAGAAACTTGAATGATCTGAAAATGGCAGAACGAACCGAAAACCAACCTCCGAGAAAATTCTATCCACAATCCTATATATCAACACATGGTTTCCATACTTAATAAGATTTTCTTTATCAATAAAGAAAGCATGGTCCATATCTAGTTCCCAGAACCTGTAGTATATGACATAGAAATGCTCGGACGAGAAATACCTACCAAAAATCAAAAATGTTTGGTGTCTCACAAGTTGCAGAGGAAATATTTTTTTTCGTACAAAGAAACAGCAAAAAGTGGTGTAAAATTTTGTGTTTAAATGTACCACCTTAAAACTTCATTGATATCCTCTTCATCATCAGCATGGTGCATCGAATCAAGCAGATTTCCATGCTTCAGCTCCCTCAGACTGAGAAGGCCACTTCCAGTTCTATGCCACTGATATTATGTATAGCATGCTTAGCTTACTATGCAAGAATGCAAGTACGACAGAATCTCTGTGATATCTACTAAAAAGAAATTGCATTGTACGCATATATTCATTTCAGTTAGTTTACTACGACAGAGGGAAAATGTCAATAGCTAAACACAAAAGGAAAGAACGAAAATGGAATAACCTGATTGATACACAACTGGGCAACATGGGTTGGTCCTCTTGTAGCTTGTGCATCATCTGCCAAGGGAAGCTAAAAGAATGGGTTGACTGACCTAAAAGGAAACCTCTGTATAGATTAGACTTTCATAATTATAACCATAAACTACTTATGTAAATACTAAATTATACTGCAGGATATGGTAAATAATAAAATACTTCAGTTCACTAATGTCAGTTCGGTTAACATTTAACAACAACAAAACCAAGGCCCAAGGTTTAAGATTTCATCGGCCCCTAACAACTGAAAAACTAAATTCAGCTCAGAAACTTATCTGAAGCTCAGCTAAGCTGAAAGCTAACATGAGTTCCTCTTGTTTACTAATCCACTGGTCACAAATGGTGAAAGCTAACATGAGTTCCTCTTCTTTAGTAATCCACTGGCCATAAATTCATGAACACAAACCTAGTCCCATGCTAGTGGTAGGCTGCTCATAATTGAGCAATAGCCAACAATTCATTTCATAAATTGAACCACTATTTGGCATAACAACCAGTAGTAGAAAGTCTAGAATTGTACTTGTAAGCAGTAAGTAACAGCCAAGAAAAACAAGCAGCCTTACATGGACCACCTCGACGATGGTGCTTGTGATGGCGGCGGCCGGCGCGCTCACTGTAGTGCCCCCGGGCCACAATCCTGTCGAAGAGGTCGCCGCCCTCGCAGAGCCCCATGACAAGGTGCACGGCATCCTCATCCTCATAGGCGGCAGTGCGGCACAGAGGCTGACGATGTTGGGGTGCCGCGACATGTGTAATCACTTAAGCACGAGCCAAAACAGAACAAACGATGTGTCAAATCCAGAATATTAACACAGTCAGCAAAGAGGAAGCATCTCTCATATCCTTTGGTATATCAGCTTTTGAAGCTAGGACTGATTCTCCATGTTGCCACTGCCAATGCTGAAACATGTTTTTCAGCTATGAAGACAAAATTGGTCTGCACTCTCAACCATATCAAAATGTTTGGTCTGCACTCTCAACCACATATATAAAGCAACACATTTGGTCTGCACTACTCAGTGGAGAAAATTACAGTGCAAAACATTTGGTCTGCACTACTCTATAGAACACATTTGGTCTGCACTACTCTATAGAACACATTTGGTCTGCACTACATCCATATCAAAACTGTTTCTGCCATATATAAAGCAACACATCATAGCAAACCTAGATGACAATATCATACTTCACAGTAGCTTACAGCAAATCTACTGCAAAAAACATCACAGGAGCTGCTTACCTTGGTGGCTCACGGCCAGGAGGAAGGGATGGGGAACGGGGGTCCTCCTGCCTCGGAGTAGCAGGTCCGCCGGAGTGGGGCTCCGCCGGCTGGACGGAGGGGACGCGGCCAAGAGAGAGGACGCGCCCGAGGGCCGGCGGCGGCGGACGGGAGTGGGGCTCCGCCGGCTGGACGGAGGGGACGCGCCCGAGGGCCGGCGGCGGACGGGAAGGCCTGCGGCGGCGGACGGGAGGGCCTGCGGCAGCGGACGGGAGGGCCGGCGGCGGCGGACGGGAGGAACCCTAGGGGAGCGACAGAGTGCGGGAGGGAGGGGATCGAGTGCGAGGCTGAGCGTGGGCGGTTCTGTGCGGGACTGGGCGGTGGCAATTTGGACGTAATAAGTCTGACCCGCAAAAAAAAGGATAGCCTACCTCTTTGCCGTCTGCCAGCAGACGGCAAAGATTCTTTGCCGTCCGCTGGCAGACGGCAAAGAGGTGGGGCTGGTGGGCTGTTACAGCGCTGGCCTCCACTGGGCCCACCCCACCTCTTTGTCGTCTGCGAGCAGACGGCAAAGTTTCTTTGCCGTCCGCTGGCAGACGGCAAAGAGGTGGCTGATGGCAAAATGTGTCTTTGCCATCAGCCAGCTCTTTGCCGTCTGCTTTTCCAAAGCAGACGGCAAAGAGCTGGCAGATGGCAAAGTCCCTGATTCCAGTAGTGTTGATTAATTATCCACGGGGTGATCAATGCCCTATGCAAATTTTAGTTGTTATTAAGCAAATGGTAAAACCAATGTTGGGCCTTGCCAGATGAGTTTTATCCCAAAACGAAAGTCAAGGGGGTCCCCATAACAACCCCGAGCATGTTAGGAGCGCAAAATATGGAACATAACACCGGTTCACAAGTAACTAGGGCGGAAAAAGTGGAACAAAACACCAAGCAAAAGGCCGAGCCTTCCACCTTTTACCAAGTATATATGTGCATTGAATTAGATAGCAATAATATTGTGATATATCAAAAAAAACATCCATGTTGGCACATGGAAACATTGCACCTGCAACTAGCAACGCTATAAGAAGGCTGAGCAAGCGGTAACATAGCCAAACAATGGTTTGCTGGGATGTGGATGGGTAAGAGGCTTTTCATGGCATTTTGGGGGGCTTGACACACAAGTGGTAGGTAGCGAGACAACGATAGAAACGAGACATCTAGCATGGCAATGATAGTAATGGTATCCAGGGAAATGATCATCTTGCCTGAGATCCTGCTTGAAAGAAGATCGAGTCCATGAAGAAGACGAACCAACGTAGTCGAATGAATCCTCACACTCCGAACGCTTTCGGAACTCTATCGAGAAGAAGCAATCCGAAAACAACAATCAACACATGAACAACACCACAACATATGCATTACACGATGCGCAAACAACATGCTGCATGTCCGGTTTAATTATGCAAGGCATGGCAATCACAACAAACAAATATACTACACATTAAGTGAAGCTCAATATGCAACGAGTTGCATATTGACGAAACTCCATATTTGAATTATTTAGTTCACTCCCGTTTAGGTACACAACAATGTTAACTGTTGTTAAACATGGCAACAGATGAAGCATAATGAAAGTACACTATCTAGGCATCTTAAATGAGGCCGGAGACAACTTATAGTGTTTCCGAAACGACCCCATATGCATATTATGAGTTTGGTCCAGATCTGAAGTACCCATATTTTATGTTTATTAAATAGCAAAATGAAGAGGACCATGTGATTCTACACGTCATTATAGTCGATTTACAAATATGGAACATCTCAAACGGAGCTACGGTCTAAAAGATATGACCATCACAAGATAATATGCCATGAATGCAAAATGCATGAAAATAACAACCACAAGCACTTCAAAACATGAATGCAGCAAGATATTATGATAGTACATAAGATTCTAAGCAAGATTCATATATGGCATGCCCAAAACGGAGCTACGGTTCAACCACAACAACCAACACAAGTTTTAGATGAAATCTGTCCAAAACAGCAAGATAGCGTTTTGCACACATGAAAACAACAAGCTACAAAATTCTAAAATGCACAAACTAAGCATGGGGCAGTAGCATATAACACACACTTCATTTCATCTTCACATATCATACTCAAAAGAGTCATGGATCACATGGTAGGAAGCTCACAACATGGCAATAAAATATAGAAGATTATGACTTAGTGAAAATAATAGTTTTTAACAGGGTAGATTTTCACGAAGGCATATTGGTAGCAATAAAACTATATGCTACAGGGCATATTATGGCATGAGAATTCACAGCATGGTAGAGGACATGATGGACTACAATTCATTCCATGGTGGCAAGGTCTAATTATGCATAGAATCATGGCTAGCATCAACACAACATGGCATTTTGAAGAAAACGGATTCTCAGACTTAGTGAAAATTAGAGTAGACATGTGCAGCAGTTTTTAACAGATTGACATGTTGTACAATGAATATAACTATGATACAAATCCTATACATGGCATCAAAAGACACAACCTGGTAGACAACAACATGCTTAACAAAAGACTCCTTGGGAGCAACCACAAAAGACTCCTAGAACACTACAAATCACGTGGAAACATGGCAACAAAATAACAGTTTCAGACTTGGTGAAAATTTAACTCTCCCAAAACTGCAGTATTAGCTAGGCATGTTGACATGGCAATAACAGTAGCATAGCAACCCTCTCTAAGCATGGTAAGGACACTAACAGCAAGAAGACATGTCACACTACAAAATACTCCATTGGCACATGTTCAAAGGATGCATAATTTGCTTAATATGAACCTCGAAAAATGGAACTTATCGTTAACAGATTACAGTTTTCAGATTACGACGAAGTGCACTTTTGCACCAATGATTACAGCACCTAGATGAGTTCTAATATGCATGCAACTGATTCCATGATGTAGAGCACAATGAGTAGAACATTTTTCATATATATATCATTCTTGTAGGATGCTCGGTTAAAGAGATACAAGTCACACAAAATGCAATGATGCTGTTAAAAACCTGCAGTTTTCTTTAGGGACTTAGCCGTTTTTAGCACTGTTCGTCGAATAAGCTACTCAGTGAACGGTTCGCGGCATAGTCAAACTGCGCATGTTCGCCAAATACGCTAAACAGATAATGGGGGCAGGGTAGGCATTGGTGCTTACAGCGGGCTGAGGCGAACTGGGCCTTGCGGACCCGGGCCGGCGGGTCGACCGGTGGCCCACGGGGCGCTGAGCCGCGAGGCCCGCGCGGGAGGAGGTCGCCCCTGACCACCGGACGAAGCCGAGGCACAGAGCACGACGACGGCGGCAGCTGTCGCCGGCAAGGGGAGGCCGGGGCACTGGGCAGCCGGATCCGGCCGAGAGGGTCGCAGATCCGGGCGGCGGGCCACCAGGGCGACCGGCGGAGGACGAGCGTCGGCGGAGGCACGTGAGGAAAGCAACAGCGAGCAGCTCCATGGCACGGCAGCCGGCGGCGCTCGCGACAGCGGCGGTCGGCGACGCTTGGCGAGGGGAGGCCGAGGCGGCGGCTGGCGGCGGACGGCGCCACGGCGACGGCTACGGGCAGGCGGCGCCACGACGGCGGCCGGCGGCGGATGGCTCGGACGGCCGACCCTATGGGCAGGCGGACGCGCGGAGCTGCGGGCGCTGGAAGCGTCCGGCAGCGGCGGACCGGATCTGGGCCTGGCGGGCCCGCGTGGGAGGAGGGAGCTGGTGGCGGCTATGGATTGGGGGAAGGCTGGCAGCGGCGCGATTTTCGATGCGAGGCTAGGGCTAGCCATTTTAGGCAGGGTAGGGGGTGTTTAAATAGGAAAGGAGGCTATGTTTAGGGATTTTTGCCCGAATTCGGACCGTAGGATCGCGATCTGACGACTCCGGCGATGGCTAGGGGCTAGGCTGGGTTAGGGTGGGTTGATGGGCTCTGTAGAGGAGTTTGGGCTGAGAAGAGAGGAAGAATTGTGGCCCGTGACAAGTTATAGAAACACCGAAAATGCCCGATAATAAACCGATGATGGTGCCTCTACGGTCGATCGTTCGAGTATCAAACGAACTCGGAATGCGACGAAATTTGGCAGGCGGTCTAACTACAATATAACAAGACCGCGGGCCAACTTTCGGCCCAATCCGAGAAAGTTTTACACGCACTTTAAAAGCAATAATTTACTTTACCGCGGGCGCGTGCGTGTGTGGTTGGTCTCAAAACGGTCAACGACATGAACGGAGAGAACCGGCAAATACGAACGGATGCAAGTTTTCGAAAACGAGTGACGATGCTATGCAGATGATGCGATGATGAATGCGACAACCAAGCGAATCACATGACGACAATGGAATAGAAGGGGAATCTTCTCGGGCGTCGGTCTCGGGCTGTTACAATTTGTTCCTGCCTTGACTTGTACTCCAAGATGATCATATACTCCTATATATATGCCCACGAGGCTCAAGCAATACAAAAACTATTTCACCAATCCCTCTCTCCCTTCTAACATTATGCATTTTTTCAAATGCGTGAATTTTTTTATTTTTTTGAAACTTTTCACAAATATGTGAATCCTTTTTCAACTTTGTGATTTTTCTTAAAAAAATCATGAACTTTTTCAAATCCACGATTTTTTCCTAGTTTTCTGCTAACTTTCTAGTGATGTTTTTCCGAATTTCATGAACTTTTTTAATCCGTGAACCTTTTTTATTTTTGCAACTGTTTTAGTGAACTATTTTTCAAAATCCACAAAAAAAATCAAATCCTTAATTTTTACTTCAACACCAATAATCTCTTTTCATATCCACGAACTTTTTCTTTGTAAAATCACTGAATTTTTTTGTCAAATCTCTGAACTATTTCGAATTCGCATATTTTTTCAAAATCATGACCTTTTTGTGAAATTCATGAACTTTTTTTTCTTTTGTAAATTTTTTGAATTCATGAACTTTTTCTATATTTTTGCAACCTTTTGCATTTCTTATTTTCTGGAAGAGCCAACGATCAACCATGACCACTCAACTGCGAACCGACCAAACATGAACCTGTAGGGTGTGTTTGGTTTGGGAACCAAGTGGAATGGAATGTCATGGTTCCATTCCGTTCCTGTGTTTGGTTGAGATATTTGATGGAATGGAATGGTTACGTTTCAGTGTTTGGTTTGAGGGATAGAATGGAATGAATTCAAAACATAATATTGAAATTTACCGTAGCATTTATGTCGAATTGTACTTCGACATCAAATATGGTACACAATCAAGGAAATTTTGCTCAAAGTTTTTTGACTATTTACATTAGATTGGATTTCAATCAAGAAAAATTGCTCACAGATGACCACGAGATAGTAGCACGTCATAGCTCATATATGAAGCACATCAACGCTCTTGTTGCTCATAGATGGATCCCCTATCCATACGGACCGGAAGCAGTGCTTGTCCCTGTTGTCGCCGGCGGCGGGCAGCGGTCGCCGTCGCCTCATCGGATCAGGTCACCGCCGTCTCTGGCACATCAAGTCACCGCCGTCTCCTACCAGATCAGGCCGCCGCTGCCCTGCTGTTGTTCCGCCGGCCTGATCGCCGCCGCCTTGCTTTGTTCCGCTGGTCTGGTCGCCGCCACCCTATTGTGGATCCGTTGGCCTGGTCGCTGCTGCTCATCCGCCGGACTTGAAGAGACGAGCGTGGAGGAGCGACGGGAGACGAGAGGGCTTGGGGAGACGGAGAGTGCGTTGGGTGGGAGATGGAGCAGGCGAGAGGTCGTTCCGCGTCGTTCCACCAGATTGGAGAAACGAGCGCATTCTGGATATTGGCGGAATATTCTCTTTCGGAGAGTGGGTTCCAGACCGTTCCCAATCCAAACGCGAGAACGGGAACCAGGGGCGGGTCTCACCTATGCCATTCCCTTCGATGACTGAAACCAAACAGACCCGTAGTATCGTCGCGTCGTGAGCAAGCTGGCTTGCCTCGTTGTTGGGCCGACCCATGGAGCATGCCGCGTAAGTGCTTGATCCTCTATCTCACACTCTGACGGTGCACTAAGAGTCCAGTTGAATGGACGCCGCTGTCAAGGCTATAGTCGAGTGGGCTTCACGATATCAACCCACCCGAGTGGATTCCTAGAATGGGCTTGCCCGTCCCAGACCTTCCAGGTCAAATCCACGCCATGGGTCTACTAGCTATCTCACCGTGGCATTTCCTAAACGGCGCTTCACGCTCCCATTTCAAGTATTTGTGCAACCGGGCACACACACACCCACCTCCGCACTCTGGGCCGGCCCATTTTGCTTTTTATCCTCTGTAAACTGAAAAAAGAGTGGGCGCGAATTGGATTCGAACATGGGATCTCTCAGTTAGTGAGAAGAGCAGTAACCACTACGCCACTCAATCCAACCACCAGGAGAAGCAAATACAAGGGGTACACTAATATGATGCAGTCAAAACAGCCAAAAACACACCTGTGACCCAAATTAATTCACAGGTTTTTTTAAATCGCTTTGTTCCTTCTAACTTCTTTTTTTCCTGTTATTCCTTTTTTCTTTTTCCTGATTCCTTTTTCCTTTTCATAGAATTTGGTGAAGCTTTTTATTTTTTTCGGTGAGCTTTTTTAAAATTCGTGAATTTTTTATCAAACTCGATGAACTTTTTTTTCAAATTGATGATTTTTGTTTCATTTTTTGATATTTTTCAATGATTTTTTTCTAAGTAGATGAATGTTTTTAAAAATCCGATGAACATTTTTCAAATTCGATGAACGTTTTCTAAATTTGATGATTTTTATCAAAATTGATGAATTGTTTTTCCAATTGATGATTTTTTTCAAATTCGTTTGACTTTTTCAAATCTGAACTTGTGTTTCAAAATTGATGTTTTTTTTAATTTGTGAAATATTTTCAAAATCCATGAACATTTTGAATTCCCGATTTTTTGTGATATTTTTTAGATTTTTCATTTGTTTTCTTCAAAAGTCAACAATTGGCAGGTCAATGCTTGGCCGGTCAACGGTTAACCGGTCAATCGTGACCAGTGACTAGCGAACCCAGCGAGCAATAACGAACGAGCGACGTGCCGAACATGACGAGCATCTGCGTTGTGCTGGCCCAAATTCGCGGTTGTGTGAGCGCCACTCCCGCGAATGGGCGCCTGAAGCGTCGTATAGGAGAACCCTCTCACCGTCATATAGTACAAGAATGCACCAATTCACTTTGAATTGAAAGAACCAGGCCCTTAATTTTGTGTGCAACATACATGTACACGTGTTTGTCCATTCATATTTGGGCGATTCTTTCATCCCTGCATGTTTCCCTTCTAAACATTAGATTTATGATGCGCCCCCAAAAAAATCCATGCTCTTACGACCAACTTAGTTACTGCTTCCTCTTCAAAGTTTCCTTGAAAAGAGGCCCTCCCATGGGTTTTGTTAAACATAATGTTGATACTTATTTTGACCATGATTTGCTTAGAGGTATGATGGGGGTCTTAAGAGATGACAAAGAAAGATTTATCGCTGGGAAAATGGCAAGATAGACTGATGCATGGATGTCCCGACCACTGAGCTTTGGCCCTCAATTTGGTCTATCGATTGCGCAAAGGACAGATTGCAATCGTCTTATTATCAATTCGGAGAACCTAGAGGTTATTGATACCATGAAGGACAGAGGCTAGTCGGCGGGCGCGGCGACGTCAATTTTTTTATGATTGTTTCATTTTGCTTGCGATTCCCTATTTCTAGGTTTGAGCATTGTAATAGAGAAGAAAATAAAATTGCTCAACTAGATTTTCTTTGACTTATGATTGGTTTGAGGTGTCATTAAATGAAATTGTACTAATCCTCATAAACGGTGTGATGGTAATTTCAAATGAATAAAGCTTATGATTTTCTTCAAAAAGGTCCCTTTTGAATAGATATTTTTTGCGGAAAGGAACACGTCTATTATGAAAGTTCATTGGAACTACAAAACATGTCAAACATAATAAAAATTATATTGAGATTCTAATACCATCGAACGACTATTACTACCATCAGAACGAGCTGCCGACGCGCCACTGTTGCCGCTCCCCTATAGGGGCCGTCTTAACAACCAGGAAGTCTTCATGCACATGCTCGCCACATGACAAGAAATCCTAACCTCGCACTCAAGGAGACAACAAAAATCTACGCCGGAGCTACATTAACTATGTCCAAACAGACGAACTCGAGCCGTATCGAAGCCCTAAAGACAAACTCAAAGAAGAAGCACCGCCAACCGTCTGAGCGGCGCTCTAGTGGGGACTAAAAAACCGTAACCTAAACTACTAACTGGAGCGGTAGCACCAGGATTCTCCTCCCCGCCACCGGAGACCGAAGCGACACACAGAGGGAAGACAAACCCATGGGCTCATCGATGAAGTCTGAATGAAATAGTTTTCCCTAACCGTTTAGGGTTAGGGGAGGAAATGAGAGAATGTGTCCCCTTTCGAACAGATTTAGAGTACAGAAATCTCTTAGGGCAATTCCAATGCGGTTCAGTAAAACACCTCAAAATGCCCGGACAATATGGTCCGGATATTTTTGTCCATCCCAAATCGTGCAACAAATCTATCCAGACACATCCGAAAGCTCACAATCTGTCGCAAACTTGTGGGACATTTGAGGGCTGTAAACACGCCAACTCAATCTTGGACCATACCACAAACCCATTTTTTGTGCTTCTCCCTTCCCTCTCAACTTCTTATTGGAAAAAAGACGGATATAATTGGATGATTGGCTTCCTTACCGCTCCGCGGATATTCGATGTTCGATGTTGTCAATTCGGTGAACCACGTTGGAGTTGCCCTTAATTCCTGGAAGGATGCCGAACCTATCTACATTTTTAATTGGCAATTAACCCCATCAACTTGTTTATGGCACAGACTGGTCATTGCCAACAACAACACTGTCGTAGGAGGAAACTGGTAGTTCGCCTTTTTTTTCTTATTTTAAAGGGTTGGCTTTCTCGCAGGACACACAGACAAAGGGCGATTGACTCTGATGCCCCGTAAAGGGCAATGAGAACGTGGCTCTTACGGCCCCCTTCTCTGAGGATGAGGTGTGGGCAGCCATCAAGGGGATGAACCCTACCTCCGCTCCTGGCCCGGATGGCCTCCCCGTGAAGTTCTTCCAGACCTTCTGGGATGTGATTAAGCCGGAGGTGATGGCCCTATTCGAGGAGTTCTATGTGGGCGCCATCGACCTCTCCCGCCTCAATTATGGGCTCATCACCCTCATCCCCAAGGTGGTGGGGGCCTCCGACATCCGCCAGTTCCGACCTATCACGGTGATCAACGTGATCTTCCGTATTCTGGCGAAGGGGTACGCCAATAGGGTGACCCTTCTTGCTGACCGTATCACCCATCCTAATCAATCATCCTTCATCCATGGCCGATATATTTTGGATGGCGTCCTGGTCTTCCATGAGGTCCTGCACGAGGTGCGCACTAGGCGACAGCGTGCGGTCTTCTTGAAGATCGACTTTCACAAGGCCTACGACACCGTCTCCTGGGCCTTCTTGCGGGAAGTTCTTCTCCGCAAAGGCTTTGATGACCGGTGGGTCACCCGGGTTATGCAGATGGTCTCATCTGGTCGGACCGCAGTTAACATCAACGGGGAGGCTGGCCCCTACTTCCCCACGCTCTGTGGGGTTAGGCAGGTGAGGGAGTCCGGGATATAATCAATAACCCGGGTTTAATAGCATCGTTTAATACCCCGTGGCCTCCAAAGTACCCCTGAATGATATAATCAATAACAGGGACGCCACCGGCCGCATAGCCAAATGGGCAATTGAACTCCTTCCTTTCGAAATCGCCTACAAGCCACGACGAGCTATTAAATCTCATGTCCTGGCAGATTTCCTCGCTGAATGGACGGAGGCCGAGCTCCCCAGGGAATATAGGACATACTCCCATTGGACGATGTACTTCGACGGATCCAAAACACTGGCCGGACTGGGGACTGGAGTTATTCTCACATCCCTCACAGGCGACAACGTCCGATATGTGTTACAAATCATGTATGCCGATTCCAACAACGCGGCCAAGTACGAAGCACTCTTGCATGGTCATCAAATGGCAGCTTCAATGGGTATACAATGACTGGAGGTGCGGGGAGACTCCAACTTGGCCATCTCTCAAATCAACGGCGAATTCGATGCAAAAAACCCGAAGATGGCGGCATATAGAAACGCCGTCCTTAAAATATCCGCACGGTTCGAGGGGCTGGAATTCCATCATGTCGCTAGAGACAATAACCAGGCCGCTGATATATTGGCCCGTATAGGGGCCAAATGCGACCCCGTCCCAAAAAACACCTTCCTTGAACGGCTCTTCAAGCCATCGGTGGTTTGGCAGGACGACGATAAGGGCGTCGGACCGATCAGCGCGGAAGAGGTTGTTCACCCTATAAACGAACCAGACGATCAAATCATCGGCGGCTCCGTAATGGACGAAACGCCTTCGGCTCATGAGGTCATGGCAGTGATTGCACCATGGACCGAGCCCTTCCTCGCTTACCTTCTTTGCAAAGAGCTCCCCGATGACCAGACAGAGGCAAGACGCATAGTTCGGCGATCCAAGTCCTATAAAGTCCACGAGGGTGAGTTATACAAGAAAAGCACCACCGGCGTACTCCAGCGATGCATATCGGAGGAAGAAGGAAAACAGCTTCTGGCCGAAATCCACGCAGGAATGGGCGGCCACCACGCTGCGGCAAGGGCCCTAGTAAGCAAGGCCTTTCGGGCTAGTTTCTTCTGGCCCACCGCTCGAGCGGACGCCCAGTCCCTTGTCCAATATTTCGTGGGATGCCAACTTTTTGCAAATCAAAGTCACATGCCCCCAACGGCTCTTCGGACTATTCCGATTACCTGGCCTTTTGCGGTCTGGGGGTTGGACATGGTCGGACCACTTAAAGGGGGGTCCAAGAAGAATAAATATCTACTGGTCATGGTGGACAAGTTCACCAAATGGATCGAAGCAAAACCTGTTAAGTCAGCCAAGTCCGGACCAGTAATCGACTTCATATCTGGCATGGTACACCGTTACGGCGTCCCGCACAGTATAATAACGGACAATGGATCCAACTTCACCGCCCAGGAAGTAAAGGACTGGTGCGCAAAAATGGGCATTAAGCTCGATTATGCATCGGTGTATCACCCACAGACCAATGGACAGGTCGAACGGGCCAACGGCCTCATTATGAGTGGTATTAAGCCACGTTTGGTCCGGTCTCTTCATGAGTCCGACTATCATTGGGTGGAGGAGCTTCATTCCGTTCTGTGGGGCCTGCGCACCACCCCGAATCGATCAACGGGATACACACCGTTCTTCATGATCTATGGGGCAGAAGCAGTCCTTCCTTGTGATATTATTCACGATGCACTTAGGGTGCGCATGTACGAAGAAAAGGAGGCCGAGCTAGATCGGCAAGATGACTTGGACGCCCTAGAAGGAGAGCGCGACATAGCTCGGGCTCACTCTGCTTTTTATCAACAGCAGGCCCGGCGTTACCAGAGTAGGGAGGTCAGGGCGAAAGCATATAATGTGGGGGAACTCATCTTACGGCTCCCCGAGAAGCAGAACCATAAGCTCAATCCCAAATGGGAGGGGCCCTTCATAATCGCCGAAGTACTCGCAGGAGGGGCTTATCGTCTTCGAAGCTCGGCAGATAACCGCCTCGAACCAAACCCATGGAACGCAGCTCGTCTTCGGCGTTTTTACGGCTAGACCGGTGTCGTCATTCTTTTTACTCTCCTTTTTCTTTTTTCTCTTTTTCTTTTCATTTTCCTTCCTTTCCACGTTGATTTTTGGCAGGTTCGGACCTTTTCTCTCCCCAAGTCTATGTTCGGCTAAACCGAGCTAGTGTTTCATATTCAGCATACAGCGTCAAATGTTAAATCCGAATAAAACACCGGGGGGCTTCTTCCCGAAGCCGATGAGTTTACCTTTTAAGCATATATTGAAATTTATTATGCATCCATGTTTCCTTTGTCGATTGTAAAGCCATTATATGCATCAATTCGAACTAAGATTTTTGCCAAGCTGGGTTGCCTCGCTCCTGTGTTTACCCTCTACGTTCCCGATTGTTCGGCTAGAGAGTAAAGGGAGCACCTCTGCAATTGCTACGGCCGGGTCATCCCGATACGTACCTCAGACGGGTGAAGCCAAAAGCTAGCTATCTTCAGCAGACAATTGATCGGCTACGACGGAAGCAACAAATAAAATTATGGTTATTATTACCATTGCGCGGTTTTCTCAAACAGGCCATTAGTCGCACACTAGGAGTATGCGGCCTTATTATCTATGATTTACGTAGCAACCTAAAGGAAGGCACCGATAGAGGTACTATTTTCTTTGGAAGATGTTTCTTACGCTAAGCGGTAATATAACATGTCTCCATGTGTACCTTCTGTCTGTTCGTACCAAATGGCCGGATTGCCTGGTTCCTCGAAAGAATTCCCTCTTATCAAGGGATATTTTATACGGAACACTCCCAAGCTCTTAGCGCGGGGGGGGGGGGGGTCGAAGCCGATGGCCGGTTAAGACAAAGTTTGCAACACAGATGGAGTAACTATTTGATTTAAGGTACATAGATACATAGAATCACACATCTGGTTGCTGGTCAAGATTGTCTATTAAGGCATCCAAGGCGCATCTTCCTGCGAGAGACGAGCAGCAGGCATCACTTGGTCATACACCAAATGAAGCAGCACTTCTTGCTCATCAGGTCCTACTGGCCCAACCCGAGCCATATGCTTGGGGTTAAGACCGGTATAACGGGTCTTGATCATTGCCCATGCTTCTCGTGCTCCCTCCCGGCAAGCCGATGTCTTCCATAGCTCGAACCGACTCCGGTCTTCTTTGAACCGATCTGTTAATTCGGTCATCCTTTCCGGAGGCTTCTCGGCAGGCCATAGCGCTTTTATCATGCCCCTCATAGCCTTCCGAGCCCGCTCATGCACGGCAGACAGTTCCCTCAGGAGGTTCCCCCGGAAGGAGCCGATCTCTTCTTCAGGCCGCCCGGTTAGGAGACCTATACATGAGACAAGGCATGTCCATTACACCTTATGAAGGGGAAATACCTCTCGATGTTATAATCACACTTACCGAACATGCCCCTGTGTAGTTTCTGGTTCTCTCCTTGGGCATGGGCCAATTGAGTCTTTAAACTCTCAATATCTTCGGCCTGCTGTTTGTTTTCCGCCTGGAGGCGTTTCCTCTCTTCCAGGTTCCGCTGCAGCGACAGGCAGCCGGCCTCATACTGGGATTCGGCGTACCTCTGAGATTCTCGGGCTGCATTTAAATCCTTTTTCAATTACCCTATTGATTCAGCTGCTAAAAAGTACCATCGCGTCAGCATGGGATTATACGCTAAGATCAGCAGAATAGATATACTCACCATGCGCCTCCCGGGTAAACTTCTTCACTTGTTCAAGCTCGGCCTTCACGGTTTCCACCTGTGTTCGGCTCGCTTCCAATTCATTGGCCAATTGCTCATTCTGCTACCTTAACGCCTGCAGCATCCACGAAATCAATTTGCGGATCCTTAATCCGGTCGTCCCGACCAATTCAAGGCTCAGGGGCTACTGGGTTTACGCTTATGTCCGGATTTTTAATCACTCACCTTCAGGCTGGACGATATCAGTTTCATAGCTTCCCCAAGCCCGGCTCGAGCAGCTCCAAGGTATGCGTCCGCCGAGCATAGAGCGTTGAACTCTTGTTTCATCGCGCTCTCTGCTTCGGATTTAGTGACTGATACCTTGTCCCCAGAGTCTTCAGGGGCCGGATCGACCACAGGGGCCTCCGCGGAGGGTTCGGCGTGAGCAGAAGATCTTGATTCATGCGTGTTGCCGGGCGTCCCGGCAATGTCTTCGGCAGAAGATGGTTGTACTCGCTTCCTGAGTATTCCGACATAAGATCTTCTGTAAAGACCCTACCGATCATAACAACAATGGATGAAGCGACCAAACAAAGTACCTTTTGGTTGGACGAGTGTTCGGCGCCGTCTCCACGACCGGCTCACATGAAGGACTCCTGTTGGTGCCTGGCCTGGGCATTGCTGCTGTGGCCGACGTTCGTCGCGAGGACCGACGGCGCTTGGGAGTGGGAGCCGGTATATTTGGGTCGACGGAGGACGTCTGCCTTTTACGGGAAGAATTTTTCTTCTTGCCCGCAGTGGAGGAAGGGAGTGATCAGGGGTGATCAGCTATGATAGCCACCTTGGATCGATCAAAGCTCTCTTGGTAAAAGACCCTGTCTTCATACTCCAGTGACAGCTTCGGATCGTCATGGAATCCTAGATCATCACCACGAGAGTAGTTCTCTGGTTGGGGGGCCAGACAGTTGATTGTCTCGACAAAGCTCCGCCATTCATGTTTGGGCAAATTAAAAACGTTAGTCAAAAAGGGCGAATAAACACCCGAACTCAGAGTCGAAGGGCTTACCCATTCGATGGGGTTGTAACTCGAGTAGCCCTCCTTGACCAGCAACCGAACAAAGTCTTCTTTTTCTACTTTGTATAGGTCGGCAAGTGCGGCTGCCAAGGCCGCCTGATTGGCCGGGCCCAGCCATCGGGAGCGAGTGGTGTCACTCGTGCCATTGTAACGCCACAAAGGATGTATCCTTTGTTGAAGAGGTTGAACGCATCGGGTGATGGCGGCGGCCATCACATCAATCATGGTCAGCTTGTGATGAGCCAGTACCCTTACGTGGGCGGCCAAGCGTTGAACTTCAGCACTGTCCCCTTGGGACGAACTCTTTGGTCGCCAATTATACCTTTTCTTCGGAAGGGCGTCGGAGTATTCGGGCAAGCCCCTCCGAGCTGGGTCGAATAGGGGAACGTCCTCGATGTAAAACCATTCCGAAGATCATTCTTCGGATTCCTTCTTCGGTGTCCCCGCCGGGTATCCTGTTCCCGCTATGCGACATACTTCGGCTCCTCCGACTTCCCGAATTGTCTCACCTCGAGTTCAGGGGACGAGGCAGAAGTACTTCCTCCATAATTCGAAGTGTGCCTCGCAGCCCAGGAACATTTCGCAAAGGGCGACAAAACCCAAAATGTGGAGAATGGATCCGGGGGTAAGATGATGGAGCTGGATCCCATAAAACTCTAGTAACCCTCCTCAGGAAAGGATGAATTGGGCACCCTAGGCCTCGTAAGAGGAAAGGCACGAAGCATACCCGCTCACCCTTGTTAGGATTGGGGAAGTTCTCCGCGAAGGCTTCGCTGTCAAGGGAAGTCAAGCCGGCACGGGTAGCCGCCAGATCTGAGGAAGGAAGATACCCTTGGGTCTCGAGGTCACGCAGCCGAAGGAGGGATACAGAGTAACTTGTCCAATCCCCGGGACGGGAGCCGTAAGGGCGCGAGGAAGAGTTGGGGGCGCTCGCCGTGTTTTTGCGGTGATCTCTCGCTTGAAGTTTTTTCTAACGGGGAAGAAGAGGAAGCTGTGACCCAGACCGCGATTTAACTTGTTTAAATAAGTGGTGCCTCCCTTGCAGGAGGGGCAGTCTTGTAAAAAGCTGTCGGGCCGCTCGTCTCCCCTTGGCGCATAAGGATCGAGAAGCGCCGAAGGTTACTGCACTGGGTCCCGCAAGTTCTCAGCGATCGAGGATTCTCCGATGACGGGATGGTTGCCGAGTAAGAAGAGGTAGAGGGACTCGCCTCGGAAGCCGAAGACTTCGACACGCAAGATTGTCCGGATACATTCCGGCGTTGGAGGCTAGTCCGGGGGCTACTGAGGGAGTCCGAGATTGAGGGGTCCTCGGACTGCTGACCTATTTCTCATAGGTCGGGCTAATGGGCCGCTCGCTGAGGATGAGATTGATCGAAGGCCTCGTCGCTGTGGAGAAGACCTCAGGAGCCGTGGCGTGTCGGTCAAGTTGAAGATAGTAGATTAGGCATGTTTTTCCCTCCGGTGGGCAACCGACCATGTGTAACCCTAATGACCCCTGGTGTCTATATAATCCAGAGGGTTTTAGATCATACGACACAGAAACTCGTCTAGGGTTTTAGTTAATCGATCTCAAGGTAGATCAACTCTGTAACCTTCATACCATCAATATAATCAAGCAGGACGTAGGGTTTTACCTCCATAAGAGGGCCCGAACCTGGGTAAACATCGTCTCCTTCGTCTCCTTGTTACCATTGATCCTAGACTCACAGCTCGGGACCCCCTACCCGAGATCCGCCGGTTTTGACACCGACGGCAGGGAGACCCCTTCTCTCCCTTCTTGTTCAACATGGTGGTCGACGCCCTTGCCACCATCCTAGATAAGGCTAAGGTGGCGGGTCATATTCGTGGGGTGGTCCCCCATTTAGTGGGAGGGGGAGGGGTCTCCCTCCTACAATATGCCGATGACACCATCATTATGGTGGAAGGCTCTCCCGAGGACATAGCCAATCTTAAGTTCCTCCTCCTGTGCTTTCAGCAGATGTCTGGGCTTAAAATCAACTTCGACAAGAGTGAAGTTATGATCCTTGGATACTCTCCGGAGGAGTCCCAGCTCATTGCTGACCGCCTCAATTGCCAGCTTGGGTCCTTCCCCACGTCTTACCTGGGGGTTCCCATTAGTGATTCGCGCCTCTCCGTCGCGGAGTTGCGACCCACGGTGACTAAGCTTCAGCACCGGATCGAGCCCTGGCAGGGCAGATGGCTGTCCAAGGCAGCCAGGACCATGCTCATCAACTCCTCCCTGTCCAGCCTCCTCCTGTTCCTGATGAGCTTCTATGGTCTCCACGAGACCCTGCACCACGAGATTGCCAAATACCAGTCTAGATTTTACTGGGCTGGCGAGGGCGATAAGCAGAAATACCATATGGTCAGCTGGCCTGATATATGCAAGCCTCGTGACCTGATATATAAGCAGAAATACCAAATGCATGAACATCGCGCTGCTGACCAGATGGCTGTGGAGGATCGCCAATGGCGACGGTGGGCTTTGGCTTGACATCATTAGGAACAAATACCTTCGGGGTCAGCCGCTGGCCTTTTGCCAACGCTCCGGAGGATCCCAGTTCTGGCAGTCCGTCATCCAGTTGCTCCCAGTCCTGCGCATTGGCTCTTCCATCTCGATTGGGTCTGGTTCTGCTATGTTATTCTGGTACGATAGATGGGCGGGTGACGCACCCTTTGCTGCCCGCTTCCTGGACCTCTTCTCCATTGCGGTGGAGCCTAGAGTTTCCGTCGAGGTCGCCCTTTCGGATCTAGGGCGCCTCGCGTTCCGCTGCCCCTTCGGCCCCCTAGATGTTGCTGCCTGGGAGGACATGCTCGAGTGCATCGCCCTACACCCCCCCGACGTTGACAGTGCTTCGGACCGCATATCTTGGCGCCTGGAGCCCTCGGGCCGCTTCTCCACTAAGTCTTTATACCAGGCCATCGCCCCGTCGATGGCCCCAGATGCTCTCACGACGGTCTGGGCCATTAAACTGCCACTCAAGATCAGGATATTCTTGTGGTAGTGGATTAGAGGCCGGGTACCTTCTGGGGTGGAGGTGCTCAAACGTAATGGTCCTGGGGATGGGATGTGCCCCCTATGCGGCACGGTGGAGAACTCGAACCACATCTTCTTTGCGTGTGTCACGGCCCAATTCCTTTGGAGTTGCTTTCGCGAAGCCGTTGGCAGTCATTGGTGCCATACCAACGTCCCCGACCTCTTCGCGGAGATCCAGTCCGTCCCCCCGTCGGCCCGCCACATTAGGTGGCTGACCATTGGGGTGCTAGTGTGGACTCTCTGGACGGTCCGCAATAAGCTTGTGATTCAGCGTGTTCCCCTTTGACGTTCCACTGACGCTGTCTTTAAAATGTGTGGTTTCCTGCAGCTCTGGCGACCGCTTAGCCGCCCCTCCGATCGAGACGCCATCAACACCATCATTGCCGACCTCCGCTCGATGGCGCTTCGTCTGGCACCCCCGCTTCCGCCGCCTCCTCCCGAGCCTGATTAGCCTGTTATGGTTGCCCCACCCGGTGCTGGGTCTAGGCGTGTGTGTTTTTAGGGCTTGTTGAGCTGTGCCCTCAGCAGAACCCTTTATGGTTGTCTTGTGGTACTTCTTTGTGTGTGTGTGTGGGTTGAACCTATGTTGGATATTGTGCTCTGGCGGTTTGCTTTATATATAAAGCGGGGCGAAAGCCTTTTTCGGTAAGCAAAGTTAATCTGATAGAAAAAATAGTGTTGTTATCCCCAACAATAGACCTAAGCCCTGGCAATTAGTTTAGCTCACTACTCCCTTAGCTTGGCTTAGTTTATTTAATTGCTCGAAATAGGCTTTCGCCCCGCTTTATAGATAAAGCATATGTCCATACAACCAAGTCTCAACCATAGTCATAAAAGGAAACTGTTGGGGCCACAGCACAAACACGCCCAAACGAAAGAAGAAGAAACATAAAAAGGCCGCCAGGGCAAGCTACGAAGCAGACGAACGGTCGGAGAGCCGACGCGCGGAAGACAGCAGAGCGTCCAGGTAGAGCTGAAGCCGGTCACGATCTCTCGGCCTAGCGAGCGGATGCCAGTGCTGCAAGAAGGCAAGAAATTTGAAGAACGAGTCAGAAGCATGCCGCGAGAACACCCGCTCAATCACCATATTATTGCGAGTAGTCCAAAGAGTCCACATCATAGCCGCGAAGATAAGCCAGAACAGTCGGCGCTTACGGCCAACCTGAGTGGCCCTTACCTGCAGAAACTCTGCAAGGTCATGGGCCTCCCACTCCGGTACCAGAGCCTCACGAACAAAGCACCAAAGTGCCTGTGCTGCTACACACGAGAACAAAATGTGCGTTCCCGTTTCCGGGACGAGGCAAAGGGGGCAAAGGCCATTGCCCGGACCATGGCGTTTCAGCACCTCGGTCCCCGAAGGTAAACGATCTCTGAGAAGCTGCCACATGAAAATCTTGATCTTCAGGGGCATCGGCGCCTTCCACAATGGGGATAACCACTGAAGAACCGGCAGCCGGCATAGCGCCTGATAAGCGGAACTTACGGAGAATTCTCCCGAAGGAGAAAGACTCCAAGAAACAATGTCAGGATCCTGGGACAGAGGAAGAGGGACTACTTCCCTCAAGTCTGTCCATTCCTGCACCTCAGCTGGTCCGAATGAGCAGCGGAACGCAATGTTCCATCCCTCATCCAAAGCAGCCGCAGAAACAAGAACAGCTGGGTCGTCACAAATCGCAAAGAGCCTCGGAAACCGCATGCGGAGAGGCTCCCCATCAAGCCAGGGGTCCAACCAAAACTGGGTCCCAGACCCATTACCAACCGAGAACCGCAAACCCAGCCTAATCTCATCCTTGATGGCCTGGACAGATTTCCAAAATTGGGACCCAGCCGAGTGCGAGCAAGCCAAGAGGGGCTGGCCCTGCAGGTACTTGGACTCAATCAGCTGTAGCCACAAACCTCCATCTCCCCGCAAGATCCGCCAAACCCAACGAAGCATGAGCGCCACGTTCATACGGCGAGACGCAGGGATGCCCAACCCACCTCGGTCCTTTGGCAAGCAGATGTCAGCCCATTTCACCATATGGTACTTAGGCCGACCATCCCCTGCCTGCT
Organism: Elymus sibiricus; assembly: GCA_039707655.1. Lineage (NCBI taxonomy): Eukaryota > Viridiplantae > Streptophyta > Magnoliopsida > Poales > Poaceae > Elymus > Elymus sibiricus. The sequence continues at coordinate 296,034,343 of CM077675.1, read as the reverse complement.
AGAAGAACCTAGCCAGCTCCTTGTCAAAGGAACTATGCACACCCTCGGGCAAGATGTACATCCCCATCATATACATGGGGAGGCTGGCAAGGTTAGAGCTAATGAGGACAGTTTTGCTTCCTTTAGATGTGAACCTACCGCACCAGGGCTCCGCACGGGACGCTACTCTTCCCACAAGCGGATCATACCCACTCACCAAAATCCTGGACTCAGCCAGGGGCATCCCCAAGTAAGATATGGGGAATGAAGCCAACCTACAATTGAGGTTATCCGCAATCCTGTGCTGCTCAGCCTCCGAGTAGCCAAGGACCACAACCTCGCTCTTATCAAAGTTAATCTTAAGTCCAGACATTTCCTCAAAGCAGAGCAAAAGGAACTTAAGATTAACAATGTCCGAGTCCGAACCTTCCAACAACATTTGGCACCAAATGTGGAGAATGGCATTGCAACGACCGAACTCCATGGAGCTCGTTGTGTAAAAAAATCAAAATATATTTAGATGTTTCAAAAAATGTCAAACTTTTTTCTACAAACACATATGCATATCCTTGAAGTATGTATAAAATTTCATTATCTAATTTTATTATTTGCATGCTACACAAAAAAGACAAATATCTAGCCCAAATACAACAAAGGAAAAACCCATTTTAACATGTGTATTTGTATTTTTATTGTACATCACATATAAATATATATGTTCATGAAATTTTGTACATGTACACTGCAAATATATGTCTACCCATATACTTTTTTTCAGATTTTTTTGAGATGTGAAAAAGGTATTTCCGCTGAAAAAAAAGTAACGAGCTCAGTGGAGCTCGGCCTCTGCAGGCACTTTTCGCCGAATGTGCTACTACCTCAGTCTATTATGAGTCACTTTCACATTTTGGTTCATATTTTAACCATTATTTTAATCAAAACTAAGTTATACAAAGCAACAAATAATATCATTAAAAATTACATTTAAATACAAATACAACAAATTTTTTATGACATGCATTAATATTTTGTTAGTCAAATATATGGTCAAGTTTAACCCAAAATACAATCAGACTAATAAACCCAATCGGTACCATACTGTAGTACTCCTTTCTCGGGCCGGTTTTATCTGATTTGCTTTACTGATTTTTTTAAGGATTGCTTTACTGAAGTTAATGCGAGGCAACTAGGTGCTAAAAGGTCTTCGTCCGCTAAGGCTTGTCGTAACGGGAGTATCATAGCTAGTATCATGTATTCTAACTAGACAGTTTTGATGAGGTGATATAGAATTAAATGAAGAAAGAGATGATTGAATATCACATCATAATACCGTATCATAACAAATGATGTACTAGTAAGATAGATGAACTCTCTGTGTATTCATCATCGCTCGTTACAAGTGTTTATATACACGAGGAGAAGCAGCCTACTGTTACAACAGAATCGGAGATCATGCCATGCGTGGCGACGTGGGCGGAGGCGACGTGCGCGGAGGCGTGGGCGCCGTAGGACTCGGGCTGCCTCGTTGTACACATGGGTGCGGGTGCATGTCACGTTTCCAATACACCCCCCCCCCCCCCGCAGCCGAAGCGAGGTGCTCACCGACGTTGAGGCTGGAGCGAAAGTCAACGAACACGCTCGTAGGCAGCCCCTTGGTGAAGATGTCGGCGAACTGTGATGTGGTCAGGACGTGCAGTACACGCACCTCACCGAGAGAGACGCGCTCTCGCACGAAGTGTAGATCGATCTCGATGTGCTTCGTCCGCTGATGCTGAACGGGGTTGCTCGACATGTACATGGCGCTGATGTTGTCGCAGTAGATGACGGTGGCCCGCGACGGAGGGCGGCGGAGCTCGGCGAGGAGCTCATGAAGCCAAGATGCCTCGGCAACGGCGTTGGCGATGCCCCTATACTCGGCCTCCGCGCTGGACCGAGAGACGGTGGTCTGGCGCTTCGAGGACCAGCTGACGAGGTTGGAGCCGAGATACACCGCAAAGCCGGACGTCGACTTGAGGGTGTCCAGGCACCCCGCCTAGTCCGCATCTAAGTAGGTTGTCAGGTCGGCGGAGGCGGAGCAGAAGAAGTGCAAGCCGAGGTGGGTTGTCCCACGAACATACCGAAGAATCCTCTTGACCATCTGATAATGGGCGTCCCGAGGATCATGCATGAAGAGACAACACTGTTGCATGGCATATGAGAGATCTGGACGGGTGAGCGTGAGGTATTGGAGGGCACCGGCGAGACTGCGGTACAGAGATGGATCGTGGAAAGCAGGTCCGTCGGTCGCAGAGAGTTTGGAGGTGGTGTCGACGGGGGTGGAGACAAGCTTGCAGTTAAGCATGCCGGCGCGGTCCAAGATCTCGAGTGCATACTGCTCCTGGGAGAGGTGAAGGCCGGTGGAGGTGTGGTGGACATTTATGCCGAGAAAGTGATGGAGAGAACCCATGTCGGTCATAGAGAACTCGCGGTGCAGGGACGCAATGATGGACTGGAGAAAGGTGGGTGTACTGGCGGTGAGGATAATGTCATCGACGTAGAGGAGTAGGTAAGCCGTGTCAATGCCGCGATGAAGTGAAAATAGGGAGGAGTCCGCCTTGGAAGCCTGGAAGCCGAGGGTGAAGAGGTACGAGGTGAACCTCGCAAACCACGCCCGCGGGGCTTGCTTGAGCCCGTAGAGCGACCGGTTGAGACGACACACGTCTCGGGGTCGTGCCGGGTCGACGAAGCCGGCAGGCTGCATGTTGTACACCGTCTCGGCGAGATGCCCATGAAGGAAGGCATTCTTGACGTCGAGTTGATGGATGGGCCATGAGCTGCTGGTGGCGAGGCTGAGGACGACGCGAACGGTGGCGGGCTTGATGACGGGACTGAATGTCTCGCCGTAGTCCACCCCGGCCTGTTGTGTGAAGCCGCGAAGCACCCAACGCGCCTTGTACCGCGCCAAGGTACCGTCCGTGTTGAATTTGTGCCGGAATATCCATTTGCCGCTGACCACGTTAGCACCTGCAGGACGAGAGACCAACAACCAAGTGTCATTCCGCAACAACGCATTATATTCATCAAGCATAGCAGCGGCCCAGTTCGGATCCTTAAGTGCAACGCGGTATGAGGAGGGAATGGGGCTGACCGACGCGGATACAGAAAGGCTAACAGGTTGTTTGGGAAGGAAGAAACCAGACTTAGACCACGTGTGCATGGGGTGCAAGTTCTCGGGTGGCTGTACCCGGACAGCGCGTGGGGGCAGAGGCGGCTAAGCTGGCGCGATGGGAGGGGTGGGCACGGAATCCTGGGCGGGACCGGGCGAGCGATCTACGACGGGACTGGTTGGATCGTGGGAGGATCGAGGCTGGGTGGGGACTGGGGCGGGAGTAGCGACAGGCGCGGGATCGGGCGAGGCGCGTGGGGTGGGGAGGCCAGGTGGCGTGCCGTGGGTGGAGTGGGGAGGAGTTGGGGCAGGGCCGGGCGTGCCGTGCGGGATGGTTGGCCCAGAGGGCGTGGGGGAGGCATGGGCGTGGCGGAGACCAGGTGGGGCGCGGCACGGGAATCGGCAGCGAGGAGGCCTGGTCGTACGAGGTAGGGCCGGGAGGCGCCAGAGGGGCAACAGGATCCGGTGTGGTGGGTGATACATCCATTTTGCATCATGCTTTTATATTGATATTTATTGCATTATGGGCTGTTATTACACATTGTAGTACAATACTTATGCCTTTTCTCTCTTATTTTACAAGGTTTGCATGAAGAGGGAGAATGCCGGCAGCTAGAATTCTGGACTGGAAAAGGAGCAAATATGAGAGACCTATTCTGCACAACTTCAAAAGTTCTGAAAAGTTACGGAGAATTATTTTGGAATATATAAAACATATTGGGCGAAAGAAATACCAGAGGGGACCCACCAGGAGGTCACAAGCCTGGGGGGCGCGCCCCTGTGGCTTGTGGGCCCCCTGGCAGGCCTCCGGTGCCCATCTTCTGCTATATGGAGGGTTTTGACCTGGAAAAAAATCATAAGAGAGCTTTCGGAATGAAGCGCCGCCGTCTCGAGGTGGAACCTGGGCAGAAGCAATCTAGGGCTCCGGCGGAGCTGTTCTGCCAGCAAAACTTCCCTCCCGGAGGGGGAAATCGAAGTCATCGTCATCACCAACGATCCTCTCATCGAGAGGGGGTCAATCTCCATCAACATCTTCACCAGCACCATCTCCTCTCCAAACCCTAGTTCATCTCTTGTATCCGATCTTTGTCTCAAAACCTCAGATTGGTACCTGTGGGTTGCTAGTAGTGTTGATTACTCCTTGTAGTTGATGCTAGTTGGTTTACTTGGTGGAAGATCATATGTTCAGATCCTTAATGATAATTAATACTCCTCTGATTATGAACATGAATATGCTTTGTGAGTAGTTACATTTGTTCCTGAGGACATGGGATAAGTCTTGTTATAAGTAATCATGTGAATTTGGTATTCGTTCGATATTTTGATGAGATGTATGTTGTCTCTCCTCTAGTGGTGTTATGTGAACGTCGACTACATGACACTTCACCATTATTTGGGCCTAGGGGAAGGCATTGGGAAGTAATAAGTAGATGATGGGTTGCTAGAGTGATAGAAGCTTAAACCTAGTTCATGCGTTGCTTCGTAATGGGCTGATTTGGATCCATATGTTTCATGCTATGGTTAGATTTATCTTAATTCCTTTTTCGTAGTTGCGGATGCTTGCGAGAGAGGTTAATCATAAGTGGGAGGTTTGTCCAAGTAAGGGCAGCACCCAAGCACCGGTCCACCCACATATCAAATTATCAAAGTAACGAACGCGAATCATATGAGCATGATGAAAACTAGCTTGACAGAAATTCCCATGTGTCCTCGGGAGCGCTTTGCTTTATATAAGAGTTTGTTCAGGCTTGTCCTTTGCTAGAAAAAGGATTGGGCCACCTTGCTGCACCTTTTCTACACTTGTTACTTGCTATCCGTTACGAATTATCTTATCACAAAACTATCTGTTACCGATAATTTCAGTGCTTGCAGAGAATACCTTACTGAAAACTGCTTGTCATTTCCTTCTGCTCCTCGTTGGGTTCGACACTCTTACTTATCGAAAGGACTACGATAGATCCCCTATACTTGTGGGTCATCAAGACTCTTTTCTGGCGCCGTTGCCGGGGAGTGAAGCGCCTTTGGTGAGTGGAATTTGGTAAGGAAAATTTTATATAGTGTGCTGAAATTTACTGTCACTTGTTACTATGGAAAATAATCCTTTGAGGGGCTTGTTCGGGGTATCTTCACCTCTACCGGAAGCACAAAGAGTTGCTCCTCAACCTACTGAACCTACTGAAAATATTTATTATGAAATTCCTTCGGGTATGATAGAGAAACTGCTAGCTAATCCTTATGCAGGAGATGGAACACTACATCCTGATTTGCACCTGATCTATGTGGATGAAGTTTGTGGATTATTTAAGCTTGCAGGTTTTCCCGAGGATGATGTCAAGAAGAAGGTCTTTCCTTTATCTTTGAAGGAGAAGGCATTGACATGGTATAGGCTATGTGATGATATTGGATCATGGAACTACAACCGACTGAAATTGGAGTTTCATCAGAAGTTTTATCCTATGCATCTGGTTCATCGTGATCGGAATTATATTTATAATTTTTGGCCTCGTGAAGGAGAAAGTATCGCTCAAGCTTGGGGAGGCTTAAGTCAATGTTATATTCATGCCCCAATCATGAGCTCTCAAGAGAAATTATTATTCAGAATTTTTATGCTCGGCTTTCTCGTAATGATCAATCCATGCTCGATACTTCTTGTACTGGTTCCTTTATGAAGAAGGATATTGAATTCAAATGGGGTTTATTGGAAAGAATTAAACGCAGCTCTGAAGATTGGGAACTCGACGAAGGTAAAGAGTCAGGTATAAACCTTAAGTTTGATTGTGTTAAATCCTTTATAGACACCGATGCTTTTCGTGAATTTAGCACTAAATATGGACTTGACTCTGAGATAGTAGCTTCTTCCTGTGAATCATTTGTTGCTCATGTTGATCTACCTAAGGAGAAGTGGTTTAAATATCATCCTCCCATTGAAGTGAAAGTAGTTGAACCTATTAAAGTTGAAGAAGAAACTATTATTTATAATGTTGATCCTGTTATTCCTGCTACTTATATCGAGAAACCACCTTTCCCTATTAGAATAAAGGAACATGCTAAAGCTTCAACTGTGGTTCGTAAGAGCTATGTTAGAACACCTACACCCCCTGAACAAATTAAAGTTGAACCTAGTATTGCTATGGTTAAAGATCTCTTGGTTGATAATATTGATGGGCATGTTATTCATTTCTGTGATGAAGCTGCTAGAATTGCTAGACCTGATACTAAAGATAAACATAGACCCATTGTTGGCATGCTTGTTGTTTCTATTAAAATAGGAGATCATTGTTATCATGGCTTATGTGATGTGGGTGCTAGTGTGAGTGCAATTCCCTTTACCTTATATCAAGAAATTATGAATGATATTGCACCAGCTGAATTAGAAGAAATTGATGTTACCATTAAGCTTCCTAATAGAGATACTATAGCGCCAATTGGGATTGTTAGAGATGTTGAAGTCTTGTGTGGGAAAATAAAATATCCTACTGATTTTCTTGTTCTTGGTTCCCCACAAGATGATTTTTGTCCATTATATTTGGTAGACCCTTCTTGAATACTGTTAATGCTAAGATAGATTGTGAGAAAGAAACTGTTACTGTAAGTTTTGGGGATGTGTCTCATGAGTTCAATTTCTCTAAATTTCGTAGACAACCCCATGATAAATAATTGCCTAGTAAGGACGAAATTATTGATCTTGCCTCTATTGATGTGCCTCCTACTGATCCCTTAGAACAATATTTGCTAGACCATGAAAACGATATGCATATGAATGAAAGGAATGAAATAGATGAGATTTTCTTTGATCAGCACCCTATTTTGAAACACAACCTGCCTGTTGAAATACTTGGGGATCCCCCTCCTCCCAAGGGTGATCCCATGTTTGAGCTTAAACAATTACCGGATACTCTGAAATACGCTTATCTTGATGAAAATAAAATATATCCTGTTATTATTAGTGCTAACCTTTCAAAGCATGAAGAAAAGAGGTTATTGAAAACTCTGAGGAAGCACCGTGCTGCTATTGGATATACTCTTGATGATCTTAAGGGCATTAGTCCCACTCTATGTCAGCATAAAATTAATATGGAGCCTGATGCTAAACCAGTTGTTGATCACCAACGACGGTTAAATCCTAAAATGAAAGAAGTGGTAAGAAATGAAATATTAAAGCTTCTGGAGGCAGGTATAATTTATCCTATTGCTGATAGTAGATGGGTTAGTCCCATTCATTGTGTCCCTAAGAAGGGAGGTATTACCGTTGTTCCTAATGATAAAAATGAATTGATCCCGCAAAGAATTGTTACAGGATATAGAATGGTAATTGATTTTAGGAAATTAAATAAAGCTACTAGGAAAGATCATTACCCTCTACCTTTTATAGATCAAATGCAAGAAAGACTATCCAAACACACACACTTTTGCTTTCTAGATGGTTATTCTGGTTTCTCTCAAATACCCGTGTCAAAAGAGGACCAAGAGAAGACCACTTTTACTTGTCCTTTCGGTACCTTTGCTTATAGACGTATGCATTTTGGTTTATGCAATGCACCTGCTACCTTTCAAAGATGTATGACTGCTATATTCTCTGACTTTTGTGAAAAGATTGTTGAGGTTTTCATGGATGATTTCTCCGTTTACGGAACTTCTTTTGATGATTGCTTGAGCAACCTTGATCGAGTTTTGCAGAGATGTGAAGAAACTAATCTTGTCTTGAATTGGGAGAAGTGCCACTTTATGGTTAATGAAGGTATTGTCTTGGGACACAAAATCTCCGAAAGAGGTATTGAAGTTGATAAAGCTAAAGTTGATGCTATTGAAAAAATGCTGTGTCCTACGGATATCAGAGGTATAAGAAGTTTCCTTGGTCATGCTGGTTTCTATAGGAGATTTATTAAAGACTTCTCTAAAATTTCTCGGCCTCTCACTAATCTCTTGCAAAAAGATATTCCTTTTGTTTTTGATGATGATTGTGTAGAAGCATTTGAAATCCTTAAGAAAGCCTTGATCACTGCACCTGTTGTTCAACCACTTGATTGGAACCTACCCTTTGAAATTATGTGTGATGCTAGTGATTATGCCGTTGGTGCTGTTCTAGGATAAAGAGTTGATAAGAAATTAAACGTTATCCATTATGCTAGTAAAACTCTAGACAGTGCTCAAAGAAACTATGCTACCACTGAAAAGGAATTTTTAGCAGTTGTGTTTGCTTGTGATAAGTTCAGACCTTATATTGTTGATTCCAAAGTAACTGTTCACACTGATCATGCTGCTATTAAATATCTTATGGAAAAGAAAGATGCTAAACCTAGACTTATTAGATGGGTTCTTCTGCTACAAGAATTTGATTTGCATATTATTGATAGAAAGGGTGCTGAGAACCCCGTAGAAGATAACTTGTCTAGGTTAGAAAATGATCTTGATGACCCACTACCTATTGATGATAGCTTTCCTGATGAACAATTAGCTGTCATAAATGCTTCACGTAATGCTCCATGGTATGCTGATTATGCTAATTACACTGTTGCTAAATGTATACCACCTAGTTTCACATACCAACAAAAGAAAAAGTTTTTCTATGATTTAAGACATTACTTTTGGGATGATCCACACCTTTATAAAGAAGGAGTAGATGGTGTTATTAGACATTGTGTACCTGAGCATGAACAGGAACAGATCCTACACAAGTGTTCCTCCGAGGCCTACGGAGGACACCACGCTGGAGATAGAACTGCACACAAGGTATTATAATCTGGTTTTTTTGGCCTACTCTCTTCAAGGATGCTCGTAAGTTTGTCTTGTCTTGTGATGAATGCCAAAGAATTGGTAATATTAGTAGACGTCAGGAAATGCCTATGAATTACTCTCTTGTTATTGAACCATTTGATGTTTGGGGTTTTGATTATATGGGCCCTTTTCCAAAGTCTAACGGGTATACTCATATCCTAGTTGCTATTGATTATGTTACTAAGTGGGTAGAAGCTATTCCAACTAGTAGTGCTGATCATAACACTTCTATTAAAATGCTTAAAGAAGTTATTTTCCCTAGATTTGGAGTCCCTAGATATTTAATGACTGATGGTGGTTCACACTTTATTCATGGTGCTTTCCGTAAATTGCTTGCTAAGTATGATGTTAATCATAGAATTGTATCTCCTTATCATCCTCAGTCTAGTGGTCAAGTAGAATTAAGCAATAGAGAAATTAAATTGATCTTGCAAAAGACTGTTAATAGATCTAGAAAAAATTGGTCTAAGAAACTTGATGATGCATTATGGGCTTACAGAACTGCTTACAAAAACCCTATGGGTATGTCTCCGTATAAAATGGTTTATGGTAAAGCATGTCACTTACCTCTAGAACTAGAACATAAAGCTTATTGGGCAATCAAAGAGCTCAACTATGATTTCAAACTTGCAGGTGAGAAGAGGTTGTTTGACATTAGCTCACTTGATGAATGGAGAACCCAGGCCTATGAGAATGCCAAGTTGTTTAAAGAAAAGGTTAAGAGATGGCATGATAAGAGGATACAAAAGCGTGAATTCAATGTAGGTGACCATGCATTGCTATACAATTCTCGTTTAAGATTTTTTGCAGGAAAACTTCTCTCTAAATGGGAAGGGCCTTACATTATCGAGGAAGTATATCGTTCCGGTGCCATCAAGATCAACAACGCCGAAGGCACAAATCCGAAGGTGGTAAACGGGCAAAAAATCAAACATTATATCTCAGGTACTCTCATAAATGTTGAAACCAATATTATCAATACCATAACTCCGGAGGAGTACATTAGGGAGACCTACCAGAACGTTTCAGACTCCGAAAAGGAATAGGTATGTGGTACGGTAAGTAAACCGACTCCAAAACTTTTTCAAAAGCATTTTTTCTCCGTTTTGGAATATTTAAAAAATTAGGAAAGTTTAAATTAGTCTGAAAAGTGCACGAGGAGACGACAAGCCAGGGGGGCGCGCCCTACCCCCCTGGGCGCGCCCATGTGGCTTGTGGCCACCCCGTGCACCCTCCGTACTCCGTTTTCTTGTGGTACACTCCTTTAGGTCGGTAAAAAATCATTATATAATCTCCCGAAGGTTTTGACCTTCGTATCACAACATTATCTCCTGTTTTTGTTTCGAGTTGTTTTCCGGACAGATTTAGATCGCCATGACGTCCCCAAGTGCTTCGAAGGACAAGTTCTTCGGGAAGGTCATCAACCCCTACCTTGCAGAGGTGCTGCGACACCCCCAAACCATTGAGATGCGTGAGGGGGTGCTGCACATCCGTGATGTTGAGGGGTCAAAGAAGACCGAAATCGTGGAAACAAGGCTCGAAGCAATGGAGCAGCAAGTCTTCAAGTGCCAAAGGATGGTGGAACGCGGACTCAATGCCAATCACATGATGATTGCGGAGTTTACCCATAAACACAAGCTGGATGCCAAGGATATCGGGGAGCACATCTTCAAGCTTTACGAGAAAATCGAGCATCTCCAAGCCTAGATCTATGACCTGCAAAACCAAAACTGTGAGTATGAATACAGATTTAAGAGAATGAGTTTGGCTGCAGATTTGAGGATCCCGGAGACTCGTTCATCTTTTTACGATGGTGAGCCTATGCCTTGGAAGACGGAGGACAAGCTCCCAACCTCATCAACAACTCCAACATCACCACCTCCGAAGAAAGACAACTAAACACATGGGTATGGGCACTCCCCTTGGCTTGTGCCAAGCTTGGGGGAGGTGCCCCGGTATCATATCACCTTCACATCTTTTACTTTATTCGTTTTTCTCAGTTCGATCCTTTTGGTTATATCTTAATCTAGTAGAATAAAGTTTTTTGTGTGATCTATTTTTGAGTTTTGCTTTATGTTCCCCCTATGTAAGCGAGTCCGAGAGTTATATAATAAAAAGTAGTTTTGAGTTGAGGGCTTTGCTTGCTTGCTATGATCTTGAGAAAAAGAAATAAAAGAAGTATAGAATAAAAGTAAAGAGTATATATGATGATCTTATGGGGAGTGATGACTTCACATATAAGAAGTATGTCGATTGAAATTTGTTGTGAGTTGACAAACATAGCGATTGGTCATTGTTGTAATTAAAAGGAAGTAATAAAGAAAGAGAGGTTCACATATAAATATATTATCTTGGACATCTTTTATGATTGTGAGCACTCATTAAAATATTATATGCTAAGAAGTTGATGTTGGACAAGGAAGACAACATAATGAGTTATGTTTGCTTATTTCCGAATAGAAGTTATATTGCCATGGATCCTCTAACATGTGACGCTTGCTTCCACCTCATACTAGCCAAAACTTCCGCACCAAGTAGAGATACTACTTGTGCATCCAAACACCCTTAAACTAGTTTTGCCATGAGAGTCCACCATACCTACCTATGGATTGAGTAAGATCCTTCAAGTAAGTTGTCATCGGTGCAAGCAATAAAATTTTTGCTCCCTAAATATGTATGATCTATTAGTGTGAGGAAAATAAACTTTGTACGAACTTGTGATATGGAAGAAATAAAAGTGACAGACTGCATAATAAAGTTCTTTATCACAAGCGGCAATATAAAGTGACGTTCTTTTGCATTAAGAGATTGCGCATCCAACTATAAAAGCGCATGACAACCTCTGCTTCCCTCTGCGAAGGGCTTATTTGTTACTTTTACTTTCTAGTACTTACCTTTATGCAAGAGTCATGGTGATCTTCACCACTTCCTATATTTTGCCTTTCTCTCTTGGGAAGCATCATGTGTTGGGGAATGATCTAGACACATATATCCACTCGGATGTGGGTGATCATGAGTTATTTCTGTTGACATTACCCTTGAGGTAAATAGTTGGGAGGCAAAACTATAAGCCCCTATCTTTCTCTGTGTCCAATTAAAGATTTGACCTCATAAGTACCGCGTGAGTGTTAGCAATTATGAAAGACTAAAATATGATTGAGTATGTGGATTTGCTTTATAAGTTCTTATATTGACTCTTTCCGATGTTATGATAAATTGCAATTGCTTCAATGACTGAGATCATTGTTTGTTGGTTCTCAATAGAGTTCTGGATTCATACTTTACCTTGTGAATGAATTGTTACTCTAGTATAAGAAATTATATATCAATAAGTATTGCTGTTCTAAAGATGATCATGATGCTCTCATGTCCGTATTTTATTTTATCGACACCTCTATCTCTAAACATGTGGACATATTTATCGATCTCGGCTTTCGCTTGAGGACAAGCGAGGTCTAAGCTTGGGGGAGTTGATACGTTCATTTTGCATCATGCTTTTATATTGATATTTATTGCATTATGGGCTGTTATTACACACTGTGGTACAATACTTATGCCTTTTCTCTCTTATTTTACAAGGTTTACATGAAGAGGGAGAATGCCCGCAGCTGGAATTCTGGACTGGAAAAGGAGAAAATATGAGAGACCTATTCTGCACAACTCCAAAAGTCCTGAAAAGTTACGAAGAATTATTTTGGAATATATAAAAAATATTGGGCGAAAGAAATACCAGAGGGGACCCACCAGGAGGTCACAAGCCTGGGGGGCGCGCCCTACCCCCCAGGGCGCGCCCCTGTGGCTTGTGGGCCCCCTGGCAGGCCTCTGGTGCCCATCTTCTGCTATATGGAGGGTTTTGACCTGGAAAAAATCATAAGAGGGATTTCGGGACGAAGCGCCGCCGTCTCGAGGCGGAACCTGGGCAGAAGCAATCTAGGGCTCCGGCGGAGCTATTCTGCCGGGGAAACTTCCCTCCCGGAGGGGGAAATCGAAGCCATCGTCATCACCAACGATCCTCTCATCGAGAGGGGGTCAATCTCCATCAACATATTCACCAGCACCATCTCCTCTCCAAACCCTAGTTCATCTCTTGTATCCGATCTTTGTCTCAAAACCTCAGATTGGTACCTGTGGGTTGCTAGTAGTGTTGATTACTCCTTGTAGTTGATGCTAGTTGGTTTACTTGGTGGAAGATCATATGTTCAGATCCTTAATGATAATTAATACTCCTCTGATTATGAACATGAATATGCTTTGTGAGTAGTTACGTTTGTTCCTGAGGACATGGGATAAGTCTTGTTATAAGTAATCATGTGAATTTGGTATTCGTTCGATATTTTGATGAGATGTATGTTGTCTCTCCTCTAGTGGTGTTATGTGAACGTCGACTACATGAAACTTCACCATTATTTGGGCCTAGGGGAAGGCATTGGGAAGTAATAAGTAGATGATGGGTTGCTAGAGTGATAGAAGCTTAAACCCTAGTTCATGCGTTGCTTCGTAAGGGGCTGATTTGGATCCATATGTTTCATGCTATGGTTAGATTTATCTTAATTCCTTTTTCGTAGTTGCGGATGCTTGCGAGAGAGGTTAATCATAAGTGGGAGGTTTGTCCAAGTAAGGGCAGCACCCAAGCACCGGTCCACCCACATATCAAATTATCAAAGTAACGAACGCGAATCATATGAGCATGATGAAAACTAGCTTGACAGAAATTCCCATGTGTCCTCGGGAGCGCTTTGCTTTATATAAGAGTTTGTCCAGGCTTGTCCTTTGCTAGAAAAAGGATTGGGCCACCTTGCTGCACCTTTTCTACACTTGTTACTTGCTATCCGTTACGAATTATCTTATCACAAAACTATCTGTTACCAATAATTTCAGTGCTTGCAGAGAATACCTTACTGAAAACTGCTTGTCATTTCCTTCTGCTCCTCGTTGGGTTCGACACTCTTACTTATCGAAAGGACTACGATAGATCCCCTATACTTGTGGGTCATCAATAGGAGTGGGAGCTGGTGTGGGTGGAGCTGCTGTGGCCTCTGGTGTGGCAAATGGGAATTCCGTTTCGTCAAATATGACATGACGGGATATGTAGACGCGCCGGGTGCGAAGGTCAAGGCAGCGGTACCCCTTGTGTTCAAGTGGCGAGCCGAGGTGGACGCAAGGAGTGGATCGAGGGGCGAGTTTGTGCGGCGCTAGGTGAGTAAGGTTTGGGAAACACAAGCATCCAAAGACACGTAAGTGATCGTATGTGGGATGATGGCCATGGAGAAGGAAGTATGGCGTGAGTTTGTTGACAGCGGAAGAGGGGCGCCGGTTGATGAGGTGGTTGGCGGTGTGGAGGGCTTCGACCCAATACTCAGGCGGCATGTGGGCATGTATGAGAAGTGTGCGGAGAACATCGTTTGTAGTGCGTAGGAGGCGCTCGGCCTTGCCGTTCTGAGGTGACATGTGAGGGCACGAGAGGCGAAAGGAGACGCTGAGGTGGGAGAAGTGCTCGCGTAAGGTGTGAGAGAGGAATTCTCTGCCGTTGTCGCACTGCACACATTTGAGAGTGAGGTTATATTGGGTGAGAACGTAAGAGAAGAAACGTTGGAGGGCGACTGTCGTGTCACTTTTGTGGCGTAGAGGAAAGGCCCAAGAGTAATGAGTGTAATCGTCAAGCACAATAAGGTAATATTGATAGCCAGAAAAACTACACACGGGAGAAGTCCACAAATCACAATGAATAAGCTGAAAGGGGGCGGTGGTACGAGAAGTGGAGTTCAAAAAAGGTAAACGTGGTTGCTTGCCAATTTTGCAAGATTCACATACAATAGAACCTTGAGAGTTATTACATGAATCAAGAAAGTTCTTAGCTAAAATGGAAAGGGAAACGCGGCTGGGGTGGCCAAGCCGTAAATGCCACAAGTCGCCATTGCTTGAGACGGAGAGCACCCGAGAGCCGCCATTATTCGAAAAGAATGGATATAAATCGCCGGAGCTACTGGATCTCATGAGAACCTTCCCCGTGGCCATGTCCTTCAGAGAGAAACCGAATGCGTCAAAAGACACAATACACCAATTATCACGTGTAAAACGGCGAACAGAAATAAGATTTTGGATGATGCCAGGGGAGATGAGTATGTCATGGAGATGAAATGGAGGGAGAGAAGTGGAGCCGCATGCAACTACAGGGAGCTCGGAACCATCGCCTACAGTTATGCTAGATGGATAATACGATGAAGGAGAGACAGTGGTGAGGGTACCTGACGAGCCTGCTACGTGCCAGGTGGCTCCGGTGTCCATGTACCATTCGGACCCGGAGGGAGGCTGCTGCATCTGCATGTTGACGAACTGGGACAGCAGGGCCTATTGGTCCCACTACGGCGAGGAGGAGGACGAGCCGACCATGGGGTAGGCCTGGTGCGGGGCGTCGGGACGAGGCCGCTGACACCCGCGGCGTTCAGCGGCGTCCAGGTGGAACGCCACTGCTGCGGGGTGGGCAGTGGTGCGCCAAAGGGCGTGAAGTAGCCCATCCAGGGCTGCTACGCCTGCTGGCCACGCCCCACGTTGGAGCTGGACGAGGCACCGGGGTGGCCGCGGCCACGTCCACGGCCACGGCCGCGCCCGCCGCGCTGCCGATCACCAGAAGGGCTCATCGAGGCCCCCCCAATGACGGGCGCCTTGCCCTTGTCGGACGAAGGAGGAGGCGCGCGGTCGCCGGCGCTGGACGAGGAGGCTCCGCCGTGCCCGATGGTGAGAGCCGTGGCACCCGTGGCGCGTTCGCGCTCCGTGACGGCGATCTCCTCGAGGAGCAGCCGTGACCGCGCCTGGAGGAAGGTGGGGAACGGCTGCTGCATCGGCAGGATGGTCGCCATGACGTGGAAGCGGCGGCTGAGCCCGCGGATGAGCTGGAGGGTGAGAGACCGATCCGAGACCGGTTCGCCCACGTCGGCGAGGGCGGAGGCGAGCTGCTGGAGGCGGCGGCAGTACTGGGCGATCGTCATATCGCCCTGCACCGTCGTGCGGAAGTCTGCGCCGATGTGGATGGCGCGGCCGGCGGCGTTGTCGCGGAAGAACACCTCAAGCTGCTGCCAGATATGAAAGGCTGTGGCCTCCGGCGTCTGGACGGTGTCGTAGAGCTCATCAGAGATCGTCTCGTACATCCACAGGACGATCGTGATGTCATCATTGCGCCAGGTGGCGTCCTCATGCAGCGGCTCAGCCTCTTCGAGCACGTGATCCTCCACACGGTACTTGCACAACACGTACCAGAGGAGGTTGGGCCACTTGGAGTAGTTCTCGGAGTCGAGCGAGAGCTTGAAGGGGATGTACGAAGCGATGTTAACATGATGCATCGATGGAAGAGGCGCGGGGGGAACCTGGGGTGGTCAGAGAGCAAGCACGTCGACATGCGGACGCACGGCTCGGAGGGGCGGCACCACAGGTGCAGCGGGAGGCCGGCCAAGGCGCGGGCGTTCGGCGACAGGGGCGCCGGGGCGGCGGGCGGCACCGGCTGAGCGGGAGCCGGAGCGGCCGGCGCGGGGTTGGGGGCGACTTCCGGCAGGATGAAGACGGCATCGGCGTCCCCGAACGAACGAGTGCGGCGGAGGGGGCGACGGATGCTCATGGCGGAAGAGGGGTAGGATCGAGAGAAGCTGATACCAAGTAAGATAGATGAACTCTCTTTATATTCATCATCGCTCGTTACAAGTGTTTATATACACGAGGAGAAGCAGCCTACTGTTACAACAGAATCGGAGATCATGCCATGCGTGGCGACGTGGGCGCAGGCGACGTGCGCGGAGGCATGGGCGCCGTAGGACTCGGGCTGCCTCGTTGTACACATGGGTGCGGGTGCATGTCACGTTTCCAACAGTACTGCTATGTGTCAAGTATGATACTAATATATGATAGTACTATTCATTAAGGATGTAGTATCATAGACTAGTATTATATGCATGATACTAACTTATGATACTACCCATTACAATTAGCCTAAGGCTGCTCATAGTGGGGAGTATCATGTACTAGTATCATACATATGATACTAATGTATGATACTATCTTCATAGTGCATAATATCATAGAGTAGTATCATGTAAGATCATATTTATTGTCATGCATGACATAAAGTAGCACAACATTTAACATGATATGGTATCTACCTATGTTACTCTAACCCTCTCTCTCTTCTTTAATTCTCTGCCACATTAACACATTTGCTATTCTCAAGTACATGATACCACCTAAGTTACCCCACTATGGCCAGCCTAAAGAAAGGGACACCTCAGAAACGAGGCTTGTAAAGAAACGGTTCAATTCTGTTTGAGAGAGGATTAGGGGGAAAACACACCACATTCATTTGCCTCACGGGTAGGGGATTATATGCAGTTTACAGCCCTACCTGGAGATCATGGGGGAGTTCCACGACCTGGGATCGTGCGCCACTACGACAAGGGGCAGGCAGCACGATCGTATCTCAACTACCGAGCGTATGTGTTACGTACATGTACAGGAGGGAGCACATTCGCTAATGAGTATATGTATAGTCTAACACCCCCCCGCAGTCGTGACGTCGTCACCGGCGACGCAAAGACTAGACCTGAACTCAGAGAAAACGTCCGAGGGCAAGCCTTTGGTCATGATGTCGGCGAGCTGCTATCGAGTGGGGATGTGCAGGACACAGAATTGGCACAACGCCACACGCTCGCGAACAAAGTGTATGTCGAGCTCCACGTGCTTTGTCCGGCGGTGGTGCACTGGGTTGGTGGAGAGGTAGACTGCGGACACGTTGTCGCAGAACACCAGCGTGGCCTTGTGCATCGAAGACAGGAGCTCACCGAGGAGTTGCCGGAGCCAGACGCACTCTGCGACGGCGTTGGCAATGTCGCGGTATTCGGCCTCCGCGCTAGAGCGGGACACCGTCGCCTGGCGCTTGGAGGACCAGGAGACGAGCGCGTCGCCGAGGTAGACGAGGAAGCCGGACGTGGAGCGGCGCGTGTCGGGGCAGCCAGCCTAGTCAGCATCGGTGAAGGCACGCACGTCGAGCATGGCCGAGGCACGGAGATGGAGACCGAGTGACGCCGTGCCGCGCACGTACCGCAACAAGCGCTTGACCAGAGTGAGATGGCACTCGCGGGGGTCATGCATGTGTAAGCATACCTGTTGGACGGCGTAGGCGAGCTCGGGGCGAGTGATGGTGAGATACCGCAGGCCACCGGCAATGCTCCTGTACGCAGACGGGTCATCAACACGAGGGCCATCGGCTGCGGGCAGCTTGGCCTTGGTGTCAATGGACGTCGGTGAGGGACGGCAGGTGTCCATGCCTGTGCGATCGAGAAGCTCCTCCGCGTACTGGTGTTGGCAGAGGAAGAACCCGGCCGCCGTGTGTGTCACGCGAATGCCGAGGAAGAAGTGAAGGTCGCCCAGGTCCTTCATCGCAAATTCACCAGTGAGCTGGGCTACAACACGCTCGAGGACAGCCGTAGAGGAGGCAGTGAGCACTATGTCATCCACGTAGAGGAGGAGGAATGCAGTGTCCTCGCCGCGACGGTAGACGAACAACGACGAGTCGGAGCGCGTGGCCACGAACCCCACAGTCAGGATGAAGTCGGCAAAGCAGAGGAACCAAGCACGTGGGGCCTGTTTCAACCCGTAGAGTGACTTGGAGAGACGACACACATGGTGCGGGCGCTTGGGGTCGACGAAGCCGGCGGGTTGAAGGCAGTAGACCTCCTCGGCGAGTGTGCCATGGAGGAAGGCGTTGGAGACGTCAAGGTGGTGCACCGGCCAGCCGCGAGATGCAGCGAGGGAGAGCACCGTATGGATCGTTGCTGCCGGCTTGACGACCAGTGAGAATGTCTCGCCGTAGTCGATGCCGGCGCGCTGTCGAAACCCGCGCACGACCCACCTGGCCTTGTAGCGCTCCAGCGTGCCGTCGGCGTTCATCTTGTGCTTGAAGAGCCACTTGCCGGTGATGAGGTTGGCACCAGGAGGCCGAGGCACCAGCTCCCACGTACGGTTGCGGACAAGAGCGTCGTGCTCAGCCTGCATGGCGGCGAACCAGTTAGGATCACACACTGCCGCGCGAACCGAGCTGGGCACCGGTGAGATCTCCGTCGTCGTGGTAGCAACGGCGTCGTAGTATTTCGGGTTAGGCCGAAAGATCCCACGCTGGGCGCGGGTGACCGCACGCGTTGGTGATGGCGACGTAGGCACGACAACGGGCGGACTGGAGACGTCCGCGCTCGACGAGGAGGTGCTTGACGAAGAGGTGCCCACAGTGGAGCCGTCGATGGTCGGGCCAGCGCCCATGATGGGAGTCGAGGACGGCGCGCTAGATGGAGAGCCGCTGAACCTGTCCGCCGATGATACGTCGGGCAAGCTTGAGCGCTGCATGGATGCGCCGGCCGTGTTCGAAGCAGCCGGCAACGCGCGAATGCGGGGAGGCGAGGGGGCGATCGGCACCTGCACAACAGTTGGAGGGGGACTGGCCGTAGGTGGAGGCGCAGACGCGGCGACCGGCGGTGAGGCGAACGGGAACACATCCTCGTGGAAGGTCACATGCCGGGAAGTGAACACGCGGCGTGAGATGGGGTCGAAGCACCGATAACCGCGGTGGTCAGGGGGGTACCCAAGGAAGACGCATGCGGTGGACCGGCGATCAAGTTTGTGGCACGAGGTCGAGGTGAGGTTGGGGAAGTAGAGACAACCAAAGACTCGAAGGAGGGAGTAGTCGGGTGGTGTTGGGGCGATGACCACGGCCGTGGTAGCAGGGACGGCAGCAGCAGCGACAGCAGTAGTAGGTGGTGCTGGGGCGGCGGCCACGGCTGTGGCAGCAGGGATGGCTGTAGTAGTGGCAGCTGGAGTAGGTGGAACAGTGGCGAGGGGGGCAGCAGGAGGGACTGCGTCGCCGTCGGCGTGCTCCAGTGTGGCGGAAGCGGGATCGGGAGTATCTGATACCATGTTTGAGAGAGGATTAGGAGGAAAACACACCACATTCATTTGCCTCACGGATTCGGGATTATATGCAGTTTACAGCCCTGCCTGGAGATCATGGGGGAGTTCCACGACCTGGGATCGTGCGCCACTACGACAGGGGGCAGGCAGCACGATCGTATCTCAACTACCGAGCGTATGTGCTACGTACATGTACAGGAGGAAGCACATTCGCTAATGAGTACATGTATAGTCTAACAAATTCGCACATTAGCAGTAATGACCCTCCAATTCCAAACCACCCCTGTGTGTATCGAACCTGTGGGCCGTGGATTATTCTCGAACGTCCAAGATTTTTCAGCTGAAGCGATGGCCGTGTGAATAAACCTACGCCAAAAAAACCTTTGTGTTTTTAGATACACTACTATATCTCTTTTTTTTTGCGGGACATACACTACTATATCTCGCTGTTAAAGAAAAGTAAAGTACAAGAACAAGACCAAGCTTTGAATGCACAATATTTTGCAGCGCATAGTCAAAGCTCGAACAAAGTGATGAAGAAGACCGGAATAGATTAAAGCAGAAGATACCCGGATTAGTCAAGTGTAGACGGATTGATCGGTCCCTAGAATCGCTGATGCGTTTGCACGAGTTGGCTTCTGATTAAAAACTTATTTCCACACACGGCTGACGAGGACGATGGGTAGTGTCGTGGTATTTTCACGGCAGATGTCCTCATAGGACTTAATCTCGAAGCCATCGCGTAAGTAGCAGATCGAAGGGGTCAAACGTGGAACACGGAAGGCAAGATTTACCCAGGTTCGGCCCCTCTCGAGGAGGTAACAGCCTACTCCTGCTAGATGTATTTGAAGATCTTGATTACAAGGATTTTGAGACTTGTCTAGCCCTAGCTCTCGAAAGATTTTCCCCCCCGGGGGCTCCCCTTTATATACAGGCGAGGCCCGGGGCTCACATAAGAGTCCGGGTCGGGATAATAATCCGAGCCCAACTCCCCTTACTTGTTTCCTAAGTTATACCTTAAGGCGGTTTGCACTTACCGCCTCTCTCGGCGGGTCTTGGGCCGGCCCCTCAATGGGCGGCTCTCCTTCTGGGCCTCCATAGAAGACACTACGGCCCACCTGGCCCTTCATGGTTTTACTCCTCGAGACCCGTCCCTGAACGGGCGGGTTTCACCCAAAGATATTTCCCTGACATTAGCCCTCAGGTTGGCTTGAACTGGTTCCAGACAACCTTGTCCCTTTCAAACTTAACCTTGATATTTTGGCGAGTCTTCAGCAGAACCTGCCTCTTCTGAATATTTCAACTGCCTTTCCTTCAGTCCTGCTCTTCTTGTGACGTCACCGAATCTCCAGAACGAATCTTTCCATGACATCACCAATATCTCAAATGAATTCATTAGGCGCGAAAATCGGGGCGTCGGATTACTGTAGATCCTTAAATCTCGCCCCGACCCTTCGGTGTCTCGCCCCCTTATAAACACCCTTTTCAGGTCCTTTTCCTCATTTCCTCCATCTTCTTCCTCCTGCCGCCCGAGCTTACGCCTCCTCGCGACACACCTTCGAGCTCGCCGGCCATCGGAAGGAGAAACAGTCCCGACGCACCGCCGTCACCTGTCTGCAACCGCGCCGCGCGGCCATCCGATCCAGGTATTCCCAGTTCTTCTCACCCTTCTTAGGGTTCTGCCATTGTAGGGCTCGAGCTCCGCCTCGGCCTCTCCGCGGCTACTGTCGCCGGCCGCACCTTGGTACTCTTACATCATGGAAATGGCGCCGTTGCTATCCCTCCAATGATCAGGAATTAAATCTTGCATCAAGATAGATCTGAGAAACCCCATCTGTAAAAACCTGTCGCGGCTTAACAAACAGTAGCAAGAACTGCTTTTTTCCTTATTTTATAGAGCTGTTTGATCCAAAAAATTTACCGCGTTGGCAGAAATCTGTTGTTACACACTTAGCGAAATTTTCACTTGTGCTGAACATCCTTCACTCGTGGCAGCTTAAGGAAAGTCGCCATCCTTGCTTTAATAATTTTTTATTTTCCGACTTATGAAAGCCGCTGACTTAATCCTTCTCCCCATTTACTAGGATGACAAAGAAAGCAATAGAATGCAACTGGGTCCGCTCCGCGGTTACCACTAAACATGTCACAAGACTCATAGACAACGGTCTCCTATCCAAAACAGAAAACTGCCGGGTCTCCAAGAAGGACTGTCCTCCCAAGCCGAAGGAGGGGGAAGTCATTATTTTTACCGATCACATTGAGAGAGGGTTTGATCCACCCGGCTCTAAATTTTTCCGAGACCTTTTACACTTCTATGGTCTGCATCCTCAAGACCTTGGCTCCAACTCTATTGTTAATATAAGCTCTTTCGTAGTAGTTTGTGAAGCTTATCTCCGGATAGAGCCAATGATCTTGTTATTCCGAAATTTATTCTATGTGAACAAGCAAACTGAAGTCGCCGGAGGCCGCCATCAAGAGCTTGGCGGCATATCCTTTCAGAGACGGCGGTTTACTTATTTTTCTAGTGCTGAGCTCTTGAGCCACCCAAAGGGCATGCCGAAGACTTGGTTTTACGTGAAGACCAAGGTGCCTGAAGGGCAACACCCATTGTCGGGCTTTAGACCTGACCGCCTGGATCATAAAAAAGAATATCCTCCCAGGCCCACAGAAACAGAACGGATCCAGCTTCAGCCTCTGATGGACAAGATAGCCGCTTTGATGGCCAATGGTCTTACAGGAGCTGACTTGATCCTTTGCTGGCTTTCCTGGAGGATCCAGCCATTGAGCCTTCGAGACCGGCTGATGTATGAATACTCCGGTTTAGAAGATCCTCAGAGGTATAATAATATGCCTGCTCCTGTGTCAGACGTGGTGAAACAGATGAGGATAATCGTCAACTTACCCGGTGACTATACTGGCAAGTTTTCTCTGAAGCCCTTCACTGAAGCCAATCCACCACCGGCTGTAAGCAAATCTCCTTTAGGCTTCTGTTTTATTGTTTACATCCTTGAGGCTTACCCCTTGCGACTTTCAGGATGATGATCCCTTTTGGGAAGCTCGGCCACAGGTGAAAGAAAAAGAACCCAAAGGCCAGAAGCCGGGCAAACAGGTCGGCTCTCGAGGAGGAAAGAAAAAGAAGGAGACCATCAACCCTTTGGACGCGGATCCTGCTGTCTTAGAATCCTCCAAAGATGAAACATCGGCAAGTTCATAATTTACACCCACCTTTTTCCTTTTCATTAGCGGCTTATGCTTAATAATTTTACCTTGACACCTTCCAGGGTGAAGAAGAAGAAGACGAACAGGGAGAAACTGAGGTAACTTCCACTCCGTTCAACAATCATTTTTCTAGGAAACCCAGAATTACTGTGAGGAAATATCCTTTCTCACATCCTTTTGCTCGCCTGGATCCCAACTATTCGTTAAAAACAATTCAGCATGCCGCCTTTCTCCAATCTGATTGTGGCGGCTCTAACACTGGCGCCAGCGGTTCTGTCGTTAATAAAAGCGACTCTCATAAGCGCCCGCGTGAGGTGCTTCTCCATCCAACACCTCTGCTCCCTAAAGCTGGTTTGTTTAAACATCCGCTTAATCCCTCTGATTCGGACTATCAGGTTTCATCTTCCTCTGATGACGCCTCAGAGTCGCCAGAGGATTTCGTTATCAAACCAGGGTAAGATTATGATCGCTCTTATTATCACACCCTTGTGTGATCTCAAGGCTATCAGTTTATTTAAAATCTCAATAAATATGCAGAGTTACCTCCAAGAGACTGAAGCCCTCAACTTCCTCTTCACCTCCGGTGGGCTCCGGAGACCCAGCCAAGGACTCTGAAGAAATAACCAATGACCCTCCAGAAACTCAGGTATCTTTAGAGCCAGAGATGGAAGCACCGGCTGATAACATCGACCAACAGCCGGATGCAACGATATCTTCACCGATTCAGGAAGTGCGACTTTCAGAAGCCGCTGTTATTCCGCCCTCACACAATATTGAGGAGGGTACTGTTGCTGCTGCTATTGCCACCGCCGCAGACTCGCCGGCGGCTTTGGGCAAATCTTCCCTTGAAGCCATGTCTTCTCAAGGGAAAGACAAGTTAAACCTCTCCTCCTTAGAGAATGCTGATTTAGATGGCCTTCATGAAGCTCTTCAGACTCGATTATTTGAAAGTCAGGAGATCGCCAAAACCTTGGTTAATAAACCAAAGGTGAGATAAACATCATTTTTATTCATAATCCTTATTAGTCGTCCAAACCTGCATATTACTGATTTCATAGTTTTATGGAGGTTTACCAATTTATATTTTAAAAATGCGTAAATGTACACATGTAGTCCCCAAGAACCGGCTGTCTTCTTGAAACAGCCGGGTCTTAAAGCAAAGAACCACATGCGTTTTAAATAGAGCAAAGAACCACATGTAGTCCCCAAGAACCGGCTGTCTTCTTGAAACAGCCGGGTCTTAGAGCAAAGAACCACATGTGTTTTAAATAGAGCAAAGAACCACATGTAGTCCCCAAGAGCCGGCTGTCTTCTTGAAACAGCCGGGTCTTTAGAGCAAAGAACCACATGTAGTTAAAAGAACCTCATGGGTTTCAGAAAAAATTTCTTTGTAAAAACTTCGGGTTTGCATTAGCCCCCAAGTGCCATGTGGATTACTTGTAATCGGTATGGAACTTTATCTGCATAAGTAATTTGATCCTTCCTTTTTCTTTCAGGCTCAATTATCTTCATTAGAGACCCAGCTGGCCGACTCTCAGAGGAAACTGAAATCTGAACAGGAAATGAGAGCCGCCGCAGAAGAGCGGGTTACATCCATAGAAAAGGCTGCGTCTGAGGCAGCCGCCAAGTTGGTCACCCTGACCTCCGAACATGCGAAAGAGAAACAACTTCTTGTTCAACGCGCCGAAGAAGTTGAAAAACGCCTTCAGCCTATCTCTGCAGAGCTCGGCGGCCTTAAACTTCACATCCGTCAAATGAGCCATGCAATCTTCGGTAAGCCGCCAGATTTCCTGAAGCTTTTTACACAAGTCTCCTAAATAATTTTTAAATTCTGACGTTTTCTTTGCAGGTCCCAGAAGCAATAAGCTGGAGAAGGATCCAGCCACACAGCTCAAAGCGGCTTATACTTTCCTCGAGCAACTTTATACTGGAAGTCGTCGCGCAATCCATGCTGCTTTTTATGGGAAGGAAAAACCTTCCACCATAAAGGGAGTTCTGGAGGCCTTGTCAACTCTTCCTGCTCAACTAAAGTTTGTGAAGGAATCCAGCGCCCGTATCGCCACGATGCACACTATGGCCCGCGCAAAAGCTCATTATGAGGACTTGGAGCTGCAGACTCTTGTTGGCGGCTTTCCCGAAACTTACAAAGGGAAAAAGATCGATCAGGCGACTTACAACGCTCTGAGGAAAGAAACTTTCATCCCCGCAAGTCTGTTGGTGAAAGAAATGAAGCTTGCAAGAGTTCAACCGTCTTATGGCGAAGATGGAAAGAAGGAAAAACTCGACCCTCTGCCGCCTCTCACATTATCTCCTAAAGGCCGTAAGGACGAATTCGCTCCTGCTATTGACTCTTCAAACCTTATAGACGCTGAAGAGATCTTCGAGGCTTTTGCCGACGTTGACTGGGATGCTGATCATGACCAGATAAATCCTTCAGCAGACGCGGACCGAGCCGGAGGCGACAAGACCCAGGAGTAAAGCTGGAACCTTGAAAGTCGCCAGCTGCCGAACCTCTTGTAATATATGATCTGAACCATGATTCTGAAATTCCCTCTAGTGGCCTTTTGTAATAGACTTTAGAAAGATCTTGGCCTCTTGCTTTTAAATGCACACTGGCTTCCTTGGGAAGCAAACCTAATACCTTGGCATGAAGCTTCCTTATGAAAAATTACTCTGGCTGCTTCTGAAAGAAATTGAATCCTTCGTGGACGCTGGCGGCTCTTAGCCAAATATCAAGATAATCATAATACTTTGATAAGAGGTATGCATCATTTGAAACAAGTATTTAACCAAAAACTAAATTAGTCATGGTGGCTTATAACCAGCAAACTTGCATAAACATGCTGTAAACAGCGCAATAAACTGGCGGCTCTTGGCCAAATACGAACTTTTAGAACAGTTCATAAAAATCGTAAGACTCGCAAAGGCAATAAATCTCAAGAAAGTTTTGTCAAACTTGTAAAGACGTAAGAAAGGATGCGAAAGCCCCCAGTATAATGGCAGCTCTTGGATTACCAATAACCCCAACCAAACCAGTTCTTTTCTTCCCGTATGGTGGCGACTTCCATGAAGTTCGGCCCATAAGGTTATTGATTTTAAGATGGTGAAGGCTTCTGGATTACCAGTAAGCATCGTCACATCTAAGTTTTTTCCCCCGTACACGGATGAAGGTTCTGGATTACCAGTAACGCGACCCGTTTATTAGGTGCCTGTACACGGATGAAGGTTCTGGATTACCAGTAACACGACCCGCTTATTAGGACTTTAACCCAATATGGCGACTTCTGGATTACCAGTAAGTTCAGCCTCATAAGGGTTGAAGGTCCCAGGATGGTGAAGGCTTCTGGATTACCAGTAAGCATCATCCCATCTGAGTCTTTTAAGCCCGTACACGGATGAAGGTTCTGGACTACCAGTAACACGACCCGCTTATTGGGTGCCTGTACACGGATGAAGGTTCTGGATTACCAGTAACACGACCCGTTTATTAGGACTTTAACCCAATATGGTGGCGACTTCTGGACTACCAGTAAGTTCGGCCCATAGGGTGGAAGGTCCCAAGATGGTGAAGGCTTCTGGATTACCAGTAAGCACAGCCCATATGGGTCTTTTTTATTCGACTAAGTGCAGGATCCCTGTGAGGATTGACTTTACAAAGTTCAGGGTCCTGGAGGCGGGATTAACTTTAACAAATATGGTTGCTGCACTCCAACAATACATGCATAATGAAGTACAAATCATAATGTAATAAAAACTTACTCCATATGATGGATGGAAAACGACAGATACCCCGAGTTTCAGGGCCTCCGGCTTTTATTCATTATTGATAATATATACCTGAGAGGTATGTACATGATCCCCAGAGCCGGAACTCTAGGTGTAGTAGGGTCTTAGATGAGCTATGTTCCAGGGCCTGCTGGTCTCTTCTTCAGATGTTCGAGACTCCTTTCCAGGCCGGAGATCAATCAGATAATAAGACCCGTTATAAAGATTTTTGCTGACAACGAAGGGCCCTTCCTAGGGAGGCGAAAGCTTATGCATGCCTGACTGGTCTTGAATTAAACGAAGCACCAAGTCCCCTTCCTGGAAAGTCCGGCTTCTGATCCTACGGCTATGATAGCGACGCAGGTCCTGCTGGTAGATAGCAGATCGGGCGGCTGCCAAGTCCCGCTCCTCTTCCAAGGCATCCAGAGAGTCTTGACGAGCCAACTCATTGTATTCTTCAACGTATGCTGAGACCCGGGGCGAGTCGTGGCGGATGTCGCTCGGTAAGACGGCCTCTGCTCCATAAACCATGAAGAAAGGCGTGAAACCCGTCGATCTGTTGGGAGTTGTTCATATGCTCCATAAGACGGAGGGAAGTTCTTCTACCCAACAGCCGGGTGTGCGCTGAAGAGGAACCATAAGCCGAGGTTTTATACCACGAAGGATCTCCTGATTGGCGCGTTCAGCTTGCCCATTAGATTGCGGGTGCGCAACAGCCGCCACATCAAGTCTGATATGCTCCTGATCACAAAACTGCTTCATGGCGCCTTTTGAAAGGTTCGTGCCGTTGTCAGTAATGATGCTGTGCGGGTATCCGAAACGGAAGATTAACTTTTTGACAAACTTAACAGCCGTCTCTGCATCCAAATTACTGATGGGCTCTGCCTCCACCCACTTGGTAAACTTGTCAACCGCCACCAAGAGATGAGTCTTTTTGTCACTAGAAGTTTTGAAAGGCCCCACCATATCTAGCCCCCAGACCGCAAAGGGCCATGTGACAGGGATCATCCGAAGTTCCTGAGCCGGCACATGAGCTTGGCGGGCAAACCTCTGACAGCCGTCACACTTCCTAACTATATCCTTCGCATCAGCATGAGCTGTGAGCCAAAAGAAACCGTGGCGGAAAGCCTTCGCCACCAATGACTTAGAGCCGGCATGATGACTACAGTCACCAGAGTGTATCTCATTGAGAATATTCCGGCCTTCATCAGGTGATACACAGCGCTGAAAGACGCCTGTGGCACTTCTGTGGTGTAACTCGCCATTGACAATGGTCATAGATTTGGACCTTCTCACGATCAGACGGGCTTCGATTTCATCAGCCGGCAGGACGCCTCGAGTCAGATAATCCAAGTATGGGACAGTCCAATCCGGGATCTCATGGAGAGCCGCCACCAGCTGGGCCTCCGGGTCTGGGACAGCAAGGTCCTCCTCCGTTGGCAACTTAACTGACGGGTTATGGAGCACATCCAGGAAAACATTCGGAGGCACCGGCTTTCGTTGTGATCCAAGTCGTGACAAGGCATCAGCCGCCTCGTTCTGCCGCCGATCAATGTGATCCACCTGATAACCTTTGAAGCAACCAGCCACATTAGTAACAGCTTGTCTGTAAGCCGCCATGAGCGGGTCTTTAGAATCCCACGTCCCTGAAACTTGCTGTGCCACCAGATCAGAGTCGCCCAGGCACCTAACCCGGCTGAGATTCATCTCCTTTGCAATCCGAAGCCCATGGAGAAGGGCCTCATACTCCGCAGCGTTGTTAGTGCAAGGAAACATAAGCCGTAAAACATAGCAAAACTTGTCACCTCGAGGGGAAGATATTATAACTCCAGCCCCCGAGCCTTCCAGCTGCCTAGACCCATCAAAATGTATGGTCCAGTATGTATTGTCTGGCTTTTCCTCCGGGGCTTGAAGCTCTGTCCAGTCATTGATGAAGTCCACTAAAGCCTGAGACTTTATAGCTGTTCGAGGTACATATCTGATATCATGGGGTCCAAGTTCAATGGCCCACTTTGCAATCCTGCCTGTAGCCTCTCTGTTATGAATTATATCCCCCAAAGGAGCTGAAGAGACCACTGTGATAGGATGCTCTAGAAAATAATGCCTCAGCTTCCGGCTTGCCATGAATACTCCCAAAACCAGCTTCTGCCAGTGTGGGTAACGCTGCTTGGACAAAGTCAGGACCTCACTAACATAGTAGACCGGCCTCTGGACAGGATACTCCCGGTTTGCCTCCTTTCTTTCCACCGCCATTGCAACACTAACAGCTTTGTTATTTGCTGCAATATACAGGAGCATTGGTTCCTTGGTGACAGGAGCTGCCAGTATGGGCGGCTCTGCCAGCTGCTTCTTCAAAGCCTCAAAAGCTTCTGCGGCGGCTTTCGTCCACTTGAACTCATCTGCTTTCTTCAACAGCTGATACAGAGGAATAGCTTTCTCCCCCAGGCGGCTTAAGAAACGACTCAGAGCCGCCACGCGACCCGCCAAGCGCTGGACATCATTGATACACTTAGGCTCGGCCAGAGAGGTGATGGCCTTGATTTTCTCCGGGTTAGCTTCAATTCCACGCTCAGAAACCATGAAACCCAGGAGCTTTCCTGCAGGAACACCAAAAACGCATTTATCTGGGTTAAGCTTCATCTGATAAATCCTGAGATTGTCAAAGGTTTCCTTGAGATCCTCCAGTAAAGCTTCTTTCTTTGCTGACTTGACCACAATATCATCCACATAAGCATGCACGTTGCGACCAATCTGCCCGTGGAAGCAATTTTGCACACAACGCTGGTAAGTCGCCTGGGCACTCTTGAGCCCAAAAGGCATAGAAACATAGCAAAAGGCGCCAAAAGGGGTAATGAAGGCCGTCTTCTCTTGGTCCTCCACTGCCATCTTGATCTGATGATAACCAGAGTATGCATCCAGGAAACATAACCTCTCACACCCCGCTGTAGCATCAATAATTTGGTCAATGCGAGGGAGAGCAAATGGATCAGCTGGACAAGCTTTGTTAAGATCCGTATAATCAATACACATATGCCAAGTTCCATTTTTCTTCAGAACCAACACCGGGTTAGCCAACCACTCCGGGTGTAAAACCTCTATGATAAACCCGGCTGCCAGAAGCCGGGCTAACTCTTCCCCAATAGCCTTGCGTCTCTCCTCATTGAAACGACGAAGATACTGTTTGACAGGCTTGAACTTAGGATCCACATTAAGGCGGTGCTCGGCGAGCTTTCTCGGTACACCCGGCATGTCAGAAGGTTTCCATGCAAAGATGTCCCGATTCTCACGGATAAACTCGACGAGCGCGCTTTCCTATTTGGGATCCATATCAGACCCGATAGTGAACTTAGCAGAAGAGTCGCCAGGGGTAAACTCCACTTCCTTAGTATCTCTGTGAGCCTGAAATTTGAGAGCCGGCTCTCCCTCTATAGAGGGCTTCTTGAGAGGCGTCATATCCGCCGGGTCTACATTGCTAGCGTAGATTTTGAGCTCCTCCGTGGCACAAGCCGCCTCGGCATACGCGGCATCCCCTTCTTCACATTCTATGGCGACTTTCCGGTTTCCGTGAATTGTGATTGGACCCTTGGGACCCGGCATCTTGAGCTTGAGATAAATATAACAAGGCCTAGCCATGAACTTGGCATAAGCCGGCCGCCCAAAGAGAGCATGATAGGGACTCTTGATCCTGACCACCTCAAATGACAATGACTCGCATCTGGAATTATCCTCTGATGTCCCAAAAGCCACATTCAACTTGATCCTTCCAACAGGGTATGCTGACTTGCCAGGTATAATCCCATGAAAAACTGTGCTGGATGGTGTAAGGTTTTTCTCCGTCAACCCCATACGCCGGAAAGTGTCATAATACAAAATATTGATACTACTTCCGCCATCCATCAGAACCTTGGTGAGAGCATAGCCTCCCACTTGGGGTGCTACCACAAGTGCCAGGTGACCTGGATTATCAATTCTGGGCGGGTGATCCTCCCTGCTCCAAGTAATCGGCATCTCTGACCACTTTAGGTATTCTGGAACTGCCGGCTCTACCGCATTAACAGAACGTCTCCTGACCTTGCGATCCCTTTTATCTGCACATGTAGTGAACACATGATACTGTCCACTATTTAACTGCTTAGGATTGCTCTGAAACCCGGTCTGATTATTCTGTTGTTGCTGATTGTTGTTCTGCGGAATCTGCTGAAAATGCTGGCCATTGTTGTATTGATTCCCTTGAAACTGCTGACCGCTGCTATTCCCCTGGAAGCCGCCACCAGACCCGCCCGGGTGGTGTGACTGTTGCTGAAAACCGCCAGGCGAGCCTCCACCAGGTGGTCCGAACCCGGTCCGTATCCTCCACCCTCACCACCTGGCGGGTTCTGGAAACGCCGAGCAAAAGCATCCATTATATGGCACTGTTCCCAGGTATGCTTGGCTGGACGCTCTTTAGTGCCGTGTTTTGGGCATGGCCCCTTCAGGAACTCCTCAAAATTTTGTGGCTTAAAAGCTCTGTTATCAGGACCACCCTTCTGAAATTTTGTACCTGCATTTGTATTAGCAACCAGCTCTGACCCGGCTTCTGGGCCCTTACGCTTCTTATCATTGTTCTGCTGCTGACTTTTGCCACCAACAGGCTTTTTACCCTTCGGATCAGGAACCTCTGGCTCATCAACTCCTGGGTCCTTTGTAGGATCAGACTCGGCATACTTGGTGAGAGCATTCATGAGCTCCCCCATATCTTTGACACTCCGTTTGAGCCGCCCTAACTTCTGCGTGAGAGGCTCATAGTGGCAGGCCTTCTCCAGCACCAAAACTGCCTGAGGGGCAGAGATGTTGTCTGAAGAATGAATAATCTCCGCAACTCGGCCGACCCAATGGTGAGCCGACTCTCCCTGCCGCTGAACACAATGCTGAAGATCAATGATAGTCTTTGGACGCTTGCAGGTACCTTGGAAGTTTTTGATAAAACGTTCCCTTAACTCGACCCATGTGTTGATGGAATTCGGGGGCAAATTCTTCAGCCATGTCCGCGCTGCTCCTTCCAACATCATGGTGAAGTATCTTGCACAAGCCTCATCGCTGACTCCCTGCATATCCATGGCCAACTCATAACCCTCTATCCACTGTGCCGGGTTCTGGTCTGGTGTATAACTAGACACCTTCCGCGGGCCTTTGAAATCTCGGGGCAGGGGCGCGCTGCGGAGAGCCGGGCTCAAGCAAGGCACTCCAATGGATCTTCCTGTTGGGGTGACTGTTGTAGTCACGACTGGTGCGAGAGCCGCCTCCTGAGCGGCGAGAGCCGCCGCCTGCGCCGCTGTCTGATCTGCCGCGAGAGCCGCCGTGTGTGCCGCGTGAGTCTCATGTACTCTGTGCCCCGGGACCATAGGATTTGGTGAATATGGCAAGCCCCCAGGCGCACCCCGATGGTGGCGGGTGCTAGACACTGCAGGACTTTCAGCATGGCGGCTTCTAGTGCGGCTTCTGTTAGGAGCAGGTGTGGAATGCAGTCGCTCCCGGCTGTAAGAATAATTTGCTTGCTGGACCACAGCGGTTTTCAGCTTCTCGATTGCGTTGCGAGCCTCAATCTCCAAGGGCGTGTTTCCATTGATTGGAAGTCGCGCCAGCGCGGTAGTGGCCGCATAAAGGTTATCCACAGGGTTCGTAAAATGCCCTTGCGCCGTAAGCATCGGCGCCTCTCGGCGTAAATTAGGCTCAACCCGTGGCGGCTCTTCACGACCCGCCAAGTGGCGGGCTTCCAGGTCTGGCGACCTCTGGGGAGTTCCTGTTGCAGGACCACGAATGCGTTCCCCTGGTGGGGTGCTGAACTGCAGGGCCTGACCTTCAATATTGGAGATATAGCGGCTCCGGTGTCGTCGGTGATGAACCGCATCAGACTCTGCCCGGCGTTGCTCCAGATGATAATTCTCCTATTGCAAACGCGCCGTCTCTTCCTGTATCTCTCGTTCACGAGTCGCCAGACGGACGTTCTCCGCATCAATGCTAGCCTGAGCCTGCACCATCTGACCCTTGATCCTGGCGATTTCCGCATTGAGCTCTGCTTGATTCTCCGTTGTAACCTGTGTGGCCATCAATGTCGTCAACGTGGTCGCCAGCCCCACCAGAGCCTGCGCTGGCGAGACTCTTGACACCGCATTAGAAGTTCCAGCATCTGCCGCCGGGTCTGGCATGTCAGCCGCCCCTGCCATGTAGACAACAGGGCGAGCGGGCGGGCCTAAAGAATCCTGCGACAGCGAGTTCTGCTGAAAGCCCCCAAGACCCTCCTGGTGAAGAGAATAAAGCGACTCTCCACCAGAGGAATAGCCACCATCATCGTAAGTCGCCGAGCCTTCTGTGGAAGCCGACGATCCAGAGTACTCCACCCCTTGAGTGAAGCCGATGAAGACGTGCCTCTGCCTGGCGGGCTGCGTGTCCTGGACCGGTTTGAAGGTGTTGGCGAAGATATCCGGCCCAGATCCAGATCCGCCGGCGTGCACAGGAGCCGGAAGCCGAGGGGCGGCTCTCGCCACGGCGGGTTGCGCGCGGCGGGCCGTCTCAACGACCTCCGTGGAGGTGACTGGCTTAGAGCCGCCAGCCTTCCCAATGAAAACATGAATTCCGCCAAAGGGGACCCGGAACCCGTACTCCAGAGAGTCGGCCTCGGGGCCCCAGTCTGAGTCGTCAACGAGCAGATTGCCGCGCCGACTCCTGGTCATCCGGCCAATCACGTATCCCTCGAGTCCTCGGGGAGGACCATTCGAATACTCAACACCACCATGCGATAGCCCCACGGTGGGCGCCAACTGTCGTGGTATTTTCACGGCAGATGTCCTCATAGGACTTAATCTCGAAGCCATCGCGTAAGTAGCAGATCGAAGGGGTCAAACGTGGAACACGGAAGGCAAGATTTACCCAGGTTCGGACCCTCTCGAGGAGGTAACAGCCTACTCCTGCTAGATGTATTTGAAGATCTTGATTACAAGGATTTTGAGACTTGTCTAGCCCTAGCTCTCGAAAGATCCCCCCCCCCCCGGGGGCTCCCCTTTATATACAGGCGAGGCCCGGGGCTCACATAAGAGTCCGGGTCGGGATAATAATCCAAGCCCAACTCCCCTTACTTGTTTCCTAAGTTATACCTTAAGGCGGTTTGCACTTACCGCCTCTCTCGGCGGGTCTTGGGCCGGCCCCTCAATGGGCGGCTCTCCTTCTGGGCCTCCATAGAAGACACTACGGCCCACCTGGCCCTTCATGGTTTTACTCCTCGAGACCCGTCCCTGAACGGGCGGGTTTCACCCAAAGATATTTCCCTGACAGGTAGCGAGAGCGATCCTTGTGGGCCCGGTTCGCACGGTGGTCTGTCGAGGTGGACGCATACGGCACCGGCACTACTTTGAGGAGAATCCAAAGAATCACTTGTTCTTGTAATCTCGAGTGCTGGCAAGATGACGCTACTAGCTCGGTGCATCCCGTGTAATACACTGGAGCTCCCGCATCCTATATGCGAAAAATAATTTAATAATTGTGAAAAAAGTCAAAAAAAAAGTCTGAATCTTTTTGGAAATAATATGATGAAGGATTGTACTTGTATTAAAAAATCGGTTTTGCAAATTTTCATCCGGCTGAATTCAATTGGCTTTCATTCGTTTTGTGAGCCGTCCGATCTCTGTGTAGAGATTCGTGTTTTTCTGTCCCACTGTTGCCTTTTTTCTTATCGGGCCCGCTTAATTTCCTGGAGACCCGGTATGTTTCCTTTGCTATCGCCGCCCGTGTAGTTGCGTTTGCCCGTTCCCCTCCTCCTCGTTTCCCCTTCTCATTTGGAAGACGCAGCCGGAACAGAGTCGAGAGAGAGACATCAATGGCGATTTGGAGCTCCCCTCGCTGCCCGATTCAGTAGGTTCGTCGTCCGGCGTCCGGCTGCCCCGCCGCCTTCGTCTACCACGCTGTGTTTCCCACCGGAGGTCTGCAGTATCCCCCCCCTCCCGGTACCCACTTTCCCCCGCCGACGCTTCTGTTCCTTTAATTGGTACTCTTGCGATTTGTGCCCTTCGGCTACGTATATAGAGTTTTCTCGGTCAGATCTTGTTTTTTGTGTTAGTTGCATGTGTTACCCGTAGATAATTTGTGTAGATGTATGTCGTGTTTGTTGTTCCTTGAGTAGATCACCGATATTCACATTAAAATTAGACTAGAAGTACACTGATCCCTTTGTCGTCTGCTAGTTTGGTAGGTTGTTGTTCGTCTGGTGTGTGTTTTGATGTAGATGTCTGGGATACAAATGCTGACCCTCTTGGTGGGTTAAGTCTCGTGATGTTTATTTGGTGGACTGAATTTTTTCAGTTTAGTAGCAATGATTATGGACTGTAATTTTTAGTGGTTTTGGTTAGTGATTTGGACTGTAACTGTGAATAAATTGGACACTGATGTGGCCTAAATTTCTTCAGTTAAGTAAGAATGTTTTGGACTGCAAATTTCAGTGTTTTGGGTAGTGATTTGGACTGTAACTTTGAGTGAATTGGACAGTGATATGGATTGAATTTTTTCAGTTAAGTAACAATGATTTGGACTGTAATTTCTAGTGTTTTGGTTTGTGATTTGGACTGTAACTTTGAGTTAATTGGACAGTGATGTGGACTGAATATTTTCAGTTAAGTAATAGTGATTTGGACTGTAATTTCAGTATTTTATTAGTCTATCATGCACTACAATTTTTGAGTGTTTTGTTCCATTGGCTTGTAGCTCCAGGTATGTGTAAGTTACAGTGATCTACTCCGAATTTCCCCCTTTTTCCAACACACTACATTAAACTGAATATCATTAGCTAATGGCTAGTGTTGGTAGATTTTCTCTATTTTAGTTTTCTATGATTTTTTTGCAGTGCAACTATACCTTGTACATCATTTGCGCCTGAAGTAGCTGAGTAAAAGAGTATGACCCACTCTGTTATTTATCAACAAACTAGTTAGAGAAAGCATGTTTTTGATAATGTTTTTTGTTTTCAGGATTGTTTTCTGCTATCAGAAAGCCATATGTTAAGGATATCAACTTCATCTTCATTGAGGTACATCGCTTGTCCTTTGATGCTGCATTTCATTGCATTTGGTTCGATTGTAGGCATCTGCCCTCAATAGTTTGAGTAAAATATCTATTAATGCAAACAAGTATTCATTTCTGAATTGTAAATAAATGCAGAGTAATTTTGCAGTAGGTCCCAGTAATTTGATCTAACGGTCACAAATTTGTCCTTTTAGTTTTGAACTATAAATATGTTATCATTTTTGTAGATTCTTTTTGTTTGTTGCTACTAGTGTGAGTGCCTTCTAGTGTAAATGTTTGTAGCCAGATTGTGTTTGTTCCTTTTTCTGTTAATTTCTATTTTTAGTGCTTATGTTAATGCCTATCAATATCCAGTGTAAGCAAGCATCAGATCATAGTAGTTTACACTTCCAAAGTTACTTAAATTCAGTCGTTCAATCACAACTACTCCCTCCATAAAGAAATATAAGAGCGTTTAGATCACTACTTTAGTGATCTAAACACTCTTATATTTCTTTACATATGGAGTATTGAAGAACGGGTAGAAAGTGTCTAAAACTAGTAGATCAAAGTTTCTTAACAGTGTTTGTTTTTTCAGTTTGCAAAGTTTGTGAAAATAGTCATATTTTCTCTCAGCTGGAGTAATCCTCCCCCTTGTATGCTTTTAACTAGTTTTCTAAAAATGGAATAGCTAGCTTCATGAGCATGTTTTGATCCCTGTAGTGTGTTTATTTCTGAAAATTCGGATATCTATGATCTTGGCATCTAGTTTTTAGTTTTCCTGTGATCATAGACTACTAGTTCATGCGACCATGTCTTGGTTGTTCCTAGGGTTTCTCCTGGTTCAAGCTTTTGTGTGATTATGTTCTTATTTTTTATCTGTGTAGATTTTGTGCTTAACTTAGCCTATGTAATAATCCACTGCAGGTATATTCTTTCTTCCAAATTTGTTCAGGCAGGAGAGAGACGAGAGACGACGTGAGGTGATGAATGCACAGGAGGGGGGGTGTTTACCTGTGATTTTTTTTGCTTCTCCGGCCATGTTTATATCCTAGATCATGGAGGAATCGCCTTCTCTGGTGGCAAAATTAGTACTTTCTTAGTGGGAATTGCAGCGTAATTCGTTTGTGTATTTTAAGTGAAATTACATTTAATGGAATTACAGTGTACTTTTAGTGGAATTAGTGTGCATTTTTAGTGGGTTTTACACTAATTATTAGTGGAATTTACACTGCAAATCTTGGTGGGTTTACAGTATACTTTAGTGGATTTTTGCCCTGTATTTGCAAGTGGCATTTTTAGTGGAATTACAGTGTACTCTTAGTGGAATTATAGTGTATTTTCAATGGAATTACAGTGCATTTCAGTGGTTTTTACACTGTAATTATTAGTGGAATTTACACTGTAAATCTTAGCGGGTTTACAGTGTACTTTTTAGTGGATTTTTTCTTTGTATTTGCAAGTGGCATTTTTAGTGGAATTACAGTTTATTGTTAGTGGAATTACTGTGCATTTTCGTGTTTTTTACACTGTAATTATTGGTGGTATTATTAGTGTAATTTTAGTCCTTTGTATAGTTGATTCACAGCAACAGCAACTGTACTTTTTTCAGTATTTTAGTACTCGGAGTGTTATTCGGCTGTGTGGTTAGATGTCGTCAGTTTTGGTCCTTTTCATCCTCCTGTAGTCAGCTTAGTCCACTTTTTTGTTAGCCTTTCACCCTTTTAGCTGCTTTCTGTACGGGTTTGAATAGTTTGGGGTGTGGACCCGTTTACAGTTTGGTGGGTGGACATGTTTAGAAGTGATTTGCGTTTTCATTTTCCGTCCTCTAGGCCTCACGCTGGTGTCCATAGTGAGACGACTTGGATGTGCTCAAGACCGTGGTGGCGCATGCTGGCAGGTGGCGAGCGGGGTGGAAGGCTCCGGAACGGTTTGGTAGGTGCTTTGGCAGTGGGAGAAATCCCTGTCGGCTCGTCTGACTCCGACGCAGTGACACCTGCGGGTGCTGCCATCCCTCCCTGGAGGGCGTCGGGTGCTCCAACTCACCTCCTTTCTCCGTGTGTCGGGGGAAACCCTAGGACATGTTCGGGCAACAGCGTCGTCGTCGCCGCATTCCTTCCTGAAGGTGTTGCTTGGCACGCGGCGTTCCGGAGCGCTGGGTATGTGGGGGGACAACTCCGGAGGGCACAGCGGTGGCGGGTCATCCACATGTCGTCGAGCTGCCGTTGTTGGCATTTGTTTCTCTTTTATTCTTCTTGTTTTCTTCTTTGGGCTTGATGTGCTGTTCGCCCCAGCGGTTGCTCGGTGTGGTTGCTATATTAATATAGTGGGGCGCAAGCCTATTTCGGAAGAAGTGATTTGCGGGACAGAAAGAAGCTATTTGCAGGGCTGAAAGAATAGGGGACGGGGTCACGAGACATGTGACACTTGTCATCCTTTAGTTGGTTGAAAATATGACTGAAAACGAATTAGATTTCATCCGGATGTAGAATAGACAGTCCCTAAAAAATCCATCAAGGCGTGACTTTCATGGCATTGTGGGCAAAAAAACAAGCAAAAGGCTTGTCTATTTCAAAGTTTCCCAAGAAATTTTTAATCTCTCATTCACCCCTGCCCCCTTTGATCGATATATTCTCGGTCCCTACAGTCCTGACGACATACCAGAGCTTACAAAGGAATTTGAAGATTTGTAATCTAAAGGCTACACTCAACCCAACTCTTTTGTGTGCGGTTGCCCCACTCTCTTTGTGGTGAAGAAAGATATCTCTCGGTGTCTTTTGTGTTGATTATCTCCCTCCGAATCAGAACACCATCAAAAATAAGTATTCACTTCCTTGAATCAATGATCATTTCGAACAGCTAGTTGGAGCCAAAGTCTTCAAGCTTAATTTGAGGTTAGGCTACCATCAAATCACAATCCGCAAAGATAACATTCTCAAAACTACATGCACTATTTGTTGTGGTCTCTATGTGTATACTGTTAGAGCATCTGCATCCGCGGTGGGCAAATCCGACCCCTCAAACGCCCGCGAAGGCGCTCGTGCGCGTCCGCGTACACTGAACGGTCAACCTCAAATAATGCATTCCACAACCGGATATCTCAAATTAGAAACCTCAAATCCATACTATTACATGCAATGTAAAATGATAACAAGCGGAGCTCGTCCGCTTCCGCCGTGCCCATGTCCGGTGGCAGGGCACTCCCCAGAGTGTTGGTCCGACCACCGGCGAGGTAGAGTAGGACATGGGACACTAGCCGGCTCACGGAATTCGAGCTCCCGCCGTCTCCCAGGCCCTACACTTCCTCGTTGGAGGCCACAACCCGGACGGTGCCGATGGACGTGAGATCGATGACAGATTCCTCCTGGGATGAGCCGACGTCCACCACGATGCGGTTACGGCGCCCACATTGGTTCACCATACGGGGCGCCAGAGAGTGCGACTCCGCCTCGCCAACATCCACTGTCGCGAGGGCTTCCGCCGCCTCCCGCGCCCGCTGCCTCGTACGGCGGGCACATCGCTCCATGTTTGCGTCCGCGGCATGGTGCGTCCTCCAGCTTGGCGTGTCGTCGGGCGGCCACCTCCCGGGAGCGGCAGATCGCAGGCAGAGCGCAAGCCGAACGGTCATCTCCTCTTTGGGGGCCGCGTGGGATGAGCTCGGGGTCGACGGATCTGGAGGTGAAGGACTCGGATCCGCTACCCGTCATGCTGGAGAAGGCCGAAGGTGAGATTGGGTGGCGGAGGGGAGTGGGAGGGGGTGGAGGGGAATATAGTGAAGTGGCTAGGGTTTAGTTCGGCGAGGGAGGAATATATGTGGGGTTGGGTGGGCCGGCTCCGACGTGGCGTACATGCCTGGACGCCCCCATATCCGCCCTATATTCGGGCTAGATATGAGGGGTGCCGGTTAGCCCGGGCATTTGAGGCCCGTTTGAGGCGTCGAAATTTAGTGACCGGTGAGTGACCGAGTCGTTCACCCAGACGTTTGAGACGGGTTTGAGGCGTCCGGATGGTGATGCTCTTAATTCATTGTGGCTGCGAAAATACATGAAGAAAAACACAAATTGTAGGGCCTAAGAGCATCTACAGCCGAACCCCTCGTACTCTCCTCAAACGCCCGGGCAGCCAGCCCGGTCACTGACCGATCACGAAAAAGTGACCCAGACGGACCCCTCATACCCATTTCAAACGCCCGGACTGACCGGTACCCCTCATATCCATCTCAAATATGAGGACGATATGAGGGGTCGCGGACGTGCCCGGGCACGCCCGGTCAGTCCGCCATGTAGAACGTGACCCCACTCCGAACCACATTTTCTCTTTCTTTATTCATTTTTTTTCTCTCTTTTCTTCTCCACCAATCACGTGCTAGTGACCGGATATATAAAGAAAAATATGAGAGATGCGGTTGCACGGACGAAAAGGTAGGGGTTTAAAACGGACATGCTCGGTCATTGACCGGGCGTGTCCGCGGACGTTTGAGGGGCGAAATTTGCAAGTCGTGGCTAAAGATGCTCTAACGAAATGTTGATGGTGATGCACCCGGAAACGCCATGCATGTGACGTTGACACACATATTTATAAAATATTGTCGTTTGTATTATCTCGTGGTAACGCACTGATATTTAATTAGTTGTAAATTAAACCACCATTACATCGGAGAAAAGTGTTCATGCCCTCTCACCTTTGTGAAACCAAACAGTCTCTCCCGAAATAATTGTGAGTCAACATTTGACGGTACTCTCTGGCTTTTTTTTTTTTGGCAGGGGACGGTACTCTCTCTCTCTCATGCACCATGCGTGGGCCTCACACACACACCCATATGGCTTTTCCTGAGGTACAGCACGAGGCGGCGGCCCTACCGCACACATGGCTTGCCTTCCATCTAATCAACCCAAACCAACTAATCGATCTAACCCAACCACGCATATGCATATGCATGACCCAAGCCACACCAGACTACACCACAGTGCATCGCATGCTGAAAGCAAGCAAGATCGAGAAGATTCCTCGACTGTTGAACTTACTCCCTCTTGGAAGTTGGAACCCAACGGCCAAACCCAAACCCCGGACGCCCGGTGATGCAGCACAGGTCGATAGATTGATAGATCTCCAACCAAACCGGTGTTTTGAGATCGATCAACGTACAGCGCGGAACGAATGGGAATCTCTAACCAACAGCAGCAGCTAGCAGCGGTCAAGTGAGACAGCACATGTGTGCGCGTACGTGCGGCCCATATAAGAATGAGAATAAACACTACGCATACACAAAGCCTCCTCTCTTCCTTCGCAACGAGTACTCACTGTGGCCGAAGGTGCCCTAAAAAAATTGTGTGAGAAGGGAAGCCCCCGCTGCTTTTGCCATCTTCCGGAAGGATATACTTGTATCTCTCTTTTTCTTGCGAAAGGAAGGATATACAATATTTATAGTCCCCTTTAGAACTTGAGCGCACCACTGCTTCCAAGAGAAAAACGGATGTTTGCCCCTTCTAGTCGCGCCAAACTGTTCGACATGCCATCTACATGATACGCAGCGCAATGGTTATGTGTGTTTGACTTTCTACCTTTCATGGTCGTCCGTCTCCTTTCTTAGGTGACACCTGCAAAAAAATTCCATATCGTTAGTCGCGACGCGCTTGTCGCGCCAAATATTTAGTTGGATTATGGCACGACAACAAATTGCTAAACAATATGGCGCGCATAACCAAACATCAACGTGCCAATCGAGCAGGCGTATTTAAGAAGGTGCTAGATACGAGCTTTCAGTATGGCGCATCCAATTTCTTGGCGCCACGCTAATTTGATTTCCTCATCTGTCCGCATAGTCAGGCGTCCTGAGATACTGTTGTCATGTGTCATGGCACTTTTTGGACAAGCCAAACTGATAAGCGTATATTCATGGTCATGCACATTCACATGGAGGACTTGTGCGTCATGGCATCTTATGGATAAGCCAAGCAGACTGATGCAATGGTCTCTGATGCAGATACATGCAAGATTATCACGATCATGCAAGTTATGGACCTCACGGAATCGTTGGACTCATGATGAGGAAGTCTATAACACAGTACATGCTATCAACTGGGCAAGAGATGATATGGCATTGCTTGAGTTGCCGAAAGATTATCATAATATCCATGTTGGGTTGTGCTTGCGGCCACCGGACCCTGGATGGGTTAAAATTAATACGGATGGAGCAATTCATGCTCAGGTATAGTTGGGAGGCGGTGGTGATGTTGCATGCTCACACTTGTATTTCTTGGGTGCTTGGACCAAGTCCCCACCTACTTTTATCTAACCTTTCATTGCCGAAGTTCTAGTGTTGTGAGAGGGAGCTATTTTTTGCCAACTGATGGGTTTCTCGCATGTGGTGATAGAGATCGATTATTTAGAGGTCGTGAACCTCTGGTTTTCACATCACAATACGAGATCAATAGTGACGCCTATGGATGAAATCATGGAAAGAGCTTCAAGTTTCACTTCACTCTCGGTTCAACATGCTTCAAAGGATGCCAATGGCATGGTGGACCTTTGTGCTAAACACGCTACATCCTTATTGGCATCTAATTTTTGGATGGATGTTTGTCCTTCCTTCCTTGTAAGCAGCCTTTTGGCTGACTATAACCAAATTTTGATCATGTCATAAAGCGGATAAGTTTCACATAAAAGATGGGTAGGTGTGTCTGTTTCATGGTCCGGCCCATT
The DNA here is from genome assembly GCA_039707655.1 of Elymus sibiricus. Classification (NCBI taxonomy): domain Eukaryota; kingdom Viridiplantae; phylum Streptophyta; class Magnoliopsida; order Poales; family Poaceae; genus Elymus; species Elymus sibiricus. Next base: position 295,991,790 of record CM077675.1, on the reverse strand, counting down.
TACATACAATTGTCGTGTGTCATGGCACGTTTTGGACAAGCCAAACGGATAGACGTGTTTCCATAGTTATAAGAACATCGGCTCCGCAAGCAGGATCTAATTTTTTTTATAGATTTGATCACATCCACTTTTTCTATTAAAACTCTCCAACTTCAAATAGACACTAGAAAGATCTTTGTTCGTAAAGCGGTGACTCCTTATAATTGGTACAAATGTTGGGCTCCCTGGTGTGGGAGTTTGTAGCAAGCGGAAAGATTTCCCTCAGTGAGATACCAAGGTATCAATCTGTGAAGGCACAAGGGACATACAACAGTTGTATGTCCTACAACACACACGAAAAACACTTGTGTGCCAACATTTCTAGCAAAGGTGGCAATCCCTGCTAGTCTTACTAGTTGAACAAGACTATTAAAATATAATGTGTGATAATTTCTTTTGGTGTTGTCGTAATAAAACAGAATTGAAAGTAAAACAACATGTAAGTGTTGTTGGAAGGTGATTCTTATGGTGGTAATTTGACCGAGGTTCTTACGTTCACCAAATGTAATTCTCCAATGCAAAGAGTGTGGTAGGTGACTTTCTCATGTGTATAAGTGCAATACCAAACACTCATGTTCATGCAAGATAAGTTATATTTGTGAGAATATATATAGGCAGTATGTCCATAATACTAAAGAAAGAGACCTTCTCATGCATCTTTAGCTAAATATCATGTCCATAGGCGGAGACACTATGCATAACCTGGATATTAAGTGCATAGGTAATTGCATTTAGAACAATGACATATTGTTATGGTTAGGGGATTATTCATCCTCTAGTAACCCTTATCCGTTAGTAGCAAAAATTCAAACAAGCCTTTTTTGATTTTCTGTCACTAAGGTAGATTATTTGTAAGACTTGAACCCATGTCACACCTCTTTCACCACTAACTACCGACCTAAATTGGCCATGTGAATACAAGCAACGGAAAAGAATCATGCACCTATATATCAAACATGAATCATAAACAAATATGAACATAGAGAGATAATCCATCACATGATTTACATCACCACCACAAACTCATCAGATAAACTACAATCACGTATGGTAGCTCATGTAGCTATTTGCACTGAACATAAACACACATCTTGGAGGAGAGATTACAACATTGGCTAATGTGATCAACCCGTAGTCCACGGGGTGGACAACTCACAACTCATCTTAAAGCATGGTGATTGAGTTGATGATGATGGAGATGAATTTCCCCTCTACCAGAGTTCCGGATCATGACAGAAAACGAACATCACCTCGAAAATGCGATGTGGTGGCAGCGGAAAAATACTCGATAAATTAGAGGTGAAATGGGGGTATACATAAGCCAGGGGGCACGGGTTGTAGCCGTCCCATGTAGGCACTAGCCCTAGGATGCCTAGGGACGCCTAGGGTTGTGGGACACACCAAGTGTGGGTCCAGATCCCTCGGGATCCTTCTGGTCATCAAACACCCGAAACTATTTTTTTGGATTTTTGACACTTTTTTGGTAGTTTCTTGATACAAAAACACTAGAAAATAGAAACTATCACTTAGCACTGGATTAATTTGTTAGTACAATAAAAATATTTCCCAAGTATGTATGACTATAGCATTGTAGCATGAATCATAAAAAAATCATCGATACATTGAGACGTATGAACCTCCCCAAGCTTAATCCATGTTCATCCTCGAGTATGTAGATGATAAAAATTTATAAATTTTGGAGGATGAATGTTACTAAACATGATCTTGGTTTAACTGGTGTTTTACTTGTGGTGAATCTAAGTCAATAAAAGAAACATCTGAAAAACTTCTATATTAACAATCTTCAACTATCTCAATGCATAAAAAATATGTTCCTACATATTCTTTCATAATCAAATGCACTAAGTCAAAGTGACCAATGCCAAAGGTGTAGAAAGAATGTCAAGTTAATTGTATAACAATGATAATTAGTCATGCAAAACATATTATCATGGCAATCACTTCTAGGCCAAACCTGAATACAAGACCAAATACAATTACTTGTTCCATGTTCGCTCGATTTCAAAATCTTCACAAAGTTAGAGTTGAACACAAGTATGAGTTTACGCCCAAATAAAGGAAAACAGAAATAATTATGGGGGTTTAAAGAAGTGAAAATCAAGAAAGTCTTACAACAACACATATGACCATTCGGACAAGAGTACGGATTTCCATAGAACTAGGATGCACATGGAGCTATATATGAATGAAGGATTTCCTATGCAATAACGGGGTGCATCCAACTTGCCTGGTCATGAAGACCTAGATATCATTTGAGGATGATCATCATTGGAATATACAAGCCAAGTTTGATAATGTTAGGTTTCCCACTAGTATGTATATGAAACTCATGAAATTTGAAAAATGAAATGTAACCAAGTGGTGCTATTTCGAAGCACTTATATAAACATTTCTACTATGAGTAAGTATCGCTACTTTGAAGTATTTTACATGCCTACTCTAAGAAGGATAATGGTGTGCTCCTCTCTCTCTCACACACACAGCTTTTTGGTGTCTCCTTGAAACATCTTTTTTTAATTTGGATCCTTTTTATGGATCTCTTTTTTTGCTCAAGATAGGGCAACATCTTACAATAATGATGATTACACTTTTCTCAACTTCAAAGAAATGCAAACCCAGATCTTTCTATGAAAATGAAAAGATCTCTCCATATGATGTCTCTGGCAGTGTACGAGGATAGCAATGATCTAGCATAGCAATGTCTATGATAAAAAATGGCAAGGTCATAAAAACAATGCTAGATATAATGATCATGCATAACATATGATAATGACACATATCTCTAGTCATGTAAGAAAGGGCAGTGCAGGGCAATTTACTCGAAATGGCCCTAGAAATGCCATAAGTAGGTAGGTAAGGTGGATATTTTGAGGAGATGATTGTGTTTATGTGTAGGAGAACAAGAGGAAGTCCCCCCACAGGTTTGGATGTATTAACCTATTTATGTTATGTCAGTTTCCTACATGCACCCTCATCTTGAAGAACCAATGCTTCCGTAACCTAATCTTCAAGGGAGAAGGGCTGTAAAATTTGCCGAGTTGTGCTTCTTTTGTATCCTTTTTTTCTTTGATCGCAGAGGAAACTCTAGTAGTTATTTTCGGATGGTAACTCTAGTGTCATAGTCATGTTATTTTTTGTTTAACTTGCATTATATTTTTTTACTATCTATAACATACTATGTTTTGCTCTCTTTTTAATCTTAAGACCACTAGCTCATATGTGTGAACATTTTTTAATGGCAAGTTATTTAGTTGATGCATGGCATTTTAGCGTGGCAACTCTAGTGTGGCCGCCATAGTAGTGCATCGGCTTGAGTCGGATGAGTATGAACCCCAACTAAAGGCTTCAAAGCATCAACAGCAGTTGTAAGAGCTTGCGAGGTTGTACGCGGACGCTAGATGAAATAACACCCATAGGAATAACACTAGAGAGTATGTTTGTTATCCCCCTTATTTATTTTTGTCCGATTTTCAAATTATTCTTTCTTCTTGCCATTCATGCAGCTTTTCTTATGTTTTGTTTTTCTCATTTTTTCAGCTCGTGTTTAGACAGAACAAAGATAATAATGTCCAAGAGCAACCATGTTCTACTTGGTGAAATGGCTAATGCCATGAAGCCTACATGGGAAATGACCTTACCCCTCACCTATACTATAATTGAGTACCTAAACAATCTTGTTGATCTTTTGGGTGGCAAGATCATTCCGCCCCACAACATTACCAAAAAGAATCATGGAGGGGGATATATTTAAGAAGGAAGTCGGGGATTGCTTCACATAGAAGGGCAATTTCATGCTCTCTTTGAAGCATTTGGCAAGCTTTTGTCATTCTTTTTATCTGTTTTGTTTCTTTGCCTTGTTTTTTCACATATATTTTTCTCCGCGTATGTATGATGGCAATTGTTTTTTTCCTCATTTGTTTTTTAACATGTCTTTTCCTACCTTTTTGGGTTTTAGATCATGTTTGCACTTCACCAGGAGCTTTCCCTCAAAGAACTCACATGGCAAAGTTTTCCACTATTGTATTGTTGATATCAACACAGAGAAGCAAAGGATCAAGGTCCTTGGCTCTCTACATGAACAAACAGACAAGAGTTTACGCTCTCACCCCGATGAGTTTGTATCTAAGTTGAAGACAACTTGGGCCAACCACTATAGGGATTCGATGATTAAGGTCTAGGATTAGCCCATAAAGTTCATCAAGACCATGAAGCAAGAGAATAAGTATGTATGATGTTTCATATACTTAATGACATTTCTACATGTTTTGTATTGATAATTAGTAGTCACCTCTCTTGGCAAGTTATACATCAATAGTGATGCCAACCCATCCTTATTTTTCATGTGAGAACATTTTATAAAATACCATGCACTTGTTTGTGTTTTCTTCATATGATGGCAAGTTTACAACAAGATTCATGGCCATTTTTATTGTCCAGGCAAGGCACTTTCCTACCTTTTTTCAGCCATGGCACTTTTTTATTGTCCATGCATGGTAATTTTACCTTTACATCCATGGCATGTTTACTTGCACAGTCATGGCAGTTTTATTTGCTCAACCATGGCAATTTTTAATGTATACAACAAGAGAAAGATTGTTGTTCCACCTTTTTACATGGAACTTCTAGGTTGTTTTGTCATGGTAATTTATAGATCATTCATGCCTCTTACTAATGACCCACAAGTATAGGTGATCAATCGTAGTCCTTTCGATAAGTAAGAGTGTCGAACCCAACAAGGAGCAGAAGGAAATGACAAGCGGTTTTCAGCAAGGTAATTTCTGCAAGCACTGAAATTGTAGGTAATAGGTAGTTTGATAGCAAGATAATTGGTAACGAGCAAGTAACGGTAACGGTAAATAAAGTGCAGCAAGATAGCCCAATCCTTTTGTGGCAAAGGACAGGCCAAAACAGTATCTAGTAATAGGCAAAGTGTTCTTGAGGGCATACAGGAATTTCATCTAGTCACTTTTATCATGTTGGTTTGATTTGTGTTTGCTACTTTGATAATTTGATATGTGGGTGGACCGGTGCTTGGGTGCTGTTCTTACTTGAAAAACCTCCCACTTATGATTAACCCCCTCGCAAGCATCCGCAACTACGAGAAAAGTATTAAGATAGAATCTTGTCGGTGTCGAAACCGGCAGATCTCGGGTAGGGGGTCCCGAACTGTGAATCTAGGAACAATGGTAAGAGAGGACGAAGGAGACGGTGTTTACCTAGGTTCGGGCCCTCATGAGGAGGTAAAACCCTACGTCCTGCTTGATTGTATTGATGAGTATGATGGTTACAGAGTTGATCTACCTCGAGATCAAAAGAACTAAACCCTAGATTAATTGATTCGTCCCCCTACGAACTAAGCCCCCTGGTTTATATAGACACTAGGGGTACCTAGGGTTACATATGGTCGATTTCTATCCGGGCATAGATACGCCCATTCTTTCTTGGAGGACACACCAAGTCTTTGGGACTCCTCCTTCCGAACACGGGATCGTCCGGTAACTTGGCCTTCTAGTAACCGTTCTTGTATGGACCATCGTGTTGGCCCATCAGGGATGAACCAACGGTCCGAGGATCCCTTAATCCTGGACTCCCTCAGTAGCCCCCGAATTTGCCTCAGACGCCGAGGCACTCCGTGTTCGGCAGTTTCGTTCATCAAGGGTCTTCGGCTTGTGAGGCGAGTTCTCCTCTTTTCCGATTCGCTAGACGATAACCAAACCACGTTAAGAATCCCCAACTGCCGAAAACGGCACGGGTCCACAACATTGATTTCCCTGCCCGAGGCTCAATGAAACCCCTCGATTCCTACGTCCAATAGGAGGCAGGCATCCCAACAGTCCTTTTACGGAAATACCCTCGACAAGCCGAGGGATAAGCGCCTATTTATAGCAAGTCGAAATTTTCGTAGGAAACGCTTCTCCCTCATCCGTCTCCAAGAAACTCTAGCATCAACAAACTTTGGAGGTATGGCGAGCGCCCCAGGTTCTTCCTCACGCCCTCACGGCCCCCTTCCCGGCGACTGGGCCACCTGTTCTGTTTCTCTCCTTCGGCTGCGCAGTCTTGAGACGCAGGGATATCTCCCTGCTTCGGATCTGGCACCCACTCACCCAGGGTTGATCTCCGCGAATGGCGTGGCTTTCGTGGAGAACTTCCCCGCTCCCCGCCAAGACGAGAGGGTATGCTTTACCTCCTTCCTCCTACGAGGCCTGGGCTTCCCCATTCACCCCTTCTTGAGGGACCTATTGGAGTTCTATGGGATCCAACTCCACAACCTTACCCCCGGGTCCATCCTGCATATCTCGGGCTTTGTCGCCCTTTGCGAGACGATCCTTGGCTGCGAGCCCCACTTCGATATATGGCAAAAATATTTCTGCCTCGTCCCCCGAACTAGGGGAGGATCAATCCGGGAAGTGGGCGGAGCCAAAGTGTGGCGCATAGCCGTGACGGGGTATCTCATTGGAACTCCGAAGAAGGAATCCGAAGAGTGGGCTTCGGAGTGGTTCTACATCGAAGACGTCCCCTTTTTCGACCCAGCTCGAAGGGGTCTGCCCGAATACTCCGAGGCTCCTTTAAAGAAGCGATTCAACTGGCGTCCAAGGAGCGCTTCCCAAGAGGAGAGGGCCGAAGTAAAGTGCCTAGCCGCCAAAGTGAAGCTGCTCGGTCACAGCAAACTGACCATTATCGACGTGCTGGCCGCCGCTATCACCAGTTGCGTTCAACCCCTGCAACGGAGGATCCATCCCCTATGGTGCTATAATGGGACGAGTGACACGACCCGTTGCCGAAGACAAGGGCCTGCCGACCAAGCGGCGTTGGCGGTCATGTTAGCCGACCTCTTCAAAGGAGAAAAGGAAGATTTCATTCGCCTGACGACCAGGGAAGGCTACTCAACTCATAACCCCATTGAATGGGTAAGTCCGTTCATACTCCCCTCCCTCGGATCATCAATTCTTGATTTTACTGACCGAAAGTGAGTTTTTCCCCGAACAACAATGGAGGCGTTGGGTCGAGACAGTTAAATGTCCCGCCTCATAACCGGAGGATTACTCCCGCAGCGACGACCCCGGATTTCATGATGATCCGGAGATTTCAATTGAGTTCGAGGACGGGACCTTCTATCAGAGGAGCGTTGATGAATCCAAGGTGGCCCTCCAAGCTGATCACCCTGGATCACTCCCTTCCTCTACGACCAGCAAGAAGAAGGCTTCCTCTCGAAAAAGATGTTCGTCTCCCGTAATCCCGATCTCCTCGAGCTCTGTCCCCAAAGGCTGCCGGTCTACACGCCGGTCACCCTTGGAAACTACTCCAACAGGGTCCGCGCCTAACAATGGCCGGGCTCCCGAGCCAGAGACTACGAAGGAAGTTTTACCGACCGCCCCCCTACCAAAAGGTATTCAACCTTGCAGCTCGGTCTTTGTTTTTGCTTGTTCCGAATATTCATGCTTTTTAACTGACATACTTAGGAGGCGAGTAGAACCACCTCCTTCCGAAGACACTGAGAAAGCGCCGGGCAATCCCCGACCAAGATCTCCGGTACACGCCGAAGTGAATGCGGGAACTCCTTCCACGAGCCAACATCCCGAGGACTTAGGGGATGTCTCGGCTACCAACTCCAAGGTTGAGAGTGCGATGAATCACCGACGACGGAGGGAGGCACTGCGTCACCCCATATTTTCCGACCAGGAGTTTAATGCCCTCAATTCCGTGGACTCATACCTCGGGTCCACTCGAGCGGGACTTGATGGAGCCGCTAAAATAATATCCGCTAGCCTGCAGGTAAATGGTCGGCCCGGAAGGCCAAGCATAATTCGTAACCTAGTAGCCCCCGAGCCTTAATTTGGTCGGAACGGCCGAATTCAAGGGTCTGACAACTATGTCCATGCGTTTGTAGGTTTCATAGCAACCGAATGAGAAGCTGTCCGCGGACCTCGAGTCAAGTCAAGCAGAGCTGCAGGACTTGAGGACCGAGTTGGAACAGGTGAAGAAATTCACCCGGGAGGCGCACGGTGAGTACCAAGTATTGTTTTTTGTGCTGGAGTTATTTGAAGGACATCTCTTCTGACGAAAGATTGTTTCGTAGCAGCCGAGTCCATAGGGCAATTGCAGAAGGATTTGGATGCTTCCCAAAAATCCCAAAGGTATGCTGAATCTCAGCTAGAGGCCGGGCACCGCGTATTGACTCCAAGTTTGGAGGATAAGAACCAGCTCAAAGCAGAAAATCAGTGACGGGCCGAAGAAATTAAGGGCTTGACAGCTCAATTGGCACAATCCTGCCAAGAGAATTAGAGATTGAGGGGTGGCATGTTCTGTAAGTGAAAATCCGACCTTTAACTCCACCAAGTGCTTTGTATTATATCGAGTGTAAGGAACATCGTTTATTTCCTGCCTAGGTCTCCTCGTACGAAGGAGATCTGTTAAAGGAACTTTCCGTTGTGCACGAGCGGGCTCGGAAGGCTATGAAGAGCATGATCAAAGCCCTCTGGCCGGCTCAGACGCCTCTGGAAGGGATGGTAGAACTGGGCGAGAAGTTTAGGGGAGCTCGGGGTCGCTTTGAGCTATGGAAGACTTCCGCTTGCCGAGAGGGAGCCCGGGAGGCGTGGGCCATGGTGAAGACCCGCTTTACCAAACTCAACCCGGAGCATATGACTTGGGTTGGGCCTGTAGGGCCTGATGGTAAAGAGGTTTCTGTGAGCTTGGTTTACGACCAAGTGATGCCCGCTGCTCGAATGTCACAGGAGGATTGTGTCCTGGACACCATAACAGACCATCTTGAGTGACAACCTTGCGTTTTGAATCTATGTAACTATGTACCTTTTATAAAAACCCTCACTATCCATGCTGTAAACGTTATCTTAACCGGTCATCGGCCTCTGTCTCCGTCGCCGATAGCTAAGGAGTGTTCTGGACTATGCATCCTGTGATAACAGAGAATTGTCTCGGGGAACTAGGCAATCCGACCTTGTGGTACAAACAGACGGAACGTGCACGGGGAGGTATGTTATATTACTATTTAACGTAAGAAACATCTTCCAAAGAAAATAGTTCCTCTATGGGTTCCTTTCTTTAGGCTACTACGTGAACCGTAGATGTCATAGTCTTGTATCCGTATTATGCGGATAATTTTGCTATTTGGGGGAATAGCCCCCAAGTACGGCGAGAAGCGCCAACCCTACCTTTTTCCTTTCTGACTGACCAATTTGTATCATAAGAATGCTAGACTTTGGCTTCGCCCGTCTGAGGTACGTGTCCGGGTAACCCGGTCATAGCAATCGCAGAGGTGCTCCCTTTACCCCCTAGCCGAACAATCGGGAACGTAGGGGGTAAGCATAGGAGCAAGGCAACCCGGCTTGGCTAAATCTTAAGCCTAATTGGTGCATAAGTGGCGCGAGAGTGATGTCAAAAGAGTGCATATAAGACAAATAGCCAGGTAAAATAAGATGGCTTCATTACGGAGCCCCCAGGTGGTTGTCGGGTAAAACATTTACCGATGAAATCATAGTTCGGTTTAAGCCGAACATAAGTTTATAGAGAAGGTCTAGTCACTCCTACAAAGGTATATAAAAAGAAAAAGAAAAGAAGTAAAAATACAAGGGTTGGTAGGGAACAAGGCGACACCGGTCTAGCCGTAGAAGCGCAGGAGGCGAGCTGCGTTCCATGGGTTTGGTTCGAGGCGATTGTCCTGCGGGTTGCGAAGTCGGTAAGCTCCTCCGGTCAGTACTTCGTCGATTATGAAAGGGCCCTCCCACTTCGGTTTGAGCTTATTCTTCTGTTTCTCTGGGAGACGTAGGACCAACTTGCCCACATTATAAACTTTAGCTCGAACCTCCATGCTTTGGTACTGCCGAGTCTGCTGTTGATAGAAAGTAGATCGGGCCCGGGCTATGTCGCGCTACCCCTCCAAGGCGTCTAGGTCGTCCTGCCGATCTAGCTCGGCTTCTTTTTCCTCGTACATGCGCACTCTTGGCACGCCGTGAATGATGTCACAAGGGAGGACCGCTTCCGCCCCGTACACCATAAAAAATGGTGTGTATCCCGTTGATCGGTTCGGGGTTGTGCGCAAACCCCATAGTACGGAATCAAGTTCCTCTACCCAATGACAGTCAGATTCTTGAAGTGATCGGACCAGGCAAGGTTTAATACCACTCATAATGAGACCGTTGGCCCGTTCGACTTGTCCATTGGTTTGGGGGTGATACACCGAGGCATAATCAAGCTTGATACCTAGGTTCACGCACCAATCCTTGACCTCTTGGGCGGTAAAGTTGGTTCCATTATCGGTTATTATACTGTGTGAGACACCGTAACGGTGTACCACGCCGGATATGAAGTCGATGACCGGTCCCAATTTTGTTGAACTTACTGGCTTTGCTTCGATCCATTTAGTGAATTTGTCGACCATGACCAGTAGGTATTTCTTTTTCTTGGTTCCCCTTTAAGTGGTCCGACCATATCTAACCCCCACACCGCAAAAGGCCATGTAATGGGTATCGTCCAAAGAGCCATAGGAGGCATGTGGCTTTGATTTGCAAAGAGCTGACAACCGACACAATGTTGAACGAGTGTGTGGGCGTCGGTTCGGGCGGTGGGCCAGAAGAACCCGGCTCGAAAGGCCTTGCTTACCAGGGCCCGTGCTACCGCGTGGTGGCCACCCATGCCTGCATGTATCTCTGCCAGGAGCTGCCTTGCTTCTTCTTCAGATATGCACCGTTGGAGGACCCCCGTAGTGCTATTTTTCTATAGTTCTCCTTCATGGACCTTGTAGGCTTTTGATCACCATGTTATGCGTCTCGCCTCGTCTGGTCGTCAAGGAGTTCTTTGCGCAGAAGGTAGGCAAGGAAAGGTTCTGTCCATGGTGCGATTACGGCCATTACTTCGTGGGCCAAGGGAGTTTTTTCAATCGTGGAACCGCTGATGATTTGCTCGTCTGGTTCAACTGTGGGGGGGGGGATGACCTGCTCTTCTCCCTTGGTTATAGCGCCCCCGCCGTCATCCTGCCACACCACAGAGGGTTTGAAGAGCCTCTCTAGGAAGGTGTTCTTAGGGACTAGGTCGCGTTTGGCGCCCATGCGGGCGAGGATGTCGGCAGCTTGATTGTTGTCTCTAGAGACATGGTGGAACTCTAGCCCTTCAAATCGTGCGGATATCTTGAGGACGACATTTCTGTAAGCTGCCCTTTTTGGGTTTTTAGCATCGAATTCGCCATTTATTTGGGAGATGGCGATATTAGAGTCTCCCCGCACTTCGAGCCGCTGTACACCCATCGAAGTTGCCATCCGGAGTCCATGCAATAGAGCCTCATACTCGGCCGCGTTATTGGAGTCGGCGTACATGATTAGGAGGACATATCGGATGTTGTCGCCGGTGGGGGATGTGAGGATGACTCCAGCCCCTAGTCCGGCGAGTGTCTTGGATCTGTCGAAGTACATTGTCTAGTGTGAGTATGTGTTATATTCTCGAGGGAGCTCGGCCTCGGAACATTCGGCGATGAAATCGGCTAACACCTGAGATTTAATAGCTCAGCGTGGTTTGTAATTGATTTCGAATGGGAGGAGTTCGATGGCCCACTTGGCTATGCAGCCGGTGGCGTCCCTGTTATTGATTATAACGTCCAGGGGCGCTTCAGAGGCCACCGTGACCGAACACTCTTGGAAATAATGTCTGAGCTTTCGTGAAGCCATGAACACCGTGTAGGCTATGTTCTGATAATGTGGGTATCTGGTTTTGCACGGAGTAAGTACTTCCGATACATAGTATACTGGATTTTGTACCCGATATTTATGGTCCTCGGCCTCCCGCTCTACCACGAGTGCTGCGCTGACGACCTGGTTGGTGGCTGAGATGTATAGCAACATCGGTTTGCCCGTATCAGGTGCTGTCAATATGGGGTTGTTGGCTAGCAGCGTCTTGATTTCCTCTAGTGTGGCTGCATCCTCATCGGTCCATTCGAAGTTTTTTGTTCGTTTCAATAGCCTGTATAGTGGCAGGGCCTTTTCGCCAAGGCGAGAGATGAAGCGGCTTAACGCTGCCACATAGCCTGCTAGTCTTTGAATGCATTTTAGCTCCGTGGGGACCGGGAGTTGTGACAGAGCTCGGATCTTGGCCGGATTAGCTTCTATGCCCCTCTGGGAGACAATGAATCCGAGCAATTTACCCACGGGGACTCCGAAGATGCACTTGTCCGGGTTTAGCCGTATATCGTACTCCTGCAGGCTTGCGAATGTTTGACCCAGGTCATCCACCAGCTGGCTCACGTGTTTGGTCTTGACGACCACGTCATCTACGTACGCCTTGACTGTTTTGCCGATTTGTTTCTCCAGACATGTTTGAATCATGCGCTGGTACGTGGCGCCTGCATTTTTTAGCCCGAAAGGCATTGTATTGAAGCAGAATGGCCCGTAAGGGGTGATGAAGGCTGTTGCGGCTTGATCAGACTCCTTCATTTTTATCTGATGATATCCGGAATAAGCGTCGAGGAAGCAAAGTGAGTCATGTACGGCAGTGGCGTTAATGATCTGGTCAATGCGGGGTAAAGGGAAAGGATCTTTAGGGCAAGTTTTTTTAAGGTCTTTGAAGTCGACACATAGCCGCCAGGATTTGTCTTTCTTCGGTACCATGACCAGGTTTGCCAGCCATTCAGGGTGTTTGATCTCTCTGATGAATCCGGCTTCAAGTAGTTTGGCGAGTTCTTCGTCCGAAGCTTGACGCTTGGTTTCGGAAAATCGACGTAGGGTCTGTTTAACCGGCTTGAAGCCTGCAATTATGTTTAGACTGTGTTCGGCCAACCTTCGGGGGATTCCGGGTATATCTGATGGGTGCCAGGTGAATATATCCCAGTTTTCGCACAAGAACATGCGTAGTGCTTCAGCGACCGCAGGGTCCAGCTGAGCTCCGATGGACGCCATTTTATTGGGGTCCGTTGGGTGTACCTGAAATTTTATGATTTCGTCTGCGGATTTGAATGACGTAGACTTTGGCCTTTTGCCGAGGATCACGTCGTCCTTATCTACGATAGAACGGAGCATAGTCAGTTCCTTAGCGGCTAGCATCTCAGCTAGTGCCTCGAGGGCAAGCGATGCTGTTTTATTCTCGGCTCGAAGGGATCTATCCGGGTCGCTTGCAACTGTGATCACATCGTTGGGTCCCGGCATTTTAAGTTTCATGTAACCAGTGAGGTATGGCCTGAAATCTTGTGAAGGCGTCACGCCCTAAGAGGGCATGATAACTGCTATGAAAGGGTACGATATGAAAAAGTAGTTCCTCTGATCTGTAGTTATCGGGGGTACCGAACACTACATCGAGGGTTACTCGCCCTGTGCAGCGTGCCTCTCTTCCGGGGATGATTCCACGAAAGGTTGTGCCGCTTTGCTCGATTCGAGACTTATCGAACTGCATTTTGTCCAAAGTTCCCTCGTAGATGAGGTTTAGACCGCTGCCGCCGTCCATTAGTACCTTGTCCAACTGAAAACCGTCTATTATTGGGTTGAGGACCAGGGCGGCCGGTGCCCGCTCTGTGTGGGTCATCGGTTGGTCGTTTTCGTCGAAAGTTATCGGTGTATCTGCCCATGATTTTTTTGATTCCACCTGGTGTATCTGATCGAGCTCTCGAAGAGCTCTCTTCCTCTGACCTTTCGAGGAGAACATCTCGTAGATCGTTAGGACCTCGGCGTGAATTTCGGGTGGTGTTACTGAACGTCCACCTGGGGGTGAGGCCATGAGGATGGCTTCCCCGCTCTTTGCGACCTGCCTAACGACCCAGCATGCTCGAAGGCTGTGGGATGGGCTTGCGTTTGGCGGGGCGAAATGTATGGGGCAAGGGCTATCCAGTAATCTATCAAGGACTGTTTCTTTTTTCGGCAGGCCCGTGCCTGGGCGGGTATTGTGGTGGCATGAGCCTTTTCCGAACTAGATTGTTCGGTGTGGACCGGCTTTGTAAAAAATCGTTGTTCTTCCCACGTACTCTCCATAGCGTAGTACTTTTCCATCAAGTATGTTAGCTCGGAGAAGTTTTGGACACAACGACGGGCAAGGGTGTTGAGGATTCCCTTATCATGGCAGTTTCGCTGGAAGGCTGCAATCATTTCCAGGTCGTTAACGCCTTTCATCATGTTTTTGCTGAGGAGGAATCTGGCCCAAAAATGATGGACCGATTCCCCCGGTTGTTGTTTGACCTCCCGTAAGCTCATTGAACCGGGTTCTCTTGCGCTTTTAGAGCGCTCGATCTGGGTGGTGGGCGGGAAAAAATTTCGCGCCCCGGCGAGGTGCATGTTCGGTGCGCGGACAGCTGGGTTTTGTTCCGTTACGGGACTGGGTGTGAAACCTCCGGTCTCCGCCTCAGCGGGCTTGGGGGCGTGGCACCAATAGTGTTTCGCCATGCGGGCCCCAGGTTGTGTGTCAGGCCGTAAGTCAGTGTCCTGGGGGAGTTCGGATCCCGAGTGATCGGAGATCAGAATGTACATTGTTTTCAATCTCGCCGTTTGGCGAGACGCGTCTTCAGTCGGGCATTCGACGGTGGCGATTAAATGCGTTATTGGAGGTACGTGAATTTCTCTATTGTCGGGCCTCAGCCCGATATGGTCGTAAACCGATGGTTGGCGATCGGCCATGCTCAAGACTTTGATCCGACCGAGTAGCTCGCCCGACAGTGGGGCTTCGATTGGGTGGGCACCAAAGGCGCCATCGGGGTCGGTCAGCGGTGCTGTCATCCCGGGTTACTTGATGGTACTCCCGGGGAGTATGCGGCCGTGGTTGACTCGGATGCATCGGCAAAGACAGGTTTTAAGACTGAGCCAGGGGCCGAGGTCATCCCAGCGGCAGGGTTTCCTGCCTCCGACGTCGAGGCGTCAGTGGCAGTGTGTCTTTTAAGAAGGGCAGCGATCCTTGTTAAAACAAGGTCTCCCCGGGAGTCAGCGACGAACTCTAGGTTCCCGAACCTGACTTCTGAACCAGGGGCAAAGCTTCCGGTCTGGCCAAGGCAGCCCGTGGGATCGACTTGAAGCACGACGCTTCCGAAAGCGAAGGTCTGTCCAGGAACGAAGGCGTCCTTGTGGCAGATCTCCCCGCTAATGATTAAGCGAGCCATCAATCCTTTGGTGATTCGCAGCGGAACTCTCAATGAAAGCACCAATGTCGGTGTCGAAACCGGCGGATCTTGGGTAGGGGGTCCCGAACTGTGAATCTAGGAACGATGGTAACAGAGGACGAAGGAGACGATGTTCACCCAGGTTCGGGCCCTCGTGAGGAGGTAAAACCCTACGTCCTGCTTGATTGTATTGATGAGTATGATGGTTACAGAGTTGATCTACCTCGAGATCAAAAGAGCTAAACCCTAGATTAATTGATTCATCCCCCTACGAACTAAGCCCCCTGATTTATATAGACACTAGGGGTACCTAGGGTTACATATGGTCGGTTTCTATCCGGGCACATATACGCCCATTCTTTCTTGGAGGACACACCAAGTCTTCGGGACTCCTCCTTCCGAACACGGGATCGTCCGGTAACTTGGCCTTCTAGTAACCGTTCCTGTATGGCCCATCGTGTTGGCCCATCAAGGATGAACAAACGGTCCGAGGACCCCTTAATCCTGGACTCCCTCACTAACCATAGCATTAAATGTTTGGATCCAAATCAGCCCCTTACGAAGTAGCGCATAAACTAGGGTTTAAGCTTCTGTCACTCTAGCAACCCATCATCTAATAACTACTCCACAATGCATTCCCTTAGGCACAAGGATGGTGAAGTGTCATGTAGTCGACGTTCACATGATACCACTAAGGGAATCACAACATACATATCATCAAAATATCGAACACATATCAAATTCACATGATTACTTGCAACATAACTTCTCCTGTGACCTCAAGAACAAAGGTGACCACTCACAAATAATAGTAATGCTCAAGATCGGAGGGGTATTGAATAGCATAATGGATCTGAACATATAATCTTCCACCAAATAAACCATATAGTAATCAACTACAAGATGTAATCAACACTACTAGTCACCCATAGGTACCAAACCGAGGTTCCGGTAAAAAGATTGAACACAAGAGATGAACTAGGGTTTGAGAGGAGATGGTGCTGTTGAAGATGTTGATGAAGATTGGCCTCCCAAAGATGAGAGGGATGTTGGTGATGACGATGGCTTCAATTTCCCCCTCCGGGAGGGAAGTTCCCCCGGCGGAATCGCTCCGCCGTAGGGCAAAAGTGCTCCTGCCCAAGTTCCGCCTCGAGACGGCGACGTTCCATCCCGAAAGTCCTCTTTGTATTTTTTTTAGGTCAAGAGACACTATATACCAGAAGATGGGCACCGGAGGTGGGCCGAGGAGGGCACAACCCACCAGGGCGCGCCCTGGTGTCTTGTGCCCACCAGGGTGGCCCCCTCCAGTAGTTTTTTGCTCGAGTATTTTTCATATATTCCAAAAATATTCTTCGTAAAGTTTCAGCTTCTTTGGAGTTGTGCAGAATAGGTATCTCTGATGTGCTTTTTCAGGTCCAGAATTCCAGCTGCTGGTATTCTCCCTCTTTGTGTAAACCTTGCATATTATGAGAGAAAAGGCATTAGAATCACTCCCTAAAGCATTATTATTCAACAAAACATAATAAATAACAATAGGAACTCATGATGCAAAATGGACGTATCAACGCCCCCAAGCTTAGACCTCGCTTGTCCTCAAGCGAAAAGCCTATATTGAAAAGCATGTCCACATGGTTTGAGAGAGAGGTGTCGATAAAAACAAAATACGGACATAGTATCATCATGCTTATTATCATAACAACAACAAACTCTATCATAAAACTTATTCTTATACTTTCATCATGTAACTTCTCATGAACAAGTAACAATTCATCACAACATAGAAGTATAAAGCATAAACCTTATTGAAAACCAACAAACTATGTTCTCAGTCAACTTTGCAACTACAATTCATCATATTTTCAGGACGGGTCTCATGTCGGAGCCTTTTGGCAAGTCCACATACTCAACCATCATTTAGTCTTCTATGATTGCTAACACTCACTGCATACCCATGAGCAAAAAGTTTCAACCGGACACATAGAAAGATAGGGGCTTATAGTTTCGCCTCCCAATGTACTCACCTCAAGGGTGATGTCAACAATAATAACTCATGCTCACTCACATCCAACTGGATATATGTTCCTAGATCTTTCCTCAACACATGATGCTTGCAAAAGAAAAAGTAAAAAGGAATAGGGAAGAATACTTTGACTCTTGCATAAAAGTAAATACATAAAAGTAGAGGCCCTTCGCAGAGGGAAGCAGAGGTTGTCATGCAATTTTGGTTTGTATGCCCAATCCCTTAATGTAAAAGAACATCACGCTATATTGCTCCCTATGATAGCAACCTTTATTATGCAGTCCGTCGCTTTTATTACTTTTCCATCATAAGTTCGTATAGCGCTCAATTTTCTCTTACACTAATTGATCAAAACACATTTAGAAGAAATTTTTATTGCCTTATTGCACTGATGACAACTTACATGAAGGATCTTACTCGATCCGTATGTAGGTATGGTGGACTCTCAAAACATGAATTTGGGTTTTTGGATGCACAAGTAGTATCTCTACTTAGTGCGGAATTTTTGGCTAGCAAAGATATTGAGCAAGCACCACATGTTGAAGGATCTATGACAATATAACTTCTATGTGGATATGAACAAATATAAATCATTACGTTGTCTTCCTTGTCCAACGTCAACCATTTTGACATATAATATTTAATGGGGGCTCACAATCATAAATGATGTCCAAGATAGTGTATTTGCATGTGAATCTTCTCTTCCCTTATTAATTCTTTCATGAATTGCATCATTGACCAATGCTATGTTTGTCAATCTCGAATAAATTTCACTACTTATACTTTTCCTTATGTAATGTCATTACTCACCATAAGATTAGCATATGATTCTTTTCATTTATTTCTCTTTCCTTTTATTTTAATTGCAGCAAAAGGTAGAGAGGCAAAAGCTCAAACCAAACTTTATTATATAACTCTCACTCGATTACATAGATAGATAGACCACGAAACTAACACACGAAAATAGATCACGCTAAACTTTTATTCAACTAAATAAAAAAGAAACTAAAGATCGAACTAAAAAGGTAAAGGTGAATAAAAGTGATGGTGATACGATACCGGGGCACCTCCCCCAAGCTTGGCTCAAGCCAAGGGGAGTGCCCATACCTGTGTGCTCAAGTCTCCTTTGGTGGTGGTGATGATGTGGTAGGCTTGTCCTCCAGCTTCCAGGGCAAGGGCTCACCATCAAAAGTTGACGCAAGAGTCCCCTGAGTCCTGTAACTGGCAGCTAAACTCATACCTTTAAATCTTGCTTCATATTCAAAAACTTGGTTTTGAAGATCATAAACTTGACTTTGCAGAAAATTGATTTGCTCGTTGAGGGTGGAGATGGTGTCCTTCACAGACCGGCCATCCACCATCTGATCACGGGTGAATTCTGTGATCATGGAGTGATTGGCACTAAGTCCACGGTCCACCATCCTTGAAGATGTCTTGTTCCACCGCCTCGAGCCTAGCCTACACGCTTCCGGTCCTCTTGGGTCCCTGAACATCGCGGATGTGGAGCATCCCCTCACGCATCTCAATGGCTTGAGGGTGCTTCATCACCTCCGGCAAGTATGGGTTGATGACCTTCTCGAAGAACTTGTCCTTGGAGGAGCTTGGTGGAGCCATGGAGATCTAGATCTGACGAGAAAACAGCACGAAACAAGAACAGAAGATTTTTCTGCGATGCGGTCGTCAAAACAGTTGGGGTATATAAAGAGAATTTTTATTCTTGGAAAGCAATCATATGGAAGGAAAACGGAGTCGGCAAGGTGTTCGAGGTGGGCCCAACCCACCAGGGCGCGCCTGGCAGGGCTGGCGAGCCCTGGTGTATCGTGCTCACCTCGGTTGCCTTTCGGTTTATTTCTTATTTTCCAAATTTTCCTAATATTCCAAAACTGACAAAATATTTTTGCAGATTTTTCGGGGTTCGTTTCCTTACCGTATCACGTACCTCCTATTTTTCAGAATTCTGGAGTGTTTTGGAAGGTTTCTTTTATGTGTTCCTCCGGTGTCATGGTTTGGATAACATTGCTTTCAACGTTAATAGGCGTACATGAGATATAGTGCTTAATTCTTTGTCCATTGACCACCTTCGGGTTAGTACCTTCGGCATTATTTATCTTGATAGCTCCAGAACGCTAAACCTCTTCGATAATATAAGGTCCTTCCCATTTGGAGAGAAGCTTACCTGCAAAAAGTCTTAAACGAGAGTTGAACAAAAGAACATAGTCTCCTATTTTGAATTCCCGCTTTTGAATTCTTTTGTCATGCCATCTTTTTACTTTTTCTTTGAATAGTTTGGCATTTTCATAGGCTTGGGTTCTCCATTCATCTAGTGAGCTAATATCAAATAGCCTCTTCTCACCGGCAAGTTTGAAATCATAATTGAGTTCTTTAATTGCCCAAAATGCTTTATGTTCTAACTATAGAGGCAAATGACAAGCTTTTCCATATACCATTTTGTATGGAGACATACCCATAGGATTTTTATAAGCTATTCTGTAGGCCCAAAGTGCATCATCTAATTTCTTAGACCAATTCTTTCGAGACCTATTGACAGTTTTTTGTAATATCAATTTTATTTCTCTATTGCTAAGTTCAACTTGACCACTAGATTGAGGATGATAGGGTGATACAATTCTATGGTTAACATCATATTTAGCAAGCAACTTACGGAAAGCACCATGAATAAAGTGTGAACCATCAGTCATTAAGTATATAGGGACTCCAAACCTCGGGAAGATAATTTCTTTAAGCATTTTAATAGAGGTGTTGTGATCAGCACTACTAGTTGGAATAGCTTCTATCCACTTAGTGACATAATCAATAGCAACCAAAATATGAGTGTACCCGTTAGAGGAAGGAAAAGGTTCCATATAATCAAAACCCCAAACATCAAATGGTTCGACAACAAGTGAGTAATTCATAGGCATTTCCTGACGCTTACCGATATTACCAATTCTTTGACATTCATCACAAGACAAGACAAACTTACGGGCATCCTTGAAGAGAGTAGGCCAATAAAAACCGTATTGCAATACCTTGTGAGCAGTTCTATCTCCCGCATGATGTCCTCCATAAGCTTCGGAATGACATTTCCATAGGATTTGTTCTTGTTCATGCTTAGGTACACAACGTCTAATAATACCATCTACTCCTTCTTTATAAAGATGTGGGTCATCCCAAAAGTAATGTCTTAAATCATAGATTTTTTTCTTTTGTTGGTATGTGAAGCTAGGCGGTATATATTTAGCGACAATATAGTTAGCATAATCAGCATACCTAGGAGTGTTTTGATAAACATTTATTGCAGCTAACTATTCATCAGGAAAGCTATCATCAATAGGTAGTGGGTCATCAAGAATATTTTCTAACCTAGACAAGTTATCAGCTACGGGGTTCTCAGCTCCCTTCCTATCAACAATATGTAAGTCAAATTCTTGAAGTAAGAGAACCCATCTAATAAGTCTAGGTTTAGCATCTTTCTTTTCCATAAGATATTTTATAGCAGCATGATCGGTGTGAACAATAACCTTGGAATCAACAATATAGGATATAAATTTATCACAAGCAAACACAACTGCTAAAAATTCTTTTTGAGTAGTAGCATAATTTCATTGGGCACTGTCTAGAGTTTTACTAGCATAATGGATAACATTCAATTTCTTATCAACTCTTTGTCCTAGAACAGCGCCAACAACATAATCACTAGCATCACACATAATATCAAAAGGCAAGTTCCAATCAGGTGGTTGAACGGTAGGTGTAGAGGTTAAGGCTTTCTTGAGTGTTTCAAAGGCTTCCACACAATCATCATAAAAAACAAAAGGGATATCCTTTTGCAAAAGATTAGTAAGAGGCCTAGAAATTTTAGAGAAGTCTTTAATGAACCTCCTATAGAAACCAGCATGACCAAGGAAACTTCGAATACCTTTAATATCTTTAGGACATGGCATTTTCTCAATTGCATCAACTTTAGCTTTATCCACCTCAATACCTCGTTCGGATATTTTATGCCCCAAGACAATACCTTCATTAACCATAAAGTGGCACTTCTCCAAATTCAAGACAACATTAGTTTGTTCACATCTCTGCAAAACTCGATCAAGGTTGCTTAAGCAATCATCAAAAGAAGTCCCGCAAACGAAAAAATCACCCATGAAAACCTCCACAATCTTTTCACAAAAGTAAGAGAATATAGCAGTCATACATCTTTGAAAGGTAGCAGGTGCATTGCATAAACCAAAAGGCATACATTTTTAAGCATAGGTTCCAAAAGGGCAAGTAAAAGTGGTTTTCTCTTGATCAGATTGTGACACAGGTATTTGAGAGAAACCAGAATATCCGTCCAGAAAACAAAAGTGTGTGTGCTTAGATAATGTTTCTAACATCTGATCAATGAAAGGCAGAGGGTAATGATCTTTTCTAGTAGCTTTATTTAATTTTCTAAAATCAATTACCATTCTATAGCCAGTGACAATTCTTTGTGGAATGAGTTCATTTTTATCATTAGGAACAACGGTAATACCTCCTTTCTTAGGGACACAATGAACGGGACTTAACCATCTACTATCAGCAATGGGATAGATTATACCTGCTTCCAGAAGCTTTAATATTTCAGTTCTTACGACTTCTTTCATCTTAGGATTCAATCGCCGTTGGTGATCAACAACGGGTTTAGCATCAGATTCCATATTAATCTTGTGCTGACATAGAGTGGGACTAATGCCCATAAGATCATCAAGAGTATATCCAATAGTAGCACAGTGCTTCCTCAGAACTTTTAATAATCTTTCTTCTTCATGTTCTGAAAGGTTAGCACTAATAATAACATGATATATCTTTTTCTCATCAAGATAAGCATACTTCAAAGTATCAGGCAATTGCTTTAATTCAAACACATGATCACCTTTAGGTGGAGGAGGACCTCCAAGAGTTTCAATAGGCAAATTTTGTTTCACGAGAGGTTGTTGTTCAAAGAAAATTTTATCTATTTCATTTCTTTCACGCAAATGCATATCATTTTCATGGTCAAGCAAATATTGTTCTAATAGATCAGTAGGAGGCACGACAATAGAAGCAAGACCAATTATTTCATCCTTACTAGATAATGATCTATCACGGGATTGTCTACTAAACTTGGAAAAATTAAACTCATGAGACACATCACCAAAACTGACACCGATAGTTTGTTTATCACAATCTATCTTAGCATTGACGGTGTTCAAGAAAGGTCTACCAAAGATAATGGGACAAAAGTCATCTTGTGGGGAACCAAGAACTAGAAAATCAGTAGGATATTTTACTTTCCCACACAGGACTTCAACATCTCTAACAATCCCAAGTGGTGTGATGGTGTCTCTATTAGCAAGTTTAATAGTAACATCAATGTCTTCTATTTAGCGGGTGCAATTTCATTCATAATTTCTTGGTATAAAGTAAAAGGGATAGCACTCACACTAGCACCCAAATCACATAAACCATGATAGCAATGATCTCCTATTTTGATTGAGACAACAGGCATGCCCACTACGGGTCTATGTTTATCCTTTTCATCAGGTTTGACAGTTCTAGCAGCTTCATCACAGAAGTAGATAACATGCCCATCAATATTTTCTACCCAGAGATCTTTAACCATAGCAACACTAGGTTCTACTTTAATTTGCTCAGGGGGCTTAGGTGCTCTAATATTACTCTTGCGAACCACAGTTGATACCTTAGCATGTTCCTTTATCCTAACAGGGAAAGGTGGTTTTTCAATATAAGCCGTAGGCACAACTGGATCAACACTGTAAACGATGGTTTCATATTTAGCTATGACCAGTTCTTTAATTTCTTCTTTAATAGGGGGATGATATTTAAAACATTTCTCTTTAGGGAGATCAACATAAGTAGCAAATGCTTCAGAGAAAGAGGCTACTATCTCAGAGTCAAGTCCATATTTAGTGCTAAACTTGTGAAAAGCATCGGTATTCATAAAAGATTTAACACAATCAAACTTAAGCTTTATACCTGACTCATTACCTTCGTCGAGTTCCCAATCTTCAGAGTTGCGTTTAATTCTTTCCAAGAGATCCCACTTGAATTCAATAGTCTTCTTCATACAAGAACCAACACAAGAAGTATCGAGCATGGATTGATCATTATGAGAAAGCTGAGCATAAAAATTCTGAATAATAACTTCTCTCGGAATATCATGATTGGGGCATGAATATAACATTGATTTAAGCCTCCCCCAAGCTAGAGCAACAATTTCTCCTTCACGAGGCCAAAAACTATATATATAATTCCGATCACGATGAACTAGATGCATGGGATAAAACTTTTGATGGAATTCCAATTGCAATCGATTCCAGTTCCATGATCCAATATCATCACATAGCCTATACCATGTCAATGCTTTTCCCTTCAAAGATAAAGGGAAAACCTTCTTCTTAGCTTCATCTCTGGGTAAACCTGCAAGCTTAAATAATCCACAAATTTCGTTCACATATAAGAGGTGCATATCAGGATGTTCAGTTCCATCTCCTGCATAAGATTTAGCAAGAAGTTGTTCTACCATACCCGAAGGAATTTCATAACCAATATTTTCAGTAGGTGTAGTAGATTGAGGGGCAACTAATTGTGGTTCCGGTTGAGGTGAAGATACCCCAAACAAACCCCTCAAAGGATTGTTTTCCATAGTAGCAAGTAACAATAAATTTTAGCACGCAGTATGAGTTTTTCCTTACCGATTTCCACTTACCAAGAGCGCTTCACTCCCCGGCAACGGCGCTAGAAAAGAGTCTTGTTGACCCACAAGTATAGGGGATCAATCGCAGTCATTTCGATAAGTAAGAGTGTCAAACCCAACTAGTAATAGGCAAAGTGTTCTTGAGGGCACACGGGAATTTCATCTAGTCACTTTTATCATGTTGGTTTGATTTGTGTTCGATAATTTGATAATTTGATATGTGGGTGGACAGGTGCTTGGGTTCCGTTCTTACTTGAACAACCTCCCACTTATGATTAACCCCCTCGCAAGCATCCGCAACTACAAGAAAAGTATTAAGATAAAATCTAACCATAGATTTAAATGTTTGGATCCAAATCAGCCCCTTACGAAGTAGCGCATAAACTAGGGTTTAAGCTTCTGTCACTCAAGCAACCCATCATCTAATAACTACTCCACAATGCATTCCCTTAGGCCCAAGGATGGTAAAGTGTCATGTAGTCGACGTTCACATGACACCACTAAGGGAATCACAACATACATATCATCAAAATATTGAACACATATCAAATTCACATGATTACTTGCAACATGACTTCTCCCGTGACCTTAGGAACAAAGGTGACTACTCACAAATAATATTCATGCTCAAGATGAGAGGGGTATTGAATAGCATAATGGATCTGAACATATAATCTTCCACCAAATAAACCATATAGTAATCAACTACAAGATGTAATCAACACTACTAGTCACCCACATGTACCAATCTGAGGTTCCAGTACAAAGATTGAACACAAGAGATGAACTAAGATTTAAGAGGAGATGGTGCTGTTGAAGATGTTGATGAAGATTGGCCTCCCAAAGATGAGAGGGATGTTGGTGATGACGATGCCTTCGATTTCCTCCTCCGGGAGGGAAGTTCCCCCGGCGGAACTGCTCCACCGGAGGGCAAAAGTGCTCCTGCCCAAGTTTCGCCTCAAGACGGCGGCGTTCCATACCGAAAGTCCTCTCTGTATTTTTTAGGTCAAGAGACCCTATATACCAGAAGATGGGCACCAGAGGTGGGCCGAGGAGGGCACAACCCACCAGGGCACGCCTGGGGGGCCCGGCGTGCCCTGGTGTCTTGTGCCCACCAGGGTGGCCCCCTCCGGTAGTTTTTTGCTCCAGTATTTTTCATATATTCCAAAAACATTCTCCGTAAAGTTTTAGCTTCTTTGGAGTTGTGCAGAATAGGTATCTCTGATGTGCTTTTTCAGGTCCAGAATTCCAGCTGTCGGTATTCTCCCTCTTTGTGTAAACCTTGCATATTATGAGAGAAAAGGCATTAGAATCACTCCCTAAAGCATTATTATTCAACAAAACATAATAAATAATGGTAGGAAATCATGATGCAAAATGGACATATCACTTACTTATCGCAACTTTAATGCACTATGTCTATCTTCATCTTATGGCAAGTTTGCAACAATAGCCATGCCAATTTTAATTGTTTAGACATGGTATTTCTACTTTTACAAACATGGCAGTTTTCACTTGTCTAGGAATGCAATTTTTCATTATACATATATGTCAATTTTAGTTGCATAGTAACGACATTTTTAACTGTTTAGTCATGGCAATTTCATACTTTCAGTACTTAACTTTATATTCCCTTATATTTTACTGCAATGATAGGTTCCTTTTGTTGAGGAACGTTGCATGGGAAACAAAAAATTTCCTACGCACACGCAAGATCTATCCATGGTGATGAGTATCTACGAGAGGGAGACTGGATCTACATACCCTTGTAGATCGCTAAGCGGGAAGCATTAAGAAACGCGGTTGATGTAGTCGAACGTCTTCGCGATCCAAATCGCTAGCCGTCCCGCGATCCAATCACGATCTAGTGCCGAACGGACGGCACCTCCACGTTCAGCACACGTACAGCTCGATGATGATCTCCGCCTTCTTGATCCAGCAAGAGGGAGCGGAGAGGTAGATGAGTTCTCGGGCAGCACGACGGCGTGGCGACGGTGGTGGTGGAACAATTCCGACAGGGCTTCGCCTAAGCACCGCCGAAACTAGAGGGAGACGATCTAGTGGGGAGAGAGGGCTACATCGTGGCCTTTTTGGTTGGGTGCTGCTGCCCTCTCTCCCCTCCAATATATATAGGAGGGAGGGGAGGGGCCGGCGCACCTAGGGTTCCCCCTAGGAGTCGGCCGAAGGAGGAGGTGGAGGAGTCCACCTCCAATCCTACTCCAAGTAGGATTCCAATCCTACTTGGAAACCCTTCCCCCACTTGGGTTTTTTTCCTTTCCCCCCACCTTAGCCGCATGGGCCCTTAGGGGCTGGCTGGCCCAGCCCACTAAGGGCTGGTGCGCTACTCCTAAGGCCCATGTGGCCTCCCGGCGTGGGTGGCCCCTCCCGATGGCCTCCCGGCACCCCCGGTACACTACCGGAAATACCCGAAACTTTTCCGGCGACCAAAACGGGACTTCCTATATATCAATCTTTACCTCCGGACCATTCCGGAGCTCCTCGTGATGTCCAGGATCTCATCCGGGACTCTGAACAACCTTCGGTCACCACCATGCATAACTCAATACTACTGAAACGTCATCAAACGTTAAGTGTGCAGACCCTGCGGGTTCGAGAACTATGTAGACATGACCGAGACACCTCAACGGTCAATAACCAATAGCGGGACCTGGATGCCCATATTGGTTCCTACATACTCTACGAAGATCTTTATCGGTTGAACCTCTATGTCAAGGATTCAGTTAATCCCGTATGCTGTTCCCTTTGTTCTTTGGTATGTTACTTGCCCGAGATTCGATCGTCGGTATCTCTTTACCTAGTTCAATCTCGTTACCGGCAAGTCTCTTTACTCGTTCCGTAATACAAGATCCCGTGGCTAACTCTTTAGTCACATTGCTTGCAAGGCTTATTGTGATGTTGTATTACCGAGTGGGCCCTGAGATACCTCTCCGTCATACGGAGTAACAAATCCCAATCTCGATCCATGCCAGTTCAACAGACACCGTTGGAGATACCTGTAGATCATCTTTATAGTCACCCACTTATGTTGTGACGTTTGATACACACATGGTATTCCTCTGGTGTCAGTGAATTACATGATCTCATGGTCATAGGAACAGATACTTGACATGCAGAAAACAATAGCAACAAACTGACACGATCATATGCTATGTTCATATTTTGGGTCTTGTCCATCACATCATTCTCCTAATGATGCGATCCCGATATCAAATGACATCTCATGTCTATGGCTAGGAAACCTTGACCATCTTTGATCAACGAGCTAGTCTAGTAGAGGCATACTAGGGACACAGTGTTGTCTATGTACCCACACATGTATTTGCGTTTCCAATCAATACAATTATAGCATGGATAATAAACGATTATCATGAACAAGGAAATATGATAATAACTAAATTATTATTGCCTCTAGGGCATATTTCCAACAGTCTCCCACTTGCACTAGAGTCAACAATCTTGCTCACATCACCATGTGATTAACATTGTAATGAATCTAGCACCCAATGAGTTCTGGTGTTCGATCATGTTTTGCATGTGAGAGAGGTTCTAGTCAATGGTCTGCAACATTCAGATCCGTGTGTTCTTTGCAAATCTATATGTCATACTGCAGATGCTACCACGCTCCACTTGGAGCTATTCCAAATGACTGCTCTACTATACGTATCCGGACAGCTACTCAGAGTCGTCCGGATAGGTGTCAAAGCTTGCATCGACGTAACCCTTTACGACGAACTCTTTATCACCTCCATAATCGAGAAACATTTCCTTAGTCCTCTAGTTACTAAGGATAATCTTGACCGCTGTCCAGTGATCCACTCCTGGACCACTCTTGTACCCCTTGACAGACTCATGGCAAGGCACACACCAGGTGCGGTACACAACATGGCATACTATATAGAGCCTATGGACAAGGCATAGGGGACGACCTTCGTCCTCTTTCTTTCTTCTGCCGTGGTCGAGCTTTGAGTCTCACTCAACTCCACACCTTACAAATCAGGCAAGAACTCTTTCTTTGACTGATCCATTTTGAACTCTTTCAAAATCTTGTCAAGGTATGTACTCATTGAAAGTCTCATCAGACGTCTTGATCTACCTCTATAGATCCTGATGCCCAATATTTAAGTAGCTTCATTCCAGGTCTTCCTTTGAAAAACGCCTTTCAAACGACCCTTTATGCTTTCCAGAAATTCTACATCATTTCCGATCAACAATATGTCATCCACATATACTCATCAGAAATTCTATAGTGCTTCCACTCACTTTCTTGTAAATACAAGTTTCTCATAAACTTTGTATAAACCCAAAAACTTTGATCATCTCATCAAAACGTATATTCCAACTCCGAGATGCTTGCTCTAGCCCATAGAATGATCGCTGGAGCTTGCATACATTTTAGCATCCTTAGGACTGACAAAACCTTCCGTTTGTATCACATACAACCTTTCCTCAAGGAAACCGTTAAGGAAACGATGTTTCCACATCCATCTGCCAGATTTCATAATCGAAAAATGCAGCAACTGCTAACATAATTCCAATAGACTTTTAGCATCGCTACGGGTGAGAAAGTCTCATCATAGTCAACTCTTTGAACTTGTCGGAAACTTCTTTGCGACAAGTCAAGCTTTATAAATGGTGACATTTACCATCAGCGTCTGTCTTCTTCTTAAAGGTCCATTTGTACTCAACGACCTGCCGTTCAATGGGCAAGTCTACCAAAGTCCATACTTGGTTTTCATACATGGATCCTTTTTCTTGGATTTCATGGCTCCTAGCCATTTGTTGGAATCCAGTCCCACCATCGCTTCTTCATAGCTCGTAGGTTCACTGTTGTCTAACAACATGACCTCCAAGACAGGATTGACGTACTACTCAGAGGCGGTACGAGTTCTTGTCGGCCTACGAGATTCGGTAGTAACTTGATCCGAAGTGTCATGATCATCATCATTAACTTCCTCTTCATTCGGTGTAGGCGCCACAGAAACATCTTTCTGCGTCGTGCTACCATCCAACTGAAGTGACGGTTCAATAACCTCATCAAGTTCTAACTTCCTCCCACTCAATTCTTTCGAGAGAAACTCTTTCTTGAGAAAGGACCCATTTTAGCAACAAACACTTTGCCCTTGGATCTGAGATAGAAGGTATATCCAACTGTTTCCTTAGGGTATCCTATGAAGATGCACTTTTCCGCTTTGGGTTCGAGCTTATCAGACATAAGCGTCGCATTCCCAAACTCTGAGAAATGACAGCTTAGGTTTCTGCCAAACCAAAATTCATACGACATCATCTCAACGGACTTAGATGGTGCCCTATTTAAAGTGAACGTAGTTGTCTCTAATGCATAACCCCAAAACGATAGTGGAAAATCGATAAGAGACATCATAGTATGTACCATATCCAATAGAGCACGACTACGACGTTCAGAGACACCATCACACTATGGTGTTCCAGGTGGCGTGAGTTGTGAAACAATTTCCACATTGTCTGAAGTTGCATACCAAACTCGTAACTCAGATATTCACCTCCACGATCATATCGTAGACATTTTATCTTCTTACCACGATGATCTTCAACTTCACTCTGAAATTGCTTGAACTTTTCAAATGTTTCAGACTTGTGTTTCATTAAGTAAATATACCTATATCTACTCAAATCATCAGTGAAGGTAAGAAAATAACGATATCCACCGCACGCTTCAACACTCATTGGACCGCATACATCAACATGTATCATTTCCAATAAGTCACTTGCCCGCTCCATCATACCGGAAAACGGGGTCTTAGTCATCTTACCCATGAGGCATGGTCCGCATGTCTCAACCGATTCGAAATCGAGTGAGTCAAAAGATCCATCAGCATGGAGTTTCTTCATGCGTTTTACACCAATATGACCTTGGCGGCAGTGCCACAAGTATGTGGTACTATCATTATTAACTTTGCATCTTTTGGCATCAATATTATGAACATGTGTATTACTACGATCGAGATTCAATGAACCATTCACATTGGGTGCATGACCATTGAAGGTATTATTCATGTAAACAGAATAACCATTATTCTATAACTTAAATGAATAACTGTATTGCAATAAACACGATCTAATCACGTTTATGCTCAACGCAAACACCAAATAACATTTATTTAGGTTCATTACTAATCCCGAAGATAGAGAGAGCGTGCGATGGTGATCACATCAACCTTGGAAACACTTCCAACACACATCGTCACCTCGCCCTTAGCTAGTCTCCGTTTATTCCGTAGTTTTTATTTCGAGTTACCAACATTTAGCAACTGAACCGGTATCTAATACCCAAGTGCTACTAGGAGTACTAGCAAGGTACACATGAATAATACATATATCAAATATACTTCCGTTGACGTTGCTAGCCTTTTTATCTACCAAGTATCTAGGGTTGTTCCGCTTCAGCGACCGCTCTCCTCATAATAGAAGCACTTAGTCTCGGGTTTGGGTTCAACCTTGGGTTTCTTCACTGGAGCAGCAACTAGCTTGCCATCCATGAAGTTTCCCTCCTTGCCCTTGCCCTTCTCGAAACTAGTGGTTTTACTAACCATCAACACTTGATGCTCCTTCTTGATTTCTACCTTCGCCGTGTCAAGCATCGCGAATAGCTCAGGGATCATTGAGGGAGTCCTGGTTTAAGGGGTCCTCGGATAGCCGACCTGTTTCTCATGGGCCGGACTATATGGGCCACCGGATGAGCGTTGGAAGATCGGGGGCCCGGGCGCCAAGGCGGAAATTACGGGGAGCCATGGCGTGTCCTCCAAGATGTCGACAGTAGATAGGCATGTTTTTCCCTTTGATATGCAACCGACTATGTGTAAACCCTAGGTACCCTCGGCGTCTATATAAGCCGGAGGGTTTTAGGTTGTAGAACAACAGAACTCATCTAGGGTTTAGCTACTTGATCTCGAGGTAGATCAACTCTGTAATCCCCTTACTATCAATATAATCAAGCAGGACGTAGGGTATTACCTCCATAGGAGGGCCCGAACCTGGGTAAAACCTTGTCCCCTTCGTCTCTTGTTACCATCGATCCTAGTCTCACAGCTCGGGACCCCCTACCCGAGATCCGCCGGTTTTGACACAGACATTGGTGCTTTCATTGAGAGTTCCGCTGTGATCAACAGAAGGAATCGATGGCTTGCCTAGTTACGAGTAATGAGAGCTGCACCCAGGGGACTCACGCCCCGGGTCAGATCCTTGCAAGCAGCGACATCTCATCGCACGTTTGCCCAATCAGCCACCTAGGTTAGATCGGGAACCCTCTCCCCGATCAAGGAATCAGGTTCGGAACCTTAGAGTTCGCCGCCGATTCACGGGGAGAACTCGTCTTGGTGAAACCCTTGACCCTTACGGAGGATCCCGCAGATCCCGACGCCTCGATGCCGAAGACATCGGGCACCACGTCCTCTGGATCACCCAGTCCGGTCGTTGTGACCGGATCAACCATGGTGGAACAGAATCCGGGACCGCTCTCGTGCGACCCCGAAACATATATCGACCCCACTCGCCTTAGCGATGACCATCCTACCATCACCTCGTTCCTCAACGAGTTATATGACCGGATGGAAACCATGCGTGTGGCCGATGACCAGATCCCGGTCTATGACCGGCTCGGGCTTAAACCCGACAGCAGGGAAATTCACGTCCCCACGGTCACCCACCTTGTCGTTACCGTCGAGTGTCCGGCCGGGGGCTCATCCCCCCAGCTGCCGGAATTAAAAACGGTTTACACCCCAGTCTCCGGTCCTCGAGACCCCGCCTACAACTTGGACTCAGGAGTTCGTCCCGAGGACAGACCGGAATTGGTCCCTGAACCCTCACATAGTTCGGAGTCCGTGACTCCAAACTCTCGTCGTGGCGTGGAACCGAATTTTTTCCCACCCACCCCCAAGCCGATCATTCAAGCATCGCAGCGACCTCCAAGTCTTCCGGCTTACGGGACATTAAACAGTTCCCAGGAGAGACGGTTCATCATTACTGGGCCATACTCCTCCTCGCCAAAAACAAAGTACGGGGCCTCAGTGATCAAGACACAATGGCAACTTTCATTCGTAACTGCCATGACAAAGGAATTCTCAACGCCCTGGCGCGACGGCACATTAGTGACTTTACCGAGCTGTCCATTTTGGTACAGAAGTATTGTGCCATGGAAAGTGCTTGGCAAGCCGAGCGGCTATTTTCGGAGCCAACCTTTACCGAATACCCTAGCGGAGATCGGCAAAAGAGGATACCTCCGAACCGGCCAGCCAAGTTTGAGCCCGCCAAAAAGAGGAACAGGCCCCTTTCAGGGGTCAGTACTGTCCTGGATGGACTATTGGACAAACCTTGCCCTATACACTCTGTATTGCTGAACACAGCTCCGACTCACAGCCTTAGAGCTTGCTGGGTCGTTAGGCAGATCGCGAAAAGCGGTGAATCCATTCTTGAGGCACCACCGCCGAACAGACGCTCAACAGCGCCATCAGAATATAACGCCGAAGTGCTGACGATCTTCGAAACGTTCCCTTCGAGGAACAGGAGGAAAAGAGCTCTTAAAGAACTCGAACAGGTATATCACATGGCAGCAACCAGTGCATGGGCAGACATACCCATTACCTTCGGAGATGCTGACCGACCAGCCATTCTTCCCAGTCATTCACCGGCCGCACTAGTCCTGAACCCCATCATTGATGGCTTCAGGTTACACAAGGTGCTAATGGACGGCGGCAGTGGTTTAAAACTAATCTACGAGGATACTCTAGAAAAAATGCAGTTCGACCGATCTCGCATCGAGCATAGCAACACAACTTTCCGAGGAATAATCCCGGGAAAGGAGGCACGCTGTTCAGGATGTGTCATCCTAGACGTAGTGTTCAGCACGCCCGACAACTACCGCTCCGAAGAACTTCTCTTCCATATCGTGCCCTTCCCCAGCGGCTATCACACCTTATTGGGACGTGACGGCTTCACAAAATTCCATGCTATACCACATTACGGGTATATGAAACTTAAGATGCCAGGACCAAACAGGGTGATCACAACCTCCAGTGATCCGAACATAGCCCTTCGGGCCGAAAACAAAACAGCAGCGCTTGCCCTCGAGGCTTTAGCTGAGGCCTTCGCTGTGGAAGAGCTGACCGCACTCCGGTCAACAATAGACAAGGACGACGTGATCCTCAGTAAGAGGCCCAAACCTACGTCCTTTAAACCAGCAAAGGAGATCGTTGAATTTCAGGTGCACCCGACGGACTCCAACAAGACAGCGTCCATCGGAGCTCAGCTCGACCCCATAGTGGACGAAGCGCTGCGAGCTTTCTTACGAGAAAACTGGGACATCTTCGCCTGGCATCCTTCCGACATGCCTGGCATCCCACGGCGGCTGGCAGAACATAGTCTGAACATCATCCCAGGCTTTAAGCCCGTCAAGCAGACTCTGCGCCGCTTTTCCGAGCCCAAACGACAAGCTATGGGTGAAGAATTGGCTAAATTATTAGAGGCCGGATTCATTCGGGACATTAAGCACCCCGAATGGTTGGCAAACCTGGTTATGGTACCGAAGAAAGATAAATCCTGGTGGCTGTGCGTCGACTTTAAAGACCTCAACAAGGCCTGCCCTAAGGACCCTTTCCCACTACCACGCATAGACCAGATCATTGACGCCACAGCCGGACACGACTCGTTGTGTTTCCTCGATGCTTACTCTGGATACCATCAGATTAAAATGAAGGAGTCCGATCAAGCGGCAACCGCATTCATCACCCCTTACGGGCCATTTTGCTTCAACACAATGCCTTTCGGGCTAAAGAACGCTGGGGCTACATACCAGCGCATGATCCAGACCTGCCTAGAAAAACAGGTCGGCAAAACAGTCGAGGCGTACGTCGACGATGTGGTCATTAAAACCAAACACGTCAGCCATTTGATCGACGATTTAAGGCAAACCTTTGCCAGCCTACGCGAATACGATATTCGGCTCAATCCGGAGAAGTGTGTATTCGGAGTTCCCGCTGGTAAATTGCTCGGATTCATCGTTTCCCATAGAGGAATAGAAGCGAATCCGGCTAAGATCCGTGCATTATCAGAACTTGCAGTTCCCACAGAGCTAAAGCATGTCCAAAGGTTGGCAGGTTGCGTGGCGGCATTAAGACGCTTTATCTCCCGCCTCGGTGAAAAAGCTTTACCGCTCTACAAATTGCTGAAACGGACCAAGAATTTTGAATGGACCGACGAAGCAAAGGCAGCGTTAGAAGACATTAAGACGCTCCTGGCAAGTAACCCCATACTCACAGCACCAGGCACGGGTGAGCCCATGTTATTATACATATCGGCCACCAACCAGGTCGTTAGCGCGGTGCTCGTCGTCGAACGAGAGGAGGAGGGACACAAATCCCAGATCCAGAAGCCGGTCTATTATGTGTCAGAAGTACTAACGCAATGCAAGTCTAGATACCCGCACTACCAGAAGATAGCCTATACAGTATTTATGGCATCACGGAAACTAAGACACTACTTCCAAGAGTGTTCGGTCACGGTGGCATCCGAAGTACCCCTGAATGATATAATCAATAACAGGGACGCCACCGGCCGCATAGCCAAATGGGCCATTGAGCTCCTTCCTTTTGAGATTACCTACAAACCATGACGAGCTATTAAATCTCAGGTGTTGGCAGATTTCCTCGCCGAATGGACAGAAGCCGAGCTCCCCAGGGAATATAGTACATACTCCCATTGGACGATGTACTTCGATGGATCCAAAACTTTGGCCAGACTGGGGGCTGGAGTTGTTCTCACATCCCCCACAGGTGACAACGTTCGATACGTGTTGCAGATCATGTATGCTGACTCCAACAATGCGGCCGAATACGAAGCCCTCTTGCACGGTCTTTGGATGGCAGCCTCAATGGGCATACAGCGGCTAGAGGTACGGGGAGTCTCCAACCTGGCCATCTCTCAAGTCAACGGTGAGTTCGATGCCAAGAATCCAAAAATGGCGGCATATAGAAACGTTGTCCTCAAGATATCCGCACGGTTCGAGGGGCTAGAATTTCACCACGTCGCCTGAGACGACAACCAAGCTGCCGATATACTGGCTCGCATAGGAGCCAAACGTGACCCTGTCTCGCCAAACACTTTCCTGGAACGGCTCTTTAAGCCATCCGTGGTTTGGCCGGACGATCAAAAGGGCGCCGATCTAACCAGTGCAGACGAGGTGGTTCCCCCTGTAAACGAACCAGACGATCAAATCATCGGCGGCTCTATAATGGACGAAACGCCCTCGGCTCACGAGGTCATGGCAGTAATCGCGCCATGGACCGAGCCCTTCCTAGCCTACCTCCTTCGCAAAGAACTCCCTGACGATCAGACGGAGGCGCGGCGCATAGTTCGGCGCTCCAAAGCCTTCAAGGTACACGAAGGTGAGTTATACAAGAAGAGCACCACCGGAATACTATAGCGGTGCATATCTGAGGAAGAAGGGCGGGAGCTCTTAGCCGAAGTCCACGCAGGGATGGGCGGTCATCACGCCGCAGCAAGAGCCTTAGTAAGCAAGGCCTTCCGGGCCGGGTTCTTTTGGCCTACAGCTCGGGCGGACGCCCAGTCACTTGTCAAATATTGCGTGGGGTGTCAACTTTTCGCAAACCAAAGTCACATGCCCCCAACAGCTCTTCGGACTATTCCGATCACCTGGCCCTTCGCGGTCTGGGGGCTGGACATGGTCGGACCACTTAAAGGGGGGACCAAGAAGAATAAATACTTACTGGTCATGGTCGACAAGTTCACCAAATGGATAGAGGCGAAACCTGTAAAATCAGCCAAATCCGGACCAGTAATCGACTTTATATCCGGAGTGGTACACCATTACGGTGTCCCGCATAGTATAATAACTGACAACGGATCCAATTTCACGGCCCAGGAGGTCAAAGACTAGTGCGCAAAGATGGGCATCAAGCTCGATTACGCATCGGTTTATCACCCGCAGACTAATGAACAAGTCGAACGGGCAAACGGCCTCATAATGAGCGGCATTAAGCCACGTTTGGTCCGGTCTCTTCAAGAGTCCGATTGTCATTGGGTAGAGGAGCTCGACTCCGTTCTATGGGGCTTGCGCACCACCCCGAATAGATCAACGGGATACACAGCGTTTTTCATGGTCTATGGGGCGGAAGCGGTCCTTCCTTGTGATATTATTCACGATGCACCAAGGGTGCGCATGTACGAGGAAAGGGAGGCCGAGTTAGATCGGCAAGACGACTTGGACGCCTTGGAAGAAGAGCCCGACATAGCTCGGGCCCGTTCTACCTTTTATCAACAGCAGGCCCAGCGTTACCAGAGCAGGGAGGTCAGGGCACAAGCATACAACATGGGCGAACTCGTCCTCCAGCTCCCGGAGAAGCATAAGCATAAACTCAAGCCCAAATGGGAAGGCCCCTTCATCATCGACGAAGTACTCACAGGAGGGGCTTACCGTCTTCGGAACCCGCATGACTACCGCCTTGAACCAAACCCATGGAACACAGCTCGTCTTCGGCGCTTCTACGGCTAGACCGGTGTCGTCATACTCTTTACTTTTCTCTTTTCTTTCTTTTCTTTGTTATTTCTTCTCCCTCCCACCTTGATTTTTGGCAGGTTTGAATTCTTTTTTCCTCCCAACTCTATGTTCGGTTCAACCGATCTCCTACTAAAGATTTTTGGCCTACACCCTTAAGTGTTAAATCCGAACACAGTACCTGGGGGCTTCTTTTCCGAAGCCAATGTTTTTATATTATAAGCACTTACTCACATTTATTGTGTGTGCATGTTTCCCTTGTCGTTTTTAAGCCGTCATATGCATCAATTCGAACTAAGACTTTGCCAAGCTGGGTTGCCTCGCTCCTGTGGTTACCCTCTACGTTCCCGATTGTTCGGCTAGAGGGTAAAGGGAGCACCTCTGCGATTGTTACCACCGGGTCATCCGGATACGTACCTCAGACGGGTGAAGCCAAAAGCTAGCTATCTTCAGCAGACAATTGATCGGCTACGACGGGACTACCTAATAAGACTATGGTCGTCATGACCACTACTCGGGTTTCTTCTCTTACAAAGGCCCTTCGTCGCATACTAATAGTATACGGCCTTCCACCTACGATTTACGTAGCACCCTGAAGAAAGGTATCGATAGCGGTACTATTTTCTTCAGAAGATGTTTCTTACGCTAAGCAGTAATATAACATATCTCCCTGTGTGCTTTCTGTCTGTTCACACCACATGGCCGGATTGCCTGGTTCCCCGAACATAGTTCCCTTCCCGTAGGGTGATAATTTGCAAGGAACACTCCCGAGCTCTTAGCGCGGGAGGCTAAAGCCGATGGCCGGTTAAGACAAAGTTCACAACACAGATGGAGTAATTCTTCGATTAAAAAGTACATAGCTACATATGGTCATACATCTGGCTGCTGATCGAGATTATCGATTATGGCATCCAGGGAGCAGTCTTCTTATGAGAAACGGGCGGCAGGCATCACCTGGTCATACACCAGGTGGAGTGGCACTTCTTGTCCATCTGACCCTACTGGCCCAACCTGAGCCATACGCTCGGGGTCAAGTCCTGTATAGCGGGTCTTGATCATCGCCCACGCCTCTCGTGCTCCCTCCCGACAAGCCGATGTATTCCACAGCTCAAACCTAGCTCAGGCTCCCTTGAATCGATCGATTAGTTCGGTCATCCCCTCCGGAGGTTGCTCGGCAGGCCATAGTGCCTTCACCATGCTCTTCATGGCCTTCCGAGCCCGCTCATGAAGGGCGGACAGCTCCTTCAGCAGATTCCCCTGATAGGATCCGAATTCCTCTTCGGGTCGCCCGGACAATAGACCTGCATATGAGTCACGACATGCGTATCACACCTCACTCATAAGAGATACTTTCCGATGTTAAAATCACACTTACCGAACATGCCTCTCTGTAAATTCTGGTTTTCTCCTTGGTCCTGGGCCAATTGAGCCTTTAAGCTCTCAATCTGTTCAGCTTGCTATATGTTCTCCTCCTTCAGGCGGTTCTTCTCTTCAAGATGCCGTTGTAAAACGCGATGGCCAGCTTCTAGCTGGGACTCGGCATATTGCTGAGATTCTCGGGCTACATCCAAATCTTTTTGTAATTGCTCTATTGATTCAGCTGCTACATAGTACCCTTGCGTAAGCATGGGGATATACTAAAGATCAGCAGAATATATATACTAACCGTGTGCCTCCCGAGTAAAGCTCTTCACTTGCTCCAGCTCGGCCTTCACAGATTCGACCTGTGTTCGGCTGGCTTCCAGTTCCTTGGCCAGTTGCTCGGACTGCTGCTTCGAGGCCTACATTACAAGTAAATTAATACGGGGATCCTTAATTCGGTCGTACCGACCAATTTAAGGCTCGGGGGCTACTGAGTCTACACGAGTGTTCGGACTTTAATAAACGACTACTTACCTGTAGGCTGGATGATATCAACTTCACAGCCTCCCCGAAGCCAGCTCAGGCGGCCCCGAGGTGTGCATCCGCCGTGCGCTGAGCACTGAACTCTTGTTCGGAAAAGGCCGGATGACGCAGGGCTTCTCGTCGCCGCCGATGATGCATAGCGCTCCCAACCTCTGATTTGGTGACAG
Organism: Elymus sibiricus; assembly: GCA_039707655.1. Classification (NCBI taxonomy): domain Eukaryota; kingdom Viridiplantae; phylum Streptophyta; class Magnoliopsida; order Poales; family Poaceae; genus Elymus; species Elymus sibiricus. The sequence goes on along the minus strand of CM077675.1, from coordinate 295,953,276 downwards.
ATATGTCGTCACCAGAATCGGCTGGGGCGGGATTGATGGTGGGGGCTCTCGCAGCAGGATCGGCATGGGCGGAAGGCCTGGAATCTTGAGCACCACTAGACGTCCTTGCGACGTCCTCAGCGGATGACGGCCGAACCCTTTGCCTGAATATTTTTACAAAAAGGTCTCTTGTCAGACCTTATCAAATCATGGTACCAAATAAAGCGATCAAGCGAAATACCTTTGGGATGAACTCGTAGGCGCACTCGCCCCCGCGACCGGCTCATTTGCTGGATCCTTGTTGCTTTCCAATCCAGGCGCTACCGCCGCTGCCGGTGTATGTCGCGCGGATCTACGGCGCTTGGGTGTAGAGGCCGGTGCACTGGGGCTAGTGGAGGACACTTGCCTCTTGCGGGTTGTTTTCTTCTTCTTGCTTGTCGCGGGAGAAGGGAAGGACCCAGGGTAAGTGGCGATAATGGCCACCTTGGAGCCGTCAAGGCCCTCTTGGTAGAAAACCCCATTTTCGAGTTTGATCGACAGGTCTGGGTCTTCATGATAGCCCGGATCATCATCACGGGAATAGTCCTCGGGCTGAGGGGCGGTGAGGGAGTCCTGGTTTAAGGGGTCCTCAGATAGCCGGCCTGTTTCTCATGGGCCGGACTATATGGGCCACCGGATGAGCGTTGGAAGATCGGGGGCCCGGGCGCCAAGGCGTAAATTTTGGGGAGCCATGGCGCGTCCTCCAAGATGTCGACAGTAGATAGGCATGTTTTTTCCCTTTGATATGCAACCGACTATGTGTAAATCCTAGGTACCCTCGGCATCTATATAAGCCGGAGGGTTTTAGGTTGTAGAACAACAGAACTCATCTAGGGTTTAGCTACTTGATCTCGAGGTAGATCAACTCTGTAATCCCCTTACTATCAATATAATCAAGCAGGACGTAGGGTATTACCTCCATAGGAGGGCCCGAACCTGGGTAAAACCTTGTCCCCTTCGTCTCTTGTTACCATCGATCCTAGTCTCACAGCTCGGGACCCCCTACCCGAGATCCACCGGTTTTGACACCGACATTGGTGCTTTCATTGAGAGTTCCGCTGTGATCGCTAGAAGGAATCGATGGCTGCCTAGTTACGAGCAATGAGAGCTGCACCCAGGGGACTCACGCCCCGGGTCAGATCCTTGCAAGCAGCGACATCTCGTCGCACGTTTGCCCGATCAGCCACCTAGGTCAGATCGGGAACCCTCTCCCCGATCAAGGAATCAGGTTCGGAACCTTAGAATTCGCCGCCGATTCACAGGGAGAACTCGTCTTGGTGAAACCCTTGACCCTTACGGAGGATCCTGCAGATCCCGACGCCTCGACGCCGAAGACATCGGGCACCACCTCCTCTGGATCACCCAGTCCGGTCGTTGTGACCGGATCAACCATGGTGGAACAGAATCCGGGAACGCTCTCGCGCGACCCCGAAACATATATCGACCCCACTCGCCTTAGCGACGACCATCCTACCATCGCTTCGTTCCTCAACGGGTTATATGACCGGATGGAAACCATGCGTGTGGCTGATGACCAGATCCCGGTCTATGACCGGCTCGGGCTTAAACCCGACAGCAGGGAAATTCGCGTCCCCACGGTCACCCACCTTGTCGCTACCGTCGAGTGTCCGGCTGGGGCTCATCCCCCCAGCTGCCGAAATTAAAAATGGTTTACACCCCAGTCTCCGGTCCTCGAGACCCCGCCTACAACCTGGACTCAGACGGGTGAAGCCAAAAGCTAGCTATCTTCAGCAGACAATTGATCGGCTATGACGGGCTAGCTAATAAGGCTATGGTCGTCATGACCACCACTCGGGTTTCTTCTCTTACAAAGACCCTTCGTCGCAAACTAACAGTATACGGCCTTCCACCTACGATTTATGTAGCACCCTGAAGAAAGGTATCGATAGCGGTACTATTTTCTTCAGAAGATGTTTCTTACGCTAAGCAGTAATATAACATATCTCCCTGTGTGCTTTCTATCTGTTCGCACCACATGGCCGGATTGCCTGGTTCCCCGAACATAGTTCCCTTCCCGTAGGGTGATAATTTGCAAGGAACACTCCCGAGCTCTTAGCGCGGGAGGCTAAAGCCGATGGCCGGTTAAGACAAATTTCACAACACAGATGGAGTAATTATTCGATTAAAGAGTACATAGCTACATATGGTCATACATCTAGCTGCTGATCGAGACTATCGATTATGGCGTCCAGGGAGCAGTCTTCTTATGAGAGACGGGCGGCAGGCATCACCTAATCATATACCAGGTGGAGCGACACTTCTTGTCCATCTGACCCTACTGGCCCAACCTGAGCCATACGCTCGGGGTCAAGTCCGGTATAGCGGGTCTTGATCATCGCCCACGCCTCTCGTGCTCCCTCCCGACAAGCCGATGTCTTCCACAGCTCGAACCTAGCTCGGGCTTTCTTGAATCGATCGATTAGTTCGGTCATCCCCTCCGGAGGTTGCTCGGCAGGCCATAGTGCCTTCACCATGCTCTTCATGGCCTTCTGAGCCCGCTCATGAAGGGCGGACAGCTCCTTCAGCAGATTCCCCTGATAGGATCCGAATTCCTCTTCGGGTCGCCCGGACAATAGACCTGCATATGAGTCACGGCATGCGTATCACACCTCACTCATAAGAGATACATTCCGATGTTAAAATCACACTTACCGAACATGCCTCTCTGTAAATTCTGGTTTTCTCCTTGGGCCTGGGCCAATTGAGCCTTTAAGCTCTCAATCTGTTCGGCTTGCTGTCTGTTCTCCTCCTTCAGGCGGTTCTTCTCTTCAAGATGCCGTTGTAAAACGCGATGGCCATCTTCCAGCTGGGACTCGGCATATTGCTGAGATTCTCGGGCTACATCCAAATATTTTTGTAATTGCCCTATTGATTCAGCTGCTACATAGTACCCTTACGTAAGCATGGGGATATACTAAAGATCAGCAGAATATATATACTAACCGTGTGCCTCCCGAGTAAAGCTCTTCACTTGCTCCAGCTCGGCCTTCACAGATTCGACCTATGTTCGGCTGGCTTCCAGTTCCTTGGCCAGTTGCTCAGACTGCTGCTTCGAGGCCTACATTACAAGTAAATTAATACGGGGATCCTTAATTCGGTTGTACCGACCAATTTAAGGCTCGGGGGCTACTGAGTCTACACGAGTGTTTGGACTTTAATAAACGACTACTTACCTCTAGGCTAGATGATATCAACTTCACAGCCTCCCCGAACCCAGCTCGGGCGGCCCCGAGGTGTGCATCCGCCGTGCGCAGAGCACCGAACTCTTTTTCGGAAAAGGCCGGATGACGCAGGGCTTCTCGTCGCCGCCGATGATGCATAGCGCTCCCAACCTCTGATTTGGTGACAGATATGGCGTCACCAAAATCGGCTGGGGCGGGATTGACGGTGGGGGCTCCCGCAGCAGGATCGGCATGGGCGGAAGGCCTGGAATCTTGAGCACCACCGGACGTCCTTGCGACGTCCTCAGCGGATGATGGCCGAACCCTTTGCCTGAATATTTTTACAAAAAGGTCTCTTGTCAGACCTTATCAAATCATGGTACCAAATCAAGCGATCAAGCGAAATAACTTTGGGATGAACTCGTAGGCACACTCGACCCCGTGACCGGCTCATTTGCCGGATCCTTGTTGCTTTCCAATCCAGGCATTGCCGCCGCTGCCGGTGTATGTCGCGCGGATCTACGGCGCTTGGGTGTAGAGGCCGGCGCGCTGGGGCCAGTGGAGGACACTTGCCTCTTGCGGGATGTTTTCTTCTTCTTGCTTGTCGCGGGAGAAGGGAAGGACCCAGGGTAATCGGCGATAATGGCCACCTTGGAGCCATCAAGGCCCTCTTGGTAGAAAACCCCGTCTTCGAGTTCGATTGACAGGTCTGGGTCTTCATGATAGCCCGGATCATCATCATGGGAATAGTCCTCGGGCTGAGGGGCCGGACAGTTGACTGTCTCGATAAAACTCCTCCATTCCTGTATACATAAAGATAAAAAGACTTCGGTCAAGATGGGACAAATTGAGAACCCGAATTGTGGTCACGGGATTGAAAGGCTCACCCATTCGATGGGATTATGGCTTGAGTATCCCTCCTTGGTCGATCGCTGAATGAAATCTTCTTGCTCCCCTTTGTATAGGTCAGCAAGTGCGGCGGCCAATGCCGTTTGATCGGCAGGACCCAGTCTTCGGGAGCGAGTAGTGTCGCTTGTCCCATTGTAACACCACAAGGGGTGTATCCTCTGTTGGAGGGGTTGGACGCACCGGGAGATGGCAGCAGCCATGACGTCTATCATGGTCAGCTTGTGATGGGCTAGTATCCTCACACGGGCTGCTAAGCGTTGTACCTCAACGCTGTCCTCTTGGGACAGGCTCTTCGGGCGCCAGTTGTACCTTTTCCTCAAAGGGGCATCGGAGTATTCGGGCAGACCCCTCCGAGCTGGATCGAATAAAGGGATGTCCTCGATATAAAACCATTCCGAAGTCCATAGTTCGGATTCCTTCGGTGTCCCCACGGGGTACCCTGTCCCCGCTATGCGGCATACTTCGGCTCCATCGACCTCAAAAATTGTCTTGTCTCGAGTGCGAGGAACGAGGCAAAAATATTTTCTCCACAACTCGAAGTGTGCCTCGCACCCCAGGAACATCTCGCAAAGGGCGACGAAGCCCGAGATATGCATAATGGACCCTGGGGTGAGGTTGTGGAGTTGGATCCCATAAAACACCAGTAACCCTCTCAGGAACGGATGAATGGGAAACCCTGGCCCTCGCAGGAGGAATGGCACAAAACATACATGCTCCCCCTTACGTGGATGGGGAAAATTCTCCACGAGGGCCTCGCCGTTGAATGATGTCAGACCGGCGCGGACGGCTGTCAGATCCGAGGAAGGAAGGTACCCTTGGGTCTCGAGCTCGCGAAGTCGAAGAAGCGACACGGAGCAGCTAGTCCAGTCCCCGGGACGGGATCCGTAAGGATCCGAGGAGGAACTGGGGGCGCTCGCCATCTTTGGTGGAGACCTTTCGCTGGAGGATTTTCCGGTGGAGGAGAAGAAGATGTGGTTTGGACCACGGCTCAGTTTGTTTAAATGGGCGGTGTCTCACTTGTGTTGGGGGTAGTTTTGTAAAAAGCTACTGAACCGCTCGTCTCCCCGCGATGCGCGAAAACCAAGAAACATTATTACTGTGGACCCAGCAATCCCGCGACGTTTGGGATTTCGCCGATGATAGGATGGTTGCCGAACAAGAAGGGATGGAGGGACTCGCCTCGCAAGCCGAAGACGTACAAGATTGTCCGAATATAACTCGGCGTTGGACGCTAGTCCGGGGGCTACTGAGGGAGTCCTGGTTTAAGGGGTCCTCGGATAGCCGACCTGTTTCTCATGGGCCGGACTATATGGGCCACCGGATGAGGGTTGGAAGATCGGGGGCCCGGGCGCCAAGGCGGAAATTTTGGGGAGCCATGGCGTGTCCTCCAAGATGTCGACAGTAGATAGGCATGTTTTTCCCTTTGATATGCAACCGACTATGTGTAAACCCTAGGTACCCTCGGCGTCTATATAAGCCGGAGGGTTTTAGGTTGTAGAACAACAGAACTCATCTAGGGTTTAGCTACTTGATCTCGAGGTAGATCAACTCTGTAATCCCCTTACTATCAATATAATGAAGCAGGACGTGGGGTATTACCTCCATAGGAGGGCCCGAACCTGGGTAAAACCTTGTCCCCTTCGTCTCTTGTTACCATCGATCCTAGTCTCACAGCTCGGGACCCCCTACCCGAGATCTGCCGGTTTTGACACCGACAGCCGGACAGTTGACTGTCTCAATAAAACTCCTCCATTCCTGTATACATAAAGATAAAAAGACTTCGGTCAAGAAGGGACAAATTGAGAACCCGAATTGTGGTCACGGGATTGAAAGGGTCACCCATTCGATGGGATTATGGCTTGAGTATCCCTCCTTGGTCGATCGCTGAATGAAATCTTCTTGCTCCCCTTTGTATAGGTCGGCAAGTGCGGCGGCCAATGCCGTTTGATCGGCAGGACCCAGTCTTCGGGAGCGAGTAGTGTCGCTTGTCCCGTTGTAACACCACAAGGGGCGTATCCTCTGGTGGAGGGGTTGGACGCACCGGGAGATGGCAGCGGCCATGCCGTCTATCATGGTCAGCTTATGATGGGCTAGTATCCTCTCACGGGCTACTAAGCGCTGTACCTCAACGCTGTCCTCTTGGGACAGGCTCTTCGGGCGCCAGTTGTACCTTTTCCTCAAAGGGGCATCGGAGTATTCGGGCAGACCCCTCCGAGCTGGATCGAATAAAGGGACGTCCTCGATATAAAACCATTCCGAAGTCCATAGTTCGGATTCCTTCGGTGTCCCCACGGGGTACCTTGTCCCCGCTATGCGTCATATTTCGGCTCCACCGACCTCAAAAATTGTCTTGTCTCGAGTGCGAGGAACGAGGCAAAAATATTTTCTCCACAACTCGAAGTGTGCCTCGCACCCCAGGAACATCTCGCAAAGGGCGACGAAGCCCGAGATATGCAGAATGGACCCTGGGGTGAGGTGGTGGAGTTGGATCCCATAAAACACCAGTAACCCTCTCAGGAACGGATGAATGGGAAACCCTAGCCCTCGCAGGAGGAATGGCACAAAACATACATGCTCCCCCTTACGTGGATGGGGAAAATTCTCCGCGAGGGCCTCGCCGTTGAATGATTTCAGACCGGCGCGGACGGCTGTCAGATCTGAGGAAGGAAGGTACCCTTGAGTCTCGAGCTCGCGGAGTCGGAGAAGCGACACGGAGCAGCTAGTCCAGTCCCCGGGATGGGATCCGTAAGGATCCGAGGAGGAACTGGGGGCGCTCGCCATCTTTGGTGGAGACCTTTCGCTGGAGGATGTTCCGGTGGAGGAGAAGAAGATGTGGTTTGGACCACGGCTCAGTTTTTTTAAATGGGCGGTGTCTCATTTGTGTTGGGGGTAGTTTTGTAAAAAGCTACTGAACCGGTTGTCTCCCCGCGATGCGCGAAAACCAAGAAACATTATTACTGTGGACCCAGCAATCCCGCGACGTTTGGGATTTCACCGATGATAGGATGGTTGCCGAACAAGAAGGGATGGAGGGAATCGCCGCGCAAGCCGAAGACGTACAAGATTGTCCGAATATAACTCAGCGTTGGAGGCTAGTCCGGGGGCTACTGAGGGAGTCCTGGTTTAAGGGGTCCTCGGATAGCCGAACTGTTTCTCTTGGGCCGGGCTATATGGGCCACAGGATGAGCGTTGGTAGATCGGGGGCCCGGGCGCCAAGGCGGAAATTTCGGGGAGCCATGGCGTGTCCTCCAAGATGTCGACAGTAGATAGGCATGTTTTTTCCCTTTGATATGCAACCGACTATGTGTAAACCCTAGGTACCCTCGGCGTCTATATAAGCCGAAGGGTTTTAGGTTGTAGAACAACAGAACTCATCTAGGGTTTAGCTACTTGATCTCGAGGTAGATCAACTCTGTAATCCCCTTACTATGAATATAATCAAGCAGGACGTAGGGTATTACCTCCATAGGAGTTCCCGAACCTGGGTAAAACCTTGTCCCCTTCGTCTCTTGTTACCATCGATCCTAGTCTCGCAGCTCGGGACCCCCTACCCGAGATCCGCCGGTTTTGACACCGACAATCATCTCCATCCCTCGCATTTTATAGTTCATCATGAAGCTCTAGTAGCTTAGTGGCAGTGACTTGGAGAACTATATCAATCACTATCGTATCTGGAAGATCAACTCCCACTCGATTCAAGCGATTGTAGCACCCACACAATCTAAGCACATGCTCACCGACAGAGCTATTCTCCTTCATCTTGCAGGCAAAGAATCTTGTTGGAGGTCTCATACCTCTCAACACGGGCACGAGCCTGAAATCCCAATTTCAGCACTTAGAACATCACATATGTTCCGTGACGTTCAAAACGTTTTGGAGCCTCAATTCTAAGCCGTAATGCATGACGCACTGAACTATCAAGTAGTCATCAGAACATGCCTGTCAGATGTTCACAACATCTACAAACGACGCTTGAGGGGGTGGCGCACCGAGCGGTGCATTAAGGACATAAGCCTTCTGTGCAGCAATGAGGACAATCCTCAGATCAAGGACCCAGTCCGCATTATTGCTACCATCATCTTTCAACTCTATTTTCTCTAGGAACGTATAAAAAACACAGGGGAGCTACAGCGTGAGCTATTGTTCTACAACATAATTTGCAAAGAAATTTTCACTATGTTCATGATAATGAGTTCAGTTAATCATATTACTAAAGAACTCCCACTCAAATTGACATCCCTCCGGTCATCCGAGTGTTACATGATCCAAATTCACCAACCCAAGTCCGATCATCACGTGAGATGAGGTGGTTTCAATGGTGAACATATCCATGTTGATCATATCTACTATATGACTGATGTTCGACCTTTCGGTCTCTTGTGTTCTGAGGCCATGTCTATACATGCTAGGCTCGTCAAGTTTAACCTGAGTGTTTCGCATGTGCAACACTGGCTTGCACCCGTTGTATGTGAACATAGAGTCTATCACACCCGATCATCACGTGGTGCTCCGAAACAACGAACTTTCGCAACGGTGCACACTCGGGGAGAACACAATTTTATCTTGAAATTTTAGTGAGGGATCACATTATAATGCTACCATCGTCCTAAGAAAAATAAGATGCATAAAAGGATTAACATCACATGCAAATCATAAGTGACATGATATGGCCATGAACTTGTGCTTTTGATCTCCATCTCCAAAGCACCGGCATGATCTCCATCGTCACCGGCATGACACCATGATCTCCATCATCTTGATCTCCATCAACATGTCGCCATGAGATTGTCGCGCCAACTGTTGCTTCTACGACTATTGCTAACTCATAGCGATAAAGTAAAGCAAAAACGGCAAAAATAAATTAAAGACAACCCTATGGCTCCTGCCGGTTGCCGTACTCATCGACATGCAAGTCGTGATATTCTATACAAAACATGATCATCTCATACATCACATATATCTCATCATGTAATTGGCCATATCACATCACAACATACCCTGCAAAAATAAGTTAGACGTCCTCTAATTGTTGTTGCATGTTTTACGTGGCTGCTACGGGTATCTAGCAAGAACGATTCTTACCTACGCAAAAACCACAACGGTGATACACAAATTGCTATTCAACCTTCTCAAGGACCGCCTTTCTCGAATCCGATCCAACTAAAGTGGGAGAGACAGACACACGCCAGCCATCTTTATGCAACAAAGTCACATGTCAGTTGATGAAACCGGTCTCTCGTAAGCGTACGAGTAAGGTTGGTCCGGGCGGCTTCATCCCACAATACCGCTGAATCAAGAAAAGACCAAGGGAGGAAGCAATCTGAGCATCAACGCCCACAAACTCCTTTGTGTTCTACTCGTAATCTCATCTACGCATAGACCTTGCTCTGATACCACTGTTGAGGAACGTTGCATGGGAAACAAAAAATTTCCTACGCACACGCAAGATCTATGCATGGTGATGAGCATCTACGAGAGGGAGAGTGGATCTACATACTCTTGTAGATCGCTAAGCAGGAAGCGTTAAGAAATGCGGTTGATGTAGTCGAACGTCTTTGCGATCCAAATCGCTAGCAGTCCCGCGATCCAATCACGATCTAGTGACGAACGGACGTCACCTCCGCGTTCAGCACACGTACAGCTCGATGACGATCTCCGCCTTCTTGATCCAGCAAGAGGGAGTGGAGAGGTAGATGAGTTCTCCGGCAGCACGACGGCATGGCGATGGTGGTGGTGGAACAATTCCGACAGGGCTTCGCCTAAGCACCGCCGAAACTAGAGGGAGACGATCTAGTGGGGAGAGAGGGCTGCACCGTGGCCTTTTTGGTTGGGTGCTGCTGCCCTCTCTCCCCTCCAATATATATAGGAGGGAGGGGAGGGGCCGGCGCCCCTAGGGTTCCCCCTAGGAGTCGGCCGAAGGAGGAGGTGGAGGAGTCCACCTCCAATCCTACTCCAAGTAGGATTCCAATCCTACTTGGAAACCCTTCCCCCACTTGGGTTTTTTTCCTTTCCCCCCACCTTAGCCGCATGGGCCCTTAGGGGCTGGCTTGCCCAGACCACTAAGGGCTGGTGCGCCACTCCTAAGGCCCATGTGGCCTCCCGGCGTGGGTGGCCCCTCCCGATGGCCTCTCGGCACCCCCGGTACACTACCGGAAATACCCGAAACTTTTCCGACGACCAAAACAGGACTCCCTATATATCAATCTTTACCTCCGGACCATTCCGGAGCTCCTCGTGACATCCGGGATATCATTCGGGACTTTGAACAACCTTCGGTCACCACCATGCATAACTCAATACTACCAAAACGTCACCGAACGTTAAGTGTGCAGACCCTGCGGGTTCGAGAACAATGTAGACATGACCGTGACACCTCAACGGTCAATAACCAATAGCGGGACCTGGATGCCCATATTGGTTCCTACATACTCTATGAAGATCTTTATCGGTTGGACCTCTATGTCAAGGATTTAGTTAATCCCGTATGCTGTTCCCTTTGTTCTTGAGTATGTTACTTGCCCGAGATTCGATCGTCGGTATCTCTATACCTAGTTCAATCTCGTTACCGGCAAGTCTCTTTACTCGTTCCGTAATACAAGATCCCGTGGCTAACTCTTTAGTCACATTGCTTGCAAGGCTTATTGTGATGTTGTATTACCGAGTGGGCCCTGAGACACCTCTCCGTCATACGGAGTAACAAATCCCAGTCTCGATCCATGCCAGTTCAACAGACACCGTTGGAGATACCTATAGAGCATCTTTCTATTCACCCAGTTACGTTGTGATGTTTGTACACAAAAGGTATTCCTCTGGTGTCAGTGAATTACATGATCTCATGGTCATAGGAACAGATACTTGACATGCAGAAAACAATAGCAACAAACTGACACGATCATATGCTACGTTCATAGTTTGGGTCTTGTCCATCACATCATTCTCCTAATGACGCGATCCCGTTATCAAATGACATCTCATGTCTATGGCTAGGAAACCTTGACCATCTTTGATCAACGAGCTAGTCTATTAGAGGCGTACTAGGGACACAGTGTTGTCTATGTACCCACACATGTATTTGCGTTTCCAATCAATACAATTATAGCATGGATAATAAACGATTATCATGAACAAGGAAATATGATAATAACTAAATTATTATTGCCTCTAGGGCATATTTCCAACACCTTCTCTCTCGGTTTTTTCCTTTCCCGTGACTAATATGTGATACATTCATGGTTGTGGTTTATACATGCTCGACTACTTTCAAAAAGTGGGATGGTCGTATTGTGCCCACCGTTATGAAGGAGAGCATCTCCAAGCTTAGGAAAGTGCTTATGTGGAATGGGATCATACACACACTGATTTCAATGGGCTCAAGACATTGAAGAAGTTTCTCGAGGAGAGTGTCAATGGTGCTCTTAAGAAGCACAAGTGCGGAAACAAATGATTATTGCAACTTTGTTCTGAAATGGGGGAATGTAAGGTATTTCTCCTTTTCCCCGTCATGTGCTTTTCTCCAATGTACTGCACTAAAAGACTGTTTTGTGTGCTTCATTCTTAAATTTATACCGCAACACGTTTTTGTGCTTTTTGTGTATTAGAATGGACCAACTTTTTACATATTTTTGTATTTTCTTCTGTGTTATTTTCGTGGCTACAATTGTTTGCTATGTATACCTTTTTGTCGCCGCTCTCTATATACCATGGCAACCTTTTAACCCCAACTTGCTTGTTTTCAAAACTTGTTCACATGCACGGCATGAACAAATTTGAGTCAAAATAATGTATCTCACTTTTTTCTGTCAAATTTGTTTTGTTGAATTACAATTTGGCAAACTTGGACGACACATTTTTTAGGGATTTCTATTTCCGTGCCCCTCGTTGCTTAGTTCTCCTTAGTTTTGCCCACGCTCTTTGGCAGTCCTCACTTTTCCCCTCCACCGTGCGGCCCACCCTCACAAAAGCCCAAACGGGGGTTTGCCGTTGGGTTAAAGCCTATGACCGTTACTTGGTGCGGTTATTGATGCGTGGGACACCCCTCCCCTGGTAGCGGCAGAGCGGTCATCGGTGGTGGGCGCATATACTGACTTGTGGGACACCTTTGTCGGTGGGGGGTGCTCGTAGATTGTTTGCGATGTCACTGATACGTGGGACACCCCTGGTAGCGGCAGCATGGTTGTCGGTGGTGAGCACATATACTAACTTGAGGGACACCTCTGTCAGCGGGGGATGCTCGTAGATGGTTGGCCGTATCACTAACGCATGGGGCACCCCTGGCAGCGGCAACGCGGTCGTCGGTGGTGGGCGGCACGTGGGACACGTCTGTCAGCGAGGCAGACTCGTAGATGGTTGGCGGTTTCACTGACGTGTGGGACACCCCTAGCAGCGGCAGCGCGGTCGTTGGTGGTGGGCGCAGTTACACGCGTGTGGGACACCTCTGTCAGCGGGGCACGATAGTAGATGGTTGGCGGTTTGGTGTGACGCGTAGGAAACCCACATCAAAGGCGGGCCCATCTGTCAACGTCTGTGCGGTGGTTTGTGGCAGATTTGGCGAAAAAAAGAGGGGTCTTATTAAGCCAGGCAGAGTACTCGAAACCGAGACCAGACGCTCAAAGAGAGGCGCAAGGGCCAACCGACCAAGTATGTGTACGTGTCTTTTGAAACATTCCTAACCTTTTTTATTTACAAAAGGAAGCAAAGGATGGACCCACCGTTCAGCCACTCTATGTATTATACCATCTTGGGTGTGAATTGTTTTCCCTTTGTTCAAACCATTTGGTGGTGGTGGATGCACTTGTGTCAACCAAATTTAGCAGATTTGCACATCCACACAACCCCAAATTCGATTACACGTGGCAAGTGCATGCGTTCACCTTTTGCAAAATTGATCTACCTCCATTGGAATACTAATCTAATGGCAAAATCACCCCCCCTTTTATTGACCATGGCAACATTAGGCAGATCTTCCTGGCAATTTGAGGAAGGAAGATAAATGGAGGTGTTATTTTCACGTAAATTGGACGATCTAGTGCTTGGATCCATCAATGCTTGAGTTTTCTAGCAGTTTTTGACCTGGCAGACCGCTGGTTGAGCAAGGGCAGAGAAGAGGAGGAGAAATCTTATTGGGTGGTGATAGAACGGGGGAGAGAGTGGTTCTTGGTTAGCAAGAAGGTTGATATGGAGGCAGGTGAATACTTTTTCGTGTGGGTTTGCCAATGAAGTGGAGCATGGCAAACTGAAAGAGGTGGGTTGCATGGCAAAAGGTGATGCCCCAATGACTACGAATTTTTGCCACGCATTGCCTATAGCGAACTAATTCGTTCACTGAATTCGTTAAAAGGACGTGGATGTCGCCTAGAGGGGGGTGAATAGGCGCTTTAAAATAATTACGGTTTAGGCTTGAACAAATGCGGAATAAAACTAGCGTGTAATTTGTCAAGCACAAAACCTAAAACAACTAGGCTAACCTATGTGCACCAACAACTTATGCTAAGCAAGATAAACAACTAAGTGATAGCAAGATATATAACAAGAAACAATATAGATATCACAAAATAAAGTGCATAAGTAAAGGGCTCGGGCAAGATATAACCGAGGCACGCGGAGACGACGATGTATCCCGAAGTTCACACCCTTGCGGATGCTAATCTCCGTTTGGAGCGGTGTGGAGGCACAATGCTCTCCAAGAAGCCACTAGGGCCACCATAATCTCCTCACGCCCTCACACAATGCAAGATGTCGTGATTCCACTAAGGGACCCTTGAGGGCGGTCACCGAACCCATACAAACAAAGGTTGGGGCAATCTCCATAACCTAATTGGAGGCTCCCAACAACACCACAAAGCTTCACCACAATGGATTGTGGCTCCGAGGTGACCTCAATGGCTCGGGGCAATCTCCACTACCTAATTGGAGACCCCGAAGCTTGTCCGAAGCTTTACACCACAATGATTGAGCTCCGAGGCACCACCAACCGTAGCACCCAAGAGGCACAAGCTCTAGGGTGCCCAAACACCCAAGCGTAATAAGCTTCTAAAACTTCACTTCCACATATCACCGTGGAGAACTCAAACCGATGGCACTAATGCAATGACAAGAACACACGAAGTGGTCAAGTCCCTCACTCCCAAATCCCACCACAACAACAAAAGCTATGGAGGAATATGAGAGGAAGAACATGGAGCTCACAAAGAACTCCAAGATCTAGATCCAAGGGGTTCCCCTCACATAGAGGAGAAAGTGATTGGTGGAAATGTAGATCTAGATCTCCTGTCTTTTTCCCTCAAGAACTAGCAAGAATCATTGGAGGGATTGAGAGTTAGCAAGCTCGAAGAAGGTCAACAATGGGGGAAGAACACGAGCTCAAACGATAAGATCCATTGGGGAAGAAGAACCCCTTTTAGAGGAAGGGGAAAATCGAACCCTTACCCCCTCAGCCCGCACACAAGTGGTACTACCGCTGATGGGAGCGGTACTACCGCTTGGGCGGCAGAGCCAGCCACATAGTGCAATGACATGAGGCCACGAGGCGGTAGTGCCGCAGAGCGGTACTACTGCTCGCCCCAGCGGTACTACCGCTGGGGTTGCAGTACAAATGCTCTCAAACATAGAGGCAGTAGGGGCGGAGGCAGTTCCGCCTAAGCGGTACTACCGCTTCCCAGAGCGGTACTGCCCCTAATAAGTGGTAGTACCGCTGCCTACCACCGCTCATAGTTTGTTGAGTATTCCAGGCCCAGAAAGAAGGGCGGAAGTGGCACAGAAGTAACAGGCGGTACTACCGCTTGGGAGCGGTACTACCTCGTCGTACTATCGACCAAAATCCGCTCAGTTCGACACGAAAAGTTGAGACCCCGAAGCCAGCGGTACAACACGTGGCACTAGGCAATGACACTACCACCCACAAGTGGTACTACTGCTGCCTAGAGCGGTACTACCGCTGCCTTGCGCGGTACTTCCGCTTGGTTTCCTCCGGACCAGAACAAAGGCAACAGATGAATGCAGGAACACCAGAACTGCCATAACTTCTGCAAATTAGCTCCAAATTGAGCAAACTCGAGCTTGTTGGATAGAGGACGACAAGAGCTTTCCAATAGCGACAGTATAAAAATGCCAATGATATAGAGATGTGAAACCTCTATGAATGAAGAACCAGCAAAAACTATAGGATCGAAAACATCATAGAAGATGCATATGAACTCCGTTTTTGATGAACTCGAGCTTGTCATGAAGATGACCATAAGCTCTAAGACCCACAAAAAGAAAATCCAAACAAGAAAGAAGAAAGATGATGATGCCAAGAATGCAATTGGTTTGAGCTCTCAACGAACGATACGATCAAGCCACTCACTCGAGAGCCCCCCCCCCCCCCTTGATAGTATAGCTATCGATCCTATAACCCGGTATCCCAACTACGACCATGAGATCGGTAAAATAGAAAAAAACTATCAAGGTCAAACCTTTGCCTTGCGCATACTGCACTTGATCTAGATGATGACGATCTTATAATCCTCAAGATGGACCACCTTTCTTGATTGCGCTGGCCCGATGAAGACTAGTAGATTGCTCCCCCATACTCCACTATGGGTGAGCCTCTCTTCGGCACATCTTCACATGTCCATTATCACCATAATGTACGGCAAGCTTCAAGCATGTGATCTCTTCGTGATGCTTCACTTGAACTTGCACACCTCAACTGTGATGACGACCACCACTTGATGTCATCCTCCATGGGTTTTATGATATCTTCCTTTTGATACATGCTTATGGAAACATACCTAACCTCACATATAACTCTCACATAGACCATGGGTTAGTACACAACGCGTAATGGACAATGCTTACCATACCATGGGATCACTTGATCCCTCTCGGTACATATTGTACGCTTTGTGTGTTGATCAACTTGATTCACTCTTTGACTTAGTATTGATCAACCTTGTATCTTATCTTCTCTCTTCATAAACATGATGTCTTGAAGGTAAACATGAATGTTCGCACAATCTTCTTCTTTAAGACATGCTTGCAATAGGATCAACTCTCACATGACCAATCTTTGGATAAAACCTTGAATACCACCTTGGTCACCATATGAACTCCTTGAAACCAATAGATGGACTTCAAGAAGTGCCTATGGACAAATCCTTCAAATATAACTCAAGGCAACCATTAGTCCATGGGGATTGTCATCAATTATCAAAACCACACATGGAGAAATATGCTCTAACATTCGTGCAACCGTCATGAACTAGTGGATCGCCAAGGTCTCTTCCCGTGGGAAATAACAACCAGATATTCGTGTCCTAGAAAAGGACTAGCTTAGATGATTTGTGCATGATCATACTTTGGCAGGTGTCATCCTCCCATATATGTAACACACCCACACGCATGTCTTCTCGAGCTAACTACTGGTTGCAGTGCGCATAATGAGGCAACACATATAGCTAGAGACTAGTGAGACTGTGAGGGCATCTACAACCAGAGTGGGAAAATTTGTCCCCTCAAACATCCGTGGACGTGCCTGGTCATTGTCCAGGGTATGCCTGTTTTGAGTCCCTATTTGCATGTGCACGCAGCCATGTCCCTCACTTTTTTTCCTATACGTCTAGACACATGCATGTGATTGGGGAAGATGAAGAGAGAAAGAAAATAAAGAACAAAGATGTTTCGTGGTGGGCCAAACCATATGTGGTGGATGCATTACCAGTGACCGGACACGCCCGGTCACTCCTCATATTGCCCCGATATATGGGCTTAGGGCATCTCCAATGCTGATACCCCGATCGGACATCGTATCTATCCATGGACCTATGGGGACTAGTACACGGATGGTGATGCAGGAGCCGGCCATACGAAGCTAGCCCCAAAACTTTCGCCTCTTTTTTAAAGTCTGCAAGCTCAAAATAACCGCACATCAAATCGTAGTTCTAATTTAAATATTACAATCCAACAAATTTTTCAAATTAACATAGTTCAAACTTGAAATCAACTGGCAGACATGTTCTGGTTGGCCCCTGTAACCGGTCACATGTGCTCAATCAAATCTTCTTTGATTTTCTCATGAGTTTCTCGATGACAATTTTTTTATGCATTTGAACAAATTCATCAAACATGGCCAAATTGATCTGGAAGTTCAATAAGACCACCCATGTTCTCAAATTCAAGAGTTGCGGTAGCATCTTCACCCTCATCCTCCATGTTCATGGTGTGCCTGATCGCATAACATGTCCTAACCTCCCACAAAGTCTTAAGATCCCATTATTTAGCAGGTTCACAAACAACTCCAAAATGGGCTAGGAGATCTCCAAATGCCCTCTCCACATTCTTTCTAGTTGATTCTTGTCTTTGGGCAAAGTGGGACCGTTTCTGAATAACTGACTCAAAGATGGTCATGAAAAACATAGCCCAAGGAGGATAGATGCTGTGAACCAGATAGTAGCCCATGTTATGTTCATGCCCATTAATAGAATAGTTGCAAGGAAGAGCTTTCCCTTCAGTCAGCCTAGCAAACAATGTAGACCGTTGCAGCACATTGATGTCACTATGAGACCTGGACATCTCAAATAAAGCGTGCCAAATCCAGAGATCCTGTGAAGCAACTACTTCAAGAATGATTGTGGGCTTCTTAATATAGCCCTGATATTGCCCTTCACTACTGGAATCAGCTTCTTTGCCGTCTGCCATAGCAGACGGCAAAGGCATGCTTGGCGGACGGCAAAGGCTTTGCCGTCCGCCAGCAGACGGCGAACAGTCCGGCCGAACGGATGCCGGCAAAGGCCGCTTTGCCGTCTGCTGGCGGACGGCAAAGAAGCAAGCTCTTTGCCGTCCGCCTGGAGACGGCAAAGAGCTTGCTTCTTTGCCGTCCGCCAGCAGACGGCAAAGAGCTTTCTTCTTTGCCGTCCGCCAGCAGACGGCAAAGAAGCAAGCTCTTTGTCGTCTGCTAGCAGACGGCAAAGAGGCCAAATAGGCCAAAGTGGCTATATAGCCCCTGTTTTTTCTTATATCAATTCATTTTCATAGAAAATTATATATATGACCAATATAGCATATCCAACACATATTACCAATAGTCATGAACACATGTAAATTAAAAACTTTATTAATAATTGGAATAGGTAATACAAAGTCATATTATAAAGAATCAGAAATGATTAAGTAATTAAATTTACATTTCGGAAATTACAAGAAATGACCTAAAACTATATATCTATTTTCCTAAAAACTATCTTATTACTAAGATCTTCTCTGGATCTTCTTCTTTTCTTCCAACCTGCATAACAAAAACACTAAGAAAGAGAGAATGGGTTAGGAGTACAAATGTAAAAGAAGAACTGGGACAAGGTTGTGTTGATCAGCGCCATGCCGTGTCTATAGATTAAATTGTACAATCAATGAATAGGAAAATATATCATAGTTGCGCACAAAAAAATTGGAGAAAGAACTTTGTATGGTGAGTATTTTTCCATCTAATTTTTTTGGGAAAAAAACATGATGAGAGGGCTATTCCAAGAAATCCCCTTGAAGATCTCCCAGTCAAGATGCTTCTCCTAAGACAGACTTCCTATGATCTTAGTTGTAGATTTGCTTTTCCGAATACCCATGTTTTAGAAAATTTCAATAAACGTCTCCCAAAACACACATTCATTTTTTAATTCCTTGTGTGGTTTGTAACTATCGAGTCATTTCACAGACTGAGCAACTAAAGAATTCTGCTTAGCTTAGATTGAGAATGAAACCAGTCAGTCTCAGGCCCAGCGTTTAGATACACGGTAGAAACCCGCAAGGGCAAATATGCAGCTGAGGTCCTCGGTTCTTACAGAAAAAACTGAGGGGCCCCTCCCCCTTTGGCCTCTTTTTTAATACAAAGCTACAAAGACCTACTATAATAAAACATCCTCTAATCCAAGGTTTATCAGCTTTGCAAAAGTCTTACCTCAGAAAGAAAGATCTAATAGTGATGTAGAGAAACTTGTTTATAGAGGAGGCTTAGACATGGGAATCATAACAATTGGTGATTGATAAACTGGCAATGGCTTAGATTTTAGGTAATGTACAATAGTATGTGCGACAAAATGAAACATTACAGTGCTGCTCAAAATAATTGGAGCATAGCTTAACTGAAGAATTTTAGAAAAAACAAAAACTGGACTTACCAATAATCTTGGCTCGGTTATGATGATTTATCGTCTCCGGACAAAATAAAGTGAACAGAATCTTCATAGCACATTTTTCATGTAACCTTGCATGTAAAAAATACAGTGAAAGTGCAGAAACTTGAATGATCTGAAAATGGCAGAACGAACAGAAAACCAACCTCCGAGAAAATTCTATCCACAATCCTATATATCAACACATGGTTTCCATACTTAATAAGATTTTCTTTATCAATAAAGAAAGCATGGTCCATATCTATTTCCCAGAACCTGTAGTATATGACATAGAAATGCTCGGACGAGAAATTGTGGGGGAACGTTGCATGGGAAACAAAAATTTTCCTACGCACACACAAGATCTATCCATGGTGATGAGCATCTACGAGAGGGAGAGTGAATCTACATACCCTTGTAGATCGCTAAGCGGAAGCGTTTAAGAAACGCGGTTGATGTAGTCGAACGTCTCCGCGATCCAAATCGCAAGTCGTCCCTCGATCCGATCACGAACTAGCGCCGAACGGACGGCACCTCCGCGTTTAACACACGTACGGCTTGATGACGCCTTCACCTCCTCGATCCAGCGAGCGATGGTGAAGTAGTGGTTGAGTTCCAGCAGCACGACGGCGTGGTGATGGTGGTGAGGAACAATCTCTGCAGGGCTTCGCCAAGCGCTACGGAGATTATGACGGAGGAACTAGAGGGTTAGGGTTGCCGCACACGGCTTGGGGAAATCTTGATGTGTCCCGTGTGCTAGCCCTGCCCCTCTATTTATATGTTGAGCCTTGGGGTCTAAACTTGGAGTAAAAGCCTCCTCTAGGTCGGTTTTGCCCGCACAAGGTCGGTTTGGCCCGCAGGGAAAGAGTCCAACTCGGATCCCTGCCGAACCGTGCACAGCCGCACACAAGCGGTAGTACCGCTTCACACAAGCGGTAGTACCGCTTGGGCGGTAGTACCGCTTCACACAAGCGGTAGTACCGCTCGGGCGGTAGTACCGCTTCACCAAGCGGTAGTACCGCTTACGCGGCAGCAAAACTACTTTTGCACTTTCCAATACCTTGTAGGCTTTATCCCTTTGGCCCATATAAAGTGTTGCTGCACCCGAACACTTCGGTAAACATCCGGAACCCATTCCAGTGAACTCCGGAACTCTTCCGGAGATCAAAACACTATTATCACATATATCAATCTTTACCTCCGGACTATTCCGGAGATCCTCGTCATGTCCGGGATCTTATCCGGGACTCCGAACAACCTTCGGTCACCAACATAATAACTCAATTATACTAATCGTCACCAAACGTTAAGTGTGTAGACCCTGCGGGTTCGAGAACTATGTAGACATGACCGAGACACTTCTACGATCAATAACCAATAGCGGGACCTGGATGCCCATATTGGCTCCTACATATTCTACGAAGATCTTTTATCGGTCGAACCTCTATGTCAAGGATTCAGTTAATCCCGTATGCTATTCCCTTTGTTCTTCGGTATGTTACTTGCCCGAGATTCGATCGTCGGTATCTCTATACCTAGTTCAATCTCGTTACCGGCAAGTCTCTTTACTCGTTCCATAATACAAGATCTCGTGGCTAACACTTTAGTCACATTGCTTGCAAGGCTCATTGTGATGTTGTATTACCGAGTGGGCCCTGAGATACCTCTCCGTCACACGGAGTAACAAATCCCAGTCTTGATCCATGCCAACCCAACAGACACCCTCGGAGATACCTGTAGAGCACCTTTATAGTCACCCAGTTACGTTGCGACGTTTGATACACACAAGGTATTCCTCCGGTGTCAGTGAGTTGCATGATCTCATGGTCAAAGGAACAGATACTTGACATGCAGAAAACAATAGCAATAAACTGACACGATCAAATGCTACGTTTACAGTTTGGGTCTTGTCCATCACATCATTCTCCTAATGATGTGATCCCGTTATCAAATGACATCTCATGTCAATGGCTAGGAAACCTTAACCATCTTTGATCAACAAGCTAGTCAACTAGAGGCTTACTAGGGACACAGTGTTGTCTATGTACCCACACATGTATTTGAGTTTCCAATCAATACAATTATAGCATGGATAATAAACGATTATCATGAACAAGGAAATATAATAATAACCAATTTATTATTGCCTCTAGGGCATATTTCCAACAGAAATACCTACCAAAAATCAAAAATGTTTGGTGTCTCACAAGTTGTAGAGGAAATATTTTTTTTCGTACAAAGAAACAACAAAAAGTGGTGTAAAATTTTGTGTTTAAATGTACCACCTTAAAACTTCATTGATATCCTCTTCATCATCAGCATGGCGCATCGAATCAAGCAGATTTCCATGCTTCAGCTCCATCAGACTGAGAAGGCCACTTCCAGTTCTATGCCACTGATATTATGTATAGCATGCTTAGCTTACTATGCAAGAATGCAAGTACGACAGAATCTCTGTGATATCTACTAAAAAGAAATTGCATTGTACGCATATATTCATTTCAGTTAGTTTATTACTAACCACTACGACAGAGGGAAAATGTCAATAGCTAAACACAAAAGGAAAGAACGAAAATGGAATAACCTGATTGATACACAACTGGGCAACATGGGTTGGTCCTCTTGTAGCTTGTGCATCATCTGCCAAGGGAAGCTAAAAGAATGGGTTGACTGACCTAAAAGGAAACCTCTGTATAGATTAGACTTTCATAATTATAACCATAAACTACTTATGTAAATACTAAATTATACTGCAGGATATGGTAAATAATAAAATACTTCAGTTCACTAATGTCAGTTCGGTTAACATTTAACAACAACAAAACCAAGGCCCAAGGTTTAAGATTTCATCGGCCCCTAACAACTGAAAAACTAAATTCAGCTCAGAAACTTATCTGAAGCTCAGCTAAGCTGAAAGCTAACATGAGTTCCTCTTGTTTACTAATCCACTGGTCACAAATGGTGAAAGCTAACATGAGTTCCTCTTCTTTAGTAATCCACTGGCCATAAATTCATGAACACAAAGCTAGTCCCATGCTAGTGGTAGGCTGCTCATAATTGAGCAATAGCCAACAATTCATTTCATAAATTGAACCACTATTTGGCATAACAACCAGTAGTAGAAAGTCTAGAATTGTACTTGTAAGCAGTAAGTAACAGCCAAGAAAAACAAGCAGCCATACATGGACCACCTCGACGATGGTGCTTGTGATGGCGACGGCCGGCGCGCTCGCTGTAGTGCCCCCGGGCCACAATCCTGTCGAAGAGGTCGCCGCCCTCGCAGAGCCCCATGACAAGGTGCACGGCATCCTCATCCTCATAGGCGGCAGTGCGGCACAGAGGCTGACGATGTTGGGGTGCCGCGACATGTGTAATCACTTAAGCACGAGCCAAAACAGAACAAACGATGTGTCAAATCCAGAATATTAACACAGTCAGCAAAAAGGAAGCATCTCTCATATCCTTTGGTATATCAGCTTTTGAAGCTAGGACTGATTCTCCATGTTGCCACTGCCAATGCTGAAACATGTTTTTCAGCTATGAAGACAAAATTGGTCTGCACTCTCAACCATATCAAAATGTTTGGTCTGCACTCTCAACCACATATATAAAGCAACACATTTGGTCTGCACTACTCAGTGGAGAAAATTACAGTGCAAAACATTTGGTCTGCACTACTCTATAGAACACATTTGGTCTGCACTACTCTATAGAACACATTTGGTCTGCACTACATCCATATCAAAATTGTTTCTGCCATATATAAAGCAACACATCATAGCAAACCTAGATGACAATATCATACTTCACAGTAGCTTACAGCAAATCTACTGCAAAAAACATCACAGGAGCTGCTTACCTTGGTGGCTCACGGCCAGGAGGAAGGGATGGGGAACGGGGGTCCTCCTGCCTCGGAGTAGCAGGTCCGCCGGAGTGGGGCTCCGCCGGCTAGACGGAGGGGACGCGGCCAAGGGAGAGGACGCGCCCAAGGTCCGGCGGCGGCGGACGGGAGTGGGGCTCCGCCGGCTGGACGGAGGGGACGCGCCCGAGGGCCGGCGGCGGACGGGAGGGCCGGCGGCGGCGGACGGGAGGGCCTGCGGCAGCGGACGGGAGGGCCGGCGGCGGCGGACGGGAGGAACCCTAGGGGAGCGACAGAGTGCGGGAGGGAGGGGATCGAGTGCGAGGCTGAGCGTGGGCGGTTCTGTGCGGGACTGGGTGGTGGCAATTTGGACATAATAAGTCTGACCCGCAAAAAAAAGGATAGCCTACCTCTTTGCCGTCTGCCAGCAGACGGCAAAGATTCTTTGCCGTCCGCTAGCAGACGGCAAAGAGGTGGGGCTGGTGGGCTGTTACCGCGCTGGCCTCCACTGGGCCCACCCCACCTCTTTGCCGTCTGCTAGCAGACGGCAAAGTTTCTTTGCCGTCCGCTGGCAGACGGCAAAGAGGTGGCTGATGGCAAAATGTGTCTTTGCCATCAGCCAGCTCTTTGCCGTCTGCTTTTCCAAAGCAGACGGCAAAGAGCTGGCAGATGGCAAAGTCCCTGATTCCAGTAGTGCTTGTAGAGCTTTTGGACAGTTGTTTCATCTCCAATGCATGCAGTCACGAGATTCGAGCAAACCTGACCACCCACTTGCTTCAGACATTGCCAAAAACCTCTCAGTGTCTATGACAGTTGGTTCTCCCAAGTACGAAGGTCCAAGCACCGAGGCCACGTCAGTAGCAAATCTGACCATGACTTTTCCGCATGTGCTCTCAGACATCCAGAGGTATTCCTTCCACGAATCTATGGCCATGCTATATGCAAGCATCTGCAATGCGGCCGTGCACTTTTCATAACTAGATAATCCAATACTTCCAACGACATTCTTCTTCAAGGCGAAGTAGTCATCAAACGACCTGACATGATAGTAGATGCGTTCGACGACAAGTTTTCGCACCGGAAAGCGTCGGCAAAAATTGTCAGCGAATAAGGCATCGGGGATAAAGTAGTCATCCATCAGAGTCAAATGGTTCCGTGCCCTGTTCCAGTTGAGCACTTGATGGCCATTGATCAATCCCTTGAAATCGAGAGCATGCTCTTTCACTTTCTTCGCGTTTGCAAGGACCGCCTGCATTCTCACCCTTTATGCGTGTATTCCTCCTCGTCAACGACTCAACATAGTGCTCGTATATGTACTCCATATATGCATCCATAGCTTCAAAGAAGAAACAGAAGGTGTTTTGAGTCCTGGTCTTAGTCCCCCGCGTCGCCTCTCTGGCAGCTCGGGCAGACTCCCAGCGAGCAGCCGCCGGACCCCCCCTCGCCCCCTCCCCCACCCCGCCGTTGCTGGAGGATGCTGGCGGGCTAAGCCTTCGCGGGCGGACATTGGCGATAGGGCTCTCTCCCTCTCTCGATATGGCGCTCATGGTGGGGGAGGCTCGGCTCCATAGGTGGCGTTGCCCGGCGGCTGCGGCGCCGTCGCACCCGTGCGGTGCTCCGGCCGGCGGCTTGGGCGGGGTGTGGCCCACTTCTGCTTGGTGGTGGTCCTCGCGCAGGTCGTCCTGGTCTTGGCCGTCGGCGGCTCGCTAGATCCGGGCAACTGCGGCCAGATCCAGCCTTTCGGGGCGGTTGCAGTGGCCAGGGCATCCGGCGCGCAGCGGGTGTGGGCGGGGTGGCAGCCCTCCCCCCTCCTGCGTTGTGGTGGTGGCCTGGTGGCGGGGCGCCAGATGTGGCTCTGGCCCGTCTGCCTTGGCAGTCGGCGAGGAATGTGATGGATCTATGCGGCGATGGCGCATTCGCAGCGGTGGAGGTGTGCGGGCTAGTGGAGTCTTGCGTGGGGGTGTTGGTCCTACTTCTCCAGGCATAAGCCTTGCCGGCGCTTGCCGGCCGGCGGTGGCGGCGTCGGTGGGCGTCGCTATTCCTTCTTGGAGGCGATGTCGTGGAGGTTGCGCGTCCTCAGCTCCCGGGCCATAATCTTCGGGCGAAAGTCGCGATCCGTTTGATCGGGCGGCGACGGCGTGTTCTAATGTCGTTTTCCCTCTTGGCGGCGCCGCCTTGAAGATCTTGGTCCCATTTGGGCTTCTTGCAGGCTGGATGTGCACGACATCGCGGTCAGCAGGTGCCTGACCGGCGGTGTGGGAGGTGGTGGTGTCGCGTGTTGTGTAGCGATGATGATCGTGGCAAGGTGTGTAGGGTCGCGAGTTGTCTTTGTCCTTGATGGCCGACCTGCCCTTGAGCGTAAAGTCGGAGCTGTGGAGTTGCGGGGCGACACGACAGCAACGATGCTAGGCGATGGGCGTTTCGTAGTCCGTCGAAGCCAAACGGGCTGCTTTTCTCCTGCGAGGCTCGTCATCGAAGTCGGAGCTGCCTGGTCTTCGGCGTCGCCGGTCGACTGTTTGGCTTTGGCCAGCAGGGCCCTCGTGCCTCGTTCGTTCGGAGGGGTCTTGACGGGTCGGCAACGCTGAAGTCGGAGTCGCTTGCCCGGAGAGAGGTGATGACGATGACATTGCAGACGATCTTGACGGTGTTCTCTCCTCGGTGGTGTGTGTGGGTCTTTGTAGGTGCCAGGTCGACTGGGTGCCCTTCTTTCTGGGCATGTTGTAACGGTTTTCGTCCGGTTTTCCGCAAATTAACCGGGCAATTCTCTTCTGCTTTTTTAAGAAATCGAGATCCTCAGGAGCCGAGTTTCGAGAAAAAAAGGAACAAAAAAATTGGCACCTGCATCACCAAACACTTGCAGGGTAACGTGAGTACCGCGGGGGAGAATGGTACTTGCATGGGGGCGGACGGACGAGAGATGTAGACCGGTGATGGAGGACAAGAGGCGTGGAAGCCTGGTGTAGAGGTGAAGGTCGCGGAGTTTCGGCAGGGGCTTGGCGGCGGTCGGGGTGATAGAGCGACGACGATGACGAGGGAGAACGCGGATGCAAGACAGAGTTAAGGATGGTGACACTAGTGGGGATGTATCTGGTGCACCGGCAGCATTGGTGCTACCGGTGCACCTGACCCTGGTTGCACATTTTAAAATGTTCGAAAAAATCCAAGAAAAATTTAGTGAATTGACACAACATCAATGTATGTTGTCACAAAAATTCAAATCAAAATTCGAAACATTGCTCAAGATACAAAAATGACAAATTCGGCACTGAATCGTACATAACACAAGTTGGGCTTCAGATTTGGCCCATTAGCACATTAATGCCGAATTTGTCATTTTTGTATCTTGAGCAATGTTTCGAATTTTGATTTGAATTATTGTGACAACATACATTGTTGTTGTGTCAATTCACTAAATTTTTCTTTGAATTTTTTGAACATTTTAAAATATGCAACCGGGGTCGGGTGCACCGGTAGCACCAATGCTCCCGGTGCACCAGATGCTTACCCTGACACTAGTCCGGCTGTAGATAGTCTGAGAGTGCTGATATTTCCGACGACGAGAGCACGCACGCAGCGGTAGCACTCGTTGCACGTAGCGTGTCTATTCTTACTTGACATGTTTCTTTTCTAGTAGGCGTAGCCTACCTCCCTCTCCTCCAAACATAGCCTGTCCTCAAAACGCATCTTTTCTCTCTCTTATATATAGACCCCACCTCTCCTCTCCTACCTCCCACCGTCCCACCTCCCTCTCTCGCTCCTGCCGTGCTTTCTCTTTCTAATTACAAGCGTGCGCGCGTGCCTGCCGGCCATGGGGTTCCCGTCAGTGTGCTACTGCGTCATCCTGCCGCAGCCGCTCATTCTGGTGCTGCAGCTGCTCGACTTCCTCCGCCACGCGGTCCTGCTCTGCCTCTCCTCGCTCGGCCTCGCGGCGCCGCCGGCGGCCGACGACCACCCGGCCTATGCGCCGCCGCCGGACCTCTGGTCCGTGGCGGAGGCGGCGGCGCCCTCGTCCTCGTTATCCCTGGCCGCTGGGCCGGCGCCCGCGCCGGCGGCCATCAAGGCGCGCCTCCCCGCCGTCCGGTACGCCGACCTCAGGAGCCGCCGCTGCGCCGCCGGGGCCGCGGCGGCGTCAACGTGCTGTGCCGTGTGCCTGGGCGCGCTCGAGGCGCGGCACCGTGTCCGCGAGCTCGGCAACTGCGCGCACGCCTTCCACAAGGCCTGCATAGACAAGTGGGTCGACAAGGGTCAGGCCACTTGCCCCCTCTGCCGCGCGCTCCTCCTCCCCGCCGACACCGACGCCGGCAAGCTGCCCTCTTTTTCCTTCTGACCTCACGCTCCAAGGAGAAACCCTGCTGGCGATAGGTCAGTCCGTATAGCTAGCTAGCTAGGCCCCTCTCCATCCATCCACCCATCTCTCCACGGATCCATGCTTTCATGAGAGAAATCAAATGGGGATGAGATATAGAGAGAGAAAGGGAGAAGAAGAAGAGGCGTGCGTGCGTGTATGTTTGTGTGATGGAGTATTATTGGTTGGTGAGGCACTAATTATGAGGAGGACAGGGATGGCTACCTGCATTGGATCTGGTGAAAGAGCTCTATGCATAGCACTCGCAGATCTATATGCTCTTCTCTTTCTTTTTCAGCTTCTCTTCAATCTCACCCACTTCCCTTTTTTAATATTCTTTTTTGTAATTTCCTTCCCCTTCTCCTTTTCTTTTCTCTTATTTTGTGAGGGGAATTAAGAGAGAGATATCAAGAAAGAGAGATGTACATAGCTGCCTCCACTTGACAATATTGGAAGAATTAATAAGAATTGTCTCACATCCTTGAACTTATCTTATTTTCTTACAATATGGGCATGCCCTTTGGCCGTTTTCTTTGTATAACAAAGTTATATACGTGAATTGTATTGTAAAAAAGGTCATGTAGATTGTATGTAGTGTAGGCGATGGATGGATCTCAATTGGGTTTTTCTCAATAGTAGATATGTTTCCGTCATGTTTGGTGTTTGGAGTGTATAAGAGCATCTCCACTCGCGCCCCCAACAAGCCCCCCCAAGGCCCTTTTTTATCGTCGGCGTCGAAAAATCGGCCCAGCCGTGCCCCCAGAAGCCCTATTTTTGCCGGTTAGGGCCGCAATTGGCGCCGGCGTACCCAAGCCGAACCCGCCGCGCTGGGGGGCGCCGGACGAAACCTTTTTTGGCGTGAAAACGGGCGGGCCCGCCGAGTTAGCGACCGAGCGACGCTTCGTCGTCCTCATCGCCTCGGTTTCCTGCCCGCTCGCCGCTATAAAAGCCGCTCCTCCTCGCCGGTGGCTGGGCACTCCTCGCCGCACTCTCCCTCCCACTCTCGCCACCGACGCCCCTCTGCCCCTCCCTCCCTTCTCCGGTGAGCTTCCTCTCCTCCCCGATGGTTGAGCGCTTCCCAGGCGACGGTGCGGCGGCCAACGGCTTCGGCCGCCGCCATCTGCACGAGGACGAGGCGCGCCTTCTCTACGAGGCGGAGTACCCGGCGCCGCCCGACATGCGGGTGCCGGGCTCGTGGAGGCTCAACGCCGGCGGGGTCCCGGTGCCTCCGGTGCCAAGCGGCGCGCCGAGATCGCGCGGATCCGCTCGTCTCTGTCGGAGACGGTGCGGCAGGAGCCGAGGTATGCCCCCGACAGCCACAACTTGTGGACGACGTTCTTCGAACGCCGCCACGAGGAGCAGCTCGCCTCCACAAACGGCGCACCGCCCAGTCGTGGCCGCCACAACTCCGAGGGGCGGTGGCGATGGTGTGGCGTCCCTGGCCGCACCCTCGAGGACGTGCTCGAGCACATCGAGGGCGGCAACATGCCGCACCTCGACTACCCCGCGCCGTCCTTCTCGCGTCGGACCGGCTCGTCCTGGCGGCCGAGGCGCATGGCCAAGACGTTGTCGTCATCGTCCGGCTCCCACTCCTCCGGCGCACGGACCCCGCTCGTCGCCGTGAAGGCCGAGCCCGGCAACTCGTCGCTCCGGCGCAGCGGGCGCAGTGGCGGTGGCGGCATCACCATCAACGAGGGCCGCCGCCGCCAGCCTTCACCCCCTCCCCGCGGCCACCTCCGCCTTGTCAGGCCAAAGACCGAGCCTGGCGTGGAGGCGTCGGTCGCCGTCAAGCAGGAGCATCTCGACATGGCTGCCGACGACGAGACCGCCCTCAAATGGGCGCGCGACGACTACGTCTGCGAGGAGATGGTGCGTCAGCGGCGCGCCCTCGAGGAGATCGTCGCTCGCCGCCGCGGCCGCGAGGAGGGCGGCGTCTTCATCCTCGACAGCGACGACGAGGAGGCGCCCGGGCCGTCCAACTAAGAGCTCACCGCCACGGCGACCCAGGCCAGGGGTGCAGCAGGGACGGCGGCGGGCAGGACGGCGACGACGGAGGCGACGACGACGACGGCGGCGACTACACCGACTTCTACAAGCTCCTTGGCATGTAGAAGACGACGGCGGCGGCGGCGGCGACGGTGGCGTATCGGCGACGTAGTTTAGGTTTAGTTATGTTTTTTTTTAGTTTTTATCACCTTTTGTATAAAAATCGTATGAATCGGCCGAACTTTGCCTGAATTTGTCTGAATTTGGCCATATTTTGTTTTCAAAAAACGGCGTGGGGTGGGCGGCGTGGGGGTGTGACTGGGAATCAAACCCGCCCCACGCCGAATTTTTCGCCGGTTGACCCCCAGGCGGCGCTATTTCTGCCCCTGGGGGCGCCGAACGGCTGGAGATGCTCTAAGCCTCACATCGGTGTAGGCGGGATTAGAATAAGCATTGATTAACGCAATGTGCACAGTGCATAAATAATCGCCGTGCTACAACCCACTTCCATCAAATAGTACAATGCGCGGTAGGATCGAAAAAGTACTACATTTTGTTTGCGTGATAACTAACTAACCTATATCTATACCTGCTAACTACTCCAAACTAGCACATATGTTCGTGCGTTGCAATGGGGGATAAAATTGACGTGTTTAGTGAAATATCCGTCAGCACGGCCCAACAACGTTCAAATTGTGTCCGGTCACGGCAGAGAGACGCACACTGAGATCTAAAAGTAATTCATATCGGTAGTACATTAAGAAGCATGCTACACAGACAATACTTTTGGTACGGTGATTCTGATCTTAAAGAGCCTAATTTTTAATTTTTGAATACCAAGGCATTATTTGTAAGTTAAAGCAATGTTCGATATTTACACCAAGTCGTGAGAAAAATCTCAATAAAAGGATTCTATTAAATATATTTTAGGCCATCTCCGCATACACATACGCTTGAAGATTAATAAAAAAAGTTGTCTAGGTGTGAGCGAAATGACCCTAGTTCGTTGCATGTAACTCGATGCTCACAAAGCGTCTCTCACCTTCCTGGTTGTGTTATTTCAGTTGCACATAACGGTCGCACATTGCACAACAACACATATATGTATGCCCTTCCACGTCCTTCAGGGTTAATTCCTTTTCATTATTGCATTGCATGCATGACACACCATTGATATTAATACCAATTTTGTTTTGTTATTCTCTCCTTCATATTTTTTAATCCCCGTTCTTTTTTATCCCCACGCCCTTTATTCCCTCCTTTCTTTATTACTAACATGTGCCCATCGGAACCCATGATTCGTACTCCCTCTGATCCATATAGGCCCTTCTAACATACTTCATATTTATAAAGATTATATAAAAATTTATATTGTGTGTTAGCATTTTTCAAAATACACCATTACAATTAATTAGGTTTATTAAGGTTATGCACTAAATAGAATCTTAAACTGGTTAACTGAAACAAATAATAGCATGATTGAAAACTACGCATTTTTCTGATCAAATTACATGTACAAATTATTTTAATCCGAGTTACGGTTGAAAAGTTATAGCATGATCATGTTTAAAATATTTTTTGTAAATAATAAAAGATCAGAGACCTAAACGGGCCGAAAACAGAGGAAACCGGACATGCGGGAAATACTAACTAGCGCCGAGAAGCATAAGATAATGGCTACCGCAATTGGGCCGAATCCCAATAGAAAAAAGGCACTTAATGTTGGACCGCGGGTTATTTAAAGAAAAATTCAGGGATTTTTTTTTGTAAAAGCGTATGACGGACGGGCAGAAACACTCCGTACTTTAATAGTAGGTATAGATATAAGATCATTTAGATCACTAAGAGCAACTCCAACCGGGCGACCCCTTTCGTCCGTCCGTGTCCATTTGGATCGCGGCGGACACAAAAGTCGGCCCAACGCGCCGACCCAAACGGACGCGTCCATTTTTCGTCCGCCCGCGACCCATTCCAGGCTCAAATTTGAGCCGGATTTGCGTCAGCGCGGACACGAAGCGGACGCGCGCGACGCCCGCGAGACGCTCGCCCTTGTCCTGTCCCTGGCCCGCCTGTCGGTGGCACACCGCCACCATTTCCCCCCACATTACCCCCCCTGCGCGCGCCATGGACGACGACGCGCCGACCCTCGACGTCGCAGCCGGCCTCGTCTCCCTCTCCTCCGGCGGTCGTCGCGGCGGGCGAAAAGGGTCGGCCGCCCCAAAGAAGAAGGTGCTGATGCCCACGGAGCGCGCCGACCAATCGTTGAGGAGGAAGAACCGCCAGCACCAGCAAGAAGCCAGGAACGAGGCCGCGGCCGCATCCAACCTCGTCGCCGCCTTAGAGCAAGAGGCCACCGTCGCGAAGAATAACCAGCTCGTCCGCAAGGCCACGAGGCAGACCCTGCTGCTGCTATGGTTAAACCCTGGCCAGCACAGGCTCGTCGCTGCCGCTGTGGCCGCGGCCAGCACCGGCTCATCGCCCCTTCGTCACCCACTTCCGGACTCGCCGCGCATGTCCTCCACGCCGGCGGTGCACGGCTTCCAGCGGCACCACCCGCACACCTCTTGTCTGTCCTACTCTATGGGCTCCGGTTCACCGGAGGTGAGCGTAGTCGCGCCTGGCACTCCAGCCCCCGTGGGCATTGACCTCAACGCGCTACCTGTGGGCGGTGGATCGTCCTCCGGGGGTGCGCGTAAGTGCCCTCGCGAGCTCCCAGCCGACGCCATGGGGAACACCCGCAACCTGTTCGACAAAATGCCGGCTGCGGAAGAGGAGTCCATCCTCTTTATGGAGGGCCTCATCTACGAAGGGGGTGGCGGTGGCGCTACCTTCGATCCCGATGAGACGCAAAGCCAAGATGGCGGCAAACCCTTCATGGCCGAGCATGACGGCATTGGGTACACCTTTGGCGATGATAGTGGAGGCATGGCCGACCCCCTCATGGAGGACCAAGTCGGCTTGGGCGGCTCTTTTTCGCTAGATCACGACTCACGAGTTCCCGGAAGACTATGGCCTAGATGAAGAGGATGATGAAGTGGACATCGAGGGGGAGCCATTGTTCGAGGAACTGCTCCCCGCCAAAGCCAATGCAAAGAAGTTCCAGAAGAGCAGGCGTACCAAAGCATACACACAAGATGAGGACAAACTTCTTTGTGAATGTTGGAGAGACATTGGCCAAGACCCCAAGATAGGCGCCGAGCAAAAGGCTTCAACATTTTGGCTAAGAGTGCATCGTGAGTTCCACGAGCGCAAGAAGTTTAAACCATACCAAATGGAGAGCAAGCGTGGGTGGGTCTCTCTCGCCAAGCGTTGGAGGGTGATACAACAAGAGTGCAACAAGTTTTGTTCCACTCTTGAGGGCATCAAGGCCCGTCCCATGAGCGGCATGGGCATGAAAGACATGGTATGCCGACATGCTTTCTTATATCGATTGTCTCGTACCTTGCTTATTTTTGGTAAGCCAACATGTTTGCTCACTTGTAGGTCTTTCAAGCTTTGGAAGCATTCAAGGTCCACTATGAGGGCAAGTCTTTCAACCTCACTCATTGTTGGATGATCATCAATGGAGAAGAGAAGTTCAAAGCGCAATACGCTGCCATCAAGGCACGTGGAGGACATGCAGTCGTTGAAGAGCATGGTGAGGGCGAGAAGGAGCGGCCGCGGGGGAAGACCAACTCCAAGAAAGAGGACATGCGCGAGGCAGCGTCCCTTGCCTTGCAAGCTACTTTGCAAGGCATGATCGCCAACAAAGACTCAAGAGAGGAGAAGCGCCGGCAAGCCAAGGACGAGCAAATTAGGGCCTTCATGGAGATACAAAACAAGAAACTCGCGTTGGAGGCGGAGAAGCAAGCGAAGATGCTAGAGATCGAAGCCACCAAAGTAGCCACCAAGGCAAGAGAAGTCCGGCTCGCTTGCATGATGAAGGGGGTCGAGCTCATGAAGGTGGACTTGAGCATGATCTCTCCAAGGAAGCGGTCTTGGTTCGAGAAGATGCATGCCGACATGTTGAGCTTCGAAGACCATTGATCCATGTTGCGGTGTGTGGGCATGACCACGACCGAGATGGCGTGGACGAACTACATCCTCATTTTGTGTGCTCGCATGTGTGCCGGCCCACTGGCAAGTGCGCCCAGCTTGAAAACTGTGCATTCGTTTTGTAAGCTGGCATATGTATGCCGGCCGCTGGCATATCGCCGGCGTGAACTCTTGACGCTGGCATGGTAGATGGCATGATGTGTGGCCTCGGGCCATTTTAGCATTAAAAACTGCTTGTGCACGGATGCAAAATGGGTCGGCGCGTTGGGCGCACGACCGACCCATTTGCAAAAGAGGGCGGACACGCCGACCCAAACGTATAGAACACAGACAAAGCGCCGTCCGTTTGGGTCACGCGGTTGGAGTTGTTCTAAAGAATACTAATAAAGGGAGCTGCATTTTTCTGATTTTTTGTACGTTCTCTATGTAATATAACTAGCTAAATAGTCTGTGCATTATAACAAGAGAGAAAAAAATATCGCATGCCCTAACCCAATAACCATGACTGACGACCCCAATAGGTCACTGGTGCAGCGACGTGCTATACAAACGGTTTTTAACCCCTTTCCGCGAAGGTAGTTTTAAACCGTCGCCTTGCCTGTGTGGGCGATAGGGGGGGTCCATCCCACACGACATGGAAAAATCATTGGCAATGGTGGCCAACGAATGCACCGTTTGGCAAAACTAAGCGT
This sequence comes from Elymus sibiricus, assembly GCA_039707655.1. Lineage (NCBI taxonomy): Eukaryota > Viridiplantae > Streptophyta > Magnoliopsida > Poales > Poaceae > Elymus > Elymus sibiricus. The sequence continues at coordinate 295,919,110 of CM077675.1, read as the reverse complement.
ATGGGATGTTCGCAGCTATCACAAACGAGAGTCACCGGTCAACCGTTTGAGATCTGACATCCTTCCCATATGGCACATCCTTCGTAAAATATGCAATAATATAGTTTCCAGGAATTCATTGGGGGAAATCATATGTCCCTTTGGGTTCATGTTTAGTCACCATGCAATAAATGGTAAGAAACCTCAAACATCTCGGCGTCGTGGAAAACATTGAAAATCTTGGTTTTTAGGCAGCTCGGCTCAAACATCGAAAAAATCATTTTAAATTAAAGTAAATCCAAAAATCAGCTGAGAATCATGAAACTTGGGATTCCATTTCATTGTGCTAATTTTTGGCCTAATTGGAGACAAGTTTTTTATATACTTTTCTTACAAACGGGAGCTTATTAAAGGTTGGTACACACACTTGTCACGTTACCATCACGAACGATTAAAGTATTCAACCGTGTGCGTTGGTCCCAACAAAATATTGCGTATACCACCATGAGCCCCGGATGCCGTCTGAGCGGACGTGAGTTGACGGGACGCATGCGAGCAGTCCGCTGCTCAGGCTGACCGTGAGGCATGTGAGCAGGTGTGTAAATTGACAGGACGCGTGCGCGAAGACTGCTCTGGCTCACCAAGAGACGTGCGAGCTGGTGTGTGAATTCATGTGACTTGAGCGAGCAGTCCTCTGCGCAGGCGGAGAGGTGCGAGCAGGGGCGAGGCATGCGAGAAGACCGTTGTGCAGGCTCACCGGGAGGCGAGCCGTTTAACCGCCTCCCGCCTAGCTCCCAGCCACTCTATATTAATCGTGCATGTGCCGCTGGTTATAGCAGGCGACCACACTCCCCTCTCTCCACACACCACGCCTGCATCCTCACCGCCGTTCCCAGTCGTAAACGCTCTCGGAAGTGTATCAGATGGCGACCAAGTGCGCCATCGGAGGGAGTGGTGACCCGGGGTTCGAAGCCGGGGCCGGCGAAGCAACGAAGCATCTCTTGAAGTTGGGTGACGAGGTTGCCCTCCCCGCCGATGAGGTCTCACGCGGGCAGTAGCGCGGCCATGACGTCATAAGCCCCGTCGTGCCTCCCCAGCAGGAGGCGGTGCTGCACAGAGACTACTACGACCTGTCTGATGACCACTCACGCGACGACGACTCCGACGGCGACAACTCCGACGACGACGGAGAACCGGTTAGACCCCCCTATTTTGGTATCCATATCATAGGGTATCTCTGATTAGTTCTGTTACCGCCTTTTTTTTGGAATGGAGAGCCCGGGGTTCATCTTATTTCAATCCATGTAATTAGAGTAAGATTCGATAGATCCGTGTTAGTGTGTACGTATTGATTTTGTGTTAGGTAAATGATAAGTGACTTGGATAAGTGACATCCGTACAAACGATTATGCTAATATGTCTAAGGTTTGACAGTAATTTAATGGTTGACCTGTACAAATGATCATTTTGCCAATAATCCACCTAAATAGGTGATTATACATGTACCCATTTGTAAACGAACGCTATATAAGAGCATTTAGATCACTACGTTAGTGATAATGGGGAGTAGTACTTACTTGAAAGTTCCGTGTTTCTTTGACAATAACCGGTTCATGCATTTATAGTCATTAGTAAATAATTTTCTTGCACTAAGTTGTTTGTGATATCATTTTATGCATTTCATTCATCAATGTCATGATATTTTTATTATATGTATAGGTGCCATCTGACGACGTTGGCAGCGATAAATATGACCAGAGGAGGTACAAGAAACAAAACCTCAGGGAGCTCTATGCGGGAACGCATAATCGTCGCATCAGGACCCGGAATGGGGGCTTCGGATGCCCGTTCTACGCCCAAAGGCTTAACCCCGCGTTTACAAGTGTTCTGGCGCATGCTAGAGGACGAGCCGTTGGCTCCTTCAGGCAGAAGTATTCTCGGAGGGTGGCGCACGCCGCGTACGCGGAGTACCTGGAGAAAGTTTACGTTGTTGGTGGGTACGATTTGGATTGAGTTATTATATATACATGTCCTGATGCCAGCACTACCCTAGCTATCTATAGTTTGTGTGTCTTATATCTCAGCTTGAGTTATGCTTATTATATATTGATCTAGATGTTGGTGAGACTTCTGTTTTATGAACGGGAAACGCTTGGGTATAGACGTGTGATGAGAACTATTCGTCAGACACCTCGGACACCGTCGATTTGTATTTTGATCTCACGGCTGAAAGATGCTCTATCTCCATTCGATTTTCTGGCCCACACCCCCATAATCTCTTCCCGAATTAATCGCCGGAACTAAGGGCGTGTTCGGCTTCCCACCGCTCCGTGGCTCAGCTCCTGGAGCTGGCAGAGCTGAAGTGAAAAATCACGGAGCGGGGGGAATAGGTGCTCCGTAGATTCTTCATTTTTGTGGAGCTGGTGTGTTGCCGAACAGCTCCTAACTCTCCCCTATCTCTCGTGCTCAGCTCGTGCTTAGCGTCGAGCTCGCCATGATCCTCGCCGCCTCTGCTCTCTTCCCCAACATGAGTGCCTGACCCACCCATGTATGGCTTGGCCTCCGATGCACTTCTCCGGTGCTCCATCCCATCCAGCGGCCGCGCAGAGACTTGCTCACCACCTGCTCACCGACGAGATCGTAACCTCCCTCGCCGTCATGTCTAACCTCTAACTCCATGATCGGGCCCTGCTACACCTGCAGCAGATTTGGCCTCCGATAACCTTGCTGGAGCGCCGTCTCGGTTGGAGAAAGAGACCAGGACTAGTGGATTAACGCAGGATTCCCTACCCCATCCTCGTCTGATCTAGGTTTGGATAATCTCCGTTTGATGCTTTTTAAGTCATTCATCGCTAGTTGATTTCTAACGTAATTTCGTTCTGATATTCATGTGATATCTCCTCTATGTCAATATTTTGGTTTATTCCCTGTTTGTCAGTGTGAATCTGTGTCGTACATTATCTGTTGGATCACTAAGTCTGTCGTTCAATTCCTGTGAAATTGGTATGTACGCTTCCTACCCCCCTTGTTTCTTAATTGTAATATATATGCTTCTGTGGTGTAGCGAATTTGCTTCCATTCGGCAACAAAAATAACCGCTGTGAATTGTGCACGTAGGTGACACAACCACACACATCCCCATGATGCCGGCTGGCCATAGTCTTAGTTTGTTTCCGTCTTCAATGTTCCGAGCTTTCACTTCAATGCTAACAGGATTTTGCTTCAGACAATCCATGCTTCCTAGGTCTGATATGTGTGCTTATTGATCGATGCCGCACTAAATTTGTGCTTCTTAATTCGAATTTTGGTTCCAGTTCATAGATAGCCTTCTGAATTTAAACTGGATCGCATCATGCGTGTGTGCATCCCGTCGCCGGACCGTCGGCTTGCTTCGTAACCTCATTGGAGGTAGGCATGTACGACTCCACCAAACCCATGGTGCATCCTCAACTTGTTTTATACTTTAATTTCTCTGCAATCTTTGATTACATATCCAGGAAGATAGAAAATGGCCATATGGTATCGAAGTTAAAATCTGGTAAACGTTTCTGTGTATTGTTATTTAAACTGAAACTATGTTGGTCTTTGCAAACTTTTGTTTGATGTAAGATCTGATAACTCCCGATCAGGTTTGATGAAACTGGTTTGTGTTTCACGAAATTTTACACCGAGATCATTGGTGCAATCATGCTATTTTGAGTTTACAAATTTTTATGCATCCACTAAGTATCATATACGTTGTTATACCAACAAATAATTGCTTAAGAGTGTCCATGCTTTCTAGGTCTCCTATAGTGCTTCTTATGTACTTTTTGTTTCCAGTTGGAAGACAAACTTTTAAATTTAACTTAGCATGATTCCTATAATTCTCACTTATGCTGCAAAGGATACATGTCCTCACCCATGTGAATATCGATTTTGCAATAGCCCTGTCAGGTTGCTCCCTCCTACCCTCATTCTATATGCTCTCATGCTACTACCATTATATACTTTCATGCTCACTAACAAAATTATTACGGTAAGATTCTCAAGACATTTGCTTAAATTCTATGCTTCTATACAATTTTATTATTGCTTCTAAATGCTCGTTTTCATGCTTCGGTCATGCACATGTTTTCCGTGGTAATTCACTAACCATACCTTTGCTTCTATTGTTCAAACAAACCTATTATTGCTTCAACTAGATTCATGCTTTTGCCTCAAGCCATTTGAGGTGATTTGTCTCCTGTTTTGGTGAGCTTATATATGCAACTGTTTTTTTTTTTGGCTGGTGTAGATGTGCACTCCTTGTTATGCTCGGTGGAGGCTATGTTTGGCGTTACGTGGCATTTTGGACATCATCAGGCATACAATAGAGATGGCGATGACAGCCAAACAGAAGTTGGGGGAGATGTTGTTGCTTGAACGGGTTTAGGCACACTATGAATTGTAGTTTCAATTTCTTTGGAAACTTGTGTAATTAATGCAAAATAGCATTTTTACGTTTGTCCGAAACAAATTATGTTCTGTTTGAATCCTGTGTATGGGAATAAAATTTGCTTCACTGTAACAAAATGTACACTAACAGTGGATGCCACGTTTTGTTTGATGGAAACAAATCTCCGTTCAGTGGAAGCAAATTTTAATTTCCACCAGAAAGGCAGAAACACAATTGATATGCTGCAAACAATTTTTATTTTTGATAGCAACATGATTGTAATACGTTTTAAAACAAAAAAAATCTTTTAATAGAAACACGATTATAATACGTTGGAAGCACTTTTTTTTCGACAGAAACACGATTATAATATGTTGGAAGCACAATTTATTTCAATAGAAACGCGGTTGTCCGATGTTGGAAGCACAATTTCTTTCTCAAGAGCTTTGTTCGAGGAGAAAGAAATGCCTAAAGAGTGATAAGTAAGGGTAGCGTCCGCGCGGGAGCAGTTATAGCAAAGGAGTGAATTAAGGAAGAAAACCAGCAAATCAGGAAGCATTCAATTAGCCAAATTAAGCAGCAATCTCACGTGGGCGTGTCCAGATCCGACATCCAATGTGCACCTGATCGGACGGCCGACCACTAGTCTGATATAAGCAAAGTATCTGTAGTCTGATGCGTAGTGGTGCCCTTTATGAACTAATACGTAGAGCAATGTAATTGCAGTCTTGAGCTGCAATCAGTTTGGTTGATGGAATATTTATGTTTATCATAGAGTTCCCAGACAATTTACTACTAGCAACTATTTGCCCACAGCACGCACAACTACGTGTGAGTGTTGGCAGTTTTTTTAGACTATGCATATTACGGTAAAATAATGCTATACTTACCTAGAAACTTGTTGAATGCGGTAAAAAAAGTCAGGTGTCACACAAAAGAGGAAATTTGGAACCCACAAACTTGGTTATTTTCCCGGATTGAAACCGAGTGCGAGGACTAACATTGTGCCGCGACACGCATGTGTCCTGATTGTCCAGAACGCATTCCCGCGCATCGCACGTCTGCGGCTGTAGGATTTACATGGACTACGACAGTCCCCTTACACCGTAGTAACACTTATCGCAAACGGCTGTGTCTACAGAACCGTCGCCTCCGAAGCGCATTATTATTCTAGCCGAGAAAACCCTCACCATTGTCCCCGCTTAACAAAACCTTCACCGTCCTTCCCAGTCGCACCCGCACTACATATGCCACACCGCTGCTTAGTGCTGCTGAACGTGTACGCTGCTTTAAGTCATTGCACACGCTTCATTTTTGCTAACCGTTTCCCATTTAACGCCCACAATAATGGGAGCTCTTCCAGCCGATGCGTGGCCAACCGAGCCGGGCGGGAAGCTGTGCGCTGTTGCGCGCGGGAACGGGCTCACCAACGATACGTTGGCGGCACTTCGAGCCGCCGCGTGGCCAAACGAACCGCCGGGAACGCTTGTTCGTGCGCTGGTCTAGCTTGCACAGTAATCCTCCGCCGGGAACGCGGTGACAAGACGTGCCAATTACAGCCCGTCCAGCCCCCATTTACTTCACCGCTCATTTAACCTATTGTCTCTCTTCAACCTTTCCCCACAACGCAAGAAGCACAACCACACTCCAAATACAGAGATGATATCCTGCTCGGCTACAATGGCGGGGCTCCCAGCGGCTACCAAAGACGAGCGCCCGTTCACCATTCGTGCGTACGTGGACACCCACATAAGGTTCAAGAACCTCACGGTGGTGTACACCAACGACCCGGTCTGGGTGGAGAACTCCATCCACACCATGGAGCAGCTGCTTGCTGAGGATGACAAGTACAAAGTGGTCGGCTTCGACCTCGAGTACACCGGCAGTTGTGCCGGGCATGATCAGAAGGTTGCCGTCGCCCAGCTGTGCGTGGGCCATTACGTCCTTGTCTACCACTACTGCCTGGCAACAAGGACTTGCGATTGATTCGCCAGGTTTGTCAATAGTCCCGACTACATATTCGGTATGGTGGACACCACCAACGATGAAAAGGTGCTCAAGGCCACGGGCTTGGCCTGCCGGAATCTTGTGGACATTCAATGCATGTACAAGATCTTCGGCGGCGAGGAGAAGCATAAGGACTCCCTGGTTGACCTCGCCATGGCCATCATCGACCCCTACTGCAGAGGCATGAAGGATGTCTGCAAGAAGAAGAAGGTTGCCTGGCACCGCGCCTGGTTCCGAAGACTGGATGAAGATCACGTCAAGTACGCGGCCAAGGACGCGTATGTAAGCTACGAGATGTGCAGGCGGATCATTGACATGAGGAAGTGCCTCCGTCCTATGCCGACCGACACCCCTCGTCACAAGAAGTATAGATGAATGATTTGATGATCGTTACTACTAGTTTAGTATGCATGTACTTGTTAATTGATGTGTGCAAATGTTATCTGTAGTCAGTAATGTAATTGGATGTTTATTTTGGTTATGCAATCATGATGTTGTTCTGTAGACAGAGAATAGATGGTATGAAGACATAGCAAATCACATCGCTTACGATTAAAGAAAGGAACACGTCGGTGATGATTTCAACAATCATAGACAATTGGGTGCGAGCAAGTGTTTGCCCATAGGCCACATCACACACAACTTATTATTAGGAATCGTCTGTCTTTTTATCTGTCATCCCACACAATTCCGATTGCTGACCTGTTTGCCGGGTATCACACACATCTTGTTACATCGAATCATTTGTGTTACTTTTGATCAACGCAAACAATTCGTCCGAGCGACCTGTTTGCCGGGTATCACATACAACCATGCAAATGGCATCTTATGAGGGAGACTCGTATTTTGGTAGTACCATCTTTTCCTTAGTATGTAATGGACGATTAATATCTGGACATTAATATGCAATCGACGATTAATATCCGGACCTTAAGAAGCAGAACCATGACCGAGGGTATCCTGCGCGGCTCCAATGGCGCTCCCAGCGGCTGCCGACGACGAGCGCCAGTTCACCATGCATGCCGAGTGGACACGCACAGAAGGTTCGCGGGGCTCTAGGTGGTGTACACCAAACATCCGATCTGGGTGAACTCCAACGTTATGGACCTGTTACTTGACGAGGACAAGTACAAAGTGGTCTGGTTCGACCCCGCGTCCCACCGCGTGCTCTGCTCTCGCGTCCCTCCGCGTGCTCTGCTCTCGCGCCCTCCGTGTGCGCTCTGCCAGCGGTTGGGACCGCCCGCGATCACGTTCGGGGCTCCATATGCATGCGGTTGCGCCAGACGCGTCGCCCCATGCAGTTACGTGCTTGCACGACTGAATCATGCGCTACAAAAAGTGCCATCCGGACGTGCCGGTTTTCCATGACGTCCGGCCCCCATTTATACCCACGGCCATTAACCATAGTCTCTTCACGCTTTCGATCGCGCCCCACAACACAATAAGCACACCCTCGATGACGCATATAGAGAGGATGTGCAGCGGTGGTCTAATGGAGTACAACGTGCATCATGTGGAGACCCACATGGGGAAGACGGACCTCACGGTGGTGTACACCAACGACCCGCGCATGGTGGAGGACTCCATCATGACTATGGAGCGGTTTCTTGATGCGGATGACAAGTACAAAGTGGTCAGCTTCTACCTCGCTTACACCGGCGGTCGTGCCGGACATGATCAGAAGGTTGCCGTCGCCCAGTTGTGCGTCGGCCATCACGTCCTCCTCTACCACTACTGCCTGGCCATAGTGCCTTGCGAGCGTTTGACCATGTTTGTCAACAGCCCCGACTACAGGTTTGCTATGGTGGACACCACCAACGATCCAAAGGTGCTCAAGACTTCGGGCTTGTCCTGCCAGAAGCTTGTCGACATCCGCGGCCACTACAAGGTCCGGGGCAACAACAAGAACATGGTCTCCCATGTTGACCTGGCCGATGCCATCATCGACCCCTACTACAGAGACATGAAGGGTGAGTGCGACAAGAATAAGCCTGTCTGGCACAGGGCCTAGGTGAAGAAACTGGATGAATATCACCTCGAGACTGCGGCCAAGGAAGCGTACACTTGCTACGAGATGTTCAGGCGGATTGTTGACATGAGGAAGTGCCTCCTACCTGAAGACAACACGGGATCAAGCCACAAGCAGAGCGGTGGCGGCAAGCGTCACAAGAAGTAGATGATTTGATGATCGTTTCTCATACTCCCTCTATGCCGAAATATTTGTAGTTTTAGAGGGATAAGTTTATTATGCATGTAATAGTTTATTGAGGTGTGCGCCAATGTTATGCGTGTAGTCACTTATGTATTTGGATGCTTAATTGGGTTATGGCAATCATGTTGTTATGTGTGTAATTGTTTATTGAAGTGTGCCAATGTTATGTGTGTAGTCACTTATGTATTTGGATGTTTAATTTGGTTCTCCAATCATGTTCTTCTAAACAGAAGCATATATGTTTGTGGGCAGATTGAGCAAATCACATCGCATGCGGAATAAACAACCAAATCCGTCGGTGATGATTTCATCAGTCCCTGACAGTTCTTTCGGAACCGTTTCCCCACAACACATCCGAATGGCATGTGTATGTTGTTCATCGCACACATCTTGATCTGAGCAACCGTTTGTGTTATTTTTGCTTATCGCACACAGTTCATCCCGGTGGCCTGTATGCTGTCTATCACAAACATCTTGATCTATGTAACCGTTTATGTTATCTTATCTCATCACAAACAGTTCATCCGAGTGACCTGTATGCCATCTATCACACACGTAATCATCTGCACAATCACTTATGTTCTGCTGGATCAGCGCAAACAGTTTGTCAGGGTGAACTGTATGCCGTACATCGCACACACTTGTATTTTTCTAACCGTTTGCGTTATATTGTCCAATCGCAAACAGTTTATCTGGGCCAACTGTTTGCCACAGATCGCACACGCAACTTTTTTGGGGATCGTATTTGATGGATCCGCCATCGCACACAGTTCGTGTCATTAGCGACGGAGCTTGAACTATACCGTTTGTAATTCATGCATCGCACACCGTTTCGTCGAAGGGTCTCTGATTGATGTGTCGTCTTTGGACCATCCTGCAGTAGTGGGTCCACGTGCATATTATCTGTGTAGTTGCTTATCCTTCTTCTCATTCTTGCCGACTGCGGCCTTAGTGCTTACACAATCATAACATGTTTAAATGTGTTCAATTCTAAGGCGTCTCTCTTCGCATAAGATGAAAAATCTGCTTTCTTTCCCCATGAAGTTTTGCCAAGGTGTGCATGCATTGTGATAGATGATTTCTTTCCTCTCTAATCTTGTTTAATGAGGTATTGATTTCTAATCCGAATGTACATGTGTATGAAATAAAGATGGACCATGCGCTATTAATTAAGTTGCACCCTAAATAGCATTTTATTTTATAGGTAAAACTACATCAGATTCAGATTCAACACATTTTCTAATCAATTTCCATACATAACATGTCAAAATTGGACTTAGGGTTTGAAAAATATGGACATTTTTAAGAAGCATTTGAATTTTCCAAAAAAAACATTATTTTCTAGATGGACTACGAGTTTACCAGTAGAAATATCACGGGGTTTCTGCAAAAAGAGAAAAGTTTTTTGGATTCACTTAAAACATGACCATGTTGATTAATTGAAAGATCGGGGGATTTTCTACAAACAACGAAATATTATTCAAGACTCGCTTAAAACAGGACTGCTGGTTAATTTCTGAAAACAAGAGGTGGTTTTCTATAAAAGTGCGTGACTCAAATGTAGAACTAGCCACCCCTTACAGTTTGCTTTGCTTCATTAGTCCAGCAGTGTGTGCGCTTGTTGGCCCGTAGCCCGCTAAATCCTAACCACAAAGTGGTAACCAGCCTAGGCAAAAATAGATGCTGGGGATCGAACTCCCTATCCCGCGGTCAAGCCAAAGGATAAACAATACCTAATACATTATACCACCTCGCTTCCTTGCAGTCTAATCTATCAATTTATATACGCCAATGATTTGTAATCAACAAGCCCCGATGCCACGGGACAAGTACATCTTTTGATTCTCTCTCAAAAAATAAGGTACAACCAACTTAAACGTAGCTGTACATGGTCGCCCTGAAGAAGCGAAAAAATAAGGGTGCAACCTATGACGATGGAGGATTTTCCAGGAGAGAGGCGTGAACAAGGAGTACATAAAAAAGGTGCACCCCCTAGCTTACCAAGGATGAATGATGACCCACAAGTATAGGGGATCAATCGTAGTCCTTTCGATAAGTAAGGGTGTCGAACCCAATGAAGGGGAGAAGGAATTCATAAGTGGTTTTCAACAAGGTATTCTCCGTAAGTGATGTAAGATAGTTTTGATAGATAGTTTGATAGCAAAGTAATTGATGTCAAGTAACAAGTAACCAAAGTAACAAGGTGCAGCAAGTGGCCTAATCCTTAATTTTGCTAAGGACCCAAAGTAACTTCTTATAGTGACCAAAACGCTCTTGTGGACACACGGGAATTCGTCTAGTTACTTTCATCACGATTTATCGACTCACATTCATTGCTTTGATAATTTGTTATGTCGGCGGACGAGAGCTAAGGTGCTTCTATTACTTGAACAAACACCTACTTATGATTGCACACTTCATGCAAGCATCCATAAATACAAGAGTAACCATTAAGATAAATCTAACCATAGCATTAAACATATGGATCCATAACATCCCCTTACAGAACAGCTCATAAACTGGGGTTTAGGTTTCAGTCACTCCGCAACCCATCATCTACAAACTAATTCCACAATGCCTTCCCCTAGGCCCAGACATAGTGAAGTGTCATCTACTCGATGTTCACACGACAACCTTAGAGGAAGAACAACATAACACATAATCAAAACATTAAATGGAAACCAAGTTGACATGATTACCAGTAACATGACTTCTCCCATGTCCTCAAGAACAAGTAGAACTACCCACAAATCATAATTGTGTTCATGGTCAGAGGATATAAATCTAGGTTTAACAACCTGAAGATATGAATCTTCCACCAAATAAATCAACTAGCATCAACTACAAGATGTAATCAACACTACTAGCACCCCCAGGTACTAATCCGAGGCTGGATACAAAGATTGAGCACAAGAGATGAATTAGGGCTTGGAGATGAGATGGTGCTGGTGAAGATGTGATGGAGATGGGCCTCCTACGATGAGAGGAGTGTTAGTGAGGACGATGGTTTGATTTCCCCCTCTCAGAGGAAAGTTTCCCTTGCAGAATCGCTCCGCCGGAGAGAAAAAGTGCTCCACCTCTGGTTCCGCCTCGAACGACGATGGAAATTCCCGAAAGTTCCTCTTTTTAGGGTAAATGGCATCATATAGGAGAAGATGGGCATCGGTGGGCCTCTGTGGGATCCGCAAGCCACTAGGGCACGCCTAGGTTGGTAGGGTGCCCCTGGCTTGTGGGCCGACCGAGGGTCCTCTCTCGTACTTCTTTCTTCCAGTAGTTTTTATATATTCCAAAATAATTCTCCATAAATTTTCACATTATTTTGAGCTTTCGAAAATAGCTATCTCTAATGTAGCCTTTAGGTCAAAATTCCAGCTACTGGCAATCTCCCTCTTTTGATATATCTTGCATTTTAAGAGAGAAAAGGCATTAGAATTGCATCATAGAGTGGTATATAACTTCAAAACAATAAAAATAATAGTAGGAAAACATGATGCAAAATGGTCGTATCAACTCCCCCAAGCTTAGACTCCGTTTGCCCTCAAGCGAATGCTGAAATCAATAAATAGGACCACAATTTAGAGAGAGAGAGAGAGAGAGAGAGAGGTGTCAACAAAATAAAATACGGACATAACAACATCATGTTTATAAGCATCATAACAACAACTATTCATTCACAAGACTTCTAATGATCAAGTAATAATCTATCCACATGTCAAGGTATAAGCAATAAACTCATTTGGAAACTAACAAACTATGTTTCAATCATTCAGGCAATTACAATTCATCATACTTTTAGGAAGAGTCTATGTAAGAGATTTTGATTTGCCAAACTTCACATGCTTAACTATCATATAATCTTCTAATGATTGCTGGTACTCGAAGCATACTTTTAGAGCAAACTGTTTCCATTGAACAACAAAGGAAGATGGGGTATAATGTGTCACCACCCAACTTACTTACCACAGGGATAATGATCAACATTAATAACTCACGATCACATATATTCAACGGGATATATGTGCCTGGATCTTTCCCCACCACATGTTGCCTGCCAACTCGAGAATAATTGAGGTTTGAATACATGATATTTGGACTCTCGTATAAAAGTAGAACGTGAAGAATAAAAGATAAGCCCTTCGCATCGGGAAGCATAGGTTGTCCTATACTTTTTGATTTATGGATGTGCAAACTCTTAATGCAAAGGAAAGTCACTTTATATTGCCTCTTACGATGGTGACCTCTATTGAGCAGTCTGTCACTTTTTTTATTTCACCATCATAAGATCGAATAAAGCTTATTTTCTCTTCCAATAAAAGATCATACATATTTAGAAGGAATCTTATTGGTTGCACCGATGACAACTTACTTGAAGGATCTTGTTCAATCCATAGGTAGATATGGTGGACTCTCATGGCAAGAAACTGGCTTTAAGGGTATTTGGATGCACAAGTAGTATCTCTACTTAGTACGGAATTTTGGCTAGCAAAAGATTATAAGAAAGCCACACGTATTGGAGGATCCATGAAATATAACTTCTACGCAAATATACATAAACATAACTCATTACATTGTCTTCTTTGTCCAATATCAACTATTTGATAAAGTTTGTAAATAATTAATGAGGGGTCACAATCATAAAATATGTCCAATATAGTATATTTGCATGTGAAATCCCTCTTCTTATTTATTCTTTCATGAATTGCTTGAATGACTAATGCTATGTTTGTTAAATTCCAACAGATTTTATCATCTACACCCCTTATGTGAAGCCATTACCTCGCATCGGATAAGCATATGAAATGTATTTTGCAAAGATGAAGCGAGGAAGTAAAGAAAAATATACTCATGCTACTCTTTATTATAGAAACTCTCATGCACGGTTACATTGATAGCACATGCACGAAACAAACACTCAAAACTACTTCATATTAATACATTTTTTCTAAATCACGAGATAACTGAAGATCAAACTAAGATAGATAATAATGGTAAAAGATGGTGATGATGATACATACCGGGGCACCTCCCCCAAGCTTGGAACAAGCCAAAGGTGGTGCCCATACCCGTGTACTCAAGTTTCCTTCTTCGGTGATGGTGGTGGAACTCTTTTTGCAATGATTACCTTAATAATACGATTCTCCTCTTCACATGTAGTGATTCTCTGAATAAGAGTCCTTATCTGGCCCCGTAGTTTATCCACAAATCTCCACGTTCCATCAACCAATGAGTAAGGTTCAGTGGAAGGAGTCATAGGAACGCTTGCCTGCATACGGTGAATTGGGGTAAATTGAGCATTAGAAGCATTCACAATGTCAGGCAGGCAAGACTTTTTGAACTCAATGTGCATGTCCCCAGATTGAGGTAGAGGGACGTCTTCTTCCTCGTCGCATGAGTATTCCATCCTTTCCAGATCAACATCCTCTTCCTCATCCACAGGCCACTCAAAATCTTTAGCTTCGTCTTAGGATTTTGAAGTGTCGGGTAGGTAGGCAACATAACTCTCCCCATCATAATCTTGAGAAGAGATGATGATCTAGATCTTGTAACCCTGATAGAAAACAGTTCAAAATGAAAACAGGAGGAAAACATGCGACACTAAGGTCAAAACATTGAGGAGTATATATAATGAATTTTTACCTTGCAGAAAACGGAGTCGAGCACATGGGGCCCACAAGCCACCACGATGCGCCTACGGGGTAGGGCGCTCCCCCTAGCTTGTGGCTCCCATGTGGACTTTCTCGGTTGTTTTTTATTTTCCTATTTTTTATTATTCCAAAACTGACAGAAAGTATTTTTATGGAATTTTTGGAGTCGGTTTACTTACCGTATCATATACTTATCTCTTTTTAAAAATTCTGGAGTGCTCCGGAAGGTCTCTTTTATGTAGTCTTCCAGTGTAATTACTTGAATAATGTGTGAATAAATGTTAGTGGGTTACCTGCAATATAATGTTTAAGCCTTTTCCCATTAACCACCTTCGGTTTCTCTCCTTCGGTGTTATTTATTTTGATGGCTCCAGAACGATAAACTTCTTTGACGATATAGGGTCCTTCCCATTGGAGAGAATTTTGCCTGCGTATTGTTTGAAATGAGACTTGTACAAAAGAACCTTGTCACCAATAATAAATTATCGTTTCTGAATTCTTTTATCATGCCATCTTTTAACTTTTTCTTTAAACAACTTGGCATTTTTGTAAACTTTTGTTCTCACTCATCAAGAGAACTCATTTCAAATAACCTCCTTTCACCTACAATTTTAAAATCATAATTAAGTTCTTCAACTGCCCAATAAGCTTTGTGTTCTAACTCAATAGGCAGATGACAAGCTTTTATAGAAACCATTTTAAAAGGGGACATACCCACAGGACTTTTATAAGCATTCATGTATGCCCAGAGTGCGCCATCAATTTTTTAGACCAATTATTTCTGGATCTATTAACAGTCTTCTACAAGATTACTTTTATCTCTACATGTCGGTGTTCTAAAGAACGGGGCCCTTGTACCCTGACTTGTGCATCAGATGACCGCGACCTCCAGACCGGCAGGACCCTGCCAGGCTGGATCTGGACACCAAGCCTTTCGTGCAAGGGCTAGAGCTAACCGGCAAGCCTTCCTTGCCGGGGGCTCGGGCAATAGCGCACCCTCCAAGGCCTCTGATCTCCAAGCCGTTGCTCCACGTAGCTGGGTTGGTTGTCTACATTGGCCAGGTGTTGAGCGGGCAGGCGGGTAGGTGAGGCTGGTCGGGGCGCGTGGCTGCTTCTCTGGATTACAGCAGAGCTTTAATGACACCCGTCCCACGGCGTGGCGAAAGAATAAGAGGTAGTTGGGCGAACGACATAGAGGGAGAGGCAATCTTTGCCGGGAGGCGTCGCCAGCGTGCCACCTCATGGTGCATTTAATGCGTGTGTCCTAATCTGTCAGAGTTAGGTATTTTCCACTACCGCAATTGCTAGTGGTTTTGGGAGGTAGATATACATTGTTTATTATGTGCAAAGACCATTTTAGCCACTGTGGTAACCCCTTGAGATATAAAAGGAGGTCCCTGGCTACCTTTAGAGAGGTCGACTCCCTGTTCATTCACACGCATAGCGACACTCCCGAAGCATCCTTGCCGGGCTGCGACGCTCCTGTACTGGGAACTCAAATAAACCACACCACACAGGACGTAGGGTATTACGCTCCAGCGTCCCGAACCTGTCTAAACCCTCGAGCGTGCAGTGTCCGGTGATGCTCTTTGCGCCAGAGGATTCCCTTTCCCGAACCACGAAAGGGGCCTCGCCGGCCCCATAGATTGTCGTACCCCGACATCTTTGGCCCGCCGGGTAGGGGGCTCCCTTGCGTTAACCTGCTCCGACTCTTGCGCATCATCGCCGACAGCTTCTTCGACACCCATGCCTCCCAAGAAGGATAAGGGCCCGGCGACGCCCGCCCCATCAACGTCCAAGATATCTTCACAGGTGGCAGCCGGTGACGCGGACGGGGGCGGCCCTAACAATCGCCACACCGGTGAACGCAGCAACAACACTGCGCGGAGTTCCGTGAGCCGTGACCCGGACCCCGCTATCATGGAGACGCAAAATGTGCTGGCGGTGACCGGGACCAGCACAGCAGATGCAACGGCCGCAGCGGCGGCCACAACAGCAGCGGCGGCGGCAAAAGGGCCCCCGCCACAGCCTTCTCAAGACCACCACGACCAGCACCCCCAGGGTGGCGACTCTATGCGGCGCGCAGACAAGACCCCTGCGCGTCCATCTCAGGACACGCAGGGCCGAGTTTGACTGCCGCCTCTTGGAGGGAACGAGCATTGTGCGACGGCTCGAGGAGACGCTCCTCCTAGCGCCGCTAGGAGTAAGAGCGCCACCCACGCCTCGCACCGCTCCATGCCCAAGACTGCGGAGGAAGCTCTAGCGCAGGCCCAGCTATTGCTGAACTTTCCGCCTGCGCTAGAGAAAATGGAAGACTGGAGAGCTACGATCCAGAGCCTGTTGAGCTTCACAAACCGCGATAGGCCGGAGGGAGCAGGCCCATTAGCCGCTTGCCAAGCGGCTCCGGAGGCTCCCACCGCTGGGCGTGATGCTGGTGGGGCGTATATGATGCAGTATCGCCCTGAGTAGCAACATACCCACCGGACCGACGTGCAAGACGAGGTATCATATGCCTCGACGGACCCGCGGATGAACAAGGACCAATGCCAGGTCTAGAAGGACAGGCGCAAGGAGGACGCCCGCACCACCATCGAGAGGCGGCATCAAACGCGCCAGCAGTCTGATGGGCGTGCGGACCCAGCCGTCGATGTGCCCACGTCGGGGGTGCCCGGCAGCCTGCCTTACGAGGTAGGTTGCCCGGCGTTCACCCACGAGCTATGGCAAGTGCGCTGGTCCTCCAGCAGACCCTTCAAGCCTGAGTTGCCCGATAAGTATGACGGCAAGGTCAGCCCTTCCGAGTTCCTCGACATCTACGCCATCGCCGCACAAGTTGTCGGGGGACGTGATGAGAAAATCCTAGCCAACTACTTTCCGTTGGCGCTCAAGTCCAACGTGAGAAGTTGGTTGATGAACTTGCCGGAGGGGTCCATTTCCTCTTGGGTAGACCTGTGCAACCATTTCGTTGATGCATACCATGGAGGCAACAAACTTCTAGGGTAGCCCAGCGACTTGCACGTGCTCCCCCAGAGAGAAGGCGAATCCCTCCGGAAATATATCCAGAGGTTCAGCCATGTGCAGCACAACATCCCTGACATCCACCCAGCCGCGTTCCACACGAACCTGCACAACCGGCGAATGCGCGAGGAGATGAGCATCAACAAAGTGCGGGACGTTGCCTAGCTGTACGCTCCGACCGACAAGTGCGCATGGGCTGAAGAGGGAAGGAGACTCCCTGGAGAGGACCCCGGCATTGAGGTCGACTCGGATGACGACGAAGATGCGCCGGCCTCCAAGAAAAAGGGCCGAAAGCGCAAAGGAAAGGCAGTGATGGCTGTCGAGGGAAACAACAACTCCGACTCCGGCAAGAAGGCCAAGTTCGAGGGGTCCGGCAAGAATGATGCCGCGTGCTCCGGAGACGACGAGGCCGCAGCAGGAGAGAAGACCGGCAATCCATACTGCAAGATTCACCTCACCAAGAGCCACGACATCAACGAGTGCCGCCAACTAGAGCAGCTTGCTGAGAAACAGAAGCAAGAGTACGAAAGGTGGGACAAGGAGAAGGGCCAAGATGGTGCAGGTGGTTCCGGCAAGAAAAGCAACGGTAGCCGTGGTGGCCGCCGCGGCAAGGCAAAGCAGCGCAACGAGAAACCTGCTAGAGGCTGAGACAAGAAGTATGATGACGAAGACGATGATGACGACAGAGATGAAGAAGAATCGGAAGGCCAGGAATTCCAGAAGGCTGTTGATGCCATGTGCGTTGACGGAGGCGCATCTTTGCACTCCTCTCACCGGCAACTCAAGTAGTGGGCCCGTGAGATCAACGCAGCAGAACCAGCGGCAGAGGCGAGGAAGCCCCTCAAGTGGTCCAACACTCCCATCATCTTTGACGCTGAGGACCACCCTGAACGCATCACTGCCGTCGGGTGCGTGCCGTTGTTGGTTTCGCCAACAATATGCAACCTCAAGGTCACGAAGATGTTGGTCGATAGTGGAGCCAGGTTGAACTTGATCCATCAGGCGGCTGCAGATTCCTGACACGGATCTTAAGCCGACGAGGTCCTTCCAAGGTGTCAACCCAGGAAGATCTCAGCCCAAGGGGAAGATCACTCTGCCGGTGATGTTCGGCAGCGAGCTCAACTTCAGGACTGAGAGGGTAACCTTCGACGTCGCGAAGATGTCGCTGTCGTATAATGGAATCCTGGGCCGACCGACACTGGCGAAGTTCATGGCGGCAACGCACCACGCCTACAACACTGTCAAGATCCCAGGGCCAATGAGCTTCATCACCATCCACACTGACAACAAGAATACAGTCCTCTGCATTGATAAGCTCTTCCGGGAGGCAGTGGCAGCATCTGCCGACGAGGCACTCGCTCCTGCTGACAAAGCTCCCAGGGGGAAGAACAAGAACAAGAGCTCTGGTGAGTCTTGTAAGGACTCCAGGAAGCATGCCAAGAGGTGCAGCACGCCTGTCGAGGACTTACCGGAGACCACTGCCGCTAGGAGCAATAAAGATAAGGTGACCATCCCCATAAAGAAGTAGGTGCCCGCGCGGGAGAACGACGAGGGCGGCACTTTCACCACAAGTGCCACCCTCGACAGCAAATAGGAAAGCGCGCTCCTCACCTTCCTGCGGGCGAATATCGATGTGTTTGCCAGGCAACCGTCTAACATCCCCGGTATTCCCAGGGAGGTGATTGAGCACCACCTTGCCGTTTGTCCCCATGCGCGCCCTGTCAAGCAGAGGGTCCGGAAACATGCCCTGGAGCATCAAGAATTCATTGCCGAAGAAATCAAAAAGTTAGAAGCAGTAGGTATGATCAGGGGCCTAATCCACCCAACTTGGTTAGCAAATCATGTGGTGGTACGCCAGGCGAATGGGAAATGGAGGCTATGCATTGACTTTACTGATGTCAACAAGGCTTGCCCGAAGGACCCGTTCCCCTTGCTACGCATTGACCAGATTGTGGACTCAACCGCTGGCTACGATCTTCTAGCCTTCCTTGATGCCTATTCTGGATATCACCAGATCTTCATGGCCGAGGAGGATGAAGAGAAAACGGCATTCATTACCCCCTGCGGCGCGTACTGCTGCAGACGCATGCCATTCGGGTTAACGAGCGCCGGATCAACATTCACGAGGGCAGTTCAGATTGGTCTAGGACCGCAGCTGCATAGGAACATGGAAGCATACATGGATGATATAGTGGTCAAGATCAAGAACAAGGACACACTGGTGCAAGACCTGGAAGAAACCTTCGCGAATCTACGCAAAATCAATTTGAAGCTCAACCCTGAGAAGTGCGTGTTCGGGGTCCCCTCCGGCAAGCTCCTCGTGTTCTTTATATCATAGCGCGGGATTGAAGCCAACCCCGCGAAAATTGAGGCGATTGAACAGCTGGAGGCGCCCAAGCGCATCAAGGACGTGCGCCGCTTGGTGGGTTACATCGCCGCCCTCAGCAAGTTCATTTCCAAGTCCGCCAAGCGCGCCCTACCGTTTTTCAAGAACTTGAAGAAGGTAGGCCCAATGAGATGGACCCCGGAAGCAGAGGCAGCGCTACAAGACTTGAAGAAATAACTTTCCTCAACGCAGACCCTAGTCGTGCCAAAACCATAGGAACCGTTGCTGTTGTACCTGGCAGCGACGAACCAAGTGGTGAGCGCTGTGCTGGTGGCAGAGAGGGAAGCTGAGGAAGATGAGGGAGGATCTACCAAGACGATAATCCCGGCAGATCAAGTAGCCGGCAGTGCAAATATGACGCAAGTGGCGGACTAGCGAACTATGCAGAAGAAGATGGTGCAGCGACCCATGTATTTTGTCAGCTCCCTCTTGCAGTGGGCTATATAGAGATACTCGGGGATGCAAAAAATGCTTTTTGGCCTCCTTATGGCCTCCCAGAAACTGCCCCACTACTTCCAGGTACATCACATCACTGTTGTTACTCAGTTCCCGTTGCAGCGTATCATGAGAAATCCAAAGGCAACCGGCAGGATCGTCGAGTGGGCGTTAGAGCTGGCCAACTTCGACTTAAGCTTCGAGAGCACAACAACTATCAAGAGCAGAGCCCTGGTAGAGTTCGTAGCAGAATGGACGCCAATGCTAGACGAAGAAATCCCGAAGACAACACTCCACGGCAAGGAGGCGCCTTGAGAGTGGATCATGTACTTTGACGGAGTTTTCTCGCTGCAAGGCACCGATCCCGGAGTGCTACTCATAGCACCCACCGGAGAGCACCTCAAGTACATGGTCCAAATGCATTTTCCCCGGGAAGAATCAACAAACAACATGTTGAGTATGAAGGATTGCTTGCCGGAGTACGGATAGCAGTTGATCTTGGTTTCAGGAAGTTGATAGTTCGGAGGGATTCCCAGCTTGTTGTGCGTCAACGCCGTCAAGTGAATAAAGATTACCAGAGTCCCCTGATGGAGGCATATGTCGACGAAGGGCGGAGATTGGAGGAGTGCTTTGACGGGTTGCAAATGGAGCACGTCCCTTGTGCCGAGAACAACATTGCCGACGACTTGTCAAAGAGAGCTGTGCAAAAGTTGCATGTGGAACCGGGCACTTTTGTACTCCGATTGACCCAACCTTCGGTCACCCCGTCAGCGCGGCAGAACAACACGAGAAAGGTCAATTCCGGCGACTACTTTCCGACAGAGCCACCGGTGGCCGCCAAGAAGGTTGCCAGGAACGACACCCCACTTTCCGGAGGACCCCAAGCTCCAGACCCGATGGTCTTTGCCGTAGAAGCTAGGGCTCCCGCAGCGGAAGAAATGTCTTTAGTCCTTGTCGTCGAGCCACAGGCTCCGGCATGGGCGCATCAGATTGTCCAATACCTCTAGACAGGAGATCTTCCCAAGGCACGGGAAGAAGCTGGAAGAGTAGCCCGGCGGTCAAGCACATACCAATTCGTGGACAACACCCTGTACAAGAGAAGACCAAACGGTGTGAAATTGAAATGCATTCCTCGGGAAGAAGGACAACAGCTGTTGGTAGAGATACACGAGGGGATTTGTGGCTCCCATGTAGGATCGCGAGCCCTTGTCGGGAAGGCATTCCAGCAAGGCTTCTACTGGCCCACAGCCCTTAAAGATGCCTTGGCGGTGGTAAGAACATGTGAAGCATGCCAGCATCACGCCAAGCAGATACATCAAGCAGCACAAGCCCTTCAAACCGTGCCGCTCTCATGGCCATTCTCAGTCTGGGGGCTTGACATCATCGGTCCTCTCCCCCGTGCTACTTGGGGCTTCAAGTTCTTGTTCATCGCCATCGACAAGTTCACGAAGTGGACCGAGATGGAACCGGTGAGGAAGGTAACGACGCAAGCAGCAGTCAAGTTTCTCAGAGGGATTGTTTGCCTCTTCGGTGTCCCAAATAGGATCATCACCGGCACGCGATTCACCAGCAGCATCTTCATGCAATACTGTCAAGATATTGGCACCAAGATATGTTTCGCTTCGGTTGCTCACCCTAGGTGAAACGGGCAAGTAGAGAGGGCAAATGCAGAAGTGCTGCGGGGCCTCAAGATGAGAACTTTTGACAAGCTGCACAAGCACGGGAGGTGCTGGATTGATGAGTTGCTGACGGTTCTTCGGTCGATCAGGACGACGCCAAATCGAGCCACCGGTGAGATGCCCTTCTCCCTAGTTTATGGTGCAGAAGCAGTACTCCCCACGGAACTCACGTACGGGTCACCGAGAGTGCAGGCCTTTGACGAGGACCAGCAAGAGCGATAACGGCATGCCGATGCCACGCTTCTCGAGGAATATCGTCTCCAGGCTGCATGGCGTGCCACTCGGTACCCGCAGGCCTTGCGCCACTACCATAGCCGCAAAGTGCACGCCAAGATTTTTTAGGAAGGCGAGCTTGTTCTTCGATGGATTCAATCCGCGAAGGGATCAAACAAGTTGACGCCAAGGTGGGAAGGTCCTTACCGGGTGGTACGAGTCACCAGGCCTGGCGTAGTCCACCTGGAGACTGAAGATGGCACCCCGGTGAAAAACTCGTGGAATATCGAGCATCTTCGCAAGTTCTACCCATGAGGCGTGGTTACCGGGCCCGCCCGGCAACCCCTTTTATGCAAGTTATGACGACAAGGCATGTAATCCTTTGTACAAAGCTAGGTGATGACCCTGTGCGTAGTTAATAAAGCTAAGTATTTCGCAACTCTTTGTCAAAGCACATACTTATCATGTATCTTATGCGAGATGTTGTGATCACTTGGCAATTGCATAAGGCGACTGGTGAACCACCTAGGTTCCTAGCCTCTTTTATTTTCTCTTCTTTCTTTTTCTCAAAAAGGAGAAGAGGGGCCCCCGCGCGCAAGTCTTGTCGGGGGAGAGAGGCAGCACAAGCACCTGCAAATGCGTTCGGGAGTGGTCGCCTTACGACAAGAATCACAACAAAAAAAAGAAGCTAATTAGCGGAAACTTTGTTGAAAATTTTCGAACATTCCTATCCGATAAGCTGGCGCTTGTGTAAGAAAACCTGCGCGCTAAGGGCCCTTGTCGAAATTGTTGCGCGCTTGAGTGTTGGAAGCATGCCCAACATCTTAGGTAGCCGCGGCAAGGATGATGGGATGGCCTCGCCAAGAGTCACACAGTTGGAGGGTGCTCGGGATTCATCCTTAGAAGCACCCAAGGTAGGAACGTACACGTCGACAAGCGCGAAGAGTCAGGAAAACACACAAGCGCACATTCATCGCATAAAGCGGAATAGACGTTCGTGGATACACAATGAAACTTTAACGTCTGAAAGATACCCAATATTTTCTCTTCATTTCCTCGCATGGTTGCATTGGGTACGGTCTAAACACAAAAGGAGAACGCCAAGCTCGGTGGCGACGGCGACAGGGTCAGGTCGGAGTACAATCTCCTCTAACACCCCCGTCGGCCTCCAGAAGGAGATCTGCCACTACGATGTGGCAATTGATTCAGAAACAAGGCCTCGTGGATGGAGCCTCGTTCCCGGATCTTTAAACCCTAGCTACGATGCCATGCGCGCCTAGTCAGACTCCTCCTGCTTGATGTCGAAGGTGCTGCCGTTGTCGTCGCTATCGCTAGAGGTGTTGTAGTCGCTGCCACTTGAGCTCTGCGTGCATCACTCCAGGTGGACGCCGGACACCCCGAAGATCTTCACAAAGAGGGCGGCAGAGCTGTCGAACTTGAAGTGGAGGAGATGCCCGGGTCCCAGACCATGGGAGCGGGCGAACGACTTCCACCCCCGCGTTAGGAACATGGTGCTCCCGACGGAGAGGTCGACGCCCACCCAAGCGGGCCCGTTGCAGCAGCCATTCACCTGAAGCCAGAAGCCTCGAGGTCGGCTGCTCTCCATGGCCCACGCAAAAGGGTCGGGGAGGCGGAGCCAGCTCCGCTGCCGCCGAGGGATCGCCACAACGAACACCTGCACCTCCTCCTCCACATGGAACCCCGCATGGGGCTGCGGGAGAGGTGCACCGCTACGACCACCGCGGATGGACGGAGCCGTCCCTCCACGGCCCCGAGACGCTGCTCCTCCACGGCCCCTGGATGTCGTCCTTCTGCTGGAGCTGGAGCCTACCCGCGCCGCCATCACAACTATCTGCATCGGGCTCTGGGGGGCACCCCTCGCCGTGGCAGCGGACCCACGAGCACGACCGCGAGCCCTCGCCATGGCAGAACAGTGCGCTGGAGGAGATGGCGGAGGAAGAAAAGGGAAGACGTTGGACGGTAGGCTGGAGCAGAAGGGCGTGGATGAGCAGCGCTCTGCCTCGCCCCCTCCCTATTTCTAGGAGCGGGGGAGAGGAGGGGTTGGCTCTTCGCGACCTGGGGCGAGCGCACACTGGCACATAGCTAGTGCTGGCGACCGCCCTTCCCGACCAATGCTGGCCCTCGCGCATGACACGCATCGCGCGGGACGCAATCAAGAGAGGGAGACGAAGTGAAAGGGGCAGGATGCCCGAGCAATGCTGGGCGACTCGGAGGTTGACCGCCCGATGCCAGGCGCACTATTTGGGCGACCGCCCCTCTCCCCCGATAACAAAGCCTCTTATGGGAATCCGCAATGCAGGGAGCGCCCCTTCAGGCCGACGCGACGCGGTTCTTCAGGCGTATTCTCCCATCGCCTTCTCGCCCTCTTCCCCAGCAGTCCACATTCAATACATATCGCGGGAAGGGGCGGGAGGGAAAATTAAGTATAGCCACATGTAATGGTGGCCGCATGTATCTGTGCATTGTTTTTGGGCCTAGCCCAACAAACGTCATGGACGCAAGTGTGGCCCAGGCCCGGGGGCTCCTGTCGGTGTACTAAAGAATGGGGCCCTTAGTACCCTGACTTGTGCATCAGACGACCGTGGCCTCCGGACCCATAGGACCCTGCCGGGCTGGATCTGGACGCCAAGCCTTTCGTGCAAGAACTAGAGCGAACCGGCAAGCCTTCGTTGCCGGGGGTCTCGGGCGATAGCGCACCTGCCAAGGCCTCCGCCCACCAAGCCGTCGCTCCATGTAACTGGGCTGGTTGTCTACATCGGCTAGGTGTCGAGCGGGCAGGCGGGTAGGTGAGGCTGGTCGGGGCGCGTGCCTACTTCTCTGGATTACAGCAGAGCTTTAATGACACCCGTCCCACGGCGTGGCGAAAGAATAAGAGGTAGCTGGGCGAACGACACAGAGGGAGAGGCAATCCTTGCCGGGAGACGTCGCCAGCAAGCCACCTCACGGCGCATTTAGTGCGTCTGTCCTAATCGGTCAGAGTTAGGTATTTCCCCCTATCGCAATTGCCAGCGGTTTTGGGAGGTAGATATACATTGTTTATTATGTGCAAAGACCATTTTAGCCACTGTGGTAACCCCTTTAGATATAAAAGGAGGTCTCTGGCTACCTTTAGAGAGGTCGACTCCCTGTTCATGCACACGCGTAGCGACGCTCTCGAAGCATCCTTGACGGGCTGCGACGCTCCTGTACTGGGAACTCGAATAAACCACACCACACAGGACGTAGGGTATTATGCTCCGGCGGCCCGAACCTATCTAAACCCTCGAGCGTGCAGTGTCTGGTGATGCTCTTTGTGCTAGTGGATTCCCTCTCCCGAACCACGAAAGGGGCCTCGCCGGCCCCATAGATCATCGTACCCCGACACTCTATTACTTAACTCTACTTTTCCACTAGACTGAGGATGATATGGTGATGCTACTCTATGGTTTACATCATATTTACCTAAAAAAAAATCTGAAAGCACCATGAATAAAATGTGAACCACCATCAGTCATTAGTTATCCAGGGACTCCAAGCCTCGGAAAAATAACATCCTTAAGTATTTTAATAGAAGTCTTATGATCAGCACTACTAGTTAGAATAGCTTCCACCCACTTAGTAACATATTCAACAACAACTAAAATATGAGTGTACCCATGCGAGGAAGGAAAAGGTCCCATATAATCCAAACCCCAAACATCAAATGGTTCAATAACAAATGAATAATTCATATGCATTTTTGACGTCTACTAATATTTCCCACTCCTTGATATTCATCACAAGAAGGACAAACTTACATGCATCTGTGAAGAGAGTAGACCAGTAGAAACCACATTGTAATACCTTATGTGCAATTCTGTCTCCGGCATGGTGTGATTCATATGCACCGGACCAACATTTCCTCATGATTTGTTCGTGTTCATGCTCAGATATACAATGTCTAATAATACCATCTACTCCTTCTTTATATAGTTGTGGGTCATCCCAAAAGTAATGTCTCAAGTCAAAGAAGATTTGTTTTCTTTGGGACATACACATTTGTGACCCTAACTCGAACCGACTACTCAAATTTACCCATAACTTTTTTATGTGGTCAAATTTCCCCCTAAAAACATTTTAGGTTGCAAGAATGCCCTTCCATCTGGTTAAATTTGTTTGACCGAAACTTTGAAAATTCAGAATAAATTCGTATGTACTCGGAAGAATGCAAAATAGGATATCAAAATGTTCATAAAAATATCAGCTATATGCGCATGCCATTTATGTTCATGACAAACGCACTATTTAAGGCTTTTTAGTGTTCATAACAGTAATAAACTATATAGAGTGAACGCAAATAAATGCACGTCTAGGTGATGAACGTAAATGACATGCGCGCATAGGTGACATTCTTATGAATGTTTTGATATCTTATTTGCATTTTTCTGAGTTCATATGAATTTGTTATGAATTTTTAAAGTTTTAGTCAAAGAACTTTGACCAGATGGAAGGGCATTCTTGCGATCTAAATTGTTTTTACGTGCAAATTTGAGCACATCAAAAAGCTAGGGGTATATCTGAGAGTGGGTACAAATTTGGGGCATAAATGTAAATGTCCCTTTTACTTTTGTCGATAGGTATAGCTAGGCGGTATCCATATTTTGCGATAGTATAATTAGCATAATCAACATACCAAGGATTTTTTGAATGCTTACTGTTGGGAAACCCCCCACAACCTCTCAAACTTTATTCCATAACCCACTACAGTATATACAAGGGTTACCAAGAGTAACCCAAAGAACAGAAAGGAAAAGGGTTGAACTACTAAAAAAGAGAAAGACCAAACTTCATTACTTCAAGGAGGCAAAAAGGAAACCCATCTTACAAGTTTTTCCATGTGCCTAACCTTAATAGTATGAGTAAGGAGATACATGTCATGAATGAAAGGCCTACCTCATTTGTTGAAGCTTGCCTTTCATACATGAACACTTTTGCATTCCTGATAATCCAAATGTTCCAATAGGCAGTAAAAACCACTTCAGCAAAGAATGTGAAAGGATCAATATGGTCGACTACAGCGGGTGAATAGGTGACTAACATTTTTACCTACTTTTTAAAAAATTAGGTTTAAAAAGAAAATAGTTTGTCTAGATATGCAACTAGGTGGACAACCTATATGATAGGCTCAACAACAACAACAATAATAGCAAGCAAATGATAGGAACACAATATAAGCTTGCAACAAGTAAAGGTAAGATGTAACCGCAAGTGGAGTCGATGGAGACAAGGATGTCTTTCTGAAGTTCCCTCCTTTCGGGGGAGGTACGTTTCCGTTGGAGTCGTGTGGAGGCATAATACTCCCCAGGAAGCCACTAGGGCCACTGTATTCTCCTCACGTTGTCACGACCCGGTCCGGAGAGGGCCCTGAATCTCTATGCTTTATGTGCCAGTACCTGGATCAAGTGCTGACATGCACAGCTAATGATGAAATACCAAGAAATCACACATGTCATAGTATTACATCACTGATCCAGTCTTTAAGGCATTACATACCTACTAGCTCATGGGCTAGCTTACGATACAATCATGTAGCGGAGCTAATATTCTAGTCTTGTGATGACTATCCACACACAAGAAACAGTTGAGTATAGCGTCATAATCCTACTTCGTACCATTCTTCGATACAGTAAACCTGAAACATGATGCATTGTAGCCACAAGGGTCAATACATTCAATTTATTAGCAATTCAAAAACTTCAAAAAGCAACCCTACAAGTACTCAATAAGTCAAGGGAAGTGTTGTTCTTTTATTTTCTGAAAACATATCCCTCTTACGTCTACTTACTAACCAAGGTATTTCAACAATCGTTGCCTAATGAACGACTTAGGACTTCTCCAATTGGTTTACCATGAGAGCCCCCGTGGGATCACTAGAAGAGGCGTCTAGAGGGGGGCGGGGGTGAATAGACTACTTGACAAAAATTAAAACCTAACCTTTACCCAAATTAATTGGTTGGCAGATTTTAGCAATTCTAACAAGTCTAATGCACCCGACACATGCTAGTCAACAAGTATGGCGGCGGAAAGTAAAGACAAGCATATGTAAGAGAGTAGAGATAGGAAGATCAAATGCAATAGATGACACGAAGATTTTTCCCTAGGTTCCGATAGGTGGTGCTATCGTACGTCCACACTGATGGAGATTTCATCCCACGGAGGGTAGCGGTCGCGATAGTCCACGGAGGGCTCCACCCGTTAGGGTCCACAAAGTAGCAACCTCGTCTATTCCATCACGACTTCCATCCATGAAGGACTAGCCTCACTATGGGTAGATCTTCACGAAGTAGGCGATCTCCTTGCCCGTACAAACTTCTTGGTTCATCTCCACAATCACGAAGAAGGAGGTTCCCAAGCGAGACCTAACCAATCTAGGAGTCACCACCCTCCAAAAGGTAATAGATGTGGTAGTATGATGAACTCCTTGCTCTTGTGCTTCAAAAGATAGTCTCCTCAAAACTCAATTACTCTCTCACAAATTTGGCATAGGTAGAAGAGATTGATTGGATGGAAATCAACTTGGGGAGGCTAGAAATCAAGATCCATATGGTTGGAGTGGTTGATCTTGATCTCAACACATGAGTAGGTGGATCTCTCTCAGAAAAATGGATAGGACAAGTATTTGTATGTTCTGAGTGCTTCCCTTGCGAGTGAGAGGTGGTGGAGGGGTATATATAGGCATCTCCAAAAATCGAACCGTTACTACATTATTGCCCAACTCGGTGAAACCGAAGTGAAAAGTCGGTTGTACCGACTAGTGCAAAATGTGGCAACTTTAGGCTTTTCGGTGGTACCGATATATAAATCTCGATGGTACCGATATGGGTGACCTAGGCAGTTACACAACTCGGTGGTACCGATTTCCAGTCCTCAAAAATTCTGATTCTTGAAAAAGAGATACCAGAGAGT
This sequence comes from Elymus sibiricus, assembly GCA_039707655.1. NCBI lineage: Eukaryota > Viridiplantae > Streptophyta > Magnoliopsida > Poales > Poaceae > Elymus > Elymus sibiricus. The sequence continues at coordinate 295,890,177 of CM077675.1, read as the reverse complement.
TGGTCACTGATTCTCGGTGGCACCGAATGGAAAACTTGGTAGTACCGAGACATAGTTTTGGCTTAGGATCTGTCTAGGGTTTGAACTCGGTGTGACCGAATGGAAATTGTTGGTGGCATCGAGATTGAGATTTAGGCTTTGGACAGAGAATATTGTGGGAGAATGGATGAGTATTTCTAGTGGCTAATGTCTAAGCACTTGAGCAACCAGATCATCATAATTCCTCATCCCCTTTTAATAGTATTGGCTTTCCTATGGACTCAAAAGTGATTTCTGACAAAATATGAAATGTAGAGTCTTCAAGCTTGAATCATGGCCAATCCTATTCCTTCCCTTATTCTTCTTGGGAATTCTCCTCACAATCCTTAGCCAATCCTCTCTGTGGACTTCATCTGAAATAAGCTAGGTAAAATTATTAGTCCAAGAGACAATGTATGTTGTGATGAATTACAAAACCACCAGGGGAGCATTTGTGCTTTCAATCTCCCCATTTTTGGTAATTGATGACAACATACAATCAAAGCTTCAAATTAAGATATGCAGGGATATAATGAAGACTTTGATTGACACATGACTAAGATAAGATCCCCCTAAATGTGTGCAATCCTTTTAAGGAATAGTTGCTTTGGAATGCACGGACACACACATAGTAGAAGGGATATGAAGAGTCATGTGTATCTTGGCTATATGCATCAAATATATGTGAATGAGGTGTCTCCATGTTCAAGACTTCACTCTTGCAAACAATATGTGCAAGAAGCAAGAGATCATCTTGACCAAGGATATGATGCATATACTTACCTTGAAGTTCTTGAGCATTTTAGTAGTAGAAACACACTTGATAAAACAATGTTAGGAAACACAAGAGTATTCAACAAATCCAAATGCTATAGAACTCAACAATACCAAGATGTGGAAGACATATGAAAAGTAGCATTTGATGATTGATATGTCTCCCCCAATAGAATATGTAGAACTTTCTCCCCTAAGTATGGATTTGTGGTACTTCCTCTCCCCCTGAATCTTAGCATGTAGATATTGGGAGTAGGTAGGGTGAGACAAGTCTAACATAAATTTGGTCTGTTCTCTCCCCCTTTGGATAAGCATAAACTTAGATATTCTCCCCCTATATATATTCTCCCCCTATTTATATACTCCCCCTTGATATTATCCCCCTATATACAAGCATAAGCTTTGATATTCTCCCCCTTTGGCATTAATTTCGAAAAAAGGTTAGAGGGTAAGGGATCCTTGAGAGTAAGGGTCATAGAAAGTAGGGATCCTTGAGAGTAAGGGTCATTGAGAGCAATTGAGACTAAGGGATCCTTGAATACTTTTTCTCCCCCTTTTATTATCTGAAAAGCTTTCTAAGATTTTTCCCCTTTGACATAGGGATCCCTGAAGAAATTGAGATTTTGCTAATTTTGACGAAGAACAGAGAAGATAGCAAAATCGGTGGCTCCGAGGCAAAATGAGTCGGTGGAACCGATATGTGGTTGTGCAGCCTATCTGCATGATCGGTGACACCGAGTTATTTGGATCGGAGGGTCCGAAATGCAAAACAGAAACTTGGCAAAGTTTGCCAAAAGCAATTTTTCAGAAAGTCTCAATAGAATAAAATGATTTGAAGTGAATTTTCAAAAAGATTTGGAAGGAATTTTCATAAGATTTGCAATGAATATACAACTAGATGTATATTGAGTGGTTCCAAGAAAGCATGTAACTATAAGATGAACCAATCAAGATACTTCATCTAGATGATGGTCAGTGACTAGGTCACCTATATTAGAGTATATTGACTTACGGAGCCAAGCAAGAATACTTGATCATAGGTCTACGTTAAGCTCAAAATGGGGTTACCATTTTTTGATTAAGCATTTTAATGTTTTCATATCACTTGAGTTGCTTTATCTCATGACTTGGAGTAAAGCTTCTTCAAGGATATGATCACATACCTTTGAGTGATGTTGATGACATAACATGTAGGAGAACTTGTTGTCGATGCTCATTGTTGATGAAGATCATCTTGAGTTGAGAGCTATCCTTGATCGTTTTGGTTCTCTTTTCACCTACATGGGTTAGTCATGCAAGGAAGAAGAAGATATATCCAAATGACAAGAATGAATTTTTTTTATCAAGTGGTTGTCAAGGATATGGTTTGGATTGTCTTCTTCCTTCCATCATCAAAGAAGAGTTGTGGATACTTCGCCATGACAAGATTGCTTGTGATGTGAGTTGATGGCAATCTTGTAGAGTGTAGTTATTCCAAGTACCTACAACAAGGTTAGATGCAATACAAGGGAGCATATATTTCCAAGGTATAAGATAGTGTCATATCCAGTGTAACATGGAATAGTCATGTAAGCTCATGCCCTTGCATGCATCCGAGTGAGTCTAGATCAAGTTCGAAGCATCAATGATGTTCAACTCACTTCTCAAGTGACAAAACACTTTCTCATCAAGTGGCTTAGTAAATATATCGGCCAATTGCTTGTTGGTGCGAACATGTTTGAGATTAATGTCCCCTTTGGCAACATGATCACGAATGAAATGATGACGAACTTGAATATGTTTAGTTCAAGAATGTTTCACGGGATTATGAGCAATCTTAATATCACTCTTATTGTCACACAACAATGGAACATCAACATGATCCGGCGGTAATGGATTCCGCATTGGCGGTGGATAGAGATACCGAGTTTTGTTTCTTGGATGACCAAGACACAAGAGATCTACCAAGAAATTGACATGTACCCGAGGTGGATTTTCTATCAACCTTATCTCCGACATAGTCCGAGTCGGAATAGCCAGCAAGATTAAAAGAAGATCCCTTGGGATACCAAATGCCAAAGTTTGGTGTATGTATCAAGTATCTCACAATTATTTTCACGACCTTAAGATGACACTCTTTAGGAGCGGCTTGATATCTAGCACACATGCACACACTAAGCATAATATCGGGACGGGAGGCACATAAATATAGCAATGAACCGATCATTGATCGATAAACCTTTTGATCAACCGGTTTGTCCTCCTTGGTGAGGTCAACATGGCCACTTGTAGGCATAGGAGTTTTCATACCTTTACACTCTTGCAAGTTGAACTTCTTAATCAAGTCCTTGGTATACTTGGTTTGAGAGATGAAAGTTCCTTCTCTTGTTTGCTTGATTTGCAAACCAAGGAAAAAATTCAGCTCACACATCATGGACATCTCATACTTCTCGGACATCAACCTTCCAAATTTCTCACTAAATTGTGGGTTATTAGATCCAAAGATAATATCATCCACATAAATTTGGCACACAAATAATTCACCATTAACTCTCTTAGTGAATAAGGTTGCGCCAATTTTACCAATTTCAAAACCTTTTTTGATAAGAAACTTTGTTAAGCATTTGTACCAAGCTCGTGGAGCTTGCTTAAGACCATAGATAGCTTTACGAAGCTTGTAAACATGGTTAGGTTTCTTAGGGTTTACAAAACCAGGGGGTTGTTTAACATATACCTCTTCCTCAATCTCACCATTTAAAAATGCACTTTTAATATCCATTTGATAAAGGGTGATATCATGGTGATTAGCATAAGCAAGAAGTATACATATAGCTTCAAGTCTAGCAACGGGGACATAGGTCTCACCCTAGTCCATACCTTTGACTTGGGTGTAGCCTTGAGCCACGATACATGCCTTGTTCAGTACGACTTGACCGTCTTCGTCTTGTTTGTTCCGAAACACCCACTTGGTTCCGATGATGTTTTGCTCATCCTTGGGCTTCTCCACTAGTGTCCACACTTCGTTCCTCTCGAAGTTGTGTAGCTCCTCATGCATAGCATTCACCCAATCCGGGTCCTGAAGAGCTTCTACCACCTTCAAGGGCTCAATACTAGAGATAAATGAGTAGTGCTCACAAAAATTAGCCAATCGAGTTTTAGAGCGAGTTATTCTCCCAGTTTGTATGTCATCAAAGATTTGCTCTAAGGAATGATTTTTGTTCACTCTTGATCGAACTCGAGGTAGTTTTTGCTTGTTGGATGGTGGAGCTTCCTCATCGTCATCTTCTTCATCATTGTTGTTGAAGGTTGACGTGGCTTGAGACTGCGTCTGTATTTCCCCAAAGAGGAAGGGATGATGCAGCACATCGACGGTAAGTATTTCCCTCAGTTATGAAACCAAGGTTATCGAACCAGAAGGAGGATCACCACCACCCAATAAGCAACACCTGCACACAAACAACAAATACTTGCAACCCGACGCGAAAGACAGGTTGTTAATCTCTCTACGGTAAAAAGATAGATTAGGTAGTGATAGATAGGAGAGATAGATCTCTCAAGAACAAAAAATAAAAAGAGCAAATAAAATAAGCAGCAATATGTTTTTGGGTTTTTGGTTTTATAGATCTGAAAACAAAGATGCAAAAAGATAGATCTGAAAGCAATGTGTTGGAAAAGTAGACCCGTCGGCCGTAGGGTTCACTAGTGGCTTCTCTCATGAGTACAACGCACGGTGGGTGAACAAATTATTTTTGGGCAATTGATAGAAAATCGAATAGTCATAACGATATCCAAGGTGATGATCATTATATAGGCATCACGTCCAAGATAAGTAGACCGACTCCTGCCTGCATCTACCACTATTACTCCACACATCGACCGCTATCCAGCATGCATCTAGTGTATTAAGTTCATGGAATAACGGAGTAATGCAATAAGAACGATGACATGATGTAGACAAGATCTATTCATGTAGGAATAGACCCCATCTTGTTATCCTTAATAGCAACGATACATGTGTGTCTTGCTGCCCCTTCTGTCACTGGGAAAGAACACCGCAAGATCGAACCCATCACAAAGCAACTCTTCCCATGGCAAGAAAAATCGATCTAGTCGGCCTAACTAAACCAAAGATTCAAAGAAGAAATACGAGGCTATAAGTAATCATGCATATAAGAGATCAAAGAAGACTCAAATAATATTCATGGATAGAAACTGATCGTGAACTCAAAATTCATCGGATCCCAACAAACACACCGCAAAAGTTTACATCAAATAGATCTCCAAGAGACCATTGTATTGAGAATCATAAGAGAGAGAGAGGAAGCCATCTAGCTACTGCCTACGGACCCATAGGTCTATGGTGGACTACTCACGCATCATCGGAGAGGCACCTATGAGGAAGATGAACCCCTCCGTGATGGTGTTTAGATTGGATCTCGAGATCCTGGAACTTGCGGCGGCTGGAATTGTGTTTCGTCGACTCCCCTAGGGTTTTTGGAATATTTGGGAATTTATAGGCATCAGAGGCGGTGGAGAGGGGCCCCCCCTGGCGCACCCTGGTGGGTTGTGGTCTCCTTGGCGCAGTCCCCCAGCACTTCTTTGGCCCACTGGGTGTCTTCTGGTGTAGAAAAAAATCTCCAAAAAGTTTCGTCGCGATTGGAATCCATTTGGTATTGATTTTCTGCGAAGTAAAAAACAAGCAAAAAACAACAACTGACACTTTGGCACTATGTCAATAGGTTAGTCCCAAAAAATGATATAAAGTTGTTATAAAATGATTGTAAAACATCCAAGAATGATAATATAACAACATGGAACAAGCAAAAATTATAGATATGTTGGAGACGTATCAGCATCCCCAAGCTTAATTCATACTCGTCCTCGAGTAGGTAAATGATAAAAACAGAATTTTTGATGTGGAATGCTGCCTAACATGTTCATCATATTCTTTTCTTTTGTATATAATGGACATTTGGACTTGTAAATGATTCAAAGCAATAGTCTAGTTTTAACATAATGGCTTCATTACTCAAGCATGTCAACAAGCAACCATGTCTTTCAAAATATCAACACTAAAGAAAGTTATCCCTAGCCCATCATGCTCAATCATTGATCCAGTCATGAAACACACTCAAATATTAGCTATACCCAATGCTCAAGTACGATCATAGTGCCCCCTAGTTGGTGCTTTATAAGAGAAAATGGAGACTCAAAAAAATAAAAATTGCGTAATGTAAATAGATAGGCCCTTCGCAGAGGAAAGTAGGGATTTGTAGAGGTGCGAGAGCTCAAAGTTTTAAATTGAGAGAGAAAATATTTTGGGGGGGTATGCTTTTCCTGTCAACGAAAACGACAAAGTAGCTCACAATACTTTCCATGCTAGATATATCATAGGCGGTTCCCAAACAGAAAATAAAGTTTATTCCTTTTTCCACCAAACTTTCACTTTCCATGGCGGGCCGTATCCACGGTTGCCTTCCATACCAACACTTTCCAAGGAATTTATTATTTGACAACATAAAGTAAATATTTTTTTTCTTTTTCATTTCGGGAATGGGCATCCCTATTACCGCCGCACTCTCGTGCAATGACAAGTGAATAAACGCTCATCTTGAGAATAACACATCTAGCATGGAAAAATATTGGACACTCCCCACCGTTTCATGAGCGGTACGAGCACACAAAAGAGAAAATTTATTTTGAAAATTTAGAGATGGCTCATACAAATTTTCTTGGAACGGCATGGAAATACCGCATATAGGTAGGTATGGTGGACTCATAAGGCAAAACTTGGTTTAAGGATTTTGGATGCACAAGTAGTATTTCTACTTAGTACAAATGGAGGCTAGCAAATAGATTGAGAAGCAACCAAACCAAGAAACGAAAATTCACATAAGCGAGCATTGAGCATAACTAACACCGAATAATGCACCATAAGTAGGATGTAACTTCATTGCATAACTATTGACTTTCGTGCATGCATAGGGAATCACAAACCTTAACACCAATATTCCTACTAAAGCATAATTACTCACTAACATGACTCACATATTACTATCATCATGTTTCAAAACTATTACAAGGAATCAAGTTTAATTTGCCCAATGATCTTCATGAAAGTTTTTATTATATCCTCCTTGGATATCTATCACTTTGGGACTAGTTTCATATATTGCCATTGCTTTTTGGCAAGCTCAAACAAATTTAAGTGAAGCACATGAGCATAAAGATTTCATCTCTCAAAATAGTATAAGTGAAGCATGGAGGATTTCTTCAAAACTTACCTACTCTCAAATTAATCTAAGTGAAGCATGAGAGTATTTCTACAAAAAATTCCAAGCACACCGTGCTCAAAAAGATATAAGTGAAGCACTAGAGCAATTCTATAGCTCAAAAAGTTTAAGTGAAGCACAAAGAGCAATTCTAACAAATGGTAGCATAATTTTGGCTCTATCAAATAGGTTTGTCCAGCAAGGATACAAGTGACAAACTAACAAACAAAGGAAGCAAAGATACAAGACGCTCCAAGCAAAACTCATGATATGTGACGAATAAAAATATAGCTCCAAGTAAAATACCGATGGTCGTTAGAAGAAAGAGGGGATGCCACTCGGGGGCATCCCCAAGCTTAGTTGCTTGTTACTCTTTGGATATATCTTGGGGGTGCGGTAGCATCCCCAAGCTTAGGCTTTTATCACTCCTTATTCCTTCATCCATCGTGATCTCACCCAAAACATGAAAACTTCAATCACACAAAACTCAACAAAATTTTCGTGAGATCCGTTAGTATAATAAAGCAAATCACTACTTTAGGTACTGTTGCAAACGCATTCATATTTTATTATTGCATTATACCTACTGTATTTTAACTTTACCATGGCTCATACCCTTCAATATAACCCATAGATTCATCAAAACAAGCACACAATGCAACGAAAACAGAATCTGTCTTAAACAGAACAGTCTGTAGTAATCTGTACTCGAACAATACTTCTGTAACTCGAAAAATTCTGAAAATTTTAGACAACGTAATTAATTTGTGTAGAAGCACTGTGTTAAAATTTCAGCTTAGGATCACGTTCCACCAAAAAACTAAAATTCATATACTGGACGCAAAGTTTCTGTTTCAGATTCAGCATCGCTTCTACTCATCCTATGAATCATCCTAAAGGCTTTACTTGGCACAAACACTAAATAAACCATAAAAACACAATCATAATAGAGGCATAATTGTGTCAACACTCAAAAACATAAAGGAAAAAGCAAAAATGTATCTATTCATTGGGTTGCCTCCCAAGAAGCGCTATCGTTTTACGCCCCTAGCTAGGCATAACGCATAGATTCAAGTATTGTCATATTTGGTTTTGGATCCATAGGATGCCCTCATTATTGATTCATATGGTGACTTAATTCTTGTTCTAGGGAAGTGTTCCATACCCTTTCTCAAGGAAAATTGAAAACGAATATTGCCTTCTTTCATATCAATCACGGCACCTATAGTACGTAAAAACGGTCTACCAAGCATAACGGGACAAGATAGATTGCAATCAATATCAAGCACAATAAAATCAATAGGCACATAGTTCATATTTTCAAGAATAATAACATCATTAATTCTTCCCAAAGGTTTTTAATAGTAGAATCCGCCAAGTGCAAATTAAGATAACATTCTTCGATATTGGTAAGACCAAGCACATCACATAGAGATTTCGGAATCGTGGAAACACTAGCACCCAAATCAAACAAAGAAAATCACTAATAATTTTTAATCTTCACCTTAATAGTAGGTTCCCACTCATCATGTAATTTTCTAGGAATAGAAATCTCCAACTCCAACTTTTCTTCAAAAGATTTCATCATGGCATCAACAATATGTTTAGTAAAAGCTTTATTTTGCTCATAAGCATGGGGTGATTTCAACATGGATTGCAGCAAAGAAAAACATTCAATCAAAGAGCAACTATCATAATTAAAGTCTTTGCAATCCAAAATAGTGGGCACATCACTAGTTAAAGTTTTGACCTCTTCAAACCCACTTTTGTCAAGATTTTCATCAAGATTTTCACCCTGCAAATTATTGGGACGCCTTCTATCTAAAGTTGACTCTACTTCACTACATTCATTATAAATTTTAATATTACTAAACAAGGAATCAATAGTAGAAACACCAATCATTTTAAGATCTTCATCTTTTTTATGAAGGCAATCACTAGAAAACGATTTTTCTAAGATTTCTCTTTTCGCTCTAAGCATAGCGGTTCTTTTCTTACTTCATCCATAGATACATATTAAGATTTAATAGATTCATAAATCTTAGGCACAAAATCTTTCAACTTGAGATTTTCAACATCATGAGAAATCCTATCAATTCTTGTAGACATATCATCAATCTTATTCAACTTTTCTTCTATCGTAGTATTGAAAACATTTTGCGCATTGATAAATTTTTTAATATTACTCTCAAGATCAGAGGTGTTCCTATTATTATTTTAAGAAGAATTACCATAGGAATTACCATAATTATTAGAGGAATTTCCAGGAAAAGGCCTAGGATTAAAATTACCTCTATAAGCATTGTTATTGAAATTGTTTCGCGAGACAAAATTCACATCTACTGAGTCACTATTTTGCTCAATCAAGGTAGACAAAGGCACATCATTAAGATCAAGAGGTGCATTTTTACTAGCAACCAATTTCATCAAAGCATCAACCTTGTCACTCAAAGTACTAATTTCCTCAACCGAATTAACTTTTTTACTAGTAGGTGCTCTTTCGGTGTGCCATTGAGAATAATTAGCCATGATATTATCTAGCAATTTAGTAGCTTCACCCAAAGTAATCTCCCTAAAAGTACCACCCGCAGCGGAATCTAAAAGATTTCTAGAGACAAAATTCAATCCCGCATAAAATTTTTGTATGATCATCCAAAGATTTAGACCATGAGTAGGACAATTTCTTAGCATCAACTTCATTCTTTCACAAGATTGTGCAACATGTTCATGCTCAAGTTGCTTAAAATTCATGATTTGCGTCCTAAGAGAAATAATTTTCGTGGGCGGAAAATACTTAGTGATAAAAGCATCCTTGCAATTATTCCAAGAATCGATACTATTGCGAGGCAAAGAAGAAAACCAAATTTTTGCACGATCCCGCAAGGAAAAAGGAAATAGTTTCAACTTAACAATATCATTGTCCACATCTTTTTTCTTTTGCATATCACACAATTCTACGAACGTGTTTAGATGGGACGTGGCATCCTCATTAGGAGTACCGGCAAATTGATCTTTCATGACAAGATTCAACAAAGCGACATTAATATCACAAGAGTCTGCACTAGTGGCGGGAGGAGCAATAGGCGTACTAATAAAATCATTGTTATTAGTATTGGAAAAATCACACAACTTGGTGTTCTCTTGAGTCATCGTGACTACGCAAACAAGATTGCAAACAAGGAAGAGATCTGACGGGAAAAAGGCAAACGAAAAAGAGGGCGAATAAAATGGCAAATTGGTGAAGTGGGGGAGAGGAAAACGAGAGTCAAATGGCAAATAATGTAATTGCAAGGAGATGAGATTTGTGATTAGGAACCTGGTAGATGATGATGGAGTCCCCTCGGTGCCCATGATAGGCACGTAGAAGAGACTGCTTCCTCCCCGGCAACAACGCCAGAAATTCCTTTGACGTGGCTTGAGACTGCATCGGTATTTCCCCAAAGAGGACGGGATGATGCAGCACAACGAAGGTAAGTATTTCCCTCAGTTATGAAACCAAGGTTATCGAACCAGTAGGAGGATCACCACCACCCAATAAGCAGCACCTGCACACAAACAACAAATACTTGCAACCCGACGCGAAAGAGAGGTTGTCAATCTCTCTACGGTAAAAAGATAGATTAGGTAGTGATAGATAGGAGAGATAGATCTCTCAAGAACACAAAATAGAAAGAGCAAATAAAATATGCAGCAATATGTTTTTGGGTTTTTGGTTTTATAGATCAGAAAACAAAGATGCAAAAAGATAGATCTGAAAGCAATATGTTGGAAAAGTAGACCCGGGGGCCGTAGGGTTCACTAGTGGCTTCTCTCATTAGTATAGCGCACGGTGGGTGAACAAATTACTGTTGGTCAATTGATAGAAAGTCGAATAGTCATGACGATATCCAAGGCGGTGATCATTATATAGGCATCACGTCCAAGATAAGTAGACCGACTCCTGCCTGCATCTACCACTATTACTCCACACATCGACCGCTATCCAGCATGCATCTAGTGTATTAAGTTCATGAAAAAATGTAGTAATGCAATAAGAACGATGACATGATGTAGACAAGATCTATTCATGTAGGAATAGACCCCATCTTTTTATCCTTAATAGCAACGATACATGCGTGTCTTGCTGCCCCTTCTGTCACTGGGAAAGAACACTGCAAGATCGAACCCATCACAAAGCAACTCTTCCCACGGCAAGAAAAATCGATCTAGTCGGCCTAACTAAACCAAAGATTCGAAGAAGAAATACGAGGCTATAAGTAATCATGCATATAAGATATCAAAGAAGACTCAAATAATATTCATGGATAGAAACTGATCATGAACTCAAAATTCATCGGATCACAACAAACACACCGCAAAAGTTTACATCAAATAGATCTCCTAGAGACCATTGTATTGAGAATCATAAGAGAGAGAGACAGGAAGCCATCTAGCTACTGCCTACGGACCCGTAGGTCTATGGTGGACTACTCACGCATCATCGGAGAGGCACCTATGAGGAAGATGAACCCCTCCGTGATGGTGTTCGATTGGATCTTGAGGTTCTGGAACTTGCGGCGGCTAGAATTGTGTTTCGTCGACTCCCCTAGGGTTTTTGGAATATTTGGGAATTTATAGGCATCAGAGGCGGTGGAGAGGGCCCCCGAGGAGGGCACAACCCATCAGGGCGCGCCGGTGCCCCCCCTGGCGTGCCCTGCTGGGTTGTGGTCTTCTCGGCCCACTCCCCCAGCACTTCTTTTGCCCACTGGGTGTCTTCTGGTCCAGAAAAAATCTCCAAAAAGTTTCGTCGTGATTGGACTCCGTTTGGTATTGATTTTCTGCGAAGTAAAAAACAAGCAAAAACAGCAACGGGCACTTTGGCACTATGTCAATAGGTTAGTCCTAAAAAATGATATAAAGTTGTTATAAAATGATTGTAAAACATCCAAGAATGATAATATAGCAGCATGGAACAAGCAAAAATTATAGATACGTTGGAGATGTATCAAAGGTGTCGTTGCCTTGAGGTGGTGGTGAAGGTGGTTGTGGTGGATCATCATGATGTACTTCTTCCTCCTCTTTATCTTGTTGTGTACCGCTTGTGGATGCCTCCATGTCGTGTTGAGGTTCCCCTTGACGCGAAGTAGGGGCTTCCACTTGGGTCGATGAAGTACTTTCCTTCACCTCCATGGGACGAATCTTGCCGATGGACAAGTCTTGGATGGCTTCCGAAGGTTCCTTGTCTCCTACATCATTTGGCAATTGTTCGACTTGCGAACCATTAGATTCATCAAACTTCACATCTACCATCTCTTCAACTTTTCGAGTGAAGTTGTTACATACACGGTAAGTGTGAGAGTTTGATCCGTAACCGAGTAGGAAACCTTCACAAAATTTAGGAGCAAATTTAGAACAATGATGCTTATCAAGAATGTAACACTTGGAGCCGAATACCCGAAAGTATCCAACTTGGGGCTTGTTACCGGTGAGTAGCTCGTATGCCGTTTTACCGAGAATCTTGTGAAGGTAGAGTCAGTTCGTAGCATAACAAGCTGTTTCCACGAATTCCGCCCAAAAGTGTCTTGGCGTCTTGTATTCGTCGAGCATCGTTCTAGCCATCTCTATAAGAGTCTGGTTCTTCCTCTCAACAACTCCATTTTGTTCAGGCGTGTACGTAGCCGAGAGGTCATGTGAAATCCCTTCTTCGTTAAGAAAGGAATCCACTTTCGTGTTCTTGAACTCCGATCCGTTGTCGCTCCGAACTTTCTTGATCTTCACTTCAAACTGATTTTGCACTTTGCGATCTTTTGCACCTGTGACTTATCATCAAGAAAGAATACCCACGTAAATCTGGAAAAAATCATCAACTATAACTAGACCAAAGGAATTTCCATCGAGGCTCTTGTAAGCATTGGGACCAAAGAGATCCATATGAAGCAACTCGAGTGGTCTCCTAGTAGTCATAACATTCTTTACGGGATGACTTCCACCTACTTGCTTTCCATCTTGACAAGCACTACAAAGTCTATCTTTCTCAAAGATAACATCTTTAACACCAAGCATATGATCACCTTTGATGAGGTTGTCTATATTACGCATACCAACATGTCCTAGTCTTCTATGCCAAAGCCAACCTTTAGAAGATTTTGCAATAAGACGAGTGCGAGGTTTGGATCTCTTAGTGAAATCAACAATGTATAGATCACCTCTACGAAAACCGGTGAAGACCATGCTATGATTGTCTTGACAAAACACTTGGCAATCTACTTTTTAAATAACACATTAAAACCGAAATCGACAAGTCTAGATACGGAAAGAAGATTGTAGCCAAGGGATTTGACAAGCCTGACATTTTGAATGGAGCTATCATGAGATATGTCCACCTTACCAAGACCGAGTACCTTACCCTTGGAGTTGTCTCCAAAAGTCACATACCTTCGCGGTCCATGGTTTGGTGTGATCTCTTGAAACATGTCTCTATCTCCGGTCATGTGATCGGTGCATCCACTGTCGAGAATCCACTCTTTTCCTCCGGACGTGTAATCCTTGAAGGTTGCCATGAGACTTAGATTCTTCATAGGCTTCTCATACTCGATATCAAACAACTCATCTTCATCATAGTAGCCATGTTCCACATTGTCATCATCAAGTGGGAAATCCTCGTCATAAGAAATAAGAGATTCGTTAGAGTTGTGATCATGACAATGTTCAAGATTATGAATGTGTATGGCTTCAACAATGATGTTGTTGATAGTTATGACATCTCCTTTAGCACACATGAGGTCTCTAAGCTCAAATAGATAATCATCAAACTTAGGATCACTAGGCATCATTTTGTGAAAATCAATAGATTTATGAAGAATTTCATCAAGATTAGTCAATGAATAATTTGGATATCGTTTCTCCAAATCATTCCACAAAGTATAAGCATATTCAAAATTCTTCATTTGATCAAACACAATTCTAGGCAATCCTCTAATGATAAGATTAACAATTCTAAGATTACGAAGCATATCAATTTCCTCTTCATGTCTGGGATGTAAAGGATCGATGGGAGGTACATAGGGGTTCTTAAGATACTTGCTCAAATGGAATTCATTGAATAACTCAAGCATCTCATATTTCCATTAACTATCGTGCTCCCCATCGAGAATGGGCACTCTACAACTAAGACTCCCCAAACTAGACACATCCGTCTTCCTCCAACGATGATGAAACCGAAGCTATGGACACCAAAGCTCTGATACCAATTGTGGGATCACTAGAAGAGGCATCTAGAGGGGGGTGAATAGACTACTTGACAAAAATTAAAACCTAACCTTTACCCAAATTAATTGGTTGGCAGATTTTAGCAATTCTAACAAGTCTAATGCACCCTACACATGCTAATTAACAAGTATGGCAACGGAAAGTAAAGACAATAGATGACACGAAGATTTTTCCCATGGTTTTGATAGGTGGTGCTATCGTACGTCCACGCTGATGGAGACTTCAACCCACGGAGGGTAGCGGTCACAAGAGTCCACGGAGGGCTCCACCTGTTAGGGTCCACAAAGTAGCAACCTCGTCTATTCCATAACGGCTTCCGTACATGAAGGACTAGCCTGACTATGGGTAGATCTTCACGAAGTAGGCGATCTCCGTGCCCGTACAAACTTCTTGGTTCAACTCCACAATCATGAAGAAGTAGGCTCCCAAGCGACACCTAACCAATCTAGGAGGCACCACCCTCCAAAAGGTAATAGATGTGGTAGTATGATGAAATCCTTGCTCTTGTGCTTCAAAAGATAGTCTCCTCAAAACTCAATCACTCTCTCACATATTTGGCATGGGTAGAAGAGATTGATTGGATGGAAAGCAACTTGGGGAGGCTAGAAATCAAGATCCATATGGTTGGAGTGGTTGATCTTGATCTCAACACATGAGTAGGTGGCTCTCTCTCAGAAAATGGATAGGACAAGTGTTTGTATGTTCTGAATGCTTCTCTTGCGAGTGAGAGGTGGTGGAGGGGCATATAGAGGCATCTCCAAAAATCCAACCGTTACAACATTATTGCCCAACTCGGTGAAACCGAAGTGAAAAGTCAGTTGTACGGACTAGTGCAAAATGTGGCAAATTTAGGCTTTTCGGTGGTACCGATATATAAATCTCGGTGGTACCGATATGGGTGACCTAGGTAGTTACACAACTCGGTGGTACCAATTTAGAGTTCTCGAAAATTCCGATTCACTACTGGAATCAGGATCTTTGCCGTCAGCCAGCTCTTTGCCGTCAGCTAGCTGATGGCAAAGAAGGTCTTTGCCATCAGCTTACAGAAAACTGACGACAAACAAAGAGCTGACGGCAAAGATCATGTTTGCCGTCAGCCATCTCTTTGCCGTCTGCTAGATGACGGCATAGAAGCTTTGCCGTCTGCTAGCTGACGGCAAAGCTTCTATGCCGTCAGCTAGCAGACGGCAAAGAAAGTGGCCAACTAACGTTCGTTCCCCCCTGGCCCCACCCCACTAGCTAGGCTCTTTGCCGTCTGGTAGCAGACGACAAAGAGAATTGACCTATCTAAAACAGTCAGCGCCCCGCGCCCTACCCCTCTCTCTCTCCCCTCACCTCACCCGCGCCGCCCCCGTGCCCGAGCCGCCGCCGCCTCGCGCCACCCCCCGGAGCCCGAGGCGCCGCCAGCCAGCCCCGCCCCGCGCCCCACCCCTCTCTCTCTCTCCCCTCACCTCACCCGCGCCGCCCCCGTGCCCGAGCCATCGCCGACCCGTGCCACCCCCGGAGCCCGAGGCGCCGCCGGCCAGCCCTGCCCCCCGGAGCCCGCCCCGTCGCCGGCCGCCCGCCCCGCCCAGCGGACGCAGGCCGCGGCGGCCGCCCTGCCCAGCCCCATCGCCGGAGCCGCGCCGCGCTGCCCCGCCCCGCCTCCGGAGCCGCACCGTCGCCGGCCGCCCTTCCCCTCGGCCTCCTCAACCCGCGCCCTCTCCCCGTGGCCTGCCTCCTCAACCCGCACCCCCTCCCCGTGGTGAGTTTTTCTGTTTTTTTTTCTGTTTTTTTAGATTTAGTTTAGGTTAGTTTAGTTTAGTTTAGTTTAGGTTAGTTTAGTTTAGTTTAGTTTAGTTTAGTTTAGGTTAGATTTAGTTTAGTTTAGTTTAGGTTTTTTTCTGTTTTTTAAGAATAAACAAGAAAGATGAAAAAAAGAAGTAAAAGAAGAAGAGGAAGAAGAAGAAGAAGAGGAAGAAGAAGAAGATCAAAAAAAAGAACAATAAGTAGAAGAAGAAGAAGAAGAAAGAAGAAGAAGATGAAAAAAAAGAAGTAGAAGTAGAAGATGAAAAAAAGAAGTAGGAAAAGTAGAAAAAGAGGGTCGCCGATGGTGATGCATTTATTGATGATGCTGATGAGCACGTCATTACTGATAGTGATGATGATTATGCATTTATTGATCCCGGAGCATATATAGACGATGAAGATTAATATTAGTAATGTCAGGTATTCAATTATTATTATGTACATATATATTATTAATTAGTTCATGTTATTAGGTATTTAATTTTTTTATGTTGTACTAATTTCGTTTACTCTTTGTCATTGCAGGTGTTGACAGATGGTGGGCGCGGGTCGAGAGCGCTCCGAGCCTCCTTCCTCGGCGCGTGCTGGGAGGGGTGCTATTATTCCACCCGAGCACCTCCGGAGAGCGCTGGTACACAATATGCAGACACCGGCGGGCGCTTCTTCTTCGGCCGGGAGAGGTCGGGGGAAGACGAAGAGGGGTGCTAGAGGTGGACGTGGCGGCGGGAGAGGTAGGAAGGCTGCTGTGCCTTCCTCGACGCCACCCCTAGCTGATTCTCCCGACCACTGGAGTGCTCCGTCTCAGGTGGACCCGTCTGACTTGGACCCGTCTCGGACTTAGGTCCTCGAGCCTCGGGCCGACGAGCCTCGGGTCGCCGAGCCTTCGTCCCAGGAGACTCCGGTCCCAGAGTCTTCGTCCCAGGAGACTCCGGTCCTAGAGTCTTCGTCCCACGTGACTCCGGAGGCTAGTGGCCATGCTGATGGTGGCGAGGACAGCTTTTCTGAGGACAGCTATAGCGAGGGTGAGCTGGTTGACGAGGGCAAGAAGGTCTAGCAGCGTGGTGGTACAAAGCTCCCGCCCGTGCCGGCGACCCGCGATCAGAGGTGGTTGATTGTGCCTAATGGGGAGAAGTAAGTGCATTTACTCTTTTTTAACCTTTTGCCTTCATGTTTCTTCAAATTAATATCTAATGTTTTGGCCTTGTCATACTGCAGGGGTTGGAAACACGCCCCTGGTGTCCGCAGGCCCAACCAGGTCCTTGGTGTGCTTTGCCGGCACCATTTCCCGGGGTGGGTCACGTTGCCCGGTGAGGGTGAGGTTCGACAGCTAGCACTGATTTGGGAGCTGTACGTGGCTGCCCCGACCCCGCCGGAGCAGAGGGTCGACGGTGTCTTGTGCGAGACGGTGGCCGACATTGTGATCCGGCGGTTTTAGGTAATTTCTCCTTTACAGAATTAAAAATCAACAGCACCTAGTGATTGTACTAATCAGTGTTGTCTTGTTTGATTGCAGACCTTCTACAGGTGTGTTGAGGAACACGAGGCGGACGCGGCTATTGTTCTCGTAGCCGAGTGCAAGCGCCTATTTCAGAACTTACGGCACGAGACTCGGGTGCAGGCTGTTCGAGACTACTACGCCTCGACTAACATTAAGAGGGCCAAGAAGAAGTGCCGCGCCAAGTTTCTGAGTAAGGAGAAGTACATGAAGGTAATTACCTATTCTTAAGGCCTTTTACTTAGTTTCCTTGATTTGATTCGTAGGTGTAGCGCTGAAATTTCTCTTGTCTAACTTAGCTGCCCCCGAGATGGTGTGCGGATAGGATGGACTGTTGGGAGGCGTTGGTGGATTAGTGGTGCTCTCCCCAATGGCTAGCCGTCCACAACAAGGCCAAGGATAAGCGTGCCCAAATGAAAGGTGTGCCACACCATCAAGGGAGCTCCAACCTGTTTGAGTTCGGGGATCACTGGGTATGTGGTTTGCTTCATGATTCATGCAATTTCATTCTTCATGCTAGCTTGAGCCCTTAACTAATATTTTGTTCCTCTCTTTTAGGCGCGACACAACAAGAAGGAGGTGCCACCGCTGTTCGACCTCTATGCCATGGCCCATACTGCCCCGTACAAGAAGGCCAAGGCATTCTCTGAGGATGACCTCGATCATCCAGAGAGCTTCAGCAACATCTCCTCCCACAACAAGCTCGTGAGGTACAGAGATGCGGGGAAGACGAGGAAAGGGGAGGACTTCAACCCGAGCCAGAGTCCTTTTGATCCAGAGCTCGTGATGATATCTGGTGGCGGGAGGCCCCATGGCTCGATAGCCATTGGGGATGGACTGATACGTTGTCCTAGAACTCTCCCAGAGATCAAGAAGCGCCAGACGAGCTCCGATCTTGAGATAAGGCCTCGTCCACGGCCAATGGAGCTCGCCATCGAGGCTAGGGCCCAGGAGCTTCTGGCGGAGGCAAACAAGCAGGCATCAGAGAGGGAGAGGGACATGGAGGAGAGGATGGCTAGGATGTGGGAGGAGGAGAGGAACCGGAACGACGCGTCTCACCGGGCCCTATACGAGCTCCTCGTGGTAAGTTTCTCCTGCATATTAGCCAAATCATGCACGTAATGTTCGTTTCATCACTAACTAATATGACTGACTCGTGAAAACAAAATGTGCAGACCGTGTGCCAGAACAACGGTCAGACCCCTCCGCCGATGCCCCAGATTGGTATAGCGCCCACGGTGAGTTTCATTTGAATGGTCATTAGTTACTAGTATTCACATTTGAGTTGCATCATGCTAACGAGACATTGCAAATGATCTTTGGTGCAGCATGCCTCCCGACAAGCATCGACCGATCCTTCTGTGTCTACCGCAACCCCGACTGGTCCTTCTTCGTCTCACACTGGCGCAAACCCGACCGGTCCTTCACCTCCGTGATGATGGTAAGTTTTCCCAAGTGTTTTGCTTAACAAATGCATACTTAGCTTAAGAAATGACCTATTTAGCTCCAAAATGACCTATACTTAGCTTATTTTCCTCGAAAATGACATAATAACCTTACTTAGCTCCAAAATGACATATTTTACCTAGGATAGCTATAAAATGACCTATACTTAGCATTTTTTTCCTCCAAAATGACTTAATATGCTTAGTTAGCTAAAAAATGGCATAACTACCTAGGATGGCTCAATAATGATCTATACTTAGCTTAGCTAGTTCATTTATGACATAATTAGCTTACTTAGGTAAAAAATGGCATAATAACCTTGGTTTAGCTCCAAACTGTCATATCATTAGTTTATTTTCCTCCAAAATGACAAAATAACCTTACCTAGCTCCAAAATGACCGATTTTAACTAGGATAGCTCAAAAATGACCTACACTTACCATTTTGTCCTCCAAAATGAATAAATATGCTTAGTTAGCTAAAAAATGGCATAACTACCTAGGTTAGCTCAAAAATGACCTATACTTAGCTTCTTTAGTTCATTTATGACATACTTAGCATACTTAGGTCAAAAATGGCATAATAATCTTGGTTACCTCCAAAATGACATTGACTTAGCTTATTTTCCTCGAAAATGACATAATAACCTTACTAACCTCCAAAATGACCTATTTACCTAGCTTAGCTCTATAATGACCTACACTTAGCATTTTTACCTAGCTTTGCTAAAAAATGGCATAATTACCTAAGTTACCTTCGTTAGAAGAAGAAGAAGATAAAGAAGAGGAGAAAAAGAAAGAGAAGAAAAATTCTTCTTCTACTACTTCTACTTCTTCTTCTTCTTCTTCTTCTTCTTCTTCTTGTTCTTCTTCTAACTTTCTTCTTTCCCAATTTGCAGATTTGCTTTAGATCACGGAAGCTTGCGTTGATGGAGTCTACTCTTCTCCTTGTCCTTCCTTTTTGTTTTGATTTTGTAGGATGAACAATGTGAAACTTGCTACCTATATATGTATGTATGGATGAAACCATTGTATGTTTGTTGTTGGATATATGTTGGCTATATATATATATATGTTGGATATGGACTTTTGAGTTGGTATGTATATGTGTTGGATGATCATATCCATATGGCAGGGATATGTATGCTTGTTGAAAGTATTTTCAAATGTATATATATATATATATATCTATGAAATTGATTGAATTTAAGAAAAAACAGGGGCAGTACAGGCACTTTGCCGTCCGCTGGCAGACGGCAAAGTTCTTTGCCATCTGCCGGCAGACGGCAAAGCTGCCACATGGCAGCTACATGTGCAACCTGGGGGGCACTGGGCTGGCCTATGTGGTTGCTTTGCCGTCTGCTAGCAGACGGCAAAGAACTATGCATCTTTGCCGTCTGCCAGCAGACGGCATAGCACGCCGTTAACCCCTTAACGGACCTAAGCTGCCACGTGTGCCGTCCATGCCCTTTGCCGTCTGCTGGCAGACGGCAAAGACCTTTGCATCTTTGCCGTCTGCCAGCAGATGGCAAAGTGCCCTTTACCGTAGCTTGTTCAGCCGGATGTGGTGCTGTCTGCTGGCTGATGGCAAAGACCTTTGCCGTCCGCCATGCATGCCTTTGCCGTCAGCCATGGCAGACGGCAAAGATCCTGATTCCAGTAGTGATTGTTGAAAAAGAGATACCAGAGAGTTGGTCACCGATTCTCGGTGGTACCGAATGGAAAACTTGGTAGTACCGAGACATCGTTTTGGCTTAGGATCTGTCTAGGGTTTGAACTCGGTGTGACCGAATGGAAATTGTTGGTGGCATCAAAATTGAGCTTTAGGCTTTGGACAGAGAATATTGTGGGAGAATGGATGAGTATTTTCTGTGGCTAATCTCTAAGCACGTGAGCAACCAGATCATCATAATTCCTCATCCCCTTTTAATAGTATTAGCTTTCCTATGGACTCAAAAGTGATTTCTCACAAAATATGAAATGTAGAGTCTTCAAGCTTGAATCATGGACAATCCTATTCTTTCCCTTCTTCTTCTTGGGAATTCTCCTCACAATCCTTAGCCAATCCTCTCTGTGGATTTCATCTGAAATAAGCTAGGTAAAACTATTACTCCAAGAGACAATGTATGTTGTCATGAATTATCAAAACCTCCAAGGGAGCATTTGTGCTTTCAGCCCCTCAGGATCATGGTTTCTCAACATTGCCACAAGAGCCCCTCAGGATCGTGGATAGACAACACAACCATGAGAGACCCTCGAGATCATGGTTAATCAAACATTTCCACGAGAGCCCCTCAGGATCGTGGTTAACAAACATTGACATTAGAGCTCCCCAGGATCATGGTTACCCAACAGTGCCACAAGAGCCCCTCGGGATCATGGTTAAAGAACAATGCCATGAGAGCCCCTCGGGATCTTCGTTTCTCAACATGGTTGGACACTCTTGTCAAAGATTCATAAAAGCCCAACAACCAAAGTTACATAAGTTTCAACAACATGTGGCTATCTTGTTCTTATCTTATCTTATCTTATCTTATCCGTGGACTATGTACAGTACTTTACTTGTCTTATCTTATCCGTGGCGATCTCCCTAAAGAGGAAATCATCACTCGGCAGATTATCAGGAGGTCTAAGTCTATGTCCATTGTAAATGGCGAGTTGTAAAGGAGAAGTACTACATGCGTTTTTCAACATTGTGTTTCTCCTAAAGAGGGCCGTGAGATTCTTTATGAAATCCACTCTAGAGGCTATGGAGATCATGCAGGCTCCAGGTCGTTGGTTGCAAAAGCTTTGCAACACAATTTTTACTGGCTTACAGCTCATGCAGATGCAGAGGACATCGTTCGCAAGTGTGATGGGTGCCAGAAATTTGCACGTCAAGCTCATTTGCGGGCTCAAGAACTTTGGATGATCCAAATTACTTGGTTGTTTGTAGTCTGGGGGCTTGACATGGTTGGTCCTTTCAATCCATCGTCCTGCAAAAAGACTCACCTTCTCATTGCTGGTTGCAGTTGACAAATTCACCAAACGGTCGAGGCAGAACCCGTCAGCAATTGCGACACTGAGACAGCAGCCAAATTCTTGAAGAAGATCATCTTTCGTTTTGGATATCCCCACAGTATCATCACTGACAACGACACCAATTTGTCTAAGGGTGCTATGGAACAATTTTGCCAAAGAGAACAAATCTAGCTTGATCTTGCTTCAGTTGCCCATCCACAGACCAACGGGCAAGCAGAGCGTGCGAATCAGGAGTTACTTCGAGGAATTAAACCAAAACTCATGGTCCCCCTCAAGCGTACCCCTGGCTGCTGGGTGGAGGAACTTCTTGCTATACTTTGGAACATATGGACTACTCCCAACAGGTCAACTGGCTATACATCGTTCTTCCTGGTATATGGTGGAGAAGCCGTTTTGCCAAGCGATATTCGCCATGGTTCTCAAAGGGTGGCTGCCTATGTCGAGGCTGACAATGAGAAAGCTCGACAAGATTCAATTGATGCCTTGGAGGAAGAACACAATCTTGCAGCATCAAGATCAGCGATATATCAGCGAGACCTACGCCGCTATCACAAACGTAGACTTTGAAGTCTTACTGTCCAGGAAAGTGACTTGGTGCTCTGTCTGATACAAGAACATGCATGTATGCATAAGCTGTCCGCTCGTTGGGATGGACCCTTTGTCATTAGTAATAACTTGAACAACGGGTCATATTACCTTGTTGACATACGTGAAGGACATAAATTACATACTTATGGAGAAGAAAGCAACAGAACATGGTGAGGGTGTCCTGGACTAGGGGGTCCCGGCCGAGCTGGTCTAGTCCATGGGTCGGACTGGAGGCCCGTCAAGGAGGAAGAACTTCGGAGGCCCTTGGGACGTGACGTGAGCACATCGAACTCTATCGAAGACTTGGCTTGTACTTCAAGAAGGGATGATTCGTTCAGCCTGTAATCTGTAGATGGTAACCGACATTCATGTAACCCTACATACCCTCGGTGCCTATATAAGCCGGAGGGTTTTTCCCATAGAGGATACCCATACACATTCATCATCACCCCTAGGGTTTAGACCACAAACATATGCTCTCGAGGTAGATCAACTATGTACTCGCTACACCAATAATACAACAAGAGCAGGACCTAGGGTTTTACCTCCATAGGGAAGGCCTGAACCTGGGTAAATATCTCGTGTTCCTTGTCTCTTGTTACCCATTGCTCCGATGTCACAACTCAGCCACCCCCACCCGAGGTCTATCGGTTTTGACACCGACATTGGTGCTTTCATTGAGAGCTCGCTGTGTGATCACCAGGATTGATGGCTCTCCTGCAATTTTTGAGCAGCATCGGCTGTGATGACATGTTCATCCCCGACCAACTTTTTATTTTCGGTAGTGTGGTACTGCACGCCGATCCTACCGACCGTCTAGGCCGCATCGAGACCTTCGCCCCGAACCAGCTCATCATGTTCGGAAGCTTGGAGTACGTCGCTGACGCCTGAGGCGATCTAGTTCTATCAGAACAAATCATGATCCAACCTGAAAATCCCTTGGGAGTAGATGCTCCGGAACAGTTTCCCGATCTGATCTTCGGATCCGACCCTTCGACGAAGCCGGCCCTAGAGATGGATATAGGGGCGGTCACGTCCGACCTAAATCATGTCTCCTCGGATGATAGCCCGAAGCCGAACTCACCTTCAGATCTAACAACACTCTCACAGGAAGCCTCTCCGGTCATCAAACTGGAGACGGCCCAGAAAGGCCTAGAGAACGAACCTACGAAAAGCGGGCCGAACGACCCTTTTCATATCAGCCCGGCTTACCGCCAGTGCCTCGACGCGGAGGAGCTCTCACAGATAAATGATGTACCGGACCGAATCCAGAACCTGGTGATCTGGTCCGCGGTCTACGATCAAATCGGATGTAAAGACGATTATCGGGAAATTTTCATCCCACCCACCACCCACTTAGTGGCACGGTCGAGGATTTGACCGATGCGCTGGACTACGATTCCGATGAGTCCATCGACGTTCATGAAGATGACCCCGGCAAATCCGGATCAAACTCACTTGCAGCCATTCCCCGAACAGGGAAGTGGGCCGCAACTTCCACCTATGATGTTTACATGGTCGATACTCCTAAGGAAGACCCGGCAAGAAGCCTAAGGGGAGTTCCAAGCTCCGCCATCCCAAGAGAAAACCAAAGGGCAACAACGGAAGCAAAAGTGAAGCCAATGGTGTACATAACAATGCTACTCCTGACGCGGGCGAGAACGGACAAGCCGAGCCCACAGAACAAAACAGGCCTATGGGTATACCTACCGAGGAGAATCCCGAGGAGAAAGAAGACTCCGATAGCGGTACGCACGAAGACTACCTCCTAGAATTCGAGTATGATAATAGCCTCGGATCCTATGATTTCAAGGTGCCCAAAAGCCCATCCGAACACATACATTTCCAATGTAGGCTAGCCGCAACCGCGTGGAGCATGAAGAGGAAATCACACGAGTTGTACACTCATGAAAACTCGCTCAAGGAAAAATGGGAACAAGTACTTTTGAACAAAGCAGACCTCGAAGTGCGGTGCACGACAGCCAAGTCATTCCCACAATGGTGGCTGCTGCACGAATTCGATGGTGAGGTGGCACATGTCGATCCTCTCACATACGACCACAAGGAACAAGCTGACCTTCCCCCTAGAGGGCGAGATCGGCCAACAGGGGCATATAGAGAAACCCTGGTGAGACCCCGCCCTCTTGGAAAGAGCCCGATCGACTATCCCGAGCCCTATGATCCGCGAACTAAGACATGCAGGGATAAATCACCTCCCGGTCCATCTATGGAATACGGGACCATGTGCCCACCGGCTTGGAGGGGTATGACGCATGTATATACATACAAGGGTGAGCTCGGGAGCTGAGACGAGAACGGGCGATCGCCAATACTCGCAAGGATGAGTTTCGATACCGAGCTCGTGCACACCTAGTCTGTTTTACAGACAAGGTCATGGAACATCAGTTCCCAGAAGGGTTTAACCCCATCAACATTGATCAATACGACGGCACGACTGATCCAGCCGTCTAGATAGAAGATTTCCTTCTACACTTCCACATGGCCTGAGCAGATGATCTTCATGCATAAAGTATTTGTCGCTCAAGCTTAAGGGGCCAGCACGGCATTGGCTCCATAGCCTCCCAAAAATTCTATCGGAAGCTGGGAGGAGCTGGAGGACGCCTTTAGGGCAAACTTTTAGGGCACTTATATTTGTCCCCCGGATGTCGATGACCTTAGCCACATCGTCCAGAAGGAGGGCATGTCAGCTTGGAAATTCTGTAACAGGTTCTTGACCAGGAAGAACCAGATAGTAGACCGTCCGGATGCCGAGGCCATCGCGACATTCAAGCATAGCATCCGGGATGAATGGTTAGCGCGACAGCTCGGACATGCTAAGCCGAGGACCATGGCGGCCCTCACTTCATTAATGACCCTCGCTTTTGCGCGAGCAAGGACAGTTGGCTGGCCCGTAGCTCTCAGAGGAGCGATCCTGGCACCTCGAAAATCCGAGACGGGAACGGCATGCCCAGGTGCAAGAAGCACAAGCGCCGAAACAAGAACAGCGGCAGCAACACCGAGGACCCAGTAGTCAATGCAGGGTTCAATGGCTCCCGAGGTGCACCTAAAAAGAGACCCTTTAAAGGGAACAAGGACGTCCCAAGGGCTCTGGACAAAATACTGGACATGCCCTGGCAGATCCATGGCACCCCAGAGAAACCTGCCAACCACACTAATAGAAAATGTTAGCTGTTCAAGCAGGCTAGAAAAGCACTAGCCGAGGAGTCAAGCAAGGGCCAGTCCCGGAGCGACGATGACGAGGATGAACCTTGACGGCCAAACAATGGTGTCCAAAAACAATTTCCCTTCAAGGTAAAAGATGTGGACATGATCTATGTCACACACATTCCTAAGAAGGAGCGGAAACGGACACTTCGGGACGTCTATGCTTAGAGCCTGTAGCCCCGAGGCACGCCCCTTGGATGGCGTGCCCGATCACTTTCGATAAGAAAGACCATCCGATCAGTATCCATCATGGCAGTCAGCCGCCCTGGTTTTGGATCCCATTGTCGATGGGTTTCACCTCACCAGTGTCCTTATGGATGGTGGAAGCAGCCTGGACCTAATATATGCGGACACGGTGCGAAAAATGGGCATTGACTCATCACAGATCAAACCCAGCGAAACCACGTTCAAGGGAATAATGCCCGACGAGGAGGCCAAATGCACATGCACTATAACGCTACAAGTTGTTTTCGGCTTCCCCGGTGACTTCCGCCGCGAGGACTTAATCTTTGATATAGACCCATTCCGCAGCGGTTATCATGCGTTGCTTGGTCGTACTACATACGCCCGCTTTAAAGCGGTGCCGCACTACGCTTGCCTCAAGCTCAAGATGTCGGGGCTCAGTGGGGTCATTACCATTAACGACAACACGGAACGCTCCCTCCGTACAGAGGAGCAGACAGCGGCCTACGCAGCCGACTCTTAGTCGGGCAAAGAGGCGGCAAGCCAAGAAGCTTGGCGTGATCTTCCGGGCTCTTCAAAGCGCGTCCGCACTGTCACCTTGGCCCCCGGCCGAACCCGCGTCAACCTTTAATAGGGATATGAGCTCCCCTGCACCTACCATCTCGTAGCAGACTACGTACCTCGAGTACACAACTTCACGCTCAAATTCCTTGGGGAATTGGGGAGCAAAAATTTATCAAACAAGGTGTGCTGTCTCGGATCGTCTGAGCACACGCGAAGCCTAGTGATCTCCTCGGCATAATAAAGGCCCACCAAAGGAAACACCTCGGCAGAGTCAAACTACCATATTACAGCCCCAACCTCATCGAAGGCCCCGCCTCTCCTATGCTTGAAGCATCACGGAGAATTAGCCATATACATCAGCCTTGGAGACAAGGACCGGCTGGTCAACAACTCGAAGGTGTAGATGTGCGGCAGGGGAGCAACATGCCACAATGCTCGCTTATTTAAAACCATGTATTATTCGCGGGAGGGAAGCTCTCTGTATATTCTTCAAGCTCGACATGTATGGCTAAGCCCTATGAATAATAAAACATGCCTCTTTTTGGTCCCTGCACAATTTTACATGTTGTTTTTTCATATATGCCCTGAGGTGATTTACTCCCACATACAGTTGAGTCTAGCTTTCGACTGGGGGCTCGGATTTATACATGAGCCCATGTTGAAGTCCGATGTGTGATTGGCGTATTGGATATTGCGTTATATGCATCTATTTCGAATCGTGATTTTGGTCAATGATTGTGTTGCCCGGCTCCTGTGCTTGCCTTCTAAGTTCCGCTATGTTCCGCTAGGAGTGTAAAGGGAGAACCACTATGATTGCGCTTCCACCTCGGAAGGTTAAGTGCCTCAGTGGAGAAAGCCGAAAATTAACCATCATGATAAGCGTAAACGGATCAAGCGATCCAACGACAATGTCAAACTACCCGCCGTTAGTGGCTGAGCCGTGCTAAACGAAGAGTTCTTCCTACAAGAACCGAGGTGTTGTGATGGGTGTACCACGGCCAGTCCGATAACCTCTACACCGGGGGCTAGTTCAACTACCCCATCACCTAGAGCTCCTATGACTAAGTGAAAGTGATAAAGCCACTATAGTCTGATTGCCTTGTTCATCCAAACATGCAAGCCGCCTACGGGTCCCGAAACACGGCTAAGGGTTTATGAAAGTTAGAGAACACCCCGTGTGGCATATACAAAGGGGCAGAAGCCGACGACTGGAAACTTTCAGATATATAAACTGTCACACAGGAGTAGTATGTAAACACATCGGATAAGAACCGAACTGATTAAAGCATAATTTTTCAAGATACTCCTCGGCATATCAAGGGACCTTTTAGAAGCATAGCTCGGACTTACAGCCTTGCTCCTTAGTCTGCTTGCCACCTTCAAGTACCTTGGCTAGGAACTGCTCGGGCTTCCGGTTCTTTCCTTCCGGGGCCTAGACGCAATCACTAGCGTTTGGATCTTCGGGAAGTGCGGCATCACAGATGCGTATGCCCGCTGAGCTCCCTCTAGACAGGCCGACCTCTTCCAGTTGTCCACCTCGGGGCTGGCCTCGTGCAGTCTGTTCAACAAGCTGAAGAAGCTACAGGGCATTAACCTGGTCGGCCAAAGGTTGACGTAGAGGTCTTCTATCACCGGCTGCGCCACGCAAAACACCTCCGCCAACTGTTTCATTTGATTATTGAGTTGGCTGGTGCTCGGGCACCTAGAACTGACGCCAGAAGATCTTCTCGGTTGGTTTGTGAGGGCGGTCGGCATAGTGAGCGCAGGCGTTCGTGGTGCTCGTTGGTAGGTCCTTGAAGGCCTCTGATGAACGTTAGATTTGCGTAAGATGGCAAACCGTCTATCGCCAAAAATGCAACGAAGAAGGTAGCGCTTACCGGTGGCGATCTGGCTCACTTGATTGAGCACTTCTCTTTTCGCTCGAGCCCGGGTTTTGGCCTCTTTGCAGTCCGAGATTGCCTTGGCAAGCTCGAAAGGAAGCTTCTTCTTATCCTCCTGAACTGTGTCACACTCAGCATAAATACCCTTTAGGTCCACCTCCACCTCCAGGACCCGGGTTGCATGCTTGTCTCCGACCTCCTTTATCGTAGCCACCTCCTTGCTGGCCTTGCCGGCCTCCTGCTGAGCTGTTTGCAGCTCGGACCGGAGCTTTTCAAGCACCGTGGAGGAGGCTACAAATACATTACAAATAAAATTTATAGCCAAGCACCACAACAGTCCTTGAGATACAGGTATAGAAATACCAATCGTATTTTCGAATTTACCTTGAGCTTCCTCAATCTGCCGCCTTAGCTCCATGTCCTTTCCGGACCTATCGAGCTTGCGGTTCATCTCTTCCAACTCTTTCAAGTTGGATGCTGAAACCAAGGCCGATTCCTACAAGCAAACAAAATGCAGACATTAAAAACTCCTCGGATGACATCGATCCCCTGCTCAGATACTTTTATCCAATCAGGGTCTCGGGGGCTAATGCTATTGTTTTTAATACATTTTACGGCCCCCCCGAGTAAGATCCTAGGTTCCCACTCAGGGCTCGGGGGCTACTGTGGTTAGACACTTACGCTCCTCGGACCAGTTATTTTTTAAAATCTTCCCGCTAAGAGTAATTGACTATACCTAACTCTTGGCGGCTCTATGCATCTACTGTATTAACAAGGGAAAATGGGAACGAAGCTTAACTCAAAACCTTGAAAGAGGCCTCGTAAGACCTCCCTCATACCGGCCTCTTCAGACCGGTAGTTTTGCAGCGCTGCACCCATGAGTGTGCGGTGCTCGGCACAGATGGAAGAGCACATCATGGCTACTTCCAGCTTTTCTGTCCACCCCTTGGGAGCCTTCCCTCTGGCAGGCGGGGGTGAACGGAACACCTCGGTTCCCTCCCGTAGCGAAGAGGTTACCAGCGGGGTAGGCGGCCGGAGCGTCTTGGTGGCCGCCGGCGCCGAAGACACTGATTGCCCTAGCTTTGTTCCTTCCATACAGGAAGGAACCTTCGCCAACAAATCCTCAGCGGCCCAGGACTCCACCTCGGCCATGGGCACACTGGCGCTATCCCCCGTGGTCAACACGGGTGGTGTCAGGGAAGTATCTTTCGGTGAGACCCGCCCATTTAGGGCCGGGTTCTGGGGATTTTTATTGAAGGTGGGCCAGGTGGGCCGGAGCGTTCTCAAGAGGCCCAGAAGAAGAGCCGCCCAAGGAAGGGCCGACCCAAGACCCGCCGTGAGAGGCGGTATGTGCAAACCGCCTCGAGGTATAACTTAGGAAACAAGTAAAGGAGAGTTGGGCTCGGTTCGCTATCCCGACCCGGACTCTTATGCAAGCCCCGGACATCCGCCTATATATAAAGGGGGAGCCCTGGGGCTTGAGGGATCAGTATGAAACCTTTCGAGAGCTAGGGCTAGACAAGTTCCAAAACCCTTGTAATCTAGATCTTCAATACATCTAGCAGGAGTAGGCTTTTACCTCCACGAGAGGGGCCGAACCTGGGTAAACCTTGCCTCCCGTGTTCCTCGTTTAACCCCTTCGGTCTACTACTTACGCGATGGCTTCGAGATCAAGTCCTATAGGAAAGCGCGCTTGTCGAGTTTATCCGTGAGAATCGGGACATCTTTGCATGGAAACCTTCTGACATGCCGGGTGTGCCGAGAAATTTCGCCGAGCACCGCCTTAATGTGGATCCTAAGTACAAGCCTGTCAAGCAGTATCTTCGCCGTTTTAATGAAGAGAGACGGAAAGCTATCGGGGAAGAGATAGCCCGGCTTCTGGCTGCCGGGTTTATCATAGAAGTCTTACACCCGGAGTGGTTGGCTAACCCGGTGCTGGTTCTGAAGAAAAATGGCACTTGGCGTATGTGTATTGACTACACGGATCTTAACAAAGCTTGTCCAGCTGATCCATTTGCTCTCCCTCGCATTGATCAAATCATTGATGCTACAACGGGGTGTGAGAGGTTATGTTTCCTGGATGCATACTCTGGTTATCATCAGATCAAGATGGCAGTGGAGGACCAAGAGAAGACGGCTTTCATTACACCTTTTGGCGTCTTCTGTTATGTTTCTATGCCTTTCGAGCTCAAGAGTGCCCAGGCGACTTATCAACGTTGCGTGCAAAATTGTTTTCATGGACAGATTGGCCGCAATGTGCATGCCTATGTGGATGATATTGTGGTCAAGTCAGAAAAGCAAGAGACCTTGTTAGATGATCTCAAGGAGACCTTTGACAATCTCAGAGTTTACCAGATGAAGCTTAACCCGGACAAGTGTGTCTTCGGTGTTCCTGCAGGAAAGCTTCTAGGTTTCATGGTCTCTGAGCGTGGAATTGAAGCTAACCCGGAGAAAATCAAGGCCATCACCTCTCTGGCTGAGCCTAAGTGCATCAATGATATTCAGCGCCTGGCGGGTCGTATTGCAGCTTTGAGTCGCTTCATAAGTCGCCTGGGGGAGAAGGCTATTCCTTTATATCAGATGCTGAAGAAAGCGGACGACTTCCAATGGAGCAAAGCTGCTGGGGAGGCCTTTGAAGCTCTGAAGAGGCAGCTGGCAGAGCCGCCCATACTGGCGGCTCCTATCACTAAGGAGCCGATGCTTCTGTACATTGCAGCAAATAACAAAGCTGTTAGTGTTGCAATGGTGGTGGAAAGAAAAGAGGCAAACCGGGAGTATCCTGTCCAGAGGCCGGTCTATTATGTTAGTGAGGTCCTGACTTTGTCTAAGCAGCGTTATCCACATTGGCAGAAGCTGGTCTTCGGAGTTTTCATGGCAAGCCGGAAGCTGAGACATTATTTCCTGGAGCATTCTATCACGGTGGTATCTTCAGCCCCTTTGGGGGATATCATTCATAACAGGGAAGCTACAGGGAGAATTGCAAAGTGGGCCATTGAGCTTGGACCTCATGAGATCAAGTATGTGCCTCGCACGGCCATCAAATCTCAGGCATTGGTGGATTTCATCAATGACTGGACAGAGCTTCAAGCCCCGGAAGAAAGGCCGGATAAAACATATTGGACCATACACTTTGATGGGTCTAGGCAGCTGGAAGGCTCGGGGGCTGGAGTTATAATATCTTCCCCTCGAGGTGACAAGTTCTGCTATGTTTTGCGGCTTATGTTCCCTTGCACTAACAATGCTGCAGAGTATGAGGCCCTGCTCCATGGGCTCCGGATTGCAAAGGAGATGAATCTCAGCCGGGTTAGGTTCCTAGGCGACTCTGATCTGGTGGCACAGCAAGTTTCAGGGACTTGGGATTCTAAAGACCCGCTCATGGTGGCTTACAGACAAGCTGTTACTAATGTGGCTGGTTGCTTCAAGGGTTATCAGGTGGATCACATTGATCGGCGGCAGAATGAGGCGGTTGATGCTTTATCACGACTTGGTTCGCAGCGAAAGCCGGTTCCTCCAAATGTTTTCCTGGATGTGCTCCATAACCCGTCAGTTAAGCTGCCAACGGAGGAGGACCTTGCTGTCCCAGACCCGGAGGCCCAGCTCGTGGCGGCTCTCCATGAGATCCCGGATTGGACTGTCCCATACTTGGATTATCTGACTCGTGGCGTCTTGCCAGCTGACGAGATTGAAGCCCGCCTGATTGTGAGAAGGTCCAAATCCATGACCATTGTCAATGGCGAGTTGCACCGAAGAAGTGCCACAGGCGTCTTTCAGCGCTGCGTATCGCCTGATGAAGGCCGGAATATCCTCAATGAGATACACTCCGGCGACTGTGGTCATCATGCCGGTTCTAAATCATTGGTGGCGAAGGCTTTCCGCCACGGTTTCTTTTGGCTCACGGCTCATGCTGATGCAAAGGAAATAGTCAGGAAGTGTGACGGTTGTCAGAGGTTTGCCCGCCAAACTCATGTGCCGGCTCAGGAACTTCGGATGATCCCTATCACATGGCCCTTTGCGGTCTGGGGGCTAGATATGGTGGGGCCTTTCAGAGCTTCTAGTGACAAAAAGACTCACCTTTTGGTGGCTGTTGACAAATTTACCAAGTGGGTAGAGGCAGAACCTATCAGCAATTTGGATGCAGAGACGGCTGTTAAGTTTGTCAAAAAGTTAATCTTTCATTTCGGGTACCCGCACAACATCATTACTGACAATGGTACAAACCTTTCGAAAGGCGCCATGAAGCAGTTCTGTGATGAGGAGCACATCAGACTGGATGTGGCGGCTGTTGCGCACCCACAGTCCAATGGGCAAGCTGAACGCGCCAATCAGGAGATCCTTCGAGGAATAAAGCCCCGGCTTATGGTTCCTCTTCAGCGTACACCCGGCTGTTGGGTAGAAGAACTTCCCTCCGTCTTATGGAGTTTACGGACAACTCCCAACAGATCAACGGGTTTCACACCTTTCTTCATGGTTTATGGGGCAGAGGCCGTTTTGCCAAGCGACATCCGCCATGACTCGCCCCGGGTCTCAGCATATGTTGAAGAGGATAATGAGTTGGCTCGTCAGGACTCTCTGGACGCCTTGGAGGAAGAGCGGGATTTGGCAGCCGCCCGATCTGCTATCTACCAGCAAGACCTGCGTCGCTATCATAGCCGTAGGATCAGAAGCCGGACTTTCCAAGAAGGAGATTTGGTGCTTCGTTTAATACAAGACCAGTCAGGCATGCATAAGCTTTCGCCTCCTTGGGAAGGGCCCTTTGTTGTCAGCAAAAATCTTCATAACGGGTCTTATTATCTGATTGATCTCCGGCCTGGGAAGGAGTCTCGAACATCTGAAGAAGAGACCAACAGGCCCTGGAACATAGCTCATCTGAGACCCTACTACACCTAGAGTTCCGGCTCTGGGAATCTTGTACATACCTCTCATGTATATATTATCAATAATGAGTAAAAGCCGGCGGCCCTGAAATTCGGGGTATCTGTCGTTTTCCATCCAACATGATGAGTAAGTTTTATTACATTATTACTTGTGCTTTATCATACATATATTGTGAAAGTGCAGAAACAAAAGACCCACTTCGGATGAGCTTCCTGGTAATCCAGAAGCCTTCACCATCATGGGACACTTAACCCTATGGGTCGAACTTACTGGTAAGCCAGAAGTCGCCACCATATCGGGTCAAAGTCCTAATAAGCGGGCTGTGTTACTGGTAATCCAGAACCTTCATCCGTGTACAGGCACCTAATAAACGGGCTGTGTTCCTGGTAATCCAGAACCTTCATCCGTGTACAGGCATAAAAGACTCATATGGGTTGAGCCTCCTGGTAATCCAGAGGCCTTCACCATCTTGGGACCTTCAGCCCTTATGAAGCTAAACTTACTGGTAAACCAGAAGTCGCCATATTGGGAAAAAGACCTAACAAACGGGCTGTGTTACTGGTAATCCAGAACCTTTATCCGTGTACGGGCACAAACGATTTAGATGGGATGCTGCCTGCTGGTAATCCAGAAGGCTTTACCATCTCGAAATAATCAACCTTATGGGCCGAACTAACTGGCAAGCCAGAAGTCGCCACCATACAGGAAAAGAAGTAACTGATCTGGTTGGGGGTGATCCAAGAGTCGCCACCATACTGGGGACTTTGCAATCTTTAGAAATTCGCTAAAGCTTTTATTTAAGATATACTGCTTTAAAGAGTTTTATGACCTCTCTTATGAGCTCTTTTTAATGTTCGTATTTGGTCAAGAGCCGCCAGCGTCAAAGGATTCAATTTCTTCCAGAAGCAGCCAGAATAACTTTTCATAAGGAAGCTTCGGGCAAAAGAAGCAGACTTGCTTCCCAAGGAAGCCAGTATGAATTTAAACAGAATTTTTTCTAAGTCTATTACAAAAGGCCACTAGAGGGCATTTCAGAATCATTGTTCAAGACATATATTACAAGCAGTTAAACAACTGGCGACTTTCAAGGTTCCGGTTTTACTCCCGGGTCTTGCTGCCTCCGGCTTGGGCTGCGTCTGTTGAAGGATCTGTCTTGGCTTGATCGGCAGCCCAGTCAACAGTGGCAAAGGCATCAAAAATTTCTCCATCATCAATAAGATCTGAAGAATCAATGTCCGGAGCAAACTCGTCCTTACGGACTTCAGGAGTAAGATCGAGAGGCGGAAGAGGACCGGGCTTTACGCGTTTTCCGTCTTCGCTGTAGGCTGACTGAAACCTTGTAAGCTTCATCTCTTGGACCAACTGGCTTGCAGGGACAAAAGTCTCCTTCTTCAATGCGTTATAGGTAAGCTGATCAAGAGCTTGCCCCTTATAAGTTTCGGGAAAGCCACCAACTAAAGTTGAAAGTTCTAAATCCTCGTAATGAGCTTTAGCGCGGGCCATGGTGTGCATAGTGGCGATGCGGGCGCTGGACTCTTTCATGATCTGCAGCTGAGCAGGCAGAGTGGATAAAGTCTTCAGGATTTCCTTGATGGTGGATGGGTTTTCTTTTCCATAGAAGGCAGCTTGAATAGCCCGCCGACTCCCAGTGTATAACTGTTCAAGGAAGTCATAAGCCGCCTTGAGCTGCATTACGGGTTCTTTCGCCAGTTTATCACTTCTAGGACCTGCAAGGGAAAAGTGTCAGAGTTATCACGATTATCAAAATAGGGATTGTAAACAGGCGACTTACCAAAGATGGCGCTGCCCATTTGCTGGATGTGCAATTTTAATCCGCTGAGCTCATCGGAGGCAGTCTTCAGGCGGCCTTCAGCGTTTTTAGCACGTTGAACAAGGAGCTGCTTCTCCTTCTCATGCTCAGCGGTCAAAGCAGCCAGCTTGGTGGCCGCCTCAGACGCGGCTTCCTCTAATGTCTTCACCCTTTCTTCAGCGGCGACTCTCAGCTCTTGCTCAGTTTTCAGCTCTTTCTGACTATCAGCCAGCTGGGTGTGAAGGGAAGTTATTTGAACCTGAAAGAAAGGAAAAGTTCAAGTTATTTATGCAGATGAAGTTCCATATTGATTACAAGTAATCCACATGGCACTTGGGGGCTAATGCAATCCCGAAGTTTTACAAAGGAATATTATCGAATAGCTGGAAGCATTTAAGACTTGGACACATGTGGTTCTTTGCTTCTAAGACCCGGCTGTTTCAAGAAGACAGCCGGCTCTTGGGGACTACATGTGGTTCTTTGCTCTGAGACCCGGCTGTTTCAAGAAGACAGCCGGCTCTTGGGGACTACAATTGGCTCTTTGTTCTATATAAGCATGTGGTTCTTTGCTTCATGTAAGACCCGGCTGTTTCAAGAAAACAGCCGGCTCTTGGGGACTGCATGTGTGTATTTACGTATTTTCAAATATGTAAGCTTACAAACCTTCATACAACTATGAAATTACTAATATGCAGGTTTGGGCGACTAATAAGGGCCATAAGTAAATTATGACTCACCTTTGGTTTGTTGGCCAAGGTCTTGGCAATCTCCTGACTCTCAAGTAGTCGAGTCTGAAGGGCTTCATGAAGGTCATTTAAATCAGCACTCTTCAAGGAGGAGAGATCTAATTTATTCTTCTCTTTAGAAGACGTGGCTTCAAAGGAAGATTTGCCCAAAGCCGCCGATGAGTCTGGGGCGGTGGCAGTGGCAGTAGCAACAGTACCTTCTTCAATGTCGAAGGAGGGTATAATAGTATCCGGCTGTTGTCCAATGTTAGCAGCCGGCGCTGCCATATCTGGTTCTAAAGAAACCTGAGTCTCTGGAGCGGTGGAAACATCTGGCAGAGGAGGATCATTGGCCCTTTCCTCTGTGTCTTTGGCCGGGTCTTCAGAACCTTCAGGAGGCGGAGACGAGGCAGAAGTTGTGGGTTTTAGTTTCTTGGAGGTAACCCTGCATTTTTGACAAAGACCTCAATAAGTATGATCTTTTTCTTTATGTAAGAGGAGTGAGAATAAGGGTGATTGTATCTTTACCCTGCTTTAATAACAAAAGTCGTATCTGGTGACTCTGAGGCGGCATCATCAGAGGATGTTTCCTGATAGTCCGGATCTTCGGGATTAAGAGGTCGTTTAAACAAGCCGGCTTTGGGAAACAGAAGAGTCGGGTGAAGAAGTACCTCACGAGGGCGCTTATGAGAGCCGCCCGCATCGGCGTCAGACCCGCCCATACCAGTGCTAGAGCCGCCACAATCAGTTTGGCGGAGCTCGGCGTGCTGAGACGTCTTCCATGAATAATATGGGTCCAAACGAGCAAAAGGATGAGAAAAAGGATATTTTCTCACAGCAACTCTGTTTTTCCTAGGTTTATGAATATCAAAGTCAGGCAAGGTTGAAGTTACCTCAGTTTCATCCTGGTCTTCCTCTTCTTCTTCGTCCTGGAAAGGTACAGATTAAAGTTATCAGCAGAAAGTTGCAGATGAAAGACAGATTGATTCAAGTTATGTACTTGCCTCTGACTCATCTTTAGAGGATTCTAAGATGGACGGATCCACCTCTAAAGGATTGATGGTATTATGCTTCTTCTTCTTAGCAACGGTTTTTTTCCCCATCTTCTTCTGGCCCTTTGTAGCTATTTCTTTCAACATCGGCCTCGCTTGCCAGAAGGAGCTATCCGCCTGTGGTTTATCAGGGAAAAGGTTTTCATGATATGAAAGTTTAAGCAGAAAAATAAGAGATTGCTTGAAAGTTTCTTACTGCTGGTGGCGGGTTAGTTTTGGTGAAAGGCGCCAAGCCAAACTCGCCAGTGTATTTGTCTGGTAAGTTGACAATAATTCTCATCTGATTAATTACAGACGACAAGGAGATGTCTGTGGCACTGATCCTTTGCGGATCCTGTAAGCCGGAGTATTCATGTATCAGTTTATTCCGGAGACCTAGTGGCTGGATCTTCCATGACAGCCAACAACGGATTAAATCGGCTCCTTCCAGGCCGTTGGCGGCCAAGGCAGATATTTTATCCATCCAAGGTTTCAGCTCTGCTTGTTCCGCTGGTGTAGGCCTGGGAGGGTATTTCTTTTTGTGATCCAAGCGCCCTGGCCTGAAACCCGGCAGTGGGTGTTCTCCTTCAGGAACCGGCGCCTTACAGTATATCCAAGACTTGCCCCAGCCCTTGGGGTGGCTTAGCAGATCAGCTCCAGGGAAGGTGACCCCTCGTCGCTTCTGGAAAGAAACGCCACCAAGCTCTTGATGACGGCCTTGGGCGGTCTCAGTTTGTTTGTTGACATAGAAGCATTCCCGAAACAATAGAACTGTAGGTTCTATCTGAAGATAAGCTTCACATATCACTGCAAATTGGCTCATGTTGACAATTGAATTGGGAGAAAGATCTTGTGGATGCAGCCCATAGAAGTTCAGAAGGTCCCTAAAGAACTTGGAGCCGGGAGGGGAAAATCCCCTCTCCACATGATCAAGGAATATAATAACTTCTCCTTCTTTAGGCGTTGGGGGACATTCGCCTCTTGCAAGTCGGCAGTTAGTAGCTCCTTTCAGTATGCCTGTCTGAATGGCATTTTTGAGAAAATCTTTGGTGATCTCAGAAGGAACCCAGTTGCATTCAATTGTTTTCTTTGTCATCCTAGTTAATGGAGCAAAGGGTTGAGTTAGCAGCTTTCGGCACAAAGTAAGGGATGTTACAAGAAATGAAAGACGGCAGTTTGATTATGTTTCTAGGGTCTGAGACATATGGTTGGAAAAATCATTAAATATACACGGCGGCTTACATAAGTCGCCACAAGTGAGGGCTGCTCGGCGAGGCGAGTTTTTTTACTAAGTCTGCAATAACAGCTTTTTACCGAGGGAGGTGAAATTTTGGATCAAGAAGTCTGTAAAAATGAGGAAAAAAGCAGTTCTGGTTACTGTTCGTAAGGCAGCAGCAGGTCATCACAGATGGGTTTTTCTTAGATCTGTTTTTATGCAAGATTGACTCCTGAGTTTAAGGGGGAATCAACGGCGCTGTTTCTATGCCTTGGAAGCATCAAGATGTGGCCGGCGGCGGCGACCATGGAGAAACCGAGGCGGAGCTTGAGCTATGATAATGGCGGAACCCTAGGAGGAGGAACAATGGGTACCTAAAATCTGATGGAGACGCGGCGCGGTTGCAGACGGCGACGGGGGTGCGTTGAAGCTGAGTCCCCTCCGGTGGCTGATGAGCTCGTGATGCAGAATGGGGCTGCGGCGGCTCGAGCAGAGAGAGGAGGAAGGCGAAGGGGAAAATGATAAAAGAATGACCCAGGGGGTATTTATAACAGGATGGGATGCTCAAGAGTCGGGGCGGAAATTATGGATCTACAGTATCCCGACGCCCCGATTTTCGAGCCTAATCGATTCATTTGAGATATGGATGATGTCATGGAAAGATCCGTTTTAAAGATTCGGTGACATCATAAGGCGAACAGGTTTAAAAGAAAACAATTAAGAAATATTCAGAAGTGGCGGGTTCTGCGGAGACTCGCCAAATGTCAAAGACAGGTTTGTATGAAGACAAGGTTGTCCAGAACCAGTTCAAGTCAACCTGAGGGCTAATGTCAGGGAAGTATCTTTCGGTGAGACCCGCCCGTTTAGGGCCGGGTTCTGGGGATTTTTATTGAAGGTGGGCCAGGTGGGCCGGAGCGTTCTCAAGAGGCCCAGAAGAAGAGCCGCCCAAGGAAGGGCCGGCCCAAGACCCGCCGTGAGAGGCGGTATGTGCAAACCGCCTCGAGGTATAACTTAGGAAACAAGTAAAGGAGAGTTGGGCTCGGATCGCTATCCCGACCCGGACTCTTATACAAGCCTCGGACATCTGCCTATATATAAAGGGGGAGCCCTGGGGCTTGAGGGATCACGTTGAAACCTTTCGAGAGCTAGGGCTAGACAAGTTCCAAAACCCTTGTAATCTAGATCTTCAATACATCTAGCAGGAGTAGGCTTTTACCTCCACGAGAGGGGCCGAACCTGGGTAAACCTTGCCTCCCGTGTTCCTCGTTTAACCCCTTCGGTCTACTACTTACGCGATGGCTTCGAGATCAAGTCCTATGAGGACATCTGCCATGAAAACACCACGACAGGTGGGGCTTGAGAAGTCGCCTCCCCTGACCCATCCTGGGCAGGAGGGGAGGGACGACGCCCCTCGAACGAGTTGCCTGGAAATCCCTTATCGCTAGGGACTGCCCCTTGGGTCCTATAAAAGGCAGAAGGATGAATCAAAATTCACGAGGAAAGAGGATCCGCAGTATAAAGACGAGATAGAAACAAATGAAATACCTCCTCGACGACGTCTTTTTCCTACGGTCCTCGGATTGCTCACTCTCCGAATAGGGGAGGGCAATGTGAGCCTTGGCGGGAGCCTTGCGGGGTGCGACGTTGGAGGCCTTTACAAGCCGTTTCCGATCACCGCGGGTCTCGAGCCCCCCGAGATCCTCGGAAGCCGCCCTTTTCCTTGGCGGAGATGAGTTGTCCTCGCTCTGCTCCTCCTCCTCTTCGTCTCCTCCCTCCGAGGAGACGACCTTGATGTCCTCATATTTGGAATCCGAGGGGTCTTCAATCCAAAGACTTCCCATCTTCTTCCTCTTCCTCCCTAGCTCTCTTTTGGCCTTAGTCGGGCCCTTTGAAGGCGCCTCAGCCAGGAGAGCCTCGAGCTCAGGAGAGTTGTCTCCTTCGGGCAGGGGTACGGGTCAGTTGATACTTGCCACCCGAGCCGCCCATTTCTACATACAAATGAAGATATTTCAGCTATAAACCACAACTCCGAATTAATGGGATCTTATTCTGAAGAAGGGCCATTTCCTCTGGGTTGCCCCACTCAAGGTTCTTTGGCTACCAGGAGTTCAGCTTCTTCGGAGGCAAACCCATAAAGGGTGGGAGCGCGGCCTGGTTCTTGGCACGAGGCTCGATGATGTAGAACCAGTCTCGCTGCCACATCTTCACCTTCTCGACAAAGGTACCCTCCAGCCACTTTGGTTTTTGGAGTTTGCTGATCACGGCACCGCCGCACTTGGCGAATTTGCCACCGCCGCACTCTGCAGTGGCACCCTAAGGAATACCTCACACACCATGATAAAGGCGGTGAGGTGGAGGATAGAGTTTGTGGCAAGATTTTAGAAATCTAACCCATAGAAGAAAAGAACCCCCTGCATGAAGGGTTGCAGGGTGAATCCCAGACCTCTGACGAGGTGGGAGATGAAGATTAACCGCTCCCAGGTGTGGGGAGTGGGGATGCACCGGTGTGGCTCCGGAATCCTGCAGGCCACGCCGTTGGGGATATACCCCACCGCCCGGAGCTCGCTGATGGTGGTGTTGTCGACCTTCAAGGGAACCCACTTCCCTTTTAGATCTGCCTCGGCCATTGGGGCAGAAAGCTTTGAGCTTGCTGGAAGGATTGAGGGCGATGAGAGCGGTGGAGGTTTTGGCATTGGGGCAGGAGGACAGCATGGGGAAAGAATTAACCAACCCAGTTCTTTATAGGCAGGTAATAAGGCGAAGCGTCCCCTTAACTGCGTCGAGAAAATAGCCATGTTTTGGCTAATCGTGCCATTATGGATGCATGGGGTAAAACGATCGATTGATGATATCCCCTAAAACGCGGGGCACATTCTTTGTTTTGATACGACATGCCAAGAGTCGCCTCAAACCGCGGTTTGAGTAAGTAGTGACCGATATGCATGATGTCATAAGTATGACGTTTCGAAAAAAGTTGCCAGTGCTTTGCTGCCAGACACACCTATACTCCCAGCCCTTGGGGCTTAAAATATACACTTCAGACAAAGGAAAGCGTGTTTTTACACAGTGCGATCGAACTGGTTTCCTCTTTGTTGAAGGGGTAATGTGAGTCGGTTTTACAGATCTTGTGTAGTTTCTTGGGGCTAGACTATTGAACTTGCCTGCCAAGCCGAAGACATTATCCAAAGTCCGTTATCATCTTCGGATTCGAAGACAAGTTCGGGGCCTACTAAGGGTGTCCTGGACTAGTGGGTCCCAGCCGAGCTGGTCTAGTCCATGGACCGGACTGGAGGACTGTAAAGGAGGAAGGACTTCGGAGGCCCTCGGGACGTGGCATGAGCACATCGGACTCTACCGAAGACTTGATGTGTACTTCAAGAAGGGATGATTCGTTCAGCCTGTAATCTATAGATGGTAACCGACATTCATGTAACCCTAGATACCCCCAGTTCCTATATAAGTCGAGGGTTTAGCGCATAGAGGATACCGTACACATTCATCATCACCCCTAGGGTTTAGACCACAAACATACGATCTCAAGGTAAATCAACCCTGTACTCGCTACAGCAATTACACAACAAGAGCATGATGTATGGTTTACCCTCCATAGAGAGGGCCTGGATCTGGGTAAATACCATGTGTTCCTTGTCTCCTGTTACCCATCGATCCGATATCACAACTCGTCCCCCCTACCCGAGGTCTGCCGGTTTTGACAGCGACACCTGGAGCATTGCACATATGCGTCCTTATTTTACTTAGTTCCATTTCATAGTCATTTTTAGTTGTTACCTAGTTTATCTTTTATTATGTAAATACTACTGTGATCTAAAGAAATAAAGTCGGCATCTCTGGACCCCGTAGTTTTGTGTCATTTCATCTCAAAAGTTGTGTGTTGATTCTTTATTTCTTTGATCATTTGTCACTTGGGGGCTTCCAACTCATCGAGTTTAGCTATAACATCCCATCTGACCTGACACATGCCATCATAATACTTGGTTATACTTGCCTGTTAGCTTCATGCTACTCGCAATAAGGTGACCCGGCTGTACGTTTGATGAGTCAATCACACTGATGCCTATTATGGATTGTGTTGACCCTGAACTCATCAAATTTAAAACACTAGGTTAACTCACATGAGTGAAGGCTTTCCAGATAGCAAGGACAAACCAAAAAAGAGGCTACAAGGCCTGCTTTCACAGGAAAGCAAAATTTAAAGAGTCGAGCCTCGAAAGCCGGCCTTTACGTCGAGCCTCGAAAGCCGACCTTTAACTTAAATTTAATTTCAATTCCATATTTTTATTATTTTTGCAAGTTACTTTGGATTCTAACTTATCCAAAAATTTATTATCGATAAGTATATATTTCTTCTTGCAGAAGATAGCTTTGTAAATTAATAGTCGGGTCTCATCTATATCCCTATGAGTTATTCAATCAAAGGAAGTGCTTGAGGATTTATTACACAAAGATAAAACGTCGGGCTGCACTGCAACCACGGCCAAGGACTCATTCAAGCAAAAGTATCATCAGTTCAGAATACTTTCTAAACAGCACTCGATGGCACTGACAGCTCTCAGGAGTTTTTAAAACACAAGTTATTACAAGCCACACATAGGCTAATTGATCATCAGTTTTTTGCCTCCAAGATCAAGCTTCAAGGGCTGTTGTGGGTTGAGACCCAACGTTCTGGGCTGCCAGGTTAGGTTCCGTTTTAGCTCCTTTTGCTTGAGTTGGTGCAGGGTTGCTGTGAGTTGGCTCATCGGGTTTCTCTTGTGCCTCATCACCTCCAGCTTCATCATCTTCGATCTGGGGACTTCCAGGCACCCACTACATGGACGACAAGGCTTCAAATTCCATGTCTTTAGTAATAACATTGGATGTCGAGTCGACTTGAAAAGGACAAGAGAGCCTACGGGGTGGAATCAGCTCAACGGGTTTTGGCTAAGGCATGTCATGCGCTCGCTGTCTTCATTAACACCGACTTAGAATTTTCTCAAATCCAAATCATGAGCAATCTTGGTAACAACACTCCGGGTCTCCCGTATACAGCTATGGAAGTTCGCATTAGTGAAAGGTGTGTCCTACGCAGTGAGCTTAGGGAAGCCGCTTGCCAGTAGAGCCGGCTCTAACTCCGGGAGATAAGCCTTTGCTAGCCTAAGAGCACTCATGGACCCCTTTCTGCAATCAGATGGCTTGAGCTCCTTAATCCACATGCTCATAATCTTGCTAGGAGGACCCGACAAATTCTTCACTGTGATTATGCAGTGAATTCCTCCCACGTAAAACTGCTCTAAGAATTTGTAGACGGCTTGTAGTTTGATGAGTAGGAGTTGCCTAAGAATACCATTCCTCTTACCTATTTCAAGGAACATTACAGTATTTATAACCCGAGTTTTTACTACAGTTAAAACATGACAAATATATGATGGCAAAGGAGAGTTGAGTTACCAAAGATGGCTATGCACATATTATTAATGTGGCCCTTCAAAATTTTCAGCTCTTGGTCCACCGGCTCAAGTTTTGACTTGGCTTCTTCAGCATGTTTCAGCAAAGCCGCTTTTTCCTCTTCAAAATCAGTTTTTGCCTTCTCCGGTAACTCCATGCTTTTAATCAGGGATTCCTTGAAGTCCGAGGATAGCTTTTCAGCCTTCACCTATTTCTTCAACCCGGCAATTTCTGAGTTGGCTTGATTCAACATTTCCTCCATATAACCAAATGGGTTATATTCAACTAAAGTCCCAAGTAACCACAAGCTAGTGACCCGACACTTGGGGGCTATGATGAGTGATATTTTTACACTCATTTCAACCATGTTTAAACCGGGATATTTCATTAAAAGAGAGATATTTGCTTTGATATTGCCACTAATGACTAATGAATGCAAAGGATTCCAAAAATCCTCTTTTTGATATTTTTCCACATGAAATGGGCTAAAAAGGGAAGAAATCTTGTGGGAGAAAGGAAAGGAAGGAGAATGGAGAAGAAACAAGTCACCAGGAGGCGCCAGAAGGCCACCGGAGTCAAAGACGACGTTCCATGCAACCGCACGCGCTCGTTTGAGCGGTCGTTCGGCGTGGAAACCGAGGAATGTCGTCCACCTGAAAAACGTTTATAAAGGGGACCCTTTCAAAATGTCAACAAGGGAGCATCGAACACAGCAAGAACCTCTTCATCATCATCTTCATCCAAAAACCCTAGCCGCTGCCACTTTTCATCTCCATAGCCATCTCCACCACCATAGTGCTCTCTCATCTAGTTCATACTTGTATTTGTGCATCGCACAAGGCATCTATTGTAAGATATATTACAATCAATCAATCTCAAGATGTGTTCTTAAGTGATTTCTTCTCGCGATCTGATCTCCATATGTGAGTAGTTCGATAAGGTATGGGGTAAGGCATGAGCCTTGCAACCCCAGGTATTTGGTGAAGGGATCAATGGGAGTCTTTGACTCAACGTCTCATATGTGTTAAATAAAATTGT
Organism: Elymus sibiricus; assembly: GCA_039707655.1. Classification (NCBI taxonomy): domain Eukaryota; kingdom Viridiplantae; phylum Streptophyta; class Magnoliopsida; order Poales; family Poaceae; genus Elymus; species Elymus sibiricus. Next base: position 295,845,560 of record CM077675.1, on the reverse strand, counting down.
TTCATGAAGTGTCTCTTGCCTTGTTCGCAATCTTCATCCCTACACGTACCCAGGATCATGGAGATCGAGCACCGGTGAAGCTAGGAGCAAGGGGACTGTGAAGTGTTATACCGAACACCAGTGACAATAAGGTTTAGTAGGGTAACATGGATCATAACCTTGGGGATTCATGATCTGTTGTCATTAAACACCCAATGCTTTTGTTTGATATTATTATCATAATTATCGGGGCAACTCCGCGAGACAGATAGGGCCTTCGGTAGGACAACTGATTCTTGATGCACGACTCGAGCCTGTAAAGATGTTATTTGGACATATCCCCCATTCCGAGACGAAGCAAGCACCTCTTGATGGGTGACTTCCAGAGCACAAACTAATTAATATCATTTTTTGTCCCAACACTAATACATTGTTGTAAGCATTAATACCTCATGCCTGTACCTTCTTTTTATTATAAGTGTTGAATCACAATTTGCTTGTTGATCCGGTCAAAAGCTGGATTGAGACTTTAACATAAACTTGCTAGAGACCATTGCTTCAAGGGAGTCTTCCTCTCATGGGTTGGATACCCACGGTCACCTATGGGGAAATAGGTGTGGGATACCCTTTCTTGTTCCAATACCGGGTCAATAAAAAGGAGATATCAAGCCCTTTTCTGGTGCCGTTGCCGGGGAGGAGTTTAGTATTCCTAGTCTTTGTGTTTTGAGTTTTGTTAAAGTTAATTTTCGGTTTTTGTTTTTTACTTTTTACTTTTTAGTTTATGTCTTATTTTGTTGCAAGTCTTTTAGTTGAAATTACCAAAAAATTACTATGGCTTGTAATCTTGAGAGTTTTGCTACTCCTTGCAACAATTTCATGTGTGAACCAATCGCACAACCTAATGTTGTCGCTGCAGAATATGAGATCAAACTGAACCTAGTTTCCATGGTTCAACAGAACCAATTTGGAGGCTCTGCTTATAAAGATGCAGGTATGTATTTACATAATTTTACTGAATTGTGCAACATGACAAGTATGAAGGATTATGACCCAGATGCTCTGAAACTAATCTTATGTCCTTTTTCTTTGAGAGAAAAAGCTAAGGAATGTCTTTTAGCTTTGCCTAAAGGCAGTATTACTTCTTCTGCTGCTTGTTGCAGTAATTTTTTATCTAAGTTTTGTCCACCTGCAAAAAATATGCAATTACGTTTTGAGATCACAAGTTTCAAGCAAGTGGAACGTGAGCCACTAGCGCGTGCGTGGGATAGAAGGAAAGAAGCTATAAGAAACTGCCCCAATCATGGAATGGAGGAGTGGTTAATCCTTCCTCTGTTTTATAATGGCTTGAATCACATGTCAAAAACTATGCTTGATATAGGTGCAGGAGGTACAATCATGGAAAGCCCATAGAAGATGTCAGATACTAGATGATATGCAAGAGAACCATGCCCAATGGCATGTTGAGAGAACGACCACCAAGAAGGTGAATGCCATAGAATAAAATAGCTCAGAGTTGACAACCAATCTAGAAGAACTTATCTCTTTTATGAAAGGTAAAGAAGAGGTAAATGTCAATGCCATCACTAATGAAGATACCAATGATGTGAATTTTATTGCTCGTAATAGCTATAATCCCAATTGGAGAAATAATGGTTATGCTCCTAAACTTACATATCCTAGTAATGGAGGAGCATCCCATAATTTTAATGGAGCTAATGGTAGCGATAGAAAGACTCTTGAATAAACTCTTAAAAGTTTTATTACTAGCCAGACTGAGTAAAATGAAAATTTCAAGAATATATTGAAGCATCATGATAACTTACTTGGTCAATTGACCGGTAAGGTTGTTGGACTAGCAAATGATGTGTAGATACTTGAAGCGAGATGCAAGAATATGGAGGCACAAGTGGCAAAGATATCATAGAGTCAAACTTTGATTTTGGCTAAATTTGTAGGTAAACCGGAGCCTAACCTGGTTGAACAAGTTAAAATGTTAAGAAGCTACGAAGAGAAAGGTGAGGTACTTGACACAATTCTTGTGCCAGAGTACAATTATACCATTGCAGATTTTGTCAAGATGATATCCATGAAGTATCCACTACCAGAGGTAACTAATGATGAGGCATACAATGTCTTTGTTAAACAAGTTGCAGCCAAGGTACGTGAACTTGATAATGAAAGGAAAAAGTTATTCAGTAAGTTACCAGTGAAGCAAGAGGATGCTTTTGAACCTACTATAGAGATTGAGATAGGATTTAATAAGTTTAGTGCTTTATGTGATCTAGGGGAACGTGTTTCCACTATCCCCAAATATGTTTATGATAGTCTCAATCTTGGTCCTTATGCTAATACTGTGATTATATTGAATATGGCTAACTCTACTTTTCCTCACGCAGTAGGTATTAAGCGTGGAGTTATTGTTCGAATTAATGATTGCCCTGTCATGATTGATCTTGTCATAGTATATATGCCTGAAGATCCAATTTCTCCTATAATTCTCGATAGATCTTTTCTAAGGACTATAAAAGCAGTGATAAATGTTGTAACGACCCGACTCAAAACGAGTCAAGCCTCTGTGTGTCTGTGCTATCCCTGAATCGGTATGCTAGCACACACACTACATCAATGTATATATCAAAGTGCAATCACATGTAAATAACGTAAACAGATATATACCTCATGAGTCTCAGCATAAACAGTCAATCGGGAATGGAGTCCCATCAACACCAATGGCAGGTTGAGTGTAGACTGTAACCCTAAATCGTACTCTTACTCGTCATAGAAAAATATCTGCAACATAAGAAGTTGTAGCCGTGTAGGTCAGTACATTGAATGTACCGGCAAGATCACAATAAGAGAAAACGGATGATGATTCTATATCATATGCAATTAGGCTTTGTGGCTCTGTATCTGATTTTTTTTGCATAAAAGATAGTTTTTTTTTCCTACAACAAAGGAATATCAGTTACTAAGGAGTTATCTAATATGACATGGTTCCGCCAACCGATGTCTCATAGCCCACAAGTAACATAAGTTGCCCACAATTACTTATCAGTCTGGTGTTGAGAGTTGAGAGATAGATCCAAGTCCACAGGCTCAAATTGTCCGTAACCGGGGACATGGCTAATCGATTAGGTTTTAACTCTGCAGAGTGTTGTGCACTTTACCCACAAGAATCGTTCCCTCCTTGTAAGTCCTCGCACTGGCAGGTGTTTGAGAACATGACGAATGAAACATGGTCTATCAAAGATTTCCCTGACCACTCTCCGGTGCCCATCCAACCCTACCGATCGTCTACATCTGCTAGCATCGTCCCAGCCAGAGACACAACAAAGGTCAACCAAGCCAGAGCCCATATTGACTTGTGGTTTCACATGTATGCTTCCGGGCATGAAGTATTTGTGACGCCCCCAATTTCGACCGTACGCTAAACAAACACGCAATGCGTGCGACCAAGATTAGGGACTCACTGATCGATATCACAACACAACACTAGACATAAATTAAAGTCATACAGCTTCATATTACAAGCCAGGGGCCTCGAGGGCTCGAATACAAAGCTCGACAAGCATGAGTCAGCGGACGCAAAAATAATATCTGAGTACAGACATAAGTTAAACAAGTTTTGCCTTAAGAAGGCTAGCACAAACATAAGCAGCGGATCGAAAGAGGCGAGGCCTCCTGCCTGGGAACCTCCTAACTACTCCTGAGCGTCGGCACTCTCCACGTAGTAGTAGGCTCCAGCGGTGGTGTAGTAGTCGTCTCCGGTGTACTCCATCTCCTGGGTTCCATCGTCTGAACGCGGTAATCGTATCGAGGGGGAAGGAGAAAGCAAAGCAACGGTGAGTACTCATCCAAAGTACTCGCAAGACTGACATCAGAACTATGCTAAGTATGCATCAGTATCAAGGAATGGGGTTATATCTGGGCTGACTGCAGAAAGCAAGAATAGGGGGAAGGCCTAGTCCTATCGAAGACTAGCATCTTCAGCATCTTGCAGCATTAGAAGAGAGTAGACTGGTATCTCATATATAGTCATATTATTGTAGCAATTTTATTAAGTAACCATGCCCAGAGATTCTTCCTCGACTCCCTGCGAGGAAGCAATCCCAGAGCCACATTCATCTCAAATTTAAGTCACAGTTATAGTTGTATAAGGTCAAGGTACAACTCCAAGTCGTCCTGTTACCGTGGACACGGCTATTCGAATAGATAATTTCTTCCCTGCAGGGGTGCACCACATTCCCCAACACGCTTGATACCTCTGGCCGGACACACTTTCCTGGGTCATGCCTGGCCTCGGGACATCAACACGTCGTAGCCCTACCTAGGATCAATGAAGAGGCCAGCCCGCCGGTCTAAATCCTAAGCGCGCAGGGGTCATGGGCCAATCACCCTTTGCACTCCTGTATGATGCGAACGTGGCCGAGGTCAGTCCTAGCACCCCTTATAACAAGCACAGTGCCGTTGCGGACCACTCGGGCGCGCGCCGCTCCATTGCTGACATTTGAAGAGCTTCGGCTGATACAACGACGCTGAGTACCCATAACTTCCCCACGTGAAGGTTAGTGCATAATAGGCCAAACGACCAACTCAGATCAAATACCCAACCCATTAGCATTTTATAAATGCGGGGCAAGCGTGACCCATGAAGTGCGGTCCCGTCGCCCCGTCTCGAGGATGTGTGGCAAGGGCCTCTCCTGCCCGTCCACGCCTCATCATCATCAAACCGTGGGTACCCCTCAGGGCCGACCCATCACAAACATGTTTCTGGAACCAGGTCATAGTAACTGTGTGTATAAAACATCAAGACGGACCCTGAGGAATCACCCTCAAAGGGTCCTGCTCGATGAAACCGTCAAGGTGGACTTAGAGGAATCACCCTCGCGGATCCCACACTTGAGGGGTTGCACGACAGAGTCATCGTCGGGAGTGGCGAAGGAGGAATCACCCTCGATAACCACGACCGACTAGCTGCACTACAGAGCAAGCATCATGAGTAATTCACGAGGTGTCACCCTCGGTACTCGATAGTAGCTCTGCAGAGTCATACAACTAAGGGGTGTGCGGTGGTGTGAGGGGCCTAGCTCGTCGGTCGGTTGACCGAGTCTTCGAGTCTTCGGGTCGTCGAGTCGTCGATGAAGAAGCAGGGGCAACTGGGACTAAGGGGTCACTAGGGATTCATTGATCAACCTATACTAAGCAGTTGATATGATTGCAGGTATAGTTGCAGTTTATCAAAAACAGGCTATGCATCAGAAATAGGAGCTAGCTAATACAGTAGCAAAATCTAATGCAAGAATAAAAGGGAAATAAATGGGCGATATCGGAATGCTCAAGGGGGGTTGCTTGCCTTGCTGCTCTGCTGCAAAGGCCCGATCGTCAACGGTGTTGTCATACCCGGCAGCACCGTCAGTCTCAGGGTCTACCGGTAAGAAGAGGGGGAGAAACAATAAATATAAAGCAGACAAATGCATCACGATGCATGACATGACAATATGCAAAGCTGGGCATGCACTAACGCAGTACTACACGTCGCGGACGGGTCGGAGGAATATCTGACGATATTTTCTGGGTCTCGGGCTACTACCGGACAGATGATCCTAACGCCAAAATGTCCATGTTCATCATGCTAGGAGCATGTGATAGATGAACGGATAGCGTATTCAGATTCGTGGGATTTTTCTGATCAACTTTCATGTATAAATTATTTTCATCCGAGCTACGGATTATTTTACATTAATTTTTAAAGTTTTATTAATATTCTGAAATTAACAGATTTAAATTAATTCGAAAATAGAATTATGACATCAGCATGATGTCATGCTGACATCAGCAGTCAACAGTCCTGTTGACTGGTCAAACTGACTGCTGGGCCCCACCTGTCATACTCTGTATAATTAACAGAGGGGTTTAATTAAACTAATTAAGAGGGCCCCACATGTCAGTGTCTCATTAGGTTAATTAATTAATTTTACTTAATTTAATTACTGGATTAGCCAGCTGACAGGGCTGGCCCACATGTCATACACACAGGGGGGTGGCCAGGCCCCACCTGTCATTGACTGGTCATGCCAAGTCAGCAGGGTTGACCAGGTCAACCGGTCAACCAGAGGCTCGGGGCCCGCGGGTCAGTGACCCTGGGAGTGGCCCCAGCCGGGCCACGTAGGCGGCGGCGCCGTCCGGCCACCGGAGGGGCTCCGGCGAGCTCCCGAAATGGAGGCGCCGCTCGGGTTTCGCGTGTGGTGGGTCAAATCGAACACCGTTTCTTGCTACCGCGAGCTGAGGTCGTCGCCGATCCGTTCCGGGCATCAGGTCGAGCTGCGGAAGTTCTTTCGGGCGGCAATGGCAGCGAGCCAACCGGGACGCCTTCGAGCAAACTACTGCACGGGATCGAAGCAGGTGAGGCTCTGGAGCACGCCCGTGGCACGCACGGGTGCTCAAACACTCGCAGAGCTCGAGCACTACAACAATGGCAGAGGACAGAGCTCGGGTGCGGTGGGAGCTAGCTACGGCGGCCTACTCGAGCAACGGGAGGCAGAGGAGAACGCGGGGAGGCTCACTTGCGGTGGCGAGAAGGCCCGGTGCAGCTAGGGGCGACGGAGAGGAGCAAATCGACGGCGGCGAGCTTCGGGTCCGGCGAGGGGGAACGGTCGATGGCGACGGCGTGGGAGCTCCCGGGGCTCGATCCAGAGCATGGGGAGGACGAGGTGGTCGCCGCGGTGCTTCTTGGTGCGACGGCAAGGCGCGGGAGGCTCGGAGAGCGCGTCTAGCTGACGGCCATGGCGACGGCGGCGCCCGGATGCGGGCGAGGGAGAAACAGAGAGCGAGAGAGAGGGAGAAGGTGAGATCTAGGGCTATAGGGGGGCATGCAGGGGCATGGGGGACCGCTCTTATCCCCTCCAGGGGCGCTGTAGCGACGCGGGCGGCAAGCTGGCCCGACGGGGACGACGCCCGCGCTCGGTCGCCCCATGCCAGGTGGAGGATGGAGGTAGGGGACGAGGGGGGGAACCGGCTGGGCCGGCCTGGGCCTGCCACTGTGGCCTAAGGCCCAGGGCAGAGGGAGGGGGGGCTTTTCCTTTTTCCTTTCTTTTTATTTTTCTGTTTTAAATCTTTCGGTTACCTATTTAATTTTAGGGCTAGATGACTTTAGTAAAATATGGCACTTGGCCTAATATTTGCATTGCAATATTAGGTACTGACACAAAAAGTTTGGGGGGGCTTTTGGATTAATTTGGTATTTTCAAAAAGCAAAAGGCATTTAATTAATTGTTTTCGGCTCTGCTAAAATAGTTTTGAGGCACAAAACCACATGATAAAATGTTGGTTCCATTTTTAGAATAGCTTAGGGAATAACTGCAACCTAAGCATGATTTTTAAATTGAAGTTTGCAAAAAATTTAAAACCACCTCTCAAAATATTTTTAATTGCAAAGGAATTTGAATCAGGGTTGATTCCAACAGTGATCATAACTGGATTAGCAAAAATGATTAGCATAATCCTCAGATTACTGTAGCTTGATTACAGAGATTACTGTAGTTCTTAATCCAGGGCGTCACAATTCTCCCCTACTAAAAAGAATTCTCGTCCCGAGAATTAAGAAGTAGAAGGAAAGAGCCCGGGGTATTCTGCACGAAGATGATCTTCGCGTTCCCAAGTGGCTTCATCTTCTGAATGATTCGCCCACTGCACCTTGAAGAACTTGGTAACCTTCTGACGAGTCCGACGTTCAGTTTCATCAAGAATGCAGACCGGTTGCTCTTTGTAAGAAAGGTCTTGTTGCAGTTCAAGCATATCATGATCCACTGCTCGGATAGGATCCTTGAAGCAGCGACGAAGCTGTGACACATGGAACACATCGTGAACCTGAGAAAGGTTTGGCGGTAGTTCCTGTTGATATGCCACCTTACCACGCCTTTCGAGAACAGTGAAACGACCAATATAATGAGGAGCCAACTTGCCCTTCATCCCAAAACGGTGTGTACCTCGCATTGGCGTGACTCGAAGATGAGCCTTCTCGCCAGGTTGATATATCATATCCTTGTGATGACGGTCATACTGACTCTTCTGACGAGACTGAGTAGCCTTCAGATTTGCATGAATAATGCGGACTTGATCTTCAGCATGTTGAATAATATCCAGACCGATAAGTGTACGTTCCCCAGTTTCTGACCAATTTAGAGGAGTTCGACACTTACGTCCATATAATACTTCAAAAGGAGCCATCTTCAGACTAGCTTGATAGCTATTGTTGTAGGAGAACTCAACATACGGGAGAGATTCCTCCCATTTCTTGCCGAAAGAAATGACACAAGCTCGAAGCATGTCTTCGAGAATCTGGTTGACTCTTTCAACTTGACCCTGGGATTGAGGGTGAAGAGCGGTGCTGAATGACAAATGAGTTCCCATAGCTTCCTGGAAACTTGCCCAGAACCTTGAAGTGAATAAGCTGCCACGGTCTGAACTAATCACCAATGGAACACCGTGGAGTGAAACAACTCTGGACATGTAAAGATCTGCTAGCTGACTAGCAGTAATAGTTTCCTTGATAGCCAGAAAATGTGCAACTTTGGACAACCGGTCAATGACGACAAGAATAGCATCATTACCTTTCTGCGACCTGGGAAAACCAGTAATGAAGTCCATTTCAATATGATCCCATTTCCATTCAGGAATAGAAATAGGTTGTAGAGTTCCAGCAGGCTTTTGATGTTCTGCTTTGATCCAACGGCAAATGTCACATTTTGAAACATAGCGTGCAATGTCTTGCTTCATGTTAGACCACCAGAATCTTTGACGAATGTCTTGATACATCTTGGAAATACCAGGATGAATAGACAGCGGAGTGTTATGTGCTTCCTTCATGACCTCCTGAGTCATATCATTGTTTTTCTCCTTACTCGGTACCACTAGGCAGCCTTTGAAGTACAAAGCGCCATCCTCAGCAATAGTGAAGAATGAGGGTTTACCTTCCGCCAGGTAGCGTTTAATCTTTTCGACTTCATTGTCACACTTCTGGATCCACTTGATGACGTCCACTAGACCTGGTTTAGCAACCAGGGTATTAAGAGAACCCTAGGAAACAACGTGGAGGTTCATTTTGTAGGACCCTTCAGGAGGGGGAGCGAGATAACCCTGAGGAACAATATGGAGGTTCAGCTTGCGAAATTCTTTTTGAAGAAGGGGGTTAACCTTCTGAACCTGAAGGTGATTGCAGTACGACTTGCGGCTCAAAGCATCAGCCATCACATTAGCCTTCCCAGGTGTGTAAGAAATACCCACATTGTAATCTGTTATGCGCTCCATCCATCTCTGTTGACGGAGGTTTAGATCTGGCTGAGTAAACAGATACTTCAGACTTTGGTGGTCGGTGTAGATCTCGTAACGATTACCAACCAGGTACTGCCGCCACTCTTTTAGTGCATGAATTACTACAGCAAGTTCAAGGTCATGAACTGGGTAGTTCTCTTCATGAGGACGCAATTGACGAGATGCATAAGCAACCACTCTGCGTTCTTGCATTAGGACACAGCCCATTCCTTGACGTGAAGCATCACAATAGATGACGAAGTCCTTACGAGTATCCGGAGGAGCAAGCACTGGAGCAGACGTCAGTTTGTCCTTAAGTGCCTGAAAGCTTTCCTGACATTTTTCTGTCCACTCATATTTAACACCTTTGTGAAGCAAATTGGTTAAGGGCTTTGCAATCTTGGAGAAGTTCTCGACGAATGGACGGCAATAGCTGGCGAGTCCAAGAAAACTTCTGACTTGCTTGACATTCTTCGGGGGAGTCCAGTCAAGAATAGCCTGAACTCGTTCAGGGTTGACCGCAATACCATCCTTGGAGATCACATGACCAAGGTAGGTTACTTCGTCCATCCAGAACTCACACTTTGAATACTTTGCATAAAGTTGATGTTCTCGAAGTCTCTCCAGTATAAGACGAAGATGCTCAGCATGCTCTTCTTTATTCTTGGAGAAAACCAGGATATCATCCAGATAAACCATGACGAATTTATTGAGGTAATCCATGAATATATAGTTCATCAGGCGAGAGAAGGTTGTTGGAGCACTGGTTAAGCCGAAGGACATGACGGTGTACTCGTATGAACCATAGCGAGTAACAAATGCAGTCTTGCGAATATCCTCTTCACGAACCCGGATCTGATGGTAACCCAACCTCAAGTCGAGTTTTGAAAATACTGATGATCCAGCAAGTTGATCATACAGATCGTTGATCCGAGGAAGCGGATATTTGTTTTGAATCGTTGCTTGGTTGATGGGATGGTAATCTTGGACCAATCGATTCGTACCATCTTTCTTCTTGACAAAGAGGGAAGGTGCTCCCCAAGAAGAGGAACTTGGGCGGTTGAAACCCAGACGAAGCGAATTGTCAATTTCTTGCTTAAGTTCAAGGAGTTCATGTGGTGGCATCTTATATGGTCGCTTGGCTATAGGAGTGGTACCAGGTACCACGTCGATGACAAACTCGACAGCTCTGGCAGGGGGAATCCTTGGAAGTTCTTGTGAAAAAACATCTTGGAAATCCTGGACAACTGGAATGTTTTCAATCCCTTCAAGAGGTGACTTGTTTAATGCATTCAAGGCATATAGTCGGGCTTCAGCATCTCGAACAAGATGAGCATGGTATCTGACTATCTCATTCGAAGGATGCAGAAGGTGGACAGTTTTGGTGGCACAAACGACGGAAGCCGTATGTGATTTCAACCAATCCATTCCCAGAATAAGGTCAATCTTTGAAGACTTCAGTATAATGGGGGAAGCATGTAATTCCAGTCCTTCTATTTCAATGGGGACATCTGGACAAACCATGGAGGTTTGACATTGGCCAGCGGGGGTGTTTACCACTATTGGAATGTTCATCTCCTCGTACTTAATGCCATGCATGTATGCAAAATCTTCAGACATAAAGGAATGCGATGCTCCTGTATCAAACAATACATACACTGGTTCTGAGTTGACGAGAAGAGTACCCATCACAGTAGCAGGCTGGTCTTGAGCTTCATTCAGTTCAGCTTTATTAGCTTGAGCACGACCCTGAGCAGGCGTGGCATTGTTGTTGCGGGGCCGGTTGGTAGGCAGTGCAAGTTGATTCTGATTCTGCCTGCAGTCTCTAGCACGGTGTCCTGGATGACCACACTTGACGCACAGCCCATCCTCAGGACGAGAAGTGGGAACAGGAGCTCGTGGTGGCGGAGCTAGGAGCCTCGGCTGCCTAGGTGGGGGTGGAGGCAGACGAGGTGTAGCATAGGACGGCCTCGGAGCAGGAGGCGGTGCATGCTACATGTTGTGGGGGATCCAGATCTTGCACTTCTAAGCAGATGAGCCCGAAGTTGAGCCCATGTCACGATTGCGCTTGCTGCTGTCCTTGTAGTCCTGCAGACCCGTTTCCACTATAATAGACTTGTTCACAAAGGTGGCAAAGTTATCGAAGTCTTGAACAAGCAGTGCCAGCTTGATATCTGGGTGGAGGCCTTCACGAAACTTTTCCTGCCTACGAGCATCAGTTGCAACGTCTTCTTCAGCATAGCGAGATAAGTCCAGAAATTCCCGCTGATAAGCATCCACAGTCTTGTTGGCCTGGACTAGATTGCGGAACTCACGCTTCTTCTTGTCCATTAGTCCCTGAGGAATGTGACGAGCACGGAACGTAGCTTGGAAATCCGGCCAGGTGATGATTGTTCCAACAGGCTGTGAGCGCCTGTGACTGTCCCACCATTGAGCAGCGGGACCCTTCAGAAAGTACGAGGCAAAGGTGACATAGTTAGCCACTGGGGCGCGTGAAGACTCCAGCTCATAAGTGATGTCACGGAGCCAGTCATCTGCGTCAAGCGGCTGAGTTGAGCTGCGGTAGATCGCAGGGTTGAGACGCATGAAGTCTTGCAGAGTCATTGGGGCTGGCTACTGATTCATATTCCGCCTCCTGAACTGGTCCATAAGCCCTTGCATAAACTGGCGATTCAGTTCAAACTGTTGCATCATACCAGCCATGTATTCCGGTGGTGGTGGTGGTTTAGGCGCACCACGACCACGACCAACTGGTCTAACCATTCTGTCAAATTTTAATAGTGGTAGTTTAGCATTGGGTAATTGCAAAGACCAAGAATCATTCATGAAGTAAATTGCATAAGAAGGAAGTGCAATAGATACAACATAGTAGTTCACATTCCAACATACAGATCCATACCTAGGTCTATTACAAACAATAAGTCTGTTACAAAATAGATGATAGGTCCGGCATGAAAATAACCTAGACAACTAGGCGGCACGCAGGCACGCGGTGGAGGGATACAACAACGAGGCATAGCGATATGCTACATCAACGTCGGGGACAACGAAAGAACCAAGCCATCAACTGGAAGGAGGGGCTCTCCGGGAGGAAGAAGTTACGAGAACCTAGAGTTAGAGTTAACAAAAATCTTTAACCCGAAAGAGAAGAGAGATCAGAACCCAGAGTATAGACGAGGAATAAAAGATCCTAATACCACCCGATTGAGATGTGGGCCCGTAAGCCACACAACTATGTTATTAAAAGTTTTTCAAGTACTAGACTCAACTTCGGCCAAGGAGTTGGAAAGGGGGCTACCTACAGGCAGTCGGCTCTGATACCAACTTGTGACGCCCCCAATTTTGACCGTACGCTAAACAAACACGCAATGCATACGACCAAGATTAGGGACTCACTGATCGATATCACAACACAACACTAGACACAAATTAAAGTCATACAGCTTCATATTACAAGCCAAGGGCCTCGAGGGCTCGAATACAAAGCTCGACAAGCACGAGTCAGCGGAAGCAAAAATAATAACTGAGTATAGACAAGTTTTGCCTTAAGAAGGCTAGCACAAACATAAGCAGCGGATCGAAAGAGGCGAGGCCTCCTGCCTAGGAACCTCCTAACTACTCTTGAGCGTCGGCACTCTCCACGTAGTAGTAGGCTCCAGTGATAGTGTAGTAGTCGTCTCCGGCGTACTCCATCTCCTGGGCTCCATCGTCTGAATGCGGTAATCGTATCGAGGGGGAAGGAGAAAGCAAAGCAGCGGTGAGTAGTCATCCAAAGTACTCGCAAGACTGACATCAGAACTATGCTAAGTATGCATCAGTATCAAGGAATGGGGTTATATCTGGGCTGACTGCAGAAAGCAAGAATAGGGGGAAGGCCTAGTCCTATCGAAGACTAGCATCTTCAGCATCTTGCAGCATTAGAAGAGAGTAGACTGGTATCTCATATATAGTCATATTATTGTAGCAATTTTATTAAGTAACCACGCCCAGAGACTCTTCCTCGACTCCCTGCGAGGAAGCAATCCCGGAGCCACATTCATCTCAAATTTAAGTCACAGTTATAGTTGTATAAGGTCAAGGTACAACTCCAAGTCGTCCTGTTACCGTGGACACGGCTATTCGAATAGATAATTTCTTCCCTGCAGGGGTGCACCACATTCCCCAACACGCTTAATACCTCTGGCCGGACACACTTTCCTGGGTCATGCCCGGCCTCGGGACATCAACACGTCGTAGCCCTACCTAGGCTCAACGAAGAGGCCAGCCCACCGGTCTAAATCCTAAGCGCGCAGGGGTCATGGGCCAATCGCCCTTTGCACTCCTGCACGATGCGAACGCGGCCGAGGTCAGTCCTAGCATCCCTTATAACAAGCGCAGTGCCGTTGCGGACCACTCGGGCGCGCGCTGCTCCATTGCTGACGTCCAAAGAGCTTCGGCTGATACAATGACGCTGAGTACCCATAACTTCCCCACGTGAAGGTTAGTGCGTAATAGGCCAAACGACCAACTCAGATCAAATACCCAACCCATTAGCATTTTATAAATGCGGGGCAAGCGCGACCCATGAAGTGCGGTCCTGTCGCCCCGTCTCGAGGATGTGTGGCAAGGGCCTCTCCTGCCCGTCCACGCCTCATCATCATCAAACCGTGGGTACCCCTCAGGGCCGACCCATCACCAACATGTTTCTGGAACCAGGTCATAGTAACTGTGTGTATAAAACATCAAGACGGAACTTGAGGAATCACCCTCAAAGGGTCCCGCTCGATGAAACCGTCAAGGTGGACTTAGAGGAATCACCCTCGCGGATCCCACACTTGAGGGGTTGCACGACAGAGTCATCGTCGGGAATGGCGAAGGAGGAATCACCCTCGATAACCACGACCGACTAGCTGCACTACAGAGCTAGCATCATGAGTACTTCACGAGGTGTCACCCTCGGTACTCGATAGTAGCTCTGCAGAGTCGTACAACTAAGGGGTGTGCAGTGGTGTGAGGGGCCTGGCTCGTCGGTCGGTTAACCGAGTCTTCGAGTCTTCGGGTCGTCGAGTCGTCGATGAAGAAGCAGGGGCAACTGGGACTAAGGGGTCATTGGGGATTCATTGATCAACCTATACTGAGCAGTTGATATGATTGCAGGTATAGTAGCAGTTTATCAAAAACAGGCTATGCATCAGAAATAGGAGCTAGCTAATACAGTAGCAAAATCTAATGCAAGAATAAGAGGGAAAGAAATGGGCGATATCGGAATGCTCAAGGGGGGTTGCTTGCCTTGCTGCTCTGCAGCAAAGGCCTGATCGTCAATGGTGTAGTCGTACCCGGCAGCACCGTCAGTCTCGGGGTCTACCGGTAAGAAGAGGGGGGAGAAACAATAAATATAAAGCAGACAAATGCATCACGATGCATGACATGACAATATGCAGAGCTAGGCATGCACTAACGCAGTACTAAACGTCGCGGACGGGTCGGAAGAATATCTGACGATATTTTCCGGGTCTCGGGCTACTACCGGACAGATGATCCTAACGCCAAAATGTCCATGTTCATCATGCTAGGAGCATGTGACAGATGAACGGACAACGTATTCGGATTCGTGGGATTTTTCTGATCAACTTTCATGTATAAATTATTTTCATCCGAGCTACGGATTATTTTATATTAATTTTTAAAGTTTTATTAATATTCTCAAATTAACAGATTTAAATTAATTCGAAAATAGAATTATGACATCAGCATGATGTCATGCTGACATCAGCAGTGAACAGTCCTGTTGACTGGTCAAACTGACTGCTGGGCCCCACCTGTCGTACTCTGTATAATTAACAGAGGGGTTTAATTAAACTAATTAAGGGGGCCCCACATGTCAGTGTCTCATTAGGTTAATTAATTAATTTTACTTAATTTAATTACTGGATTAGCCAGCTGACAGGGCTGGCCCACATGTCATACACACAGGGGTCGGGCCCCACCTGTCATTGACTGGTGAAGCCCAGTCAACAGGGTTGAGCAGGTCAACCGGTCAACCAGAGGCTCGGGGCCCGCGGGTCAGTGACCCTGGCAGTGGCCGCAGCCGGGCCACGTAGGCGGCGGCGCCGTCCGGCCACCGGAGGGGCTCCGGCGAGCTCCCGAAACGGAGGCGCCGCTCGGGTTTCGCGTGTGGTGGGTCAAATCGAACGCCGTTTCGTGCTACCGCGAGCTGAGGTCGTCGCCGATTCGTTCTGGGCATCAGGTCGAGCTGCGGTGGTCTGAGCTGAGCGCTACGTCGACGGCGGCGGAAATTCTTCCGGGCGGCAATGGCAGCGAGCGAACCGGGACGCCTTTGAGCAAACTACTGCACGGGATCGAAGCAGCTGAGGCTCTGGAGCACGCCCGTGGCATGCACGGGTGCTCAAACGCTCGCAGATCTCGAGCACTACTACAATGGCGGAGGACAGAGCTCGGGTGCGGTGGGAGCTAGCTACGGCGGCCTACTCGAGCAACGGGAGGCAGAGGAGAACGCGGGGAGGCTCACTTGCGATGGCGAGAAGGCCCGGTACAGCTAGGGGCGACGGAGAGGAGCAAATCGACGGCGGCGAGCTTCGGGTCCGGTGAGGGGGAACGGTCGATGGCGACGGCGTGGGAGCTCTCGGGGCTCGATCCAGAGCACGGGGAGGACGAGGTGGTCGCCGCGGTGCTTCTTAACGCGATGGCAAGGCGCGGGAGGCTCGGAGAGCGCGTCTAGCCGACGGCCATGGCGATGGCGGCGCCTGGATGCAGGCGAGGGAGAAGCAGAGAGCGAGAGAGAGGGAGCAGGTGAGATCTAGGGCTACAGGGGGGCAGGCAGGGGCACGGGGGAGCGCTCTTATCCCCTCCAGGGGCGCTGTAGCGACGCGGGCGGCGAGCTGGCCTGATGGGGACGACGCCCGCGCTCGGTCGCCCCATGCCAGGTGGAGGAGGGAGGTAGGGGACGAGGGGGGAGGGGAACCGGCTGGGCCGGCCTGGGCCTGCCACTGTGGCCTATGGCCCAGGGCAGAGGGAGGGGGGGCTTTTCCTTTTTCCTTTCTTTTTATTTTTCTGTTTTAAATCTTTCGGTTACCTATTTAATTTTAGGGCTAGATGACTTTAGTAAAATATGGCACTTGGCCTAATATTTGCATTGCAATATTAGGTACTGACACAAAAAGTTTCGGGGGGGGGGGGCCTTTGGATTAATTTTGTATTTTCAAAAAGCAAAAGGCATTTAATTAATTGTTTTGGGCTCTGCTAAAATAGTTTTGAGGCACAAAACCACATGATAAAATGTTGGTTCCATTTTTAGAATAGCTTAGGGAATAACTGCAACCTAAGCATGATTTTTAAATTGAAGTTTGCAAAACTTTTAAAACCACCACTCAAAATATTTTTAATTGCAAAGGAATTTGAATCAGGGTTGATTCCAACAGTGATCATAACTGGATTAGCAAAATGGATTAGCATAATCCTCAGATTACTGTAGCTTGATTACAGAGATTACTGTAGTTCTTAATCCAGGGCGTCACAATATTCATCCATCTCTTTGAGTCTGGGTGGAGCTTTCCGCATGAGTATTGGCCTACTCCAGCTCACAATGCATCCACTGGGTTCTCCAGGGTGCCGCACAACCATTCTCCACCAAGTAGTGTGTATTGAAGTCTTGTCTCGAGTCTTGAAGTCCCGAGGTCTTGAAGATGCTATCATGAAATTGTCGTCGTTGATGTGAAGTCCTCCTTCTCACACCACTCAAGAACAATCATACAAAACCCCGTCTACTTTAGCGTAGCATTACAATAAATAACGTTCCCGGGGCTTTAGTAACAATGAGTGGGTTCCTACCTCATGCATTCTACTCAACTACAAGAATTCAATACCACTACTGGAGGAGATGGTGAAATTGTGACACTAAATGCAATAAAAGCATAGGTATTTAATGCATGGTCAAAGTGAACTTGCCTGTTATTACTTGATGAAGATAGTCGCACTCACAATCCTGATAATTCTACACGTCACACTCGGAGAAATCTGTCGTAAGCAAATAACATTCAATTCAACATCCAGTAAACATCCATGCCAAAAAATAGGAACTAAAAGAATATAAGTTCAAAACATGTCTTAGTGTGAAAATAACAACATACTAAGGTTTAATAAGAAAAGATAGATTCTTATGGTGTTGCAAGGTGAGAGGTGAAGGAATTGACTCAAAAGAGTAAATGGACGATGAACTATTGATGTGTAGAGAGAAGAACATGAATGTTCTTTGACAGATAGCATATCACATCAGAATTTGTTTGCAAAAAGAATCAATTGAAATGGAGCATTACAACACAAGTTATGGCGAATTTAAGTATGAATTGAATTTTAATTGAGAAGGGTCAAAAGTGTTTGAATTGGAGCATGGTGGTTATGAACGTAAAGTACGTAACACAAGTGTTTAGGTATATAAGGAATCGATTGAAAAGGTGCTACGGTTTGCAAGATATGATCAAATGAAGGTTCAAAAGTTGAAACTAATGATGTTACTGGATATAGGAGGTCAATATGAACATGTAGAATTTTTTTACTAGATTCGTAATAATGGATCAAAAGATACATGTAATTCAATATGGCATTGAATCTGGTTAGAACGTTGTGTGGCAACACTACTGTGGACTGGTGGACTAATATGACTATGATCAAAATTATATGTTGAAAAGATAACACTAATGGTATGTACGGAAAGATTACTTCAATATGAATCCGACGCAATTGGATTCATTAGAAACGGAGCTATGGATAAAAATATATGATCGAAAGAAGTTTGAATATGAATCTGAACAAATTTCGAAATTTGGAAGTTTCATTAAAAAAAGTTGATGAGATAGGTTCACTGGATATGTAAGATCAAGACTATTTGAAAAATCAGGGCCAAGCTGTTTTACGGAAGAAAATGAGCTATTTCTAAAAAAATTCTAGTACTAATGTGTAAATACGGAGACTAATTGATAATCTAATTACTCTACCGTATAATAGTCTAGGAATAATAAACTAGAGGAGTATAAAAGAAAATATGAAGAAAAATACCTTCTGAACGTAGAGAAAATAAAATTCCAAAGAGGCGACGACTTCCAGAAATCCCGCTGGAGAGAAGAAAATATTTTTATTTGATAAACCTAGTCAAACCAAAAAAATAATTTAACCCGAACTCGATGATTTTTGGGTGTTCCTATGGGTCTATATTATATTTATAGGTGGGAAGGAGGTCCAAAAGTCTAAGGCTAGATGAGGTGGGACTAAATATAGACGAATAGTAGAAGAATAAACAAAAAGGAAACCGTATGGGCCTAATTAGCTCGGCCGGCCGCGCGCGTAGGGATAGCGCGCAGGCGCACATTTTTTTCTTTTCAGAATTGTCTTTTTAAGTAAAGGCGGAAAAGATAAAGTGAAAAAGAGAAATAAATATGAAACTTTTAAAACATATTATATATCAAAATTTTCAGAATAAAATTTCCTACATCATGCACATATTTTCAAGGCAAAATAAAATACTTTTTAGAAAATTATTCTTTTGCAATAACTCCAAAATAAAAGGAATTTGGATTTCAAATAAATTATAAATAATTTCTATTTTAAAATTTGAATCAAAACATTATCGCTGATTTTGGAGTGTCATTTTCCTCCTGTCATATTATTTGTTTATCAGAGGGTTTTGAAAGGATTCAAACTCAAAATTGAATAGGGATTCAAAATGATTTTTTTTTGGGAAAGTCCTTTTATTCCCTCTCATTAAATTTTCAATAAGTTTCAAATTCCACTCAATTTCACACAACCAATCACACAACATCTAAGCAAACAATCTTAATTATTTATTTAACATAACATTCCAAAATTTAGAATTTTGGGATGTTACAAATGTGTTTGAGGGAAATGTTCGTTTTGGTTTACCAGCTAAAGATCCTTTTATAATGCTTTTCCCCAGGACAAAGAAATTGAAGACCTACACACGAGGCGGCATCATTTGGAATGCTAGAAGCTATGGTCTTGGTTTTCTTGCATCACCTTGATCACCACTACGGTCGAGCTATCCGAGCGAAAACAAGTGCTTCGTGGGAGGCAACGAACGCAAATAAAGCAGATAAGTAAGTTTTTTTCAATAAAAGTGAGTTTGGAAGAGTAGTTCTAATGAAGGCGTAGCCTTGTGCAAGATGATTTATATAATTGATATGGGAATGCGTGGAAATATGTCTATGTATTGCTATGGAACTAAAATCGCAGGAAAACAAAGAAAAATACAAGTTTCCTAAGAAACAGACCAAAAGACGGCCTTTCCTACGACCGTAGCGGTTGCACGGGCGATCGTTTGACCTGGAAGATGTTCTAGTGCAAAACAGCCAGAGGCAATAGAGAGAAAGACGACGTTTCAAACGGGCGCACACATCAGTTTGAGCGGTCATTTTGATTCTTTGCAGATACCATCGCCAAGTCCAGAATGTTCAACGGTGTTCCAAATGCGCGCATGCGCCCGTCCGAGCGCTCGTTTGACATCTTCGACCAAGAGCACAAAATAGATAGCACGAATGACGGCGTTTTGAACGGACGCCCGCGCCCGTTTTAGCGGTCGTTTCATCTGCGCGCAGACAAAGGTGAGTTAAACCGTGTTAAAGATGACGTTCCATGCGGGTTCTTGCGCCCGTATAAGCGGTCGTTTTGCGCGCCGAAGGCTCCAATAAGCCCGAGGAAGGAGGTAAATCGCCCCCATCTCTCTTTCTTTTCTTCTTCTTCTTCTTCTTCCTCCAAACCCTAGCAAAACTTCGTCCGATCTCTCTAACTTGTTCGTTTTCAGTTCAAATCCTTCCGCATGATCGATCTACGGTATGTTTCTCCTTTCATCCCCAACTTATTTTTCTCGAATCCACGTTCTACATGCCTAGCATTGCCATGTCTAGGATATGCATATTTTTGATTCAAACTTGAGTTTGGCATGGATTCATTGATGTTTTTAGAGGAGTATGATGTTCAGTACTGTAGGATCATTGTTGTTTCATTATGTTGGACTGAAAAACTATTTTATAGATGTTTACATGGAGGTCTTCATGCATACACGGTGGTTCGAGTTCATCCACCGCACAACCGCAACAAGTTTTCACTTAGGGGGTCGTCTTCACTGACCGTGGAGTAAGGACGAAGTTCTAGAAGCTCATTGCAAGGAAGATCAAAGCAACCAAATGGGCTTGTGTGAATACTCTCGCCAAGATAGGTATCACTCATGATTTTAATTTGCTTTGTCATAATGACGGGTTGCATCATTTTGTTTATTGGGGATGTGAGACCTATGAACGAATGACGCTTGAGTTTTTTAGTACTCTCTCGCACAATGTTGATTTAATGCCAGATATGTATGAGGAGGATAGTATCACTTTCCGTCTCCTTGACCAAGACTTTAACATCACTTTTGTTGAGTGGTTTAACTACTTTGGCTTCACCAACAATGATGATGCTATTAGATATGTTTATGATTTCACTAACACACACCCAAGGCAATCCTTTTATCAGATAAATCACCATGGCTCTAAGCAAAGAGCCAGTTGCATTGAAAGTCCTACTATATGTTATTTCTATTATGTTATCACTAACTCTTTGCATGCAAGAGCAGAAGTTTCTAAGGTTAATGATGAGAACATGATAGTTCTCGGGAAAGCAGCAAACCTAGATGTCGGTTATTCGCCCAACCTACGAGCAATACTTTTGCTACACCTCGTGCATCAAGCAAACCATGCACAAGGTGATACTTTGTGTGGAGGAGTGATCACCATGTTGACCAACTCCCTTGGCCTCAACTACAATCACCTCCCCGGCTATGGACAACCTGAGCCCCTGGAATTGGATCTATCAGGGAACTCTCAACACCGCACCATAAATTGATGATTGGGTTTAATAAAAACTCTGGGTTATGAGATTTTGGTTGGCGGAACCATCTCATCAATGATAATAATTTGTGGTAATCAATCATATTCTTTCGATGTAGGAAAAAATCACCTTTTATGCAAAAACTTAAACGTAGAGCTTCCACAGCCATATTGCATATAGTGATAGAGTTATTTTCATCTGTCTTTATCTTTGATCTTGCCAGTACATTTAATTTGCTGACCTACACGGTTGCAACTTATCATTGTTGTAGGAATTTCTACAACGGGTAAGAGTTACATTGTAGGGTTACTGTCTACACTGAACTTGCCATTGGCATTCATGGGACTCCACACACTTATGATTGTTTTCCGTTGTGTTATTTGAGGTATAAACTGGATCTACGTTATGTTTTTAACATGTGATGTTATGGTATTTCATCAATGTACTATGTGTGCTAGCATATTGATCCGGGGATAGCACAGAAAGCACAGAGGCACCGATCCATTTGGGTCGGGTCGCTACAACTTAATACCGTATATGCATGCTGGATAGCGGTCGATTGGAGGAGTAATAGTAGTAGATGCAGAATCGTTTCGGTCTACTTGTCACTGACGTAATTGATACGTCTCCAACGTATTTATAATTTTTTATTGTTCCATGCTATTATATTATCATTCACTATTTGGGTATTTATTTACCAATTTATATTATTTTTGAGCACTAACTTATTGACCCAGTGCCCGGTGCTAGTTGCTGTTTTCTACATGTTTTTGGCTTTTCAGGTTTACAGTACCAAACGAAGTCCAATTGCCCCAAAAGTTTTATATGATTTTTTCTGGACCAAAAGAAGAATTGGAAACTTCGAGAGGAGATCAGAGGCCGCACGAGGGAGGCACAAGCCAACAGGGCGCGCCTAGGGGGGTCGACGCGCCCTGATGGCTTGTCCCTCCCTGGTGGGTCTCCTGACCCCATTCTCTAGCCTATAAACTCTCATATATTCCGGAAACCCTAAGGGCCGCAAGTCTGTGTTCCGCCATGTGCCCATCTGGAGCCTTGTTCCGGTGTTTTGTCGGAGGGGGAATCGGTCACGGAGGGCCTCTACATCATCCTTGCTGCTCCCATGGTGATGTGTGAGTTGTTCGCCATAGACCTACGGGTCCTTAGTTAGTACCTAGATGGCTATATCTCTCTCTCTTTTTATCTTCAATACAATGATCATTGCATCTCTGCTTTGATCTATCCGATGTAATTCTATTGTATGGTGCGTTTGTTGGGATCCGATGAATTGTGGGTTTATGTTCAGATTATTCATGAAAAGTTTTGAGTCACCTCTAAATATTATGATTCTTATTTGCATGATCATCATATCTTCATAAATCTCTCTGATCTATTGAAATAGTTTGGCCAACTAGATTGATATTTATTCAATGGGAGGCGTGCGTTGTAGTGGGTTCAATCTGGCGGTGCTCTATATCCCAGTGATAGAAAGGGAGAAGAGATGTCTTTTTATTGTTGCCACTAAGGATAAAACGATGGGTTTTATTCATATTAACTGAATTCTCTTTGTCTACATCATGTCATTGTTCTCCAAGCATTACTCTGTTTTACTTAATACTCTAGATGCATGCTGGATAGCGGTCGATGGGTGAAGTAATAGTAGTAGGTGCAGGCAGTGTTGGAAATATGCCCTAGAGGCAATAATAAATTGGTTATTATTATATTTCCTTGTTCATGATAATCGTTTATTATCCATGCTATAATTGTATTGATTGGAAACTCAAATACATGTGTGGATACATAGACAACAAAGTGTCCCTAGTAAGCCTCTACTAGACTAGCTCGTTGATCAAAGATGGTTAAGGTTTCCTAGCCATAGACATGAGATGTCATTTGATAACGGGATCACATCATTAGGAGAATGATGTGATGGACAAGACCCAAACTATGCACGTAGCATATGATCGTGTCAGTTTATTGCTACTGTTTTCTGCATGTCACGTATATGTTCCTATGACCATGAGATCATGCAACTCACTGACACCATAGGAATACCTTGTGTGTATCAAACGTCGCAACGTAACTAGGTGACTATAAAGATGCTCTACAGGTATCTCCAAAGGTGTCTGTTGAGCTGGCATGGATCGAGACTAGGATTTGTTACTCCGTATGACGGAGAGGTATCTCAGGGCCCACTCGGTAATACAACATCACAATAAGCCTTGCAAGCAATGTGACTAAAGTGTTAGCCACGGGATCTTGTATTACGGAACGAGTAAAAGAGACTTGCCGGTAACGAGATTGAACTAGGTATAGAGATACCGACGATCGAATCTCGGGCAAGTAACATACCGAAGAACAAAGGGAATAGCATACGGGATTAACTGAATCCTTGACATAGAGGTTCAACCGATAAAGATCTTCATAGAATATGTAGGAACCAATATGGGCATCCAGGTCCCACTATTGGTTAATGATCGTAGAGGTGTCTCGGTCATGTCTACATAGTTCTCGAACCCGCAGGGTCTGCGCACTTAACGTTCGGTGACGTTTCGGTCGTATTGAGTTATGCATGGTCTTGACCGAAGGTTGTTCGGAGTCCAGGATGAAATCCCGGACGTCACGAGGAGCTCCGGAATGGTCCAGAGGTAAAGATTTATATATGGGAAGTCATATTTTGGCGACCGGAAAAGTTTCGGGTTTTTCCGGTATTGTACCGGGAAGCTTCTAGAAGGTTCCGGAAATTTCCGGAGGAGTCCGGAAGTCCACCAAGGGTTCCACCACGTCCCAAGGGTTTGCACGGGTGGGGGGGGGGAGGCGCCCTGGCCTTATTGGGCCAGACGCACAAGTCCCTCAAGGCCCATGTGGCTTGGGAGAGGTGGAAAGTCCACCTGTTTATGTAAAGGGAGGGAATTGGACTAGGAGTCCAACTCCTCCCCCTTGGTTGCGCCCTAGGGCTTGGAGGGGCTGATGTCCATGCCCCTCCACCTATATATAGAGGGGAGGGGGCACCCCAAGAGCACACACGAAGCCCTTGGCACCCCTCTCTCTCCCTAGATCGTTTTCTCCTCCGTTCGCGGTTTCGGTAGCGCTAGGCGTAGCCCTGCCGGGATAGCACCACCACCACCGCCACCACGCCGTCGTGTTGCCGGAGAACTCATCTACCTCTCCGCTCTCCCTTGCTTGATCAAGGAGGCGGAGATCTTCATCGAGCTGTACGTGTGCTGAACGCGGAGGTGCCGTCCGTTCGGCGCTTGATCGGAAGGACCGTGATTGGATCGCAGGACGGATCGTGATTGGATCGCGGGACGGCTTGCGATTTGGATCGCAAAGACGTTCGACTACATCAACCACGTTTTTTAACGCTTCCCGCTTAGCGATCTAAAAGGGTACGTAGATCCACTCTCCCTCTCGTAGATGCTCATCACCATGGATAGATCTTGCGTGTGCGTAGGAAATTTTTTGTTTCCCATGCAACGTTCCCCAACAGTGGCATCATGAGCTAGGTCTATGCGTAGATGAGATCACGAGTAGAACACAAAGGAGTTTGTGGGCGTTGATGCTCAGATTGCTTCCTCCCTTGGTATTTTCTTGATTCAGCGGTATTGTGGGATGAAGCGGCCCGGACCAACCTTACTCGTACGCTTACGAGAGACCGGTTCCATCAACTGACATGTGACTTTTGTTGCATAAAGATGGCTGGCGGGTGTCTGTCTCTTCCACTTTAGTTGGATCGGATCCGACAAAGGCGGTCCTTGAGAAGGTTGAATAGCAATTTGTGTATCACCGTTGTGGTTTTTGCGTAGGTAAGAATCGTTCTTGCTAGATACCCGTAGCAGCCACGTAAAACATGCAACAACAATTAGAGGACGTCTAACTTGTTTTTGCAGGGTATGTTGTGATGTGATATGGCTAATTACATGATGAGATATATGTGATGTATGAGATGATCATGTTTTGTATAGAATATCACGACTTGCATGTCGATGAGTACGGCAACCGGCAGGAGCCATAGGGTTGTCTTTAATTTATTTTTGCCGTTTTGCTTTACTTTATCGCTATGAGTTAGCAATAGTCGTAGAAGCAACATTTGGCGCGACAACCTCATGGCGACACGTTGATGGAGATCAAGATGATGGAGATCATGGTGTCATGCCGGTGACGATGGAGATCATGCTGGTGCTTTGGAGATGGAGATCAAAAGCACAAGTTCATGGCCATATCATGTCACTTATGATTTGCATGTGATGTTAATCCTTTTATGCATCTTATTTTGCTTAGGACGACGGTAGCATTATAAGGTGACCCCTCACTAAAATTTCAAGATAAAATTGTGTTCTCCTCGAGTGTGCACCGTTGCGAAAGTTCGTCGTTTCGAGACACCACGTGATGATCGGGTGTGATAGACTATACGTTCGCATACAACGGGTGCAAGCCAGTGTTGCACAAGCGGAACACTTGGGTTAAACTTGACGAGCCTAGCATGTACAGACATGGCCTCGGAACACAAGAGACCGAAAGGTCGAACATGAGTCATATAGTAGATATGATCAACATGAAGATGTTCACCATTGAAACCACCTCATCTCACGTGATGATCGGACTTGGGTTGGTGAATTTGGATCATGTGACACTCGAATGACCAGAGGGATGTCAATTTGAGTGGGAGTTTTTAAGTAATATGATTAACTAAACTCATTATCATGAACATAGTAAAAATGTCTTTGCAAATTATGTTGTAGATTACTAGCTCGTGCTGTAGCTCCCTTGAAGTTTTATATGTTCCTAGAGAAATAGAGTTGAAAGAAGATGGTAGCAATACTGCGGACTGGGTCCATGATCTGAGGATTGTCCTCATTACTGCACAGAAGGCTTATGTCCTTAATGCACCGCTCGGTGTGCCACCCCTCAAGCGTCGTCTGTAGATGTTGTGAACATCTGACAGGCAAGTTCTGATGACTACTTGATAGTTCAGTGCTTCATGCATTACGGCTTAGAATTGAGGCTCCAAAACATTTTGAACATCATAGAACATATGTGATGTTCTATGAGCTGAAATTGGGATCTCAGGCTCGTGCCCGTGTTGAGAGGTATGATACCTTCAACAAGATTCTTTGCCTGCAAGATGAAGGAGAATAGCTCAGTCGGTGAGCATGTGCTCAGATTGTCTGGG
The DNA here is from genome assembly GCA_039707655.1 of Elymus sibiricus. Lineage (NCBI taxonomy): Eukaryota > Viridiplantae > Streptophyta > Magnoliopsida > Poales > Poaceae > Elymus > Elymus sibiricus. The sequence continues at coordinate 295,819,228 of CM077675.1, read as the reverse complement.
TGCTATAATCACCTGAATCGAGTGGGAGTTTTCCGATATGATGGAACGGGCAAGTGACTTATTGGAAATGATACATGTTGATGTATTCGGTCCAATGAGTGTTGTAGCGTGCGGTGGATATCGTTATTTTCCTACCTTCACTGATGATTTGAGTAGATATGGGTATATTTACTTAATGAAACACAAGTCTGAAACGTTTGAAAAGTTCAAACAAATTCAGAGTGAAGTTTGAGATCATCGTGACAAGAAGATAAAATGTCTACGATATGATCGTGGAAGTGAATATCCGAGTTACGAGTTTGGTATGCAACTTAAGACAATGTGGATGTTGTTTCACAACTCACGCCGCCTGGAACACCATAGTGTGATGGTGTGTCCGAACGTCGTAGTCGTGCTCTATTGGATATGGTACGTGCTATGATGTCTCCTATCGATTTGCCACTATCGTTTTGGGGTTATGCATTAGAGACAACTACATTCACTTTAAATAGGGCACCATCTAAGTCCGTTGAGATGACACCGTATGAATTTTGGTTTGGCACAAACCTAAGCTGTCATTTCTCAGAGTTTGGGAATACGACGCTTATGTCTGATAAGCTCGATCCCAAAGCGGAAAAGTGCATCTTCATAGAATACCCTAAGGAAACAGTTGGGTATACCTTATATCTTAGATCCAAGGGCAAAGTGTTTGTTGCTAAACACGGGTCCTTTCTTGAGAAAGAGTTTCTCTAGAAAGAATGGAGTGGGAGGAAGGTAGAACTTGATGAGGTTATTGAACCGTCACTTCAGTTGGATAGTAGCACGACGCAGAAAGATGTTTCTGTGGCGCCTACACCGAATGAAGAGGAAGTTAATGATGATCATGACACTTCGGGTCAAGTTACTACCGAACCTCGTAGGCCGACAAGAAATCGTACCGCCTCTGAGTGGTACTTCAATCCTGTCTTGGAGGTCATGTTGTTAGACAACAGTGAAATACGAGCTATGAAGAAGCGATGGTGGGCCCGGATTCCAACAAATGGCTAGGAGCCATGAAATCCGAGAAATGATCCATGTATGAAAACCAAGTATGGACTTTGGTAGACTTGCCCGTTGAACGGCAGGCCGTTGAGTACAAATGGACCTTTAAGAAGAAGACAGACACTGATGGTAAATGTCACCATTTATAAAGCTCGACTTGTCGCAAAGAAGTTTCCGAAAGTTCAAGGAGTTGACTATGATGAGACTTTCTCAGCCGTAGCGATGCTAAAGTCTGTTGGAATTATGTTAGCAGTTGCTGCATTTTTCGATTATGAAATCTGGCAGATGGATGTCAAAACATCGTTTCCTTAACGGTATCCGTGAGCAAAGGTTGTATGTGATACAACCGAAAGGTTTTGTCAGTCCTAAGGATGCTAAAATGTATGCAAGCTCGAGCGATCCTTCTATGGATAGGAGCAAGCATCTCGAAGTTGGAATATACGCTTTGATCAGGTGATCAAAGTTTTTGGGTCTATACAAAGTTTATGAGAAACTTGTATTTACAATAAAGTGAGTGGGAGCACTATAGAAGTTCTGATAAGTATATGTGGATGACATATTGTTGATCGGAAATGATGTAGAATTTCTGGAAAGCATAAAGAGTTGTTTGAAAAGGAGTTTTTCAAAGGAAAACCTGGAATGAAGCTACTTAAATATTGGGCATCAGGATCTATAGAGATAGATCAAGACGTCTGATAAAACTTTCAATAAGTACATACCTTGACAAGATTTTGAAAGAGTTCAAAATGGATCAGTCAAAGAAAGAGTTCTTGCCTGATTTGTAAGGTGTGGAGTTGAGTGAGACTCAAAGCTCGACCACGGCAGAAGAAAGAGAAAGGACGAAGGTCGTCCCCTATGCCTTATCCATAGGCTCTATATAGTATGCCATGTTGTGAACCACACCTGGTGTGTGCCTTGCCATGAGTCTGTCAAGGGGTACAAGAGTGGTCCAGGAGTGGATCACTGGACAGCGGTCAAGATTATCCTTAGTAACTAGAGGACTAAGGAAATGTTTCTCAGTTATGGAGGTGATAAAGAGTTTGTCGTAAAGGGTTACGTCGATGCAAGCTTTGACACCTATCCGGACGACTCTGAGCAGCAGTCCGGATACGTATAGTGGAGTAGCCATTTTGAATAGCTCCAAGTGGAGCAAGGTAGCATCTGCAGTATGACATATAGATTTGCAAAGAACACACGGATCTGAATGTTGCAGACCGTTGACCAAAGACCTCTCTCACATGCAAAGCATGATCGAACCCCAGAACTCATTGGGTGTTAGATTCATAACAATGTAAATCACATGGTGATGTGAACTAGATTATTGATTCTAGTGCAAGTGGGAGACTGTTGGAAATATGCCCTAGAGGCAATAATAAATTGGTTATTATTATATTGCCTTGTTCATGATAATCGTTTATTATCCATGCTATAATTGTATTGATTGGAAACTCAAATACATGTGTGGATACATAGACAACAAAGTGTCCCTAGTAAGCCTCTACTAGACTAGCTCGTTGATCAAAGATGGTTAAGGTTTCCTAGCCATAGACATGAGATGTCATTTGATAACGGGATCACATCATTAGGAGAATGATGTGATGGACAAGACCCAAACTATGAACGTAGCATATGATCGTGTCAGTTTATTGCTATTGTTTTCTGCATGTCAAGTATCTGTTCCTATGACCATGAGATCATGCAACTCACTGACACCGGAGGAATACCTTGTGTGTATCAAACGTCGCAACGTAACTGGGTGACTATAAAGATTCTCTACAGGTATCTCCGAAGGTGTCTGTTGAGCTGGCATGGATCGAGACTGGGATTTGTTACTCCGTATGACGGAGTGGTATCTCAGGGCCCACTCGGTAATACAACATCACAATAAGCCTTGCAAGCAATGTGACTAAAGTGTTAGCCACGGGATCTTGTACTACGGAACGAGTAAAAGAGACTTGCCGGTAACGAGATTGAACTAGGTATAGAGATACCGACGATCGAATCTCGGGCATGTAACATACCGAAGAACAAAGGGAACATCATACGGGATTAACTGAATCCTTGACATAGAGGTTCAACCGATAAAGATCTTCGTAGAATATGTAGGAACCAATATGGGCATCCAGGTCCCGCTATTGGTTAATGATCGTAGAGGTGTCTCGGTCATGTCTACATAGTTCTCGAACCCGCAGGGTCCGCACACTTAACGTTCGGTGATGTTTCGGTAGTATTGAGTTATGCATGGTGGTGACCGAAGGTTTTTCGGAGTCCCGGATGAGATCCCGGACGTCACGAGGAGCTCCGGAATGGTCCGGAGGGAAATATTTATATATGGGAAGTCATATTTTGGCGACCGGAAAATTTCGGGTTTTTCCGGTATTGTACCGGGAAGCTTCTAGATCGTTTTCTCCTCCGTTCGCGGTTTCGGTAGCGCTAGGCATAGCCCTGCTGGGATAGCACCACCACCACCGCCACCACGCCGTCGTGTTGCCGGAGAACTCATCTACCTCTCCGCTCTCCCTTGCTGGATCAAGGAGGCGGAGATCGTCATCGAGCTGTACGTGTGCTGAACGCGGAGGTGCCGTCCGTTCGGCGCTAGATCGGAAAGACCGTGATTGGATCGCGGGACGGATCGTGATTGGATCGCGGGACGGCTTGCGATTTGGATCGCGAATACGTTCGACTACATCAACCGCGTTTCTTAACGCTTCCCACTTAGCGATCTACAAGGGTACGTAGATCCACTCTCCCTCTCGTAGATGCTCATCACCATGGATAGATCTTGCGTGTGCGTAGGAAATTTTTTGTTTCCCAGGCAACGTTCCCCAACAGGCAGGAGTCGGCCTATTTTCTTATGGACGTGATGCCTATATATACATGATCATTGCCATGAATATCACATAACTATGTGATTTTCTTTTGTGTGGAGTCGCTGAAGACTGTTGTTGATTGGTATTCCTATTGGTTTGATAAACCTTGGTTCTTAAATGAGGGAAATACTTATCCGTATTTTGTTGCATCACCCGTTCCTCTTCACGGAAAACCCAACGCAGATCATAAGTATCAGGAAGGATTTCTGGCGCCGTTGCCGGGGAATATCATCAACCAACTATCAAGTAACTTCGCACAAATTATCATTCACTTTTTCTTCTTTTTATTTGCTGTTATATTTAGTTTGCTTCATAAAAATCAAAAATACAAAAATATTTATCTTTGATTGTTGCTAGTTTACTTCTTTGCTTGCTAGTTAACCTGTCCTACTTGTTACTTTGCTTGCTCGGTCACCATGTCTCAATATACTACTAAGTTGTGTGACTTCTTAAATACTAATAACAATGATTTTATTAGTACTCAAATACAACCCACCACTAGTGCATAGGCTTTTGATATTAATGCTACATTGCTGAATCTTGTGATGAAAGATCAATTTTCAGGAAGTCCTAATGAGGATCCTGCTGCTCATCTTAGTACCTTTGTTAAACTTTGTGATATGCAAAATAAAAAGGATATGGATAATGATGTTGTGAAATTAAAATTATTTCCTTTTTCACTAAGAGATAAAAGCTAAGGCTTGGTTTTCATATTTACCACATAATAGTATTCGAACATGGGATAAGTGTACAGATGCTTTTATTGCCAAATATTTTCCTCCTGCTAAGATCATCTCCCTTAGAAATCAAATTATGAATTTTAAACAATATGATCAAGAACATGTTGCACAAGCTTGGGAGAGGATGAAATTGATGATTAGAAATTGCCCTACTCATGGTTTAAACTTGTGGATGATTATCCAAAATTTCTATGCTGGACTAAACTTTGTGTCTAGAAATCTTTATAGACGTGACCTTAGTAGAGGCCACCAAACTTTTGGACAACATCATGACAAACAACTCTCAATCGCATACCAAAAGAGCTCCAACTGGTAAGAAGGTAAATTCTGTTGAGGAAATCGCTGCTTTGAGTGAAAAAGTGGATGCTCTTATGAATATGGTTGCTAGCAAAAATACTCATGTTGATGCAAATGATATGCCTTTCTCTACTTTGATTGAGAAAAATAATGATGCTATTGATGTGAACTTTATCTCGCGAAACTATTTTAACAACAATACCTATAGAGGAAATTTCAATGCTAGACCGTATCCCGGTAATTCCTCTAACACCTATGGAAACTCTTACGGAAATTCTTATGGAAATTCTTCTACAAATACTAACAGGACACCCTCCGATCTTGATAACACAATTAAATAATTTATTAGTTATCAAAAGTTTTTTAATACTGTGGTAGAAGAAAAGTTGCATACGATTGATACGTTGGCTTAAAACATGGATAGAATTGCTCTTGATGTTGAAACTCTTAAGGGTAAAACTTTGCCACCCAAGCATGATTTTAATGATACTATTAAATCTATCCAAATATCTATTAATGAAAGTAAGGAGATGACCGCTAAGTTAAGAGCTAAGTGGGAATTCTTAGAAAAAGCTCTCCCATCCGATTTTTATCAGAATAATGATGAAGATCTTAAAATGATTGGTACTTCTCCTATTGAATCTTTATTTACTTCTCTAAATATAAATGATAAAGGGACTGGAGTTGAAGCAACTCTAGCTAGAGGGAGTCCCGTTTGTTTGGTGAGTGATGATTCTAAGGATAAAACTGAAAAAAGTGGGTTTGGAGAGATTAAAACCCTATCTAGTGACGAGCCCACTATCTTGAATTACAAGGATTTTAGTTATGAAAGTTGCAAAGGATTGATGTTTTGGCTAAAAACATGGATAGAATTTCTCTTGATGTTGAAACTCTTAAAGGAAAAACTTTGCCACCCAAGCATGATTTTAATGAGACTATTAAATCTATTCAAATGTCTATCAATGAAAGTAAGGAGAGGACCGCTAAGTTAAAAGCTAAGCGGGAATTCTTAGAAAAAGCTCTTCCACCCGGTTTTTACCGGAATAATGATGAAGATCTTAAAATGATTGATACTTATCCTACCGAATATTTATTTACTTATCTGAATATAAATGATAAAGGGACTGGAGTTTAACCAACTCTATCTAGAGGGAGTCCCGTTTGCTTGGTGAGTGATGATTCTAATGATAAAACTGAAAAAAGTGGGTTTGGAGAGATTAAAACCCTATCTAGTGATGAGCCCACTATCTTGAATTACAAGGATTTTAATTATGAAATTTGCTCTTTATTAGAATGTATTTCCTTGTTGCAATCCATTATTAGCTCACCCAATGCTTATGAACAAAACAAGGCTTTCACTAATCATATAGTGGAAGCGATGGTAAAAGCTTACGATGAGAAACTTGAACTAGAAGTTTCTATCCTAGAAAATTGCATGATGAATGGGAACCTACTATCAAAATAAAGCTTAAATAATATGAATACAATGCTTTGTGTGACCTTGGTGCTAGTGTTTCAATGATACCAAAATCTCTTTGTGATGTGCTTGGTCTCACCGACATTCAAGATTGTTCCCTGAACTTGCATCTTGCGGATTCTACCATTAAAAAACCTTTAGGTAGAATAAATGATGTTCTCATGGTTGAGAATAAGAATTATGTTCCTGTATATTTCATTGTGCTTGATATTGAATGCAATCCTACTTGTCCAATAATACTTGGAAGACCTTTCTTACGAACTATAGATGCAATTATTGATATGAAAGAGGGAAACATAAGGTTCCAATTTACATTAAATAAAGGGATGGAACACTTCCCAGGAAGAGAATTAAACCACCTTATGAATCAATCATGAGGGCTACTTATGGGTGGAGTGTCAAAGATGACAACACTTGAAACTATGCATTATGCCTAGCTAGGGGCGTAAAACAATAGCGCTAGTTGGGAGGCAACCCAATAGTTATCTTTATTTTTGCTTTTTAATTTTTATTTGTGTGTGATATAATGATTATTTACTATGTAATTATTGTGTTTTTATGTTTAAATTAGTGTTTGTGCCAAGTAAAGCCTTTGGGATGACTCACAAGATGAGTGGAATTGATACGGTGCAAAAACAGAAACTTTGGCGTCCAGTGCAGAATTTCTCTAATTTTACTGGAATGTATTTTTTATCTTTGTTTTTTACACAATATTTATATACAAATGCTTAAGGCGTTTCTAATTTTTCCTAAGTTTTCGAGTTACAGAAGTATAGGTTCTTTACAGATCTTTACAGATTGTTCTGTTTTAGACAGATTCTGTTTTTTGCTTGCATAGTTTGCTTGTTTTGATGATTATATGGATTGTATCGGGGGTTATAAGCCATGGAGAAGATAGAATACAGTACCTATTATGCAATAATAAAATATGAATCAATTTATAACAGTACCTAAAGTATTTGATATGTTGCTTACACCAACGGATCTCACGAAGTTTTGTGTGATTGAAGTTTTCAAGTTTTGGGTGTTATTGCGGTGGACAAAGAAATAAGGAGCGGCAAGATCCTAAGCTTGGGGGTGCCCATGGCATCCCAAGGTAATATTCTATGAATACTCAAGCGTCTAAGCTTGGGGATGCCCCGTAAGGCATCCCCTCTTTCGTCTCAATCCATCGGTATGTCACTTTGAGCTATATTTTTATTCGTCACATGATATGAGTTTTGCTTGGAGCGTCGTCTGCTTTTGTTTGCTTTTGTTTTTTGTTTGCCTCTATTAGCGTTTGCTGGACACACCTATTCGAGAGAGACACACCTTCATCATAATTTACTATAATACTCTATGTGCTTCACTTATATCTTTTTGAGCACGGTGGCGTATAGATTTTATGGAAATAATTGCACTCTCTTTCTTCACTCATATTTGTTTGAGAGTTAATAAATAGGGACGGTAATTTGCATGGGTTATAAGACTAGTCCAAAAATAATAGGTATTCAATGAGTGTTAATCAAAACCGTCATGTAGCACATTAAAGAGAAATTTTGGGTTAATGATATTGATGTGGTAATGTGAAAGGGTGTGAGTGCATGGTTGTCGGTTCATAGAAGTATTAGTATTAAGAGGTGTTAATTTCCCATTTTTCTAAATATTGGAAAAAGGCATGGTGGGTATGTGTGAGCACTTCTATTCCTCGTTGAAATCCTAGTGTTGTTCCAGGTCGGAGGCGTGCGACGGTAACTCCTCCCAACCTCCTCCCTGGGGGCATGCGAGTAGTACTTTGATTTGTGATAAAACTAATAAAACTTTGCAATAAGTATATGAGTTCTTCATGACTAATGGGAATCCGTGGACACACGCAATCTCACCACCTCATATTTTGCTAGCCTTCTCAGTACCGTGCATTGCCCATTCTCACCTCGAGGATCGATGCGAACTTCGCCGGTGCATCCAAACCCCGTTACAAGATATGCTCTGTCGCACATAAACCTCCTTATATCTTCCTCAAAACTGCCACCATACCTACCTATTATGGCACTTCAATAGCCATTCTGAGATATATTGCCATGCAACTGCCACCGTTACATCATATGACTAGTTCATTCATCGCCATATTGATTTGTGTGATCATATAAAGCTGACATAGGATTTGCGGGAAAGCCACCGTCCATGGTTTTTTGATACATGTCACGCTAGATCATTGCACATCCTGGTACACTGCCAGAGGCATACATATTGAGTCATATTGTTTCATAGTTCTTCATGCTGAGTTTTCATATTGAGTTGTAAGTAAATAAAAATGTGATGATCATAATTATTAGAGCATTGTCCCAGGGAGGAAATAAAAATGGGGGAGGCCAAATGAGCCCACCATAAAAAATGAGAGAAGGGACTTTCCTACTATCCTTTACCACACTTGTGCCTAAAGTGGCACCTTGTTCTTCATATAGAGAGTCTCATTTTATATCATTTTCATATGCTAGTGGGAATTATTTTCATTATTAAAAAACTTGGCTTGTATATTCCGATGACAGGCGTCCTCAAATGCCCAAGGTCTTCATGAGCAAGCAAGTTGAATGCACACCCACTGATACGTCCATTTTGCATCATGATTTTCTACTGTTATTTACTTTGTTTTGTTGTATAATAATGCTTTGGGGAGTGATTCTAATGCCTTTTCTCTCATAATATGCAAGGTTTACACAAGGAGGGAGAATACCGACAACTGGAATTCTGGACCCAAGAAAAGCACGTCAGAGATACCTATTCTGCACAACTCCAATGAAGCTAAAATTTTACGGAGATTATTTTTGCATTTATTAAAAAATACTGGAGCTGGAAACTACCGGAGGAGGCTTCCCAGGTGGGCACAACCCACCAGGGCATGCCAGGCCCCCCTGGGCGCGCCCTGATGGGTTGTGCTCAGCCTGGCCCACCTCCTGCTGGGGAACGTTGCATGGGAAACAAAAAATTTCCTACGCACACGCAAGATCTATCCATGGTGATGAGTATCTACGAGAGGGAGAGTGAATCTACATACCCTTGTAGATCGCTAAACGGAAGTGCTAAGAAACGCGGTTGATGTAGTCGAACGTCTTCGCGATCCAAATCGCAAGCCGTCCCGCGATCCCATCACGATCCGTCTCGCGATCCAATCACGAACTGTCCCGCGATCCAATCACGGTCCTTCCAATCTAGTGCCGAACGGACGGCACCTCCGCGTTCAGCACACATACAGCTTGATGACGATCTTCGCCTTCTTGATCCAACAAGAGGGAGCGGAATGGTAGATGAGTTCTCCAGCAGCGCGACGGCGCGGCAACGGTGGTGGTGGAACTATTCCAGCAGGGCTTCGCCTAAGCAGTGCTGAAAACTAGAGGAATCAATCTATCGGGAGAAAGGGCTGCACTATGGCCTTTTGGGTTGAAGTGCTTTTGCCCTCTCTCCCTCTAGTATATAGAGGAGGGAGGGGAGGGAGGCCGACGCCCCTAGGGTTGCCCCTTTGGTGCGGCCGAAGTGGGAGGTGGAGGAGTCCTACTCCAATCCTACTAGGAGTAGGATTCCTCCTCTCCACTTGGAAACCCTTTCCACCTTTGGGTTTTTCCCACCCCTAGCCGCATGGGCCTTAGTGGGGGGTTCGGCCAGCCCACTAGGGGCTGGTTTGACTCCTCCCACAGCCCATGAGACCCTTTGGGGCGACAGCCCCCCCCCCCCCCCCCGATGGTCCCCCGGTACCCTCCCGACACTCCCGGTACACTAACGAACTACCCGAAACTTTTCCGGTGACCAAAACGGGACTTCCTATATATTTATCTTTACCTCCGGACCTTTCTGGAGCTCCTCGTGACGTCCGGGATCTCATCCGAGACTCTGAACAACCTTTGGTCACCACCATACATAACTCTATATTACTGAAACGTCACCGAACCTTAAGTGTGCAGACCCTGCGGGTTCGTGAACTATGTCGACATGACCGAGACACCTCTACGGTCAATAACGAATAGCGGAACCTGGATGCCCATATTGGTTCCTACATATTCTACGAAGATCTTCATCGGTTGAACCTCTATGTCAAGGATTCAGTTAATCCCGTACGCTGTTCCCTTTGTTCTTCGGTATGTTACTTGCCCGAGATTCGATCGTCGGTCTCTCTATACCTAGTTCAATCTCGTTACCGACAAGTCTCTTTAGTCACTTTGCTTACAAGGCTGATTGTGATGTTGTATTACCGAGTGGGCCCTGAGATACCTCTCCGTCATACGGAGTAACAAATCCTAGTCTTGATCCATGCCAACTCAACAGACACCCTCGGAGACACCTGTAGAGCATCTTTATAGTCATCCAGTGATGTTGCGACTTTTGATACACACAAGGTATTCCTCCGGTGTTAGTGAGTTGCATGATCTCATGGTCATAGGAACAGATAATTGACATGCAGAAAACAATCGCAATAAACTGGCACGATCATATGCTATGTTCATAGTTTGGGTCTTGTCCATCACATCATTCTCCTAATGATGTGATCCCGTTATCAAATGACATCTCATGTCTATGGCTAGGAAACCTTCACCATCTTTGATCAACGAGCCAGTTTAACTAGAGGCTTACTAGGGACACATTGTTTGTCTATGTACCCACACATGTAATTGAGTTTCCAATCAATACAATTATAGCATGGATAATAAACGATTATCATGAACAAGGAAATATGATAATAACTAGTTTATTATTGCCTCTAGGGCATATTTCCAACAGTCTCCCACTTGCACTAGAGTCAATAATCTAGTTCACATCACCATGTGATGTACATTGTTATGAATCTAACACCCAATGAGTTCTGGGGTTCGATCATGCTTTGCATGTGTGAGAGGTCTTTAGTCAACGGTCTGCATCATTCAGATCCGTGTGTTCTTTGCAAATCTATATGTCGTACTGCAGATGCTACCATGCTCCACTTGGAGCTATGCCAAATGGCTGCTACACTATACGTATCTGGATTGCTACTCAGTGTCATCCAGATTGGTGTTAAAGCTTGCATCGACGTAACCCTTTACGACGAACTCTTTATCACCTCCATAATCGAGAAATATTTCCTTAGTCCTCTAGTTACTAAGGATAACTTTGACCGCTGTCCAGTGATCCACTCCTAGATCACTCTTGTACCCCTTGACAGACTCATGGCAAGGCACACACAAGTGTGGTACACAGCATGGCATACTATATAGAGCTGATGACCCACAAGTATAGGGGATCTATCGTAGTCCTTTCGATAAGTAAGAGTGTTGAACCCAACGAGGAGCAGAAGGAAATGACAAGCAGTTTTCACTAAGGTATTCTCTGCAAGCACTGAAATTATCGGTAACAGATAGTTTTGTGATAAGATAATTCGTAATGGGTAACAAGTAACAAATGTAGCAAAGGTGCAGCAAGGTGACCCAATCGTTTTTGTAGCAAAGGACAAGCCTGGACAAACTCTTATATAAAGCAAACCGCTCCCGAGGACACATGGGAATTACTGTCAAGCTAGTTTTCACCATGCTCATATGATTCGCGTTCGTTACTTTGATAATTTGATATGTGGGTGGACCGGTGCTTGGGTGCTGCCCTTACTTGGACAAGCCTCCCACTTATGATTAGCCCCTCTCGCAAGCATCCACAACTACGAAAGAAGAATTAAGATAAATCTAACCATAGCTTGAAACATGTGGATCCAAATCAGCCCCTTACGAAGCAACGCATAAACTAGGGTTTAAGCTTCTGTCACTCTAGCAACCCATCATCTACTTATTACTTCCCAATGCCTTCCTCTAGGCCCAAACAATGGTGAAGTGTCATGTAGTCGACGTTCACATAACACCACTAGAGGAGAGACAACATACATCTCATCAAAATATCGAACGAATACCAAATTCACATGATTACTTATAACAAGACTTATCCCATGTCCTCAGGAACAAACGTAACTACTCACAAAGCATATTAATGTTCATAGTCAGAGGAGTATTAATTATCATTAAGGATCTGAACATATGATCTTCCACCAAGTAAACCAACTAGCATCAACTACAAGGAATAATCAACACTACTAGCAACCCACAGGTACCGATCTGAGGTTTGAGACAAAGATCGGATACAAGAGATGAACTAGGGTTTGGAGAGGAGATGGTGCTGGTGAAGATGTTGATGGAGATTGACCCCCTCTCGATGAGAGGATCATTGGTGATGACGATGGCTTCAATTTCCCCCTCCGGGAGGGAAGTTTCCCCGGCAGAACAGCTCCGCCGGAGCCCTAGATTGGTTCTGTCCAAGTTCCGCCTCGAGAAAGCGGCGCTTCGTCCCGAAAGCTCCCTTCTGATTTGTTCCAGGTCAAAACCCTCCATATAGCAGAAGATAGGCACCGGAGGCCTGCCAGGGGGACCACAAGCCTGCAGGGCGCGCCTAGGGGGGTAGGGCGCGCCCCCTGGCTTGTGGCCTCCTGGTGGGTCCCCTGATGTATTTCTTTCGCCCAATATTTTTTATATATTCCAAAATAATTCTCCGTAGATTTTCAGGACTTTTGGAGTTGTGCAGAATAGGTATCTCAGATTTGCTCCTTTTCCAGTCCAGAATTCCAGCTGCCGACATTCTCCCTCTTCATGTAAACCTTGTAAAATAAGAGAGAAAAGGCATAAGTATTGTACCATAATGTGTATTAACAGCCCATAATGCAATAAATATCAATATAAAAGCATGATGCAAAATGGACGTATCAACTCCCCCATGCTTAGAGCTCGCTTGTCCTCAAGCGAAAGCCGAAATCGATAAATATGCCCACATGTTTAGAGATAGAGGTGTCGATAAAATAAAATACGGACATGAAGGCATCATGATCATCTTTAGAACAGCAACATATATTGACATATAATTTCTTATGCTAGAGTAACAATTCATTCACAAAGTAAAGTATGAATCAAGAACTTTATTGAGAACCAACAAACCATGATCTCAGTCATTGAAGCAATTCCAATTTATCATAACGTAGGAAAGAGTCAATATAAGAGCTTGTAAAGCAAATCCACATACTCGATCATCTTTTAGTCTTTCACAATTGCTAACACTCACGCGGTACCTATGAGGTCAAAGCTTCAATCGAACACAGAGAAAGATAGGGGCTTATAGTGTTGCCTCCCAACTATTTACCTCAAGGGTAATGTCAATAGAAATAACTCATGTTCACCCACTTCCGAGTGGATATATGTGTCTAGATCATTCCCCAACACATGACGCTTGCCAAAAGATAAAGGCGAAATAAAGGAGGTGATGAAGATCACCACGACTCTTGCATAAAGGCAAGTACTAGAAAATAAAAGTAACAGATAGGCCCTTCGCAGAGGGAAGCAGAGGTTGTCATGCGCTTTTATAGTTGGATGCACAATCCCTTAATGCAAAAGAACGTCACTTTATGTTGCCCCTTGTGATAGAGAACTTTATTATGCAGTCTGTCGCTTTTATTTCTTCCATATCACAAGTTCGTATAAAGTTTATTTTCTTCACACTAATAGACCACACATATTTAGAGAGCAATTCTTTATTGCTTGCACCGATGACAACTTACTTGAAAGATCTTACTCAATCCATAGGTAGGTATGGTGGACTCTCATGGCAAAACTGGGTTAAGGGTGTTTGGATGCACAAGTAGTATCTCTACTTGGTGCGGAAGTTTTGGCTGATATGGGGTGGAAGCTGTTGGAAATATGCCCTAGAGGCAATAATAAATTGGTTATTATTATATTTCCTTGTTCATGATAATCGTTTATTATCCATGCTATAATTGTATTGATTGGAAACTCAAATACATGTGTGGGTACATAGACAACACTGTGTCCCTAGTAAGCCTCTAGTTGACTAGCTCGTTGATCAAAGATGGTTAAGGTTTCCTAGCCATTGACATGAGATGTCATTTGATAACGGGATCACATCATTAGGAGAATGATGTGATGGACAAGACCCAAACTAAGAACGTAGCATTTGATCGTGTCAGTTTATTGCTATTGTTTTCTGCATGTCAAGTATCTGTTCCTATGACCATGAGATCATGCAACTCCCTGACATCGGAGGAGTACCTTGTGTGTATCAAACGTCGCAACGTAACTGGGTGACTATAAAGGTGCTCTACAGGTATCTCCGAGGGTGTCTGTTGGGTTGGCATGGATCAAGACTGGGATTTGTTACTCTGTGTGACGGAGAGGTATCTCAGGGCCCACTCGATAATACAACATCACAATGAGCCTTGCAAGCAATGTGACTAAAGTGTTAGGCACGAGATCTTGTATTACGGAACGAGTAAAGAGACTTGCCGGTAACGAGATTGAACTAGGTATAGAGATACCGACGATCGAATCTCGGGCAAGTAACATACCGAAGAACAAAGGGAACAGCATACGGGATTAACTGAATCCTTGACATAGAGGTTCGACCGATAAAAGATCTTCGTAGAATATGTAGGAGCCAATATGGGCATCCAGGTCCCGCTATTGGTTATTGGCCGTAGAGGTGTCTCGGTCATGTCTACGTAGTTCTCGAACCCGCAGGGTCTACACACTTAAACGTTTGGTGACGATTAGTATAGTTGAGTTATTATGTTGGTGACCGAAGGTTGTTCGGAGTCCCGGATAAGATCCCGGACATGACGAGGATCTCCGGAATAGTCCGGAGGTAAAGATTGATATATGTGATAATAGTGTTTTGATCTCCGGAAGAGTTCCGGAGTTCACCGGAATGGGTTCCGGATGTTTACCGAAGTGTTCGGGTGCAGCAACACTTTATATGGGCCAAAGGGATAAAGCCCACGAGGTATTGGAAAGTGCAAAAAGTAGTTTTGCTGCCGCGTAAGCGGTACTACCGTTTTGTGAAGCGGTACTACCGCTTGTGTGAAGCGGTACTACCATCCAAGCGGTACTACCGCTTGTGTAAAGCGGTACTACCGCTTGTGCGCGGTACTGCAGGGATCCGAGTTGGACTCTTTCCCTGCGGGCCAAACCGACCTTGTGCGGGCAAAACCGACCTGGAGGAGGCTTTTACTCCAAGTTTAGACCCCAAGGCTCAACATATAAATAGAGGGGCAGGGCTAGCACACGGGACACATCAAGATTTCCCCAAGCCGTGTGCGGCAACCCTAACCCTCTAGTTCCTCCGTCATAATCTCCGTAGCGCTTGGCGAAGCCCTGCAAAGATTGTTCCTCACCACCATCACCACGCCGTCGTGCTGCTGGAACTCAACCACTACTTCACCATCGCTCGCTGGATCGAGGAGGTGAAGGCGTCATCAAGTCGTACGTGTGTTGAACGCGGAGGTGCCGTCCGTTCGGCGCTAGTTCGTGATCGGATCGAGGGACGACTTGCGATTTGGATCGCGGAGACGTTCGACTACATCAACCGCGTTTCTTAAACGCTTCCACTTAGCGATCTACAAGGGTATGTAGATTTACTCTCCCTCTCGTAGATGCTCATCACCATGGATAAATCTTGTGTGTGCGTAGGAAAATTTTTGTTTCCCATGCAACGTTCCCCAACAGTGGTATCAGAGCTAGGTCTATGCGTAGATGAGATCTCGAGTAGAACACAAACGAGTTGTGGGCGTGGGTGTATACATATTGCTTGCCGTTACTAGTTGATACTTGATTCGGCGGTATTGTGAGATGAAGCGGCCCGGACCGACATTACGCGTACACTTACGCGAGACAGGTTCCTTCAACTGACATGTAATTTTGTTGCATAAAGATGGCTAGCGGGTGTCTGTCTCTCTCACTTTAGTTGAATCGATTTCAATGAAGAGGGTTCTTTTAGAAGATCAAAAAGCAATCACTACACCACGTTGTGGTTTTGCGTAGGTAAGAACGGTTCTTGCAAACCCGTAGCAGCCACGTAAAATTTGCAACAACAATTAGAGGACGTCTAACTTGTTTTTGCAGGGTATGTTGTGATGTGATATGGCCAATTACATGATGAGATATATGTGATGTATGAGATGATCATGTGTTGTATAGAATATCACGACTTGCATGTCGATGAGTACGGCAACTGGCAGGAGCCATAGAGTTGTCTTTAATTATTGTATGACCTGCGTGTCAATCATTAAGCGCTATGTAATGCTTTACTTTATCGCTAAACGTTAGCAATAGTCGTGGAAGCAACAGTCGGCGCGACAACCTTATGGCGACACGTTGATGGAGATCAAGATGATGGAGATCATGGTGTCATGCCGGTGACGATGGAGATCATGCCGGTGCTTTGGAGATGGAGATCAAAAGCACAAGTTCATGGCCATATCATGTCACTTATGATTTGCATGTGATGTTAATCCTTTTATGCATCTTATTTTGCTTAGGACGACGGTAGCATTATAAGGTGATCCCTCACTTAAATTTCAAGATAAATTGTGTTCTCCCCGAGTGTGCACCGTTGCGAAAGTTCGTCGTTTCGAGACACGCCGTGATGATCGGGTGTGATAGACTCCACGTTCACATACAACGGGTCGCCATGTTGCACACGCGGAACACTCGGGTTAAACTTGACGAGCCTAGCATGTACAGACATGGCCTCGGAACACAAGAGACCGAAAGGTCGAACATGAGTCATATAGTAGATATGATCAACATGAAGATGTTCACCATTGAAACCACCTCAACTCACGTGATGATCGGACTTGAGTTGGTGGATTTGGATCATGTTACACTCGAATGACCGGAGGGATGTCAATTTGAGTGGGAGTTTTTTAAATATGATTAACTAAACTCATTCTCTTGAACAATAGTCTAAGTTGTCTTTGCTATATTTATGTTGTAGATCATGGCTCGCGCAGTAGCACCCCTGAATTTTAATGCGTTCCTAGAGAAAGCTAAGTTGAAAGATGATGGAAGTAACTTTGTGGACTGGGCCCGTAATCTAAGGATTATCCTTACGGCTTCCCAGAAGGCTTATGTCCTTAATGCACCGCTTGGTGATCCACCCGCTCCAGTTGAGTCTCTAGACGTTGTGAACGCCTGGCAGGCTCGTTCTGATGATTACTCAATAGTTCAATGTGCATTATTGTATGGCTTAGAACCGGGACTTCAAAGACGTTTTGAACGTCATGGAGCATATGAGATGTTCCAGGAGTTGAAGTTTATCTTTCAGAAGAATGCCCAGATCGAGAGATATGAGATCTCCGATAAGTTCTATGCTTGCAAGATGGAGGAGAACGGGTCTATCAGTGATCACGTGCTCAGAATGTCTGGGTACTCCACCCGTCTGGCTGAATTGGGGATGCCCCTTCCGCCAGAGGCTATCACTGACAGAGTTCTTCAATCATTGCCACCTAGCTACAAGAGCTTCGTGTTGAATTATAACATGCACGGGATGAACAAGTCAGTCGCCGAGCTGTTTGCGATGCTGAAAGCCGCTGAGTCTGAAATTCAGAAGGAGCATCAAGTGTTGATGGTCAATAAAACCACTAGTTTCAATAAAAATGGCAAGGGTAAGAAGGGTAAATCCAAGAAGGGTGGCAAAGCAGTTGCTACTCCCGTGAAGAAACCCAAGGCTGGACCCAAACCAGAAACTGAGTGCTTTCATTGCAAGGGAACTGGACACTGGAAACGGAACTGCCCCAAGTATTTGGCTGACAAGAAGGCGGCCAACAACAAACAAGGTATATATGATATACATGTTATTGATATGTTCCTTACCAACCCTCGTTGTAGTGCCTGGGTATTTGATACCGGTGCGGTTGCTCATATTTGCAACTCTAAACAGGAACTGCGGAATAGACGGAGGCTGGCAAAGGACGAAGTGACGATGCGCGTGGGAAATGGTTCCAAGGTTGATGTGATCGCCGTCGGCACGCTCGCTCTTCGATTACCGTCGGGATTAGTGATGAACCTAAATAAGTGTTATTTGGTGCCTGCGTTAAGCATGAACATTATATCTGGATCTTGTTTATTGCGAGACGGTTACTCATTTAAATCAGAGAATAATGGTTTATGAGTAATATCTTTTATGGTCATGCACCCAATGTGAGGGGTTTATTCTTATTGAATCTCGATAGTAATGATACACATGTTCATAACATTGATGCCAAAAGATGTAGAATTGATAATGATAATACCACTTTCTTGTGGCACTGCCGTTTAGGTCATATTGGCGTAAAACGCATGAGGAAGCTCCATGCTGATGGACTTTTGGAGTCACTTGATTTTGAATCACTTGACACATGTGAGCCATGCCTCATGGGCAAGATGACTAAAACTCCGTTCTCTGGTACAATGGAACGGGCAAGTGACTTATTGGAAATCATACATACTGATGTGTGCGGTTCGATGAGTATTGAGGCGCGCGGTGGTTATCGTTACTTTCTCACCTTCACTGATGACTTAAGTAGATATGGGTATATTTACTTAATGAAACACAAGTCTGAAACATTTGAAAAGTTCAAACAATTTCAGAGTGAAGTTGAGAATCATCGTAACAAGAAGATTAAATTCCTACGATCTGATCGAGGAGGAGAATATCTGAGTTATGAGTTTGGCAGTCACTTAAGACAGTGTGGAATTGTTTCACAATTGACACCGCCTGGAACACCACAGCGTAATGGTGTGTCCGAACGTCGTAATCGAACCTTATTGGATATGGTGCGATCTATGATGTCTCTTGCCGATTTGCCACTATCATTTTGGGGTTATGCATTAGAGACAGCTGCATTCACTTTAAATAGGGCACCATCGAAATCCGTTGAGACGACGCCATATGAACTTTGGTTTGGCAAGAAGCCAAAGCTGTCGTTTCTTAAAGTTTGGGGATGTGATGCTTATGTCAAAAAGCTTCAGTCTGAAAAGCTGGAACCCAAAGCGGAGAAATGCGTCTTCATAGGATACCCAAAAGAGACAGTTGGGTATACCTTCTACCTCAGATCCGAAGGCAAAGTGTTTGTCGCTAAAAACGAAACATTTCTTGAGAAAGAGTTTCTCTCGAAAGAATTGAGTGGGAGGAAGATAGAACTTGATGAGGTTGTTGAACCTTTACTTCAACCTGAGAGTAGCGCAGCGCAGAAAGATGTTTCTGTGGAGCCTACATTAGCTAAAGAGGAAGTTAATGATGATGATCATGAAGCTTTGGATCAAGTTGCTATCGAACCTCGTAGGTCGACAAGGACGCGTACTGCTCCCGAGTGGTACGGCAACCCTGTCTTAGAGGTCATGTTGTTAGACAACGATGAACCTACGAGCTATGGAGAAGCGATGATGGGCCCGGATTCCGAGAAGTGGTTAGAGGCCATGAAATCCGAGATGGGATCCATGTATGAAAACAAAGTTTGGACTTTGGAAGTATTACCTGAAGGGCGTAAGGCCATTCAGAACAAATGGATCTTTAAGAGGAAGACGGACGCGGACGGTAATGTCACCGTCTATAAAGCTCGACTTGTGGCAAAGGGTTTTTCACAAGTTCAAGGAGTTGACTACGATGAGACCTTCTCACCCGTAGCGATGCTTAAGTCCGTCAGAATCATGTTTGCAATAGCTGCCTTTTTCGATTATGAAATTTGGCAGATGGATGTCAAAACAGCGTTCCTTAACGGTTACCTTAAGGAAGAGTTGTATATGATGCAATCAGAAGGTTTTGTCGATCCAGAGAATGCTGACAAAGTTTGCAAACTCCAGCGATCCATTTATGGACTGGTGCAAGCATCTCGGAGTTGGAATCTTCGTTTTGATGAGGTGATCAAAGCGTTCGAGTTTATACAAGTTTACGGAGAAGCTTGTATTTACAAGAAAGTGAGTGGGAGCTCTATAGCGTTTCTAATATTATATGTGGATGACATATTACTGATTGGAAACAATATAGAAATGCTGGAAAGCATAAAGGAATGTTTGAACAAGAGTTTTTCAATGAAGGACCTAGGAGAAGCTGCTTTCATATTAGGCATCAAGATCTATAGAGATAGATCGAGACGTTTGATAGGACTTTCACAAAGCACGTACCTTGACAAAGTTTTGAAGAAGTTCAAAATGGATCAGTCCAAGAAGGGGTTCTTGCCTGTATTGCAAGGTGTGAAGTTGAGTAAGACTCAATGCCCATTGACTGCAGAAGATAGAGAAAAGATGAGTGTCATCCCCTATGCTTCGGCCATAGGCTCTATCATGTATGCAATGCTGTGCACAAGACCCGATGTCAGCCTTGCCATAAGTATGGTCGGAAGGTTTCAAAGTGATCCAGGAATGGAACACTGGACGGCGGTCAAGAATATCCTGAAGTACCTGAAAAGGACTAAGGACATGTTTCTCGTTTATGGAGGTGATCAAGAGCTCGTCGTAAAGGGTTACGTCGATGCAAGCTTTGACACTGATCCGGGTGACTCTAAGTCGCAAACCGGATACGTATTTATTCTTAATGGGGGTGCGGTTAGCTGGTGCAGTTCCAAGCAAAGCGTGGTAGTAGATTCTACATGCGAAGCGGAGTACATCGCTGCCTCGGAGGCGGCGAAGGAAGGTGTCTGGATGAAGGAGTTCATGACAGATCTTGGAGTAGTGCCTAGTGCGCTTAACCCAATGACTCTGTTTTGTGATAATACTGGTGCCATTGCTCTAGCCAAGGAACCAAGATTTCACAAGAGGACCAGACACATAAAGCGACGTTTCAATTCCATCCGCGATTACATCAAGGAGGACGACATAAATATTTGCAAAGTACACACGGATCTAAATGTTGCAGATCCGATGACTAAACCTCTTCCAAGGGCTAAACATGAACAACACCAGAACTGCATGGGTGTTCGATTCATTACAATGTAAATCACATAGTGATGTGAACTAGATTATTGACTCTAGTGCAAGTGGGAGACTGTTGGAAATATGCCCTAGAGGCAATAATAAATTGGTTATTATTATATTTCCTTGTTCATGATAATCGTTTATTATCCATGCTATAATGGTATTGATTGGAAACTCAAATACATGTGTGGGTACATAGACAACACTGTGTCCCTAGTAAGTCTCTAGTTGACTAGCTCGTTGATCAAAGATGGTTAAGGTTTCCTAGCCATTGACATGAGATGTCATTTGATAACGGGATCACATCATTAGGAGAATGATGTGATGGACAAGACCCAAACTAAGAACGTAGCATTTGATCGTGTCAGTTTATTGCTATTGTTTTCTGCATGTCAAGTATCTGTTCCTATGACCATGAGATCATGCAACTCCCTGACATCGGAGGAGTACCTTGTGTGTATCAAACGTCGCAACGTAACTGGGTGACTATAAAGGTGCTCTACAGGTATCTCCGAGGGTGTCTGTTGGGTTGGCATGGATCAAGACTGGGATTTGTTACTCTGTGTGACGGAGAGGTATCTCAGGGCCCACTCGGTAATACAACATCACAATGAGCCTTGCAAGCAATGTGACTAAAGTGTTAGGCACGAGATCTTGTATTACGGAACGAGTAAAGAGACTTGCCGGTAACGAGATTGAACTAGGTATAGAGATACCGACGATCGAATCTCGGGCAAGTAACATACCGAAGAACAAAGGGAACAGCATACGGGATTAACTGAATCCTTGACATAGAGGTTCGACCGATAAAAGATCTTCGTAGAATATGTAGGAGCCAATATGGGCATCCAGGTCCCGCTATTGGTTATTGGCCGTAGAGGTGTCTCGGTCATGTCTACATAGTTCTCGAACCCGCAGGGTCTACACACTTAAACGTTTGGTGACGATTAGTATAGTTGAGTTATTATGTTGGTGACCGAAGGTTGTTCGGAGTCCCGGATAAGATCCCGGACATGACGAGGATCTCCGGAATAGTCCGGAGGTAAAGATTGATATATGTGATAATAGTGTTTTGATCTCCGGAAGAGTTCCGGAGTTCACCGGAATGGGTTCCGGATGTTTACCGAAGTGTTCGGGTGCAGCAACACTTTATATGGGCCAAAGGGATAAAGCCCACGCAGTATTGGAAAGTGCAAAAAGTAGTTTTGCTGCCGCGTAAGCGGTACTACCATTTTGTGAAGCGGTACTACCACCCAAGCGGTACTACCGCCCAAGTGGTACTACCGCTTGTGTAAAGCGGTACTACCGCTTGTGCGCGGTACTGCAGGGATCCGAGTTGGACTCTTTACCTGCGGGCCAAACCGACCTTGTGCGGGCAAAACCGACCTGGAGGAGGCTTTTACTCCAAGTTTAGACCCCAAGGCTCAACATATAAATAGAGGGGCAGGGCTAGCACACGGGACACATCAAGATTTCCCCAAGCCGTGTGCGGCAACCCTAACCCTCTAGTTCCTCCGTCATAATCTCCGTAGCGCTTGGCGAAGCCCTGCAGAGATTGTTCCTCACCACCATCACCACGCCGTCGTGCTGCTGGAACTCAACCACTACTTCACCATCGCTCGCTGGATCGAGGAGGTGAAGGCGTCATTAAGCCGTACGTGTGTTGAACGCGGAGGTGCCGTCCGTTCGGCGCTAGTTCGTGATCGGATCGAGGGACGACTTGCGATTTAGATCGCGGAGACGTTCGACTACATCAACCGCGTTTCTTAAACGCTTCCGCTTAGTGATCTACAAGGGTATGTAGATTTACTCTCCCTCTCGTAGATGCTCATCACCATGGATAGATCTTGTGTGTGCGTAGGAAAATTTTTGTTTCCCATGAAACGTTCCCCAACAGAAGCAAGCGTCACATGTTGAAGGATCTATAACCATATAACTTCTATTCGGAAATAAGCAAACATAACTCATTGTGTTGTCTTCCTTGTTCAACATCAACTCCTTAGCATAAAATATTTTAATGAGTGCTCACAATCATAAAAGATGTCCAAGATAATATATTTATATGTGAACCTCTCTTTCTTTATTACTTCCTTTTAATTGCCACAATGACCAATAGCTATGTTTGTCAACTCACAACAAATTTCAATCGACATACTTCTTATATGTGAAGTCATCACTCCCCATAAGATCATCATATATACTCTTTGCTTTTATTCTATACTTCTTTCTATTTCTTTTTCTCAGGATCATAGCAAACAAACAAAGCCCTCAACTCAAAACTATTCTTTATTATATAACTCTCGGACTTGCTTACATAGGGGGAACATAGAGCACAACTCAAAACTAGATCATAACAAAAACTTTATTCTACTAGATCAAGATATAACCAAAAGGATGGAACTAAGAAAAACGATAAAAGTAAAAGATGTGATGGTGATACGATACCGGGGCACCTCCCCCAAGCTTGGCACAAGCCAAGGGGAGTGCCCATACCCATGTGTTTAGTTGTCTTGCTTCGGAGGTGGTGATGTTGGAGTTGTTGATTAGGTTGGAAGCTTGTCCTCCGTCTTCTAAGGCATAGGCTCACCATCATAGAAAGATGACCGAGTCTCCAGGATCCTCAAATCTGCAGCCAAACTCATTCTCTTAAATCTGTATTCATACTCACAGTTTTGGTTTTGCAGGTCATAGATCTGGCTTGGAGATGCTCGATTTTCTCGTAAAGCTTGAAGATGTTCTCCCCGATGTCCTTGGCGTCCAGCTTGTGATTATGGGTAAACTCGGCGATCATCATGTGATTGGCATTAAGTCCTCATTCCACCATCCCTTGGCACTTGAAGACTTGTTGCTCCATTGCTTCGAGCCTTGTCTCCACACTTCCAGTCTTCTTTGGCCCCTCAACATCACGGATGTGCAGCACCCCCTCACGCATTTCAATGGTTTGAGGGTGTCGCAACACCTCCGCAAGGTAGGGGTTGATGACCTTCTCGAAGAACTTGTCCTTCGAAGCACTTGGGGACGTCATGTTGATCTAAATCTGCTATAGAAACAACTCAAAACGAAAACAGGAGATATTGTCGTGATACGAAGGTCAAAACCTTCGGGAGATTATATAATGAATTTTTACCGACCCGAAGGAGTATACCACAAGAAAACGGAGTCCGGAGGGTACACGAGGTGGCCACAAGCCACAGGAGCACACCCAGGGGGGTAGTGCGCGCCCCCATGGCTTGTCGCCTCCTCGTGCACTATTCGGACTACTTTAAATTTTCCTAATTTTTTAAATATTCCAAAACGGAGAAAAATTGCTGTTGAAAACGTTTTGGTGTCGGTTTACTTACCGTACCACATACCTATTCCTTTTCGGAGTCTGAAAAGTTCTGGTAGGTCTTCCTAATGTACTCCTCCGGAGTTATGGTATTGATAATATTGGTTTCAACATTTATGGGAGTACCTGAGATATAATGTTTGATTCTTTGCCCATTTACCACCTTAGGATTCGTGCCTTAGGCGTTGTTGATCTTGAAGGCACCGGAACGATATACTTCCTCGATAATGTAAGGCCCTTCCCATTTAGAGAGAAGTTTTCCTGCAAAAAATCTGAAACGAGAATTGTATAGCAAGACATAGTCACCTACATTGAATTCACGCTTTTGTATCCTTCTATCATGCCATCTCTTAACTTTTTCTTTAAACAACTTGGCATTCTCATAGGCCTGGGTTCTCCATTCATCAAGTGAGCTAATGTCAAATAACCTCTTCTCACCAGCATGTTTGAAATCATAATTGAGCTCTTTAATTGCCCAATAAGCTTTATGTTCTAGTTCTAGAGGTAAGTGACATGCTTTACCATAAACCATTTTATACGGATACATACCCATAGGGTTTTTGTAAGTAGTTCTATAAGCCCATAATGTATCATCAAGTTTCTTAGACCAATTCTTTCTGGATCTATTAACAGTCTTCTGCAAGATCAATTTAATTTCTCTATTGCTCAATTCTACTTGACCACTAGACTGAGGATGATAAGGAGATGCAATTCTATGGTTAACATCATACTTAGCAAGCAATTTACGGAAAGCACCATGAATAAAGTGTGAACCACCATCAGTCATTAAGTATCTAGGGACTCCAAATCTAGGGAAAATAACTTCTTTAAGCATTTTAATAGAAGTGTTATGATCAGCGCTACTAGTTGGAACAGCTTCTACCCACTTAGTAACATAACCAACAACAACGAGAATATGAGTATACCCATTAGATTGTGGAAAAGGTCCCATATAATCAAAACCCCAAACATCAAATGGTTCAATAACAAGAGAGTAATTCATAGGCATTTCCTGACGTCTACTAATATTACCAATTCTTTGACATTCATCACAAGACAAGACAAACTTATGAGCATCCTTGAAGAGAGTAGGCCAATAAAAACCAGATTGTAATACCTTGTGTGCAGTTCTATCTCTAGCGTGGTGTCCCCCATAGGCCTCGGAGTGACACTTGCATAGGATCTGTTCCTGTTCATGCTAAGGTACACAACGTCTAATAACACCATCTACTCCTTCTTTATAATGGTGTGGATCATCCCAGAAGTAATGTCTTCAATCATAGAAGAACTTTTTCTTTTGTTGGTATGTGAAACTAGGTGGTATAAATTTAGCAACAATGTAATTAGCATAATCAGCATACCATGGAGCATTGCGTGAAGCATTTATGACAGCTAATTGTTCATCAGGAAAGCTATCATCAATAGGTAGTGGGTCATCAAGAACATTTTCTAACCTAGACAAGTTGTCTGCTACAGGGTTGTCAGCACCCTTTCTATCAATAATATGCATATCAAATTCTTGTAGCAGAAGAACCCATCTAATAAGTCTAGGTTTAGCATCTTTCTTTTCCATAAGGTATTTAATAGCAGCATGATCAGTGTGAATAGTTACTTTGGAATCAACAATATAAGGTCTGAACTTATCACAAGCAAACACAACCGCTAAAAATTCCTTTTCAGTGGTAGCATAATTTCTTTGAGCACTGTCTAGAGTTTTACTAGCATAATGGATAACATTTAATTTCTTATCAACTCTTTGTCCTATAACAGCACCAACATCATAATCACTAGCATCACACATAATTTCAAAGGGTAGGTTCCAATCAGGTGGTTGAACAATAGGTGCGGAAATCAAGGCATTCTTAAGAATTTCAAATGCTTCTACACAATCATCATCAAAAACGAATGGAACATCTTTTTGCAAAAGATTAGTGAGAGGCCTAGAAATCTTAGAGAAGTCTTTAATAAACCTCCTATAGAAACCAACATGACCAAGGAAACTTCTTATACCTCTTATGTCCGTAGGACACGGCAATTTTTCAATAGCATCAACTTTAGCTTTATCAACTTAAATACCTCTTTCGGAGATTTTTTGCCCCAAGACAATACCTTCATTAACCATAAAGTGGCACTTTTGCCAATTCAAGACAAGATTAGTTTCTTCACATCTCTGCAAAACTCGATCAAGGTTCCTCAAGCAATCATCAAAAGAAGTTCCGTAAACGGAAAAATCATCCATGAAAACCTCAACAATCTTTTCACAAAAGTCAGAGAATATAGCCATCATACATCTTTGAAAGGTAGCAGGTGCATTGCATAAACCAAAAGGCATACGTCTATAAGCAAAGGTACTGAAAGGGCAAGTAAAAGTGGTCTTTTCTTGATCCTCTTTTGACACAGGTATTTGAGAGAAACCAGAATAACCATCTAGAAAGCAAAAATGTGTGTGTTTGGATAGTCTTTCTAGCATTTGATCAATAAAAGGTAGAGGGTAATGATCTTTCCTAGTAGCTTTATTTAATTTCCTAAAATCAATTACCATTCTATATCCTGTAACAATTCTTTGCGGGGTCAATTCATTTTTATCATTAGGAACAACGGTGATACCTCCTTTCTTAGGAACACAATGAACGGGACTAACCCATCTACTATCAGCAATAGGATAAATTATACCCGCCTCCAGAAGCTTTAGTATTTCATTTCTTACCACTTCTTTCATTTTAGTATTTAACCGTCGTTGGTGATCAACAACCGGTTTAGCATCAGGCTCCATATTAATTTTGTGCTGACATAGAGTGGGACTAATGCCCTTAAGATCATCAAGAGTATATCCAATAGCAGCACAGTGCTTCCTCAAAGTTTTCAATAATCTCTTTTCTTCATGCTCTGAAAGGTTAGCACTAATAATAACAGGATATATCTCCTTTTCATCAAGATAAGCATATTTCAGAGTATCAGGTAATTGTTGAAGCTCAAACACGGGATCACCCTTGGGTGGAGGAGGATCCCCAAGTATTTCAACAGGCAAGTTGTGTTTCAAAATAGGTTGCTGATCAAAGAAAATCTTATCTATTTCATTCCTTTCATTCATATGCATATCATTTTCATGGTCTAGCAAATATTGTTCTAAAGGATCAGTAGGAGGCACAACAATAGAAGCAAGACCAATAATTTCATCTTTACTAGGCAATTCTTTGTTATGGGGTTGTCTACGAAATTTAGAGAAATTGAACTCATGAGACACATCCCCAAAACTCACAGTAACAGTTTCTTTCTCACAATCAATCCTAGCATTAACATTATTCAAGAAGGGTCTACCAAATATAATGGGACAAAAATCATCTTGTGGGGAACCAAGAACAAGAAAATTAGTAGGATACTTTATTTTCCCACACAAGACTTCAACATCTCTAACAATCCCAATTGGTGCAATGGTGTCTCTATTAGCAAGCTTAATGGTAACATCAATTTCCTCTAGTTCAACTGGTGCAATATCATTCATAATTTCTTTGTATAAGGAAAAGGGAATTGCACTCACGCTAGCACCCACATCACACAAACCATGATAACAATAATCTCCTATTTTAACAGAAACCACAGGCACGCCAACAATAGGTCTATGTTTACCTTTAGTATCCGGTCTACAAATTCTAGCAGCTTCATCACAGAAATGAATAACATGACCATCAATATTATCAACCAAGAGATCTTTAACCATAGCAATACTAGGTTCAACCTTAATTTGTTCAGGGGTGTAGGTGTTCTAGTACAGCTCTTACGAACCACAGTTGAAGCTTTAGCATGTTCCTTTATTCTAACAGGAAAAGGTGGTTTCTCAATATAAGCGGTAGGAACAATAGGATCAACATTATAAGTTATGGTTTCTTCTTCAACTTTAATAGGTTCAACTACTTTCACTTCAATGGGAGGATGATATTTAAACCACTTCTCCTTAGGGAGATCAACATGAGCAGCAAAAGATTCATAGAAAGAAGCTACTATCTCAGAGTCAAGTCCATATTTAGTGCTAAGTTCACGAAAAGCATCGGTGTCTATAAAGGATTTAACACAATCAAACTTAAGGTTTATACCTGACTCATTACCTTCGTCGAGTTCCCAATCTTCAGAGTTGCGTTTAATTCTTTCCAATAAATCCCATTTGAATTCAATATCCCTCTTCATAAAGGAACCAGCACAAGAAGTATCGAGCATGGACCGATCATTATTAGAAAGCTGAGCATAAAAATTCTGAATAATAATTTCTCTTGAGAGCTCATGATTGGGGCATGAATATAACATTGACTTAAGCCTCCCCCAAGCTTGAGCGATACTTTATCCATCACGAGGCCAAAAATTATAAATGTAATTCCGATCACGATGAACCAGATGCATAGGATAAAACTTCAGATGAAATTCCAATTTCAATCGGTTGTAGTTCCATGATCCAATATCATCACATAGCCTATACCATGTCAATGCCTTCCCCTTCAAAGATAAAGGAAAAACCTTCTTCTTGACATCATCCTCGGGCAAACCTGCAAGCTTAAATAATCCACAAACTTCATCCACATAGATTAGATGTAAATCAGGATGTAGTGTTCCATCTCCTGCATAAGGATTAGCTAGCAGTTTCTCTATCATACCCGAAGGAATTTCATAATAAATATTTTCAGTAGGTGTAGTAGGTTGAGGAGCACCTCTTTGTGCTTCCGGTCGAGGTGAAGATACCCCGAACAAGCCCCTCAAAGGATTATTTTCCATAGTAACAAGTGACAGTAAATTTCAGCACACTATATAAATTTTTCCTTACCAAGTTCCACTCACCAAAGGCGCTTCACTCCCCGGCAACGGCGCCAGAAAAGAGTCTTGATGACCCACAAGTATAGGGGATCTATCGAAGTCCTTTCGATAAGTAAGAGTGTCGAACCCAACGAGGAGCAGAAGGAAATGACAAGCAGTTTTCAGTAAGGTATTCTCTGCAAGCACTGAAATTATCGGTAACAGATAGTTTTGTGATAAGATAATTTGTAATGGGTAACAAGTAACAAATGTAGCAAAGGTGCAGCAAGGTGGCCCAATCCTTTTTTAGCAAAGTACAAGCCTGGACAAACTCTTATATAAAGCAAAGCGCTCCCGAGGACACATGGGAATTACTGTCAAGCTAGTTTTCACCATGCTCATATGATTCGCGTTCGTTACTTTGATAATTTGATATGTGGGTGGACCGGTGCTTGGGTGCTGCCCTTACTTGGACAAGCCTCCCACTTATGATAAACCCCTCTCGCAAGCATCCGCAACTACGAAAGAAGAATTAAGATAAATCTAACCATAGCTTGAAACATGTGGATCCAAATCAGCGCCTTACGAAGCAACGCATAAACTAGGGTTTAAGCTTCTGTCATTCTAGCAACCCATCATCTACTTATTACTTCCCAATGCCTTCCTCTAGGCCCAAACAACGGTGAAGTGTCATGTAGTCGACGTTCACATAACACCACTAGAGGAGAGACAACATACATCTCATCAAAATATCGAACGAATACCAAATTCACATGATTACTTATAACAAGACTTATCCCATGTCCTCAGGAACAAACGTAACTACTCACAAAGCATATTAATGTTCATAATCAGAGGAGTATTAATTATCATTAAGGATCTGAACATATGATCTTCCACTAAGTAAACCAACTAGCATCAACTACAAGGAGTAATCAACACTACTAGCAACCCACAGGTACCAATCTGAGGTTTGAGACAAAGATGGGATACAAGAGATGAACTAGGGTTTGGAGAGGAGATGGTGCTGGTGAAGATGTTGATGGAGATTGACCCCCTCTCGATGAGAGGATCATTGGTGATGACGATGGCTTCGATTTCCCCCTCCGGGAGGGAAGTTTCCTTGGTAGAATAGCTCCGTCGGAGCCCTAGATTGGTTCTGTCCAAGTTCCGCCTCGAGACGGCGGCGCTTCGTCCTGAAAGCTCCCTTCTAATTTTTTCCATGTCAAAACCCTCCATATAGCAGAAGATGGGCACCGGAGGCCTGCCAGGGGGCCCACAAGCCTGCAGGGCATGCCCAGGGGGGTAGGGCGCGCCCCCTGGCTTGTGGCCTCCTGGTGGGTCCCCTGGTGTATTTCTTTCGCCCAATATTTTTTAATATATTCCAAAGTAATTCTCCGTAGATTTTTAGGACTTTTGGAGTTGTGCAGAATAGGTATCTTAGATTTGCTCCTTTTCCAGTCCAGAATTCCAGCTGCCGGCATTCTCCCTCTTCATGTAAACCTTGTAAAATAAGAGAGAAAAGGCATAAGTATTGTACCATAATGTGTATTAACAACCCATAATGTAATAAATATCAATATAAAAGCATGATGCAAAATGGACGTATTAAGAGCCTATGGCTAAGGCATAGGGGACGACCTTCGTCCTTTCTCTTTCTTATGCCGTGGTCGAGCTTTGACTCTCACTCAACTCCACACCTTACAAATCAGGCAAGAACTCTTTCTTTGACTGATCCATTTTGAACTCTTTCAAAATCTTGTCAATGTATGTACTCATTGAAAGTTTCATCAAACGTCTTGATCTATCTCTATAGATCCTGATGCCCAATATTTAAGTAGCTTCATTCCAGGTTTTCCTTTGAAAAACTCCTTTTCAAACAACCCGTTATGCTTTCCAGAAATTCTACATCATTTCCGATCAACAATATGTCATCCACATATACTTATCAGAAATTCTATAGTGCTCCCACTCACTTTATTGTAAATACAAGTTTCTCATAAACTTTGTATAGACCCAAAAACTTTGATCACCTCATCAAAGCGTATAATCCAACTCCGAGATGCTTGCTCCTGTCCATAGAAGGATCGCTGGAGCTTGCATACATTTTAGCATACTTAGGACTGACAAAACCTTCCGGTTGTATCACATACATCCTTTCCTCATGGATACCGTTAAGGAAATGATGTTTTGACATCCATCTGCCAGATTTCATAATCGAAAAATGCAGCAACTGCTAACATAATTCCAACAGACTTTAGCATCGCTACGGGTGAGAAAGTCTCATCGTAGTCAACTCCTTGAACTTGTCGGAAACTTCTTTGCGACAAGTCGAGCTTTATAAATGGTGACATTTACCATCAGTGTCTGTCTTCTTCTTAAAGGTCCATTTGTACTCAATGGCCTGCCGTTCAACGGGCAAGTCTACCAAAGTCCATACTTGGTTTTCATACATGGATCATTTCTCGGATTTCATGGCTCCTAGCCATTTGTTGGAATCCGGGCCCATCATCGCTTCTCCATAGCTCGTAGGTTCATCGTTGTCCAACAACATGACCTCTAAGACAGGGTTGCCATACCACTCAGGAGCAGTATGCGTCCTTGTCGACCTACGAGGTTCGATAGTAACTTGATCCGAAGCTTCATGATCATCATCATTGACTTCCTCTTCAACTAACATAGGCTCCACAGAAACAAATTTCTGCGCTGCGCTACTCTCTGGTTGAAACAATGGTTCAACAACCTCATCAAGTTCTATCTTCCCCCCACTCAATTCTTTCGAGAGAAACTCTTTCTCGAGAAAGGACCCGTATTAGCAACAAACACTTTGTGCTTGGATCTAAGATAGAAGGTTCACCCAACTGTTATGTTAGGGTATTCTATGAAGATGCATTTGTACGCTTTGGGTTCGAGCTCATTAGGTTGTAACCCTTTTTCACATAAGCATCGCAACCCCAAACATTAAGAAATAACAGCTTAGGTT
The DNA here is from genome assembly GCA_039707655.1 of Elymus sibiricus. Taxonomy (NCBI): domain Eukaryota; kingdom Viridiplantae; phylum Streptophyta; class Magnoliopsida; order Poales; family Poaceae; genus Elymus; species Elymus sibiricus. The sequence goes on along the minus strand of CM077675.1, from coordinate 295,786,960 downwards.
TCTGCCAAACCAAAATTCATACGGTGTCATCTCAACGGACTTAGATGGTGCCCCTTTTAAAGTGAATGTAATTGTCTCTAATGCATAACCCCAAAACGATAGTGGCAAATCGATAAGAGACATCATAGCACGTACCATATCCAATAGAGCATGACTATGACCTTCGGACACACCATCATACTATGGTGTTCCAGGCGGCGTGAGTTGTGATACAACAACTTCCACATTGTCTTAAGTTGCATACCAAACTCGTAACTCAGATATTCACCTTCACGATCATATCATAGACATTTTATCTTCTTGTCACGATGATCTCAAACTTCACTCTGAATTTGTTTGAACTTTTCAAACGTTTTAGACTTGTGTTTCATTAAGTAAACATACTCATATCTACTCAAATCATCAGTGAAGGTAGGAAAATAATGATATCCACCGCACGCTACAACAATCATTGGACCGAACACATCAACATGTATCATTTCCAATAAGTCACTTGCCCGCTCCATCATACCGGAAAATGGGGTCTTAGTCATTTTGCCCATGAGGCATGGTCCACATGTCTCAACCGATTCAAAATCAAATGAGTCCAAAGATCCATCAGCATGGAGTTTCTTCATGCGTTTTACACCAATATGACATTTAGCGGCAGTGCCACAAGTATGTGGTATTATCATTATTAACTTTGTATCTTTTGGCATCAATATTATGAACATGTGTATTACTACGATTGAGATTCAATAAACCATTCTCATTGGGTGCATGACCATTGAAGGTATTATTCATGTAAACAGAATAACCATTATTCTCTAACTTAAATGAATAACTGTATTGCAACAAACACGATCTAATCACGTTCATGCTCAACGCAAACACCAAATAACATTTATTTAGGTCCATCACTAATCTCGAAGGTAGAGAGAGCGTGCGATGGTGACCTTGGAAACACATCCAACACACATCGTCACCTCGCCCTTAGCTAGTCTCCGTTCATTCCGTAGCTTTTATTTCGAGTTACCAATGTTTAGCAACTGAACCGGTATCTAATACCCAGGTGCTACTAGGAGTACTAGCAAGGTACACATGCATAAAACGTATATCAAATATACTTCTGTTGACGTTGCCAGCCTTCTTATCTACCAACTATATAGGGCAGTTCCGCTTCAGTGACCGCTCTCCTCATAATAGAAGCACTCAGTCTCGTGTTTGGGTTCAACATTGGGTTTCTTCACTGGAGCAGCAACTGGCTTGCCATCCATGAAGTTTCCCTCCTTGCCCTTGCCCTTCTCGAAACTAGTGGTTTTACTAACCATCAACACTTGATGCTCCTTCTTGATTTCTACCTTCGCAGTGTCAAACATCTCGAATAGCTCAGGGATCATCTCCATCCCTGGCATTTTATAGTTCATCACGAAGCTCTAGTAGCTTAGTGGCAGTGACTTGCAGAACTATATCAATCACTATCTTATCTGGAAGATCAACTCCCACTCGATTCAAGCGATTGTAGCACCCAGACAATCTAAGCACATGCTCACCGACTGAGCTATTCTCCTTCATCTTGCAGGCAAAGAATCTTGTTGGAGGTATCATACCTCTCAACATGGGCACGAGCCTGAAATCCCAATTTCAGCTCTTAGAACATCTCATATGTTCCGTGACGTTCAAAACGTTTTGGAGCCTCAATTCTAAGCCGTAATGCATGACGCACTGAACTATTAAGTAGTCATCGGAACGTACCTGTCCGATGTTCACAACATCTACAGACGACGCTAGAGGGGGTGGCGCACCGAGCGGTGCTTTAAGGACATAAGCCTTCTGTGCAGCAATGAGGACAATCCTCAGATCACGGACCCAGTCCGCATTATTGCGACCATCATCTTTCAACTGTATTTCTCTAGGAACATATAAAAATTCAAGGGAGCTACAGCGCGAGCTAGTAATCTACAACATAATTTGCAAAGACATTTTGACTATGTTCATGATAATGAGTTTAGTTAATCATATTACTAAAGAACTCCCACTCAAATTGACATCCCTCCGATCATCCGAGTGTTACATGATCCAAATTCACCAACCCAAGTCCGATCATCACGTGAGATGAGGTGGTTTCAATGGTGTACATCTCCATGTTGATCATATCTACTATATGACTCATGTTCGACCTTTTGGTCTCTTGTCGTGATATTCTATACAAAACGTGATCATCTCATACATCACATATATCTCATCATGTAATTGGCCATATCACATCACAACATACCCTCCAAAAACAAGTTAGATGTCCTCTAATTGTTGTTGCATGTTTTACGTGGCTGCTACGGGTATCTAGCAAGAACAATTCTTACCTACGCAAAAACCACAACGGTGATACGCAAATTGCTATTCAACCTTCTCAAGGACCGCCTTTGTCGAATCCGATCCAACTAAAGTGGGAGAAACAGACACCCACCAGCCATCTTTATGCAACGAAGTTGCATGTCAGTTGATGGAACCGGTCTCTCGTAAGCGTACGAGTAATGTTGGTCCGGGCCGCTTCATCCCACAGTACCGCCGAATCAAGAAAAGACAAAGGGAGGAAGCAATCTGAATATCAATGCCCACAAACTCCTTTGTGTTCTACTCGTGATCTCATCTACACATAGACCTAGCTCAGATGCCACTGTTGGGGAACGTTGCATGGGAAACAAAAAAATTTCCTACGCACACGCAAGATCTATCCACGGTGATGAGTATCAACGAGAGGGAGAGTGAATCTACATACCCTTGTAGATCGCAAAGCAGAAGCGTTAAGAAACGCGGTTGATGTAGTCGAATGTCTTCGCGATCCAAATCGCAAGCCGTCCCGCGATCCCATCACGATCCGTCCCGCGATCCAATCACGGTCCTTCCAATCTAGTGCCGAACGGACGGCACCTCTACGTTCAGCACACATACAGGTTGATGACGATCTCCGCCTTCTTGATCCAGCAAGAGGGAGCGGAGAGGTAGATGAGTTCTCCGGCAGCGCGACGGCGCGGCGGCGGTGGTGGTGGAACTATTCCAGCAGGGCTTCGCCTAAGCACTGCTGAAAACTAGAGGAATCAATCTATCGGGAGAGAGGGCTGCACTATGGCCTTTTGGGTTGAAGTGTGTTTGCCCTCTCCCCCTCTAGTATATATAGGAGGGAGGGGAGGGAGGCCGGCGCCCCTACGGTTGCCCCTTTGGTGCGGCCGAAGTGGGATGTTGAGGAGTGCTACTCCAATCCTACTAGGAGTAGGATTCCTCCTCTCCACTTGGAAACCCTTTCCACCTTTGGGTTTTTCCCACCCATAGCCGCATGGGCCTTAGTGGGGGGTTCGGCCAGCCCACTAGGGGCTGGTTTGACTCCTCCCACAGCCCATGAGACCCTTTGGGGCGAGAGCCCCCCCCCCCCCCCCCCCGATGGTCCCCCGGTACCCTCCCGGCACTCCCGGTACACTACCGAAGTACCCGAAACTTTTTCGGTGACCAAAACGGGACTTCCTATATATCAATATTTACCTCCGGACCATTTCGGAGCTCCTCATGACGTCTGGGATCTCATCTGGGACTCCAAACAACCTTCGGTTACCACCATACATAACTCTATACTATCGAAACGTCACCGAACCTTAAGTGTGCAGACCCTGCAGGTTCGAGAACTATGTAGACATGATCGAGACACCTCTACGGTCAATAACCAATAGCGGAACCTGGATGCCCATATTGGTTCCTACATATTCTACGAAGATCTTCATCGGTTGAACCTCTATGGCAAGGATTCAGTTAATCCCGTACGATGTTCCCTTTGTTCTTTGGTATGTTACTTGCCCGAGATTCGATCGTCAGTATCTCTATACCTAGTTCAATCTCGTTACCGACAAGTCTCTTTACTTGTTCCGTAATACTAGATCCCGTGGCTAACTCTTTAGCCACTTTGCTTGCAAGGCTTATTCTGATGTTGTATTACCGAGTGGTCCCTAAGATACCTCTCCGTCATACGGAGTAACAAATCCCAATCTTGATCCATGCCAACTCAACAGACACCCTCGGAGACACCTGTAGAGCATCTTTATAGTCACCTAGTTACGTTGCGACTTTTGATACACACAAGGTATTCCTCCGGTGTCAGTGAGTTGCATAATCTCATGGTCATAGGAACAGATACTTGACATGCAGAAAACAATAGCAATAAACTGGCACGATCATATGCTATGTTCATAGTTTGGGTCTTGTCCATCACATCATTCTCCTAATGATGTGATCCCGTTATCAAATGCCATCTCATATCTATGGCTAGGAAACCTTCACCATCTTTGATCAACGAGCCAGTTTAACTAGAGGCTTACTAGGGACACATTGTTTGTCTATGTACCCACACATGTAATTGAGTTTCCAATCAATACAATTATAGCATGGATAATAAACGATTATCATGAACAAGGAAATATGATAATAACTAATTTATTATTGCCTCTAGGGCATATTTCCAACACCTCCGGTGCCCATCTTCTGGTATAAGGTCTCTCTTGACCTAGAAAAAATCAGAGGAGGACTTTCGGGACGAAGCGCCGCCGCCTCGAGGCGGAACTTGGGCAGGAGCACTTTTGCCCTCCGGCGGAGCTATTCCGCCGGGGGAACTTCCCTCCCGAAAGGGGAAATCGAAGCTATCGTCATTACCAACACCCCACTCATCTTTGGGAGGCCAATCTTCATCAACATCTTCAACAGCACCATCTCCTCTCAAACCCTAGTTCATCTCTTGTGTTCAATCTTTGTACCGGAACCTCAGATTGGTACATGTGGGTGACTAGTAGTGTTGATTACCTTGCGTAGTTGATTACTATATGGTTTATTTGGTGGAATATTATATGTTCAGATCCATTATGCTATTCATTACTCCTCTGATCTTGAGCATGATTATTATTTGTGAGTAGTTACCTTTGTTCTTGAGGTCACGGGAGAAGTCATGTTGCGAGTAATCATGTGAATTTGATATGTGTTCGATATTTTGATGATATGTATGTTCTGATTCCCTTAGTGGTGTCATGTGAGCGTCGACTACATGACACTTCACCATTCATGGGCCTAAGGGAAGGCATTGTGGAGTAGTTATTAGATGATGGGTTGCTAGAGTGACAGAAGCTTAAACCCTAGTTTATGCGCTACTTCGTAAGGGGCTGATTTGGATCCACATGTTTAATGCTATGGTTAGACTTTACCTTAATACTTTTCTCGTAGTTGCGGATGCTTGCGAGGGGGTTAATCATAAGTAGGTTGTTAGTTTAAGTAAGAACAGCACCTTAGCACCGGTCCACCCACATATCAAATTATCAAAGTAGCGAACATGAATCAAACCAACATGATAAAAGTGACTAGACGAAATTCCCGTGTACCCTCAAGAACACTTTGCCTATTACTAGTGATTGTTCTGGCCTATCGTTTGCCTCAAAAGGATTGGGATACCTTACTGCACCTTGTTTACCGTTACCGTTACTTGCCCGTTACCAATTACCTTGCTATCAAACTATTTGTTACCTACAATTTCAGTGCTTGCAGAGATTACTTTGCTGAAAACCGCTTGTCATTTCCTTCTGCTCCTCGTTGGGTTCGACACTCTTACTTATCGAAAGGACTACGATTGATCCCCTATACTTGTGGGTCATCAAGAATCTTTTCTGGCGCCGTTGCCGGGGAGTGAAGTGCTCTTGGTAAGTGGAAATCGGTAAGGAAAAAACTTATACTACGCGCTGATATTTATTGCTACTTGCTACTATGGAGAACAATACTTTGAGGGGTTTGTTCGGGGTATCTTCACCTCGACCGCAACCACAATTAGTTGCCTCTCAACCTACAGCACCTACTGACAATGTTACTTATGAAATTCCTTCGGGTATGCTAGAACAACTGCTTGCTAAACCTTATGCAGGAGACGGAACTGAACATCCTGATATGCACCTTTTATATGTGAACGAGATTTGTGGATTATTTAAGCTTGCAGGTTTACCCGGAGATGAAGTTAAGAAGAAGGTTTTCCCTTTATCTTTGGAGGGAAAAGTCTTTGCATGGTATAGGCTATGTAAGGATCTTGGATCGTGGAACTGGAATCGTTTGCAATTGGAATTTCACCAAAAGTTTTATCGCATGCATCTAGTTCATCGTGATCGGAATTATATATATAATTTTTGGCCTCGTGAAGGAGAAATTATTGCTCTAGCTTGGGCGAGGCTTAAGTCAATGTTATATTCATGCCCCAATCATGACATTCCGAGGGAAGTTATCATTTAGAATTTTTATGCTCGGCTTTCTCATAATGATGAATCCACGCTCGATACTTCTTGTGCTGGTTCTTATATGATGAAGACTATTGAATTCAAGTGGGATCTCTTAGAAAGAATTAAACGCAACTCTGAAGATTGGGAACTCGACGAAGGTAATGAGTCAGGTATAAAGCTTGAATTTGATTGTGTTAAATCTTTTATGAATACCGATACTTTTCACAAGTTTAGCACTAAATATGGACTTGACTCTAAGATAGTAGCCTCTTTCTGTGAAGCATTTGCTACTCACGTTGATCTCCCTAAGGAGAACTGGTTTAAATACCATCCCACTATTAAGGAAGAAATTAAAGAACCAGTCATAGCTAAAGAAGAAACCATCTTTTACAATGTTGATCCAGTTGTGCCTACCGCTTATATTGAAAAACCACCTTTCCCTGTTAGGATAAAGGAACATGCTAAGGTATCAATTGTGGTTCGTAAGAGTAATATAAGAGCACCTAAACCCCCTAAGCAAATTAAAGTAGAACCTAGTGTTGCTATGGTTAAAGGTCTCTTGGTAGAAAATATTGATGGGCATGTTATCTACTTTTGTGATGAAGCTGCTAGAATTGCTAAACCTGATAAAAAAGGTAAACATAGACCCATAGAAGGCTTGCCTGTCGTCTCAGTCAAAATAGGAGATCATTGCTATCATGGTTTCTGTGATTTAGGTGCTAGTGTGAGTGCTATCCCTTTTTCCTTATACCAAGAAATTATGGATGAAATAGCACCTGCTGAAATGGAAGACATTGATGTCACTATTAAACTTGCTAATAGAGACACTATCACAACACTTGGAATTGTTAGAGATGTTGAAGTCTTGTGTGGGAAAGTAAAATATCCTACTGATTTTCTAGTCCTTGGTTCCCCACAAGATGACTTTTGTCCCATTATCTTTGGTAGACCTTTCTTGAGCACCGTCAATGCTAAGATAGATTGTGAAAAACAAACTGTCGATGTCAGTTTCGGTAATGTGTCTCATGAGTTTAATTTTTCTAAGTTTAGTAGATAACCTCGTGATAAAGCGTTACCTAATAAGGATGAAATAATTGGTCTTGCTTCTATTGCCGTGCCTCCTACTGATCAATTAGAACAATATTTGCTCGACCATGAAAATGATATGCATTTGCGTGAAAGAAACGAAATAGATCAAATTTTCTTCGAACAACAACCTCTCTTGAAACATAATTTGCCTATTGAAACTCTTGGAGGTCCTCCTCCACCTAAAGGTGATCCTGTGTTTGAATTGAAACAATTGCCTGACACTTTGAAGTATGCTTTTCTTGATGAGAAAAAGATATATCCTGTAATTATTAGTGCTAACCTTTCAGAACATGAAGAAGAAAGATTATTAAAAGTTCTAAGGAAGCACCGGGCTGCTATTGGATATACTCTTGATGATCTTAAGGGCAATAGTCCCACTCTATGTCAGCACAAGATCAATATGGAACCTGATGCTTAACCCGTTGTTGATCACCAACGGCGATTGAATCCTAAGATGAAAGAAGTGGTAAGAACTGAAAAATTAAAACTTCTGGAAGCAGGTATAATCTATCCCATAGCTGATAGTAGATGGGTAAGTCCCATTCATTGTGTCCCTAAGAAAGGAGGTATTACCGTTGTTCCTAATGATAAGAATGAACTCATTCCACAAAGAATTGTCACTGGCTATAGAATGGTAATTGATTTTAGAAAATTAAATAAAGCTACTAGAAAATATCATTACCCTCTGCCGTTCATTGATCAAATGCTAGAGAGACTATCTAAGCACACACACTTTTGTTTCATAGATGGATATTCTGGTTTCTCTCAAATACCTGTGTCACAATCTGATCAAGAGAAAACTACCTTTACCTACCCTTTCGGAACCTATGCTTATAGACGTATGCCTTTTGGTTTATGCAATGCACCTGCTACCTTTCAAAGATGTATGACTGCTATATTCTCTGACTTTTGTGAAAAGATTGTGGAGGTTTTCATGAATGGTTTTTCCATTTACGAAACTTCTTTTGATGATTGCTTAAGCAACCTTGATCGAGTTTTGCAGAGATGTGAACAAACTAATCTCGTCTTGAATTGGGAGAAGTGTCGCTTTATGGTTAATGAAGGCATTGTCTTGGGGCATAAAATATCTGAACGAGGTATTGAGGTGGATAAAGCTAAAGTTGATGCAATTGAGAAAATGCCATGTCCTAAAGATATTAAAGGTATTCGAAGTTTCCTTTGTCATGCTGGTTTTTATAGGAGGTTTATTAAAGACTTCTCTAAAATTTCTAGGCCTCTTACTAATCTTTTGCAAAAGGATATTCCTTTTGTTTTTGATGATGATTGTGTGGAAGCCTTTGAAACACTCAAGAAAGCCTTAACCTCTACACCTATCGTTCAACCACCTGATTGGAACTTGCCTTTTCAAAGTATGTGTGATGCTAGTGATTATGCTATTGGTGCTGTCCTAGGACAAAGAGTTAATAAGAAATTAAATGTTATCCATTATGCTAGCAAAACTCTGGATAGTGCCCAACGAAACTATGCTACTACTGAAAAAGAAATTTTAGCAGTTGTGTTTGCTTGTGATAAATTTAGATCCTATATTGTTGATTCCAAAGTCATTGTTCACACCGATCATGCTACTATAAAATACCTTATGGAAAAGAAAGATGCTAAACCTAGACTCATTAGGTGGGTTCTCTTGCTCCAAGAATTTGACTTACACATCACTGATAGGAAAGGAGCTGAGAACCCCGTAGCTGATAACTTGTCTAGGTTAGAAAATGTTCTTGATGACCCACTACCTATTGATGATAGTTTCCCTGACGAACAACTAGCTGCAATAAGTGTCTCACAACACACACCTTGGTATGCTGATTATGCTAATTACATTGTCGCTAAATATATACCACCTACCTTTACTTATCAACAAAAGAGGAAAAAAATCTATGACTTGAGACACTACTTTTGGGATGACCCACATCTTTATAAAGAAGGAGTAGATGGTATTATTAGACCTTGTGTACCTGAGCATGAACAGGAACAAATCTTACGTAAATGTCATTTCGAAGCTTATGGAGGACATCATGCGGGAGATAGAACTGCTCATAAGGTATTGCAATCTGGTTTTTATTTGCCTACTCTCTTCAAGGATGCTCGTAAGTTTGTCTTGTCTTGTGATGAATGTCAAAGAATTGGTAATATCGGTTAGCGTCAGGAAATGCCTATGAATTATTCACTTGTTGTCGAACCATTTGACGTTTGGGGTTTTGATTATATGGGGCCTTTTCCTTCCTCCAATGGGTACACTCATATTTTGGTTGCGGTTGATTATGTCACTAAGTGGGTAGAAGCTATTCCAACTAGTAGTGCCAATCACCACACCTCCATTAAAATGCTTAAAGAGGTTATCTTCCCGAGGTTTGGAGTCCCTAGATATTTAATGACCGATGGTGGTTCACATTTTATCCATGGAGCCTTCCGTAAGATGCTTGCTAAATATGATGTTAACCATAGAATTGCATCACCCTATCATCCTCAATCTAGTGGTCAAGTTGAACTTAGCAATAGAGAAATAAAATTAATATTACAAAAAACTGTCAATAGGTCTCATAAGAATTGGTCTAACAAATTATATGATGCACTTTGAGCCTATAGAACAGCTTATAAGAATCCTATGGGTATGTCTCCATATAAAATGATATATGGGAAAGCTTGTCATTTGCCTTTAGAACTAGAACACAAAGCATTTTGGGCAATTAAAGAGCTCAACTATGATTTCAAACTTGCCGGTGAAAAGAGGCTATTTGACATTAGCTCACTAGATGAATGGAGAACCCAGGCGTATGAAAATGCCAAGCTATTCAAAGAAAAAGTAAAAAGATAGCATGACAAAAGAATCCAAAAGCGGGAATTCAAAATAGGAGATTATGTTCTTTTGTTCAACTCTCATTTAAGATTTTTTGCAGGAAAGCTTCTCTCAAAATGGGAAGGACCATATATTATCGAAGAGGTTTATCGTTCTGGAGCTATCAAGATTAATAACGCCGAAGGTACTAACCCGAAGGTGGTCAATGGACAAAGAATTAAGCATTATATCTCAGGTACGCCTATTAACGTTGAATCCAGACCATGACACCGGAGGAACACATAAAAGAAACCTTCCGGAACACTCCAGATTATTTAAAAATAGGAGGTTCGTGATACGGTAAGTAAACGGACTCCGAAAAATCCGCAAAAATATTTTTTTGTCAGTTTTGGAATATTTTAGAATTTTGGAAATAAAAAAATAAACCGGAAGGTGATCGAGGCGAGCACGATACACCAGGGCGCGCCAGGCGCGCTCTGGTGGGTTGTGCCCACCTCGGGTGCCTTCCCGACTCCGTTTTCCTTCCAAATACTTGTTTCCCAAGAATAAAAATTCTCTATATATACCCCCGACTGTTTTGACGACCGCATCGCAGAAAAATCCTCTCTTCTTGTTTCTGGTTGTTTTCCTATCAGATCTGTCAAGTCAGGCATCATGTCTTCCCCCTCTTATAACAATGTGGAAGAAGATGCTTGGCTAATGAAAATAGAGTTGAAGAGGGAGGAGCCGGAGGAAGCTAACAAGGAGGAGAAGGACAAGGAGGCTATGGTGGATCATCTCCCTGAAGGAGGTCAATTCATGTCAGCAAAGGAGGGAGAGGAAGAAGATATCCTTCGACCTTATTATAGTCATCTCACCCCTGTTGAAATCGAAGCCTTTAGAGCTTTCGAAGCGGTTCGTGCTCAAAATAAATTACTAATCCGTGAAAATATCTTTCTGCAAGAACACATCAACAACCTTAGGTGGGTCATCCACAAATTGGAGCATCTTTTGAAGCTAAAGTGTGACATCACAACACCTCCACCTTCTTCATCACCACCACCAAAGGAGACTTGAGCACACGGGTATGGGCACTCCCATTGGGTTGAGCCAAGCTTGGGGGAGGTGCCCCGGTATCGTATCACCACCACTTTTATTCACCTTTACCTATTTTAGTTCAATCTTTAGTTTCCCTTTGCTTTATTTGAATAAAAGTTTAGCATGATCTGTTTTCGTGTGTTAGTTTCGTGGCTTATCTATCTATGTAATCGAGTGAAAGTTATATAATAAAGTTTAGTTTGAGTTTTAGCCTCTCTACTTTATTGTTGCAATCGAATAAAGGAAAAGAAACAAATGAAAAGAATCATATGCTAATCTTATGGTGAGTGATGACAGCACATAAGGAAAAGTATAAGTAGTAAAATTTATTGGAGATTGACAAACATAGCATTGGTCAATGATGCAATTCATGAAAGAATTAATAAAGGCAGAGAAGATTCACATGCAAATACACTATCTTGGACATCTTTTATGATTGTGAGCCCCCATCAAATATTATAAGCCAAAATTGTTGACGTTGGACGAGGAAGACAACGCAATGATTTATGTTTGTTCTTATCCACATAGAAGTTGTATTGTCATAGATCCTTTAACATGTGGTGCTTGCCCAATATCTTTGCTAGCCAAAAATTCCGCACTAAGTAGAGATACTACTTGTGCATCCAAAAACCCAAACCAAACTCTTTCTTTGAGTGTCCACCATACCTACCTATGGACTAAGAAAGATCTTTCAAGTAAGTTGTCATCGGTGCAACAAGGCAATAAAAATTGCTTCTAAAAGTGTTTTGATCAATTAGTGTAAGAGAAAATTGAGCGTTATACGAACTTATGATGTCAAAGTAATAAACGCGACGGACTGCATAATAAAGGTTGCTATCATAGGGGGCAATATAGCGTGACATTCTTTTACAATAAGGGATTGGGCATACAAACCAATAAGCGCATGACAACCTCTGCTTCCCTCTGTGAAGGGCCTATCTTTTACTTTTATGCACTTACTTTTATGCAAGAGTCAAAGTATTCTTCCCTATTCCTTTTTACTTTTTATTTTGCAAGCATCATGTGGTGAGGAAAGATCTAGGCACATATATCCAGTTGGATATGGGTGGGCATGAGTTATTATTGTTGACATCACCCTTGAGGTGAATACGTTGGGAGGCGAAACTATAAGCCCCTATCTTCCTATGTGTCCGTTTGAAACTTTTTGTTCATGGGTATGTCGTGAGCGTTAGCAATCATGGAAGACTAAATGATGGTTGAGTATGTGGACTTGCCAAAAGGCTCCTACATGAGAACCTTCCTGAAAATATGATGAATTGTAGTTGCAAAGTTGACTAAGAACATAGTTTGTTGGTTTTCAATAAGGTTTATGCTTCATACTTCTATGTTGTGATGAATTGTTACTTGTTCATGAGAAGTCTTATGATAAAAATGTATTGAAATAAGTTCTTATGTTAGAGTTTGTTGCTGCTATGTTAATAAGCATGATACTTCTATGTCCGTATTTTGTTTTTATCGACACCTCTCTCTCAAACCATGTGGACATGCTTTTCAATATCGGCTTTCGCTTGAGGACAAGCGAGGTCTAAGCTTGGGGCAGTTGATACGTCCATTTTGCATCATGATTTCCTACTGTTACTTACTTTGTTTTGTTGAATAATAATGCTTTGGGGAGTGATTCTAATGACTTTTCTCTCATAATATGCAAGGTTTACACAAGGAGGGAGAATACCGGCAGCTGGAATTCTGGACCCAAGAAAAGCACGTCAGAGATACCTATTCTGCACAACTCCAATGAAGCTGAAATTTTACGGAGATTATTTTTTCATTTAATAAAAAATACAGGAGCTAGAAACTACCGGAGGAGGCCTCCTAGGTGGGCACTACCCACCAGGGCGCGCCAGGCCCCCCTGGGCACGCCCTGATGGGTTGTGCTCAGCCTGGCCCACCTCCGGTGCCCTTCTTCTGGTATAAGGTCTCTCTTGACCTAGAAAAAAATCAGAGGAGGACTTTCGGGATGAAGCGCCGCCGCCTCGAGGCGGAACTTGGGCAGGAGCACTTTTGCCCTCCGGCGGAGCGATTCCGCCAGGGGGACTTCCCTCCCGGAGGGGGAAATCGAAGCTATCGTCATTACCAACACCCCTCCCATCTTTGGGAGGCCAATCTTCATCAACATCTTCAACAAGACCATCTCCTCTCAAACACTAGTTCATCTCTTGTGTTCAATCTTTGTACCGGAACCTCAGATTGGTACATGTGGGTGACTAGTAGTGTTGATTACCTTGCGTAGTTGATTACTATATGGTTTATTTGGTGGAAGATTATATGTTCAGATCCATTATGCTATTGAATACTCCTCTGATCTTGAGCATGATTATTATTTGTGAGTAGTTACCTTTGTTCTTGAGGTCACGGGAGAAGTCATGTTGCGAGTAATCATGTGAATTTGATATGTGTTCGATATTTTGATGATATGTATGTTCTGATTCCCTTAGTGGTGTCATGTGAACGTCGACTACATGACACTTCACCATTCATGGGCCTAAGGGAAGGCATTGTGGAGTAGTTATTAGATGATGGGTTGCTAGAGTGACAGAAGCTTATACCCTAGTTTATGCGCTACTTTGTAAGGGGCTGATTTGGATCCACATGTTTCATGCCATGGTTAGACTTTGTCTTAATACTTTTCTCGTAGTTGCGGATGCTTGCGAGGGGGTTAATCATAAGTAAGTTGTTATTTCAAGTAAGAACAGCACCTTAGCACCGGTCCACCCACATATCAAATTATCAAAGTAGTGAACATGAATCATACCAACATGATAAAAGTGACTAGACGAAATTCCCGTGTACCCTCAAGAACACTTTGCCTATTACTAGTGATTGTTCTAGCCTGTCCTTTGCCTCAAAAGGATTGGGCTACCTTGCTACACCTTGTTTACCATTACCGTTACTTGCCCGTTACCAATTACCTTGCTATCAAACTATCTGTTACCTACAATTTCAGTGCTTGCAGAGATTACCTTGCTGAAAACCGTTTGTCATTTCCTTCTGCTCCTCGTTGGGTTCGACACTCTTACTTATCGAAAGGACTACGATTGATCCCCTATACTTGTGGGTCATCACCCATTTAGCTTCAGTTGAACTTTCATACACTCATAGCTCCAGTGCATCAGTTTCATGGCAACTCATACTCCTCGCATTGATATCTATTGATGGGAATCTCCATAGCCCATTGATACGCATAGTTAATTCAAGACTTTTTTCTCCACTTTTTACCCCTTTGATATCTACCACCATATTCTATTCCACCCTTATGCTATGTCCATGGTTCACGCTCATGTATTGCGTGAAGAATAAAAAGTTGATGCACATTGAAAAAGTACGATCCAATTGCCTGACTTGGACACCGTGGTGCTTGACATTTGTAATAATGTGGTGAAGATGGAGCCATGCCTTACTAATATGATAAAATGTATGGGGGGTAAACATTCTTTGAGGATCGTATATTTTGAAAGATTGATGATTATGTTGCTTGTGCTTATAAATATTACTATGTTGATGTTTGTTAATTCATCGTTTCTCAATGAGCATACATGCAAAAGTTTAAATATTGGCTAGCATGTCACATCAAAAAATTTGTTTTTATCATTTACCTACTCGAGGACGAGCAAGAATTAAGCTTGGGGATGCTAATACGTCTCCAACGCATCTATAATTTTGATTGTTCCATGCTATTGTAGTATCATTCTAGGATACTTTTTGGGTATTTATTGACCAATTTATATTATTTTTTAGCACTAACCTATTGACCCAGTGCTCAGTGCTAGTTGTTGTTTTCTGCATGTTTTTCGCTTTTTAGGTTTACAGTACCAAACGAAGTCCAATTGCCCCGAAATTTTTATATGATTTTTTCTGGACCAACAGAAGACCTGGAAGCTTTGGGAGGAGACCGGAGGCCGCACGAGGGAGGCACAAGCCAACAGGGCGCGCCCTGATGGCTTGTCCCTCCCTGGTGGGTCTCCTAACCCTATTCTCAGGCCTATAAATTCCCATATATTTCAAAAACCCTAAGGAGCATCCCGAACACTTTTTCCACCGCCACATGTCTCTGTTCCGCCATGTGCCCATCTGGAGCCCTGTTCCGATGTCCTGCCGGAGAGGGAATCGATCACGGAGGGCCTCAACATCATCCTTGCTACTCCCATGGGGATGTTTGAGTAGTTCAACACAGACCTACGGGTCTGTAGTTAGTACCTAGATGGATCTCTCTCTCTCTCTTTTGATCGTCAATACAATGATCATCGCATCTTTGCTTTGATCTATCCGATGTAATTATTTTGTATGGTGCGTTTGTTGGGATCCGATGAATTGTGGGTTTATGTTCAAATTATTCATGAAAAGTATTTGAGTCAACTCTAAATATTATGGTTCTTATTTGCATGATCATCATAGCTTTGTAAATCTCTCCGATCTATTGAAATAGTTTGGCCAACTAGATTGATATTTCTTTAGTGGGAGGGGTGCGTTGTAGTGGGTTAAATCTGGTGGTGCCCTATATCCTAGTGACAGAAAGGGACAAGACATGTATATGTATTGTTGACACTAAGGATAAAACGATGGGGTTAGTTCATATTAATTGAATTCTCTTTGTCTACATCATGTCATTGTTCTCCAAGCATTACTATGTTTTACTTAATACTCTAGATGCATGCTGGATAACGGTCGATGGGTGGAGTAATAGTAATAGGTGCAGGCAGGAGTCGGCCTATTTGCTTATGGACGTGATGCCTATATATACATGATCATTGCCGTGAATATCACATAACTATGTGCTTTTCTATCAATTGCCCAACAGTAATTTGTTTACCCACCATATGCTTCCTACATGAGAGATGCCGCTAGGGAAAACTATGGCCCCCGGGTCTATTCACTTATATATTTATAAACGCTTTCAATACCTTGCTGCCATTTATTTGCTTTTCTTTTATTTTGCAATTTACAATTATCTACTATCATCTACACACTTCATTTGCTTGCAAATAACGAGACCAAGGGGATTGACAACCCTCTTGCCGTGTTGGGTGCACGTGTTTGATCTTTTGTGTGCAGTTGCTGAAGATGGTTGTTGATTGGTATTCCTATTGGTTCGATAAACCTTGGTTATTAACTGAGGGAAATACTTATCCGTATTGTGCTGCATCACCCGTTCCTCTTCATGGAAAACCCAACGCAGATCACAAGTATCAATAATGCCTATGTACATGATATTGCCATTAATAACAGCATAACTATGCGGTTTGCTATCAATTGCCCAACAGTAATTTGTCTGCGCACCATATTCTATCTTCTTGAGAGAAATGCCTCTAGCGAAAACTATGGCCCCCGGGTCTATCAAATATATTTGATAAAAACCTATTTACCATGATAGTTCTACTGAAAACATGGCAGTCTGTGTTAGTTTCATTCAAATCATATAAAAGTGCACCAAAACCATATAAAATTATTGTAAACATGGCATGAATAATTCATAAATTATTTATACATTGGAGACGTATCAGCATCCCCAAGATTAATTCCTATTCGTCCTCGAGTAGGTAAATGATAAAAGCAATAATTTATGAAGTTAGAATGCTAGCGCAGTGTATAACTTCGATCGGTGATAATTGCAGTTACTTTTTCTAGCATCATAATCAACAACTCTTTCTCATAAAGTAGGAATCAATTCAAATGTTATTATTCAAACAATGCATTCTCTTGAATCTGAAGAACCTATGTTCTTAGTCACCAAACATTTACAATTTATATTGTTTTTACAAAGTCTAAGTAAGAGCTTCACATGCTCAATTATCGTATAGTCTTCTATGATTGCTTGTAGTCAAAGCATATTTTTAGACCAAATAGCATTCATCAAACAAAGAGCAAGATAGGGGCTTAATGTTTTGCCTCCCAACTTACTTATCACAAAGATAATTGTCAACAATAATAATTCATGATCAAATATATTTGATTGGATATATGTGTCTGGATCTTTCCCCACCACATGATGCTTGCCAAGTAGAGATTAAGGTTGACATAAGAAGTGGACTCAACATGAAAATTAAATAACATGAAAGTAAGTAGCATGTCCCTTCACAGAGGGAAGCAGGTATTTGTAGAGGTGCTAGAGCTCAAAGTTTAAATAGAGATGAATATATTTTTTGACAATTAAAAATAGCAGGGGAGGCTCCTACTGTTGTTTCATTTCAAAAAAGTATGATACAAAGTATTTACAAAGTCATGGTTTAGGAAGAAGATTACAGAGGTCTCAACTACAATGTGAGAGTTGAGATAATTCCATCTACTAAGGAGGACTTCTCAGGAGTAAGTCTAAATTGGAGGATCTCCAGATCATGTTTGAGCATATTAAGCCAATCTTGTTACAATGGCTGTTCCCCATCAAATAACACTTTGTTTCTTTGTTTCCAAATATTCCAGGAGGCTAGTATTGTAATTTATTTGAATAAAGGCCGGTTCCAAGCAGCCTGTGCTAGATTAAACTTCCTCTATGTGTCTAGGCCAGCCTCCCAATTGATGTGTAGTTTGCCCCAGCATCCTTTGGAGAAAGTACACTCAAAGAAAAGATGTTCCTTTGTTTCCAGAGTGCCATCTGCACACAACAAGCATGAGTGATCATCTCCAATTATAAAATGTCTCCTTAGCAACAAATCCCTCATGTTAACTTTGTCCATTCATTGAAGCCATGCAAAAACTTTGTGCCTCATTATACACTTGGATTTCCAAATCCCTGTTATGTATGCTGGAGCTTGGACATTTCTAAACAGAAATTTGAAAAACTTCCTTGGTTTGTAGTCCATGTCTCCCCAACATAAAATCCATTCATCAGTTGGCATGGGTTCTAGAGTGATCAAGTTGATTGTGAGCATTAAGTCATCCAGTTCCTCACGTACCTCAATTGACAATGGCAGATGGAAATTTGTCTCTGGACTTGGGTTATTATGAAATTGTGTCAGGGATATGTCTTCATTGATTGCAAATGAGAACACATGGTCGCGAGAATCCATGAGAATTTGGTTATTGTGCCACAAATCTTTCCACAACAAAATAGTGTCTCCCCGGTATATGTGCATGAGTGACGGGACATCTTTCCACCAAAAAGAGCCACAACTTTGAGTTGCTTGAGGTGGTGTAGTGTCATAGTAAGCATTCCAAACAATCATGACCCATGGCCCATCTGTCTTGTGATAGAACTTATGTAAAAAAACTCAATAGCAATGCTTTATTTTATCTTTTGAGGTCTATAATCCCCAATCCTCCTTTAATTTTTGGTCTGCAAACCAAGTCACATGCTGCTAGTGAGTGTCGGGCCTCTGGGACTGGGGGTACCCAGGCCCGTCTGCCCGCGGCCCGGGCATGGCGCTGGCTCTAAGCGGCTGAGGGGCCCACCAATCGTCCTCACGAGGGGAGCCTTCGCGAGGGCCGATGCCTCCCGGGACCCTCCCCCCCCCCCCCCCCCCGCGGAGCCACTTCTGGTGACCTCACGGGGGCGGGCGGTCCTGCACCTCCACGTGGTTGACGTGGCTCATACCGAGCGGCCTCCAGGGCTACACCAGCTAGCGAGGAGGAGAGAGTTTCCTTTTCGGTGATAGAGGGGCAACGCCTGCTCGCGGGTTCCCAAAGCATCCCCCAAAGGTTTCCTCTTTCGTGCAAGGAGACCAAGACCAAGGGCTCGGCAGGACGGAGGTCACCCCCAAGCCCACGGGCGCGTCACGACGAGGAACTTTAGCAGGCGAAGACCAGCTTTTGTCAGGATAAGCTGCAACCTTGTCCCCTTTCAAAAATGGCCGTTGTGGCAATCCTTCCCGCCTGATATTTTTGAGGGAAGAGGACCAGGGCTAATATAAGTGGACAAGGTTATACTCATCTTCCACCTCATCTTCCACCTCAAGCAATCCACCAAGCAGGAGTAGGGTTTTGCACTGCAAGGTGGCCCGAACCTGGGTAAACTCTATGTGTCCTCGTTCATCCTCCTAGCTCAAACCGCCGGAGAGTCACTGTGTGGTTGCGAAGTAGACTAGGGCAGGAGAGCGAGCGCACCCCAGTGTTCGAACCTTCTTGGGTCTGCGGAGCCCCGATTCCGACATTTGGCACGCCAGGTAGGGGTGCGTCGACGCTCTTCAGCACCGTCAACTCCTGCTTCATCAACCCCATGGCCGAAGCTCGCCATGTGCATGCTGAGCGTAGGGCTGTCTGGGTCATTCAGACCGCCCCGGTTGGCCGTGGTGGTCATCGCAAATCTACCGGCACCGAGGGTGCGGCGGCCACTGACCCCGTTGCTCGCGAGTAGCAGGATTCCTCCGCACACCCCTATGTGCAGCGGGAGGGCCACACTGCCACGACCTCCTCCTCCCACTCCTGCCTCGAGCGGGTGAATGCGCAGGCATTGCTGCTCGTGGCGCGCGAGCTGCTCCGCTACCGCCCTGCAGACAGGTCTGGCTATGATGCATGGTTGGGCCTCATCACGGAGCTCGTCACCGCCGCCGGGGAGTCCCCGGTACCCTCCCGGTCGTTTCTCCCCCCGCCGTCCTGCGCGGGCGAAGTGGCTCATGGAGCGCCTCTGCCTCCTCCCATGCACGACGAGCGGGTCGAACCCCGGCACGACGCGCACCCTCGCGGCCAGCGCCACGAAGCACCCGCGGGTCTAGGACAAGGCCAGCTGCCAGATCGTCAACCGTGCGGCGCCTGACACGCATGCGGTTCTTGACCAGCAGCGCCAGGATCAGGACCGGGTCGCGCAGGATGTGGCCACGGCCAGGCGTCAGAACCGGGCCGCCCTTGGGTGCGGTGGTCCCCTGTCAGGCCTTCACCCGTGAGCTCTGCTGGGTGGTCTGGCCTGCCAAGTTCAAGGCTGAGCTGCCCCAGCGCTACGACGGCACCTTCGACCCCACGGAGTTCCTCCAGCTCTACGCACTGAGTGTGGAGGCAGCGGGCGGCGACGACAAGGTCATGGCGAACTGGCTCCCGATGGCTCTCAAGGACGGTGCGTGATCCTGGCTCCTGAACCTGACCGAGAATTTGGTCTCTTCATGGAGCGAGCTCTGCGAGCTATTCATCGCCAACTTGAAGGGCACGCATGACCTTCCCCTGTCCATCAACGACCTGCGGCATGGGAAGCAGCGTCCTGGAGAAACCCAGTGCAAGTACATCTAGCGGTTCAGTCAAGTGCGCAACAAAATCCCGCGCGCTACGGACGATGCCGTCATCATGGCGTTCACCAACGGCGTCAAGGACCTCAAGATGTGCGAGAAGCTCGCCATCAACGACAACCTAAGCTCGGCCCTGGAGATGTTCAACATCGCCGACAAGTGCGCCAAGGCAGAGGAAGGACGCCTGTTCACCCACGACGACCCGGACGCCATGCGAGATGACGGCAAGGCCAAGACCAAGGAGGTCAAGCGCAAGGGCCATACCGTGCTTGCGGCGGAGCCTGAGCAGAAGCGTGGCCGCGACCAAACCGCGCCCGAGAAAGATCGACGCCCGTTCTGCATCTACCACGACCTGCACACCCACAACACCAAAGACTGTCAGGAGCTTAGGATCCTCCGAGATGAGCGCGTTGGCCGGCGCCCGGAGAGGAGCGATCATGGCACAGGCCGCGGAGGCGGTGGCGGCCGTGGCGGCGGCCGATGGGATGGTCGCGGCGGCAACCCCTGCCAGGGCTGGCAGGAGCAGCCTCGTGACTACAGCCGGCGCGACCAGCCTCGCGAGGTGCGTCCTCGGGACAACACTGCGCTTCCCCCGCTGCCGCTGCCTCCAAGGAGGCGTGACGATGACCAAGGAATGAGGACGCTGGGGGCTACCAGGAGTCTTGCGCAGTGGCTTGCATCCTTGACGGGGCTCATACCCCTCTGTCCAACCGTCGGTTCAAGCTGTTTTCCCGTGAGGTGAACGCCATCGTCCCGAGGCTAGAAGTCGTGAAGCCCCTCAAGTGGTCCAAGTATGCTATCTCTTTCGACGCCAACGACAACCTCAAGTCTTCGGCCGCCACAGGTGCGCTCTCCATGATGTGCACCCCCACGATCAGCAATGTCGCCGTCATCGAGACCCTCATCTACGGAGGCACGGGCCTCAACGTGCTTTTGGTGGAGACCTTCGACATGCTCCAAGTGCCCTACGACCAGCTGATGCCAACCAGGCCCTTCTTCGGAGTGACCAGCGGCTCCACCACACCGCTGGGGCAGATCCGCCTCCCCGTCATGTTCAGCACGCGCGACAACTACCATATCGAGCTCATCGACTTCAACGTGGCGCACATCGGCCTCCCGTACAATTCCATCCTGGGATACCCGACGCTGGCCAAGTTCATGGCAGCAACGCACCACGGCTACAACGTCCTCAAGATGCCGGGATGCAGTGGCGTGACCACCGTCACATGCGATGAAAAGAACGTGGTCTGCTCCCTCGAGCGTGCTTACAAGCTTGCCACGGCGGAGCATTCCGGAGACGCGGGGGGACGTTGAGCCTCGCGAGGCCGCGCCCCCGAGGAAGAAGAAGTTGTTGCCCGTCCCAAGTCTCATCAAGACAAAGAATGCAGCCCCTACCAACGCGGGTCCCGCACCCATTGCCGGCGCCAACCGCCTCCCTGCATAGGAAGGCGCGCCCGGCGCCCCCCTCGGGATGGGCTCGGAGGCTTCCACGTGGGAAGCGTCCGACTTGGCCGACGTGATGAGGGAGGTGCTCCGGCACCACTTGGAGGCGTGCCTCATGGTGCGCCCCTGGAGGGAAGGGACGTGGCGCCAGGCGCCGGCGTCGCGGGAATTCATCGACCAAGAAGACATCAGGATGCGGGAGGAGTATCGCCCGGAGCGCGGCGGGACACACATGTGTGTCGACATCGCGGGCCTTAACCGGTCCGGATCTCAAGGCCTTTTCCGGCCGCATGTCGCCGCCCACCGCGTTCGCATGCCCTTTGGCTTGGTGAACACCGGCACCGTCTTCCAAAGGCTGGCGCAGTTCGCGATGGCGCCTCGCGTGGCACCGAGGCCCATCGAGCCTCCAGGTTCCCCAGGGCCTCAGGAGCCGGCCGGCCCCAGAAGGGCTGGCCTCCCCGGCATGCTCGGTAAGACGGTCAGACGCTTCCATAGCAACGCAACCGCTAGGTGATTTTTTGTTATTTTGTTTGAATTGAGGGCGCCCCCCCGGGCTGCAACACCCTCAGGCTGGCTTGGGTCCATCCCTGCAGCATTCTCACTTTTGGGAAGTGTAGCGAACCTTGTTATTTCTTTCGAAGTTCATGATTTTGGCCTAAGCCTAGCGTTCGGTGCCTTGTCACCACTTGAAATCACCGTGCTCCCGTGACCCTTCCTTCGAAAATCCCCAAGTCGGTGTAAGGCACGGCGTCTGTGCTCGGGTACGTCCCTGCAACGTTGGTAAATCCAAGCGACCGAGCTCTGTCTCGCGGGCTAGCTTCCGTGTACATCACCTCCTGAGGTCCTTGGTGTCTTGCTCTTAGGGGATCACCGAGAGTAGGCGAGTGAGGGCGCGACTTGTTATATTCCATTGCCAGCTGGGGTGCTTCGTCACCCCGGGCGCCACGAGTTGGGTGGTTTCTCCCTTGATCATCTCATGAAGGAACCCAACACGGCGTCTGTGCTCGGGTCCGTCCCTGCAGCGTCGCTAAATCCGAGAGACTGAGCTCTGACTGACAGGCTTCCCCCGAACACGTCACCTCCTGGGGTCCTCGGTGTCGAACCTCTTCATGTGGTGGCCTCGGGACGGCCACCCGGCTCATGTCGCCCCCATGTCATAGGTCCCATAAGCACGCAGCCGCATGAAAAGTGAGGTGTAACCCGCGTGAAGAATTGAGGAAGGAGCCCTTGAGCTGTGTGTCTGGGGCGTCCGACACCTCTTTTCAAAATTGCCGCCCGTGACCCTCTCACGTAATAATGAGGTTGGGGCTGTACATGCCCCGGAGCCTCCCGAAGGGCCGCCTCCCGGCCCCGGGAGGACTCCCGCCCATGCCTAGTGGAAGCCCTATGCTCTGCGCTGGTGGATAAAGAATTGAGGAAGGAGCCCCTGAGCCGTGTGCCTGGGGAGTCAGACACCTCTTTTCAAAATCGCCGCCCGTGACCCTCTCACGTAATAATGAGGTTGGAGCTGTACACGCCCCAGAGCCTCCCGAAGGGCCGCCCCTCGACCCCGGAAGGACTCCCGCCCATGCCTAGTGGAAGCCCCATGCTCCGCGCTGGTGGATGGTCGACGGAGTTCCGTGCTTGCCAGTTTTCCCTTGTACCTCGCGCGAGCGGGGGCTGGACATGGTGTCTGTTCTCGAGTTCGGCCCTGCAGGGTTGATAAACCCATGCGATCGAGCTCTGTCTCGTGGGCTTTCCCCCATGCACGTCACCTCCTCAGGTCCTTGGTGTCTGGTCTCCTCGCGTGACACCCAAGCGTAAGCTGACAAGAGCGCGGCGCCCCAGGCGCGGTTTACCGTGCAAAGGATTCTTCTTCACGAGAGCTGCTTGCGCGTCAAAGGGGGGTTCTTGAGCATCGCGCCTCAGGAACCTTCACTAGCGCCCGTAGCCCCTCACCTCCTGGTTCAGCTCAGGCATCGCGACCTGGCGTCCCACCGACGGCTGAGGTATGCGTGGGGATGGGCCCTGCCGACGCAGAGCGTAAGGAATTTCGAGCAGGCCGCTTGCGTGTCAAAGGGGGGTTCTCTAGCATCACGCCTCAGGAACCTTCACTAGCACCCGTAGCCCCTCACCTAATGGTTCAGCTTAGGCATCGCGACCTAGCGTCCCAGCGATGCCTGAGGTATGCGCGGGGCTGGGCCCTGCCGATGCAGAGCGTGAGGACTCTCAAGCTGGTCGCTTGCGCGTCAAAGGGGGGTTCTTGAGCATCGCGTCTCAGGAACCTTCACTAGCGCCCGTAGCCCCTCATCTCCTGGTTCAGCTCAGGCATCGTGACCTGGCGTCCCAGCGGCGGCTGAGGTATGCGCGGGGCTGGGCCCTGCCGACGCAGAGCGTCAAGACAAGCAAGAGAGAAACCCAGCCAAGAAAGGGAAGTCGCAGATCACAAGCAGTTATTACAAAATCCGAAATATTCCCTACGGCTTAAAATGTTATCTCATGCCTCCTTGAGGTGGACTCAGTTTATGGCAGGGAGGTAAAAGGAGGCTCCCCGCTGGGCTCTTCGTCACTGTCGAAGCGGAAGAACTTCTCGATCAACGCCTTCACGTGGCCCTCCATAGCCGCCGTCGTATCGCCGCGAGACTCTTTGCGAACGGGGCCAGTCACCTCGTCGAACTTGAAGGTAGTATCGCGAAGGAGAAGATGGCTGAAGACACGAGTCGCGGCCACGAAGAGGAGACTCTTTGGATGTCGTCCACCTCCTGGGCCGCGCCCTCGAGTGCCTTCACAAGCCGGAGGTAAGCTCGGCGTAGCTGGATCCCTAAGGAACGAGAGGGACATCGAAGCTCGACCTGCAAATGGAGGACAGGGCCTCGCGGGCCCTATGTTCGAGGGAGGAGAGCGCGGCATGGTCTGAGACCGCCCTCGCGTCGGCAGCAGCCAGGATCTCCTTCTCCCGAGCGTCCAGCTTGGCGTTGGCCTCGGAGATCCGCTTGGCATGAGTCTCTTGGACCTCAATCACCTCACGTCGTAATGCCTCCAGACGTTCGCGTTCCGCGGCCTGTTCTGCCGCCAGCTTCGCGAGCTCAGCGTCGCGGCCCGCAAGATCCACCTCGCGGGCCTTGATGCCCTCTTCTAGCAGCTGAAGCTTCTGCGCTTGCACAACTCGCTCTTGAAGCGCCTTCAGACCAGCTTCCACTTCTTCAAGGCGCTTGGCGAGCGTTGTCTTCTCGGTGAGAGCCCTCTCGCAAGCGACCTTCGCCTCTTCCACCTCCTTCTTTCCCTCCGCGAGGGTGGCCTCAGCCCTGCTGAGAGCCTCCCTAGTGAAGGCATCTAGCTGATGCCACCCCATGGTGAGCTTCAGGCGCTCGGCGGAGAGATGCGTCTCAGCGTCTCGGAAGTCCGCCCCCCAGCCGAACGAGCGCGTCCGGGGCGTCGGTTAGAGCTCCGTGCCTGAGCAAGACGTTTGGGCCTATAAAGGCGAGAGTTGGCCCAGGGGCTGGCGCCCTGGCGCTCGACGCAGCTGGAGCAAGGAGCACCCCAGCGCTCCGCACTTGAAACGCCGGGGGCTCCGAGCTCTCCCCCGTGCTTGGCCTCCACGGTTCGCTTAAGGAAACCGCCGCACTGGCGCTAGGGGCCCCTGGAGCGATCACCACCGGAGGACAACCTGAGTCGCGCCCCACGTTGTGACCGGTCCCAAGAGCCGGAGCGGCCGACAAAGGCTGAGTCACCCGTCCCCCTTCCGCTGGCTGGGAGGCCACGGCCTCGACGGGCGGCCTCGAAGACTGAGCCTCCACAGCCTTGGTAGGTGGTGCCGGGGGCTGAACCGTTGAGGTCCCAGGGCACGCGCCCCCTCGACACGCCGGAGAGACGCTGGGTCCCGTGGTCACGCCCACACGGCCAAGCACGACGCTGGGCTGACGCAGACCGCCCCCGCGCCCGCCAACGCTCCGGCCAAAGGTTGAGGCCGCCTTCTTGGCGGGCGTAACCTTCGCCCCGGCATTCACCTTCTTCTTCTTCTCCTCGCCGCCATCGGAACACCTGTGCCATAGAGAGGATTAGCTGGAACAACCGGTCATGGACACACGGCACGCGAGTGGGCCAAGGCACTTACTCGTCCCCGGCGGCCCACCTCCTCTTCTCTACGACGGCGGACTGCGTGCCCGCGCCGCCCTCGCGCACCATCTCAACACTGCCTGGAGGGCGCTCGGCACGGCCCTTAGCAGGACCGGCCAAGTTCTCGCCTTCCTTAGGGGCCTGGGAGGCTCCCTAAGGAGGCGCAACCGCCGCTGGTGTGGGAGCTGCGTCTTTAATACAGGCCCCCGTCGTCGGCGCAGGAGGGGCCGCGGGGCCAGACCCCGCTCCGTCTTCTACGCCCGCGGGCCTGGGGGGAGTCGTCTGGCGCTGCTTGTCCGCGATGCCGTTGTCATCCCCGAGACCGCGCAGGGATGTGTGAAGGCTGGGCGACGGCACCCGGCCGACGCTCCCATCTCCTTCGGTCGCCTCCGAGTCCTCGCCGCCATTACTCTCGCCGGAGGACGTCACCATGATGGAAGGGATCCTGCATGACCCAGCGAGACCCCACTTGTCGAAGACGGGCATCTCCCCAACAAGCTCCTCCATGTCGCCGCAGGCGTACAGCGGCGGTGCCGCCTTCGGAGGGCCCTCTGGAGTGTAGCCGAGCAGGGCCCACAAGGCTCCATCCAGCTCGTCATGCGTCAGCCCATGGAAGCGCAGCCTCATCGGATCCTCCGAGCCGGTGAGCTTCCACAAGGGGAGCAAGCGCGCCTGGAGCGGCACGATGCGCTGCCCCAGGAATTCCTTGATGACCATCGCCCCTGTCAGAGAGGATTGCCCGTGCGCGGCAATGCGCTCCAGGACGGGCTCCGCCCTCGGGTCGGTGAGCTTCTCGTGCGCCCACCCCGGGGACTGCACGGGATGGTCCGTGGGGGCCGTCAGAAGAGGCAAACTCGGCATGCGTCCATGTGTACCCAGCGCTGCCGGTAGCCCTCCACCTTCTTTTCGGCCTTCAGGCGAATGCTTGTACCCGTGACATCTACGAAGGAGACGCACGCGGAACGATGCTCCGGGGCGGTGAACCGCAGGCTGAAAAAGTGGCGAAAGAGCACCACCGAGGGCCTCACACCCACGAATGCCTCGCAGTAAAAGGAGAAGATGGCCAGGAGGAGGATGGAGTTGGGCTGAAGGTGCACGGCGTGGATCTGGTAATGGGAGAGGATGGCGTAGAAGAACCTGGAGAAGGGCGGGACTAGCCGGGTGTAGATGTTGTGGAGGAAGAAGGGGTAGGCGGACTTCGGCAAGCTGCGCGGCGCCGATGAGCCTGGCCAGAGTCCAGTCGCCTGCCCCCCGTTCTGCCCGTCGGCCACCAGCGGGAGCACGAGGCCCAGATCCTCTTCGTCGGAAATGAGGGAGGGCAGGAGTGCCTGCCCGGCGGCAGCAGGGCTCGCGGCGGAAGCCGCAGCCTTCCCCTTCTTGCTGACGGGCGCCATCTAAGCACTGGGGTCGCAGGAAGGGTAAGGAAAGGGCCTCGAGAGAGTTTGGATCTGGAGCGGTTCCGCACGGAGAAAGAAGATGCATGAAGACGAAGGCAACACGAGAAATGACAACGGTGGCCCCCTGTCGCACCCTGGCTTTATGTTGGCTTGCACGACCTCCAATGCCTCAAGGAAAGTGGGGCGCCGCGCGTACCAAGGTGCCCCTGGCACGCCCTGGTTGGTTGTGGGCGGCCTGGGCTCCCTCCTGGTTACTTCTTTGGCACACTGGCCTTCTTCTGGTCCAAAAAATTTCTCCAAAAAGTTTCGTCGCGATTGGACTCCGTTTGGTACTGATATTCTGCGAAGTAGAAAGCAAGCAAAAAACAGCAACTAGCACTTGGCACTATGTCAATAGGTTAGTCCCAAAAAAATGATATAAAGTTGCTATAAAATGATTGTATAACATCCAGAATGATAATATAACAGCATGGAACAACAAAAAATTATAGATACATTGGAGACGTATCATGAGGCTCGTCAAGTACTTCTTGAGGTCCTCAAAAGGCCGCGCCAGCTTCGGGAGTCCACTTTAAGGGGCATTTCCTCGTCAGGAGCTTGAAGAAAGGAAGGGCCTGATGAGGTCATCTACCAGAGGTAGGGTCACAGACCTGACATCCAAGGCCCACCAGGGGTCACACATTGTCATTAAAGTCCCTAGACTAGAGATGCATTCGGATGCATACAAAGATTCACTCGGATCCTTCAAGCCACTCGGATGACATTCCATCAGTCGGACAAGTATCATCACTCGGGCGACCGGAGCTCAGGCGACATGGAAGCTGTAACGTTCTAGAGACTTAATAACTCATATGAAGTGTTGTGAAGACCAGCGTTACCTGTAACACCTTAGTTAAAGTAGTAGTTTCTGGTAACTCCTGCAGTTACTGGCAATTAATGCCCATGTAATGGCGCTCGGCCGGTGGTGGCTCACTCTATATAAGCCACCCCCGGGTTCCAGAGCAGGGGTTCAACACCCTTTGTATTCATGCACCCCCCATAAGCAAACACTAAGCCTCAGGGCTCGAGACGTAGGGTCTTTACCACTCCTGAGTGGGGCCCGAACTCGTACATCCGAGTGTTACGCCTCTGCCGTAGCTAGGCTCCGCCCTTTACATTCGTACCCCCTAGTACTATTGTCGGACTCATCCCCTCGATAGGGCCCTCTCGCCGAACTTGGAGATGAAGCGGCCAAGCGAGGCCACGCATCCTATTAGCTTCTGCATTTCCTCGAGGTTGCGGGGAGGCTGCATCTCCTCAATGGCCTTGATTTTCTCAGGGTTAGCCTTGATGCCACGGTGTGAGACCAGGAAGCCTAGCATCTTGCCTGAAAGGACTCCGAAGACGCACTTGGTGGGGTTGAGCTTGAGGCTAATCTTGCGTAGATTGGCGAAAGTCTCCTCGAGGTCCTTGATGAGGGAGTTTGCTTCGCGGGTCTTGATGACGATGTTGTCCATGTTGGCCTCCACGTTCCTGCCATCTGGGGGTTGAAACCGATGTGCATCGGTCTTTGGAAGGTGTCTCTTCCACTCTTCAGGCCGAAAAGCAGGCACACGTAACAGTACACTCCGCAGGGGGTGAGGAAGGCCGTCTTCTCTTTGTCTTGTCTTGCCATCTTGATCTGGTGGTAGCCTGAGAAGGCATCCAGGAAGAACAACAGATCACAGCCAGCGATGGAATCTACGATCCGGTCGATGCGGGGCTGCTAGAAGTGGTCCTTGGGGCAGGCCTTGTTAAGATTGATGAAGTCGATGCACATCCGCCTCTCTCCGCCGTGTTTCTGAACCACAACAGAGTTGGCATCCCAGTCGGAGTGGATCACTTCACGGATGAAGCCCACCTTCTGGATCTTCTTTGTTTCTTGAACGATAAACTCTTGCTTTTCACGGGGCGTGCGTTGGGACACATGGCTAAGTGGTGCTCGATCACCTCCCTCGGCACACCGGGCATGTCTGATGGTCTCAAGGCGAACATATCAGCATTTGCCCGGAGGAAGGCGACGAGCTCGCCTTCCTATTTGGAGGAGAGGCCGTTGCCGATGGTAACGGTGCGCCAGAGCCACTACCGTCCAGCTACACTTTCTTCGTCTCAGCGCACTCCTGGGAGAACAACTACTTCTTCTTCCTGGGTGCGGCCTCAGGTAGCCCGAGGTCATCCTCATCAGCAGGATAGGCAGTGGCAGCTGCCTTATAGGCGTGCTCGATGGAGCGCACGACCTCTTTCTCATCGTAACGAAAGGTGATGGTACCGCTGCAGCCCAGCATCTTGACGGTGTTGTAGGCGTGGTGGGTCACTGCCATGAAATTGGTGAGCGCAGGATAGCCCAGGGTTGCGTTGTACGACAGGCCGATGTGCGCTACGTCGAAGGCGATGAACTCTGTGTGGTAGTTCGTGGGGGAGCTGAAGGTGACGGGGAGTCACTCCTGCCCCAGAGGCAAGGTGAACCCGTCTATCACGCCCGAGAAGGGCCTTATCGGCATCAAGCGTTCGTAGGGCACCTGAAGCTGCTCGAAGGTCTCGATGGAGAGCATGTTGAGGCCTGCGCCGTCGTCGATGAGTGTCTTGGTGACGCCAACGTTGTTGACGGTGGGAGTGCACATCATGGGGATGGTGCCCACAGCCCTCGTGGACTTGGGGTGGTCCTTGGAGTCTAAGGTGATCGCGTACTATGACCACTTGAGGGGCCTCGTGGCCTCTGGGCCCAGGAGGGCGGCGTTCACCTCCCAGGAGAACTTCTTGAGGTGGCGGTGGGAGGCTGGAGCCTGAGATCCGCCAAGGATGCACGCTAGTTATCCCCCAGCGTCCTCATCGGGCAGATTGCCATTGTTGGCATTGGGGCATGAAGGGGCGCCGTTGGCCTGAGGGTTGGCGCGGCGTGCCTGATCCCCCAGCCTTGGCGACCGTTGTTGCCGCCGTTGCCGCCATTGTTGTTGTTGTTGTTGTTGTTGTTGTTGTTGTTGTTGTTGTTGTTGTTGCGGTTTTCCTAGCGGTTGTCATTGCAGCCACCGCCGCGGCCTGTGTCGCAATCATTGCGGCTGGGGCGAAGGCTCTGCCCCTACTCACGAAACAACATGACCTCATGGCAGTCCTCGGTGTTGTGGGAGCCCATGTTGTGGTAGGCGCATAAGGGCTTCTTAGGAGCGTCATTGGGGTCGCGCCCACGGTTTTGCTCAGGCTCTGCCGCAAGCACGACGGGTCCCTTGCGCTTGGTGTCCTTGTTCTTGGCCTTGGCGGCGGCGGTGATAGCATCAGGGTCGGTGTGGGCGAAAGGAGGCCTTCTTCAGCCTTGGCGCACCTGTCGGTGAGGTTGAGAAGTGTGGCACGATGTCGAGCTCGTCATTGATGGCGAGCTTATCGCGCATCTTGATGTTGGTGATGCCTGCGGAGAACGCAGAGATGATTGCGGCATCAGACGCCCGTGCAATCTTGTTACGCACCTAACTAAAGCGCTGGATGTACTTGCGAAGGGTCTCGCCAGGCTGCTGGCGCACGGCGCATAGGTCGTTGAGGGTGAGGCGGCGCTCGTACGTGCCCTTGAAGTTGGAAACGAACTGCACGCACAACTCGGACCATGAAGATACGGAGCCTTTGGGGAGGTTCATCAGCCATGAGTGTGCCGCGTCCTTGAGGGCCATGGGGAACCAGTTCGCCATGACCTTGTCATCGCCACCAACGGCTTCGATGCCGATGGCGTTGAGCTGCAGGAACTCCGTGGGGTTGGGGGTGCTGTCGTAGCGTGGAGGCAGCTCAGGCTTGAACGGCGTGGGCCACACCATGCGACGCCGCTCACGGGTGAAGGCATGACATCCTCCGCTGCCGGAAGGGATGCCACCTGTGAGGGCGGCGCGGTTTTGATGCCTGGAGAATGCGGTTTTGACGCTCGCGACGCCTCTCGAGTAGCACGTGCGCGTCTGTCTCGGCATGCTGGATGATTCTACAGCTGGGATCCTCGTTGGGTGGTGACGATGCTCTGTGGGACGATGCCGGTGTGCGTGCACCGTGGCGCCAACAATCGTCCTCGTGGGCGGAGGAGGTGGAGGAGGCGCGCCATGCTCCGCACTTGCTCCTTGTGACGTGGGAGGAGGCATGGAGTGGGTGAGAGCCAGGGCATCTCTGGCGGTGTTGACGAGCTCGGTGATGCGTCCAAGCCACGCGTCGTAGCCAACCTCGGTGGGTTGGCAGCGCAGTAGCTCGCGCGCCATGAGGAGCGCAGCCTGTGGAGCCGGATGTTCACGGCGACCATGGGAGGACTCTGTAGCAGTGCGTGCGGGCGGAGGGGGCGCCTGCACGGACGGGTGAGCGCGTGCTTCCCCGGCAGTGAGCTCGGTGGTGGCGCCAATGTGCCTGCGACGGCCGGCGTTGACGACAGGCTCGATGCGGACCATTTCAGCCCTGCGCGCATACCTCTCACGGCACGCCTCGTCCATGTCGACATTGGACGGAGCAAAAGGCTAAGATGCGCAAGCAGCTCCCCTACCTGGCGCGCCAAATGTAGGAGATTGGTTTTGTGCCTACGGGAAACCTCTCAAAAACTCGGTTCAAACACTGGGGAGCTCTGCGCGATCTACGTCCTAGCCTCGACAACGGTGGAGCTATGCATGCAGGGAATGAGAAGGACACAGGAGTTTACCCAGGTTCGGGCCACCGTGCGGTGTAAAACCCTACTCCTGCTTGGTGGATTAATTTCTCTCTCGCGTCCGACGAGTGTTACAAGTTGTGAGGAAGAAGAAGGCTATGCTCCTTGGGGAAAAATGATAGCTCAATCTACCTCTCTCTCTACGGTGGCTGTCTGTCTCTCTTATCTTTGCCATGGGCCTCTCTTCCCAAAACATTGGCGGGAAAGAGAGCGACCACAGGGCGGCAATTCGAAGGGGGCAGAGGTACAGTCTTCCCTAACAAAGTCGGTCTTCACGCTGGCAAAGGCGCCATCCATGACGCGCTCGTGAGCTCTCTGGTGACGCCCGTCCTGGTCGCCAGCGTCATGTTGGTCTACTTGCACCGATGGGGTAATCTTTGGAACTCACTTTGGAGGAGGACTGCGTCCTGCTTTCCTTTTAGCACGAATAGGGAAAGATTCTGTGTCTCCGCCCGCTGGCGCCGTCCTTGCAGCCTCTGCTGGCGCGGTACGCCACCCACGTGGCAGGCGGATCGTTTGTGTGGCAAGAATTGAGCGACCCCTCCAAGCGGGGGGCTTCACAAGGACAGCCTCGCGGGGGAGACCTCGTGACGCCTCTCACTTCCGGTGGACAAGCGTCCAGTGGGCCTCTCTCAAAGAGAGAGCGAGAGCCTCGCGGAGCCGGAGCCTCGTGATACGTGCATTTTGCATCATGAATTCTTATTGATATTTATTTCATTCTTGTCCACTATTCCCCATTATGATACAATTCTTATGCCTTTTCTCTCTGAATATGCAAGGTACATCACAAGGAGGGAAATCACTAGAAATTGGAATTATGTACCTGAAAACCAAGAAAATGGCTAAAAAATCACTGGACTCAAAATGACCTGAAACTTTACAAAGAATTTTTATGGAATATATAAGAATTATTGGGTCAGAAATATACCTGAGGGGGGCCACCTGCTGGCCATAAGCCAACAGGGTGCGCCCACCCTCTAGGCGTGCCATGTTGCCTTGTGGGGGCCCCAGCAGGCGTCATGACCCCGTCTTCTCCTATATGGTGTGTTTTACCCTAGAAAATTCATAAGGATACTTTCGGGACGAAGCGACGTCGTCTCAAGGCGGAAACCTGGGCAGAGGCCCTTTTGATCTCCGGCGGAGAGATTTTGCCAGGGAAACTTCCCTCCGGGAGGGGGAGATCGAAGCCATCGTCATCACCAATGCTTCCTCCTTCGTGGGAGGACCAATCTTCACCAACATCTTCACCAGCACCATCTCATCTCAAACCCTAGTTCATCTTTTGTGTTCAATCTTTGTCTCAAAATCTCAGATTGGTACATGTGGGTTACTAGTAGTGTTGATTACATCTCGTAGTTGATGCTTGTTGGTTTACTTGGTGGAAGATATTATGTTCAGATCCTTGGTCTCCATTATTACACCTCTGATCTTGAACATGTTGATGATATGTGAGTAGTTACTTTTGTTCCTGAGGACATGGGAGAAATCTTGTTATAAGTAATTGTGTGAAATTGATATTCGTTCGATATTTTGATGATGTGTATGTTGTTGCTTCTCTTAGTGGTGTCGTGTGAACATCGACAACACAACACTTCACCATGTTATGGGCCTAAGGGAAGGCATTGTGGAGTAACAAGTAGATGATGAGTTGCGAGAGTGACAGAAGCTTAAACCCAAATTTATGCGTTACTTCCTAAGGGGCTGATTTGGATCCACATGTTTCATGCTATGGTTAGATTTATCTTAATTCTTCTTTCGTAGTTGCGGATGCTTGCGAGAGGGGGTAATCATAAGTAGGTTGTTTGTTCAAGTAAGAACAGCACCTTAGCACCGGTCCACCCACATATCAAATTATCAAAGTAACGAACGTGAATCAACTCAACATGATGAACATGACTAGACAGAAATTCTCATGTGTCCTCGGAAGCACTTGCTTTATATAATAGTACTTTCAGGCATGTCCTTTGCTATAAAAAGGATTGAGCTACCTTGCTGCACCTTTGTTACTATTGCTACTTGTCACTTGTTATGAATTACCTTGCTGCAAAATTATCTATCACGGTTACTTGCAGCACTTGCAGAGAATACCTTACCGAAAATTGTTTATCATTTCCTTCTGCTCCTCGTTGGGTTTGACACTCTTACTTATCGAAAGGACTACGATTGATCCCCTATACTTGTGGGTCATCACCTAGCGGGGTGATTGTCAAAGTCTTCCAGTGGGCCGCCTGCCGCACTGGGCCTTCTTCGTACTGCCGACTGGGCCGGCAATAGATGGGCCGTGGTTCCCTGGTTTCACTGGACCGACACGAGGGTGAAATAAGCTTTAACCTTAGAGATGACCTTAATCATTTTATTTATTTATATGTATTGTAGCCCGTAGCAACGCACGGGCGTTCTACTAGTATATTGTATATGATCTTATTTTTTATTTTCCATTTTCATATATGCATGTTGTTCACCTTTGTGGACCAGAGATGAGAACTAATGGCTTGAGAAGATGCTTGAAAAATGTTGATTGACCAAGTCACTGACCTAACTATGATCTACTCGACGTAAACCTCATCAAGTCTTACACAACCAGACGAGGTGCATACAAATAATTGTTTTTCTTTTGTTTGTATGTTATACATGGTAATACAAAAGATGTATTTCTATATATGTTTAATTTTACAGACTCTGATAGAGTTAAAGGTGAATTATGTTGGCGTTTAAAAAAAAATCCATATACGAGGGTGCCGAGGCGATGCCAGCGGAAGAGACTGAAAATCCATCGAGTTTTATATAACAATAAAAAAAATTACAAGGCTAATGACAGCGCACGAGCGTCGTACCAGTAAAATTTTAGGAGCCGACTTAGTAGCAGTTTCACTCGTATTACTGCCAGATCAAGGAAATGATCCGGTTACTTTCTTCTGACAATTCATCGGGTCAACTAGAATCCAACTAGTGGAAACGAGGGCAAACGATGGATCATTACAGGAATGGAAACAGAATTGGTGCATGATGCATGCATGCTACGTACTGTAGTTGTATTGGATCTATGCAAGTTGGACGGCGTACGTGGCTACAAGCTAATTTTCTCTCTCATATTTTTGGGTTTGTCTAGCCGAGGATGCAGGCCTTGAATGTGTTCATGTGCGCCGGGTCTATCGACACGGAGGCTTGCACCTCGCCGTCGGACCGGCCGCCGACTAGCACCATCTCGCCGTCGTGGTTCATGGACACCAGCTCCACGCGCGCGGGCTTCCCGAACCCGAAGTCAGCCGCGTCGTAGGCCCGGAAACGAGGGCTCGCGGCCACGTTGGTCATCCGCTGAAACGGCAGCCGCATCAGCATCTGCATCCACCCCTTGTCCGTTCCAGACAGCGGCGCCGCCTCCATCTCCGCCACCGCCGCCTGCACAGCCCGCGCCGCGCGGAGGATGCCCGACTGGCCGAGCAGATCCGCCGCGTCGGCGCAGGTCGCCAGACACGCGCGAACGCAATTGCCGAGGTAAGCCTCGCTGACAGGCGGGTCGAGGCGGGAGCGCAGGTCGGCGAGGAACATGAGGTACGTGTCATCCCCTGCGCCTAGCCCCTTGGAACGAATAAACGCCGTCCAGCTCAGTGCCGCCAGCGCCACGAACGTCGACACCGGTTTCGGCTTGGGCGCGTCACCGCCGGCGGCAGCACACTCGGCCAAGGCGAGGTCGTCGATCCGCCGCCTAAGCGACCGGATGTCGTTGGTGCCGAGGTAGAAGGTTCGGCGCGCCCGGAGGAACCGCTGGCTGAAGTCGTACTGCCCCCTCACCTGCGAGGTTCGATGTACTCTATGTTAATGTCTCGGTCTTTCTGGTAAATCACAACGCGCGATGGTGACGATGGATAAACTCATTATTCATGGCAGGCATTGCTTCTTTGCCCACGACTATGCAGTCTGCACGGTCGTGGAACTGAAAATTGATACGTGCAATGGAGTGTCATCTAATCTTGGAGGTGGCATGCATACGGTTAGCATGGTGCAACAGACGAACCAACTACAGTTTAGTTGACGTCGCAAGCAAAAGTTGACAAAGCTACCAACGTACACGGAGCTACAAGTACTGTGCCGCGTGCGTTTGTGTCTATTGATTTACAGTACATTTTACTCCTACATGGATTCATTCATTCGCAAATAGTAATAACTCTCTCAACTAAAAAAAGAGAGATGAATTTACCACAGGGAGATTGGGCGCGACGGTCTTTAGCATCTCGCGGGCGAGCTCGTCGCCGTTGGGGTGCGGGACGACCTCCCGGCCGTAGTGTGGCGGGCCGAGGACCTTGGTGACTGGGGAGCCCTCGCGGGAAGCGGAAGACCAGGCCTCCATGAATCGCCACACGGCGCGTCCGTCCGCGACTGCGTGGTGCACGGACAGGCCCACCACCAGGCCGCCGGCTAAACGAGTGGCCTGTACTGACAGCACGGGCGCCGGGAGCACCCGCGTATCCAGCTCCGGCACGAGGCTCAGGAATGCCAGGATGTCGTGCGCCTCGTCGCCGGCTAGACGCCGCACGTCCATATCGCCCTCGGCCTCCAGGAAGGCGACCCCGGCGTTGGTGCAGTCCACGAAGGCGTCCCCGGTCTCCACCGCGTACTCAAGCATCCCCGCCAGGGGCAGGTAGTGCGCCAGCGTGTCCGCGAGAGCGCGCTTGAGCCGCTCCACCACCGCTGGGAAGCCGTCGGCATCCCCAAGCTCGTACAGGAACACCCGCTGGATCGGCGGCAGCACGACCCACGGCGAATCGAAGAAGGAAAGTTTCACGCGTTCCACGCGCTGCCCCTCCCTAAGCACGGACGGCGCAACCCGGGAGACTGCGACGGCCCGCACGGCCGCAGCCTTGGTGGCGGCTTCGGAGCTTGCCTCGCCCATCCCGACCACTCGTTGTTCGCCGGAGAGCTTATGGGTTTCCAACTGCGCCCAGCTTAATTAAACGAAGCGACAGCGGTGGTGGACGCCTTCTTGCGCAGGCAGGAAGATGGAAGCTGGACCTACTACGATCAGAACAATAACTGATATGGCCCTGTGCAGCAACTGCCGGCGTCCGATATATATGCTGCGTTGGTGGATATACGTCTCGCTGCGCACAAAGAAGCACGCACGATACCAAAGCAGAGCTGAAGTGAGATGCGTGTCTGGCTTCTTTCTGGTGTATACAACACTCCTTTTTGTCCACGTGTACGTACCTGGATACATCGTCACCGAGGCGTTACGCATCCAGCTCTGCTCAGTACTTGGAAGCTAGCAGCTGGTTCATCGCCGGAGAGTACAAGGTTGGCTGCAAAGGGGCAGCCTGTTTTTATTCATTTTCATTTCGGAGGATAAAAACGACAGCTAGCGTGGCTGAATCCTGCGGCGGACAAATGTGTGTGTGCGCGCCTATGCATGCTTCTAGATCAAACGACGCCGGAGATGGGTGGCTGATGCGGTGCTTCGGTCAGAGATCACGTCAGCCATCGAGACAGACAGAGAATAGTCCAACATTTCACCTCTTCTAGATCAAACGACGCCGGAGATGGGTGACGTACAACCATCTTCAAGGACGTCAAGCATGACATCTTCTTCGTGATCCAGAATAATAACTTTATTGAGAATAATTAAAGACTATGTGGCAATGACATGTAAATGCCTATGTTTTGGTGTCGAAGATTTATTATGCACTCGTATAAATAAACATCAGGAGCATCAGGAGAATAATTTATGTATTTATTTCGTTGGGCGTTTCAGGCACATATGTTTTCGTCGTGTGTGCCCTCGCCTAGCCTGTGTAGTCAGTATGAGTATGTCAAAAACACAAACGGATGCAAATCCAACTTCAACAAGAAAAAAATTGTAGAACCACACCCGCCAATATGTGCATGTAGATTCGGAAAAGCAAAGAAATGCATGCATGTCGAGAATCAAGTGATGTAATCCTATTTTGGATAATTCCTCCTGAGTTAATCTGGTTGTTTGGACGGTGAGAATGAAGGGATCCTCGTTGCAAGCCAACCTTTATCCGGCTGTTGACAAAGGTTCCACCGGCCGTATCGCATGGGGGATCCTAAAAAAAGGCATATCGCGCGGGCGACGCGTGTCGCGTGACCCATGAACCATTGTCCCCCTTCAACCTTATCTCCTCAGTCCGCCCTCACCTCATCTTGGTCTCTCCCACACACGCCTTCTTCTCACACATCTCCGATCTATCCCTTCCTCTCTTTTTCTCTCTATTCAGCGCCCGATCCACCTACGCACGCCACCCCACCCCACCGCAGTGCAACCTCTCATCCTTCTCCCTCTCTCTCAGTTGTTTCATTTTCCATTGGCCATGAGCAAGAGCATGCAGGGAGACTCTATTGGTGCAATGATTTGCCCTCTTGTGTTTTGCAGATTGTTCTGAGAAACAAGCATGGACTGATTTGTTTGCTAATGCTTACAGAGAGAAATATTTCATGCAATTCCGAGACGAATGCTGGATTCGGGATCAAGTTCGAGGAACTTCACCGAACCCTTACTGATGAACAGAGAAGGATGAGCTATCCGTCGTGATGAAGTGTTGATAATCTTCTCATGGTGAAAGAATTGACCTCTTAAAATATTGCTGAAGCAAAGCAATCCATTTAGTATGTCGGAAGGAAATGACTATTGTCGAGAAGTTTGAAGACGAGGCGAAGACGTAGTATTTGTTTTGTTGTTCTTCTTTCTCTTGTTTGAGTCATAGCAAAACCATACTATTAAGAGGGATACAAGTTCTCGAAGCTTAGGTTCGCTGTGATGCTTAACCTGAACCCATGAGAGATCGAGAGAAATCTCTTTATGCTTTGAATGATTACCTGCCAACAGAAGACGATGTTCATCAGTGCCACAGGAGGTATCTTTCGGACTGAGGAGTTAGGATTTCTTGATCAACAAGGAATGTTGCCGTTGTGCTCAATTTCCGACCGTTGGATTTGTGGCATTCGGCCAATGGCTGATATCCATGTCTTGTTTGGTCATTTCTCTTCATGGGAGGCTACGGTTATAAATAGCCACCCCGCTCCAACGTTGATCGTTGGCTGCTCCGCTTGAGATTTCAGAGAACATTGATTAAGCATACCCTCTTCGAACGATTTGAGTTTAAAATCCACCAAGAGAAAAATCAAGAGCCAAAACTTAGATAGTGGTTGAGCATCACAGTAGAGCTAAGTTGGTGTTCTTTTGCTTATTACTCTTGAGAGTTTCACACTCTCTAGACGGATAAGCATCGGCTTGAGTGACGAAGAGAAATTATCGTCTCCAAGTCAGTCTTCGGGAACCAAGAGTAATTCTGGTTCGCCGTGTGACCAAGAGTGGTTGTGGTCACCGAAGACTAAGTTTGTCGTAGGTTTGAAGATCGCTGAAAAGTATCTACCACGAGTGAAATCAACTGAAGTCCGATCAACTTCGAGTTGAGGGAGAATAGGATGGAAAGAGTTCTGCTCTTATGTTAAATCACAAGTCTCTCTAACAAGACGTAGCTCTTTTGCAGAAGAGTGAACTGGTCTACAAAATCATCTGTCGCCATCGAGCACCACTGGTTTACTCTTTCCTCTCATTTATGTGCATTGATCATTACTCGCTATGCTCTGATTGGTTACTCCATTAAGATTAGCTATTTGCACAGTTCTTGCTCTGTCTTATCCATCATCCATGTACCTGCTCAGTTGAACTCATTCGATATTGATTCTCTCGTAGCGAGCTTGTGTTGATGATCGCCAAAATATTCTATTGCTGCGCCACCCTCATATATGTGAATATTATCAATCGCTATGCCAAAAGTGTAGTCAAGTATTTCATCGATAAATATGCTCAACACACTCTCTAAGATAGTTATCACATAGTTTTTTATCGTTCGTGCCTCTTGCTATTCACTCATTCTATTCTTTCCGCTGCGGTGTTTGGAATCATTCAAAGTTTGGAAAGAAATTTTGAATCTCTCATTCGTCCCCCTCTGGTCGATATACTCTTAGTCTCTAAAATTGGTATCAGAGCAAGGTACTCCTTGTCTCTTCTTATTAAGGTCTAACAACCTTGGAGTGAGTATGTCATACGTAGGTGGATCCAGGCACTCTGATACGATTCATATATTTGATGGAAATGATTATCTACAATGGAAAATCGAATGAGAATCAAGATCCAAGCCAGAAGCATCGATATGTGGGAAATAATTGAAAATAGATATGTTGTTGGTGATCCAGAAAAACCAACTCTCGAAGATCTCACAAACATTCAACTCGACGCTCAACCTAAAGTCATCATTTGTGACAACATCTCCAGAGACATTTTCATTCGAGTTCAAAAATTGGAAAGTGCGAAGCAGATTTGGGATGCTATTAAGGAAATTCATGACTTGTCAGTTGCTAGAGCCCAAAATAATACTGAAATGCTTCGAGTGTTGTTCAAACACATTAGAAGCCTTTGAGGCGAAAGCGTCACCGAAATCACTGAATACCTAAGCAACATTGTTACTCATCTTCGTCAGCAAGGCATCGAAGACATTACTGATAAACAAGTTGAGAAAATGTTGAATGCTCTCGATGACTCCTTTGATCCAATCATAACCCATATCAAAGAAATACCAAATTTCGAAGAATTGGAATATCCTGAAATCATGGAACTTCTCATCATTCATGAAGAACTGACAGAAAAACTAAACCAGGACTCACACTCTTCCTCCGAAGAAGAAGGTGAAATCTTTTCGGACTATGGAGGCTCATAGGAAGACATAGAAAATCAACACCCACTGAACACAGAGCTTGACAGATTGACCGAACGGTTAAACATTCTCAAAAGACAAAATCAGACTCTATCCGAGCAAATATCAAATGATCAAGGTTCTTCATCAAGGATACCTCCTTTAGAAATGCAATGCTAAAAGTGTAAAAGGTTTGGTCATTTCATCACTGATTGTTCAGCATGGGATATAGAAACACCTAGGAAAAGATGGAAGGCACTTCACTGCACAGGGTTCTTCGAATGCCATACTAAGCTCCCGAATGAAAAACCTACACCTTCTGCGGTGAGACCACTCAGTGACATAAACCCGAATGCATAGATTACTTCCAACATGAAGGAAATATCTTCCATTGACTCAGACAATAACTATGGACTCAAACAATGATCTGTCTGACGCCAATCCCGATGATGAGGATGATGATGATGAATTCTATAATCAACATGGCCTAGGCAGTGCTCATATTGCTCTTGGCTCAAATGAATTATCTATCTCCGATGAAGAATTCAAAAGTGAAGGAAAGTCAGAATTTTGCTTCCTGGCAAAATCATCAACGAGTCAGGTATCATCCAAGCATCGAAAATCCGTGATTGCCATCTCTTCGGAAAGCATAGCTTTCTCTAAACTTGCTAGGATAGCTAAATCAAAACAAGGTGAATTTGAACAACTTGAGAAGAATTTGAGGAAGTCAGAAGGATTGCTGGTAGAAGAGATGGAGAAAAATCAAGAGTTGATCGAAGAGCATGAAGCTATTTCCTCAACTGTTGATGATCTTTCAAATCGCTAAAATTCTCTCGTAGTTGAC
Source organism: Elymus sibiricus (assembly GCA_039707655.1). Taxonomy (NCBI): domain Eukaryota; kingdom Viridiplantae; phylum Streptophyta; class Magnoliopsida; order Poales; family Poaceae; genus Elymus; species Elymus sibiricus. Next base: position 295,745,384 of record CM077675.1, on the reverse strand, counting down.
TTCGAGAATTTATCAGAAGATCTCCTTAACAGGAATCAAGAACTCGAGTCACTGAAAGAGGCTTATAGCGCACCCAAGAAACAAAAATCTCATCTTTTCGCCGACCAATTCAAAAAACTTCCTGATAACTTTGTTCCTCCTTGCCTAAAATGCCTAGATCGTAGAAATAATGATTGCACTTCTAAAACTTCACATGCGAAAATTATGAATGTGGCAACAGTTACCGATGATAAGTCTAAACCCTCCTCTGAGGAACTTGTTCCACTTTCTGATGAAAATTTGAGGCTAAAAAGCTTGCTAAAAACTAGCATGCTTAGGAGTCTCAAAGGGCATCAAACCCTATGTGATGTACTCAAGAAATCCATTCTGCACAAGAACCCATGCAAAGAGGGTTTGGGCTTCGAAAAGAAACTAAATGTCAATGGAACCTGCTGGACCCCCGAACGATATCCACAGACTATCTAGGTTCTCACCAAAAGCCAAACTCTCGAACCAGCTATGCTACTGGGTAGGAATCTCTCATTCCTGTTGTTTGTGATGAGGCTGATGACTCCAACTAAAAATTCTTCAAACAACATAATGGTAAGGTTTTTGCTCAATATATTGGAGCCAACTACAGGGGAGGTTCTCCTAAGAAACAAATATGGGTGAAAGAGTCCTCGATTGAAATTTTTTCTTTCAGTGCTAAGCTCACTCTGCAGAGGAATTCCATTCAACAAATTGAAAATCACTCACAATATAGTACTGTGATTCCATCGAATGGAAACTGGTTGAATTGTTGCCAGAAAGAATACATGTGCACTTCCTCCTATCATTATGTTCATGTGTCCAAAAATAATTTCAATTCTTATTCGTATGATTATTCTCGCAATTCACAGACAAGTTACAGGAACCTACGAAGGAAAATCGCTCCAATCCAGAGAAGGGACGAACGGTCTCCATCTCCCAGTCAAGTGTGGGTTGTGAAGAAGAACTAACCCTTTTCTGCAGGACATGTCTTAGGAACATTCTTTTGTATACAACAAGTTCCGAGACCTACCCTGTTGGGTGTTTTCCATTCTCTTACTGTCTTTTGTTGTTCTATTAAAGTTGATCATTGATGAGTTTGTGTTCTATCCGATAAACAACTCACTTATAGTTTCTCAAAGTGTTTGTGGTTCTTTGGCTAAGTGTTTTGTTTCGGATCCTGTTTCCCCTCTATTCTATCTCTTCTAAATCTATGATGTCCGTCATAAGCACACAATTTGACCTGAAGGAAATTTCTTTCCGATGTTTTTGATCGTGAAAGAAATGGATCTCGAATGTCTATCTAATTTTGGCTTGAGCCCATTTCAAACATTTTGATCATTTGGTCCACTTCCCGATTTTCTCGCAACAAACGGTTGACACGTCCTCATGATCTCCAGATCATGATCTCGTCCGTTGAATGCAGAGCGTCCGTTGTTTGAGGACCGTAGATTTAGGAGAGGTGGTTTGCCCTCAAGGCTATAAATACCCCTCCCCTCATCTTCTTCCTATGTTCCTCCGCTTGCATTTCCCTCAAAACCTAACCTCCGCTACAGTCCAAGCCCTCGCTCAAAGCTTCTCCAGCACAGAGCTCCGCCGTATGACTCCGGTGGAACCTCGTCTTGGAAGATCATGCCGGTGCGGTAAATCTTCTCGCCGCATTACCGTAGTAGATCTATATTGCCAAGTTACGACGTGTAGATCCTGAACTGCTCTCTCCGCTATTCTATTCTAGGAATTATTTCTCTTGATTTTATCTTGCTCCGGTGGATATTCTAGCTTCACTAAGTTTTGATGTGTACGGTTGTAGTCCCCCCCCCCCCCGCACACATCCTTCCTTCTCCCGTTCACTGGATGTTATCGAATATTAGACAGATCTCATATGCCTAGTAGTTGATGTGACTAGATAAGAATCTATCTATGATATTTTCAATAATCACAGTGAAGAAGTTTCCCTGAAATATTTTCTCTAAAAATCAATCTGTGCGTGTTCGTGAACCTACCTTGTTTTTCCCTCGTATCCTTTTCTTTCTCACAGGTGGTCATGGCTTCAAGCTCAAGAGATCATTTTGAGTCTAAGGAAGATTTGCCTCAGTTGTCACCCAAATCCAGCAGGAAATTGAGGGTTCGGGGTGGAAGGCCCTTGAAGCCTCCCAATGATTCGAAAAGAAAGAAAGCTGCTGAATCCGAGGGATTTGATGAAGAAGTTCCTACTGCCGCCAATCAACCCGAGGATGAACTAGTCACGGACACTCTAATCATCTTATCTGATGGAAATATGTGCAAAGGTGGTCATGGCAGAGAGAAAAACACTGCGGCTGAGATGTCTGATCCCGAAGGATATGCCACACCACTAGGCTTTGAATCTGTAACTGATCGCAACAACAGGTTGCAAAGGATTCTATAACGCCCAAGATCTGGTACTATTCTCATCCTGGCTCGAGGGCCTCTATAGGGATAGAAGCGCATTTCGTCATTTCGCAAGAATGGATATTGTTACAAGTACATGTAAAGAGGAGATGAGTATATGGAATTGGCTTACACTCGCCACAAGCTAAATCATGATCCTCTCAATTACAATCATACATATCAATCATCATACATAAAAGCAGGGTCCGACTACGGACGAAATCAAAGGAAAAAGAAGACGACGTCCACCCTTGCTAATCCTAGGCTGCCGGTCTGGAACCCATCCTATGATCGACGATGAAGAAGAAGAACTCCGAATAGAACAATCACCGCTCTCACGTCAAAGCGTCGCATTACCTGTACCCGCACCTGTTGTTGTAGTAATCTGTGAGCCGTGGGGAGTCATCAATCTCTTTTCCAAGTGTATCAAGACTAGAAAGCTTAATGGATGAGGTATGGTTAAGTGGTGAGGTTGCAGCAAGCACTAAGGATTTGAATATGTGGCTAACTTACGAGTACAAGAATAAGAAGAGTGATCTACGCATAAACGAACATGAACTAGTAATGGTCAAGAAGTGATCCTAAACACCTACTTACGATTCAAACATAACCCCATCGTGTTCCCTTCTTGGTTCAAACTTCACAAGAAGAGACGGTCATGGTTACACACAAGGTTGGTGTATTTTAATTGAGTTCACTTCAAGTTTGCTATAACTGGGTGTTAAACATTTTCCAAGTTTCCATGTAACCGCGGGTACGACTCTTAGAAAGATTTAACCCTGCTGGGGTGCTCCAACTCATCCATCACAAACTAGCCACAAGCTGTGGTGGAAAAACCTCAACCGCGGGATAGCCCGTAGTATCCTCGGAATCCCGGTGCACAAGACGTTCGTCAAACGTAAAACAAATCCAGCAAGACATCTCGACGATCCTGATAGGAGCCGTGTATCTCATTCTCACGACACAACAGATGAGCTATGGTTACCACGCTAATCCTCGTGTTGCCCCGGGCGTCATTAATAAGCTGATTTGGTTTGGAGCAACACTCATGAGGAGCAGTGGCCTGGGGGTTGATTAATTGTATGCGGGTGCCGGCGGGTCCCTATGCAATTTTAATTAGTTATTAGGCAAATGTAGTACCAATGTAGTACTAATGTTGGGCCTTGCAAATGTTGTAACATAGCCAAGCAACTGTTTTCTAGGATGTGGAGGGTTAGAGGCTTATCATGGCATTTTGGGAGGCTTGACAAACAAGTGTTAGGTAACGAGACATAGCGATAGAAATGATACAACTAGCATAGCAATGATAGTAGTGGTATCCAGGGAAATGATCATCTTGCCTCAGATCCCGCTTGGAAGAAGAATGAATCTGTGAAGTAGACGAACCAACGTAGTCGAACGAATCCTCACACTCCGAAACGCTTTCGGAACTCTAGCGAGGAGAAGCAAATCCCGAAAGATACAAATGACACTGTAAACTCCACAACATATTCATGGCATGATTCACAAACAATTACGATGCATGTCAAATTTAAATAGGCATGGCATGGAAAGATGCAACAATCAAATAATACGAATTGAGTGAAGTTCAATATGCAACGAGTTGCATATTGACGAAGCTCCACATTCGAATCATTTAGTCCACTCTCGTTTATTTACACGACAAGTTTAAATGTTTTTTGAACATGGAAAAAGGTGAAGCATAAATAAACTATCTATCTAGGCCGGAAACAACTTATAGTATTTCCAAAATGACCCCATATGTAAATTTCAAATTTGGTCCAGATCTGTCCTAAACATATTTTATATTTGTTGAACAGGAAAATAAAGTGCACCATATTATTCTACACGTTTTTCTAATCAAGTTACATATATGGATCATTAAATTGAGCTACAGTTAATTAGATATGCAAGAAGCCGTTTTAGCATGGCATTGATGCAAATTAAAGCAAACAACAAGTTTACATATTTTTATCATGGATGCAAGTGATATATTATGAAACTACATGAAATTCTAAGCATTTTTCATATATAAAACATTTTAATCCTATGCACGGTTATTTATTTATGAGTAATGCAAAAACATGGCATTTTTTGTGATTAAAAATGTCTTGGTTAATTAGAGAAATTCGCAGGCACTAAAAAAACAACTACGGGCCAAATCTACTGAGCACATGATGCAATATAGCACCCAGGGCGAGATTTAGACGAGGGGCGCTCACCATGGACCGAGGCCCGAGGCGATGAGGCGGCTGGCTGGGCCTTGAAGGCGTGGAGCAGGCCCGGGTGTGCTGACAGGGCCGGCGGCTGGGCTGGCAGACGAGGACACTGCTGGGCCTTGCGAGTGCGGCGGCTTGGCGCAGCGTTGCGGCTAGAGCTAGCAGGACGTTCGACTTCAACGCGGTCGTGCACGCGTCCATGACGGCGCGATGACGCATGCGTGGCAGTCTCCGGCGAGGTCGGGGGTCGGCGAGGACGGGCAGATCGGGGCAGAGGTATTGCAGATCCGGCCGGTGAGGTCAAGGCTGTGGCTAGGTTTAGACTAGGTTTTGTCCAAAAATAGACTAGGGGTTCTACAATATATAGGTGGGACGAAAATAAAAGGGCCTTGAGAGTGTTTTTGGATCCTCCAATCTCGATCGGACGGTCCGGGTCAGGAGGCTAGTCTTGGGTGGGTCTAGTGGGCTGTGTAGGAGGCATTGGGCTGAGATGAGAGAGAGGTTTGCGTCCGGTGACAGAGTTTTAAAACCGAAAACGTCCGACGAATAAACCGGCTATAGTGCCGCTATAGGTTTAACGGTTGGGGTATCAAACGACCTCTGAATGCGATGAAATTTGGCAAGCAGTCTACCTACAATATATTAAGACCGCACGCCAACTTTCAACCCATTCCAAGAATGTTTATTCCCCTCTTTAAAAATAATATTTTAGAGATGTCGCGGGCGCGTGCGGGCGTGTTTGGTCTCGGAACGTTCAATGACGAGAACGGGGAGAACCGCCAACTACGAATGGATGCATGTTTTTAAAAATGATGGTGACGGAGAGCTGATGCAATGCTAATGATGCGATGATGAATGCGACAACCAAATAAATCATGCAGCGAAACTCGAAATAAATGGAAGGCATCTGAAGGGTCGGTCTCGGGCTGTTATAGATTCGTCGCAACTGGGCAAGAAAGTGGTACTTTCATGAAAATGTTCGAATGAAGTATCAGATTCTATTCGCTTTCACTCCATCGTGGAATGAATGCATTGCTGAAGGTCTGATGAATAAGATGCCGAGGTACGGTAATCTATGGGACCGGAAAGGCCCCTTTGCGGTTGGGAATTAACATGTACAAAGAGCAGAAACAATGGTCACACAAGTAGATTTACCTAGGTTTGGGCCACCGTGAGGTGTAAAACCCTACTCCTGCTTTGGCGGATTGATGTGTTTATGCCCTAGTTACAAGGAGCGCGGCTTGCCGGCAAGGGTGCTCGATAAGTGCGCTACTATGTGTAAAAAGGCCAAGAGTCGATCCTTGTAAAGGTTGCCATGGCCCTCCTTTTATAGATTACTGGGTTACTACAGTGGCAAAATGGTCAATATATTGTACAGGTAGTGCCTATAATGCCAAATACCTAACTCTGACGGCTTAGGACAGACGCATTAAATGCGCCATGAGGTGTCATGCTGGCGGCATCTTCCGGCAAGGATTGCCTCTCATCCTGTGTCGTTCACCCATGTACCTCTTATTCCTTCGTCACGCCGCTTGGACGGGTGTCAATAAAGGTTGATTATCTGGCCAAACCTAACACGTGCTCCGACAGGCTTCACCTAACTACCTGTCTGCTCCACACCTCCTTGACAAGTGACTAGCTGGTCGATGAGGTGGAGCGGTTGTTAGGTAGTAGGATCCTGGCGGCACGGAGCTTGCCATCCTCCTGGTGCCTGGTCTTCTATTGCTTGTGTCTTCATTGTAGTTACTCTCCGGCAAGCCTTGACGCCAGGAGGCTGCAACTGTCTGTACACGAGTCAGGTGCTAAAGGACCCATTCTTTAGTACACCGACAGGAGCCCCCTATTGACACCTGATTTTGGCACGGAAGAAAACATTATTAAGATGGATTCAAATGAAGAAGTGATCTACATGAAAAGTTCTGCAATGATGACATGAACATCTGTCGGCATTCTAGGAACGGGGGTACCCAGACCTGCCTGCCTGCGGCCCAGACCTGCCTGCCTGCGGCCCAGGGCATGACCCACCTCACCGCCTGGCGCGGCCCCACTCATGACAAGGCCCTCGCGAGGGCCCTAATCTCGCGAGGAAGAGAAGCACCAAGACCAGCCAAGGAGTGGGCCTCCTCAGGCCCCCTCCGGAGCGGCGGAGATCTCTATGGAGAACCCAGCCTCAGGAGTCAAGGAAGACGCAAGGAAGGACAGGCGGGTGCCAGCGCGCCAGGCGGTGTAGTTTCCCCTTTGGTACAAAGGGACCAAGGACGTACGCGGGTTCCCAAAGCACCCCCAAAGGTTTCTATTCCGGTGCAACAAGACCACGACCACGAGCCCAGCAAGACGGATGACATCGCCGAGCCCACCTCTGCATCATTGACAGCTACTTTGCAGGCGAAGACCACCTTTGGACAGGGCGGGGATGTACTCCTGTCCCCCTTCGAATTTGGCCATTGTGGGATCCCTTCCCGCCATTGCGATAAGGGAAGAGGACCCGGGCCGCTGCTATAAGTAGAGGATAGGTCGCACGGCAGAGAGGGGGACGGGGGAGAAGGACGGAAGCAGAGAGAACCACAGACAAGGCAGAGAGCCAAGAACACCACTCGAGCGCCCTCACGAGGCTCCTCGCCACTGTACTAGTTCATCCACCACACCTCCTCGTGAGGCAATCCACCAAAGCAGGAGTAGGGTATTACGCTTCGCAGCGGCCCGAACCTGGGTAAATCACCGTGTGCATCTTCTTCCTCGTCTTCGTGCGAGTTCATCATCCCTACCATCGAGTAGTGAGCTAGGTAGGGCGAGGCCGCAGGGGATCTTCGCACACGCCCCTGTGTTCGAATCTTGAGGGTTTTGCGGAGCCCGAAATCTGACAACATCTTTGAAGTTTGGCCCATCGCCGTTCGATTTCATCTCGAAGGCCGAAACTATGCTCAAAGTACTAAGATTTTATATTCAGAGTACTGTTCGGTCGATTGAGCCTCCAATACGACCTCATATGAGAAAATGTTCTACATAGATTCTCTTCGTCTCGTCGAAACGATCGATTTTGATATAAAAATCATCTCAATCCGAGGTCGTATGCAAAAGTTAGAGCCATCAAAGCGCAGCCCTACCACAAGGCAAAAAGTGGCGCGAGGGATCATACAACCACCTAGGTGATGTTATCTGATGGGTCGCGCGAGCTATTCGGCCCCCAATACAGCCTTGAATGGAAAAACTAACAACATGAAAAGGTTTCGTCTCGTCGAGCCAATCAATTTTGATATATAAATCATCTCAATCCGAGATTGTATGAGACTTGGAGAGGTAAAACTAAATCAGACTGAAGTTTCAATCGGGAAATGCGAGTGAAAAGTTTGCCGGCTGAGTGAAAGTTGCTGGCCGAGTGAAAAGATGTCGGGTGAATGAGAAGTTTTCTGTCCAAGTGAAAAACTATTATCAGAATGAAGAAATATGGTGATGCAATCCGAGTGAAGGATCCTAATATCTGACTGAAGAGATTCAAATCCGAGTGACATTGGCCAATCCAACCTAAAGCTGAAGATGGGCCCAAAAGGTTATCTAAATGTCTTCAGATGGAAACGTGCTCAACATGGAAGTTGTGCGTATTGTCGAAACGATCAACATTGTTTTTGGAGTCATCGTCATCTGAGATAGTATGCAGCCTGCAGAAGTGATACTCTCTCCGTTCCTAAATATAAGACCTTTCAAAGATTTCACTGTGGACTATATACGGATGTATATAGACATATTTTAGAGTGTAGATCCACTCATTTTGCTCCGTATGTAGTCTATAATAAAATCTCTAAAAGGTCTTATATTTAGGAACAGAGGGAGTATAAGATTCGGACAGTCCAGTTAGCTGTGTGACCAAATCCGACTAGGAGTTAAAGATGACCTCGTAAAGTATTCAAGATGGCCTTATCTGGAAAATTAATCAACAGAAGAATTGTTCGTCTCGTTTAATCGACCAATTTTGATATAAAAATCGTCTCAAATGGAGGTCAGATGAAAATTCCAAGGCCCGCGCAAGGAGCAAGACAGAAGTTTGGGCTAGATTCGGGCTGAATCCGAGGTGAACTACAATTAGGACTCTAGGATGTGAATTGATGTAATTTTCTTGTAAGGAAAGCCTAGATGAATCATTTACTAGTACGGGAAGTCCAGACGCCTCTTATATATAGTAGAGGTGACGGCCGATTGAAACAACACACAATCGAACAATCAATCTACTACTTTTTCGTGTTAATCTACTTTTTATCCCTCTCCCTTGTATCTTCTTCTCGTTCTTTGTCGCTCTTAAAGATTGGAGGGCAGCGAATCCACGAGGTCGTAGGGGCAGTCAGGCCGACCTAGGGCAGCCCATAGCTGTCTCGCGCCCTGATGGGGTCCCTCCCGGGCGTGTGGGGTTTCGGGTCCTCAAAAGCACCCGTCGGACTACTTGCGTACCGCGCTTCTGTCTGGGTCTCCTTCAACGTGAGCTGCGGTGCATCACCCCCGGCGTCGAGGATACACGGTGACGCGTTTGTGTGCCAACACACTTTTTGACGATTCCGCTGGGGATGAAGCTTCAAACGGTCTCCAGCCTGTTCTTGCTACGCGGAGAGCGTCATCAAATGACTGCAATCTACGACGGTAACATGTATCAACAATCTTCTTACGTAGATGCAAATAGCCATTATGTTGGTGTTGCTAGATCTTCAAATGGACATGTCATGTGGGCTAGCTGTAATGAGCAAAGGCCGACTAGTTATTCTGTTGGAGAATCTTGGTGTTTACATAATCGCAACATGCCTCTTATGGATCTGAACTTTCGTGCATCGACAACACCTTTCAATACGCCGCTGGGCAACACGATGAGTTCGAGTGATCAATATAGGACACCTCGTGTACAGGAGTGTGTCTCATAGTTTTATCCATCGGCAGCCGGCTCGCAATATGCGGGTTCATCCCCAAACATGCTGATGGATGGGAGAATCGGTCATGCTTCCATTAGCTATTTGGCCGGTCATCCTCAGTCATCATATACTATACCTCATGAGATTAATTGTTCAGCGACATATGCAAATAAAAATATTCATGACCCGACTCACCTTCATGGTTATGTCCGAGTGAATGGAGATTCTACAGGAGCATTTGTGCCTAATATTGCAGGAGATGAGGTGGCTCTGGCTGCATTAAAATGTTTAGCCCAAAATAAGAAGGTTAGCGCTCTTTGACTTGAGCAACATGATAAAGGGTTGGTTCCTGATTATGATGCAATAAGAGCTAGGATTTTGAAAGAAGACGAAGTGTTGCCAGTTGATTAAATTGTCGAGAGAAAATATTCAACAACAGTTCATATGTCCCCACCTATCGTTGCAGCATGTTATATGATAACCCACAAGTATAGGGGATCGCAACAGTTTTCGAGGGTAGGGTATTCAACCCAAATTTATAGATTCGACACAAGGGGAGCCAAAGAATATTTGCAAGTATTAGCAGTTGAGTTGTCAATTCAACCACACCTGGAGATTAAATATCTGCAGCAAAGTGATCAGTAGCACAGTAATATGATAGTTTAATAGCAGTGGTAACAGTAGTAGTAACGGTAACATGATAGCAATGGTTTTGTAGCAATTGGAACAGTAGCAATAGCAATAGCAACCTAGCAAGAACAATATGTGGAAAACTTGTAGGCATTGGATCGGTGAATTCGTTGGATGATATTCATCATATAACATTCATAACCTAGGGTGACACAGAACTAGCTCTAGTTCATAAATATAATGTAGGCATGTATTCCGTAAATAGTCATACGTGCTTATGGAAAAGAACTTGCATGAGACCTTTTGTCCTACCCTCCCGTGGCAGCAGGGTCCATAAGGAAACTAAGGGATATTAAGGCCTCCTTTTATTAGAGAATCGGAACAAAGCATTAACACATAGTGAATACAGGAACTCCTCAAACTACGGTCATCACCGGAAAGTATCCCGACTATTGTCACCCCGGGGTTTACAGATCATAACACATAGCAGGTGCATATGACTAGCAAGATCAGATCAAGAACATAGATATAATGGTGATAACATAAACGGTTCAGATCTGAAATCATGGCACTCGGGCCCTAGTGACAAGCAAAGTTTTAAATAGCCGGCTACTGCACTTAGCAGCGGCTTTTCCAGCAGCTACGAAAGGCTATAGCCTAGCTATAGCTGGCTAAGCCCATTTAGCGGTTTTGATAAATCATGAGAAAAAATCAAAATTTTCGGCCGCATATCTTCAGATATATATCAATGATTTTCAGGTCATCTCCCAGTCATTGTTTTGAGAGGCAACTACCAGAGATTAGAGAGTATGTTAGAGTCTTGCCTGACATTGTTGCCGGGAGCAGCAGCAGATCGGAGAGGCAGTCAGGGGTAGCAGCAGCAGTCAGGGAGGCGTGCCACCACCGAGCGGGAGCTAGCGCGGCCGGCAGTAGGATCTAGCGCGGCCAGTGAGCGGGAGTTAGGGCGGGCAGGGAGCGGGAGCAAGCGCGGCCGGTAGCAGGAGCTAGCCCGGATGGGTCGCACCCATCGCCATGGTCGCTGCTCGTTTTCTGTTCGAGGAGATAAGGAGAAGGGGAAATTTGGCTAGGGTTAGGCTCCTCAGGGTTGTTTTGCTGTATATATTGGGCCGCGCAAACGAAATTTTGGGCCAAATTTTTTATGCCCCGGGCGCCAAGCTTAGCCGCTAAAATTTGGGCCCCATTTTAACGGTAATAGCGGTTTAATGGCGATAATAGCGGCTATCCTCGTTTTAGCGTTCGAAGGCCCTAGCTGCAGCGGGAGGACTCCTGGGAGGCTATAGCCCGGCTATAGCCCAGCTATAGCCCGGCTATAGCCGGCTATTTAAAACTTTGGTGACAAGTGTCGTGGGAGTAATCCTGATAGTAATACGTGGGGTACGTACGAATAGGGCGAAGCCTAGCTACGGAGCAAGTGTCACACTTGGAATTTACGAGTTCGGACCCCACTCGGAAGTGGTAAAAGTCCTACGTCTCGAGCACTGGGGCTAAGTGTCGCTTTGTGTATGTTTCTGATTACAGAGAGTTCGTAACCCCTCTTCTGGTGTCGGGGGGTGTCTTATATAGAGTGCGCCACCGCCAGCCGAGTGCCATTATGTAACGCCCAAGATGCGATCCTATCCTTATTTTGGCACGAGGGCCTCGATAGGGATAGAAACGCATCTCGTTGTTTCGCAAGAATGGATATCATTACAAGTACATGTAAAGAAGAGATGAGTATATGGAATTGGCTTACACTCGCCACAAGCTACATCACTATCACATCAATACAACAACATATCCAAACATCATACAGAAGAGCAGGGTCCGACTACGGACGAAAACAAACGATAAAATGACATCCATCCTTGCTATCCCAGGCTGCCGGCCTGGAACCCATCCTATGATCGATGATGAAGAAGAAGAACTCCAAATCAATCAAAGCATCACTCTCACGTCAAAGCATCGCATTACCTATACCTGCAACTGTTGTTGTAGTAATCTGTGAGCCACAGGGACTCGGCAATCTCATTTCCAAGGGTATCAAGACTATTAAAGCTTACTGGGTGAGGTATGGTTAAGTGGTGAGGCTGCAGCAAGCACTATGCATTTATTTGAGTGGCTAGCTTACGAGTACAAGAATAAAGGGGGATGATCGTCGCATAAACCGTCGTGAACTAGTAATGATCTCTAAGAGATCCTGAACACCTACTTACGAACAAACATAACCCCACCATGTTCTCTCTTGGTTCAAAAATCACGAGAAGAGACAGTCACGGTTACGCACACGGTTGGTGTATTTTATTTGAGTTTACTTCAAGTTTGCTATGACCGGGTGTTATACAAAGTTTCTAAGTTGCCATGTAACCGCGAGCCCGGCTTTCCGAAAGATTTAACCCTGCAGGGTACTCCAACTCATCCATCACAAACTAACCACACGCTGCATTGGAATTCCTCAACCGCGGAATCACCCGTAGTATTCGCGGAATCCCGATGGAAAGTCTCAACTTCGAGATAGCCCGAAGTGTCGTCGAAATCCCGCGCACAAGACATTCGAGAAAGGTAAAACAAATCCAGCAAGGCCGCCCGACGTGCCGACAATCCCGATAGGAGCCGCGTATCTCGTTCTCAAGTCACGGCGGATAAGCTACGCGTACGGTGGCCTGATAGAAATCACCCGAGTTGCCCCGGGGTGGCCCCGCACAGTGCTCTGTTTTGGACCAGCACCATCAGCACTGGCCCCCTGTATTATGTTGGATAACGAACCTCGGGTAGCGCTAACTCCCTATGCGTCAAGTTAATTATTAGAATTATTATGTTGGGCAAATGTAGTACCAAAGTTGGGCCTTGCCAAACAAGTTTTATCGTAAAACGAAAATCAAGGGGGTCCCCCCCCCCGAGCATGTTAGGAGCGCTCAATATGGAACATAACGCCGGTTCACAAGTAACTAGGGCGGCAAGAGTGGAACAAAACACCGAGCAAAAGGCCAAGCCTTCCACCCTTTACCAAGTATATATGTGCATTAAATTAAATAGCAACAATATTGTGATATATCAAAAATATCCATGTTGCACATGGAAAGAACTTGCACCTGCAACTAGCAACGCTATAAGAAGGGCTGAGCAAGCGGTAACATAGCCAAACAATGGTTTGCTGGGATGTGGAGGGGGTTAGAGGCATATCATGGCATTTTGGGAGGCTTGACATACAAGTGGTAGGTAGCGACAAAACGATAGAAATGAGACATCTAGCATGGCAATGATAGTAATGGTATTCAGGAAAATGATCATCTTGCCTGAGATCCCGCTTGGAAGAAGATCAAGTCCATGAAGAAGACGAGCCAATGTAGTCAACGAATCCTCACACTCCGAACGCTTTCGAGACTCTATCGAGAAGAAGCAATCCGGAAACAACAATCAACACATGATAAACACCACAACATATGCATGACATGATGCACATCAAATATGATGCATGTTATCCATGACATGGCAAAGCACAACAATCAACTTCTACACATTAAGTGAAGCTCAATATGCAACGGGTTGCATATTGACGAAACTCCACGTTCGAATCATTTGGTTCACTCTCGTTTATCTACATGGCAAGTTTAAATGTTTTTTAACATGGCAAGAGGTGAAGCATAAGAAACTACACTATCTATGCATCTTAAATGAGGCCGGAAACAACATATAGTATTTCCGAAGCGACCCCATATGTTAATTTCGAAATTGGTCCAGATCTGAACTAATCATGTTTTATATTTATTAAACAGAAAAATAAAGAGGACCATGTGATTCTACGTGTCATTCTAGTTGATTTACATATATGGATCATACGAAACGGAGTTACGGTCTAAAAGATACGACACGCACAAGATGAACATGACAAGAATGCAAAATGCATGAAAATGACAACCACAAGCACTTCAAAACATGGATGCAACATGATAACATGATACTACATGCAATTTTAGGCAAGATTCATATATGTCATGCCCAAAACGGAGCTACGGTTCAACCACAACAACCAACACAAGTTTTATTCAAAATCTGCCCAAAACTGCAACATAGCATATTGCACACATGAAAACAACAAGCTACAAGATTCTAAAATGCACAAACTAAGCATGGGGCAGTAGCATATAACACACACTTCATTTCATCTTCACATATCATACTCAAAAGAGTCATGGATCACATGGTAGGAAGCTCACAACATGGCAATAAAATATAGCAGATTAGGACTTAGTGAAAATAACTGTTTTTAGCAGAGCAGTTTTATCACAGAGTCATATTGACAGCAATAAAACTATAAGCTACAGGTCATATATTGGCATGAAACTTTACAGCAAGGTAGAGGACATGATGCACTACAATTCATTCCATTATGGCAACTTAAAATTATGCACAGATTCATGGCAAACGTCAACACAACATGGCATCATGAAGAAGACAGATTCTTAGACTTAGTGAAAATTAGAGTAGACATGAGCAGTAGTTTTTAACAGATTGACAACTTGGACAACAGAAATAACTATGATGCAAATCCTATACATGGCAACAAATGGCACAACCTGGTAGGTGTCGGTGTCAAAACCGGCGGATCTCGGGTTGGGGGTCCCGAGCTTTGAGACTAGAATCGATGGTAACAGGAGAAAAGGGAGACGATGTTTACCCAGGTCCGGGCCCTCCTATGGAGGTAATACCCTACGTCCTGCTTGATTATATTGATGGTATAAGGGTTACAGAGTTGATCTACCTCGAGATCGTATGACCTAAACCCTAGATGAGTTCTATTGCCTTGCAACCTAAAACCCTCCAGCTTATATAGACGCCGAGGGTACCTAGGGCTTACACATGGTCGGTTACACATCAAAGGGAAAAAACATGCCTATCTACTGTCGACAACTTGGAGGACACGCCATGGCTCCTTGAAACTTCCACCTTGGCGACGGGGCCCTTGATCACCCAATGCTCATCTAGTGGCCCACATAGTCCGGCCCATGAGAAACAGGTCGGCTATCCGAGGACCCCTTAAACCAGGACTCCCTCAGTAGCCCCCGGACTAGCCTCCAATGCCGAGGTATATCCGAACAATCTTGTGCGCCGAAGTCTTCGGCTTGCGAGGCGAGTCCCTTCATCCCTTCTAGTTCGGCAACCATTCTGTCATCGGTGAAATCCCAAACGTCACGGGCTTGCTGGGTCCATCATAACAACGTTTCTTGATTTTCACGCATCGTGGGGAGACGAGCGGTTCAGTAGCTTTTTACAACATTACCCCTCCCACAAGGGAGGTACCACCCATTTAAACAAACTGAATCGTGGCCCAAGCCATATCTTCTTCTTCCCCACCGGAAAAAACTTCCAGCGAAAGATCACCACCAAAACATGGCGAGCGCCCCCAGTTCTTCCTCGCACCCTTACGGCTCCCATCCCGGGGACTGGACAAGCTGCTCCATGTCCCTCCTTCGACTACGTGACATCGAGACCCAAGGGTACCTTCCCTCCTCGGATCTGGCAGTTGTCCGTGCCGGTTTGTCTTCATTCAACAGCGAGGCCCTCGCGGAGAATTTCCCCCATCCACAAAAGGGGGAGCGTGTATGTTTTGTGCCCTTTCTCCTGTGGGGTCTCGGGTTTCCCATTCATCCGTTCTTGAGAGGGTTACTGGTGTTTTATGGGATCCAGCTCTACCACCTCACCCCAGGGTCTATTCTGCACATTTCGGGCTTCGTCGCCCTTTGCGAGATGTTCCTGGGCTGCGAGGCACACTTCGAATTGTGGAGGAAGTTCTTCTGCCTCGTCCCTCGGACTCGAGACAAGACAATTTTCGAGGTCGGTGGAGCCGAAGTATGCCGCATAGCGGGGATGGGATATCCCGTGGGGACACCGAAGGAGTCCGAAGAATGGTCTTCGGAATGGTTCTACATCGAGGACATCCCCCTATTCGATCCAGCTCGGAGGGGTTTTCCCGAGTATTCCGACGCCCCTTTGAAGAAAAGGTACAACTGGCGCCCGAAGAGCCTGTCCCAAGAGGACAGCATCGAAGTGCAGCGCTTAGCAGCCCGTGTGAGGGTACTAGCCCATCACAAGCTGACCATGATAGACGTCATGGCCGCCGCCATCACCCGGTGCGTCCAACCCCTTCAACAGAGGATACACCCCTTGTGGTGTTACAACGGGACAAGCGACACTACTCGCTCCCAAAGACTGGGCCCTGCCGATCAAACAGCATTAGCCGTCGCTTTTGCCGACCTATACAAGGGGGAGCAAGAAGATTTTATTCAGCGGTCGACCAAGGAGGGATACTCAAGCCACAATCCCATCGAATGGGTGAGCCTTTCAACCCCGTGACCACAATTCGGGTTATCAATTTGTCCCTTTTTGACCGAAGCCTTTAAATTTATATGAACAGGAATGGAGGGGCTTCATCGAGACAGTTAACTGTCCGGCCCCCCAGCCCGAGGACTATTCCCATGACGATGATCCGGGCTTTCATGATTATCCGGATATGTCGATCAAGCTCGAAGATGGGGTTTTCTATCAGGAGGGCCTTGACGGCTCCAAGGTGGCTATCATAGCCGATTACCCCGGATCCTTCCCTTCCCCTGCGATAAGCAAGAAGAAGAAAAACTCGTCCCGCAGAAGGCAAGTATCCTCCAACGACCCAAACGCGACGGCTCCTACTCCCAAGTGTCGTAGATCCGCGCGACATACATCGGCAACGGCGGCAGTGCCCGGGCCGGAAAACAACAAGGGTCCGACAAACGAGCCGGTCGTGGGGTCGAGCCCGCCTACAGGTTCATCTCAAAGGTATTTTGCTCGACCGTTTGATTTATTACCATAACTGTTAAAGCCTCACAAGAGACCTCATGTCGAAATATTCAGGCAAAGAGTTCGGCCGTCCCCCGCCGAGGACGTTGCCAGGATGTCCGGCAGTGCTCAAAATGCCAGGCCTTCCGCTCATGCTGAACCTGCTACGGAGGTTCCCATGGTCAATCCAGCTCCAGCCGATTCCGGTGACGCCATATCCGTCACCAAATCCAAGGTTGGAAGCGCTATGCATCATCAGCGGCGACGAGAAGCCCTGCGTCACCCAGCCTTCTCCGAACAAGAGTTCAGTGCTCTGCGCACGGCGGACGCACACATCGGAGCTGCCCGAGCTGGGTTCGGGGAGGCCATGAAATTGATATCGTCTAGCCTGCAGGTGAGTAGTCGGTTATTAGAGTCCGAACAGTCGTGTAAACCCAGTAGCCCCTGAGCCTTAAATTGGTCGGAACGACCGAATTAAGGATCCCTGTATTGTTTTACTGCTAATGCAGGCCTCGAAGCAACAAAGCGAGCAACTGGCCAAGGAACTGGAAGCCAGCCGAACACATGTCGAATCTGTAAAGGCCGAATTGGAGCAAGTGAAGAGCTTTACTCGGGAGGCACATGGTGAGTATATCTGTTCTGCTGATCTTAGTATATTCCCATGCTTACGCGAGGGTACTATGTAGCAGCTGAATCAATAGGGCAATTACGAAGAGATTTGGATGTAGCCCGAGAATCTCAGCGATATGCCGAGTCCCAGCAGGAGGCTGGCTGTCGTGTTTTGCAACGACACCTTGAAGATAAGAACCACCTTAAGGAGGAGAACAAACAGCAGGCCGAAGAAATTGAGACCTTAAAGACTCAATTGGCCCAGGCCCAAGGAGAAAACCAGAAATTACAGAGGGGCATGTTCGGTAAGTGTGATTCTAACATCAGAAGGTATTTCCGATGAATGAAGCATAACATGCATGCCGTGACTCATGTACAGGTCTCCTGTCCGGGCGACCCAAAGAAGAGATCGGATCATAACAGGGAAGCCTTCTGAAAGAGTTGTCCGCCCTTCATGAGCGGGCTCGGAAGGCCATGAAGAGCATGGTGAAAGCATTGTGGCCCGCCGAGCAACCTCCGGAGGGGAGGACCAAACTAGTCGATCGATTCAAGGGAGCCCGAAGTAGGTTCGAGCTGTGGAAGACATCGGCTTGTCGAGAGGGAGCACGAGAGGCATGGGCGATGATCAAGACCCGCTACACCAGACTTAACCCCGAGCGTATGGCTCAGGTTGGGCCAGTAGGGTCAGATGGACAAGAAGTGCCGCTCCACCTGGTATACGACCAGGTGATGCCTGCCGCCCATCTCTCACAAGAAGATTGCTCCCTGGACACCATAATCGACAATCTCGATCGGCAGCCAGATGTATGATTATATGTAACTATGTACTAATAATCGAGGAATTGCTCCGTCTGTGTTGTAAACTTTGTCTTAACCGGCCATCGGCTTCGGCCTCCCGCGCTAGGAGCTTGGGAGTGTTCCCTGGAAATTATCACCCTAGGGGAGTGAATTATGTTCGGGGAACCAGGCAATCCGACTATGTGGTGCGAACAGACAGAAAGCACACAGGGAGATATGTTATATTACTGCTTAGCGTAAGAAACATCTTCCGAAGAAAATAGTACCTCTATCGATACCTTTCCTCAGGGTGGTACATAAATCGTAGGTAGAAGGCCGGATACTGTTAGTATGCGACTAAGGGCTTTCGTAAGAGAAGAAGCCCGAGTAATGGTCATGACGACCATAGTCTTATTAGTTGGTTCCGTCGTAGCCGATCAATTGTCTGCTGAAGATAGCTAGCTTTTGGCTTCACCCGTCTGAGGTACGTATCCGGATGACCCGGTCGTAACAATCGCAGAGGTGCTCCCTTTACCCTCTAGCCGAACAATCGGGAACGTAGAGGGTAACCACAGGAGCGAGGCAACCCATCTTGGCAAAGTCTTAGTTTGAATTGATGCATATGATGGCTTAAAAACGACTAGGGAAACGTGCGTACACAATAAATGTGAATAAGTGCTTATAATATAAAAGCATTGGCTTCAAAAAGAAGCCCCTAGGTGCTGTGTTCGGATTTAACACTTAAGGGTGTAAGCCGAAACTCTTAGTACAAGCCGAACATAGAGTTGGGAAGAAAGGAAAGAATTCAAACCTGCCAAAAATCAAGGTGGGAGGGAAAAGAAACAACAAAGGAAAGAAAGAAAAGAGGAGGGTAAAGAGTATGACGACATCGGTCTAGCCATAGAAGCGCCGAAGACGAGCTGCGTTCCTTGGGTTTGGTTCAAGGCGGTTGTCCGGCAGGTTCCGAAGACGGTAAGCCCCTCCTGCGAGTACTTCGTCAATTATGAAGGGGCCTTCCCATTTGGGCTTGAGTTTATGCTTCTGCTTCTCCGCGAGCCGTAGGACGAGTTCGCCCATGTTGTATGCTTGTGCCCTGACCTCCCTGCTCTGGTAACGTCGGGCCTGCTGTTGATAAAAGGTAGAACGGGCCTGAGCTATGTCGCGCTCCTCTTCCAAGACGTCCAAGTCGTCTTGCCGATCTAACTCGGCCTCCTTTTCCTCGTACATGCGCACCCTTGGTGCGTCATGAATAATATCACAAGGAAGGACCGCTTCTGCCCCATAGACCATGAAAAACGGTGTGTATCCCGTTGATCTATTCGGGGTGGTGCGCAGGCCCCATAGAACGGAGTCGAGCTCCTCAACCCAATGACAGTCGGACTCATGGAGAGACCGGACCAAACGTGGCTAATGCCGCTCATAATGAGGCCGTTTGCTCGTTCGACTTGTACATTGGTCTGAGGGTGATAAACCGATGCGTAATCGAGCTTAATGCCCATTTTTGCGCACCAGTCTTTGACCTCTTGGGCCGTGAAATTGGATCCATTGTCCGTTATTATACTGTGCGGAACGCCGTAATGGTGTACCACGCCAAATATAAAGTCAATTACTGGTCCGGACTTGGCTGATTTGATAGGTTTTGCCTCTATCCATTTGGTGAACTTGTCCACCATGACCAGTAGGTACTTATTTTCTTGGTCCCCCCTTTAAGTGGTCCGACCATATCCAGCCCCCAGACTGCGAAGGACCAGGTAATCGGAATAGTCCGAAGAGCTGTTGGGGGCATGTGACTTTGATTTGCGAAAAGTTGACACCCCACGCAGTGTTTGACAAGCGACTGGGCGTCCGTCCGAGCTGTGGGCCAGAAAAACCTAGCCCGGAAGGCCTTGCTAACCAAGGCTCTTGCTGCGGCATGATGACCGCCCATCCCAGCGTGCACTTCGGCTAAGAGCTGCCGACCTTCTTCCTCAGATATGCACCGCTGTAGTATTCCGGTGGTACTTTTCTTGTACAACTCACCCTCGTGTACTTTGTAGGCTTTGGATCGCCGAATTATGCGCCTCGCCTCCGTTTGATCGTCGGGGAGTTCTTTGCGAAGAAGGTAGGCGAGGAAGGGTTCGGTCCATGGCGCGATTACTGCCATGACCTCGTGAGCCAAAGGCGTTTCGTCTATTACGGAGCCGCCGATGATGTGATTGTCTGGTTCATTTATAGGGGGAACAACCTCGTCCGCGCTGGTTAGATCGGCACCCTTATCATCGTCCTGCCAAACTACGGATGGCTTAAAGAGCCGTTCCAGGAAGATGTTTTTTGGGACAGGGTCGCGTGTGGCCCCTAGGCGAGCCAGTATGTCGGCGGCTTGGTTGTTGTCTCTAGCGACGTGGTGAAATTCCAGCCCCTCGAACCGTGCGGATATCTTGAGGACAGCGTTTCGGTATGCCGCCATTTTCGGGTTTTTGGCATCGAATTCGCCGTTGATTTGGGAGATGGCCAAGTTGGAGTCTCCTCGTACCTCCAGCCGGCGTATGCCCATTGATGCTGCCATCCGAAGACCGTGCAAGAGGGCTTCGTATTCGGCTGCATTGTTGGAGTCGGCATACATGATCTGCAACACGTATCGAACGTTGTCGCCTGTGGGGGATGTGAGAATAACTCCAGCCCCCAGTCCGGCCAAAGTTTTGGATCAATCGAAGTACATCGTCCAATGGGAGTATGTACTATATTCCCTAGGGAGCTCGGCCTCTGTCCATTCGGCGAGAAAATCTGCCAGCACCTTAGACTTAATAGCTCGTCGTGGTTTGTATGTAATTTCAAAAGGAAGGAGCTCAATGGCCCATTTGGCTATGCGGCCGGTGGCGTCCCTGTTGTTGATTATATCGTTCAGGGGTGCTTCGGAAGCCACCGTGACCGAACACTCTTGGAAGTAGTGTCTTAGTTTCCGTGATGCCATAAATACTGTATAGGCTATCTTCTGGTAGTGCGGGTATCTGGACTTGCATTGCGTTAGTACTTCTGACACGTAATATACCGGCTTCTGTATCCAGAATTTGTGTCCCTCCTCCTCTCGTTCGACGACGAGCACTATGCTAACGACTTGGTTGGTGGCCGATATGTATAATAACATGGGCTCACCTGCGCCTGGTGCTGTGAGTATGGGGTTACTTGCCAGGAGTGTCTTTATTTCTTCTAACGCAGCCTTTGCTTCATCGGTCCATTCGAAATTCTTGGTCCGTTTCAGCAATTTGTAGAGCGGTAAAGCCTTTTCACCGAGGCGGGAGATAAAGCGACTTAACGCCGCCACGCTACCAGCCAACCTTTGGACATGCTTTAGCTCTGTGGGAACTGCAAGTTCTGATAAGGCGCGGATCTTGGCCGGATTCGCTTCTATTCCTCTATGGGAGACGATGAATCCGAGCAGTTTACCATTGGGAACTCCGAAGACGCACTTCTCCGGATTGAGCCGTATATCGTACTCGCGTAGGCTGGCAAAGGTTTGCCTTAGGTCATCGATCAAATGGCTAACGTGTTTGGTTTTGATTACCACGTCGTCCACGTATGCCTCCACTTTTTTACCGATTTGTTTTGCGAGACAAGTCTGGATCATGCGCTGGTAAGTAGCCCCAGCGTTTTTTAGCCCGAAGGGCATCGTTTTAAAGCAGAATGGCTCGTAAGGGGTGATGAATGCGGTTGCCTCTTGATCGGATTCCTTCATTTTAATCTGATGGTATCTGAAATAAGCGTCGAGGAAACACAACGTGTCGTGTCCGGCTGTGGCGGCAATAATCTGGTCTATGCGAGGTAGGGGGAAAGGGTCCTTAGGGCAGGCCTTGTTGAGGTCTTTAAAGTCGACGCACAACCGCCAGGATTTATCTTTCTTTGGTACCATAACCAGGTTTGCCAACCATTCGGGGTGCTTAATCTCCCGAATGAATCCGGCCTCTAGCAGTTTAGCTAATTCTTCACCCATAGCTTGCAGTTTGGGCTCAGAAAAGCGGCGCAGAGTCTGCTTGACGGGCTTAAAGCCTGCGATGTTGTTCAGACTATGCTCTGCCAGCCGCCATGGGATGCCGGGCATATCAGAAGGATGCCAGGCGAAGATGCCCCAGTTTTCTCGTAAGAATGTTCGCAGCGCTTCGTCCACTATGGGATCGAGCTGAGCTCCGATGGACGCTGTCTTGTTGGGGTCCGTCGGGTGCACCTGAAATTTGACGATTTCCTTTGCCGGTTTAAAGGCCGTGGGCTTGGGCCTTTTGCTGAGGGTCACATCGTCCTTGTCTACTGTTGACCGAAGTGCGGTCAGCTCTTCTGCGGCAAAGGTCTCAGCTAGAGCCTCGAGGGCAAGTGCTGCTATTTTGTTTTCGGCCCGAAGGGCTATATTTGGATCACTGGCAGTTGTGATCACCCCGTTTGGTCCTAGCATCTTAAGTTTCATGTACCCGTAATGTGGTATAGCCTGGAATTTTGTGAAGGCGTCACGTCCCAATAGGGCGTGGTAGCCACTGGGGAAGGGCACGATATGGAAGAGGAGTTCTTCGGATCGGTAGTTTTCGGGCGTGCCGAACACTACGTCCAGGACGATACGTCCTGAACAGCGCGCCTCTTTCCCCGGGATGATTCCCCGGAAAGTTGTGTTGCTATGCTCGATGCGAGATCGGTCGAACTGCATTTTTTCTAGGGTATCTTCAGGTTTAAACCACTGCCGCCGTCCATTAGCACCTTGTGTAACCTGAAGGCATCGATGATGGGGTTCAGGACTAGGGCGGCCGGTGAATGACCGGGAAGAATGGCTGGTCAGTCAGTATCTTCGAAGGTAATGGGTACATCTGCCCATGCACTTGTTGCTGCCACATGATATATCTGCTCGAGTTCTTTAAGAGCTCTTTTCCTCCTGTTCCTTGAAGGGAATGTTTCGTAGATCGTCAGGACTTCGGCGTTATATTCTGGTGGCGATGTCGAGCGCCTATTTGGCGGTGGTGCCTCAAGAATGGCTTCACCACTTTTTGCGACCTTCCTGACGACCCAGCAAGCTCTAAGGCTGTGAGTCGGAGTTGTGTTCAGCAATACGGAGTGTATAGGGCAAGGTTTATCCAGTAGTCCATCCAGGACGGTACTGACCCCTGAAAGGGGCCTGTTTCTCTTTTTGGCGGGCTCAAGTTTGGCTGGCCACTTCGGAGGTATCCTCTTTGGTCGATTTCCTCTAGGTTATTCGGTAAAGGTTGGTTCCGAAAACAGCCGCTCGGCTTGCCAAGCGCTTTCCATGGCACAATACTTCTGTACCAAAACTGATAGCTCGGTGAAGTCACGAATGTGCCACCGCACCAGGGCATTGAGAATCCCTTTGTCATGGCAGTTGTGAATGAAGGTTGCTATTATCTCTTGATCACTGAGGCCCCGTACTTTGTTTCTAGCGAGGAGGAGTCTAGCCCAGTAATGATGAACCGACTCTCCTGATAACTGCTTAATGTCATGTAAGTCCGAAGACTTGGGCTCTGCTGCGATGCTTGAGTGATCGGTTTGGGGGGTGGGTGGGAAAAAATTTGATTCCACGCCACGGTGGGGTTTCGGAATCACGAACTCCGAACTGTGCGGTAGATCAGGGACCGGTGACGACCTGTTTCCAGAGGGAACTCCAGAGTCTGGGCTGCAGGCGAGGTCCCGGTGATCGGAGACTGGGGTATAAACCATTTTTAATTCCGGTAGCTGGGGGGACGAGCCCCCGGCCGGACACTCGACGGTGGCGACAAGGTGGGTGGCCGTGGGGATGTGAATCTCCCTATCGTCGGGTTTAAGCTCGAGCCGGTCATAGACCGGGATTTGGTCATCGGCCATATGCATGGTCTCCATCCGATCAAATAACTCGTTGAGAAACGAGGCGATGGTAGGATGCGTGTCGCTGAAACGAGTGGGGTCGGTATGCGGCGTTGCAGTTCCGGAGCCGCGCGAGAGCGGTCCCGGATTCTGTTCAACTATGGTAGATCCGATCACAACGACCGGATTGGGCGGTCCAGACGGCCCGGGGATAACAACCTCATCATCGGAGGCGGGGCCCGATGTCTTCGGCGTCGAGGCGTCGGGATCTACGGGCTCCTCCGTAGGAGTCAAGGGTTCCACCAAGACGAGTTCTCCCCGTGAATCAGCGACGAACTCTAGGGTTCGGAACCTAATTCCTTGATCGGGGGGAAAGTTTCCGATCTGGCATGGGTGGCCTATCGGGTATGCGTGCGACGAGATGTCACTGCTCGCGAGGATCTGATCCGGGGCGAGAGTCCCCTGGGTGTAGATCTCGCTGCTTGTGACAAGGCGAGCCATCGATACCTTCTGGCGATCACAGCGGAACTCTCAATGAAATCACCAATGTCGGTGTCAACACCGGCGGATCTCGGGTAGGGGGTCCCGAGCTGTGAGACTAGAATCGATGGTAACAGGAGAAAAGGGATACGATGTTTACCCAGGTTCGGGCCCTCCTATGGAGGTAATACCCTACGTCCTGCTTGATTATACTGATGGTATAAGGGTTACAGAGTTGATCTACCTCGAGATCGTATGACCTAAACCCTAGATGAGTTCTGTTGCCTTGCAACCTAAAACCCTCTGGCTTATATAGACACCGAGGGTACCTAGGGCTTACACATGGTCGGTTACACATCAAAGGGAAAAAACAAGCCTATCTACTGTCGACAACTTGGAGGACACGCCATGGCTCCTTGAAACTTCCACCTTGGCGACGGGGCCCTTGATCACCCAATGCTCATCCAGTGGCCCACATAGTCCGGCCCATGAGAAACAGGTCGGCTATCCGAGGACCCCTTAAACCAGGACTCCCTCAGTAGGCAATAACATGCTCAACAAAAGACTCCATGGTGACAACAACAAAAGACTCCTAGATCAATAGCAAATCACATGGCAAGACAACAATAAAATGTTGCATATTCCAGACTTAGGATTATTTTGGGCATATCAAAACAACACATTTTTATAGCATGCTGGCAACAAGAAAATAACACCTAAACATGGATTATCATGGCAAACAAAAAGACCAGGGCTAGTGCACATGTCAAAGGGCATATCTCATGTTCAAAAATAATTTATATGATGCATGGATTTAATCACACGAAAATAACAAAACGGCATCACAACAAAAATAACATGCACACAAATTTACTCAAATGACAAAACTAATTGCACAGATGAATTCAATGGATTTTTTTACCCCAAAAACATATATAATATGCATGTGTTGCTGTACAAAATGTGCCACAATAAATATGCACAATTTTTAGTTATTTTTTATAAAACTGAGCGTTATATACCAAAACGTGCACCGAGCGTCAAATAGGCAGCGGGAGGAGGCCACACCTTGCGGGCCTTGGCCCGTTAGTGCAGCTGGGCCGGGGCAAACGGAGGCGAGGCAGGACGGGCTTGGCGACTGCTGCTGCGGGGCCCGCGTGGGAGGCGGCCCACGTGGCGCTGGCGAGCGGGGAGGCTCCTCCCGATCCCGCCTGGATCGTGGGAGCCGGCGGTGGCATGGTCAACGGCGGCGGGGCAGGGCGACGGATTGGTTGACGGTGGCGCTCGGCTGTGGTGGGGAGGGAGCGGAGCGGGGCAGCGGCGCGGTGAGGGTCGGGGACGGGCGAGCGGCGGCGGCGACGCGCTCCGGCGGTGGGGTCCTCCGGCGAGGCCTGGCCGGGCGACGAGGAGGCAAGGCGGCGGGGGCTGGGGCGAAGGCTAGCGGCGGCCCTAGGCTCCGGCGAGCTGCCGGGTGGCGCTGGCTCGCGGGCGGCCGACCTGGGCCTGGCCTGGGCCCGCAGGGCCAAGGCGGTGGGGGGGCTGGAGGGCGACGTGGTGCCCTCACGTTGGCTGGAGGCTGGTGGCTGGTGGCAGCGCGGCCGTTGGGGCGCCGCCAAGTGGCGGTGGGAGGATGGCTCGGCGCTGACTCCGAGGGCTGGCGGCGCTGGAGGTTAGGGGTTGGTTTGGGTAGGCTAGGGTTCCAAAAATGGAAGGGGTGGTGTTTATATAGGGAGAGGGATAGGGTTAGGGGTTTTTTGCTCGATTCGAGCCGTTGATCTCGATAGGACGGCTCAGAAGCGGAGGGGGGGGGGTTGCTAGGTGGGTAGTGGGCTATGGAGAGGGGGTGTGGGCTGAGATGAGGGTATCAAACGGACTCTGATTGCGACGAAATTTGACAGGTGGTCTAGCTACACTATATTAAGACCGCACACCAACTTTCGACCCAATCCGAGAATATTTTTCACGCACTTTTAAAAATGTTTTTTTAAACGATGTCGCGGGCGTGTGTGGGTGTAGTGGGTCTCGAAACGGTCAACGTCGAGAACGGGGAGAACCGGCGACCATGAGCAGATGCAAGTTTTGAAAAATTACGGCAACGGAGTGCCGATGCAATGCGGATGATGCGAATGATGCGATGATGAATGCGACAAACAAACGAATCACACGACGAGAATGGAAAACAACGGTAATCTTCTGGAGTGTCGGTATCGAGCTGTTACACATTACGAGGGTCATTCATGCTAGTAGCTGCCGGAGTTACTAGAAACTGCCGTGTTAACTACGAGCGTTACACGTAATGCAACATTAACAATATTCATTGCTAATTAAATCCCTCGAACGATGTAGCTCCCATGTCGCCTCTGCACGTCCGAGTGACTTCCAAGGATCCGAGTACATTTGTCCGAGTGCTAAGGTAGTCCAGGGACTTCTGTGAACTTGTAGGACCCCAGGTGTGTCCTAGATAAGAGGTCTATGACCCTACCTAGGGTAGGTGACCTCGTCAGTAGCCCCCGAATCGGTTGAGGTTTTGGGAGTCGAGTGACCAACGCACCGTGCCGTTGGAAGTGTTACGGGAACACTTGGAAACGAGGCGGATCGATTCTCACTCGGTACTGAAACCATGACCGGTTCAGATTAGGTAGCTTCCGAACGACTCGAACAGCCTGGCTGTTCAACTCATTCGTCCTGATGCAGATCAGTTCTCGAGAGAAATAACCTTACAACTTGGAGATGAGACTATTGAACCTTCCGTTTGACCTTCATTCGGACGCTCTTGAATCGGTTTAAGATTCGTCAGAGTGTTCGACGGGTCTTTTCAGTTCACCCGGTGAGCTTTGACGTGTCGGAACGCATCAGCGAACATTGAATTCACTTGCTGGTTTTTGGCGCATCGGAATGCATCAACGAACACGGAGTTCATTCAATGAGTTTCGGTGTGTCGGAACGCACCAGCGAGCACGGGACTCACTCGTTTAGTTTCGGCGCGTCGGAACGCACCAACGAACACGGAGTTCACTCGGGCTATGGCACCACGAAATCTATAATGATCGTGACGGTTGTGTCAGGAAAGTGGGGGAAGTGGCCATGGCGCCTCGATTTTCGCGCCGAGAATTTCGCCACACGTCCCCGCAATGCTGTCCCAGAGATATCGCGGATCTGCATGCGCCCGTTGATTGCGCGGTTGTTGCAGATCCGATGGCCGGGATTCCGCCGAGTCAGAGTATAAAAGAAGGCCGGGAGGGAGATAGGAAAAAGCATCCCCATTCACTGCCTCTCTGATTTCCTCCTTTGCTCCGCCGAGAGCTTTGCCCCTGCCACTGATTCATCGACTCGTGGCTGCTCCTTGCCGGAGATGATGAAAAGCACCACTGCGAGAGCCGAGAAGATGAAGAAGTCCTCGCACGAGTCCTCCTCGTGCGCTGGCGCCCCGACAGGCTCCGTCCAGGGTGACTGGCTGGCCTCTCGGGTCATGGCCAGTCGGTTGGAGGACCTGGAGAGTCAGGGTCTCCTGGTCATCGGAAGCTGGAGGCTGCCGGAGAAGGGAGAGGTTGAGCCCATGCCGCGCGGGAACGAGAGGGTCCTCCTCACAACTCACCTTGACCGAGGTTTGTCTTTGCCCCCGCATCCTTTCTTCCGTGCGTTCTTGGATGTTTTCGGGGCCCAACTTCACCATCTTCTCCCCAATTCCATCACCTATCTGGCTGCTTTATTTCTCTCTGTGAGAACTTTCTTGGTTGTAACCCACACTGGGGTTTATTCAAACAATTGTTCACATGCCGAGTGATGAGCGTGGACAAAACCACTTTGTCTGCGAAGAAAACGAATGTAGTTCAGCTGTGTGGGGGCCTGGGCATTCAATTGAGCGGTAAAGGTAGTTTCCCTTTGATGACTTTCCCAGACACTGTTAAGGGTTGGTAGTCGACTTGGTTTTACTGTGAGGACATCCCAGTCAGAGAGGGTCAGTCGGGTCTCCCACCATACTCGGCCGAACGCATTCGGCGACTCCCTAAGTTGACCGTGTCCAAGGAGGATAGAACAAACGTAGACATCCTTGTGATTGTGCTGGTATCCCTCGTGAACCAGGGCATCAACGGACTGGACCTGCTAGAGGTCTTGTTCCAGAGAAGGATTCAGCCATTGCAGGCCAGAGCCCACCCTATGTGGCAGTACTCGGGTCCGGATGACCCTACGCGTACGCACCCGGAGGAGCTTAGCGAAGAGGCCGTGGCGAACAAACTCAAGGCCATCACCCCAGCTCGAGATAACCCCAGAGGCACGAGGCGTGTGCCTCCGTACTCGATGGAGAATCCGGCGAATGAGGTAAATTCCGAGTGCCATTTTGTTTCCGAGTGATGCAGCTTTCCATTATCAAATGTTGATTGATGTATCTTTTATTTTGACAGGGCTTCACGGGCATGGTGTACTTGATACCTGCTGGTAACCACGCTCCTGATGACATGGCAAGCGACAACGAGCGTCATGACGACTCGGACAGAGAGGAGGATTATGTGGAAGATAGTGAAGACGGAGGAGACGGGAAGGAGTCGGAACCAGGGGACGAGGCGGAGTCTTCTCCTTTGGAGAAGGTCCTTCCCGAGCCTCGCAAGAAGGCGTGCCAGGACCCTGGGGTCCGTGGAGGCAACGCTGGGGGACCAAGCACCGCCAAGTCCTTTGTGGGTATTCCTCCCACTCGGACTTCAAAGCGCGGGCGTGCCGAGCCTGCTCCATCCCCAGAGAAAAGCAACAAACAGTCGAAGATCACTTCCAGCAAACCTTGAAAGGCGGTTCTGCCCAAGACCAAGATGAACGTGCCGAGGGATTCTGCATAAGTACATTCGCTCTGACTATCACTCCAAATGACTGACTACTTTGCTAGAGAAGGACAAGCGCGAGGTTGACGCCGTGACTTCTAAAGGTAACACTCGATTCTGATCGTATATGATCTTTGAACTCTTCATTTCATCTTTGGACATATTCGCGAATGATCTTGGAATATTTGCAGAACCACGTAAAGTGATTGAGATCGATGTGGACAATCGGGTCGACCCACCGAATCTTACCACCAACGTTGTCATCGTAATGCGGGACGTTTCGCCTGTTCAAGCGCCAGCACCATCTCGGGGAACCTCTTCGGGAACCGGATCAGCACTCGGAATGCCTCTGACTATTCCACTTGCGATGAGTGCCATCGGGTTGCAGCGCGTCCCGGAGGACCAGGTGGGGCCAAGTAAAGAGGCTCTGATCCAACAGAGGCTGATGAACGACAAGCTGAAGAAGGCATGCGACGCCGGCGAGTCTTTGGAGAAGAATGTCCGAGTAAGTACCCACTGGGTTTGCGTCAGGGGCACACCCACTGGGTGATTGTGGGGGCACGCTGAGTGCACCCACTGGGTTGAGTCCCCGAGACTACCGTCGACTGAAGCAGTCAGCAGAAGTCTGAGAATCCTAATGTTGTTCATAGTAGATCTTGTAAGCATACTTGTCGAAGAAGATGCGGTGACGGTCCATGGACCAGAGCCTCTCGAAGTTGACCGATGTGGTGTAGAACCCGTAGTTCTCTCAACCTTGACCGTCGGGGTGTAGAACCCATAATTCTCCAGTGGGAGCGCGCTGAGCGCACCCACTGTGTGTAGTCCCCGACGCAACCATCGACTGAAGCAGTCGGCGGTAGTCTCAAAATCCGAATGCAGAACGATCCGAATGACGAGATACTTGTCGAAGAGGATGCGGTGATGGTCCATGGACCAGAGCCTCTCGACGTTGACCGTCGGGGTGTAGAACCCGTAGTTCTCCAGTGGGAGCGCGCTGAGCGCACCCATTGGGTGTAGTCCCCGCGGCTACTGTCGACCGAAGCAGTCGGCGGTAGTCTCAAAATCCGAATGCAAAATGATCCGAATGACGCGATACTTGTCGAAGAGGATGCGGTGATGGTCCATGGACCAGAACCTCTCGACGTTGACCATCAGGGTGTAGAACCCGTAGTTCTCCAGTGGGAGCGCGCTGAGCGCACCCACTGGATGTAGTCCCTAAGGCTACCGTCGACTGAAGCAGTCGGCGGTAGTCTCAAAATCTGAATGCAGAACAATCCGAATGACGAGATACTTGTCGAAGAGGATGCGGTGATGGTCTATCGACCAGAGCCTCTCGACATTGACCGTCGGGGTGTAGAACCCGTAGTTCTCCAGTGGGGGTGCGCTGAGCGCACCCACTGGGTGTAGTCCCCGAGACTGTCGTCGACTGAAGCAGTCGGCGGTAGTCTGAGAATCCGAATGATATTTGTCTTTAACCTTATACCTGAGTTTGATTGTTATCACTGATGTTTCCTTGTTCCTTGTCAGCAGGGTATGTGTGAGCTCGGGACTCGCTACAATGACCTTGAGAAGGAGGTACAGGACTTGCGTCGCAGTCTGGAAGCTGAGAAGACCAAGAGTACCCATGTGGAACAAGAAAAGTGATCACTCGGAGGTAATCGAATCTTGACCGAGTACTTTTGGACTTGAACCTTTTTCCCTGTCTGACTGAAAGTACTTCACCAGATGTACATAGGGAGAATCTTCAACTAACTAAGAAACTTCGGGCTTCCATTTGTATAGAGACCATGAAGGAGGCCCTGGAGAAGAAAGACCGTGAACTGGCAACTGCCCAGAAGGAGGCCAGTTAGAAAGCAAAGGAAGCTGAAGACAAGTTGTAGTCTTTCGAGAAGTGGGAGGAGGGGCAGAAGGCCCTGGAGGATGTTGCCAGGAGGAACACTGCGGAGGCGGTCGAGGCCGAGGCGAAATTGAAGCAAGTCGCGTCCAAAAAGTAGGAGCTGGAGAAGCTCATTGAGGACCACTGCAACGAGATGAACGACAGGCTCAAAGGTATGCATCAGGCATGACCAAGTTCCGAATCATTTCACTCCAACTCTTCTCCTCCCTTAACCCCCTTTTTCTGAATGATCATCCGATCTATGCTGGGATGCCGAGGAGGAAACTTTTAAAATCGAGAAGGAGCTAGATCCGAGTGCGGGTCTTCTTCGTGACAGCTCGGCTCTTGCACTACTTTGACTCGACGAGCGCACTGCAGAGGCGGCTATCTTCCTCAACCGCTTACGCGAAGAAGCCAAGGTGATCGACAACGAAGTCACCCCTAAAGAGGAGCCCCCGAGTGACTTGGACGCCCTCATCAACCATCTGTAGGACATGCCACCCCGAGTGCAGTTGTGGAAGAAATCTGCAGCCCGCGCTGGCGCAGACATTGCACTCTCCCTTGTCCGTGTGCATTGCAAGGGCGTAGACGAGGAGAAGTTGAAGTTGCTAAAGGTCGTCAACCGAAAGAGCACCAAGATTGAAGATTTCATGGAGACCTTCCTGCCGGCGGCTACTCGGATTGCAGAAGTTATCGACCTCGACAACTTCACCGACGCGGCATCCCTGACAGTAGCCGAGTGAACCTTGAATAAAAAAACTTTTAAGCTATATTTGCCATGGTATGCCTGTCGGATTTCGGGCTCTGCAAAACCCCAAGAAGTTCAAACACAGGGGCGTGTGCGAAGATCCCCTGCAGCCTCGCCCTACCTAGCTCGCTACTCGATGATTTTTACGACGAACTTGCACGATGACGAGGAAGCAGATGCACACGATGGTTTACCCAGGTTCGGGCCGCAGAGAAGCGTAATATCCCACTCCTGCTTTGGTGGATTGCCTCACGAGGAGGTGTGGTGGATGAACTAGTACAGTGGTGAGGAGCCTCGTGAGGGCTCTCGAGTGGTGTTCTTGGCTCTCTGCCTTTCTTGTTCTCCCCGTTGTCCCCTCCTTTTCTACGGTGCTACCTAGCCTCTATATATAGCCGTGGCCCGGGTCCTCTTCCCTTATCGCAATGGCGGAAGGGATCCCACAACGGCCAAATTCGAAGGGGGACAGGAGTACATCCCCGCCCTGTCCAAAGGTGGTCTTCACCTGCAAAGTGGCTACCGATGATGCAGAGGTGGGCTCGGCGATGACATCCATCCTACGGGGCTCGTGTTCATGGTCTTGTTGCACCGGAATGGAAACCTTTGGGTGGCGCTTTGGGAACCCGCGTACGTCCTTGCTCCCTTTGCACCAAAGGGCAAACTGCACCGCCTGGCACGCTGGCGCCCGCCTGTCCCTGCTTGCGTCATCCTTGACTCCTGAGGCCGGGTTCTGCAAAGAGATCTCCACCGCTCCGGAGGGGGCCTGAGGAGGCCCATCCTTGCTGGTCTTGGTACTGCTTCCCTCACGAGCTCGGGTCCTCTCGGGGGCCTTGCCTTGAGTGGGGCCGCGCCAGGCCATGCTAGGCTCGTGAGGTGGGCCCTGCCCTGGGCCGCAGGCAGGCAGGTCTGGCTACCCCCGTTCCCATAACGCCGACAGTAGCCCCCGGGCCCAAGGCGTGCTCGAGCCGTTATCCGGGCGAAGCCATTGGGGATGGCCTGAAGTGCCGCGGGCCCCAAATGCCTGTGGGCCAGGACTGGAGTACGTTGCGCGGTTGGCGTCGGTTGTCCCGTGCCTCTTCGGCCACTGCCCGAATCGACAAAAGCCTGACTTCCAGCTCTGAGCCATTATTGCTTTTCCCCTTCCGTGCTCTTGCTCCTACTTCCAGATCTCCGGCCTTAGCAGAAGCCTCTCCAGATCTCGACGCCTCGCCGTCTTCCTTCTTGCTTCGTCGGCCCCGGGAACTTCTTAATGGCTCCCGCCAGCAAGTCGAAGCCTGAGGCTCAGAGCTCGGCCTCCGCCTCTGACTCGCCGGCGCTTTCGGAGTCCGCCATCGCGAAGGATGGAGACCTCATCCCGGTGCTCCCGTCGACGGCAGACGGGACCAACCAGTGGGGGCGGACCTTGATCTGGGTTGGTTCCTCATAGAAGCAGCGTCCGTCCAAGTCTGCCTACCCCTTCTTTCTCCATAGCGTCTTCGCTGGGCTCGTCCCGCCTTTCTCCAAGTTCTTCACCGCCATCCTCGACCATTACGGGATTCAAGCTCTTCATCTCCAGCCCAACTCCATCCTGCTCTTGTCCGTCTTTGCCTTCTACTGCGAGGCTTTTGTAGGCGTGCGGCCTTCGGTGGCCCTCTTCCGTCATTTCTTCCGATTGCGGGTGCATGACGGCGCCCAACGATCGGCATGCGTCTCCTTCATCGCGGTCCAGAGTGGGAACATGCTCTTGAAGGCCAGGAAGAAAGTGGAGAACTTCAGGCACTGCTGGGTCCTTCTGGATCTCAAGAGAGTCAACCCCCGTTTGGATCTCCTGGAGGGGCTGCCGGAGAAGATCCCCGCGTGGAGCTCGGCGAAGCTCTCTGACCCCCAGGCTAGGCCCGTCCTGGAGCGGATCTCTCATGACATCAACGCCAAGAAGCTGACTGGGGGGATGATAGTGAAGGACTTCTTGACGCAGCGCCTGGCGCCCCTCCAGTCCCATTCTAGGCCGTTGTGGGACTATCAGGGTAGCGGCGACAACCTCAGGCTTCGTTCCGCATGCATAACCCCCGGGGAGCTGAACAGGGCTGTGTCAATCCTGCTCAACGGCGACCCCGGCGACCTCCCCGACGCCTACGCCCCGTTGTACCGTCGCGACGATAGAGACGATCTGGTTGCCACGATGCCCATCTTCAACGAACTGGGGCTCTCCCCGGCTAAGGGCCATGGTTCCCCGGTGGTGGTGTCCTCCGGCGACACCACTGGCGGGGGGGATTCGGAGGAGACGGCGGATGACGATTCGGTGGAGGCATCCCCCCCCGTCGCAGAACACGCTCCTTCGTGACCTTGAAGACGACGACGATGCTGGTGAAGCCTCTGCTGCGGGTTCTCTGTGCCCTGCCCAGGCCCCCAGGGGGCCGGGTCTCACTCCTCGCGCCGCTCGGTCTGCCGGACCCCCAGGAAGCGCGGGGCTGAGTCCACTCCGGTGTGCCCTGCCTCCGCCGGCAAGGCGTTTTGAGTGCCGGCCTCGCCCCCGCCCGAATCGCAACTCGCGGGCAAGGCGGACGAGGCCGGGGCCATGGTGGCCCCTCCAGCTGCTGCTCCTGCTCCCCCGCGCGGTGGTGTCCTCCCAGTGAGAAGTGGGGGCGCCCCCGTCGTCATCGAGGCAAAGAATAAGAGGAAGTGGGTCGACGTTGAAGAGTGAGTAAACTAGCTCGAGCTTGGTCGCCTGCCGAGAGCTCGTGCGCTGATGGTTTTTTCCTTTGCTTGGTGACCAGGAATGTCGCCGTGCTGAGGATGAGGAAGAAGAAGGCGGGCGTCAAGCCGAAGGCGCCTTCCGACGCACCGCCCGCTCCTATCGTCCTGCCATCGCCTATCGAGGCGTCTGCCGCTGCGGGGGTGGGGGCTCGCGAGGCGACCCTCCTGGTCACTGCCGTGGAGCCCCCTGAGCCCCCAATGCTTGTTGGTGCTGCCGCTCCTGCTTTTGGGGGCGTGTCGGCGTCGCTGCCCCGGGAGCCCGCCCCCGAGGACCAGCTACCCGCGGACTTGTCTGCATCCACCTTATCTGTGGTTGGGGCGCAGCCTCCGTTGCTTCCTGCTCCTCGTGCTTCTACTGCCCCGGGGGCGTCTCCTGCGACCGCATAGGCGACTCCTCCGAACAGGGCCTCGATGTCTGCGTCGCGCGGCCTTGACGTCCTGGACGGGGCCTACACCGCTCTGTGTCAGGTTCGGGATGCCCTTGGGGGTGCCGACGATCGCCTCGCGAGTGGGCGCCTGGGGCTCCTCTCTGGGTGGCTCCAGGCCGACGCCTCTGCTGTGGCGGTTTGGGGCCAGGCTAAGGCCACCGCGGCGGAGAGCGAGAAGGAGGCCGCGTCTGCCAAGGCAGCCCGCGAGGCAGCACTGACCGACGCGGCGTCTGCTGCAAGGCGTTGTGATGAAGCGGAGGCCCGCTTGAAGGTTCTTCAGGGGGAGAAGTCTGCGCTTGCGGAACAGCTGCGTCTGTAGGGGGAAGCCTTCAAGGCCCGTGAGGCCAAGCTTGCCGCTCGGGACTCCGAGCTGTCCCAGGCGGCGGCCAGCCAGGCCGCCGAGCGAGAGCGCCTGGACGCGCGGGAGAAGGAAGCTGCTGCGGAGAAGGCCCGGCTCGATGCCACGGAGACGGCTCTTGCCGCGGACGAGGAGAAGAAGGCTACGGAGCTCAATACCTTTCCCTCCGTCGAGCTCAGGCTTCGCCAAGCGCTCCACTCCCTCTGCCGGGATGGGTTTTCGGAACCCTTGGTGGCTCCGGAGAGCGGCTTCGCGGGGCTCGCTTCGTAGCTCGTCGAGGAGCTGGAGGGCGCCGTCGCTAAGGTGGAGGGGCTCTTAGAGAGCGAGTGCCGCGACCTCTTTTCTGAGGCCGTGACGCACGTCTTCAGCCATCTTCATCTTCGCGAGCCGGGGTTTGACTTCGACTCCGTGGTCCACCCGGTCGCCCCTGAGGTCCGCACCAGCGCTGCGCCGGCAGTGAAGGGCGCCGTGGGGGCGCTGGTGAGGAAGTTCACCTGCATCACCGTTCCTCCGCCTCCTGAAGCTGCAGGGGTTAGCGGCGAAGAAGACGACGCCAGCGATGTCGACAACGAGTTCCCTGCGGCCGGGACGAGTGGTGGCGGCGGCTCCCCCTGATTCCTCTTCCTTGTTCCTTTCCTGCACCGTTCATCATGCCTCGCGGAGGTGTTAGACTTGTTTGCATTTGCGAAAACTTTTAATGCTTGTAATGACTGTTCAATTGTGTGGTTGCTTTCTTCGCCTTGTTTCCTTCCTGCTTGCTGTGATGCTCTGCGTCGGCCGGGCCCGATCCCGCGCATACCTCAGCCGCCGTTGGACCGTCCGGATCACTAGGACAGGACAAGGGGTGAGGGGCTACAGGACCAGTGAGGCTCCTGAGTCGCGATGCTCAGGAGTGCCCCTTGACGTAAGAGCAGCCCTCACAAAGGGAACATGGTGAAGACTGGGTTAACTTGGGAATTTTGAACACCTTGCACTCTGCGTCGGCAGGGCCCGGCCCCGCGCATACCTCAGCCGCCGTTGGGCCGTCCGGATCACCAGGACGGTGCCAAGGGGTGAGGGGCTACGTGGCCAGTGAGGCTCCTGAGTCACGATGCTCAGGAGTCCCCCTTGACGTACGAGTTCTAGCGTCCTCCTTAGGGGTTTTGAGCGCTTTGAGCTCTGCGTCGGCAGGGCCCGGCCCCGCGCATACCTCAGCTGCCGTTGGGCCGTCCGGATCACCAGGACGGTGCCAAGGGGTGAGGGGCAACGTGGCCAGTGAGGCTCCTGAGTCGCTATGCTCAGGAGTCCCCCTTGACGTACGAGCGGCTCCCATACCTTTCCTCGCCAGCTCTTCCTGAGAGGGGTGCGTGAAGACCAGGTTTGGCAGACCTGGGGAGGTGGCGTGTACCAGGCTTGGCCCGGTAGCAGCCCCCATGCAGCCCCCTCGCGCGAACATCCCAGGGAATGCAGCGAGACGGGGCCGCAAGGAGCCTTCCTGAGGTTGGATGCAGCCGCTGGGGCGCCCTCAGTTGTTTATCCCCAGCACGGAGCGTAGGGCTTCCACATTGCGTGGGCATAGTCATTGGTGGACCGTGTTGTCCGCCAGCACGGGGCATGGGGCTTCCACCTTGCGTGGGCATAGTCATTGGTGGACCGTGTTGTCCGCCAGCGCTGAGCATGGGGCTTCCACATTGCGTGGGAAGGAACCCCTCTGCGTCCTCGGGGGG
This sequence comes from Elymus sibiricus, assembly GCA_039707655.1. Taxonomy (NCBI): domain Eukaryota; kingdom Viridiplantae; phylum Streptophyta; class Magnoliopsida; order Poales; family Poaceae; genus Elymus; species Elymus sibiricus. Next base: position 295,708,090 of record CM077675.1, on the reverse strand, counting down.
CTCCGGGCATGTACAGCCCATTGAGTTCATACGCGTGGCTTGCACGGTAGAACTGGGAGGTGTATCTGGGAGCTCGCGAGGGCGCTTTGGCCTCGCGAGGTCCCTACCTCAAAGGCGGTTTGCGCCTGGATCTTCTTGTAGATAGCACCGTCCGAGGTCCTGCAAATTTTGGAGAAACCCGCACCGAATGTGCTCCCGAGGGCCATCGCACGAGAGGGCCAAGCACCAGTGACCCCTGGAGGTGACGTGAACGGGGCCGGCTCGCCAGATAGAGCTCAGCCACTAGATTTATCGACGCTGCAGGGACGGACCCGAGCACAGACGCCGTGCCCAGTCCTCTCATGAGGCAGTCGAAGGTAGGATCATTCGGGTGCGGCGACATTCACGCCGGCGAAGAGCCGTGCAGGCAAGGTGAAACGTTAGGAAATAGATCACATGCATGAAAAGTTGCTAAAATATGCATAAATGAGGCGGCTGCAGGGGTATGCCCTGGTCGCCTGAGGATAATGCGGCCCGGTGGGCGCCCTCAAACGGAGTAAACCAAAAAGTTACCTCGCACAAACCAAAAAATCACCTGGTGGCCATGCCACTGAAGAGTCGAAGCTGCCGTCTTAGCCTGATCTTGTACCTCCGTGAGCGTGTCCCTCACGGGTTCGCCGCCTCCTGAGGCTCGGGACCCCCGCTCGGTTTGGGCATCTCCTCCAACTCCTCATCGCGCCTCGCCAGGCAAGGTATGAGCATGGCCTGGGCAAGGCGCTGGAACGTGGCGCCTGCGTTCGCCAGGCCGAAGGGCATGCAGACGTAGTTGCGCGGGTAGACCCATCCGCGATCGGCGCGCGTCGACCAGAAGAGGTCCTGGGACGCGTCCCTGTTGATTGCGAGCTCATTGACGTAGACGCGTGGCTTATCGACCGGGCCGACGATGGCGGCTGCGCTTGGTGGTGCAGGGCAGCTCCCGCCTCGCATGGCCTGTGCCTCCTGAAGCTCCTCGATCGCTCTGATGACGGACTCTTTCGAGCTCGGCACCTCGCGCCGTGCTCCTGGAACAGGCAGATGCGCATCAGGACGCGCCTTCAGGTTGTGCCCGAGCACCTCCCTTGTCTCACCAGCCAGGCCGGAAGTCCCTCGGATGGAAGCCCCCGAGTCCGACCCAAGGGGGACGCCGAGCGCGCCTTCCTATGCGATGGAGGGTGGGGCCCCATCCCCGGGCGCAGAGCCTGAGGTGCCATCCTTGAAGGTCCCAGCCCCCTGGCGCCCTACAGTGAGGAGCTGCTTCTTCTTCCTGCGTGCATCCTCATGAGGCAGGGCATCTTCCTCGTCGTCCGAGCACTCGGCCGCCGCGGCGCGGTAAGCAAGCTCGAGGGAGCAGACGGCATCCTTCTCATCGCAGGCGACGGTGATGACGCTGCCACTCCCTGGCATCTTGAGGACGTTGTAGCCATGATGAGTCACCGCCATGAACTTGGCGAGGGCCGGGTACCCAAGGATCGCGTTGTACGGGAGGTGGATGTGTGCGACGTCGAAGACGATGATCTCGGTGTGGTAGTTCTTGCGTCCGCCGAAGGTGACGGGCAGGCGCACTTGCCCAATGGGGACGGTGGACCCATCCATGACTCCTGAGAAGGGTTTAGTCGGCATGAGCTGGTCGTATGGTACTTGGAGCGTCTCGAAGGTCTCAATGGAGAGGACATTGAGCCCCGCTCCACTGTCGATGAGGGTCTTGGTGACGAGGACGTTGCTGATGGTCGGAGTGCACAGCATGGGGAGCATGCCGGCCATGGCCGAGCACCTGAGCTGATCCTTTGAGTCGAAGGTGATTGCGGTCTGGGACCACTTGAGGGGGTGCATGGTTTCGGGCTTCGGGAGAGCTGCGTTCACCTCCCGCGTGAACTGCTTGAAGGCGCGGTTCGACGCTGGGGCTTGGGCGCCACCCAGGATATAGGCTATCGCCCTGACCTCCTGGAAGCCCCCAGCCCCACCGTCTTGCCTGTCCTCTTCCTTCCTTCTGGGTGGCGGCGGTAGTGGAGGTCGGCCGGCCTCACGAGGCTGGCCTCGGCGTGACCCCTCCGGAGGGTCGTCACGCCAGCGGTCCTCCCGAGCTTGATCGCGCCAGCGGTCCTCCCGAGGGCGGTCTCGCCACTCCTGACGCGGCTCCCGATTGTCCCAACGGCCTTCGCCGTGGCCTCCGCCGCGTCCGAAGCCACGGTCCACGCGTCTAGGGCGCCGGCCGAAGTGCTCATCGCGGACCAGTCTGAGCTCCTGGCAGTCGATGGTGTGGTGGTTGTTGGTGCCGTGGAAGATGCAGAACGGCCGCCCTCCTGCGGGGGGTTCTTCGCCTCGGCTGCGCTTTGCCTCAGGCTCGGCCGCAAGCACCACGGGGGCCTTGCGCTTCGCCTCCTTGGCCTTGGTCTTCTTGTCATCTGGCTCTGCCGCCGGGGGCTCGCGGAGCGATAGGCGGCCCTCTTCGGCCTTGGCGCACCTGTTCGCCATGTTGAACATCTCCAGGGCTGAGCACAGTTCGTCGTTCATGGCGAGCTCCTCCTTCATCTTGAGGTCCTTGACGCCGTCGGTGAACGCGGAGATGATAGCCTCGTCCGACGCCCTCGGCATCTTGTGGCGGGTGGTCGTGAAGCGCTGTATGAATTTGTGCAGGGTCTCCCCCTCCTGCTGCTTCACACGTCGCAGATCGTTCACGGTGAGCGCTCGGTCACAGGTACCTTGGAAGTTGGCGATGAAGCGCTTGCGCAGGTCGTCCCAGGAGGTGATGGACCCCTCCGGGAGGTTGAGGAGCCAGGAGAGCGCGCCGCCCTTGAGTGCCATGGGGAACCAGCATGCCATGACCTTGTCGTCTCCACCGGCTGGCCGGATGCTCAGCGAGTAGAGCTGTAGGTACTCGGCAGGATCTGGGGTGCCGTCGTAGCGAGGGGCTAGGTCAGGCTTGAACTTGCAGGGCCACGTGGTTGGATGGAGCTCCGGGGCGATGGCGTGGCACCCCACCGGCTCGGCGGGTGCTGCGTGTGTGGGAGGGGCCCGGTCTTGACGCTCCTGAGGGGCCGCTTTGAGCTTTGCCCGGTCGCGACACTGGTTCGGTAGCGCGGGGAGCACACGCGCGTCGATGCGCGGCCGGGGCACCACCTGGGAGCTTACTTCATCTCTCGCCCTTGCCCGCGGTTCGCAGGGCTGGTCGCACGGGCGCACTTCACGCTTGGGCTCGGGGTCGACGTCGCGTTGTTGAGGAGGTGGCGGTGCATCGTGGGCCACGTCGTCTGCCAGGGAAAGCTAGGGTCAAAACAAGTAGGACAGCGCTGAAGCGTCGCCGGCAGCATTGACAAGCTCCGCGATCCGCCCGAGCCAGTCGTCATGGCGGTCGGGGGTAGGGCGGTAGCGGAGCAGCTCGCGCGCCATGGCGAGTGCGCCCGAGCCGCGCGCCGGCCCGGGTCGAGCCTGGGAGGACGACCCGGTAGCCGGAACAATCGACGGAGTGGCGGTGCGGCCATCGCGCTGCACGGTGACCGGCTGGGAGGAGTCCTGCTGTCCGTGGGCCTCCGGGCCCGTGGCGGCGTTGGCCACAGGAGAGTGGGACCTGCGCGCGGCGGCACGGCCCATGGGCACCGTCTGGGCGACGCGGGCAGCTCGGCGCTCGGCGCGGGCTCGGCGGGCGTCAGACATCGGAGCGGCGAGGCAGAGAAAGAACGTGGCTTCAGGAAGACTTCAACACGCCCCCTACCTGGTGCGCCAAATGTCGGATTTCGGGCTCCGCAAAACCCCAAGAAGTTTGAACACACGGGCGTGTGCGAAGATCCCCTACAGACTCGCCCTACCTAGCTCACTACTCGATGATTTCTACGACGAACTCGCACGATGATGAGGAAGCAGATGAACACGATGGTTTACCCAGGTTCGGGCCGCTGAGAAGCGTAATACCCTACTCCTGCTTTGAAGGATTTGTTGGGGAACGTTGCATGGGAAACAAAAATTTTCCTACGCACACGCAAGATCTATCCATGGTGATGAGCATCTACGAGAGGGAGAGTGGATCTACATACCCTTGTAGATCGCTGAGCGGAAGCGTTAAGAAACGCGGTTGATGTAGTCGAACGTCTTCGCGATCCAACTCGCCGAGCGTCCCACGATCCCATCATGATCCGTCCCGCGATCAAATCACGAACCGTCTCGCGATCCTGATCACGGTCCTTCCGATCTAGCGCCGAACGGACGACACCTCCGCGTTCAGCACACGTACAGCTCGATGACGATCTCCACCTTCTTGATCCAGCAAGAGGGAGCGGAGAGGTAGATGAGTTCTCCGGCAGCGCGACGGCGCGGTGGCGGCGGTGGTGGAACTAGTCCGCATTATTGCGACCATCATCTTTCAACTCTATTTCTCTAGGAACATATAAAAATTCAAGGGAGCTACAGCGCGAGCTAGTAATCTACAACATAATTTGCAAAGACATTTTGACTATGTTCATGATAATGAGTTTAGTTAATCATATTACTTAAAAACTCCCACTCAAATTGACATCCCTCCGGTCATTCGAGTGTCACATGATCCAAATCCACCAACTCAAGTCCGATCATCACGTGAGTTGAGGTGGTTTCAATGGTGAACATCTTCATGTTGATCATATCTACTATATGACTCATGTTCGACCTTTCGGTCTCTTGTGTTCCGAGGCCATGTCTGTACATGATAGGCTCGTCAAGTTTAACCCGAGTGTTCTGCACGTGCAACACTGGCTTGCACCCGTTGTATGCGAACGTAGAGTCTATCACACCCGATCATCACGTGGTGTCTCGAAACGATGAACTTTCGCAACGGTGCACACTCGGGGAGAACACAATTTATCTTGAAATTTAAGTGAGGGATTACCTTATAATGCTACCGTCGTCCTAAGCAAAATAAGATGCATAAAAGGATTAACATCACATGCAAATCATAAGTGACATGATATGGCCATGAACTTGTGCTTTTGATCTACATCTTCAAAGCACCGGCATGATCTCCATCGTCACCGGCATAACACCATGATCTCCATCATCTTGATCTCCATCAATGTGTCGCCATGAGGTTGTCATGCCGACTGTTGCTTCCACGACTATTGCTAACTCATACCGATAAAGTAAAGCAAAAATGGCAAAAATAATTAAAGACAACCCTATGGCTCCTGCCGGTTGCCGTACTCATTGACATGCAAGTCGTGATATTCTATACAACACATGATCATCTCATACATCACATATATCTCATCATGTAATTGGACATATCACATCACAACATCCCCTGCAAAAACATGTTACACGTCCTCTAATTGTTGTTGCAAGTTTTACGTGGCTGCTACGGGTATCTAGCAAGAACAATTCTTACCTACGCAAAAACCACAACGGTGATACAAAAATTGCTATTCAACCTTCTCAAGGACTGCCTTTGTCAAATCTGATCCGAATAAAGTGGGAGAAACAGACACCCGCCAGCCATCTTTATGCAACGAAGTTACATGTCAGTTGATGGAACCGGTCTCTCGTAAGCGTACGAGTAATGTTGGTCCGGGCCGCTTCATCCCACAATACCGCCGAATCAAGAAAAGACCAAGGGAGGAAGCAATCTGAATATCAACGCCCACAAACTCCTTTGTGTTCTACTCAAAATCTCCTAGACACATAGACCTAGCTCTGATACCACTCTAGGGGAATGTTGCATGGGAAACAAAAAATTTCCTACCATGGTGATGAGCATCTACGAGAGGGAGAGTGGATCTACATAGCCTTGTAGATCGCTAAGCGGAAGCGTTAAGAAACGCGGTTGATGTAGTCGAACGTCTTCGCGATCCAAATCGCCGAGCATCCCGCGATCCCATCATGATCCGTCCCGCGATCAAATCACGAACCGTCTCGCGATCCTGATCACGGTCCTTCCGATCTAGCGCCGAACGGACGGCACCTTCGCATTCAGCACACGTACAGCTCGATGACGATCTCTTCCTTCTTGATCCAGCAAGAGGGAGCAGAGAGGTAGATGAGTTCTCCGGCAGCGCGACGGCGCGGCGGCGGTGATGGTGGAACTATTCCGGTAGGGCTTCGCCTAAACACTGCCGAAACTAGACTACAGGAGAAAACGATCTAGAGGAAGTAGAGGGAGCACGTGGCAATTAGGGTTATCTCTCCCCTCTAAATCCTCTAGTATATATAGGAGAGAGGGAGGGGAGGAGGCAGACTCAAACCCTCAAGGGCTGGCCGAAATTGGAGGTGGAGGAGTCCCACTCCAATCCTATTAGGAGTAGGATTCCTCCTCTCCACATGGAAACCCTTTCCACCTTTCCCCCTTTTGGGTTTTTCCCACCCCTAGTCGCATGGGACTTAGTGGGGGGCTCGGCCAGCCCACTAGGGGCTGGCTTGACTCCTCCCACAGCCCATGAGGCCCTTTGGGTCGAGACACCCCTCCCGATGGTCCCCGGTACCCCTCCCGGCACTCCCTGTACACTACCGAAATACACGAAACTTTTCCGGTGACCAAAACGGGACTTCCTATATATCAATCTTTACCTCCGGACCATTCCGGAGCTCCTCGTGACGTCCAGGATCTCATCCGGGACTCCGAACAACCTTCGGTCACCACCATACATAACTCTACTATACCGAAACGTCACCGAACCTTAAGTGCGCAGACCCTGCGGGTTCGAGAACTATGTAGACATGACCGAGACACCTCTATGGTCAATAACCAATAGAGGGACCTGGATGCCCATATTGGTTCCTACATATTCTATGAAGATCTTTATCGGTTGAACCTCTATGTCAAGGATTCAGTTAATCCCGTATGATGTTCCCTTTGTTCTTCGGTATGTTACTTGCCCGAGATTCGATCATCGGTATCTCTATACCTAGTTCAATCTCGTTACCGGCAAGTCTCTTTACTCGTTCCGTAATACAAGATCCCGTGGCTAACACTTTAGTCACATTGCTTGCAAGGCTTGTTGTGATGTTGTATTACCGAGTGGGCCCTGAGATACCTCTCCGTCACACGGAGTAACAAATCCCAGTCTCGATCCATGCCAACTCAACAGACACCCTCAGAGATACCTGTAGAGCATCTTTATAGTCACCCAGTTACGTTGTGACATTTGATACACACAAGGCATTCCTCCGGTGTCGGTGAGTTGCATGATCTCATGGTCATAGGAACAGATACTTGACATGCAGAAAACAATAGCAATAAACTGACACGATCATATGCTACGTTCATAGTTTGGGTCTTGTCCATCACATCATTCTCCTAATGATGTGATCCCGTTATCAAATGACATCTCATGTCTATGGCTAGGAAACCTTGACCATCTTTGATCAACGAGCTAGTCTATTAGAGGCATACTAGGGACACAGTGTTGTCTATGTACCCAGACATGTATTTGAGTTTCCAATCAATACAATTATAGCATGGATAATAAACGATTATCATGAACAAGGAAATATGATAATAACTAAATTATTATTGTCTCTAGGGCATATTTCCAACAGTCTCCCACTTGCACTAGAGTCAATAATCTAGTTCACATCACCATGTCATTTACATTGTTATGAATCTAACACCCAATGAGTTCTGGGGTTCGATCATGCTTTGCATGTGAGAGAGGTCTTTAGTCAACGGTCTGCAACATTCAGATTCGTGTGTTCTTTGCAAATCTATATGACATACTGCAGATGCTACCACGCTCCACTTGGAGCTATTCCAAATGGTTGCTCCACTATACGTATCCTGACTGCTACTCAGAGTCGTCCGGATAGGCACTACTGGAATCAGGATCTTTGCCGTCTGCCTTGGCTGACGGCAAAGGCATGCATGGCGGACGGCAAAGGTCTTTGCCGTCAGCCAGCAGATGGCAAAGGCATGCATGGCGGACGGCTGAACAAGCTATGGTGAAGGGCACTTTGCCGTCTGCTGGCAGACGGCAAAGATGCAAAGGTCTTTGCCGTCTGCCAGCAGACGGCAAAGGGCATGGACGGCACACGTGGCAGCTTAGGTCCGTTAAGGGGTTAACGGCGTGCTTTGCCGTCTGCTAGCAGACGGCAAAGTGGCCAAATAGGCCAGCCCAGGTTCCCCCCAGGTAGCTGCCATGTGGCTCGCTATGCCGTCTGCTAGCAGACGGCAAAGATGCAAAGTTCTTTGCCATCTGCTAGCAGACGGCAAAGCAACCACATAGGCCAGCACAGTGCCCCCCAGGTTGCACAAGTAGCTGCCACGTGGCAGCTTTGCCGTCTGCCGACAGATGGCAAAGAACTTTGCCGTCTGCCAGCGGACGGCAAAGTGTCTGTTCTGCCCCTGTTTTTACTGTTTTTTCTTAAATTCAATCAATTTCACACATATATATATATATATATATACATTTGAAAATACTTTCAACAAGCATACATATCCCTGCCATATGGATATGATCATCCAACACATATACATACCAACTCAAAAGTCCATATCCAACATATATATATAGCCAACATATATCCAACAACAAGCATACAATGGTTTCATCCATACATACATATATAGGTAGCAAGTTTCACATTGTTCATCCTACAAAATCAAAACAAAAAGGAAGGACAAGGAGAAGAGTAGACTCCATCAACGCAAGCTTCTGTGATCTAAAGCAAATCTGCAAATTGGGAAAGAAGAAAGTTAGAAGAAGAACAAGAAGAAGAAGAAGAAGAAGAAGAAGAAGAAGAAGAAGTAGAAGAAGAAGAATTTTTCTTCTCTTTCTTTTTCTCCTCTTCTTTATCTTCTTCTTCTTCTAACGAAGGTAACTTAGGTAATTATGCCATTTTTTAGCTAAGCTAGGTAAAAATGCTAAGTGTAGGTCATTATAGAGCTAAGCTAGGTAAATACGTCATTTTGGAGGTTAGTAAGGTTATTATGTCATTTTCGAGGAAAATAAGCTAAGTCAATGTCATTTTGGAGGTAACCAAGATTATTATGCCATTTTTGACCTAAGTATGCTAAGTATGTCATAAATGAACTAAAGAAGCTAAGTATAGGTCATTTTTGAGCTAACCTAGGTAGTTATGCCATTTTTTAGCTAACTAAGCATATTTATTCATTTTGGAGGACAAAATGGTAAGTGTAGGTCATTTTTGAGCTATCCTAGTTAAAATCGGTCATTTTGGAGCTAGGTAAGGTTATTTTGTCATTTTGGAGGAAAATAAACTAATGATATGACAGTTTGGAGCTAAACCAAGGTTATTATGCCATTTTTTACCTAAGTAAGCTAATTATGTCATAAATGAACTAGCTAAGCTAAGTATAGATCATTATTGAGCTATCCTAGGTACCAGCGCTCTCCGGAGGTGCTCGGGTGGAATAATAGCACCCCTCCCAGCACGCGCCGAGGAAGGAGGCTCGGAGTGCTCTCGACCCGCGCCCACCATCTGTCAACACCTGCAATGACAAAGAGTAAACGAAATTAGTACAACATAAAAAAATTGAATACCTAATAACATGAACTAATTAATAATATATATGTACATAATAATAATTGAATACCTGACATTACTAATATTAATCTTCATCGTCTATATATGCTCCGGGATCAATAAATGCATAATCATCATCACTATCAGTAACGACGTGCTCATCAGCATCATCAATAAATGCATCAACATGTGGAAGGCCTCCTTTATGTAATCGGTCAAGCATTGACAGGTCATCCGCAGCACACCACTAGAAAAAACCCTATTAGTGGCGCACCTATTTTGGCTATTAATGGCGCACTATAGGTGCGCCACTATTAACACGCCACTAGTAATAAATAGTAATGGCGCACCTCTTGTGCGCCATTACTATTCCAAATACTAGTGGCGCACCATGTGGTGCGCCATTACTATTGCTACAGGTGCGCCACTACTATTGCTACAGGTGCGCCACAACTATTGCTACAGGTGCGCCACTACTAACCTTTAGGTGCTCCACTGGTATTCCGTCCAGGTGCGCCACTAATAGCCTTATAGGTGTGCCACTAGTAATAAAGGAAGGTGCGCCACTAATAAGGGCTGAAAAGCGCCACTAGTAATGTATTTGGAAAACAAAAAAAAAATCCAAATTTACAGAAAACAACCTATAAGGAAAAATAATTTAAAAACAAAAAATGAAATAGAATCATATTTTTTATTATAGTAAGAATATTACAATGTCTTTACAAGTATCCAATAAAAGGAAAATTGCAAGGAAATAAAAGAAAATCCTAAAACTAATCTTCTAGTAATCTTTTCTTCTTTTTCTTCACTTTATCCCTGCAAAATGTAACAAAATAAACAGAAAGACAAACAAACTATTTATAACATGTCAATACTGTCATTTTTTATGCAGAACTAGATATGAGCATATATTTCCAGAATTACATGGTGTGAATATTGTATGAGTAAGATTACATGGTGTCAATACTGTCATTTTTTATGCAGAACTAGAACTGTTACAACCCACATCTACACCTACAGGAAGACTTAGTGGTGCTACTGTTAAGAGAAATTCTTTAAGCCTCTGAACATTTTGCATGTCTTTGAACAACCGACTAATCATATGCCTGGGAGAACATTCTTAAATTCTAAACACACTGTAGAATCTCCTGATGATACAACCTTTATCTCACTGTCATTTACAATGACATAACGATGGAGGAATTTTTGCACCGGCCACCATCTCCATCTAATTAATAATAGAACAATGATGATGATCAAGAATTCAAAGAGATCAGAGGATTGAGTTAAAATAGAGAACACGTCCTGCTCCAATTAATTCATTGGATAATACAGTTTTTCTACAAAAATACTAAACTGGAAAAAGGCTCCAGCTTGGTATCAATTTTGATTCTACTCAGCACCTATAATGGTTAGCATTCTTACTCGGATAAGGTTTTGCACAAATCATTCTATTAAACACAATTAAAATTGGCACATGTTCTGTAACAAAAGTCAGACAACCAACAAATAAATCTTATCTACAGTACCATAAGCATATGAGCATTTGCAAAAAAAACAAAAAAAACTTATTTACAGTACTATAAGCACATGAGGCACTGAAGTTGATAACCTGAAACAAAGTGAGCCTACAGAAGGAGGGAGTCAAACTGCCACCAAGACTGTGAAGCAAGTTCTAAAGAGAGTTTGATGCTAACAAACTTGCCAAACAAATATCAAGAAAAGAATTAACAGCTACAGTCCAATTCCTCGAACATTTCTTGCAGAAGAAAATAAAAATAAAGTTGCTAAACATAAAATCATTGTGGCAGTATGTCTACAAAGATCAAAAAGGGAAATCTGTATGGGAAAACACTGAAGAAATCCACATCCATATCTTAAGAAAGATTTTAAGTATGCCTGGAATTAGAACCATATATTTTTCCCATAGACCTGCAAACGATTGGAGAAGGTAGAACACTGAAGAAAGGGTTATCAGAACACTTACGCTTTCCTGAAAAAGATGACCGGAAATCACTCCAAAGATCTTCGCTCAAGAATTTTGACAGCACAAAAGCAAGAATTACATATTCTCTACATATAACTATTTTTTCAAGTACTGCAAAAATATATTTCTTAGCAGAGGATCCTGAAAATGTAGAACTTGATGCATACGCCTGCATATAGCAAAAACAATATTAAGTATAATTTTCTTGAGATGAGACTGAATATGGAAACAGAAATTCGAAAGTACAACACATGCAGATGTTATCTGGACTTAATGCTATAACTATGTGATTAACAAATGCCCTCAACCCCGAATATTATGCCAAAAAAAACCATTTCATGTTGTGCACAACTTACAGTTGTTACCTAGGGATTATACTGAACTTGGTTCCTATTCCTACATCATGGAGCATGGTCATGAATGTATCTTGTTTATAAATTGATCACCAAGCACAGATTAAAAACCGCTCCTTGAATATAAGCATCATTTTCTCTGTAATTTTTCAATTAAACAGAATATGCCTCGTCAGAGAAAACTGAAACTACAATAATCTTAATGACCTCTACGACTAACTTTTACACGAGTGAAAGAGCTACATCTGCAGACATTCTACCGACAATGGCTTCATTCTTACACTAATTCTCAGGACATATTCATGATTACAACAACATTCATGTTAAGTAAACAAAGGCTAACTGCTGCTTGTTCAAATAAATAAATAGGTGATTAAAGCAAACATGGAAAAATAAAGTAGTGTAAGGAAATAACAAATTTCTTGCTAGAGAACATCATATTCTTGGGGTGCTGCAGTCATTAACTATCAGTATAATAGCAGAAATCCTTATATCGTCTCAAAATGAGCAGAAAATTAATTTATATGTTCTAGCTTATGTTCTCTGGACCAAGAGAAAATAATTATGGAGATGAAACATAATCAAATCAGCTTGAATTGGTCTATTTGTGCAATTGTATGGCTAATGTAAAGAACAATAATTGGCGTGGTAAGAATGTATGGTTACAAATACAGTACAATTACTGCTGTAACTGAGAAATTAAACTCATAACTGTATGCTCTCTGATGTCAATAGTTTGGTTCAGTTTATTTCTAACCATGCATTTTATTCGGAGACTTTGTGCAATAAGATACTTACTCACAAAGCAAGCATCATATCAATTTTGTACTGTCCGAAATTGGTGCCTGAGTGTATTTTCAGTTCAGGGATGTGCATGTATAGAGGTTGACCTTAGCGCATCACTCAACTAAAAGTTAATTTCAGTAAATTAAAAGAACTTTTATCTTATCTCGTTATTAGACTGCAGAACAAATGTTCCATTGATCTATTGCTTAAATCTGAATGTTTAACTGTGTCATTCTCTTTCTTGCTGAAAACACAGAGATGCAATTGTTCTTAACTAACAGTCCCTTACCCCTTCCTCTTATATAACAAACTAAATAAGAGAGAGAGAGCTCGGGATGGAGGGAGGGGAGAGGACGCACGTGAGGGGCTCGGGAGAGGTATTGGGTCGAGGTGCTCGTCCTCCTCGCCTGTAAGCACAGTCGCGGCGGCGGGGACTTGGAGCGGGGTGGTTCGCATGTTCCGATGGAGCTTCTGGTGGCGTAGTAAAACGACGGCGGCGGCTGCTTTGCTCCCTCCGGCGAGCTCGGACGGCGGCGACTGCTGGTGCTCCCTCCGGCGAGCTCGGACGGCGCGGCTGCTGGTACTCCCTCCGGCGAGCTCGGACGGCACGGGAGGAGGCGGATGCCTCAATCCAGAGCTCGCCGAGGCTGCAAGCGAGGCGGGGTGCTCCCCCATGCTCCCTCCGCTCCGGCGCCCAGCGCTCCATCTGCTCCACGGCGGGGACGAACAGGAGAAGCAGAGAGGGCGGGGTGGACGACGGCGGCGAGCGAGGCGGGGTGGCCGACGGGGAACGAGGCGGGGCGGGGCGGGGTGGCCGACGAGCGAGGTGGGGCGGGCGGGATGGCCGACGAGGGAGACGGGGCGGGGTGGCCGGCGGCGAGCTAGGCGGATCGGGGCAGGGTGGGGTGACCGGCAAGTGAGGCGAGGCGGCTGCAGGGTTACCAGAGAGAGAGAGAGATGTGGGGATAAGGGAGAGAGAGATAAGGGGATAAGGGAGAGTGGTGGGGATAGCAATGGCGCACTACGTAGGGTGCGCCACACCTACCAGGGTTACTAATGGCCCACCCTAAACCCATTACTAGTTTTAAAAAAAAATTGAAAAAAAAATTTTTAGTAATGGCGCACCGGGGTGTGGTGCGCCATTACTAGTTAAACTAGTAATGGCGCACCACACCCCGGTGCGCCATTACTAGTTTTGAAAAAAAAAATTGAAAAAAAAATTGTTAGTAGTGGCGCACCGGGTGGTGGTGCGCCATTACTAGTTTTAACTAGTAATGGCGCACCACGCCCCGGTGCGCCACTGGTAAGTCTGGGGAGGGGGGTGTGCCCAGGAGAAACTTAGCAGTGGCGCACCACACACCAGGTGCGCCATTAGTAATATGGACATTAATGGCGCACCCATATCTGGTGCGCCACTGCTATATAGCAGTGGCGCACCACATACATGGTGTGCCATTAATGTCCATATTAGCTATAGCCGTTTTTCTAGTAGTGGCAGTAACCTCTTCTTCTTCCGTCTCTTCTTGTTCCGGCTCAGGGGTGAAGTCGGATTCACTGTCGCTGTCTACCTCAATGTTCTGGGGTGAAGTAGAGCGGTTCTTGAAACGTTTTTTGGAAACACGTGTTTCTTGGAAGAATTCTCCTTCATATGTGTCTGGGTTAATGTGAGGTTCATAATCATCTTCATTGAGGGGAGGTGGTCTAAAATGTGGCGGCACATCATAAACGACATCCCAACCATTCAGATTTGGATCAGTTTGGCAGGCCCACGGTAGATAGAAAACTTGGGTCGCCTGTTGAGCCGTAATATAGACATCAGGAACATCTAAATGGGTGCTTTGTTTGATTTCGACTAGCCCTATATGTTCATGAGTCCTTCTAGTCTCCTTCGGCTGGAACCAATAATATTTGAAGACTACGACGTTTGGTGGGTTTTCACCAAAGAATATAAGTTCATAAATTGCTTCAACTCTTCCATAATACTCGACCCCTCCTTCGCCGACAGCGGAGACACAACAATTTGTAGACTTTCGGTCGGCCATAGATAGCTCTTTGCCAAAAGTACGAAAGCGATACCCGTTGATGTCGTATTTGTCAAATGAACGGACCTTATAGTCAAAACCATTAGCGACTTGTCTCAATTCGGAGTCCATAGACTCTGCATTAGCCTACAAGTTTAATACGAAAGGATTGTTGCATTAGCCGCAAACTAGACGAAGAAATGAAATGGTCTAATGGAAATTACTGTTTGTTTGAACCAAGAGATGAAACCGGGATAGCCGCCTCCATGCTTTGCCAGAAGCTCATACTCTTCGATGGAATCCTTTTGGATCACCGCTCCATCCGAGAATTTGGCGACGTATCGACTGTATCACATATCCGGGAATAAGAGCATTTCAAAGGAATTAGAAGTTGCGAAACAATGTACCGAGAACTTACTCGATGTACGGCCGCACTTCTGTTAGGTTGCTGAAGATATACAACAAAATGGTCCGCCATTCTTCGACATCCAACGCTATTGCTTTCGAAGCACCCGCTGGTGCGAGCTTCCCTTTGAATAGGCTGAGGTTGGATCGACCTTTTTCACGGTCGCCATCATTGTACTGAGGCTTCGGATTATGCAAATGATGATTCTTGGCTTTGTAGTGTGTTGTCACGAAGTTTGCCGCCTCCTCAGTAATGAATGCCTCGGGCATCGATGCTTCAATTCTATGTTTATTTTTACATTTTGCTCGAAGCGTCTTCTGCATCCTCTCAGTTGCGAAGCACCAACGATTTTGCACGGGCCCCCCCAATCTTGCCTCGGTCGGGAGATGCAAAATCAAATGCTGCATTGGATTAAAGAATCCCGGTGGAAAGATCTTTTCTAACTTGCAGATCAACTCCGGCGCCGACTCTTCCAGTTCGTCTAGCACGTCAGGCGATAGTTCCTTCGCACAAAGAGCACGGAAGAAATAGCTCAGCTCTGCCAGTACTAGCCATTCATCCTCAGGGATAAAGCCACGCAACATCACCAGCATTAGCCGCTCAAGCCATATGTGCCAATCATGACTCTTGAGACCAAATATTTTCAATTTGTCAAGACTCGCTCCCCTCTTTAGATTCGCTGCATACCCATCGGGGAACATCAACTGCATTTTCACCCACAAGATCATTTCCCTCATAGCTGGCCTTCCAAGATTGAACCATGCCTTTGGCTTCCTCCGGTTCTTCTTTCCTTTCGGTTGTCGCATGTTTTGTAACGGTCTATCACATAGAGCCTCCTGATCGACTCTAGCCTTAGGATTATCCTTCGACTTCCCCTCTATGCCGAACAATGTACCAAAAAGGGCCTCGGCGATATTCTTTTCGGTGTGCATCACGTCGACGTTGTGTGGGCAAAGGAGGTCTTTAAATTAAGGCAGATCCCACAAGCATATCTTGTGAGTCCAGGCGTGTTTCGAATTATACCCTTTGAAATACCCTGGATGATTTGGATCCGGCTCGAGAGCGTTTATCTGATCCAGGGTCTGTTGGCCTGTCAATGCAGGTGGTGCAGAGTTTTTGACAACTCTACCTTTCATGAAATTCTTCTTGTCTTTTCTGGACTTATGGCGAGGATCCAGGAACTATCTATGCAAGTTGAAGCAAGAATACTTGCGACCCGCCTGCAGCCAACGGAACTCAAGAGCTGCCTTGCATGTGGGGCACGGGAACCTTCCATGCACACACCAGCCAATGAATAGCGCATACGCCGGCAAGTCATGCGACGAGTACATGTACCACACATGCATTTTGAAGTTTTTTTTGTAGCGGCGTCATATGTCTTGATCCCATTATCCCAAGCTTCTTGCAATTCATCCTTAAGCGGCTGCATGTACACATTCATATTCTTCCCCGGATAGTTGGGCCCTGGAATTATCAACGTCAAGAAAATGTTCTTTCTTTTCATAATCTCTCCGGGGGGAAGATTGAGTGGAATGACAAATACAGGCCAGCAACTGTATTGGGTTGCCGTCATACCAAACACATTGAACCCATCCGTGCTGATGGCGACTCGAGGATGACTTGGATCTGCCGCTTTATCCTTATGTAATGCATCGAAGTGCTTCCACTCAAAAGCGTCTGAAGTGTGTCCCAACATCGGATTCCCATCTGCATCTAGTTCGGTTCTTTTGCCCAATTTATGCCACGTCATCTGTCTGGCCATCTCTTCGACCATGAAAAGACATTGAAGTCTTGGTATGATTGGCATATACCGAAGAAAAATTAACTGGGATTTTGGTCTGACTCTTCTCACCCATACCGTTGTCTACCACAACATACCTGGAAGACATGCAAATGGGACAATAGTTGAAGCCCGCATACTCAAGCCTAAATAAGGCACATCCATTCTCACAGGCATCTATCTTCTCATAGGGCATCTTAAGCGCACGTAGGATTTTGTCCGACTGGTACAGGTTTGCTGGCAATACATGGCCTTTGGGTAGAAAGCGTCCAAATATCGTCATCATCGCGTCGTAGCATTCTCTGCCCAAGTTGAACTGAGCCTTCAGAGCCATTACTTGTGCGATGGCATCCAGCTGACAAAGCTCAGTGTGCTCGTGGAGAGGACATTTTGAAGACTCCAACATTTCATAGAAGCCCTTTGCAGATTCCTCCATCTCATCGTCCGAATCCCGAGCATCATCAAAGTCTTGCACCATGTCTTCGATCCTGGTACCATGCTCGTCGGTGCGACGACGAACCACCTCAGCTCTGGCACGTTGGGCAGACTCGCCATGAAATGTCCAGACCGTATAATTAGGCGTAAAACCCCACTTCTGCAGGTGTTTGATCATTTCAAACTCTGACCTCTTATGATAGTTGTCGCAATCGACACAGGGGCACCAGGTTGTTTTCTGTCCATTTGCAAATGCGGCTCTCACAAACCCCTTGGTTTTTGTTATCCATTCATGGGTCATGTCTTTCTGACAAGTGTGACCGGTGTACATCCACGCACGATCACTCATCTTTCCTAGCTACTGGACACACAAGAAATATATACATAATTCAGCAAACCATATTCATCAGTTAATAGAGTTTGTCAGTTTTATTATGTCCATGCAACCTAGACGCTAGTAGGTAAAGATAGGTCCTAATCCCACCCGAGTATGTGTAGATTGGGTTCATTTTCCCATGCTCTGCTCCAGATCCGACGCAAAATTTCGGCAGCACCTCCCCGCTGTTCTCCTGTTACACGTCTCGGCAATAAGCAGAGAGGATGTGTACCCGGAGAACAACAGGGAGGCACTGACGAAATTCTGCATCGGATCCGGAGCAGAGCATATGGGAAAATGAACCCAATCTACACATACTCGGGCTGTCCATGGATAACGTTGGACAATTCAAAAGAATCACGGTTATAAATATGCTAATGCATGCATATTTATAGATGTAACCCTTTCGAACAGGAGACGCATAGTGGTCACGCATACTGATGATTGAAGACACCTATAGCTAGCAAGTTTCATCGGCACGAAGACCGGAACATAGGAAATGAAGTGGGGAGGAGGAGATGTCATTTGTGCTCACCCACGAACGCAGGGGCGGAGCTCGTCGAACGCACGGGGTGGTCGTCGAACACCATACCCTCGCAGCGACGAAACAACTACACATTTAAATCCACCTGATCAACATAAATATGATGTTTTTTATAACAAAATCGAAAAATATATGACCTAACTCATAATTCACAAATATATGACCCCGTCAGCCTCTGGAAGGCCGAAGAGCACCTTTTTCGGGATCGGGGTGTCGGGGGTGTCGTGTCGGGGTCGGGGTGTCGGGGGTGTCGTGTCGGGGTAGGGGTGCTGTGTCGGGGTCGGGGGTGCCGTGTCGGGGTGTCATGTCGGGGGTCGGGGTGTCGGTGGTGTCATGTCGGGGTCGACCCTCGACTCCTTTTCCCCTGGATCCTCAACCCCTCGACCACTCGGCGACCCTCTTTTCCCTCGGCGACCCTCTTTTTCTACTTTTCCTACTTCTTTTTTTCATCTTCTACTTCTACTTTTTTTTTCATCTTCTTCTTCTTCTTCTTCTTCTACTTATTGTTCTTTTTTTTTCATCATCTTCTTCTTCCTCTTCTTCTTCTTCTTCTTCCTCTTCTTCTTTTACTTCTTTTTTTATCTTTCTTGTTTATTCTTAAAAAACAGAAAAAAAAACCTAAACTAAACTAAACTAAATCTAACCTAAACTAAACTAAACTAAACTAAACTAACCTAAACTAAACTAAACTAAACTAAACAAACCTAAACTAAATCTAAAAAAAAGAAAAACTCACCACGGGGAGGTGGCGCGGGTTGAGGAGGCAGGCCACGGGGAGGGGGCGCGGGTTGAGGAGGCCGAGGGGAAGGGCGGCCGGCGACGGTGCGGCTCCGGCGGTGGGGCGGGGCGGCGCGGGGCGGCTCCGGCGATGGGGCGGGGCAGGGCAGCCGCCGCGGCCTGCGTCCGCGGGGCGGGGCGGCCGGGCAGGGCGGGCGGGCGGCCGGCGACGGGGCGGGCTCCGGGGGGCGGGGCGGGCCGGCGGCGCCTCGGGCTCCGGCGGGTGGCGTGGGGCGGCGGCGGCTTGGGCACGGGGGCGGCGTGGATGAGGTGAGGGGAGAGAGAGAGAGGGGTGGGACGCGGGGCGGGCTCCGGGCGGCAGGGCTGGCCGGCGGCGCCTCGGGCTCCGGGGGGTGGCGCGGGGCGGCGGCGGCTCAGGCACGGGGGCGGCGCGAGTGAGGTGAGGGGAGAGAGAGAGGGGTGGGGCGCGGGGCGCTGACTGTTTTAGATAGGTCAAATCTCTTTGCCGTCTGCTAGCAGATGGCAAAGAGCCTAGCTAGTGGGGTGGGGCCGGGGGGGAACGGACGTTAGTTGGCCACTTTCTTTGCCGTCTGCTAGCTGACGGCATAGAAGCTTCGCCGTCAGCTAGCAGATGGCAAAGAAAGTGGCCGTTAGGTTGTTCTCCTTAGTGGGCCACCCTTCCTCTTTGCCGTCTCCTAGCTGACGGCAAAGCTTCTATGCCGTCAGCTAGCAGACGGCAAAGAGATGGCTGACGGCAAACATGATCTTTGCCGTCACTCTTTCTTTGCCGTCAGTTTTCTGTAAGCTGATGGCAAAGACCTTCTTTGCCGTCAGCTAGCTGACGGCAAAGAGCTGGCTGACGGCAAAGATCCTGATTCCAGTAGTGAATCGGA
Organism: Elymus sibiricus; assembly: GCA_039707655.1. Classification (NCBI taxonomy): domain Eukaryota; kingdom Viridiplantae; phylum Streptophyta; class Magnoliopsida; order Poales; family Poaceae; genus Elymus; species Elymus sibiricus. The sequence goes on along the minus strand of CM077675.1, from coordinate 295,688,312 downwards.
ATTTCCAAGAACTCTAAATTGGTACCACCGAGTTGTGTAACTACCTAGGTCACCCATATCGGTACCACCGAGATTTATATTCCAGTAGTGAGGTGTCAAAGCTTGCATCGACCCAACCCTTTACAACGAACTCTTTATCACCTCCATAATCGAGAAATATTTCCTTAGTCCTCTAGTTACTAAGGATAATCTTGACCGCTGTCCAGTGATCCACTCCTGGACTACTCTTGTACCCCTTGACAGACTCATGGCAAGGCACACACTAGGTGCGGTACACAGCATGGCATACTATATAGAGCCTATGGATAAGGCATAGGGGACGACCTTCGTCCTTTCTCTTTCTTCTGTCGTGGTCGAGCTTTGAGTCTCACTCAACTCCACACCTTACAAATCAGGCAAGAACTCTTTCTTTGACTGATCCATTTTGAACTCTTTCAAAATCATGTCAAGGTATGTACTCATTGAAAGTCTTATCAGACGTCTTGATCTATCTCTATAGATCCTGATGCCCAATATTTAAGTAGCTTCATTCCAGGTTTTTCTTTGAAAAACTCCTTTCAAAAAACCCTTTATGCTTTCTAGAAATTCTACATCATTTCCGATCAACAATATGTCATCCACATATACTTATCAGAAATTCTATAGTGGTCCCACTCACTTTATTGTAAATACAAGTTTCTCATAAACTTTGTATAGACTCAAAAACTTTGATCACCTCATCAAAGCGTATATTCCAACTCCGAGATGCTTGCTCCAGTCCATAGAAGGATCGCTGGAGTTTGCATACATTTTAGCATCCTTAGGACTGACAAAACCTTCCGGTTGTATTACATACAACCTTTCCTCACGGATACCGTTAAGGAAACGATGTTTTGACATCCATCTGCCAGATTTCATAATCGAAAAATGCAGCAACTGCTAACATAATTCCAACAGACTTTAGCATCGCTACGGCTGAGAAAGTCTCATCGTAGTCAAGTCCTTGAACTTGTGAAAAACCCTTTGCCACAAGTCGAGCTTTATAGATGGTGACATTACCGTCCGCGTCCGTCTTCCTTTTAAAGATCCATTTGTTCTGAATGGCCTTTAGCCCTTCAGGGAATACTTCCAAAGCCCATACTTTGTTTTCATACATCTATCCCATCTCGGATTTCATGGCCTCTAACCATTTCTCGGAATCCGGGCCCATCATCGCTTCTCCATAGCTCGTAGGTTCATCGTTGTCCAACAACATGACCTCTAAGACAGGGTTGCCATACCACTCAGGAGCAGTACGCGTCCTTGTCGACCTACGTGGTTCAATAGTAACTTGATCCGAAGCTTCCTGATCATCATCATTAACTTCCTCTTCAACTAACGTAGGCTCCACAGGAACAACTTTCTGCACTGCGCTACTCTTTGGTTGAAACAAAGGTTCAACAACCTCATCAAGTTCTATCTTCCTCCCACTCAATTCTTTCGAAAGAAACTCTTTCTCGAGAAAGGACCCGTTTTAGCAACAGACACTTTGTGCTTGGATCTAAGATAGAAGGTTTACCCAACTGTTATGTTAGGGTATTCTATGAAGATGCATTTGTCCGCTTTGGGTTCGAGCTCATTAGGTGAAAACCCTTTTTTACATAAGCGTTGCAGCCCCAAACATTAAGAAATGACGGCTTAGGTTTCTGCCAAACCAAAATTCGTACGGTGTCATCTCAACGGACTTAGATGGTGCCCTTTTTAAAGTGAATGTGGTTGTCTCTAATGCATAACCCTAAAACGATAGTGGTAAATCGATAAGAGACATCATAGTTCGCACCATATCCAATAGAGCACGACTACGACGTTCGGACACACCATCACACTATGGTGTTCCAGGTGGCGTGAGTTGTGAAACAACTTCTGCATTCTCTTAAGTTGTATACCAAACTCGTAACTCAGATATTCACCTCCACGATCATATCGTAGACATTTTATCTTCTTGTCACGATGATCTCAAACTTCACTCTAATTTTGTTTGAACTTTTCAAACAGTACAGACTTGTGTTTCATTAAGTAAATATCCCCATATCTACTCAAATCATCAGTGAAGGTAGGAAAATAACGATATCCACCGCACGCTACAACACTCATTGGACCGAATACATCAACATGTATTATTTCCAATAAGTTACTTGCCCGCTCCATCATACCGGAAAACGGGGTCTTAGTCATCTTGCCCATGAGGCATGGTCCGCATGTCTCAACCGATTCGAAATCGAATGAGTCCAAAGATCCATCAACATGTAGTTTCTTCATGCGTTTTACACCAATATGACATTTAGCGGCAGTGCCACAAGTATGTGGTACTATCATTATTAACTTTGTATCTTTTGGCATCAATATTATGAACATGTGTATCACTACAATCAAGATTCAATAAACCATTCTCATTGGGTGCATGACCATTGAAGGTTTTATTCATGTAAACAGAATAACCATTATTCTCTAACTTAAATGAATAACCGTATTGCAATAAACATGATCTAATCACGTTTATGCTCAACGTAAACACCAAATAACATTTATTTAGGTTCATCACTAATTCCGAAGGTAGAGAGAGCGTGCGATGGTGATCACATCAACCTTGGAAACACTTCCAACACTCATCGTCACCTCACACTTAGCTAGCCTCCGTTTATTCTGTAGCTTTTATTTCGAGTTACTAACATTTAGCAACCGAACCGGTATCTAATACCCAGGTGCTACTAGGAGTACTAGTAAGGTACACATCAATAACACGTATATCCAATATACTTCTGTCGATGTTGCCAGCCTTCTTATCTACCAAGTATCTAGGGCAGTTCCGCTTCAGCGACCGTTCTCCTCATAATAGAAGCACCCAGTCTCGGGTTTGGGTTCAACCTTGGGTTTCTTTACTGGAGCAGCAACTAGCTTGCCATCCATGAAGTATCCCTCTTTGCCCTTGCCCTTCTCGAAACTAGTGGTTTTACTAACCATCAACACTTGATGCTCCTTCTTGATTTCTACCTTCGCGGTGTCAAACATCGCGAATAGCTCAGGGATCATTATTTCCATCCCTGGCATTTTATAGTTCACCACGAAGCTCTAGTAGCTTAGTGACAGTGACTTGGAGAACTATATCAATCACTATCTTATCTGGAAGATCAACTCCCACTCGATTCAAGCGATTGTAGCACCCAGACAATCTGAGCACATGCTCACCGATTGAGCTATTCTCCTTCATCTTGCAGGCAAAGAATCTTGTTGGAGGTCTCATACCTCTCAACACGGGCACGAGCCTGAGATCCCAAGAACATCTCATATGTTCCGTGACGTTCAAAACGTTTTGGAGCCTCAATTCTAAGCCGTAATGCATGACGCACTGAACTATTAAGTAGTCATCGGAACGTACCTGTCCGATGTTCACAACATCTACAGACGACGCTAGAGGGGGTGGCGCACCGAGCGGTGCTTTAAGGACATAAGCCTTCTGTGCAGCAATGAGGACAATCCTCAGATCACGGACCCAGTCCGCATTATTGCGACCATCATCTTTCAACTGTATTTCTCTAGGAACATATAAAAATTCAAGGGAGCTACAGCGCGAGCTAGTAATCTACAACATAATTTGCAAAGACATTTTGACTATGTTCATGATAATGAGTTTAGTTAATCATATTACTTAAAAACTCCCACTCAAATTGACATCCCTCCGGTCATTCGAGTGTCACATGATCCAAATCCACCAACTCAAGTCCGATCATCACGTGAGTTGAGGTGGTTTCAATGGTGAACATCTTCATGTTGATCATATCTACTATATGACTCATGTTCGACCTTTCGGTCTCTTGTGTTCCGAGGCCATGTCTGTACATGATAGGCTCGTCAAGTTTAACCCGAGTGTTCCGCACGTGCAACACTGGCTTGCACCCGTTGTATGCGAACGTAGAGTCTATCACACCCGATCATCACGTGGTGTCTTGAAACGACGAACTTTCGCAACGGTGCACACTCGGGGAGAACACAATTTATCTTGAAATTTAAGTGAGGGATCACCTTATAATGCTACCGTCGTCCTAAGCAAAATAAGATGCATAAAAGGATTAACATCACATGCAAATCATAAGTGACATGATATGGCCATGAACTTGTGCTTTTGATCTCCATCTTCAAAGCACCGGCATGATCTCCATCGTCACCGGCATAACACCATGATCTCCATCATCTTGATCTCCATCAATGTGTCGCCATGAGGTTGTCGTGCCGATTGTTGCTTCCACGACTATTGCTAACTCGTACCGATAAAGTAAAGCAAAAATGGCGAAAATAATTAAAGACAACCCTATGGCTCCTGCCGGTTGCCGTACTCATCGACATGCAAGTCGTGATATTCCATACAACACACGATCATCTCATACATCACATATATCTCATCATGTAATTGGCCATATCACATCACAACATCCCCTGCAAAAAGAAGTTACACGTCCTCTAATTGTTGTTGCGAGTTTTACATGGCTGCTACGGGTATCTAGCAAGAACAATTCTTACCTACGCAAAAACCACAACAGTGATACAAAAATTGCTATTCAACCTTCTCAAGGACCGCCTTTGTCAAATCCGATCCGACTAAAGTGGGAGAAACAGACACCCGCCAGCCATCTTTATGCAACGAAGTTACATGTCAGTTGATGGAAACGGTCTCTCGTAAGCGTACGAGTAATGTTGGTCCGGGCCGGTTCATCCCACAATACCGCCGAATCAAGAAAAGACCAAAGGAGGAAGCAATCTGAATATCAACGCCCACAAACTCCTTTGTGTTCTACTCGAGATCTCATCTACAAATAGAACTAGCTCTGATACCACTGTTGGGGAACGTTGCATGGGAAACAAAAATTTTCCTACGCACACGCAAGATCGATCCATGGTGATGAACATCTACGAGAGGGAGAGTGGATCTACATACCCTTGTAGATCGCAAAGCGGAAGCGTTAAGAAACGCGGTTGACGTAGTCGAACGTCTTCGTGATCGAAATCGCCGAGCGTCCCGCAATCCCATCATGATCCGTCCCGCGATCAAATCACGAACCGTCTCGCGATCCTGATCACGATCCTTCCGATCTAGCGCCGAACGGACGGCACCTCCGCGTTCAGCACACTTACAGCTCGATGACGATCTCTGCCATCTTGATCCAGCAAGAGGGAACAGAGAGGTAGATGAGTTCTCCGGCAGCGCGACGGCGCGGCGGCGGTGGTGGTGGAAATATTCCGGCAGGGCTTTGCCTAAACACTGCCGAAACTAGACTAGAGGAGAAAACGATCTAGAGGAAGTAGAGGGAGCATGTGGCAATTAGGGTTAGCTCTCCCCTCTAAATCCTCTAGTATATATAGGAGGGAGGGAGGGGAGGAGGCAGCCTCAAACCCTCAAGGGCTGGCCGAAATTGGAGGTGGAGGAGTCCTACTCCAATCCTATTAGGAGTAGGATTCCTCCTCTCCACTTGGAAACCCTTTCCACTTTTCCCCCTTTTGGGGTTTTCCCACCCCTAGCCGCATGGGCCTTAGTGGGGGGCTTGGCCAGCCCACTAGGGGCTGGCTTGACTCCTCCCACAGCCCATGAGGCCCTTTGGGTCGAGACAACCCTCCCAATGGTCCCCGGTACCCCTCCCGGCACTCCCGGTACACTACCGAAATACCCGAAACTTTTCCGGTGACCAAAACGGGACTTCCTATATATCAATCTTTACCTCCGGACTATTCCAGAGCTCCTCGTGACATCCAGGATCTCATCCGGGACTCCGAACAACCTTCGGTCACCACCATACATAACTCTACTATACCAAAACGTCACCGAACCTTAAGTGTGCAGACCCTGCGGGTTCGAGAACTATGTAGACATGACTGAGACACCTCCACAGTCAATAACCAATAGCGGGACCTAGATGCCCATATTGGTTCCTACATATTCTATGAAGATCTTTATCGGTTGAACCTCTATGTCAAGGATTCAGTTAATCCCGTATGTTGTTCCCTTTGTTCTTCGGTATGTTACTTGCCTGAGATTCGATCGTCGGTATCTCTATACCTAGTGCAATCTCGTTACCGGCAAGTCTCTTTACTTGTTCCGTAATACAAGATCCCGTGTCTAACACTTTAGTCACATTGCTTGCAAGGCTTGTTGTGATGTTGTATTACCGAGTGGGCCCTGAGATACCTCTCCGTCACACGGAGTAACAAATCCCAGTCTCGATCCATGCCAACTCAACAGACACCCTCAGAAATACCTGTAGAGCATCTTTATAGTCACCCAGTTACGTTGCGATGTTTGATACACACAAGGTATTCCTCCGGTGTTAGTGAGTTGCATTATCTCATGGTCATAGGAACAGATACTTGACATGCAGAAAACAATAGCAATAAACTGACACGATCATATGCTACGTTCATAGTTTGGGTCTTGTCCATCATATCATTCTCCTAATGATGTGATCCCATTATCAAATGACATCTCATGTCTATGGCTAGGAAACCTTGACCATCTTTGATCAACGAGCTAGTCTATTAGAGGCATACTAGGGACACAGTGTTGTCTATGTACCCACACATGTATTTGAGTTTCCAATCAATACAATTATAGCATGGATAATAAATGATTATCATGAACAAGGAAATATGATAATAACTAAATTATTATTGTCTCTAGGTCATATTTCCAACATGATTGCCTCAGGAGAAGGTGTGGTGGATGAACTAGTACAGTGGTGAGGAGCCTCGTGAGGGCGCTCGAGTGGTGTTCTTGGCTCTCTGCCTTTCTTGTTCTCCCCGTTGTCCCCTCCCTTTCTACGGTGCTACCTAGCCTCTATATATAGCCGCGGCCCGGGTCCTCTTCCCTTATTGCAATGGCGGGAAGGGATCCCACAACGGCCAAATTCGAAGGGGGACAGGAGTACATCCCCGCCCTGTCCAAACGTGGTCTTGGCTTGCAAAGTGGCTGCCGATGATGCAGAGGTGGGCTCGGCGATGACATCCGTCCTGCAGGGCTCGTGGTCGTGGTCTTGTTGCACCGGAATGGAAACCTTTGGGTGGCGCTTTGGGAACCCGCGTACGTCCTTGCTCCCTTTGCACCAAAGGGGAAACTGCACCGCCTGGCACGCTGGCGCCCGCCTGTCTGTCCTTGCGTCATCCTTGACTCCTGAGGCTGGGTTCTGCATAGAGATCTCCGCCGCTCCGGAGGGGGCCTGAGGAGGCCAATCCTTGCTGGTCTTGGTGCTGCTTCCCTCACGAGCTCGGATCCTCGCGAGGGCCTTGCCTTGAGTGGGGCCGCGCCAGGCCATGCTTGGCTTGAGAGGTGGGCCCTGCCCTGGGCCGTAGGCAGGCAGGTCTAGGTAACCCCGTTCCCAGAATGCCGACAATGCCGAGTGATTTCTGTATCCGTACATTCGCCGTGACTTTGCGGCCACAACTATCTGCACTTTTGCTTTGAACTGCGTGACATTCGAATGCCTTTATTTGACCGTTTTGAGAACTTGGCCCGATTTTCAAGAGTGTGGATGCTGTCCCACTCATCGTAATTTTTAACTTAGGTGAAATCAGGTACGCAGCTAAGTCCCCGAGTGTGGAGGATGTCCTAACTCGGAGTTGTTTTTTACTTAGGCGAAATCGGGTTCGTGGCTAAGCCCTCGAGTGGGGAGGGTCTCCTCACTCGGAGCAGGTTGTAACTTAGGCGAAATCGGGTTCGCGGCTAAGCCCCCAAGTGTGAACGTTGTTCTCACTCGGAATAGTTTGTAACTTAGGAGAAATCTTGTTCGCGGCTAAGTCCCCGAGTGTGAAAGATGTTCTCACTCGGAGTAGTTTGTAACTTAGGCAAAATCAGGTTCGCAGCTAAGCCCCCGAGTGTGAACGATGTTCTCACTCGAAGTAGTTTGTAACTTAGGCGAAATCAGGTTCGCAGCTAAGTCCCCGAGAGTGAATGATGTTCCCACTCGGAGTAGTTTGTAACTTAGGCGAAATTAGGTTCGCAGCTAAGCCCCTGAGCGTGAACGACGTTCTCACTCAGAGTAGTTTGTAACTTAGGGGAAATCAGGTTTGCAGCTAAGCCCCCGAGTGTGAACGATGTTCTCACTTGGAGTAGTTTGTAACTTAGGTGAAATCAGGTTTGCAGCTAAGCCGCCGAGTGTGAACGATGTTCTCACTCGGAGTAGTTTGTAACTTAGGCGAAATCAGGTTCGCAGCTAAGCCCCTGAGTGTGAACGATGTTCTCACTCGGAGTAGTTTGTAACTTAGGCGAAATCAGGTTCGTAGCTAAGTTTATCCATGCACCCACTTGGGATGAGGAAAACAAGCAAAAGTAAAAAAGTTTCGACAAAAAGTATGGAAAGTAAAGACTTTTATTTATCGAATTCACTCGGAAGTTCATTACAGGAATGACAGAGTGTTTTTAAACTAAGTGTAAAACTTGCGGAGCAGGTCCGCGTTCCACGCTCGAGGCTCTTCCGCATCGGTTTCAAAATTGTACAACCAGTAAGCTCCGTTGTTCAGGACTTTGGAGATTGTGTAAGGCCCTTGCCACGGAGGCGCTAACTTGTCTGGCTTCTACTAATCCAATCGGAGAACAAGGTCACCTTCTTGAAAGCGCGCCTTCTGACTTGTCTGTCGTAAAGGCGTCTCAAGTCTTCCTGATATAGCGTCGACCTGATCAAGGCTAACTCTCTCTCTCTTCCTCTAAGAGGTCCAGACCATCCTGGCATGCCACTTCTGCTTCATCTTCATTGTAAAGTGCACTGGGGGAGCAGTGTGGCGAACATCACTCGGCAAAACCGCTTCGGCCCCGTACACCAGAAAGAAAGGAGTGCGCTTGGTCGGACGATTCGGGGTCGTCCGAATGCCCCAGAGGACAGCTGGTAGTTCTTCAACCCAGGCGCCAGCAGCAATTTTCAGATCCCTCATCAATCGGGACTTCAATCCTTGAAGAATCATCCCGTTTGCTCATTCTGCTTGTCCGTTCGACTGCGGGTGAGCTACGAAAGCGTAATTGACCCGAGTGCCCTTATTGTAGCAGAACTCATGAAATTCATCCGAATCGAAATTCTTCCCGTTACCAGTGATGATATCATGGGGAACTCCGAATCTGAAGATAATCTGCCGAATGAAACTGACGGCAGTAGCTGCATCCAAGCTTTTGATGGGCTTTGCTTCAACCCAGTTGGTGAACTTATGCACTGCAACCAACAGATGGGTAAACCCACTCAACCCTGTACACAGGGGGCCAACCATGTCGAGGCCCCACACGGCAAACGGCCAGGTGAGCGGAATGGTCTTGAGTTCAGATGCAGGCTTGCGTGTCTGATTCTTGAACAACTGACATCCAACACAGAGATCGACCATGTCTTTTGCCGCTGCGTTGGCTCGGGGCCAGTAAAACCCTGCACGAAACGCCTTCGCGACCAACATCCGAGAGGACGCGTGATGGCTACAAGTTCCCGAATGAATCTTGTGCAAAATCTGTAGACCTTCCTCTAGGGATATGCACTTCCCAGCCATGCCTGTAGTGCTTTTCTTGTATAGTTGTTCTCCCACCACTTCAAAGGATTTGGATCGTCGGACGATCTGTCGGGCTTCCTCTTCGCCCTCAGGGAGCTGTTGCGGGAGCAAGTAAGCTAAGTAAGGTTGAGTCCACTCGGGAGTGATCACCAACAACTCTTGAACGAGATCCACTACAGCCGGAATATCAACCTCGGTCGGATTGGAAGGTCCGACTGCCTGTGGGGGCTCTTCAGTAAAAGCGTCTTCTTTGACTGAAGGAGAGTGTAGGTGCTCAAGGAATATGCCCTTCGGAACAACCCGCCGAGTAGAGCCGATTTTGGCCAAGTCATCGGCGGCCTGGTTCTTCACTCGGGGTATATGATGCAGCTCTAAGCCTTCAAAGTTCTTTTCGAACTTCCGGACTGCATTACAGTATCCAGCCATGGCCGGACTCCGGATATCCCATTCCTCCATCACTTGGTTGACCACGAGGTCCAAGTCTCCGAATATCATCAAGCGTCGGATACCGAGCGAGATAGCCATTCGGAGCCCATACAGGAGGGCTTTGTACCCAGCCTCATTGTTTGATGAGTCAAAATGGATTTGAAGGACGTAGCTTAGTCGGTCTCCTCTGGGGGAAATGATAACTACTCCAGCTCCGGACCCTTGAAGCATCTTAGATCCATCAAAAAACATGGTCCAGTGTTCGGGAACACTTGGTGCTGGCTATTCCTGCTCTATCCACTAGGCCAAAATGTCCACAAGTGCTTGAGATTTCATCGCCTTCTTGGCTTCAAACTTGATCTCCAATGGGAGCAGCTCAATCGCCCATTTTGCCACCCGGCCCGTGGCGTCTCTGTTATGCAGGATCTCCGACAGGGGAGCATCACTGATAACTATGACCGAGTGCTCTTTGAAGTAATGAGCTACCTTATTCACAGTGAGGTAAATGCCATAAACTAGCTTCTGATAGTGTGGATACCTTTGCTTGGAAGGAGTCAAGAACTCTGAAATATAATAAACGGGCCTCTGCACTTTGAATGCTTGTCCCGATTCCTCGCGCTCCATAGTGAGGACAGTACTGACCACTCAGCTAGTAGCCACGATGTACAAGAGCAAAGGCTCTCGGCTGCTCGGAGCAGCTAACACCGGCTGGGTGGAAAGCAAGGCCTTGAGCCGATCGAATGCGGCTTGCGCTTCAAGGGTCCATTCAAAGATATCAGACTTCTTCATCAATCAGTAAAGAGGTAAGGCCTTTTCACCGAGTCGAGATATGAATCTACTCAGGGCAGCAAGGCATCCCGTGAGTTTCTGGACGTCATACAGACGGGCAGGTTTCTTCATTCGGACGATAGCGCCGATTTTGTCCGGATTAGCATCGATTCATCACTCGGAAATGAGAAAACCGAGTAGCTTACCCGAGGGCACTCCGAATGTGCATTTTGCAGGATTGAGTTTTATTTGGAAACGGCGGAGGTTGGCGAAGGTTTCAGCGAGGTCAGTTAGGAGGTCGGAACCTTTCCTGGACTTGACCACGATGTCATCCATGTAAGCCTCTACGTTCCGAGTGATTTGCTCTTGCAAACACTTCTGAATCATGCGCATAAAAGTTTCCCCAGCATTCTTGAGACCAAATGGCATAGTGATGTAGCAGAAACACCCGAATGGGGTGATGAAAGTTGTTTTTATTTCATCTTGTCCATACATTCGGATCTGATGGTACCCGGAGTACGCATCTAAGAACGACAGGCGTTCACATCCGGCGGTGGAATCTACTATTTGATCTATGCGAGGAAGGGGAAAATGATCTTTCGGGCAGGCTTGATTAAGGTGCTTGAAGTCGATGCACATCCGGAGAGACTTGTCCTTCTTGGGCACCAACATTGGGTTGGCCAGCCACTCGGAATGGAAGACTTCGCGAATGAATTCAGCAGCTAGGAGCCGAGCGATCTCTTCACCAATCGCCTTGCGCTTCTCAACGGAGGATCGCCGCAAGTGCTCCTTGATTGGTTTGACTTTCGGATCCACTCGGAGTCGGTGCTCAGCCAGTCCCCTGGGAACCCTCGGCATGTCAGACGGCTTCCATGCGAAGATATCCCAGTTCTCACGGAGTAACTGGATGAGCTTGGCTTCCTATTTTTCACCGAGTGTTGTCGAGATGTTGGTCAGAGCCGCACTCGGATCGGTGGGGTGAATGTGAACTTGCTTAGTTTCGCCGGCCGACTGGAAGGCTGATTCCGTCACCGGCCGCTTAGACTTTAGCAAATATGCGGTGTCCACTGCCTTCTTGTACCCGTCGAGTTCGACTGCGAGTACTTGTTCATTTGTAATTTTAGAGCCCTGCTGGAGGCACAATTCAACAACTTTCCGATCGCCAGTCACCGTGATCACACCATTCGGTCCTGGCATCTTAAGTCTAAGATATACGTAACATGGTCTGCCATGAAACGCGCGTAGGCGGGCCTACCTAGGATAGCATGATATGCACTCCGAAAATCAACCACTTCAAACGTCAGGCGTTCCTTTAGGAAGTTTTTCTCCCTGCCGAACACGACGTCCAGAGCGATCTGACCGAGTGACTCGGCTTTTTTCCCAGGGATGACCCCATGGAAATGCATGTTACTCTTACTCAGGCGGGACATCAGAATGCCCATTGCGCTGAGTGTGTCCGCATAAATTATGTTGAGCCCACTGCCGTCATCCATCAGGACTTTGCGCAGTCGGACTCCATTTACAGCCGAATCAACAACCAACGCCTGCCTCCCGGGGGTGGCTAAGTGGGCTGGGTGATAAGACTTATCAAAAGTAACAGAGTTTTTTGTCCAATTGAGGTACTTGATGGTAGTCGGAGCTACCAAGTTCACCTCCCGATTGATGACCTTCAATCGGCTCTTGCTTTCGACATCTGCGAACATCATGTTCAGTACCTTGTTGACATGAGGGTACTCGAGATCACGCTCGCCTTCTTTGTCATCGTCTTTCTCTGTAGAGGCCTCTTTACCCATCTCATGCTTGAGCATTTGGCACTCCCGACTGGTGTGCTTTGGGTAAATGAGGTTGCCCTCCTCATCTTTTTTCGTGTGGATAGCGCAGGGCTGATCCAACACTTCATAATTGTACTCGGGCTTCTTTTTGCTGGCCTAGTCTTTTTTCTTATTCTTCTTGGGCTTCGGCTTCCCCTGACCAGGAACTGCAACCACTTCTGCGTTTCTCGGAGGATAGGCTTTCTGCTTCTGCTTCTTGCCTGCGTTCCCTGCCGATTGAGGAGCATCACCAGGTCGCCCTTTGCCGCTGCGGAGGTGGTCTTCCTCTTCACCATTGGCATATTTGTTAGCAATTTCCATGGCCCGACTGAGAGACAGATCTCCAGATCGGCCAAACTTCAGGATGAGCTCCCTGTACCGAGTGCCTGCCTTAAAGGCGGAGACGGCCTGGTGGTCAGTGACATTCTCAACTGTCTTGTGCAGAGTAGTCCATCGCTGAATGTACTCACGGAGAGTTTCATTGCATTTCTGGACACAATGTTGCAACTCTGTCAACCCACCCGGACGCTTATACGTGCCCTCAAATGTCTTGATGAACACCTGAGCCAGGTCTTCCCAGCAATAGATGCTGCTAGAAGGCAACTGGTTCAGCCAGGCCCGAGCTGATCCCTCTAGTATGAGGGGAAGATGCTTCATCGCCTCGAAGTCATCACGACCCCCAATCTGAACAGCCACTCGGTAATCTTCAAGCCAAGTTTCCATCTTGGATTTGCCGTTAAACTTTTCGATCCCCGTCGCCAACCAGTAGTTGGGGGGAATCTCGGCCTCTCGGATATACCTGTAGAAACACTCGAGACCTGACGTCCCCCATCCGCTCACTCGGTCTCTGACGATACGGTTTTTATCCACCATTCTCTGTGCGATGGTAGATCTGGCATTGAGCAGCGGAGGGCGTCGACCTGCTTCCTCATAGCCTCTGGGGCGAGGGGGAGTCTGATTGTGGTCTTCTCTGTGAGGCCGACCATCATCATAAGGCCGCTTGCCGTATGAATCAACCCTCGGAGGGGGTGTCCGACTGATGTCTCGGTCGTCATGCCAACGCCCTCCGTGCTAACCTCTCGGAGGAGGAGGAGGAGAGTATCAGTGCTTCCCATAAGCATGCAGACTATGCGCGGACTGGACAGTGTCAGCCCGAAGGGACTTGATGCATATACGCTGACTCGACTGAGATACTTCTGAATTATGTCTCATCACTGTTCTCAGCAGAGTCTGAATCTGCCGAATGCCTTCTCCAGCCCCCGAGCCGGACGGTTGAATGGATTCAGCTATCCTACAGGCCGCTGCTAGGTTCTCTATAGGAGTGTGCATCACTGGGATCTTGGGCGACTTGTCACTCGGAATCAACCGCCGCCTGGTGTAACTGGAGCTTGGTTGCTCTCTTGCTGCGTGTTCATTGAGTGCTCGCTGGAGCCTCTCTAAACGCTCGCGCTCGGCCAAGGTGGCCTGGCGCGTGGCCTCCAAGGCTATTGATACGTCTCCAACGTATCTATAATTTTTGCTTGTTCCATGCTGTTATATTATCATTCTTGGATGTTTTACAATCATTTTATAACAACTTTATATCATTTTTTGGGACTAACCTATTGACATAGTGCCAAAGTGCCAGTTGCTATTTTTGCTTGTTTTTTACTTCGCAGAATATCAGTACCAAACGGAGTCCAATCGCGACGAAACTTTTTGGAGATTTTTTTGGACCAGAAGACACCCAGTGGGCCAAAGAAGAGCCAAGAAGGAGGGCTGTGGAGAGCACAACCCACCAGGGCGCGCCAGGGGGCCCCCGGCGTGCCCTCATGGGTTGTGCCCTCCACGGGGCCCCTCTCCACCGCCTCTGATGCCTATAAATTCCCAAATATTCCAAAAACCCTAGGGGAGTCGACGAAACACAATTCCAGCCGCCGCAAGTTCCAGAACCGCGAGTTCCAATCTAAACACCATCACAGAGGGGTTCATCTTCTTCATAGGTGCCTCTCCGATGATGCGTGAGTAGTCCACCATAGACCTACGAGTCCGTAGGCAGTAGCTAGATGGCTTCCTCTCTCTCTTGTGATTCTCAATACAATGGTCTCTTGGAGATCTATTTGATGTAAACTTTTGCGGTGTGTTTGTTGGGATCCGATGAATTTTGAATTCATGATCAGTTTCTATCCATGAATATTATTTGAGTCTTCTTTGATCTCTTATATGCATGATTAGTTATAGCCTCATATTTCTTCTTCGAATCTTCGGTTTAGTTAGGCCAACTAGATCGATTTTTCTTGCCATGGGAAGAGGTGTTTGTGATGGGTTCGATCTTGCGGTGTCCTTTCCCAGTGACCGAAGGGGCAGCAAGGCATTCATGTATCGTTGCCATTAAGGATAACAAGATGGGGTCTATTCATACATGAATAGATCTTGTCTACATCATGTCATCGTTCTTATTGCATTACTCTGTTTTTCCATGAACTTAATACACTTTATGCATGCTGGATAGCGGTCGATGTGTGGAATAATAGTGGTAGATGCAGGTAGGAGTCGGTCTACTTATCTTGGACGTGATGCCTATATAATGATCATCGCCTTGGATATCGTCATGATTATTTGATCTTCTATCAATTGACCAACAATAATTTGTTCACCCATCGTGTGCTATACTCATGAGAGAAGCCACCAGTGACTCCTACGGCCCCCGGGTCTACTTTTACAACATATTGCTTTCCGATCTATGTTTTTGCCTCTTTTTTCAGATCTACAAAACCAAAAACCCAAAAACATATTGCTGCACTTTTTATTTGCTCTTCTTACTTTGTGTTCTTGAGAGATCTATCTCTCCTATCTAACGTTACCTAATCTATCTTTTTACCGTAGAGAGATTGACAACCTCTCTTTTGTGTCGGGTTGCAAGTATTTGTTATTTGTGCAAGGATGCTTTTATTACTAAGTATTTTCCGCCCGCGAAAATTATTTCCATTAGGACGCAAATCATGAATTTTAAGCAACTTGAGCATGAACATGTTGCACAATCTTGGGAAAGAATGAAGTTGATGCTAAGAAATTGTCCTACTCATGGTTTAAATCTTTGGATGATCATACACAATTTTTTATGCGGGATGGAATTTTGTCTCTAGAAATCTTTTAGATTCCGCCGCGGGTGGTAATTTTATAAAAATTTCTTTGGGTGAAGGTACTAAATTGATAGATAATATCATGGTAAATTATTCACAATGGCATACCGAAAGAGCACCTACTAGTAAAAAAGTTAATTCGGTTGAAGAAATTAGTACTTTGAGTGATAAGGTTGATGCTTTGATGAAATTGGTTGCTAGTAAAAATGCTCATATTGATCTTAATGATGTGCCTTTGTCTACTTTGATTGAGCAAAATAGTGATTCCGTAGATGTGAACTTTGTCTCGCGAAACAATTTCAATAACAATGCTTATAGAGGTAATTTTAATCCTAGGCCTTTTCCTGGAAATTCCTCTAATAATTATGGTAATTCCTATGGTAATTCCTCTTACAATAATAATAGGAACACCTCTGATCTTGAGAGTAATATTAAAGAATTTATCAATGCGCAAAAGAGGCTTTCAATACTACGATAGAAGAAAAGTTGAATAAGATTGATGATATGTCTAGAAGCATTGATAGAATTTCTCATGATGTTGAAAATCTCAAGTTGAAAGCTTTTGTGCCTAAGATTGATGAATCTATTAAAGCTTTATATGTCTCTGTTGATGAAAGTAAGAAAAGAACCTCTATGCTTAGAGCTAAAGAGAAATCCTGGAAAAATCGTTTTCTAGTGATTGCCTTCATAAAAATGACGAAGATCTTAAAGTGATTGGTGTTTCTACTATTTATTCCTTGTTTAGTAATATTAAAATTGATGATTAAGGGACTGAAGTAGAGTCAACTTTAGCTAGAAGGCGTCCCAATGATTTGGAGGGTGAAAATCTTGATGAAAACTTTGCTAAAAGTGGGTTTGAAGAGGTCAAAACATTAACTAGTGATGTGCCCACTATTTTGGATTGCAAAGACTTTAATTATGATAGTTGCTCCTTGATTGAATGTATTTCTTTGCTGCAATCCATGTTGAATTCACCCCATGCTTATGAGCAAAATAAAGCTTTTACTAAACATATCGTTGATGCCATGATGAAATCTTTTGAAGAAAAGTTGGAGTTGGAGATTTTCCTAGAAAATTACATGATGAGTGGGAACACACCATCAAGGTCAAGATTAAAAATTATGAGTTCTTTGCTTTGTGTTATTTGGGTGCTAGTGTTTCCACGATTCCGAAATCTTTATGTGATGTGCTTGGTCTCACCAATATTGAAGAATGTTCTCTTAATTTGCACTTGGCGGATTCTACTATTAAAAAGCCTTTGGGAAGAATTAATGATGTTCTTATTCTTGCAAATAGGAACTATGTGCCCATTGATTTTATTGTGCTTGATATTGATTGCAATCCGTCTTGTCCCATTATACTTGGTAGACCATTTTTACACACTATAGGTGCCGTGATTGATATGAAAGAAGGCAATATTTGTTTTCAATTTCCACTAAGAAAGGGTATGGAACACTTTCCTAGAACAAGAATTAAGCCACCATATGAATCAATCATGAGGGCATCCTATGGATCCAAAACCAAAGATGACAATACTTGAATCTATGCGTTATGCCTAGCTAGGGGCGTAAAACAATAGCGCTTGTTGGGAGGCAACCCAATGCATAAATTTATTTTTGCTTTTTTTCTTTCTGTTTTTGAGTGTTGACACAATTATGCCTCTATTATGATTGTGTTTTTTATGGTTGATTTAGTGTTTGTGCCAAGTAGAGCCTTTAGGATGATTGATAAGATGAGTAGAAGCGATGCTGAATCTGAAACAGAAACTTTGCGTCTAGTATTTGAATTTTCAATTTTTGCTGGAACATTATCTTGAGCTGAAATTTTAACACAGTGTTTTATACAAATTCTTTACATTGTCCTAATTTTTCAGAATTTTTAGAGTTACAGAAGTATGGTTAGAGTACAGATAACTACAGACTGTTCTATTTAAGACATATTCTGTTTTCGTTGCATTGTGTGCTTGTTTTTATGAATCTATGGGTTATATATAAGGGTATGAGCCATGGTAAAGTTAAAATACAGTAGGTATAATGCAATAACAAAATATGAATGGGTTTGCAACAGCACCTAAAGTAGTGATTTGCTTTATATTATACTAACGGATCTCACGAAGATTTTGTTGAGTTTTGTGTGATTGAAGTTTTCAAGTTTTGGGTGAGATCACGATGGATGAAGGAATAAGGAGTGATAAGAGCCTAATCTTGGGGATGCTACTGCACCCCCAAGATATAACCAAAGAGTAACAAGCAACTAAGCTTGGGGATGGCCCCGAGTGGCATCCCCTCTTTCTTCTAACGATCATCGGTATTTTACTTGGAGCTATATTTTTATTCGTCACATATCATGAGTTTTCCTTGGAGCGTCTTGTATCTTTGCTTGCTTTGCTTGTTAGTTTTTTGTATCCTTTCTGTACACACCTATTTGGGAGAGCCAAAATTATGCTATGATTTGTTAGAATTGCTCTTTATGCTTCACTTAAATTTTTGAGCTATAGAATTACTCTAGTGCTTCACTTATATCTTTTTGAGCACGGTGTGCTTGGAAATTTTTGTAGAAATACTCTCATGCTTCACTTAGATTAATTTGAGAGTTAGTAAATTTTCAAGAAATCCTCTCATGCTTCACTTATACCTTTTGAGAGATGAAATCTTTATTCTCATGTGCTTCACTTAGATTTGTTTGAGCTTGTAAAAAAAGCCATGGCAATATATGAAACTAGTCCCAAAGTGATAGATATCCAGGGAGGATATAATAAAAACTTCCATGAAGATCATTGGGCAAATTAAACTTGATTCCTTGTAATAGTTTTGAAACATGATGATACTAATATGTGAGTCATGTTAGTGAGTAATTATGCTTGAGTAGGAATATTGGTGTTAAGGTTTGTGATTCCCTATGCAAGTACGAAAGTCAATAGTTATGCAATGAAATTACATCCTACTTGTGGTGCATTATTCGGTGTTAGTTATGCTCAATGCTCACTTATGTGAATTTTCGTTTCTTGGTTTGGTTGCTTCCCAATCTATTTGCTAGCCTCCATTTGCACTAAGTAGAAATACTACTTGTGCATCCAAAATCCTTAAACCAAGTTTTGACTTATGAGTCCACCATACCTACCTATATGCGGTATTTCCATGCCGTTCCAAGCAAATTTGTATGTGCCATCTCTAAAATTTCAAAATAAATTTTCTCTTTTGTGTGCTCGTACCGCTCATGAAACGGTGGGGAGTGTCTAATATTTTTCCATGCTAGAAGTGTTATTCTCAAGACGAGTGTTTATTCACTTGTCATTGCACGAGAGTGCGGCGGTAATAGGGATGCCCATTCCTGAAATGAAAAAAAATAGTTACTTTATGTTGTCAAATAATAAAGTCCTTGGAAAGTGTTGGTATGGAAGGCAACCGTTGATACGGCCTGCCATGGAAAGTGAAAGTTTGGTGGAAAAAGGAATAAACTTTATTTTCTGTTTGGGAACCGCCTATGATATATCTAGCATGGAAATTATTGTGAGCTACTTTGTCATTTTCGTTGACAGGAAAAGCATGCCACCCAAAATTTTCTCTCTCTCAATTTAAAACTTTGAGCTCTGGCACCTCTACAAATCTCTACTTCCCTCTGCGAAGGGCCTATCTATTTACTTTATGCAATTTTTATTTTTACTTTGAGTCTCCATCTTCTCTTATAAAGCACCAACTAGGGGGCACTATGATCGTACTTGAGCATTGGGTATAGCTAATATTTGAGTGTGTTTCATGAATGGATCAATGATTGAGCATGATGGGCTAGGCATAACTTTCTGTAGTATTGATATTTTGAAAGACATGGTTGCTTGTTTGCATGCTTGAGTATTGAAGTCATTATGCTACAACTAGACTATTGCTTTGAATCATCTACAAGTCCAAGTGTCCATGCTATACAAAAGAAAAGAGTATGATGAACATGTTAGGCAGCATTCCACATCAAAAATTCTGTTTTTACCATTTACCTACTCGAGCACGAGTAGGAATTAAACTTGGGGATGCTGATACGTCTCCAATGTATCTATTATTTTTGCTTGTTCCATGCTGTTATATTATCATTCTTGGATGTTTTACATCATTTTATGACAAAATTATATCATTTTTGGGACAAACCTATTGACATAGTGCCAAAGTGCCAGTGGCTGTTTTTGCTTGTTTTTTACTTCGCAGAATATCAGTACCAAACGGAGTCCAATCGCGACGAAACTTTTTGGAGATTTTTTCTAGACCAGAAGACACCCAGTGGGCCAAAGAAGAGCCAGGAAGGTGGGCTGTGGAGAGCAAAACCCACCAGGGTGCGCCAGGGGGCCCCCGGCGCGCCCTGATGGGTTGTGCCCTCCACGGGGCCCCTCTCCTCCGCCTCTGATGCCTATAAATTCCCAAATATACCAAAAACCCTAGGGGAGTCAACGAAACACAATTCCAGCCGCCGCAAGTTCTAGAACCGCGAGATCCAATCTAAACACCATCACGGAGGGGTTCATCTTCTTCATAGGTGCCTCTCCGATGATGCGTGAGTAGTCCACCATAGACCTACGTGTCTGTAGGAAGTAGCTAGATGGCTTCCTCTCTCTCTCTCTTGTGATTCTCAATACAATGATCTCTTGGAGATCTATTTGATGTCAACTTTTGCGGTGTGTTTGTTGGGATCCGATGAATTTTGAGTTCATGATCAGTTTCTATCCATGAATATTATTTGAGTCTTCTTTGATCTCTTATATGCATGATTACTAATAGCCTCGTATTTGTTCTTTGAATGTTTGGTTTAGTTAGGCCAACTAGATCGATTTTTCTTGCCAAGGGAAGAGGTGCTTTGTGATGGGTTCGATCTTGCGGTGTCCTTTCCCAGTGATAGAAGGGGCAGCAAGGGACGCATGTATCGTTGCCATTAAGGATAACAAGATGGGGTCTATTCCTACATGAATAGATCTTGTCTAAATCATGTCATCGTTCTTATTGCATTACTCTGTTTTTCCATGAACTTAATACACTAGATGCATGCTGGATAGCGGTCGATGTGTGGAGTAATAGTGGTAGATGTAGGCAGGAGTCGGTCTACTTATCTTGGACGTGATGCCTATATAATGATCATCGCCTTGGATATCGTCATGATTATTTGATCTTCTATCAATTGCCCAACAGTAATTTGTTCACCCACCGTGTGCTATACTCATGAGAGAAGCCACTAGTGAATCCTACGCCCCCCGGGTCTACTTTTACAACATATTGCTTTCCGATCTATCTTTCTGCCTCTTTGTTTTCAGATCTACAAAACCAAAAACCCAAAAACATATTTCTGCACTTTTTATTTGCTCTTCTTATTTTGTGTTCTTGAGAGATCTATCTCTCCTATCTAACGTTACCTAATTTATCTTTTTACCGTAGAGAGATTGAAAACCTCTCTTTCGCGTCGGGTTGCAAGTATTTGTTATTTGTGTGGAGGTGCTGCTTATTGGGAAGTGGTGATCCTCCTACTGGTTCGATAACCTTGGTTTCATAACTGAGGGAAATACTTACCGTCGCTGTACTGCATCATCCCTTCCTCTTTGGGGAAATACCGACGCAGTCTCAAGCCACGTCAGCTATCTCCTCCGGGGACGTCCCAGTGATGGGAATAAGGAGGACTTCATCGTCCCTCCTTCACCTCTCTTCCTGCTGCTCCCGAGTGAGAGGCAGGGGAAAATAACCGTCAGAGGGACCATCGTCGAGGCGGCCCCCGTCTCGGCCACGGGAGCCACCCATGGAGTATCCAGGGGGGCCATGATCGGTCGAATGTGCCATCAGTATCTCAGCAGCGTTTTCGCTGCTTTCACACTCGGACTCATCGGACGGCTCGTCGCCCGATGTGGGAGACAAGCTGACGGTAGGCTCATAGGAGTCGAGCACAGTGACCTACTCGGAAGTAGGCTGCCGCGCCACGTTATGCTTGAGCCACCACTGCAGCTGTGAGCGTCCGGAACGCTTGCGGCGGTTGGACGCCGAATGGGCCGGCACTGAGCCGTATGGCTCTGACGACTGTCGCAGGAGGACCCCGTGGGCCGCCACGCTGAAATGCACGGCCCTACGGGCGGGGAACGCGTCTGGGTCCAGCGGTACATCGTGCAGCCAGGCCGAACCGTCGGCGATGAAGTGGAGGCTGCCGAAGAGAATCTCACCGCTGAGTGCCAGCATGATGGCCAGAAAAAATGGATCTCCACTTGCGCCAGAGTTCGCTAGAACTGCCGCCCCACGGTGGGTGCCAACTGTCGTGGGAGTAATCCGGACAATAATACGGGGGGTACGTACGAATAGGGCGAAGCCTAACTACGGAGCAAGTGTCACACTTGGAATTTACGAGTTCGTACCCCACTCGAAAGTGGTAAAAGTCCTACGTCTCGAGCCCTGGGGCTAAGTGTTGCTTTGTGTATGTTTCTGATTACAGAGAGTTCGTAACCCCTCTTCTGGTGTCGGGTGGTGTCTTATATAGAGTGCGCCACCGCCAGCCGAGTGCCATTACGAGGGTCATTAATGCTAGTAACTGCCAGAGTTACTAGAAACTGCCGTGTTAACTACGAGCGTTACAGGTAACGCAATGTTTACAGTATTCAATGCTAATTAAGTCCCTCGAATGATGTAACTCCCACGTCTCCTCTGCTTCTTCACGACCGGGTGCCTAAGCCAGGCCGAGTGGCTGTAACGTCCGAGTGACTTCCAAGGATCCGAGTGTATCTTGTACATTCGTCCGAGTGCTAAGGTATCCAGGGACTTCCGTGAACTTGTAGGACCCCAGGTGTGTCCTAGATAAGAGGTCTATGACCCTACCTAGGGTAGGTGACCTCGTCAACAAGCATTAAGCTTGGCAAAGTCATAATAACATCAATCTCAGAACATAGTGGATACTAGGGATCAAGCCCTAACAAAACTAACTCGATTACATGATGAATCTCATCCAACTCCTCACCAACCAGCGAGCCTACGAAGGAATTACTCACTCCCTATGGGGAGCATCATGGAATTGGCGATGAAGGAGGGTTGGTGATGACGAAGACCGAAGATTCTACTGTCCGGAGTCCCAAACAGACTCCAGATCTGGCCTCCCGATGAAGAACGGGAGGTGGCGGCGGCTCCCTCTCGTGAAACGCGATAAAACTTCCTCTCCTATTTTTTTCTCCAAAAATAGGAATTTATAGTGCTGGAATTAGGGTCAGGGGGGCCACGAGGTGACCACAACCCACCAGGGCACGCCTGGAGGGGGTGGCGCGCCCTGGTGTATCGTGCCCAGCCAGGGCACCCCCTCCGGTGGTTCTTGGCTCCAATATTTTTTATTTATTGTAAAATAATTCTCCAAAAAGTTTTGTCCAATTTCGAGAACTTTTATTTCTGCACAAAAACAACACCATGGTAGTTCTGCTGAAAATAGCATTAGTCCGGGTTAGTTTGATTCAAATCATGCCAATTAGAGTCCAAAACAAGAGCAAAAGTGTTAGGAAAAGTAGATACGACAGAAACGTATCAACTCCCCCAAGCTTAACCCATTGCTTGTCCTCAAGCAATTCAGTTGACAAACTGAAAGTGAAAAAGAAATCTTTTACGAACTCTTTTGTTCTTGTTTACATAAATATGCTTAAGTAGCGCCCAAGTTTTCAGCAAAGATCATGACTAACCATGTCAACAATAACTCTTAGAAATTATATTAACTCATATCATTGGCATAATCAACTAGAGAGCAATAATAAAATATCTCAAGTGCCAACACTTTGTCAAAACGGTCATGATATAATATGACAATAGTGGTATCTCGCTAGCCTATTCTGAGACCGCAAAACATAAATGCATAGCACCTCCAAAGTTCAAGCAGCGACTAAACATTGTAATTCATGGTAGAAAAGATCCAGTCATGATGCATCCAACATTAACTATACACAATGCATGAGGATGACAATAGTGCTCTCAGATCGGGCGCTTATTTGAGAAGGTGATGACTCAACATAAAAGTAAATAGATAGTCCCTTCGCAGAGGGAAGCAGGGATTTGCAGAGGTGCCAGAGCTCAAAGCTTAAATCATAGATAAATATAATTTTGGGAGGTGCACCCTTCCTGTCAACGTTACAACCAAGAGTTATCAATATCTTCCATGCTAAACACATTAGCGGCGGTTCCCAAGCGGTAAAACTAAAGGTTTACCCCCCCCCTCCACCAACAAACACACTCCACGGCTAGCCAAATCCATGGGTACCGTCCATACCAACAACATTCCTAGGGGAGTTTTGTTTAATTATTTGTAATTTTTGATTTCGGGACTAGGAATCCCTATTACCGCCCCTCTCGTGCAAGGACGAGTGAATAAACACTCATCATGAGAATAACCCGCTTAACATGGAAGATACTGACCGCCCCCTGTCGCTCCATGAGCGGTCCAGGCACACAAAACAGATGTTCATTTGAAATTTTAGAGGTGGAACATGCAAATTTACTTGGAACGGTAGAGTAATACCGCATATTGGTAGAAATAGTGGACTCATCTGGAATAACTTTGGTTTAAGGATTTTGAAGCACAAGTAGTATTCCCGCTTAGTACTGGTGAAGGCTAGGAAATAGGTTGAGAAGCGGCCAGCTAGAGAGCGAAAACGGTCATGAACATACGTTATGCATAATCAACATTGAATACTAGCATGAGTAGGATATGAACACCATGAACATAAATATCATAGAGGCTATGTTGGTTTTGATTCAACTACATGCGTGAACATGTGCCAAGTCAAGCCACTTGAAACATTCAGAGGAGGATACCATATCATCATACTACATCACAACCATTTTAATGCATGTTGACATCCAAGATAAATCATTATCCACTCCTAGCTACTTAAGCATGGCATGAGCAACTATAATCTCTAATTGTCATTGCAAACATGTTTGATCATAATATGCTGAATCGTGGATACTAGGTTAAACATATATACAAAAACAAAAACAAGTTGAGTTCATACCCACTTCTCTCTACCACAGTCACGTCATCAAATATCATCATTATTGCCTTTCACTTGCACGACCGAATGATATATGAAAAAATAATAGTAGTGTAAGAGTGCCATGGACTAAGCTAGAATCTGCAAACATTTTATTCAAAAGGAGTAGACAAAGTAATTTGGGCTCTTTGTTAGACTAACAATAATGCATATGAGAGCCACTCAACATTTTCATCTTGATCTTCTCCTTGGTACGACTCAAATAAAAGGAAAATAATTTCAGAGAAACACACTGATTTTTTTTAGTTTTTGGTTTTTCTTAAGGAAAGCAAATCAAAGAAGGAAAAACAAAGACGAGAAAAACTATTTACATGGGAAAACTCCCAACAAGTAAAAGAAGAAACAAGAAATCTTTTTGGGTTTTCTTTTGCTACTACAATTAATTTAAACTAGAAAAAAACTGGATAAATCTAGCAAGGATAATACAATGAAAAAGTGTAGACACCGACAACTGGAATGAAATGTGTAAACATGAATATAATGTCGGTGGAAATAAGTACTCCCCCAAGCTTAGGCTTTTGGCCTAGCTTCGTAATCGCCATCCGCGGCCTGGATAATAGTCTGAGTGATAGCCCACCGACGCTCTTGGTGCAGCCTCCTTAGCCCGTCTGGCAGCTTCAACCTCCGCATTGTACACGCGGGCCTCGCTCTCGAGAACGTAGTATCTTCTCTTACTGTGATAATCAAATAGAGTAGGAGCAGGCAAGACAACAGGTACAATGGGATATTTATTGAACCTCAAGTTGTAAGTATAATTAGTGACTGTGCCCTCAAGGAACTTATGACGTTTCATGGCCTCTATGTCTAAGTACTGAGTAGGTAAAATGGGATCGTTAGGCCAAGGTGATACACGTAGCTTCTTAGCTACATGGGAGGCATAGATCCCACCATAAAAGTGACCACTATAGCGTTGTGTTACAATCTCCGTGCAACGATTGCTCCAAGATTATAACATTTAATTCCCGTTATAGCAGTGTGTACAAGACTCAAATTAGGGGCACACAGTGTGCTGCAATCTTGTTTGCCTACGATGCATTTGCCATAAAAGAGTGCAAAGTAGTGTATAGATGGAAAATTGACGCTTTTTGTTCTACCTTGTGTCACTCCTCTATGTTCACCGTAGCAAAGATTAATCAAAAATGACTCATAATCAGATTTTGGTGGTTCGTCTAGCGAACCCCAATATGGAATTTTGCACACTTCATAGAACACATCTAACGGCATGGTACAGGGGTGGTCATAAAGGTTAAATGAAACTCTAGACTCACGAGGAAAATATTTAAATTTCTTTGTGAATGTTTTTGTGAGGTCGAGATGTTGAATACACTCATCTACGATGAAGGGTGCAAGTTCTGCATTGTGGATAAATTGATCGAATTCCTCCTTGATACCCGCACCAACCATGAATTCGTTACATGGCCATAAGCATGATTTGGTAGAGGCATCCCGCATCAAGCTTGCACTTGGCTCAACATAAGACCGTCATATTGAGCCACTACTCGATGATGCCTCTGAGTACTGTCTCCTTGAAGAACTCCTTCCAAAGAAATTCATTTTATTCGCGTACAAATTTCTGAAAAATTTTGGTCCCAAATTTTTTGTCAACAAAACTTCATAAAATTGATATCAACTACTCCTCAGGATGCCTAGAGGCCATATTAAGCATTCAAACTACTTAGAACTCTAAGAATTCAACATGCAAGCTCATCTACAGTAGCACCAAGAGTAGCTAAATATTCGAAAAATAAACCACTAAATCAAAAAGTAATTGGAGCAATGGAGGAGTCACATACCAAGTAGCAATCTCCCAAAACAGTTTCGGAAACGGAGCTTCGAGCAAAGATATCGAAATCCGCGGGTTTGAGATCAAGAAAACGAGAGAGAGAGAGAGCTATGGTGATTTTTTTCTCGAGGTAGGAGATGGAATGGGCTAAAGAGATAAGTGAGGGGGCCCACATGGGGACCACAACCCACCAGGGCGTGCCTGGGGTTGCTGGCGCGCCCTGGTGTCTCGTGGAGACCAGGTGCACCCCCCTCTGATGTTATTTGCACCAGAAATTCAGAAATATTCAAAAAAAATCATGTTAAATTTTTGGGACATTCTCAGAACTTTATATTTTGGGTCATTTTTATTGCAAGGAGAAATCAGAAAACAGGATAAACATGGCATTTTATTTTATGTTACTAAGAAGAATAGAAAATAAAAGGTGGGAGCAGAAGATTGTGCCTAGTAGATTCATCAACTTCATACCTCTCAAAAATGATCCATTAATAAGGTTGATCAAGTCTTATTAATAACCACTTTCGATTAGCATGAAACCAAAGAATTTTGTAAATCACCATGTTACCTCAATGGGGATATGCATATCCCCAACAATAAGTATGTCATATTTCTTTTTGGCAGTAGGTAGAGGTAATTAAAAACTTCCAATCGTGAGTGTCGGAGATTTGTCAATAACATTTATATCATTCACTTGGAATTTTTCTTCGGAAAGTGCACCGTATGCTCATTACCATTGATATGAAAAGTGACTTTGCTTTTATTGCAATCAATAACAGCCCCTGCAATATTCAAAAATGGTCTACCAAGGATAATCGACATGTTGTCGTCCTCGGGCATCTCAAGAATAACAAAGTCTGTTAAGATAGTAACATTTGCAACAACAACGGGAACATCCTCACAAATACCGATAGGTATGGCAGTTGATTTGTTAGCCATTTGCAAAGATATTTCATTAGGTGTGAGTTTATTCAAATCAAGTCTTTTATGTAAAGAGAAAGGCATAACACTAACACAAGCTCCCAAATCACACAAAGCAGTTTTGACATAATTTCTTTTAATGGAGCAAGGTATAGTTGGTATTCCAGGATCTCCAAGTTTTTTAGGTACTCCATCCTTAAAAGAATAATTAGCAAGCATGGTGGAGATTTCAGCTTCAGGTATCTTTCTTTTATTAGTGATGATGTCTTTCATGTATTTTGCAAAAGGGGCCATCTTTAAAATACCAGTTAAGAGGGTACGCAAAAAGACTGGCCTAATCATTTCAGCAGAGCGTTCAAATTCTTCATCATCCTTTTTCTTAGAAGGTATAGGTGCGAAAGGCATGGGTTTCTGAACCCATGGCTCTCTTTCTTTACCATGTTTTCTAGCCACAAAGTCTCTTTTATCATATCGTTTATTTTTAGGTTGTGGGCTATCAAGATCAACAACAGGTTCTATTTCAACATCATTATCTGGTTCTTTATCATTGTTCGGTTGAGTATCTTCATGAACATCATCATTATCATTTTCATTATCGCTAGGTGAATGTTCATTACCAGATTGAGTTTCAGCATCAGAAATAGAGACATCATTATTATCTTCAGGAGGTTTTTCTTTCTCAGGTTCACTAGTGGTTTGCAAAGTCCTATAATTTTTCTTTTTCTTTTTCTTTTTAGAAGGACTAGGTGCATCAGTGTTAATTCTCGGAGAGTCTTGTTCAATTCTTTTAGGGTGTCCTTCAGGATAAAGTGGTTCCTGAGTCATTTTACCTCCTCTAGTTGCTACTCCAACAGCAAAATCATTCATATCATTATTCATTTCATTAAGCAATTCTCTTTGAGATTTAGCAACTTGTTCTATCTGGGTTTGAACCATAGAGGCATGTTTTCCTACACCTCTAACATTATTACTAATTCTAATTAACAAGGCACTCAAGCGAGCAATCATATCAGAATTATATTTCAATTGTTTCAGAACATTTGCATTGAAGTGATCTTTTTTCCTAATGTAGTTGTCAAACTCATATAAGCATTGACTAGGATGTTTATTGTAAGGGATATCACTTTCATCAAACTTTAATAAAGAATTTACCTCTACCACCTGTTGAGGTGGTGGTGTGTCAAGGCCATGTATTTCTTCAATAGGTGGTAAATTCTTAACATCCTCAGCTTTAATACTTTTTTCCTTCGTACATTTCTTTGCCTATTGCATATCTTCAGGACTGAGAAATAAGATACCCCTCTTCTTCGGAGTGGGTTTAGGTGGTGGTTCGGGGAGAGTCCAATCGTCATAATTCTTCAATATATTATTCAAAAGTTCCTCAGCTTGTTCAACAGTTCGTTCCCTAAAAACACAACCAGCACAACTATCTAGGAAGTCCCTTGAAGCATCAGTTAGTCCATTATAGAAGATATCAAGTATTTCATTTTTCTTAAGAGGGTGATTAGGCAAAGCATTAAGCAATTGGAGAAGCCTCCCCTAAGCTTGTGGGAGACTCTCTTCTTCAATTTGCACAAAGTTAAATATTCCCTGTAAGGCACCTTGTTTCTTATGAACAGGAAAATATTTTTCAGAGAAGTAGTAAATCATATCCTGGGGACTACGAACACAACCAGGAGCAAGAGTATTGTACCATATCTTAGCATCACCCATTAATGAGAACGGAAATAATTTGAGAATATAGTAGTAGCGAATCTTCTCATCATGAGCAAAAAAGGGTGGCTATATCATTCAACTTAGTAAGATGTGCCACTACAGTTTCAGTTTCATAGCCATGAAAAGGATCAGATTCAACCAAAGTAATTAACTCTGGGTCGACAAAGAATTCATAATCCTTATCGGTAACAAACATAGGTGAAGTAGAAAACTTAGGATCACATTTCATTCTAGCATTCAAAGTCTTTTCTTTATACTTGCATAATAATTTCTAAAGATCATCTCTATCCTTACAAGCAAGGATTTCTCTAGCTACTTCTCCATCCATAACATAACCCTCAAGTATCTTAGGCAATTAAAATCTAGGAGAGCTAGGTCTAATAGGTGTTTCATAGTTCTCAGTTTCAAGGACTTCATCAATTTCCGTAATTTCATCAGTTTCAGTAATTTCATTCTCTTTAGCTCTAGCAATTTGTTCATCAAGAAATTCACCTAGTGGCACATTATCATCAGGCATGGTACTAGCATTATCTTAAGCATCATTCATAGCAGAAGTAGCATCATCAATAACTTGCGACATATCAGGA
Organism: Elymus sibiricus; assembly: GCA_039707655.1. NCBI lineage: Eukaryota > Viridiplantae > Streptophyta > Magnoliopsida > Poales > Poaceae > Elymus > Elymus sibiricus. The sequence goes on along the minus strand of CM077675.1, from coordinate 295,658,631 downwards.
TTAATAGCATGTGGTGGTGTTGCAAGTTTACTCATAACCGAAGGTGAATCAAGTACACAGCTAGATGGCAATCCTTACCTCCCCTCATTTTAGAGGGAAATTTTTTGGTTCTTGTATCCTTCAGATTCTTCATAGTGATAAATTGCTATAAATCCCAAGTGACTTAGCAAATATTGCTATGCTCCCCGGCAACGGCGCCAGAAAAAGGTCTTGATAACCCACAAGTATAGGGGATCGCAACAGTTTTCGAGGGTAGAGTATTCAACCCAAATTTATAGATTTGACGCAAGGGGAGCCAAAGAATATTTGCAAGTATTAGTTGTTGAGTTGTCAATTCAACCACACCAGGAGATTAAATATCTATAGCACAATGATCAGTAGCACAGTAATATGATAGTTTAATAGCAGTGGTAACACTAGTAGTAACGGTAACAGTGATAGCAATGGTTTTGTAGCAATTGGAACAGTAGCAATAGCAATAGTAACCTAGTAAGAACAATATGTGGAAAACTCGTAGGCATTGGATCGGTGAATTCGTTGGATGATATTCATCATATAACAGTCATAACCTAGGGCGACACAGAACTAGCTCCAGTTCATAAATATAATGTAGGCATGTATTCCGTAAATAGTCATACGTGCTTATGGAAAAGAACTTGCATGACATCTTTTGTCCTACCCTCCTGTGGCAGCGGGGTCCATAAGGAAACTAAGGGATATTAAGACCTCCTTTTAATAGAGAACCGGAACAAAGCATTAACACATAGTGAATACATGAACTCCTCAAACTACGGTCATCACCGGATAGTCTCCTGACTATTGTCACCCTGGGGTTTACGGATCATAACACAGAGCAGGTGCATATGACTAGCAAGATCGGATCAAGAACATAGATATAATGGTGATAACATAAACGGTTCAGATCTGAAATCATGGCACTCGGGCCCTAGTGACAAGCATTAAGCAGGGCAAAGTCATAGCAAGGTCAATCTCAGAACATAGTGGATACTAGGGATCAAGCCCTAACAAAACCAACTCGATTATATGATGAATCAAATCCAACTCCTCACCGATCAACGAGCCTATGAAGGAATTACTCACTCCCGGTGGGGAGCATCATGGAATTGGCGATGAAGGAGGGTTGGTGATGAAGAAGACCGAAGATTACCCTCTCGGTAACCCCAAACGGACTCCATATCTGGCCTCCCGATGAAGAACAGGAGGTGGCGGCGGCTCCGTCTCGTGAAACGCGATAAAACTTCCTCTCCTATTTTTTTCTCCAAAAATAGGAATTTATAGTGCTGGAATTAGGGTCAAGGGGGCCACGAGGTGACCACAACCCACCAGGGCGCGCCTGGAGGGGGTGGCGCGCCCTGGTGTATCATGCCCAGCCAGGGTACCCCCTCCGGTGGTTCTTGGCTCCAGTATTTTTTATTTATTGTAAAATAATTCTCCAAAAAGTTTCGTGCAATTCCGAGAACTTTTATTTCTGCACAAAAACAACACCATGGTAGTTCTTCTGAAAACAGCGTCAGTCCGGGTTAGTTTCATTCAAATCATGCAAATTAGAGTCCAAAACAAGAGCAAAAGCGTTAGGAAAAGTAGATACGACGAAGACGTATCATTATACACCCTCTATACAATTGCAAAAATTCGGCAAAATCAATTCATTACCGAAAGATCCTGAAATCATTGGGGGGCATGCCGATCCAAGTAACACCGAACTTAAGGAACAACATATGGCTCGTATGAACAAGGTCAAGCCAAAGCTTGCAGGGTGTAGCGCCAACAATTTTACTACACCGACTCTTGAGGAATTACTAGCAGAATATCGACATGCTTACGATGCACTCAAGAAGAAGCGTGAAGAGGAAGATTTACAGGAATACGTCAAGTGCCTTCCTCCATGTGGCAACCATGTTGGCCCTTCTGTGATGTTAAGGCAAGATAAAAAAGAAGCTTTGCAAACAAATCAGCAAAAAAAGATTCACTCGGCTAGTACAATAGATCCGGTTGAAACCCAGTCAAATAAAGGCAAGACAATGTTGGATTCAGTTGAAATAGGATTGAGCACCGAGATGGTTAAGGCCGAGTGCATAGAGTCAAGACCGAGCGCATCGAGCCAGTTAAGGTCGAGTGCAACAAGTCAGCGGAGTGCATCGAGCCAGCCGAGTACATCATGTCATCCGAGTGCATGGATCCATCTGAGTACATTGCCGGCTAATACCGAGTGCATCAAGCCAGTTATTGCCAGGTGTAACAAAATAAAAGATGCAAGCTTCATCGAGATAAGGAACCGTAAACGCAACAAATTGGTCGTGCTCAATTTTTCTGGATGTGAACGAGCTTACATACTTCCCTATGAGGTTCGTGCCAAAGAAATTGATGAGCATCAAGAGCAAAGTTATATGTTCGAACAAAGCTCATTAGTGATGAACATCAAGAACGAGAGCGTACAGCTAAACATAGTTTAGTTGACAAAGAGCGACCGAATTGAATCCATTCGGATAATCCGAGTGATGAGGCACAAGATCCAGAAGATGAGGAAGAGGTGTTGGAGAAGTATACACAAGTGGAGCAAGATATTGTGCCATTGGTGCAACCATCTTCTCCTCCCAACTTCTTCACAAAGGTACACCTAGCTGGTAGTTTACTCAATTTTTGATTCGGTCAAAATCATATTGTTGATGCACCTTTTAGCAAGATTCTAATTAATTTTGAAAGACCAATTGGAATGAGTAATCTATTTGTTTGGAATAATCTTGTCACTAATCATGTTGGTCAACACATGGTACGGTTCATAGAAGCAAATAGTGACAACTTATTACAACCAAAGTTTTTCTCATTCCTACAGTTAAATTTCATATCTATATGGGTAGCTTTGTTTGTTTCATTCTTGGCTAACATTTTGTCTCAGATGAGACATGTATTTTGTAATTATTTTGGTTGCAAAAACATAAAGCCAAGTTAAAGTTCTCCGGAATAGCAGATTCAAGTGCATCGGAAAAGGAGGACGAAAATGGATACATAGCCGAGTCGGATGATGTTAAGTCGACACCACTCGGTTGTTTAATTCCATAGCCGATATCACAATACCGGTTAATGTAGGAGTAGTGTACTTTCAGTCTGGGCATAGGTGATCACATCGTTTGTGTATCGCTGACTAATCCTATTATTATAATTGACCAAGATGCCGAGCCGTCAAGACAAGACCGAATGCAATGTTCGTACGAGCAGAATGTCAAAGACTGCAATATGATCCATCAAGTTGCACAATTGGCCAACATAGGACGATTGGAGTTTATTGAGGCAGGAGCATATGGCCAATCGACTCAGATTGGTCTTGATGGCGATCAAGTGTTGACTCGGATAACTCAAGCCGGCTCATCCAAAGACGATTCATCCAAAGGTGGATAGGTACACACCAATGATCACGGGGTCGAGTTTTCGAGTTAGGATAGTGTTAAAAATTTCATGTACAACAATCTTGAAGACGGGAATTCCATCAAAGCTACATCGGAGACATCTAGCACTAGGGGAACAAGAAAATTCAAAGACCAATGCATGCAAGACCAAAGAAAGCAAAGGAAGTGGTGAGCACAAGAGGAAGAAGCCAAAAGTTACCTTCACTCAATCATTGGAGAAATATCAGAAGATGAGTGAGGAGAAGAGTGCTTACCAGCCGGCTCAGGCAAAAGCATCGAAGTCACCCCCAAGGTGTAAATCTAGGGACTCGGATTGGCGAAAGAAAAAGCTAAACACGTCGACTCCGCGAACTTCTTTTGGGCGCCAATGCCAAAGTCATCCAGGCCTTCCCATGCCGGCTTATATTCATATCAATCATGGGACAGGTATAATTCATAGGCACACCATCCTTCTTACGGTAAATCACCTCGCCAAGTTTATGCAGCTCCAAGAGAATCAAGCTGGCAACCATATGTCAAAGACCAACTCAATCAAGAGTCGGCCAAAAGCTCATGGAGGAGGAAGGAGGTGGTCAAGCAAGTCTACCAAGTAAAAAGAGATGGCCGCAAGGATGTTGTTTCAATCCTGACTCCAAGTAACCAAAAGCCAGCTGAGTTGATCTTGGGTACACAGGGAAAGAAAGTGAAGCAAGTAACTTTCAAGGACCCAATCGTCGAGTCTGGACAGGTCAAGCCGGAAGTGCCCAAAGTTATGAAATAACTGCCACTGTATAAAATAAGATCACAGTCGGGATGCCCACTCGGCTTATCACATTGGCAAGTGTGGTAGCTAAAGCGGCTAAGAGCCGGAGTTTGGATAAGAGGAACATGGTGTGGGTCCCCAAGCGAAACTCTCAAGTCAAGAAGGATGCACTAGCTTTTGTTGCAAAGCCGGCTGGAATAAAGGAGGACAAGGAGGAAGCCGGTAGGCGAAGCCAACAATTTTCATCTCACTATAGGAGACTCCATGCGATGCATCATCCATGTTCTTTAACCGTACCATCAAAGCCGATGCTCTGTAATTTATCCCCAGCCGAAACATCTGATTTATTTCGGCTATTCACACTTTGGTGGATGGGTTCTCCAGGTCCTTTAAGATGAGGACGCACGGCCAATATTTCCATATCGCCCTGAGAGTGCATCGTGTTGGCGAAGCCGCCATCTGGCCGATGGCGTTCTTCACGGTTTATCTCATACCTGAAAGTCAATAATCAGTTTTACCAATACTTGTAAGGACGTCCTGACTATTGAGTCGCCCACTAACAATGATCTAGTGCACCGGGTGGCCGGCTGGAAGAAATATATTTTCTTTATTTGCAGGATCCAAGTTGAGAGATCAGGCAGGTTGCACTACGGGATGCATCCATGGAGGCGCTTGTGTTATCAAGACAACAAATATAGGAAGAGGCCCTACCCAGGTGACAGTCAGTCTGAGCATCTGGACGATATGATATTATCGTCCGAAGCATATGAATGGCCGGTGGAGCGTTGACATCATCCTGAGAACAAATATGTGCAAGTTATTTTTTGGCACACAAGCTTTGCCGAAAAACAGGGGGGCATGTGTTGAAACCTGATTTTGGCACTGAAGAAAACATTATTAAGATGGATTCAAATGAAGAAGTGATCTACATGAAAAGTTCCACAATGATGACATGAACATCTTTGAAGTTGGGCCATCGCCATTCAATTTCATCTCGAAGGTCGAAACTATGCTCAAAGTACTAAGATTTTATATTCAGAGTACTGTTCGGCCGGTTGAGCCTCCAAGATGACCTTATATGAGAAAATATTCTACATGGATTGTCTTCGTCTCGTCGAAACGATCGATTTTGATATAAAAATCATCTCAATCCAAGGTCGTATGCAAAAGTTAGAGCCATCAGAGTGCAGCCCTACCACAAGGCAAAAAGTGGCGCGTGGGATCACACAACCACCTAGGTGATGCCTGATGGGTCGCGCGATCTATTCGGCCCCCAAGACGGTCTTGAATGGAAAAACTTACAACATGAAAAGGTTTCGTCTCATCAAGCCGATCGATTTTGATATATAAATCATCTCAATCGGAGATTATATGCGACCTGGAGAGGCAAAACAAGATCAGGCTGAAGTTTCAGTCGGGAAATCCGAGGGAAAAGTTTGCCGGCCAAGTGAAAGTTGCTGGCCGAGTGAAAAGATGTCGGATGAATGAGAAGTTTTCTGTCCAAGTGAAAAACTATTATCAGAATGAAGAAATATGGTTGTGCAATCCGAGTGACGGATCCTCATATCCGACTGAAGAGATTCAAATCCGAGTGACGTTGGCCAATCCACCTGAAAGCTGAAGATGGGCCCAAAAGGTTATCTAAGTCTCTTGAGATGAAAACATTCTCAACATGGAAGTTGTACGTATTGTCGAAACGGTCAACTTTGTTTTTGGAGTCATCGTCATCTGAGAGAGTATGCAGCCTGCAGAAGTGATATAAGATTCGGACAGTCCACTTAGCTGTGTGACCGAATCCGAATGGGAGTTAAAGATGACCTTGTAAAGTATTCAAGATGGACTTATTTGGAAAAGTGATCGACAGAAGAATTGTTCGTCTCGTTTAATCGATTGATTTTGATATAAAAATCATCTCAAATGGAGGTCAGACGCAAATTCCACGGCCCGCGCAAGGAGCAAGATAGAAGTTTGGGCCAGATTCAGGATGAATCCGAGGTGAACTAGAATTAGGACTCTAGGACGTGAATTGATGTAATTTTCTTGTAAGGAAAGCCTAGATTAATCCTTTACTTGTGCAGGAAGTCCAGACTCCTCTTATACATAGTGGAGGTGACGGCCGATTGAAACAACACACAATCGAACAATCAATCTACTACTTTTTCGTGTTCATCTACTTTTTATCCCTCTCCCTTGTATCTTCTTCTCGTTCTTCGTCGTTCTTCAAGATTGGAGGGCAGAGAATCCACGAGGTCCTAGGGGCAGTCAGGACGACCTAGGGCAGCCCATAGCCGCCACGCGCCCTGACGGGGTCCCTCCCGGGCGTGTGGGGTTTCGGGTCCTCAAAAGCACCCGCCGGACTGCTTGCGTACCGCGCTTCTAGACGGGTCTCCTTCGACGTGACATGTGGTGCATCACCCCCGGCGTCGAGGGTACACGGTGACGTGTTCGTGTGCGAACACCTCCGGTCCTGGGCCATACACGCGTGCGTAGCGCTGTTGGGCTATGCCCAAAACAGTGTACACACACACGTGGCAGGGAATAACATTGTGTAATGATGGTTTTTACTGCCCGCCCACGACACGCATTAAATGCGGGACGTGAGAGAGGTGGAGCGAAACGACGCTTGAGGTCATGTGCCTAAAAAAGCGCTGCCACGTCGGACGGAGAGAGACATCCCCACGCCTTCCCCATAAAAAGGCATCTGCGAGGGCGTTGCTCATCCACTGTTCGCCATTCCCCATCTTGTTGCCGCCGCAGTCTTCGATCTCGCGCAAAGCAGAGCTCCACCGCCGCACCGCAACTCCCCACGCTTCCGCCCTCCTCTTCTCGATGCCACCATGGCACCAAAGAAGGGCAAGCAGCCTCTCGCCCTGGCAACAGAGAATAACGCTAAGAAAGCTGTTGACCCTGAGGCGGAGGCGAGGAAGGAGGCCATCATGGCGCTGCGGAGATCTTGCGTCGCCTTCGCGCCGTCGGTGCTGTCCGCCAACGACCTCATCAAGCAGTACGCCTACATGTACGGGAAGGCCACCAAGGCGCACACTGCGCCAGTCGTGCTCCCTGGCGACACCAAGCCTGACTCGAAGAAGTACCCATTCTTCATGGCGTACTTCTACTGCGGGTTGGTCCCCCCTTTCTTTGCTTTCTTCACCGAGATGATGCTGACGTATGGCTTCAAGCTCCTGGATTTCACTTTGAATGCCGTCACCACCTTGTCGATTTTCACCCAACTATGTGAAAACTTCGTTGGAGTGGCCCCCAATGTCGTTCTGTTCCGACACTTCTTCTACCCGCGCATCGAAGGAGATGCCCTCTCCGGCAGTGTCACCTGGATCCCCAGGACTGGTCATAAGGAGGTATACTCCCCGGGCAATCTGCACTTGAAGTGGAAGAAGTGGCTCGGGGAGTGGTGTTGGATCAAGGAGAAGGAATTCTTGGATTTCTGCAAGCCCCGGGAGAAGATGCCGGCCCGCGGCAAGGATTGGAGCTACCTCGACGCGAGCGATAAGAACCTCACAGTCACCATCATTCGCCTCAAGGCTGCTAGCCTCACCATTGAAATGGAGGACTTGGATTTCCTCCGCCGCCGCATTGCCCCCTGCAAGAACGACAACGCTTCGCTTGGGAGTTCAAAAATGCGACATACATCATGCATACGCACACCGGATTGGGTTCTAATCTAACGTTGATCCAGCACACTACTCTCTTCCAGTAGCTCTTCTGAGTCGACGGCAAGTTCAAGCTGCTAGCAAGCATAGTCCCTCTCTGAATAATTACGCCAAGGACTCGGTCTTGGCAATGATGCCGGCATGCAACACATAGGGGGTGAACCCCACATGGCAGGAGCCGGCGCGAGAAGTGGTGAGGACATGGTTCGATTCTTTGGAGGAGAGGGCCATCCCTGAAGAGGGCCAACTCATCCGCGAGACCATCGGCGCCGAGCTCAAGTGGATCGCCGTCCGGACCGCGCAGGACAGACTAGTGGAGGGCACCAGCGGCTCTGGTCTTGCCGCAACTGAAGATGAAGAGGGCGCCGAGTACAGGCACCGAGCACAAGCCCTTAGTCGCTTGGGTTTTGTAGTGTTGCTGGGACTAACCCGAGCACATGCACCATGCCCAGCCCCCACTCGCGTGACAGACATGAGGAAGATCACGAGAGCGCGCCCCTCCTGAGGCATGCTCAGCTGCAAGCACACAAAATTATGAAGGAAGTAAGCTTTACTGATGCATGAAGCAGGTTCATTACATAACAGAAAGATACATGATGTCGTGTTCGAAACGGGTCAGCTTGAGGATTTGACGGTCGCCCCTCAGGTAAGTAGGCCGCCAGCGCTAAGCATGGGGCATCCGCCTGCGCTGAGCATGGGGCTTCCATGAGAGTGGGAGGTAGCTCCTGCGTGCCAAAGGAAGCGCTAGTAGAGAGCTCCGGAGCATGTACAACTCCATTTCGCTCGTATCCATGGGGTCACGGATATAACTTGTGGAGATGTTGGATGTACCATGGGTTTTGTACCGGAACACCCTCTGCCGTTTTGATTCGTGCCGTGCCGGGCCTAGAGATATGCGTGACCCTGAAGGGGCCTTCCCACATGGGCGAGAGTTTGTGGAGTCCCTCTCCGGAGAGGATCCGAGTAGTACCAGGTCGCCCGCCTCGAGGGTGCGGGGGCGTATGTTGTGGCCATGATAGCGAAGAATGCCTGCTGGTACCTTGCCGCACGGAGGGCATCCTGGCGATGGGCCCCTTCGAGGAAAAATAGGTCATCTTCCCGCAGGCCGCCCTGACGAGATTCGTTGAAAGCCAAAACCCGCGGGAACCGGTGTTTGACCTCGGCTGGGAGGACCTCTTCTGCCTCTTAGACGAGGAAGAAAGGCATCTCGCCGGTGAGCTCGGTTGCCGGGGTGCAGATGGGCCATAGCACCGATGGGAGCTCATCCAGCGAGCCCTTGCCGCAGGTCGTGAGCTGCTTCTGGAAGCTCCTGGTCTTGAGGCCCTTGAGGACCTTTGCGTTGGCCCGCTCGGCCTGGTCATTGCTTCGAGGGTGTGCCATGGGGCTGAAGCATATATGTGTGCCGATGGAGGCGCAGTAGGTCTTGAAGAGGCTGCTGGTGAACTGCGAGCCATTGTCCATGAGGATGCGGTTTGGGACGCCTAAATGCCACACCAAACCCTTGATGAATTTGACCGCGGACCCTGCCGGTATGGCCCGGACAGGTTCCACCTCCGCCCACTTTGTGAACTTTGATAATTCCCAAGTGCAAGGAATCATTGTAGCACTTTCCAAATATGGAAGTGATAAGTATGTAGTGTCGGACCCACAAGGAGCTAAAGGTAAGATCAAAATTTTGTCACGTCCTATGTGCCACCGATACGACTCTACGTACACCGAACGTTTGCTTCTATCTAGTAACGAGAAATAAAACCGCGTTGTGGGTATAAAGAGGATAGCTTTCCATGATATTGGAGAACAAAAATATCAAAATAGTTGCGGCCTAAATAAAGGTTGAATATGTTACAATATATTACAAATAGCGAGTGTGGAATAATGATGGTATGGTGTGCGGAATCATCCTAGGCGGTTGATAACAAGATCGGTCATCATTTTTGCAATTTTATATGAGGGAGACGCATGAGCTAACATACTTTCCGTACTTGGATCATATGAACTTATAATTGGACCTCTAGCAAGCATCCGCATCTACTAGAAATCATTAAGGTAAACCCAATCATAGCATTAAACATCAAGTCCCCTTTACTCCCATACGCAACAATCCCCGTACTCGGTTGTAAGCTTCTGTCACTCTAGCGCCCCAATGTAAGTGAATAGTGAACGTATTGCAACACCCTACAGTGAGAATTCCCTCACGTGTGCACGGCATGGAGGGAACCATAGGACAACAACAAAATAAAACATACACTCAAACCAATCAAGATCATCAATCAACCCAAAGGACAACATAAATCTACTCAAACATCATAGGATGGCAACACAACAGTGATTAATAATATGTGGCATGAAACACCATGTTAAAGTAGGGATTACAGTGGGGTGCGGGAGAGTGGACCATTGAAAAGAGATGAGGAAGGTGATGAAGACGGTGATGTTGATGAAGATGATCACCGCGGCGATGGTGCCCCCGGCGGCACTCTGGCGCCACCGGAAGAGAGGGGGAGAGAGTCTCCCCGCTTAGGCTTCCTCCTCCATGGCCTCTCCCAAGATGGGTAGAGGTCTCCCCTCTGGTCATTGGCCTCCATGACTCCCGGAGGGGCGAGAGCCCCTCCGAGATTAGATCTCTCTCTCTGTTTCTCTCCTGTTTTCACTACAGTTTTCTCTCCAGATTGGTTTTTCTTTGATACAGAGAGTTTCTGCGGCGAGGCGGAGAGTCTCTCCTAATTTCTGAGGGTTTCTCTATTTAGAAGATTTTTTGGCGTTGGAATCACGCAAATCGGAGTTATGAGGGGCCCACAAGCCATCAGGACACCTTGACCCCCCCTGGGCGCTCCCTGTTGGCTTGTGGCTAATAGGCCCCCCCTCTAGTGGTTCTTCGCTCCAATGTTGCTCATATGTTCCAGAAAAAATTACCAAAAGTTTCGGACGATTCCGAGAACTTTCATTTTCTGCACAAAAAACCGACACCACGGTAATTCTGCTGAGAACAACGTCAGTCCGGGTTAGTTCTAATTAAATCATAAAAAGTGCATCGAAGCCATATACAAGTATTGTAAACATAGGTGAATATGGCATGAATACTTCATAAATTATCAATACATTGGAGACGTATCAACATCCCCAAGCTTAATTGATGCTCGTCCTCGAGTAGGTAAATGATGAAAGAAATAATTTATGAAGTGTGAATGCTAGCATAGTATATATGTTTGATAAATGTTACTTACAATCACTTTTTCTAGCATCATAAAGAACAACTCTTTTCTCATCGAACTTCTCATGAAAACTAGCAAACTATGTTTTCAGTCATTAAACAGTTACAATTCATCTTATTTTCAGGAAGGGTCTATGTAAGAGCTTTGATTTAGGAAATTCCACATACTCAATTATCATTTAGTCTTCCATGATTGCTAAAACTCAAAGCACATTTTCTGAACAAGCAGTTTCAATCAAACACATAGGAAGATAGGGGCTTAATATTCCGCCTCCCAACTTATTTATCTCAGGGATAATGTCAACAATAATGAATCATGATCACCTATATCCAAATGGATATATGTGCCTGGATCTTTCCCCACCACATGGTGCTGGCCAACTAAAGAATTAATAGATTGGAATAGGAATGAAATTTTTTGAATGATGCATAAAAGTAAATATAGAAAAGTAAATACATAGAAGTAAAAGATATGCCCTTTGCAGAGGGAAGCAGAGCTTGTCATGTGCTTTTTATTTTTGGATGTTCAATCTCTTAATGAAAAGGAACGTCACTTTATTGCCCCTTGTGATGGCAACCTTCATTATGCAGTCCGTCGCTTTTATTTCTTCACCATCACAAGTTCGAACAAAGCTTATTTTCCCTTCCAATAAAAGATCATACATATTTAGGAGCAATTTTTATTGTTTTTTGTACCGATGACAACTTACTTGAGGGATCTTATTCAATCCATAGGTAGATATGGTGGACTCTCATGGCAAGAAACTGGGTTTAGGAGTTTTGGGATGCACAAGTAGTATCTCTACTTAGTATGAATTTTCGGCTAGCAAAAGATCCTAAGCAAGCACCACATGTTAGAGGATCCATGACAATATAACTTCTATGTGAATATAAAAAAACATAGCCATTACGTTGTCTTCCTTGTCCAACGTCAAGTAATTGATTAAGTTTGAAAATAATTAATGGGGGCTCACAATCATAGAAGATGTCCAAGATAGTATATTTATATGTGAAATCTCTCTTCCTTCAATATTCTTCGAGTAATTGTTCAAGTGACCAATGCTATGTTTGCTAACCTCCAATAAATTTTATTGCTTATACTCTTAGTATATGAAGTCACTGCTCCCCATGTGTCAAGCATATGAAGCATATATAATTTCACGTTTTATGACATTCAATTCATTCAACATTTTCTCTTAGGATATAAGTGAAACACAAGAGTGATCATCAAACTACTCTCAAAAAGATATAAGTGAAGATCATAGAGCATTCTACAATGAATATAGAGAGACCAATATCCAAGCTCAAAGTATATAAGTGAAGCACACGAAGCATTCTATAAAGCCATACTCAAAAGATTTAAGTGAAGCGCATGAAGCATTCTATAAAGCCATACTCAAAAGGTTTAAGTGAAGTGCATGAAGCATTCTATAAATAAGCCAAGGATTATCTCATACCAGCATGGTGCATAAAATAAACACAAAAGATGCTCCAATAATAGCACACGTGAACAAATAAAAACTTATGATCACCATAGGCTAACCGGTAATCATTAATGAAGAGAGGAGGGATGCGTAGCATCCCCAAGCTTAGATGATTGAGACTTCTTTAAATATTGACTTGGGGAGCCTTAGGCATCCCCAAGCTTGAGCTTTTGTATCTTGTTCAATCCTCTCATATCCCGGTTTCACCTAAGTCTCAAAAACTTCATCCACATAAAACTTGAAAAGAACTCGTGAGATAGGTTAGTACATATAAAAATGAATCAACACTTCATGTACTACCAAGACAAGTTGCATAATAATTTTAAAACATTAGGTAATGTATACTATCATTTCCACAATTTATATCTACCAATATAAGCCATGAAAACTCTAGGATAAGTAGATAACAAAACTATGACAGCAATCTGTCCAGACAGAACAGTCTATAGCAATTCATTTATAAAGTGTACTTCTGTTATCAAAAAATTCTGACAATTTAGGAAAAGCTAAAGAATTTGTATGAAAGTATTGTGTAAAAACTCAGAAACTTTCCACATTCCAGTAAAATATGAAAATTCAAACACTACAGCAAAAGCTTCTGTTTTTACACAGTCACACATCAAACATGCAATTGAGACATCTTAAGGCAATTCTTGGAACCTTTTATTGAAAAACATGATTATTGATAACATCTAACAGAAAACAACGCTAAAAATATAGCTCCAAGTAAGGTATACCGATAGTGTTGAAGAAGAAAGAGGGGATGCCTTCCGGGGCATCCCCAAGCTTGCACGCTTGAGCCTTCCTTGGATATTACCTTGAGGGTGCCTTGGGCATTCCCAAGTTTAGGGCCTTGACGCTCCTTATTCTCCTCATATCGGTATCTCACCCAAAACTTGAAAACTTCAATCACACAAAACTCAACAAAACCTTCGTGAGATCCGTTAGTATAGTAAACATATCAAATACTTTAGGTACCGATATAAATTAATTCCTATTTTATTATTGCATAATGTACTGTATTCTAACTTCTCCATGGCTTATACCCCCTGATACAATCCAAAGCATCATCAAAACAAGCAAACTATGCAAGCAAAAAAAGAATCTCTCTAAAACAGAACAATCTGTAAAGATCTGTAAAGAACCTATACTTCTGTAACTCTAGAAATTCTAAACAATTATGAAAACCTGAAGAATTTGTATATCAATACGGTGTAAAAATTTCAGATTAAAAATACGTTCCAGCAAAATCAGAGAAATTCTGCACTGAACGCTAAAGTTTTTGATTTTGCACCGTATCAATTCTACTATCCTCCAAATCATCCCAAAGGCTTTACTTGGCACATTATTGAAATAAAAGACTCAAAACATGATTACTACAGTAGCTTAACCATGTGAACACACAAAAACAGAAAGAATAAGTGTTGGGTTGTCTCCCAACACACGATTTTCTTTAAAGCCTTTTAGCTAGGCATGATGATTTCAATGATTCTCACATAAGAATAGTAGATGAAACATTCAAAAGAGCATCATGAATATTATTACAAGCACATTATTATTATGCTACAGTGGTAATGGAATAATTATTTTTCTGAGCAACTTCCATGAAAAAATCTACATTGTATCCATGAGCATGAACACAAGTGTTCAAGGTCGACCCTCACTTCTTCAATGCATAACTTTCCAATTGCTTCTCTAAGTAAAGTTTTAAGTTTTTTTTTTATTTCACCCACAACTAAAGAAAGAAACCAAAAAAACAGAAAAAAATGGAAAAAATCTACTTAGTGATATAAGCAAACAAGCATACACGAAAATATCAACCCCACGCTATTGCTTCCCGGCAACGGCGCCAGAAAAGAGCTTGATAATCCCCAAGTGCAAGGAATCATCGTAGCACTTTCCAAAGATGGAAGTGATAAGTATGGAGTATCGAACCCACAAGGAGCTAAAGGTAAGATCAATATTTTCTCAAGTCCTATCTCCCACCGATAAGACTCTAAGTACACCGAACATTTGCTTCTATCTAGTAACGAGAAATAAAACTGAGTTGTGGGTATAAAGAGGATAGATTTGCATGATATTGGAGAAACAAATTATGAAAATACTTGCCGCCTAAATAAAGTTAGAATATGTTACAATATATTACAAATAGCGAGTGTGGAATAATGATGGTATGGTGTGCGGAATCATCCTAGGGGATTGATAACAAGATCGGTAATCATTCTTGCAATTTTATATGAGGGAGAGGCATGAGCTAACATACTTTCCGTACTTGGATCATATGAACTTATGATTGGACCTCTAGCAAGCATCGGCAACTAATAGAAATCATTAAGGTAAACCCAACCATAGCATTAAACATCAAGTCCCCTTTACTCCCATATGCAACAATCCCCTTACTCGGTTGTAACCTTCTGTCACTCTAGCCCCCACTGTAAGCGAATCATGAACGTATTGCAACACCCTACAACGAGAATTCCCTCACGTGTGCGTGGCACAGAGGGCACCATAGGACAACACCAAAATAAAACATACACTCAAACCAATCAAAATCATCAATCAACCCAAAGGACAACATAAATCTACTCAAACATCGTAGGATGGCAATACATCATTGATTAATAATATGCGGCATGAAATACCATGTTCAAGTAGGGGATTATAGCGGGGTGCGGGAGAGTGGACCGCTAAAAAGAGATGAGGAAGGTGGTGAAGACGTTGATGTTGATGAAGACGATCACCGCGGCAATGGTTCCCCCGGTGGCACTCCAGCGCCACCGGAAGAGAGGGGGAGAGAGTCTCCCTCCTTAGGCTTCCTCCTCCATGGCCTCTCCCAAGATGGGGAGAGGTTCTTGATACGTCTCCAACGTTTCTATAAATTTTGCTTGTTCCATGCCGTTATATTATCATTCTTTGATGTTTTACAATCATTTTATAACAACTTTATATCATTTTTTGGGACTAACCTATTGACATAGTGCCAAAGTGCCAGTTGCTGTTTTTGCTTGTTTTTTACTTCGCAGAATATCAATACCAAACGGAGTCCAATCGCGACGAAACTTTTTGGAGATTTTTTCTTGACCAGAAGACACCCAGTGGGCCAAAAAAGAGCCAGGAAGGTGGGCTGTGGAGAGCACAACCCACCAGGGCGTGCCAGGGGGCCCCCGTTGCGCCCTGATGGCTTGGGCCCTCCACGGGGCCCCTCTCCACCGCCTCTGATGCCTATAAATTCCCAAATATGCAAAAAACCCTAGGGGAGTCGACGAAACACAATTCTAGTCGCCGCAAGTTCCAGAACCTCGAGATCCAATCTAAACACCATCACAGAGGGGTTCATCTTCTTCATAGGTGCCTCTCCGCTGATGCGTGAGTAGTCCACCATAGACCTACGACCAGCTCATGCCGACGAAGCCCTTCTCAGGAGTGACTGATCTCACTACCACGCCGCTGGGGCAGGTGCGCCTCCCAGTCACCTTCGGAAGGCGCGACAACTACCGCACCGAGCTCATCGACTTCGACGTTGCTCACATCGGCCTCCCATACAATGCCATCCTTGGGTACCCCGCCCTGGCCAAGTTCATGGCGGCAGTCCACCATGGCTACAACGTCCTCAAGATGCCAGGGTGCAGCAGCGTCATCACGGTCGCGTACAACGAGAAGGATGCAGGCTGCTCCCTCGAGCGCGCCTACTAGGCCGCGGAGGCCGAAGACTCCAGCGATGAGGGCGACGTCCTGCCTCCCAAGGACACCCGCAAGAAGCAGAAGCAGCTCCTCCCCAAAAGCCGCCAGGGGGCTGGGACCTCCACCACTGGCGCCACAAGCTCGGCATCCACCGCTGGGGCGCCTCTCCCTCTCGCATAGGAAGGCGCGCCCGGCGCCTCCCTTAGGACATGCTCGGGGGCTTCCATCTGGAAAGTTGCCGACCTGACCGGCGCGACGGGGGAGGTGCTTGGGCACCACTCGGAGGCATGCTTCGACGTACACCCCCACAAGCAAGAAGCAAGGAGCGAGGCACCAGGCGCAAGAGAGTTCATCACCAACGCGATCAGGGAGCTTCATGAGGCACAGGCCCTGCGCGGCGAGCACCGCGCAGCGCCACCCGGCGCGGCAGCCGTCCCAGACGGCAGGCTGCGCATCTGTGTCAACTTCCCGAACCTCAATAGGGCTTCGTCGCAGGAGCTCTTCTGGCCATCACATGTCGGACGAAGTGGGGGCTTCCCCTGCAGCTACATCCGCATGCCCTTCGGCCTCATGAACGCGGGTGCTACTTAGCAGCGCCTCATGCAGAACGCCTTCGCGTCTCATGAGGCTCGATGCCACGAGGATCTCCCGGAGATCCCAGACCTTTGCGGGCCCCCCGAGCCACCGGAGCACTCAAGCACGTGAAGACCCAGCTCCGATGATTACCCCGACGCTTCAGCGGCACCAATGCCAGCTGACTTTTGGTTTGTTCAATTGAGGGCGCCCCTCGGGCTGCACCATCCTCGAGCTGCTAGGGCCCGTCCCCGCAGCTGTACCGTTTTGTGCATGCACCAGACTGATTCTGCATTTAATGAATTTCCTAAGTATTCTAACTGCATGCCCGGTGCTTCATCACCATGAATGTCGCCGCGCCCTTACAACCCTGCCTTCGACTGCCTCATGATTAAGGGCTCGCACGGCGTCTGTGCTCGGGTCCGTCCCTGCAGCGTTGATAAATCCAAGTGGCTGAGCTCTGTCTCGCGGGCCAGCCCCGTGTACGTCACCTCGCTGAGGCCCTTGGTGCTTGTCCTCGCATGAGCTCATCGAGTGTGGGTGAGTTAGGGCACGCGGCTCGGTTCCAATAACCGTTGTTCGGTGCTTCGCCGTCACGGGAGCTGCGCGTCGGGTGTCTTTCCTCGGGTTTGTCGCATGAGAAGACTGGGCACAGCGTCTGTGCTCGGGTCCATCCCTGCGGCGTCAATAAACCCAATGGCCGAGCTCTGTCTGGCGGCCTGGCCCCGCACACGTCACCTCCTGGGGCCATTGGTGTTTGGCCTTCTCATGCGATGGCCTCCGGAGATTCATTCGGCACAGGTTACTCACACCCCACAGGTTCTACAAGCGCGCCTCGCGCTATAAAAATTCAGGCACAACCCGCCTTTGAGGTAGGGCCTCGTGAGTCCCGCGCTGGCTCACGGGTGCCCAGATACACCTCCCAGTTCAGCCGTGCAAGCCACGAGTGCGAACTTAATGCGTTGTACACGCCCGGAGAATCTATCACAGAGCTCCATTCCCACGCCCAAGTGGAAGCCCCATGCTCCGCGCTGGCGGGCGATACTATCGCTCGGCGTCTATGCCCACGCCCAGTGGAAGCCCCATGCTCCGCGCTGGGGGATAAGCAACTGAGGGCGCCTTAGCAGTTGCACCAACCTCAGGATGGCCTCCCGGCTCTTCGCAGAGCCCCGTCATGCAGTATTCCCCTGGGATGCACGCGCGAGGGGGCTGTCCGGGGGCTACGCTCGGGACAGGCCTGGCGTGAGCCACCTCACCAGGTTCTGGCACCTGGTCTTCTCGCTTCCCTCCCAGGTAGAAGCTGGTGAGAAAAGGTACGAATTCACCTCACGAGCGCCGCTCGCATGTCAAGGGGGACCCCTGAGCATCGCGACTCAGGGGCCTCACTGATCACGTAGCCCCTCGCCCCTGTTTCATCCTGGCGATCCGGACATCCCAACGGCGGTGGAGGTATGAGCGGGATTGGGCCCTGCCGACGCAGAGCGCTAAGGCGCCCCAAACCTACCCTGTCGTCGCCATGTTTCCTTCATGAGTGCTACTTGTGCGTCAAGGGGGGCCCCTGAGCATCGCGACTCAGGGGCCTCACTGGTCACGTAGCCCCTCGCCCCTTGGTCTCGTCCTGGCAATCCGGACGCTCCAACGGCAGTCGAGGTATGCGCGGGATTGGGCCCCGCCGACGTAGAAACCAAAATCAAATGGGAGGGAAACAAGGCACCGAAGGAAATCACGAAATTCAAAGAAAATTCAAGCAATTATTACAGGCACTGAATGTCTTATGAATTCAATGTCTCACGCCTCTGCGAGGCACCGCGAATGTTGCAGGGTAAAATCTAGGAGGAAGGGCCACCACCGCCATGGCCGACGTCGCCAACTGTCCCGGCCGCGGCAACCTCATCGTCAACGTCGCTGCCGCCATCGCCACCAGCGCTTGCTTCTGCCGACGGGGGCTTGGCGGTGGCGATGCAAGCGAACTTCTCCACCAGCACGTCCACCGGGCCCTTCACGGCCGCTTCCGCAGCAACGTGGGACATAGGAGCAATCAGGACGAGCACCGCATCAAAGTCGAAGCCGGGCTCGCGGAGGTAAAGCTAGCTGAAGACCCGCGTCACGACCGTGGCGAGGAGGTCGCGGCACTCGTCCTCCAAAATGGTGTCCACCCTGGTGGAAGCGCCTTCGAGCACCTCAACAAGCTTGAAGGAAGGCCCCGCGTAGCCAGCTTCGGGGGTCACCAAAGGCTCCCAGAATCCTCCCCTTTAGATGGAGCGCAGCGACTTGCGGAGTTCAAGTTCGAGGGAGGGGAAGGCGTCGCACTCCGCGGCCGCCTTCTCCTCGGCAACGGCGAGGGTCTTCTCCTTGGCCTCTAGCTGGGTCATCGTCTCGGAGACGCGCCGGGCGTGAGATGCCTGGGCTTCTTCCACCTCCTCCTTCAGCTTGGCCAGGTGCTCTCTTTCCTTGGCTTGGTCAGCGGCCAGTCGGGACAGTGCGGAGTTGCGATCTGCGAGCTCTGCCTCGCGGGCCTTGAGGACCTCCCCCTGCTTGCAGAGTTGTTGCGCGAGTGTGGCTTGCTCATCCTGAAAGACCTTCAGGTGGGCCTCCGCCTCGCCGCAGCACACCCTGGCAGACTCCACCTCGTCCAATGCTGCATCTCGAGATGCCTTGGCCACGGCGGCCTCCTCCTCGCTTTTCGCGATGGCGGCCTCGGCTCGGCCCCAGGCCGTCCGGGTGGCCGCCTCGGCCTGGGACCACCCAGAAACGAGCCCCAGGCGCTCCCTCGCGAGGCACCTTTCAGCATCTTGGAGATCAGCCCGGAGCCTGCCTAGCATGGCGTAAGCCTCATCCAGGGCACCGGGCCGGATCAGAGGACCGCAGCGCGCAAGCGCAAGAGCCGGACCAGGAAGCAGCATCGGCGCATCGGCACGCGCCGTGACCAAGGGCCCGGCAGCATGGCTAACTTGGGGAGCCCGGGGCTCCAGTTTCTCCTCCATCATGGCAAGCATGGGTGACCCCACGACCAGCTAGCCCGCGAGGGCTGGCTCCTCCCGAGGCTGCATCTCTATGACCATGGGAGTGGACTATACCAGGAGGGGGCGAGGAGCCGCCCCCTCCATCAGCGTCGGGGCCACCACGGCTGCGGCGAGAGACGCCGCCACGGGAGCCCCCGCGCCCCCGGCGGCCGGTCCCCCAAGCGGCGCGCTGGGCTGGCGCGACTCGCTTCCATCGCGGCACGAAGCCGATGGCGCCCCCAGGGCAGGGGGCTCCTTCAGCTCAACGCTCGCCTTCTTCCTCTTTGGCATGACCTCGACCCTTGTCAATGAGAGGAGGAGGGCTGTAAGCCCATGCGCAGTTCAAGATCAAACAGAGGCGAAGAAGGTTACTTACTCCTCGCACGCGACCCACTACCTATTCTTCTCCACCTCGGCGCTGGTCGGAACGCCCCCGCTTCCTTTCAGTGCGGACATGGCCGAGTCCAGGGGGCGAGCAGGGTGCTCCTCGCCAACCCCCAGCGTGGTGCTGTCGCCCAGAGGGTTGCGGAGGGCGCCCCGAGGAACTACGGCCGCACGTTTCTTCGGGGTCGTCCGGCCGGACGTCCGAGCGGCTTGAGGGGAAGGCCCCGGCCCCTTGTGCACCCGGGCGAAATGCCGGGAGCCAGCGGCCGAGGGCTCATCGCCATCATCATCATCATCAAGGCTGCGGAGGAGCACGCTCTGCGACAGAGGGGACGACCCCTCCCTGCCATCCACGGTCTCCTCCGAATCCTCTCCGCCACTGGTGTCGCTCGAGGACTGATACGTCCATTTTGCATCATGCTTTTATATTGATATTTATTGCATTATGGGCTGTTATTACACATTATGGTACAATACTTATGCCTTTTCTCTCTTATTTTACAAGGTTTACATGAAGAGGGAGAATGCCGGCAGCTGGAATTCTGGACTAGAAAAGGAGCAAATCTGAGATACCTATTCTGCACAACTCCAAAAGTCCTGAAAATCTACGGAGAATTATTTTGGAATATATAAAAAATATTGAGCGAAAGAAATACATCTGGGGACCCACCAGGAGGCCACAAGCCAGGGGGGCGCGCCCTACCCCCCTGGGCGCGCCCTGCAGGCTTGTGGGCGCCCTGGCAGGCCTCTGGTGCCCATCTTCTGCTATATGGAGGGTTTTGACCTGGAAAAAATCAGAAGGGAGCTTTTGGGACGAAGCGTCGCAGTCTCGAGGCGGAACTTGGACAGAACCAATCTAGGGCTCCGGTGGAGCTGTTCTGCCGGGGAAACTTCCCCCGCGGAGGGGGTCAATCTCCATCAACATCTTCACCAGCACCATCTCCTCTCCAAACCCTAGTTCATCTCTTGTATCCGATCCTTGTCTCAAACCTCAGATTGGTACCTGTGGGTTGCTAGTAGTGTTGATTACTCCTTGTAGTTGATGCTAGTTGGTTTATTTGGTGGAAGATCATATGTTCAGATCCTTAATGATAATTAATACTCCTCTGATTTTGAACATGAATATGCTTTGTGAGTAGTTACGTTTGTACCTGAGGACATGGGATAAGTCTTGTTATAAGTAATCATGTGAATTTGGTATTCGTTCGATATTTTGATGAGATGTATGTTGTCTTTCCTCTAGTGGTGTCATGTGAACGTAGACTACATGACACTTCACCATTATTTGGGCCTAGGGGAAGGCATTGGGAAGTAATAAGTAGATGATGGGTTGCTAGAGTGACAGAAGCTTAAACCCTAGTTTATGCGTTGCTTCGTAAGGGGCTGATTTGGATCCACACGTTTCATGCTATGGTTAGATTTATCTTAATTCGTCTTTCGTAGTTGCGGATGCTTGCGAGAGGGTTTAATCATAAGTGGGAGGCTTGTCCAAGTAAGGGCAGCACCCAAGCACCGGTTCACCCACATATCAAATTATCAAAGTAATGAACGCGAATCATATGAGCATGATGAAAACTAGCTTGACAGAAATTCCCATGTGTCCTCGGGAGCGCTTTGCTTTATATAAGAGTTTGTCCAGGATTGTCCCTTGCTACAAATGGGATTGGGCCACCTTGGTGCACCTTTTTTACATTTGTTACTTGCTATCCGTTACGAATTATCCTATCACAAAACTATCTGTTACCGATAATTTCAGTGCTTGCAGAGAATACCTTACTGAGAACCGCTTGTCATTTCCTTCTGCTCCTCGTTGGGCTCGACACTCTTACTTATCGAAAGGACTACGATAGATCCCCTATACTTGTGGGTCATCAAGATTCTTTTCTGGCGCCGTTGCCGGGGAGTGAAGCGCCTTTGGTGAGTGGAACTTGGTAAGGAAAAATTTATATAGTGTGCTGAAATTTACTGTCACTTGTTACTATGGAAAATAATCCTTTGTGGGGCTTGTTCGGGGTATCTTCACCTCGACCGGAAGCACAAAGAGATGCTCCTCAACCTACTGCACCTACTGAAAATATTTATTATGAAATTCCTTCGGGTATGATAGAGAAACTGCTAGCTAATCCATATGCAGGAGATGGAACACTACATCCTGATTTGCATCTAATCTATGTGGATGAAGTTTGTGGATTATTTAAGCTTGCAGGTTTGCCGGAGGATGATGTCAAGAAGAAGGTCTTTCCTTTATCTTTGAAGGAGAAGGCATTGACATGGTATAGGCTATGTAATGATATTGGATCAAGGAACTACAACCGATTGAAATTGGAATTTCATCAGAAGTTTTATCCTATGCATCTGGTTCATCCTGATCGGAATTATATTTATAATTTTTGGCCTCGTGAAGGAGAAAGTATCGCTCAAGCTTGGGGGAGGCTTAAGTCAATGTTATATTCATGCCCCAATCATGAGCTCCCGAGAGAAATTATTATTCAGAATTTTTATGCTCAGCTTTCTAATAATGATCGGTCCATGCTCGATACTTCTTGTGCTGGTTCCTTTATGAAGAAAGATATTGAATTCAAATTGGACTTATTGGAAAGAATTAAACGCAACTCTGAAGATTGGGAGCTCGATGAAGGTAATGAGTCAGGTATAAACCTTAAGTTTGATTGTGTTAAATCCTTTATAGACACCGATGCTTTTCGTGATTTTAGCACTAAATATGGACTAGACTCTGAGATAGTAGCTTCTTTCTTTGAATCTTTTGCTACTCATGTTGATCTCCCTAAGGAGAAGTGGTTTAAATATCATCCTCCCATTGAAGTGAAAGTAGTTGAACCTATTAAAGTTGAAGAAGAGACTATTATTTATAATGCTGATCCTTTTGTTCCTACTGCTTATATTGAGAAACCACCTTTTCCTGTTAGAATAAAGGAACATGCTAAAGCTTCAACTGTGGTTCATAAGAGTTGTACTAGAACACCTACGCCTCATGAACAAATTAAAGTTGAACCTAGTATTGCTATGGTTAAAGATCTCTTGGTTGATAATATTGATGGGCATGTTATTCCTTTTTGTGATGAAGCTGCTAGAATTGCTAGACCTGATACTAAAGGTAAACATAGACCTATTGTTGGCGTGCCTATTGTTTCTGTTAAAATAGGAGATCATTGTTATCATGGCTTATGTGATGTGGGTGCTAGTGTGAGTGCAATTCCCTTTACCTTATACCAAGAAATTATGAATGATATTGCACCAGTTGAATTAGAGGAAATTGATGTTATTATTAAGCTTGCTAATAGAGATACTATTGCACCAATTGGGATTGTTAGAAATGTTGAAGTCTTGTGTGGGAAAATAAAGTATCCTACTGATTTTCTTGTTCTTGGTTCCCCACAAGATGATTTTTATCCCATTATATTTGGTAGACCCTTCTTAAATACTGTTAATGCTAGGATAGATTGTGAGAAAGAAACTGTTACTGTAAGTTTTGGGGATGTGTCTCATGAGTTCAATTTCTCTAAATTTCTTAGACAACCCCATGATAAAGAATTGCCTAGTAAAGATGAAATTATTGGTCTTGCTTCTATTGCTATGCCTCCTACTGATCCCTTAGAACAATATTTGCTCAACCATGAAAATGATATGCATATGAATGAAAGGAATGAAATAGATAAGATTTTCTTTGATCAGCAGCCTATTTTGAAACACAACTTGCCTGTTGAAATACTTGGGGATCCTCCTCCACCCAAGGGTGATCCCGTGTTTGAGCTTAAACAGTTACCTGATACTCTGAAATATGCTTATCTTGATGAAAAGGAGATATATCCTATTATTATTAGTGCTAACCTTTCAGAGCATGAAGAAAAGACATTATTGAAAACTCTGAGTAAGCACCGTGCTGCTATTGGATATACTCTTGATGATCTCAAGGGCATTAGTCCCACTCTATGTCAGCATAAAATCAATATGGAGCCTGATGCTAAACCAGTTGTTGATCACCAACGACGGTTAAATCCTAAAATGAAAGAAGTGGTAAGAAATGAAATAGTAAAGCTTCTGGAAGCAGGTATAATTTATCCTATTGCTGATAGTAGATGGGTTAGTCCCGTTCATTGTGTCCCTAAAAAGGGAGGTATTACCGTTGTTCCTAATGATAAAAATGAATTGATCCCGCAAAGAATTGTTACAGGATATAGAATGGTAATTGATTTTAGGAAATTAAATAAAGCTACTAGGAAAGATCATTACCCTCTACCTTTTATTGATCAAATTCTAGAAAGACTATCCAAACAAACACATTTTTGCTTTCTAGATGGTTATTCTGGTTTCTCTCAAATACCTGTGTCAAAAGAGGATCAAGAAAAGACCACTTTTACTTGTCCTTTCAGTACCTTTGCTTATAGACGTATGCCTTTTGGTTTATGCAATGCACCTGCTACCTTTCAAAGATGTATGATGGCTATATTCTCTGACTTTTGTGAAAAGATTGTTGAGGTTTTCATGGATGATTTTTCCGTTTACGGAACTTCTTTTGATGATTGCTTGAGCAACCTTGATCGAGTTTTGCAGAGATGCAAAGAAACCAATCTTGTCTTGAATTGGGAAAAGTGCCACTTTATGGTTAATGAAGGTATTGTCTTGGGGCACAAAATCTCCGAAAGAGGTATTGAGGTGGATAAAGCTCAAGTTGATGCTATTGAAAAGATGTCGTGCCCTATGGATATAAGAGGTATAAGAAGTTTCCTTGGTCATGCTGGTTTCTATAGCAGGTTTATTAAAGACTTCTCTAAGATTTCTAGGCCTCTCACCAATCTTTTGCAAAAAGATGTTCCATTCGTTTTTGATGATGATTGTGTAGAAGCATTTGAAATTCTTAAGAATGCCTTGATTTCCGCACCTGTTGTTCAACCACCTGATTGGAACCTACCCTTTGAAATTATGTGTGATGCTAGTGATTATGTTGTTGGTGCTGTTCTAGGACAAAGAGTTGATAACAAATTAAATGTTATCCATTATGCTAGTAAGACTCTAGACAGTGCTCAAATAAATTATGCTACCACTGAAAAGGAATTTTTAGCAGTTGTGTTTGCTTGTGATAAGTTCAGACCTTATATTGTTGATTCCAAAGTAACTGTTCACACTAATCATGCTGCTATCAAATATCTTATGGAAAAGAAAGATGCTAAGCCTAGACTTATTTGATGGGTTCTTCTGCTACAAGAATTTGATTTGCATATTATTGATAGAAAGGGTGCTGATAACCCCGTAGCAGATAACTTGTCTAGATTAGAGAATGTTCTCGATGACCCACTGCCTATTGATGATAGCTTTCCTGATGAACAATTAGCTGCATAAATGCTTCGCGTAATGCTCCATGGTATGCTGATTATGCTAATTACATTGTTGCTAAATTTATACCACCTAGTTTCACATACCAATAAAAGAAAAGTTCTTCTATGATTTAAGACACTACTTTTGGGATGATCCACACCTTTATAAAGAAGGAGTAGATGGTGTTATTATACGTTGCGTGCCTGAGCATGAACAGGAACAGATCCTTCACAAGTGTCATTCCGAGGCCTACGGAGGACACCATGCTGGAGATAGAACTGCACATAAGGTACTACAATCTGGTTTTTATTGGCCTACTCTCTTCAAGGATGCTCGTAAGTTTGTCTTGTCTTGTGATGAATGTCAAAGAGTTGGTAATATCAGTAGACGTCAAGAAATGCCTATGAATTACTCTCTTGTTATGGAACCATTTGATGTTTGGGGCTTTGATTATATGGGACCTTTTCCACAATCTAACGGGTA
Organism: Elymus sibiricus; assembly: GCA_039707655.1. Lineage (NCBI taxonomy): Eukaryota > Viridiplantae > Streptophyta > Magnoliopsida > Poales > Poaceae > Elymus > Elymus sibiricus. The sequence goes on along the minus strand of CM077675.1, from coordinate 295,632,644 downwards.
TACTCATATTCTAGTTGCTGTTGATTATGTTACTAAGTGGGTAGAAGCTATTCCAATTATAGCGCTGATCATAACACTTCTATTAAAATGCTTAAAGAAGTTATTTTCCCTAGATTTGGAGTCCCTAGATATTTAATGACTGATGGTGGTTCACACTTTATTCATGGTGCTTTCCGTAAATTGCTTGCTAAGTATGATGTTAATCATAGAATTGCATCTCCTTATCATCCTCAGTCTAGTGGTCAAGTAGAATTGAGAAATAGAGAAATTAAATTGATCTTGCAGAAGACTGTTAATAGATTCAGAAAGAATTGGTCTAAGAAACTTGATGATGCATTATGGGCTTATAGAACTGCTTATAAAAACCCTATGGGTATGTCTCCGTATAAGATGGTTTATGGTAAAGCATGTCACTTACCTCTTGAGCTAGAACATAAAGCCTATTGGGCAATTAAAGAGCTCAACTATGATTTCAATCTTGCTGGTGAGAAGAGGTTATTTGACATTAGCTCACTTGATGAATGAAGAACCCGGGCCTATGAGAATGCCAAGTTGTTTAAAGAAAAGGTTAAGAGATGGCATGATAAAGGATACAAAAGCGTGAATTCAATGTAGGTGATCATGTCTTGCTATACAATTCTCGTTTAAGATTTTTTGCAGGTAAACTTCTCTCTAAATGGGAAGGGCCTTACATTATCGAGGAAGTATATCGTTCCGGTGCCATCAAGATCAACAACCTCGAAGGCACAAATCCGAAGGTGGTAAACGGGAAAAGAATCAAACATTATATCTGAGGTACTCCCATAAATGTTGAAACCAATATTATTAATACCATAACTCTGGAGGAGTACATTAGGGAGACCTACCAGAACGTTTCATACTCCGGAAAGGAATAGGTATGTGGTACGGTAAGTGAACCGACTCCAAAACTTTTCCAATGGCAATTTTTATCTGTTTTGGAATATTTAATAAATTAGGAAAATTTAAAGTAGTCCGAAGAGTGCACGACGAGGCGACAAGCCAGGGGGGCGCGCCCTACCCCCCTGGGCGCGCCCCTGTGGCTTGTGGCCACCTCGTGTACCCCCCGGACTCCGTTTTCTTGTGGTATACTCCTTCGGGTCGGTAAAAATTCATTATATAATCTCCCGAAGGTTTTCACCTTCGCATCACGACAATACCTCCTGTTTTCGTTTTGAGCTGTTTCTGCAGCAGATCTAGATCAATATGACGTCCCCAAGTGCTTCGAAGGACAAGTTCTTAGAGAAGGTCATCAACCCCTACCTTGCGGAGGTGTTGCGACACCCTCAAACCATTGAGATGCGTGAGGGGGTGCTGCACATCCGTGATGTTGAGGGGCCAAAGAAGACCGGAAGCGTGGAGACAAGGCTCGAAGCAATGGAGCAACAAGTCTTTAAGTGTCAAGGGATGGTGGAACGAGGACTCAATGCCAATCACATGATGATCGCGGAGTTTACCCATAAGCACAAGCTGGACGCCAAGGACACCGGGGAGCACATCTTCAAGCTTTACGAGAAAATCGAGCATCTCCAAGCCCAGATCTATGACCTGCAAAACCAAAACTGTGAGTATGAATACAGATTTAAGAGAATGAGTTTGGCTGCAGATTTGAGGATCCCGGAGACTCATTCATCCTTTTTTGATGGTGAGCCTATGCCTTCGAAGATGGAGGACAAGGTTCCAACCTCATCAACCACTCCAACATCACCACCTCCGAAGAAAGATAACTAAACACATGGGTATGGGCACTCCCCTTGGCTTGTGCCAAGCTTGGGGGAGGTGCCCCGGTATCGTATCACCATCACATCTTTTACTTTTATCGTTTTTCTTAGTTCGATCCTTTTGGTTATATCTTGATCTAGTAGAATAAAGTTTTTAGTGTGATCTAGTTTTGAGTTTTGCTTTATGATCCCCCTATGTAAGCAAGTCCGAGAGTTATATAATAAAGAGTAGTTTTGAGTTGAGGGCTTTGCTTGCTTGCTATGATCTTGAGAAAAAGAAATAGAAAGAAGTATAGAATAAAAGCAAAGAGTATATATGATGATCTTATGGGGAGTGATGACTTCACATATAAGAAGTATGTCGAGTGAAATTTGTTGTGAGTTGACAAACAATGCTATTGGTCATTGTGGCAATTAAAAGGAAGTAATAAAGAAAGAGAGGTTCACATATAAATATATTATCTTGGACATCTTTTATGATTGTGAGCACTCATTAAAATATTATATGCTAAGATGTTGATGTTGGACAAGGAAGACGACATAATGAGTTATGTTTGCTTATTTCCGAATAGAAGTTATATGGTCATAGATCCTTCAACATGTGTCGCTTGCTTCCACCCTATATCAGCCAAAACTTTCGCACCAAGTAGAGATACTACTTGTGCATCCAAACACCTTTAACCCAGTTTTTCCATGAGAGTCCACCATACCTACGTATGGATTGAGTAAGATCATTCAAGTAAGTTGTCATCGGTGCAAGCAATAAAATTGCTCTCTAAATATGTGTGATCTATTAGTTTGAGGAAAATAAACTTTATACGAACTTGTGATATGGAAGAAATAAAAGCGACAGACTGCATAATAAAGTTCTTTATCACAAGGGGCAATATAAAGTGACGTTCTTTCGCATTAAGGGATTGCGCATCCAACTATAAAAGCGCATGACAACCTCTGCTTCCCTCTGCGAAGGGCCTATCTGTTACCTTTACTTTCTAGTACTTACCTTTATGCAAGAGTCGTGGTGATCTTCACCACTTCCTTTATTTCGCCTTTATCTCTTGGCAAGCGTCATGTGTTGGGGAATGATCTAGACACATATATCCACTCGGATGTGGGTGAGCATGAGTTATTTCTGTTGACATTACCCTTGAGGTAAATAGTTGGGAGGCAATACTATAAGCCCCTATCTCTCTCTGTGTCCGATTGAAGCTTTAACCTCATAGGTACCGCGTGAGTGTCAGCAATTATGAAAGACTAAAATATGATTGAGTATGTGGATTTGCTTTACAAGCTCTTATATTGACTGTTTCCTACGTTATGATAAATTGGAATTGCTTCAATGACTGAGATCATAGTTTGTTGGTTCTCAATAGAGTTCTTGATTCATACTTTACCTTGTGAATGAATTGTTACTCTAGCATGAGAAATTATATGTCAATATGTGCTGCTGTTCTAAATATAGCCATGATGACTTCATGTCCGTATTTTATTTTATCGACACCTCTATCTCTAAACATGTGGACATATTTATCGATTTCGGCTTTCGCTTGAGGACAAGCGAGGTCTAAGCTTGGGGGAGTTGATACGTCCATTTTGCATCATGCTTTTATATTGATATTTATTGCATTATGGGCTGTTATTACACATTATGGTACAATACTTATGCCTATTCTCTCTTATTTTACAAGGTTTACATGAAGAGGGAGAATGCCGGCAGCTGGAATTCTGGACTGGAAATGGAGCAAATCTGATATACCTATTCTGCACAACTCCAAAAGTCCTGAAAATCTACGGAGAAATATTTTGGAATATATAAATAATATTGAGCGAAAGAAATACATCAGGGGACCCACCAGGAGGACACAAGCCAGGGGGGCGCGCCCTACCCCCTTGGGCACGCCCTGCAGGCTTGTGGGCCCCCTGGCAGGCCTCCGGTGCCCATCTTCTGCTATATGGGTTTTGACCTGGAAAAAATCAGAAGGGAGCTTTCGAGACGAAGCGCCGCCGTCTCGAGGCGGAACTTGGACAGAACCAATCTAGGGTTCCGGCGGAGCTGTTCTGTTGGGGAAACTTCCCTCCCGGAGGGGGAAATCAAAGCCATCGTCATCACCAACGATCCTCTCATCGAGAGGGGTTCAATCTCCATCAACATCTTCACCAGCACCATATCTGTTGGGGAACGTTGCATGGGAAACAAAAAAATTTCCTACGCACACATAAGATCTATCCATGGTGATGAGCATCTACGAGAGGGAGAGTGAATCTACATACCCTTGTAGATCGCTAAGCGGAAGCGTTAATAAACGCGGTTGATGTAGTCGAACGTCTTCGCGATCCAAATCGCCGAGCGTCCCGCGATCCAATCACGATCCTTCCGATCTAGTGCCGAACGGACGGCACCTCCGCGTTCAACACACGTACGGCTTGATGACGCCTTCACCTCCTCGATCCAGCGAGCGATGGTGAAGTAGTGGTTGAGTTCCAGCAGCACGACGGCGTGGTGATGGTGGTGAGGAACAATCTCTGCAGGGCTTCGCCAAGCACTACGGAGATTATGACGGAGGAACTAGAGGGCTAGGGTTGCCGCACACGGCTTGGGGAAAACTTGATGTGTCCCGTGTGCTAGCCCTGCCCCTCTATTTATATGTTGAGCCTTGGGGTCTAAACTTGGAGTAAAAGCCTCCTCTAGGTCGGTTTTGCCCGCACAAGGTCGGTTTGGCCCGCAGGGAAAGAGTCCAACTCGGATCCCTGCCGAACCGTGCACAGCCGCACACAAGCGGTAGTACCGCTTCACACAAGCGGTAGTACCGCTTGGGCGGTAGTACCGCTTCACACAAGCGGTAGTACCGCTCCGGCGGTAGTACCGCTTCACCAAGCGGTAGTACCGCTTACGCGGCAGCAAAACTACTTTTGCACTTTCCAATACTTTGTGGGCTTTATCCCTTTGGCTCATATAAAGTGTTGCTGCATCCGAACACTTCGGTAAACATCCGGAATCCCTTCCGGTGAACTCCGGAACCCTTCCAGAGATCAAAACACTATTATCACATATATCAATCTTTACCTCCGGACTATTCCGGAGATCCTCGTCATGCCCGGGATCTTATCCGGGACTCCGAACAACTTTCGGTCACCAACATAATAACTCAATTATACTAATCGTCACCAAACGTTAAGTGTGTAGACCCTGCGGGTTCGAGAACTATGCAGACATGACCGAGACACCTCTACGGCCAATAACCAATAGCGGGACCTGGATGCCCATATTGGCTCCTACATATTCTACGAAGATCTTTATCGGTCGAACCTCTATGTCAAGGATTCAGTTAATCCCGTATGCTGTTCCCTTTGTTCTTCGGTATGTTACTTGCCCGAGATTCGATCGTCGGTATCACTATACCTAGTTCAATCTCGTTACCGGCAAGTCTCTTTACTCGTTCCGTAATACAAGATCCTGTGGCTAACTCTTTAGTCACTTTGCTTGCATGGCTCAATGTGATGTTGTATTACCGAGTGGGCCCTGAGATACCTCTCCGTCATACGGAGTAACAAATCCCAGTCTTGATCCATGCCAACCCAACAGACACCCTCGGAGATACCTGTAGAGCACCTTTATAGTCACCCAGTTACGTTGCGACGTTTGATACACACAAGGTATTCCTCCGGTGTCAGTGAGTTGCATGATCTCATGGTCAAAGGAACAGATACTTGACATGCAGAAAACAATAGCAATAAACTGACACGATCAAATGCTACGTTTACAGTTTGGGTCTTGTCCATCACATCATTCTCCTAATGATGTGATCCCGTTATCAAATGACATCTCATGTCAATGGCTAGGAAACCTTAACCATCTTTGATCAACGAGCTAGTCAACTAGAGGCTTACTAGGGACACAGTGTTGTCTATGTACCCACACATGTATTTGAGTTTCCAATCAATACAATTATAGCATGGATAATAAACGATTATCATTAACAAGGAAATATAATAATAACCAATTTATTATTGCCTCTAGGGCATATTTCCAACAGTCTCCCACTTGCACTAGAGTCAATAATCTAGTTCACATCACTATGTGATTTACATTGTAATGAATCGAACACCCATGCAGTTCTGGTGTTGTTCATGTTTAGCCCTTGGAAGAGGTTTAGTCATCGGATCTGCAACATTTAGATCCGTGTGTACTTTGCAAATATTTATGTCGTCCTCCTTGATGTAATCGCGGATGGAATTGAAACGTCGCTTTATGTGTCTGGTCCTCTTGTGAAATCTTGGTTCCTTGGCTAGAGCAATGGCACCAGTATTATCACAAAACAGAGTCATTGGGTTAAGTGCACTAGGCACTACTCCAAGATCTGTCATGAACTCCTTCATCCAGACACCTTCCTTCGCCGCCTCCGAGGCAGCGATGTACTCCGCTTCGCATGTAGAATCTGCTACCACGCTTTGCTTGGAACTGCACCAGCTAACCGCACCCCCATTAAGAATAAATACGTATCCGGTTTGCGACTTAGAGTCATCCGGATCAGTGTCAAAGCTTGCATCGACGTAACCCTTTACGACGAGCTCTTGATCACCTCCATAAACGAGAAACATGTCCTTAGTCCTTTTCAGGTACTTCAGGATATTCTTGACCGCCGTCCAGTGTTCCATTCCTGGATCACTTTGAAACCTTCCGACCATACTTATGGCAAGGCTGACATCGGGTCTTGTGCACAGCATTGCATACATGATAGAGCCTATGGCCGAAGCATAGGGGATGACACTCATCTTTTCTCTATCTTCTGCAGTCACTGGGCATTGAGTCTTACTCAACTTCACACCTTGCAAAACAGGCAAGAACCCCTTCTTGGACTGATCCATTTTGAACTTCTTCAAAATCTTATCAAGGTATGTGCTTTGTGAAAGTCCTATTAAGCGTCTTGATCTATCTCTATAGATCTTGATGCCTAATATGAAAGCAGCTTCTCCTAGGTCCTTCATTGAAAAACTCTTGTTCAAATATTCCTTTACGCTTTCCAGCATTTCTATATTGTTTCCAATCAGCAATATGTCATCCACATATAATATTAGAAACGCTATAGAGCTCCCACTCACTTTCTTGTAAATACAAGCTTCTCCGTAAACTTGTATAAACTCGAACGCTTTGATCACATCATCAAAACGAAGATTCCAACTCCGAGATGCTTGCACCAGTCCATAAATGGATCGCTGGAGTTTGCAAACTTTGTCAGCATTCTCTGGATCGATAAAACCTTCTGGTTGCATCATATACAACTCTTCCTTAAGGTAACCGTTAAGGAACGCTGTTTTGACATCCATCTGCCAAATTTCATAATCGAAAAAGGCAGCTATTGCTAACATGATTCTGACGGACTTAAGCATCGCTACGGGTGAGAAGGTCTCATCGTAGTCAACTCCTTGAACTTGTGAAAAACCCTTTGCCACAAGTCGAGCTTTATAGACGGTGACATTACCGTCCGCGTCCGTCTTCCTCTTAAAGATCCATTTGTTCTGAATGGCCTTACGCCCTTCAGGTAATACTTCCAAAGTCCATACTTTGTTTTCATACATGGATCCCATCTCGGATTTCATGGCCTCTAACCATTTCTCGGAATCCGGGCCCATCATCGCTTCTCCATAGCTCGTAGGTTCATCGTTGTTTAACAACATGACCTCTAAGACAGGGTTGCCGTACCACTCAGGAGTAGTACGCGTCCTTGTCGACCTACGAGGTTCGATAGCAACTTGATCCAAAGCTTCATGATCATCATCATTAACTTCCTCTTCAGCTAATGTAGGCTCCACAGAAACAACTTTCTGCGCTGCGCTACTCTCAGGTTGAAGTAAAGGTTCAATAACCTCATCAAGTTCTATCTTCCTCCCACTCAATTCTTTCGAGAGAAACTCTTTCTCAAGAAATGTTCCGTTTTTAGCGACAAACATTTTGCCTTCGGATCTGAGATAGAAGGTATACCCAACTGTCTCTTTTGGGTATCCTATGAAGACGCATTTCTCCGCTTTGGGTTCCAGCTTTTCAGGCTGAAGCTTTTTGACATAAGCATCACATCCCCAAACTTTAAGAAACGACAGCTTTGGCTTCTTGCCAAACCAAAGTTCATATGGCGTCGTCTCAACGGATTTCGATGGTGCCCTATTTAAAGTGAATGCAGCTGTCTCTAATGCATAACCCCAAAACGATAGTGGCAAATCGGCAAGAGACATCATAGATCGCACCATATCTAATAAGGTTCGATTACGACGTTCGGACACACCATTACGCTGTGGTGTTCCAGGCGGTGTCAATTGTGAAACAATTCCACACTGTCTTAAGTGACTGCCAAACTCATAACTCAGATATTCTCCTCCTCGATCAGATCGTAGGAATTTAATCTTCTTGTTACGATGATTCTCAACTTCACTCTGAAATTGTTTGAACTTTTCAAATGTTTCAGACTTGTGTTTCATTAAGTAAATATACCCATATCTACTTAAGTCATCAGTGAAGGTGAGAAAGTAACGATAACCACCGCGCGCCTCAATGCTCATCGGACCGCACACATCAGTATGTATGATTTCCAATAAGTCACTTGCCCGTTCCATTATTCCAGAGAACGGCGTTTTAGTCATCTTGCCCATGAGGCATGGCTCACATGTGTCAAGTGATTCAAAATCAAGTGACTCCAAAAGTCCATCAGCATGGAGCTTCCTCATGCGTTTTACGCCAATATGACCTAAACGGCAGTGCCACAAGAAAGTGGTATTATCATTATCAATTCTACATCTTTTGGCATCAATGTTATGAACATGTGTATCATTACTATCGAGATTCAATAAGAATAAACCCCTCACATCGGGTGCATGACCATAAAAGATATTACTCATATAAATAGAACAACCATTATTCTCTGATTTAAATGAGTAACCGTCTCGCAATAAACAAGATCCAGATATAATGTTCATGCTTAACGCAGGCACCAAATAACACTTATTTAGGTTCATCACTAATCCCGACGGTAATCGAAGAGCGAGCGTGCCGACGGCGATCACATCAACCTTGGAACCATTTCCCACGCGCATCGTCACTTCGTCCTTTGCCAGCCTCCGTCTATTCCGCAGTTCCTGTTTTGAGTTGCAAATATGAGCAACCGCACCGGTATCAAATACCCAGGCACTACAACGAGAGTTGGTAAGGTACACATCAATAACATGTATATCATATATACCTTGTTTGTTGTTGGCCGCCTTCTTGTCAGCCAAATACTTGGGGCAATTCCGCTTCCAGTGTCCAGTTCCCTTGCAATGAAAACACACAGTTTCTGGTTTGGGTCCAGCCTTGGGTTTCTTCATGAGAGGAGCAACTGCTTTGCCACTCTGCTTGGAGTTACCCTTCTTACCCTTGCCATTTTTCTTGAAACTAGTGGTTTTATTGACCATCAACACTTGATGCTCCTTCTGAATTTCAGACTCAGCGGCTTTCAGCATCGCAAACAGCTCGGCGACTGACTTGTTCATCCCGTGCATGTTATAGTTCAACACGAAGCTCTTGTAGCTAGGTGGCAATGATTGAAGAACTCTGTCAGTGATAGCCTCTGGCGGAAGGGGCATCCCTAACTCAGCCAGACGGGTGGAGTACCCAGACATTCTGAGCACGTGATCACTGATAGACCCGTTCTCCTCCATCTTGCAAGTATAGAACTTATCGGAGATCTCATATCTCTCGATCCGGGCATTCTTCTGAAAGATAAACTTCAATTCCTGGAACATCTCATATGCTCCATGACGTTCAAAACGTCTTTGAAGTCCCGGTTCTAAGCCATACAACATTGCACATTGAACTATTGAGTAATCATCAGAACGAGCCTGCCAGGCGTTCACAACGTCTAGAGACTCAACTGGAGCGGGTGGATCACCAAGCGGTGCATCAAGGACATAAGCCTTCTGGGAAGCCGTAAGGATAATCCTTAGATTACGGGCCCAGTCCACAAAGTTACTTCCATCATCTTTCAACTTAGCTTTCTCTAGGAACGCATTAAAATTCAGGGGTGCTACTGCGCGAGCCATGATCTACAACATAAATATAGCAAAGACAACTTAGACTATTGTTCTTAGATAATGAGTTTAGTTAATCATATTTAAAAAACTCCCACTCAAATTGACATCCCTCCGATCATTCGAGTGTATCATGATCCAAATCCACCAACTCAAGTCCGATCATCACGTGAGTTGAGGTGGTTTCAATGGTGAACATCTTCATGTTGATCATATCTACTATATGACTCATGTTCGACCTTTCGGTCTCTTGTGTTCCGAGGCCATGTATGTACATGCTAGGCTCGTCAAGTTTAACCCGAGTGTTCCGCACGTGTAACATGGCTTACACCCGTTGTATGCGAACGTAGAGTCTATCACACCCGATCATCACGGCGTGTCTCGAAACGACGAACTTTCGCAACGGTGCACACTTGGGGAGAACACAATTTATCTTGAAATTTAAGTGAGGGATCACCTTATAATGCTACCGTCGTCCTAAGCAAAATAAGATGCATAAAAGGATTAACATCACATGCAAATCATAAGTGACATGATATGGCCATGAACTTGTGCTTTTGATCTCCATCTCCAAAGCACCGGCATGATCTCCATCGTCACCGGCATGACACCATGATCTCCATCATCTTGATCTCCATCAACGTGTCGCCATAAGGTTGTCGCGCCGACTGTTGCTTCCACGACTATAGCTAACGTTTAGCGATAAAGTAAAGCATTACATAGCGCTTAATGATTGACACGCAGGTCATACAATAATTAAAGACAACTCTATGGCTCCTGCCAGTTGCCGTACTCATCGACATGCAAGTCGTGATATTCTATACAAAACATGATCATCTCATACATCACATATATCTCATCATGTAATTGGCCATATCATATCACATCATACCCTGCAAAAACAAGTTAGACGTCCTCTAATTGTTGTTGCAAATTTTACGTGGCTGCTACGGGTTTGCAAGAACCGTTCTTACCTACGCAAAACCACAACGTGGTGTAGTGATTGCTTTTTGATCTTCTAAAAGAACCCTCTTCATTGAAATCGATTCAACTAAAGTGAGAGAGACAGACACCCGCTAGCCATCTTTATGCAACGAAGTTACATGTTAGTTGAAGGAACCTGTCTCGCGTAAGTGTACGCGTAATGTCGGTCCGGGCCGCTTCATCTCACAGTACCGCCGAATCAAATATCAACTAGTAACGGCAAGCAATATGTATACACCCACGCCCACAACTCGTTTGTGTTCTACTCGAGATCTCATCTACGCATAGACCTAGCTCATGATGCCACTGTTGGGGAACGTTGCATGGGAAACAAAAATTTTCCTACGCACACATAAGATCTATCCATGGTGATGAGCATCTACGAGAGGGAGAGTGAATCTACATACCCTTGTAGATCGCTAAGCGGAAGCGTTAATAAACGCGGTTGATGTAGTCGAACGTCTTCGCGATCCAAATCGCCGAGCGTCCCGCGATCCAATCACGATCCTTCCGATCTAGTGCCGAACGGACGGCACCTCCGCGTTCAACACACGTACGGCTTGATGACGCCTTCACCTCCTCGATCCAGCGAGCGATGGTGAAGTAGTGGTTGAGTTCCAGCAGCACGACGGCGTGGTGATGGTGGTGAGGAACAATCTCTGCAGGGCTTCGCCAAGCACTACGGAGATTATGACGGAGGAACTAGAGGGCTAGGGTTGCCGCACACGGCTTGGGGAAAACTTGATGTGTCCCGTGTGCTAGCCCTGCCCCTCTATTTATATGTTGAGCCTTGGGGTCTAAACTTGGAGTAAAAGCCTCCTCTAGGTCGGTTTTGCCCGCACAAGGTCGGTTTGGCCCGCAGGGAAAGAGTCCAACTCGGATCCCTGCCGAACCGTGCACAGCCGCACACAAGCGGTAGTACCGCTTCACACAAGCGGTAGTACCGCTTGGGCGGTAGTACCGCTTCACACAAGCGGTAGTACCGCTTCGGCGGTAGTACCGCTTCACCAAGCGGTAGTACCGCTTACGCGGCAGCAAAACTACTTTTGCACTTTCCAATACTTTGTGGGCTTTATCCCTTTGGCTCATATAAAGTGTTGCTGCATCCGAACACTTCGGTAAACATCCGGAATCCCTTCCGGTGAACTCCGGAACCCTTCCAGAGATCAAAACACTATTATCACATATATCAATCTTTACCTCCGGACTATTCCGGAGATCCTCGTCATGCCCGGGATCTTATCCGGGACTCCGAACAACTTTCGGTCACCAACATAATAACTCAATTATACTAATCGTCACCAAACGTTAAGTGTGTAGACCCTGCGGGTTCGAGAACTATGCAGACATGACCGAGACACCTCTACGGCCAATAACCAATAGCGGGACCTGGATGCCCATATTGGCTCCTACATATTCTACGAAGATCTTTATCGGTCGAACCTCTATGTCAAGGATTCAGTTAATCCCGTATGCTGTTCCCTTTGTTCTTCGGTATGTTACTTGCCCGAGATTCGATCGTCGGTATCACTATACCTAGTTCAATCTCGTTACCGGCAAGTCTCTTTACTCGTTCCGTAATACAAGATCCTGTGGCTAACTCTTTAGTCACTTTGCTTGCAAGGCTCAATGTGATGTTGTATTACCGAGTGGGCCCTGAGATACCTCTCCGTCATACGGAGTAACAAATCCCAGTCTTGATCCATGCCAACCCAACAGACACCCTCGGAGATACCTGTAGAGCACCTTTATAGTCACCCAGTTACGTTGCGACGTTTGATACACACAAGGTATTCCTCCGGTGTCAGTGAGTTGCATGATCTCATGGTCAAAGGAACAGATACTTGACATGCAGAAAACAATAGCAATAAACTGACACGATCAAATGCTACGTTTACAGTTTGGGTCTTGTCCATCACATCATTCTCCTAATGATGTGATCCCGTTATCAAATGACATCTCATGTCAATGGCTAGGAAACCTTAACCATCTTTGATCAACGAGCTAGTCAACTAGAGGCTTACTAGGGACACAGTGTTGTCTATGTACCCACACATGTATTTGAGTTTCCAATCAATACAATTATAGCATGGATAATAAACGATTATCATTAACAAGGAAATATAATAATAACCAATTTATTATTGCCTCTAGGGCATATTTCCAACAATATCCTCTCCAAACCCTAGTTCATCTCTTGTATCCGATCTTTGTCTCAAACCTCAGATTCGTACCTGTGGGTTGCTAGTAGTGTTGATTACTCCTTGTAGTTGATGCTAGTTGGTTTATTTGGTGGAAGATCATATGTTCAGATCCTTAATGATAATTAATACTCCTCTGATTTTGAACATGAATATGCTTTGTGAGTAGTTATGTTTGTTCCTGAGGACATGGGATAAGTCTTGTTATAAGTAATCATGTGAATTTGGTATTCGTTCGATATTTTGATGAGATGTATGTTCCCTTTCCTCTAGTGGTGTTATGTGAACGTCGACTACATGACACTTCACCATTATTTGGGCCTAGGGGAAGGCATTGGGAAGTAATAAGTAGATGATGGGTTGCTAGAGTGACAGAAGCTTAAACCCTAGTTTATGTGTTGCTTCGTAAGGGGCTGATTTGGATCCACACGTTTCATGCTATGGTTAGATTTATCTTAATTCTTCTTTCGTAGTTGCGGATGCTTGCGAGCGGGGTTAATCATAAGTGGGAGGCTTGTCCAAGTAAGGGCAGCACCCAAGCACCGGTTCACCCACATATCAAATTATCAAAGTAACGAACGCGAATCATATGAGCATGATGAAAACTAGCTTGACAGAAATTCCCATGTGTCCTCGGGAGCGCTTTGCTTTATATAAGAGTTTGTCCAGGCTTGTCCCTTGCTACAAAAGGGATTGGGCCACCTTGCTTTACCTTTGTTACATTTGTTACTTGCTATCCGTTACGAATTATCCTATCACAAAACTATCTGTTACCGATAATTTCAGTGCTTGCAGAGAATACCTTACTGAGAACCACTTGTCATTTCCTTCTGCTCCTCGTTGGGTTCGACACTCTTACTTATCGAAAGGACTACGAAAGATCCCCTATACTTGTGGGTCATCAAGGACACCAGCACCGTGGGATTGGGGAGCCCGGATGGCGTGAGCCCCAGGTCATCGAAATCGGGCATGGCGGCGGCCAGCGCCCTGCCGTCGTCATGGCGGTACAGCGGGGCGTAGGCCTTGGGAAGATCCCGGGATCGTTGAAGAGCAAGGTGTTCAGGGCCTTGTCCCGTTCCTCGCCCGTCAGGCTGGCGGATCCGAGCCTGATGGCATGTCCGATGCCCTCGTACTCCCACATGGGCTTCAAGTGCTGCTGGAGCGGCGCCAGGCGCTGCGTCACGAACTCCTTCTCCATCATCGCCCTGGTCAATTTCCCGGCGGCCATGTCCGAGGAGATCCGCTTCAATACGGGCATCGCCCCGGGGTCGGTGACCTTCGCGGAGGCCCACCCGAGGGTCTTGGCGCAGCCTCATCAGGAGCTCCAGGTGCCAATCGACCCCCTGAACATCCAAGAAGACCCAGCGGTGTCGGTAGCCTTCCACCTTCTTCCTGACCTTCAGGAGCACATTGCCGCTCTAGACCGCGACGAAGGAAGCGCACCTAGACCGTTGCGCACTATCATGGAGCCGCATGCTGAAGTAGTGGCGGAAGAGGGCCACCGAAGGCTTCACGCCTACAAAGGCCTTGCAGTAGAAGGCGAAGATCGACAGGAGCAAGTTGGAGTTGGGCTGAAGGTGGAGAGCTTGGATCCCGTAGTGCGCCAGGATGGCGGAGAAGAACCTAGAGAAGGGTGGGACGAGCCCACAGAAGACGCTGTGGAGGAAGAAGGGGTAGACCGTCTTCGCCAGGGTGCGCCGCTCGGTTGAGCCACACCAGATCAAGGTCCTCCCCCACTCATTGGAGTCCCCCGTGGTTAACGGAAGCGCGGAGGCGATATCCCCCTCCTTGGCGATGGAGGATGTCGTGAGCGCTAGAGAAGGAGAAGAAGGGGCCGAGGCTGCAGCCTCGGGCTTCGTCTTCCCGGCAGGCGCCATCCGAAGAATCCTGGAGGCAGAAGAGCAAGAGGAAGAGCGACGATGCGCCAAGACCTGGAGGAGTTTCCTACGGAGGAAAGGGGATCTGAGCAAGGGAGCAAAGCACAGGGAAGAAGAGCAATGGTGGCTCCCCGCGGACGGTGCCAGACTTTTGTCAGCCAGGACAGTTGCCGAGGCAATTGGGGGCGGAGGTGTCCGTTCCCCGTCGCGCGCCACGCGTCGAGCCTGGCCCATAGGCGATTGGGGGCCCGCGGCGCTTCGCCCTTCGCTCCTTGCCTTCGCCTCGAAGCAAAGGTTGGCACGCCTTGGGCCCGGGGGCTACTATCGGCATTCTGGGAATGGAGGTACCCGAACCTGCCTGCCTGTGGCCCAGCGCGTGGCCCACCACAAGGGCCCGGTACGGCCCAACAACAAGCCCCCCAAGTCAAGGCCCTCGCGAGAGCCCCCACCTCACGAGGAGGACAACGCCAAGACCTCCGGAGGAGCGGCACCACTTTAGGCCGCCTCCTGAGGAGCAGAGATTCCTATGCAAGTACCCGGCCTCATGAGGCCGGGGTGACATGGGTTCTGACGACCAAGCCAGACGGGCGCCAGCGGGCGTAGAGGGAGGATAGTTTCCTCTTTGGTGCAAAGGAGACAAGGACGAACGTGGGTTCCCAAGGAACCCCCCAAAGGTTTCCTTCCAGGTGCAAGAGGACCGAGACCACAAGCTCGGTAGGACGGATGTCATCGCCGAGCCCACCGCTGTGTCACACCCGGAAGCTTTGAAGGCGAAGACCACCTTTAGCCAGGATAGGGAGTACTACTTGTCCCCTTTCAAATTTGGCCGTTGTGGGATCCCTTCCTGCCTGTTCGACGGGGGAAGAGGACCCTGGCCCCTATAAATAGGGACAAGCTCCCATCGTAGAAGGGGGGTCGAACCAGGTCGAAGGAGGTCGAGTTCATCACCATCGAGAGCCCTCGTGAGGCCACCCAACCACTGTACTAGTTCATCCATAGCCTCCTGGAGAGGCCAATCCACCACAAAGCAGGAGTAGGGTTTTACATCGCAAGGTGGCCCGAACCTGGGTAAATCTCCGAGTCCATCTCCTTCCCCGCTCACACTTATTCGACGGAGCTAGGCCGTAGGGTGACATGTTGAGACCTTGAGCCGGTAGAGATCTTCGCACACGCCCCAGTGTTCGAACCTTGTTGGGTTTTGCGGAGCCCCGATTCCGACAGAGTATCACAAGGAAAAAAGCGATTCTAAACTTCCCTGATTGCTGTGAGTATGCGCAGTTCCTCGTGCCGGAGAACATAAGGATATGCGCTAGGGCTGAGGAGAAGGAGAACCTCCAGGCCGAGCAACAATTGTTCGACCATTAGTGACGGAGCTTGCGAGAGATGACAAACTCTTAGAGACCAACAATATGATGCTCCTTCAGTATGCAGCGAAGAAGAGCGCAGAGGAGGATCCCATAGACAGGGATAAGCTCGAGGAGGAGGAGGAGGATGAGGAGGAGGAGGAGGTTCAGTCTCTACTGCGTCGTCGTAGGTGCACCAGGGACGACCACGAGGCTGGCCCCTCTGGCCGTTAGCTTGCTAGAGATGGACGTAGCATTAGCTATTTCGTATATGAATGACTATTTAACTTTATGCATGTTATTACATGTTTGAACCGTGCTTAATTATGCTAGAGATGGACGTAGCATTGGATATTTCGTATATGCTTAATTACTAGTGCATATATGTTCTATTTTGATGTGTTAGTTATTTAGTTTAATTATCTATGCTTACTTTGATCAACGATATTGACAGCAAAATATGGATGCCCCGTGTAAGACTTGTGGTGCTTTGAGATGCCAGAAGGATAGGAAGTTCTTCATCGATCTTCCGAAGGACTTCATTGCTAAGACGGTATATATGATTTAGTTTAACATGTTCTGATTGAGTTTCACATGGTATGTTTGTGGCCGAAATTGTCTAACTAGTTATTTTTTTCAAATTTCGCTCAGGTCATCCCTTGCGGAGCAAGGAGTGACTTCTTAGAGAAGTTTCGAGTTCCGCTTGATGCAACCATCACGTTCCAATGCACCCTAATGAAGATGCTGACGGCCAAACACTTCAATTGCCTTGTCACCAACGAGTCAGACCGCACCTATTTCAGTTGCCCTGGTTGGACAGCTCTTTCAACTGCTTACCAGATGGAAGCTGGGGAGAGAGCCACATTCTACCTTGACTACGATCGTGATGAGATCATGGTCTACTACAAGCCTGCTCGTAGCGATGATGATGGTCCACTTACTCCAGACTATGATCCTGAGTCCGCCCGGCGTATTGTCTGAGATCTAGCTAGTAGGGCATGCGTGCCATATCACCTCCTGTTAATTTATCCGAACTTGTGTGTACTTGTGTTATATGCCTCTTTTTGATACTTTTCTAAATAATGTCAATAAATAATGACTCTTGAACTTAGATTTTGGTATTTGCAACATACTGTTTAATTACTGTCAAAACCTTTGATTATGTTGTCATTTTTGATGTATCGCGCTGCTGTACAGATTTGGTTTAAACCTAAAAATTACATTGTTGGCGTAGCACTAACATCCAATGCCACTACTAACGTACATTACTGCTGGCGTTGGACAAGAGGCACGCCATAAACGCATGGAATAGTCCTGGCGTCGAATCCAACGCCACCACTGGTTTTTAACTGTGGCGCCATATTGCTGGCGTAGGGTGCCTATGCCAGCAAGGCCCTTTTTGCCACGCCATAGCTAGGCTTTTCTGCACTAGTGTTGGCAACTTTGGAGAAGTTCTCAACAAAGCGGCGACAATAGCTCGCTAAGCCAAGGAAACTCCTAACTTGCTTCATTGATTCAGGTGGAGTCAAATTAAGGACAGCTTGAACACTCTCGGGATTGACAACAATACATTTCGCAGAGATTACGTGACCTAGATAGGTCACTTCTGGCAACCAAAATTTGTACTTGTACAATTTGGCATAAAGGCGGTGCTCTCGAAGGTTCATCAATACCAGCCTAAGATGCTCAGCATGTTCTTCTTCGTTCTTCAAGTAAATGAGAATATCATCGAGGTAAACCGCGACAAATTTGTCCCCATGAAGATCGAATTCATTAAGCGAGAGAAGGTGGCTGGGGTATTGGTTAGACCGAAGGACATGACGGGGTACTCGTATTGGCCATAACGAGTAACGAAAGCCGTCTTGGGAATGTCCCTGTTCCTGATTTTGATTTGATGATAACCTAATATCAAATCCATCTTGGAAAAGACTGCAGATCCAGCGAGCTGATCATACAGATTGTTCATCCTGGGAGCGGATATTTGTTCTTTATCGTGACCAGATTAACCGGTTGATAACCGATCCGTACCATCCTCCTTCTTAACGAAGAGGGCATGACAAGCCCATGGAGAAGAACTAGGAAGGATGAAACCTTTCTTCAAAGATTCATCGAGTGGGATTTTAAGCTCAGCTAACTCTTGAGGTGACATCTTATAGGGTCTCCTAGCAATTGGAGCGGTTCCTGGAATAAGGTCTATGACAAATTCTACTTATCTGTCAGGTGGAACACCTGGTAGTTCTTCTGGAAAGACATCCGGAAAGTCATGGACTACTGGTATGTTCTCAAGGTCTGGAAGATGATTGGCATTGAGGGAATAAATCTGGCCTTCTGGAAGATGGGTTTGGACACTGACTAACTGACTAGAAGGATGGGTAAGCTGAAAAGGCCTAGTGAAACAATCAATCTTGGCATGATGAACTGTCATCCAGTCCATCCCCAAAATGATATTGATATTCGAGGACTTGAGAGGTATCAGAGAAGCGAGGAATATCAAACCATCAACAAGGATTTGATTTCCATGGCTCACTCTAGTAGTTTGCCATCTAGAACCTGGAGTTTGAACTTCCAAAGGAGTAGGCATAATATTGAAGGACATATCATGCGACAGGGCATACCTTTTAGAAATGAAAGAGTAGGATGCTCTAGCGTCAAATAGAACTGAAGCTGGATGAGAATTGACAAGAAGCGTCTTAAGCACGACGTCAGCATCATCTTGAGCTTCTTCTGTAGATACATGGTTCACACATCCATGGGTATAAACAACTGACCTGACATTAAGCTTCTTGATTGGGGGCTTGCCACGACCGGCACCATTTCTAGAAGAGGATGGAACATTCGCACGCAAAGGACAATTCTTTGAGTAGTGTCCAGGCTGACTACACTTGAAGCATGCCCCGTGAATGGGACGTGGATCTGGGTTGATTATCCGGTTGATGAGGTTCTTCTAGGGAACACATGGCATCGGCAGACGAGGTGCCACATAGAATGGCGTCGCGGCATATCCCGGAGGAAGAGATGTGTTCGGAATCCATATTCTATGCCTCTGAGCTATAGAGACTGAAGATGGCCCAAAATCACAGTTGTGCTTGCGGGATTTCTCATAGGTCATTGTCGTGGTTTTGTCAACCCGGTAGATGTCCTTGTAACAGGACTTAGGTGTGAGGCCATCGCCTCTTGGTGGCAACTCGAAGGGGTTAAGCGAGAGAAAGAGTCGGGTTTACCCAGGTTCGGCCCCTCCTATGGAGGTAATAGCCTACGTCCTGCTTTTTGTGTATTAGATGGATGGATCTCGATTACAAGGGTGCGGAATCGCTAACCTAGCTATAGAGAGGTTGTAACTTGAGAGTTTCTGGCCTAGGGGCCTGCCTATATATACAGGTCAAGACCTAGGTTTTACAACAGAGTCCGGGTTATAATATGACCCGTGATCTACTACATCTCTAACTTATCTTGTACCTTAAGGAAACTTTAGTCGGCGTCCTTAGCTTCATGGGCTGCGAGCCACCGTCTTCTGGTTTTGGGCCGCCCGACGTCTTAGTGAACCGCCACCTTACTCATCTTGGAATCAGGACACGGCCCACTCAATCCGGGTTGGTACATTTAACCCGGCCCAGTATGGCGGGTTATATCATGAAGTTATATCCACGACATTAGGCCCCAGATTGACTTGAATTCATTCATGTCAATAGATTTCTTCCTTCCTATGGCGACTCATCTTTTCATACGGCGACTCATCTTTGAACTGATATCTTCAGCAGATTTCACAACACCGTCTTGTTCTGCTTCCACACTTGTCATTTTCCCAACGTTCATTCATCATGACGTCATCTTTGCTGACCGTTGTTCTTCAAAGCCATCATAACGTATCCCCTCGAAGACCGCGCCACATCTAGGTGGGTGCGAAAATTGAGGCACGCTTGTAGCCACAAATTCACCACGTTCGCTTTGTTTTTTGTGGTGCTGCTTCACTTGCTTCTTCTTATAAATATTCCCCGCTGGACCCCACTGGAACCTTTCCTCATTGTCTTCCTCCTCCTACTTCTCCATTGACTGAACTTTAGCAAAAGCTCCCAGGGCGACTTCAAGGTCCTTCCGTTCCATTACCGGCATCGTCAAGCCCTCTCGCGAACGTCGAAGCGAACTCGATCATCTTCGTCCTTGCTCCAACGCCATCTGGTACGAATCCCCGCCCTTTAGGGTTTTAGTATTTTTCGGTGTTCTTGCCAGTCTCATAATGTTCATCCGAAACTTTATTAGTAGATCCACACATCATCCGCTCATTGCAGCGTATTCGTAGAACGTCCTCCGCTTCATTTTTCTTTAAAGTAGATCTAAAACAAACCATCAAGGGTTACCCTTTGGACTGCTGCAGTTTCGGTTGTTCCGTCAGTTAGAACATATATACCACTATTTTTTCTTCACTTAATTAGATCCACCCAGAGAGGAACATTCATAGAAACCTATTCGTGACCCAGTGTTGCTGCTAAGTGTTTGAAGGTATCCCATTGACCTTCTCAAATTTCGCCGGCTTATAACAATGCTTTAGTATGGGCGACTTATAATCTGCTCCGGCTTATTATCCTTACTACTCTTGTAGCTACTGTATAACCCGCCATGGCTTCGAAAAGCTCCAAAGTTTGTAACTAGGCAAAAACTAAAGAGTCCAAACTCACCCTGGAGAACCTTGGGTATCAGGGCCTTTTGCCGGCTCGAAAAACCATAAAGTGGCGAGCTCCTGAAGAAGAATCGTCCCCACAACCACAACTAGGGAAGGTTGTAGTATTTACTAATCATCTGTGCAGGGGGTCCACCCTCCCGGCTCGAAATTCTTCAGAGACCTCTTGCACTTCTTTAAGCTCAGGACTCAAGACATCAGTCCGAACTCCATGACAAACATTTGTCAATTCCAAGTGTTATGTGAGGTGTACCTCCAGGTTGAGCCGTCCGTTAGTCTGTTCAGAGAGTTCTTTTATCTTAACCGTCAAACGGAAACAAAAAACGATGCTTCCTGCGAGCTTGGTGGCGTTACCATTCAAAAGAGAAAGCAAAACGGCTTCCCAGAATCAAAGTTGGCGAGTCATCCCATAGGGTAGAACAAAACCTGGTTCTATTGCAGAGATACTTCACCTGAAGGAGAATATCCCTTGCCGGGGTTCAGATCGGAGAGACTTGGTAAAATGGAATTCCCGAGTTGGCCAACTGATGAAGAGAGAGTAAATTCGGCACCCCTTCACGCAAAACTGAGAGCCCTGAGCGCACATGGCCTGACCGGGATAGATCTGATTCGTTGCTAGTTAAAGTGGCAGATCCAACCCGTCAGCTTCAGGGACGGCCTGATGTGTGATTATTCGGGTGCCTCAAACGATCCTCAACGGTTTTCCCGTGAACATCTTGCCGATAAAGTTCTGACCAAGGAAACAAAGAAGTTCTTCTCTGTCTCAAAGGAGTTTTGCAGCGTCACCGGCTTGGGTCCATTTCACCTTCTCAACCCGCCGCCTCAGGTATTAACTATTTCCATTGTCACTTATCCATGCTTCTCTCGATTTGCCATTTACTTATTATATGTTTATATATTTGCAGGCGGGTTCTAACTTTTGGGAAGTTGAACCTCAAGCCTCCCTTCCTGCTGCGGGAAAAAAGAATGCCCTAGTCTCCGTGTCATCTTCGGAGGAAGAATCTGAGGTAGAACTTGATTCTCTCGGCCGTCTGTTTAATGAACTTGCTGATGCGCCTTCTTGTTAGGATGACTTGGAATGTAGCCAAGCTGGCGAAACTAAGGTAACTCCAATTTCCCTCAATCCTTCAGAAATGCTTGCTCCTCGGAAACCGAGACAAGCCGTTCGGAAAGTTAAATTATCACACCCAAAAGCTCATATGGCTCCTGACTCTCTCTTGAAGAACACACAATTTGCCGTCTCATCGAAACGCAAAACTCGGGATGATGAAGACCCTAGTTTGCCTTATGCGTCGCCGGCTCGCAAACCACGCCATGAGGTGCCCCAAAGTCCAACTGATTCTTGCCATAGAGCTATCTTGTTTAAGCAACCTCTCAGTCCTTCAGATTCCCTTTATCAGGATTCTCCTTCATTGTCAGGCGACTCAAGCGCATCACAGCTTCCCCCTTTCAATGTCAATCGTGGGTAAGCGTTTCATCTTTGGCGAAGTGCGTATTGTATCTTTCACTGTCTTGATCTCAACTTATGATAACTTTTGTTGCACTAATAATCCAAGGCCAAAGCCGTTGTGTCCAAACGGAAAGGCGAGTCATCCTCTGGACCGACGAGCCAAGAGGCACCAATTCTACTGAAGATGACTCCAATGGTTGATTCTTCTGTTGAAAAGGAACTTGATGCGAGGGTAGAGCCGGAGGCTGTGATACGTCCATTTTGCCTCATGCTTTTATATTGATCTTTATTGCATTATGGGCTGTTATTACACATTATGGTACAATACTTATGCCTTTTCTCTCTTATTTTACAAGGTTTACATGAAGAGGGAGAATGCCGACAGCTGGAATTCTGGACTGGAAAAGGAGCAAATCTGAGATACCTATTCTGCACAACTCCAAAGGTCCTAAAAATCTACGGAGAATTATTTTAGAATATATAAAAAATATTGGGCGAAATAAATACCAGAGGGGACCCACCAGGGAGTCACAAGCCAGGGGGGCACGCCCTACCCCCCTGGGCGCGCCCCTGTGGCTTGTGGGCCCCCTGGCAGGCCTCCGGTGCCCATCTTCTGCTATATGGAGGGTTTTGAACTGGAAAAAATCATAAGGGAGCTTTCGGGACGAAGCGCCGCCGTCTCGAGGCGGAACTTGGACAGAACCAATCTAGGGCTCCGGCGGAGCTGTTCTGCCGGGGAAACTTCCCTCCCGGAGGGGGAAATCGAAGCCATCGTCATCACCAACGATCCTCTCATCGAGAGGGGGTCAATCTCCATCAACATCTTCACATGCCCCATCTCCTCTCAAACCCTAGTTCATCTCTTGTATTCGATCTTTGTCTCAAAACCTCAGATTGGTACCTGTGGGTTGCTAGTAGTGTTGATTACTCCTTGTAGTTGATGCTAGTTGGTTTACTTGGTGGAAGATCATATGTTTAGATCCTTAATGATAATTAATACTCCTCTGATTATGAACATGAATATGCATTGTGAGTAGTTACGTTTGTTCCTGAGGACATGGGATAAGTCTTGTTATAAGTAATCATGTGAATTTGGTATTCGTTCGATATTTGGATAAGAAGTATGTTGTCTCTCCTCTAGTGGTGTTATGTGAACGTCGACTACATGACACTTCACCATTATTTGGGCCTAGAGGAAGGCATTGGGAAGTAATAAGTAGATGATGGGTTGCTAGAGTGACAGAAGCTTAAACCCGAGTTTATGCGTTGCTTCGTAAGGGGCTGATTTGGATCCATATGTTTCATGCTATGGTTAGATTTATCTTAATTCTTCTTTCGTAGTTGCGGATGCTTGCGAGAGAGGTTAATCATAAGTGGGAGGCTTGTCCAAGTAAGGGCAGCACCCAAGCACCGGTCCACCACATATCAAATTATCAAAATAACGAACGCGAATCATATGAGCATGATGAAAACTAGCTTGACAGAAATTCCCATGTGTCCTCGGGAGCGCTTTGCTTTATATAAGAGTTTGTCCAGGCTTGTCCTTTGCTACAAAAAGGATTGGGCCACCTTGCTGCAACTTTGTTACATTTGTTACTTGCTACCCATTACGAATTATCTTATCACAAAACTATCTGTTACTGATAATTTCAGTGCTTGCAGAGAATACCTTACTGAAAACCGCTTGTCATTTCCTTCTGCTCCTCGTTGGGTTCGACACTCTTACTTATCGAAAGGACTACGATAGATCCCCTATACTTCTGGGTCATCAAGACTCTTTTCCGGCGCCGTTGCCGGGGAGTGAAGCGCCTTTGGTGAGTGGAACTTGGTAAGGAAAAATTTATATACTGTGCTGAAATTTACTGTCACTTGTTACTATGGAAAATAATCCTTTGAGGGGTTTGTTCGGGGTATCTTCACCTCGACCGGAAGAACAAAGAGATGCTCCTAAACCTACTGCACCTACTGAAAATATTTATTATGAAATTCATTCGGGTATGATAGAGAAACTGCTAGCTAATCCTTATGCAGGAGATGGAACACTACATCCTGATTTGCATCTAATCTATGTGGAAGAAGTTTGTGGATTATTT
The DNA here is from genome assembly GCA_039707655.1 of Elymus sibiricus. NCBI lineage: Eukaryota > Viridiplantae > Streptophyta > Magnoliopsida > Poales > Poaceae > Elymus > Elymus sibiricus. Next base: position 295,608,227 of record CM077675.1, on the reverse strand, counting down.
AAGCTTGCAGGTTTGCCCGAGGATGATGTCAAGAAGAAGGTCTTTCCTTTATCTTTGAAGGATTAGGCATTGACATGGTATAGGCTATGTGATGATATTGGATCATGGAACTACAACCGATTGAAATTGGAATTTCATCAGAAGTTTTATCCTATGCATCTGGTTCATCGTGATCGGAATTATATTTATAATTTTTGGCCTCGTGAAGGAGAAAGAATCGCTCAAGCTTGGGGGAGGCTTAAGTCAATGTTATATTCATGCCCCAATCATGAGCTCCCGAGAGAAATTATTATTTAGAATTTTTATGCTCGGCTTTCTCGTAATGATCAATCCATGCTCGATACTTCTTGTGCTGGTTCCTTTATGAAGAAAGATATTGAATTCAAATGGGACTTATTGGAACGAATTAAACACAACTCTGAAGATTGGGAACTCGACGAAGGTAAGGAGTCAGGTATAAACCCTAAGTTCGATTGTGTTAAATCCTTTATAGACACCGATGCTTTTCGTGATTTTAGCACTAAATATGGACTTGACTCTGAGATAGTAGCTTCTTTTTGTGAATCTTTTGCTACTCATGTTGATCTCCCTAAGGAGAAGTGGTTTAAATATCATCCTCCCATTGAAGTTAAAGTAGTTGAACCTATTAAAGTTGAAGAAGAAACTATTATTTATAATGCTGATCCTGTTATTCCTACTGCTTATATTGAGAAACCGCCCTTCCCAGTTAGAATAAAGGAACATGCTAAAGCTTCAACTGTGGTTCGTAAGAGTTGTACTAGAACACCTACGCCCCCTGAACAAATTAAAGTTGAACCTAGTATTGCTATGGTTAAAGATCTCTTGGTTGCTAATATTGATGGGCATGTTATTCATTTCTGTGATGAAGCTGCTAGAATTGCTAGACCTGATACTAAAGGTAAACATAGACCTATTGTTGGCGTGCCTGTTGTTTCTGTTAAAATAGGAGATCATTGTTATCATGGCTTATGTGATGTGGGTGCTAGTGTTAGTGCAATTCCCTTTACCTTATACCAAGAAATTATGAATGATATTGCACCAGCTGAATTAGAGGGAATTGATGTTACCATTAAGCTTCCTAATAAAGATACTAATGCACCAATTGGAGTTGTTAGAGATGTTGAAGTCTTGTGTGGGAAAATAAAGTATCCTACTGATTTTCTTGTTCTTGGTTCCCCACAAGATGACTTTTGTCCCATTATATTTGGTAGACCTTTCTTGAATACTGTTAATGCTAAGATAGATTGTGAGAAAGAGACTGTTACTGTAAGTTTTGGGGATGTGTCTCATGAGTTCAATTTCTCTAAATTTCGTAGACAACCCCATGACAAAGAATTGCATAGTAAAGATGAAATTATTGGTCTCGCTTCTATTGCTGTGCCTCCTACTGATCCTTTAGAACAATATTTGCTAGACCATGAAAATGATATGCATATGAATGAAAGGAAAGAAATAGATAAGATTTTCTTTGATCAGCAACCTATTTTGAAACACAACCTGCCTATTGAAATACTTGGAGATCCTCCTCCACCCAAGGGTGATCCCATGTTTCAGCTTAAACAATTACCTGATACTAAACCAGTTGTTGACCACCAACGATGGTTAAATTCTAAAATGAAAGAAGTGGTAAGAAATGAAATACTAAAGCTTCTGGAGGCAGGTATAATTTATCCTATTGCTGATAGTAGATGGGTTAGCCCCGTTCATTGTGTCCCTAAGAAGGGAGGTATTACCGTTGTTCCTAATGATAAAAATGAATTGATCCCGCAAAGAATTGTTACAGGTTATAGAATGGTAATTGATTTTAGGAAATTAAATAAAGCTACTAGGAAAGATCATTACCCTATACCTTTTATTGATCAAATGCTAGAAAGACTATCCAAACATACACATTTTTGCTTTCTAGATGGTTACTCTGGTTTCTCTCAAATACCTGTGTCAAAAGAGGATCAAGAAAAAACCACTTTTACTTGTCCTTTCAGTACCTTTGCTTATAGACGTATGCCTTTTGGTTTACGCAATGCACCTGCTACCTTTCAAAGATGTATGATGGCTATATTCTCTGACTTTTGTAAAAAGATTGTTGAGGTTTTCATGGATGATTTTTCCGTTTACGGAACTTCTTTTGATGATTGCTTAAGCAACCTTGATCGAGTTTTGTAGAGATACGAAGAAACTAATCTTGTCTTGAATTGGGAAAAGTGCCACTTTATGGTTAATGAAGGTATTGTCTTGGGGCACAAAATCTCCGAAAGAGGTATTGAGGTGGATAAAGCTAAAGTTGATGCTATTGAAAAAATGCCGTGTCCTACGGATATCAGAGGTATAAGAAGTTTCCTTGGTCATGCCGGTTTCTATAGGAGGTTTATTAAAGACTTCTCTAAGATTTCTAGGCCTCTCACCAATCTTTTGCAAAAAGATGTTCCATTCGTTTTTGATGATGATTGTGTAGAAGCATTTGAAATTCTTAAGTATGCCTTGATTTCCGCACCTGTTGTTCAACCACCTGATTGGAACCTACCCTTTGAAATTATGTGTGATGCTAGTGATTATGCCGTTGGTGCTGTTCTAGGACAAAGAGTTGATAAGAAATTAAATGATACCCATTATGCCAGTAAAACTCTAGACAGTGGTCAAAGAAACTATGCTACCATTGAAAAGAAATTTTTAGCCGTTGTGTTTGCTTGTGATAAGTTCAGACCTTATATTGTTGATTCCAAAGTAACTGTTCACACAGATCATGCTGCTATTAAATACCTTATGGAAAAGAAAGATGCTAAACCTAGACTTATTAGATGGGTTCTCTTGCTACAAGAATTTGATTTGCATATTATTGATAGAAATGGTGCTGATAACCCCGTAGCAGATAACTTGTCTAGATTAGAGAATGTTCTTGATGACCCACTACCTATTGATGATAGCTTTTCTGATGAACAATTAGCTGTCATAAATGCTTCTCGCAATGCTCCATGGTATGCTGATTATGCTAATTACATTGTTGCTAAATTTATACCACCTAACTTCACATACCAACAAAAGAAAAAGTTCTTTTATGATTTAAGACATTACTTTTGGGATGACCCACACCTTTATAAAGAAGGAGTAGATGGTGTTATTAGACGTTGCGTGCCTGAGCATGAACAGGAACAGATCCTTCACAAGTGTCATTCCGAGGCCTACGGAGGACACCATGCTAGAGATAGAACTGCACATAAGGTACTACAATCTAGTTTTTATTGGCCTACTCTCTTCAAGGGTGCTCGTAAGTTTGTCTTGTCTTGTGATGAATGTCAAAGAATTGGTAATATTAGTAGACGTCAGGAAATGCCTATGAATTACTCTCTTGTTATTGAACCATTTGATGTTTGGGGTTTTGATTATATGGGACCTTTTCCACAGTCTAACGGGTATACTCATATTCTAGTTGCTGTTGATTATGTTACTAAGTGGGTAGAAGCTATTCCAACTAGTAGCGCTGATCATAACACTTCTATTAAAATGCTTAAAGAAGTTATTTTCCCTAGATTTGGAGTCCCTAGATATTTAATGACTGATGGTGGTTCACACTTTATTCATGGTGCTTTCCGTAAATTGCTTGCTAAGTATGATGTTAATCATAGAATTGCATCTCCTTATCATCCTCAGTCTAGTGGTCAAGTAGAATTGAGCAATAGAGAAATTAAATTGATCTTGCAAAAGACTGTTAATAGATCCAGAAAGAATTGGTCTAAGAAACTTGATGATGCATTATGGGCTTATAGAGCTGCTTATAAAAACCCTATGGGTATGTCTCCGTATAAAATGGTTTATGGTAAAGCATGTGACTTACCTCTTGAACTAGAACATAAAGCTTATTGGGCAATTAAAGAGCTCAACTATGATTTCAATCTTGCTGGTGAGAAGAGGTTATTTGACATAAGCTCACTTGATGAATGGAGAACCCAGGCCTATGAGAATGCCAAGTTGTTTAAAGAAAAAGTTAACAGATGGCATGATAAAAGGATACAAAAGTGTGAATTCAATGTAGGTGATCATGTCTTGCTATACAATTCTCGTTTAAGATTTTTTGCAGGAAAACTTCTCTCTAAATGGGAAGGGCCTTACATTATCGAGGAAGTATATCATTCCGGTGCCATCAAGATCAACAACGCCGAAGGCACAAATCCGAAGGTGGTAAACGGGCAAAGAATCAAACATTATATCTCAGGTACTCCCATAAATGTTGAAACCAATATTATCAATACCATGACTACGGAGGAGTACATTAGGGAGACCTACCATAACGTTTCAGACTCCGAAAAGGAATAGGTATGTGTTACGGTAAGCAAACCGACTCCAAAACTTTTCCAATAGCAATTTTTATCCGTTTAGGAATATTTAATAAATTAGGAAAATTTAAAGTAGTCCGAAGAGTGCATGAGGAGGCGACAAGCCAGGGGGGCGCGCCCTACCCCCCTGGGCGCGCCCCTATGGCTTGTGGCCACCCCGTGTACTCTCCGGACTCTGTTTTCTTGTGGTATACTCCTTCGGGTCGGTAAAAATTCATTATATAATCTCCCGAAGGTTTTGACCTACGTAACATGACAATACCTCCTGTTTTCGTTTTGAGCTATTTCTGTAGCAGATTCAGATCGACATGACGTCCCCAAGTGCTTCGAAGGACAAGTTCTTCGAGAAGGTCATCAACCCCTACCTTGCGGATGTGCTGCGACACTCTCAAACCATTGAGATGCATGAGGGGGTGCTGCACATCCGTGATGTTGAGGGGCCAAAGAAGACCGGAAGCGTGGAGACAAGGCTCGAAGCAATGGAGCAACAAGTCTTCAAGTGCCAAGGGATGGTGGAACGTGGACTCAATGCCAATCACATGATGATCGCGGAGTTTACCCATAAGCACAAGCTGGACACCAAGGACATCGGGGAGCACATCTTCAAGCTTTACGAGAAAATCGAGCATCTCCAAGCCCAGATCTATGACCTGCAAAACCAAAACTGTGAGTATAAATACAGATTTAAGAGAATGAGTTTGGCTGCAGATTTGAGGATCCCGGAGACTCGTTCATCTTTTTACGATGGTGAGCCCATGCCTTGGAAGACGGAGGACAAGCCTCCAACCTCATCAACAACTCCAACATCGCCACCTCCGAAGAAAGACAACTAAACACATGGGTATGGGCACTCCCCTTGGCTTGTGCCAAGCTTGGGGGAGGGGCCCCGGTATCGTATCACCATCACATCTTTTACTTTTATCGTTTTTCATAGTTCGATCCTTTTGGTTTTACCTTGATCTAGTACAATAAATTCTTTAGTGTGATCTAGTTTTGAGTTTTGCTTTATGTTCCCTCTATGTAAGCAAGTCCGAGAGTTATATAATAAAGAGTAGTTTTGAGTTGAGGGCTTTGCTTGCTTGCTATGATCTTGAGAAAAATAAATAGAAAGAAGTATAGAATAAAAGCAAAGAGTATATATGATGATCTTATGGGGGGTGGTGACTTCACATATAAGAGGTATGTCGATGGAAATTTGTTGTGAGTTCACAAACAAAGCTATTGGTCATTGTTGCAATTAAAAGGAAGTAATAAAGAAAGAGAGGTTCACATATGAGTATATCATCTTGGACATCTTTTATGATTGTGAGCACTCATTAAAATATTATATGTTAAGAAGTTGATGTTGGACAAGGAAGACAACATAATGGGTTATGTTTGCTTATTTCCGAATAGAAGTTATATGGTTTTAGATCCTTTAACATGTGTCGCTTGCTTCCACCCCATATCAGCCAAACCTTCCGCACCAAGTAGAGATACTACTTGTGCATCCAAACACCTTTAACCCAGTTTTGCCATGAGAGTCCACCATACCTACCTATGGATTGAGTAAGATCCTTCAAGTAAGTTGTCATCGGTGCAAGCAATAAAAATTGCTCTCTAAATATGTGTGATCTATTAGTGTGAGGAAAATAAACTTTATACGAACTTGTGATATGGAAGAAATAAAAGCGACAGACTGCATAATAAAGTTCTTTATCACAAGGGGCAACATAAAGTGACGTTCTTTGCATTAAGGGATTGCGCATTCAACTATAAAAGCGCATGACAACTTCTGCTTCCCTCTGCGAAGGGCCTATCTGTTACCTTTACTTTCTAGTACTTACCTTTATGCAAGAGTCGTGGTGATCTTCACCACTTCCTTTATTTCTCCTTTATCTCTTAGCAAGCGTCATGTGTTGGGGAATGATCTAGACACATATATCCACTCGGATGTCGGTGAGCATGAGTTATTTCTGTTGACATTTGTGACGCCCCCAAATTTTGACCGTACGCTAATCAAGCACGCAATGCGTATGACCAAGATTAGGGACTCACTGATCGATATCACAACACAACACTAGACACAAATTAAAGTCCTACAACTTCATATTACAAGCCAGGGGCCTCGAGGGCTCGAATACAAAGCTCGACAAGCACGAGTCAGCGGAAGCAAATAATATCTGAGTACAGACATAAGTTAAACAAGTTTTGCCTTAAGAAGGCTAGCACAAACATAAGCAACGGATCGAAAGAGGCGAGGCCTCCTGCCTGGGAACCTCCTAACTACTCCTGAGCGTCGGCACTCTCCACGTAGTAGTAGGCTCCAGCGGTGGTGTAGTAGTCATCTCCGGCGTACTCCATCTCCTGGGCTCCGTCGTTTGAACGCGGCATCGTATCGAGGGGGGAAAGAGAAGGCAAAGCAGCGGTGAGTACTCATCCAAAGTACTCGCAAGACTGACATCATAACTATGCTAAGTATGCATCAGTATCAAGGAATGGGGTTATATCTGGGCTTACTGCAGAAAGCAAGAATAGGGAGAAGGCCTAGTCCTATCGAAGACTAGCATCTTCAGCATCTTGCAGCATTAGAAGAGAGTAGAATGGTATCTCACATATAGTCATATTATTGTAGCAATTTTATTAAGTAACCACGCCCAGAGATCCTCCCTCGACTCCCTACGAGGAAGCAATCTCGGAGCCACATTCATTTCAAATTAAATCACAATTATAGTTGTATAAGGTCAAGGTACAACTCCAAGTCGTCCTGTTACCGTGGACACGGCTATTCGAATAGTTTGTTCATCCCTGCAGGGGTGCTCCGCATTTCCAACACGCCTGATCACCTCCGGCCGGACACACTTTCCTGGGTCATGCCCGGCCTCGGGATAGCAGCACGTCGTCGCCCCACCTAGGCTCAACGAAGAGGCCATCCCGCCGGTCTAAATCCTAAGCACAAAGGGGTTGTGGGCCCACTTGCCCTCTGCGCTCTTGCACGATGCATGGGCGGCCGGAAGCAGACCTAGCACACTCCAGTCCAAGAGCTGTACCGTCCAGTCCAATCTGGCGCGCACCGCTCCATTGCTGACGTCCGAAGAGCTTCGGCTGATACAACGACGCTGAGTAGCCATAACTTCTCCCACGCGATGGTTTGGTGTGTACAAAGGCCAACGACCCAACTCAGATCAAATACCCAACCCATTAGCATTTTATTAATGCGGGGCAAGCGCGACCCATAAATTGCGGTCCCATCGTCCCGTCTCGAGGATGTGTGGCAAGGGCCTCTCCTGCCTGTCCACGCCTCAACATAATCCTTTGGATGCCTTACCGGCGCATCCCACCACATTTCACACACGGGTACCCTTGGGGCCGACCCGTCTCAAGACTGTCGGGAACTCAGGTCCACCTCAACCAGGGTGGTACCACCTATCCCTCCAGTCCCGTCATTCACATGTAAACAAGGTCAAGTTAAAGTAAATGTGTGTTTATACACCAAGTGGATATCCGTGGAATCACCCTCGATGGATCCCACTCGAGGTATGTGTAGGACAAGAGTCGCTATTGATAAATGGGAAGGAGGAATCACCCTCGATACCCACGACCGATTAGCTACGCTACAGAATTAACACCGAGAGTGCTAAGTGAGGTATCACCCTCGGCACTCGGTAGTAGCTCTGCAGTGCCATACTTAAGGGGTGTGCGGTGATGTGAGGGGGCCTGGCTCGTCGGTCGGTTGACTGAGTCTTCGGGTCTTCGAGTCGTCGATAAAGAAGCAGGGGCAACTGGGACTAAGGGGTCACTGGGGATTCACTGATCAACCTATACTTAGCAGTTGGTATGATTGTAGGTATAGTAACAGTTTATCAAAAACAGGCTATGCATCAGAAATAGGAGCTAGCTAATGCAGTAGCAAAATCTAATGCAAGAATATGAGGGAAAGAAATGGGCGATATCGGAATGCTCAAGGGGGGTTGCTTGCCTTGCTGCTCTGCTACAAAAGGCTGATCGTCAACGGTGTAGTCGTACCCGGCAGCACCGTCAGTCTCGTGGTCTACCAGAGGGAAGTGGGGGGAAGAAACAATAAATATAAAGCACAGATGCAACACGATGCATAACATGGCAATATGCAGAGCTAGGCATGCACTAACGCAGTACTACACGTCGCAGATGGATCGGAAGAATATCTGACGATATTTTCCAGGTCTCGGGCTACTACCGGACAGACGAAAACGATGGAAAAGTTCCACGTTTGCTATGCTAGGAGCACGTGACAGACGAACGGATAGAGTATTCGGATTTGTGGGATTTTTCTGATCAACTTTCATGTATAAAACTTTTTCATCTGAGCTACGGATTATTTTATACGAATTTCTAAAGTTTTAATCAATTTCTGAAATTAACAGATTATTATTAATTCAAAAAATGCTTTATGACATCAGCATGACATCATCACTGCATCAGCAATCAACAGTCTCAGCTGACTGGTCAAACTGACATGTGGGGCCCTCTTGTCATAGACTCAGGGTTAATCCAGTGTTATATTAATCTAAACAGAGATTAATTAGTGAGTGGGGTCCATCTGTTAGTGGGTCATTAGGCTAATTAAACACGTTTAATTAATTTAACCCTAACAGTAAACGGTGGGGTCCACTTGTCAGTGACTGGCCCCAGTCCAGTCAGCACATTGACCCGGTTAACCGGTCAACCAGAGACTCGGGGCCCACGGGTCAGTGACCCTGCGGGTGGCCCCGGCCTGGCCACGTCAGCGGCGGCCGGCGGCTGAACACCGGCGACGCCAAAATGCGGCGGAGGGCCACGGCCCTCGTCGGAATTCGCCTACGGGCGGCCGTTTCGTGCGCGGCCGGGTTCATTCGAACGGGCACTCGTCCGCGAGTCGACTGGTGATGGTGGCATCGCCGGACCTGGCCGGAAACGTCGCCGGCGATGAGGTCAGTGGAGGAACGGCTACGGGCAACGGCGAAGATGGTGCTGCAGCGCGCTAGGGAGCAAAAGGGGAGGCTGAGGAGGATCTACGCGCCGTGGCGAGTCCAACGAGCACGAGCCCGTGACCAAATGGTCACCGGAATGACGTCGGCGACGAGCAGAGGCGGCGACGCATTCGGGTGCACATCAGAAGCGGTGCTAGGAGGCCCGGGAGAGGGCGTGCGCGTGTGCGTCGTGCTCCTGGGAGCACCAGGAGCTCGATGGTGGGCTCAGGCAAGCGTGACGGTGGGTGTGGCCACGGCGGCGAGGTGTACGGCGGCGGGCAGAACACGGCCATGGCGGCGACTAGCTGCGGACGAGCAGGTGAGCAACCAGAGGGATGGGAGAGAGAGGAAGCTCACTGGCGTTGCTGGGAAGGCCCAGAGCAGAGGTGGTGCGGTGCAGAGGACAGATCGACGACGGCGCCTTCTCGGACGCGAGGAAGAAGACGGACGTGCGCGTCGACGCAGGGGCTCCCGAGGTTCGATCCAAGGTACGGCGAGGACGAGGAGGTTGATGCGGTGCTTGTGGACGTCTCAGCGAGGCACGGGAGGGCGTGTGGCCACGGCTAGCCGGGAGCCATGGCGGCGGCTGCGCTCGGGAGAGCTTGGGGAGGACGAAGGAGAGGGAGAGAGGCGACAGGGGAGTGTCCAGAGGGGTGCAGGGGGCCGTTCTTATCCATCCACGCCAGCAGCGGCAAAAGATCTCGCGCGACAGGAGCCGGGCGAGCGAGCGTGCGCGTCGGTCACCATGGCGTCGGCCTTCTCCTGGCGCTGGCGCGAGGAGGACGAAAGGCCGGCCACAGTGGGCTGGGCCGCACTGTTGGGCTGGCTGGGCCAAGTGCACAGTGCCGCTTTTCCATTTTTCTTTTTCTTTCTGTTTTCATTTTTTTGCTTCTGTTTTTTTATTTTTAGCCATAATTCTCTCCAGCAAAAATGTGTGACCTAGCCCTTAAATTGACTTGCAATATTCTGCATGGCCACAACAATTTTGAGGATTTTTAGAAACTGTTTGCATTTTCCACAGAATTAAAGAGCACTTTTTAAATACAATTTGGTGCTGTTTTGTGATTTTTCACAAATGTGCAACATTTTATTTTTGATGTTTGCAACTTTATTTTATCACAATAAAATTCAAGGCCTTTTGAAGTGGAATTTGAAAAGAGATATGAAATTCAACTTGATCATATCCTATTTAGCAAAAAGATTTGTTGCTGATCATGGTCATCACCGTAGCTTACTTACATGGATCACCGTAGCACTGATCCAGGGGTGTTACAACTCTCCTCGTCTAACAAGAATTCTCGTCCCGAGAATTTAGAGGTAGAGTAAGGGGGAGAAAGTTTGGTCACGAAATTCTAACGAGTCTTCTTGTTCTTGTTGCCCTCATCGAAGAGGTCGATCCCCTTATGTTGAAGTCTTCAATTCTCTGTTCCAGGTCATCCTAATGAAGTCGTCAGCCTTTCTTCGGGATCTTCATCGTCCTACGAATGCGATTAGAGGGAGAAACTCTGGTAGAACGTATCTCCACCAAGTTGGGCACCTCATAGTGAACTCAAGGAAGAAGACATGAATTATTTCTCGAGTTGTTACTCAGGGAATTCATTGAGAGCAATAGGCGATGTTTCAAAAGTTTCAAATGGGTAGGCAATCATTCGATGCCCGATCAGAAGGTGAAAAGGGGTTCAGAGCAACGAAATAAATATTGCGTCTGACACAAAAATAGATCATCCCTTAGGCGGTGGCTCGGGAATTACATACGAACCCCATGTGCAAAAGATACCTTGGAATCAAAGTGGTACAGGAGAGTCAGGTTTCGATCCTGTGGAACTATGGGTTATGGGCCCATCATGTGGATTAAGAGTAGGAAGAGCGGTGACATCTTGCACGGTCATGATAGCAGAACATGTCAGGGGAAAGTCTGTCAACTATGTCGGCAACAACATCGGTACCAAGGGCGGGGGACGAAGAGAACCATCTTCCTGCTCGTCGAAACGAGGCGGACCAATAGGCAAAGTTCTTGTCCACCGGCGGTTACCGAAATGTTAACAACAATAGTAACAGGGTCTTACTGACAGAGTAGTACACCGAGGTATTTACCTAAGCAGGGAATTATCACTGCTCAGATCAAATAAATCTCAAGAAAGGTTAAACAGACCAATGGAAAGGAAAATGTGATTATCACATTAAACAGACCAATGGAAAGGAAAATGTGTATACACGAGCATTAGGTGTATATCCTTTCCAAGAGCAAGCAGAGCGAGACAATCATGACAAGGCTCTAGGTAGGTAACCATTAAGACTAAGGGGCAAGGAATTTATGATGTTTACGCATACAACGATGTTTGGATAATTGATCAAGAAACATTTAGCATTATGCCTCCAGTGTTCTTGTTTTGATGATCGGTGTACCACAGACATGCTTCGAGATAGTAAAGACATGGTCACTAGGTAAAGGTCAGACTTTGGTTACACAAGGATCCAGTAGGAACAACTTATAAAATAAGTCTTATAATTTCCCCATGGAAGAATTGCAATTCTTGCTGAACAAGGCATTATAACAATAGGTCATCCGGCCACGTGTGTCCGACATGACATCACCTTATCGGGTACCGTGAGACCAATGTTATAATTCTTGGAAGATGTTCCAACCATCATATCTGACTGACATTCAAATATGTTTGGTATTTCGATACCTCAGACTTAGCAGGCCTGAGTAGGAAAAGGGGTGCAACACAAATCGACAAGATCACGTTGCAAGAATCTCAGAACATGGAATACGGAAGCAAGCTCCGAAACAGGAGTCCATCATTAACCATGGAGAAGATGAGAAGGTGGCCGACGGGCTCAACAATGATTTATCAAGATTTCCATAAACGTGATTTTCCACAATTACGTGAACAAGGTGATAGCATTGGTCACACCAATGATATAATGATGAATGTTCGAGAAAAACATCCACAATTAAACATTGATAAAAAATGCACCCAGAATTATAGACCAAGCGGCACGATCAATGTTAGAATGGTGATTCAACAACTAACAGACTAAGAATGAAATTACCGCTCATCAACTTTGAAGTAATAGGAATGCTTGAAGTATTGAATTCACAATTCACAGTTCACTTGTCGGTACTCTGGTTAGAAACAATCACGGGGACCAAGAAATGAATGGTGATGGTAAGGAGTATCACTATATCAAGAATTCTTGAGAGATGGTGAAATTCTCATGACACCATTGACATAAGATATGGCATTACGCCAAGGTAGAACAGAACATAAGTTGGATATCAAGGAACTCAAGGTGCAACACAGAACATTAATAAGTTTGCGTTGGAGGGAAGGCGAGAATGTTGTCGATGATATCAGAAATCATCGAGGGGTAAGGATGGTATTTCTCATCATGAATTCGATTGATACTTGGAAGAGCTCAAAATGTTGATGATGATCACGACACATTTGTTGAGAAGTTTCATGAAGATGTAATCGATCAGCGACGACATCAAGCAAAGGAATGGTGAAGCGAAAGGTTGTCAGAACCACAGATTAGAGTGCTAGCTCAGAGTCGAAATTGCCTTCAAGACAACCAACATGACGTTGCAAACTCGATGTAAGCTTAGAGCACTGTTGGAATTGTGTTCCGGGGATGAAGGATATAAATAGCATGGTCAAGCCTTAGCATGACGATGATGATGTAGCCAAACAGCTTGGAAAGACATGATTGAGCACAAACTCATAAGCAAAGAAGATTACTAAGAGTTGTTGAATCGCAATGCGGACTCGATTCAATTATCGGTGTCCTTGAGTGTCCAACAACTCAGAACAACAAGAAACTGGAAACAGTGAAGGGAAACATAGCTGATGAGGAGCTTATAAGAAGCTATGTAGCTCCATGATTTTCTCGAGATACCAGGGGTAATACTCGGATGCAGATCACAATTAAGGCTTGGACCGATGTATTGATCTGCAGAAGACAAGTTCTTAAACTAGTCTAAAAATGGGATCAAAGAAGAACAATCATGGTCAGAACCACGGTTGTAAAGTATCAAATCATAGATACAAGGTCAATCATACAAAGAGAAAGATTATCCGGCAAAACACCAGAAGAATAGGACTCGTGAAAACCCTTGAGTTCACACGAATTAAGGAAGGCATAGGTTCAACCCATCGGGGCATCTTAGGAACATATACCACAAGCTTCAAGAGTAATTAACACATGCTTGACAACAGAGCATGGCTGACAAAAGCATAGGATACAACTTATCAGAGGGAGAAGACACAATTTACCAATAGCATCATGTATCAGGGGAAGACCATCACAAGAATTTTGAATGTGAAGGATGCTATAGGATAATAACCCAACAATGGGTCTAGCAGTCCGCAAAGGACCTGATGTGAGTATCGGTACCCAATCAGAGGGAGAAAAAATGCAAGGCATCATACCATAGAACATCCAAATAAATTGATGCTTAAATAACCAAAGGAATTAAGACTTCCAAATTGGTGTATCAGAATCAGATGCTCCGATAAATACAAATATGTTGAAAAGACTTAGATGGACAATCAACCAAAGTTGATTTGTCGAGAACCAACTCATGTTTAGAAAGATGTCTGAGCCGGACGGATAATTTATGATAAACAACTGATGACTGCGTGCATTCACACACAGGTTGAATCAATAAAATCAAATGAAAACCACAAAGGATTTACTTAATATTGCTAGACATATGGAATTAACCATAATGCAAGCAAGTGAGAAAAGCCAGGAGCAATAGGCTACTCCGGATTTCGGAAGAGCGGATAGCGTTTCGAAGATTTTTGTGAAAGACAAGAACAACTGGGGATGAACGAATCCTCGATAATGATGAGGAGTTATCCGCAGGGGTTGGCGATGGAAGGAAATTGCAAAATCGACGAGCACAAGTTCTCAGGAGAACATTAGAGAGTAACTTCGGAGTCTTCTAATGAATCGAGCCATCGTCTGAAATGAGGGGCTCTCCGGGAGGAGGAGTTACGAGAACCAAGAGTTAGAGTTAATAAAATCTTTAACCCGAAAGAGAAGAGAGATCAGAACCCAGAGTATAGACGAGGAATAAAAGATACTAATACCACCCGATTGAGATGTGGGCCCGTAAGCCACACAACATTGTTAGTAACAGTTTTTCAAGTACTAGACTCAACTTCGGCCAAGGAGTTGGGAAGGGGGATACCTACAGGCAGTCGGCTCTGATACCAACTTGTGACGCCCCCAAATTTTGACCGTACGCTAATCAAACACGCAATGCGTACGACCAAGATTAGGGACTCACTGATCGATATCACAACACAACACTAGACACAAATTAAAGTCATACAGCTTCATATTACAAGCCAGGGGCCTCGAGGGCTCGAATACAAAGCTCGACAAGCACTGTTAGGGTTTAGGCACGGGAGGGCGTGTGTCAAGGTACAACTCCAAGTCGTCCTGTTACCGTGGACACGGCTATTCGAATAGTTTGTTCATCCCTGCAGGGGTGCTCCGCATTTCCAACACGCCTGATCACCTCCGGCCGGACACACTTTCCTGGGTCATGCCCGGCCTCGGGATAGCAGCACGTCGTCGCCCCACCTAGGCTCAACAAAGAGGCCAGCCTGCCGGTCTAAATCCTAAGCACAAAGGGGTCGTGGGCCCACCTGCCCTCTGCGCTCCTGCACGATGCGTGGGCGGCCAGAAGCAGACCTAGCACACTCCAGTCCAAGAGCTGTACCGTCCAGTCCAATCCAGCGCGCGCCACTCCATTGCTGACGTCCGAAGAGCTTCGGTTGATACAACGACGCTGAGTACCCATAACTTCTCCCACGTGATGGTTTGGTGCGTAAAAAGGTCAACGACCCAACTCAGATCAAATACCCAACCCATTAGCATTTTATTAATTCGGGGTAAGCGCGACCCATAAATTGCGGTCCCGTCGCCCCGTCTCGAGGATGTGTGGCAAGGGCCTCTCCTGCCCGTCCACGCCTCAACATAATCCTCTGGGTGCCTTACCGGTGCATCCCACCACATTTCACACACGGGTACCCTTGGGGCCGACCCGTCTCAAGACTGTGGGCAACTCAGGTCCACCTCAACCAGGGTGGTACCGCCTGTCCCTCCAGTCCCGTCTTTCACATGTAAACAAGGTCAAGTTAAAGTAAATGTGTGTTTATACACCAAGTGGATATCCGAGGAATCACCCTCGATGGATCCCACTCAAGGTATGTGTATGACAAGAGTCGCTATCGATAAATGGGAAGGAGGAATCACCCTCGATACCCACGACCGATTAGCTACGCTACAGAATTAACACCAGGAGTGCTAAGTGAGGTATCACCCTCGGCACTCGGTAGTAGCTCTGCAGTGCCATACTTAAGGGGTGTGCGGTGATGTGAGGGGGCCTAGCTCGTCGGTCGGTTGACCGAGTCTTCGGGTCTTCGAGTCGTCGAGTTGTCGATAAAGAAGCAGGGGCAACTGGGACTAAGGGGTCACTGGGGATTCACTGATCAACCTATACTAAGCAGTTGGTATGATTGCAGGTATAGTAACAGTTTATCAAAAACAGGCTATGCATCAAAAATAGGAGCTAGCTAATGCAGTAGCAAAATCTAATGCAAGAATAAGAGGGAAAGAAATGGGCGATATCGGAATGCTCAAGGGGGGTTGCTTGCCTTGCTGCTCTGCTGCAAAAGGCTGATCGTCAACGGTGTAGTCGTACCCGGCAGCACTGTCAGTCTCGGGGTCTACCGGAGGGAAGAGGGGGGAAGAAACAATAAATATAAAGCACAGATACAACACGATGTATGACATGGCAATATGCAGAGCTAGGCATGCACTAACGCAGTACTACACGTCGCAGATGGATCGGAAGAATATCTGACGATATTTTCCGGGTCTCGGGCTACTACCGGACAGACGAAAATGATGGAAAAGTTCCACGTTTGCTATGCTAGGAGCATGTGACAGACGAACGGATAGCGTATTCGGATTCGTGGGATTTTTCTAATCAACTTTCATGTATAAAACTTTTTCATCTGAGCTACGGATTATTTTATACGAATTTCTAAAGTTTTAATCAATTTCTGAAATTAACAGATTATTATTGGTTCAATAAATGCTTTATGACATTAGCATGACATCATCACTGTATCAGCAGTCAACAGTCTTAACTGACTGGACAAACTGACATGTGGGGCCCTCTTGTCATAGACTCAGTGTTAATCCAGTGTTATATTAATCTAAACAGAGATTAATTTGTGAGTGGGGTCCATCTGTTAGTGGGTCATTAGGCTAATTAAACATGTTTAATTAATTTAACCCTATCAGTAAACGGTGGGGGCCACTTGTCAG
The DNA here is from genome assembly GCA_039707655.1 of Elymus sibiricus. NCBI lineage: Eukaryota > Viridiplantae > Streptophyta > Magnoliopsida > Poales > Poaceae > Elymus > Elymus sibiricus. The sequence continues at coordinate 295,591,555 of CM077675.1, read as the reverse complement.
TGACTCGCCCCAGTCCAGTCAGCACGTTGACCCGGTTAACCGGTCAACCAGAGACTCGGGGCCCACGGGTCAGTGACCCTGCGGGTGGCCCCGGCCTGGCCACGTCAGCGGCGGCCGGCGGCTCAATGCCGGCAACGCCAAAACGTGGCGGAGGGCCGCGGCCCTCGTCGGAATTCGCCTACGGGCGGCCGTTTCGCGCGCGGCCGGGTTCATTCGAACGGGCACTCGTCCGCGAGTCGACTGGTGGTGGTGGCATCGCCGGACCTGGCCGGAATGTCACCGGCGACGAGGTCAGCGGCGGAACGGCTACGGGCAACGGCGAATATGGTGCTGCAGCACGCTACGGAGCAAAAGGGGAGGCCGGGGAGGATCTACAAGGCGCGGCGAGTCCAACGAGCATGAGCCCGTGACCAAATGGTCACTGGAATGACGTCGGCGATGAGCAGAGGTGGCGACACATTCGGGTGCACGTCGGAAGCGGTGCTAGGAGGCTCGGGAGAGGGTGTGCGCATGTGCGTCGTGCTCCTGGGAGCACCAGGAGCTCGATGGTGACCTCAGGCGAGCGTGACGGTGGCTGTGGCCACGGCGGCGGGCAGAACACGGCCATGGCGGCGACTAGCTGCGGGCGAGCAGGCGAGCAACCAGAGGGATGGGAGAGAGAGGAAGCTCACTGGCGTTGCTGGGAAGGCCCGGAGCAGAGGTGGTGTGGTGCAGATGGCAGATCGACGGCGGCGCCTTCTCGGACCCGAGGAAGAAGACGGACGTGCGCGTCGACGCAGGGGCTCCCGAAGTTCGATCCAAGGTACGGCAAGGACGAGGAGGTCGATGCGGTGCTTGTGGACGTCTCAGCGAGGCACGGGAGGGCGTGTGGCCACGGCTAGCCGGGAGCCATGGCGGCGGCTGCGCTCGGGATAGCTTGGGGAGGATGAAGGAGAGGGAGAGAGGCAATAGGGGAGTGTTCAGAGGGGTGCAGGGGGCCGTTCTTATCCATCCACGCCAGCAGCGGCAAAATATCTCGCGCGACAGGATCCGGGCGAGCGATCGCGCGCGTCGGTCGCCAGGGCGTCGGCCTTCTCCTGGCGCTGGCGCGAGGAGGACGAAAGGCCGGTCACAGTGGGCTGGGCCGCACTGTTGGGCTGGCTGGGCCAAGTGCACAGTGCCGCTTTTCCATTTTTCTTTTTCTTTCTGTTTTCATTTTTTTGCTTCAGTTTTATTTTATTTTTAGCCATAATTCTCTCCAGCAAAAATGTGTGACCTAGCCCTTAAATTGACTTGCAATATTCTGCATGGCCACAACAATTTTGAGGATTTTTAGAAACTGTTTGCATTTTCCACAGAATTAAAGAGCACTTTTTAAATGCAATTTGGTGCTGTTTTGGATGGTGGGGTCCACACCAACATCAAGGTGATGTTGTTTTCCCCAACAACATTTGTTTTGTGATTTTTCACAAATGTGCAACATTTTATTTTTGCTATTTGCAACTTTATTTTATCACAATAAAATTCAAGGCCTTTTGAAGTGGAATTTGTAAAGAGATATGAAATTCAACTTGATCATATCCTATTTAGCAAAAAGATTTGTTGCTGATCATGGTCATCACTGTAGCTTATTTACATGGATCACTGTAGCACTGATCCAGGGGTGTTACAACAATACCCTTGAGGTAAATAGTTGGGAGGCAATACTATAAGCCCCTATCTTTCTCTGTGTCCGATTGAAGCTTTGACCTCATAGGTACCGCGTGAGTGTTAGCAATTATGAAAGACTAAAAGATGATTGAGTACGTGGATTTGCTTTACAAGCTCTTATATTGACTCTTTCCTACGTTATGATAAATTGGAATTGTTTCAATGACTGAGATCATAGTTTGTTGGTTCTCAATAGAGTTCTTGATTCATACTTTACCTTGTGAATGAATTGTTACTCTAGCATAAGAAATTATATGTCAATATATGTTGCTGTTCTAAAGATAACCATGATGCCTTCATGTCCGTATTTTATTTATCGACACCTCTATCTCTAAACATGTGGGCATATTTATCGATTTCGGCTTTCGCTTGAGGACATGCGAGGTCTAAGCTTGGGGGAGTTGATACGTCCATTTTGCATCATGCTTTTATATTGATCTTTATTGCATTATGGGATGTTATTACACATTATGGTACAATACGTATGCCTTTTCTCTCTTATTTTCCAAGGTTTACATGAAGAGGGAGAATGCCGGCAGCTGGAATTCTGGACTGGAAAAGGAGCAAATCTGAGATACCTATTCTGCACAACACCAAAAGTCCTGAAAATCTACGGAGAATTATTTTGGAATATATAAAAAATATTGGGCGAAAGAAATACCAGAGGGGACCCACCAGGGAGTCACAAGCCAGGGGGGCACGCCCCTGTGGCTTGTGGGACCCCTGGCAGGCCTCCGGTGCCCATCTTCTGCTATATGGAGGGTTTTGACCCGGAAAAAACCATAAGGGAGCTTTCGGGATGAAGCGCCGCCGTCTCGAGGGGGAACTTGGACAGAACCAATCTAGGGATCCGGCGGAGCTGTTCTACCGGGGAAACTTTCCTCCCGGAGGGGGAAATCGAAGCCATCGTCATCACCAACGATCCTCTCATCGAGAGGGGGTCAATCTCCATCAACATCTTCACAAGCACCATCTCCTCTCAAACCATAGTTCATCTCTTGTATTCGATCTTTGTCTCAAAACCTCATATTGGTACCTGTGGGTTGCTAGTAGTGTTGATTACTCCTTGTAGTTGATGCTAGTTGGTTTACTTGGTGGAAGATCATATGTTCGGATCCTTAATGATAATTAATACTCCTCTGATTATGAACATGAATATGCTTTGTGAGTAGTAACGTTTGTTCCTGAGGACATGGGATAAGTCTTGTTATAAGTAATCACGTGAATTTGGTATTCGTTCGATATTTTGATGAGATGTATGTTGTCTCTCCTCTAGTGGTGTTATGTGAACGTTGACTACGTGACACTTCACCATTATTTGGGCCTAGAGGAAGGCATTGGGAAGTAATAAGTAGATGATGGGTTGCTAGAGTGACAAAAGCTTAAACCCTAGTTTATGCGTTGATTCGTAAGGGGATGATTTGGATCCATATGTTTCATGCTATGGTTAGATTTATCTTAATTCTTCTTTCGTAGTTGCGGATGCTTGCGAGAGAGGTTAATCATAAGTGGGAGGCTTGTCCAAGTAAGGGCAGCACCCAAGCACCGGTCCACCCACATATCAAATTATCAAAGTAACGAACGCGAATCATATGAGCATGATGAAAACTAGCTTGACAGAAATTCCCATGTGTCCTCGGGAGCGCTTTGCTTTATATAAGAGTTTGTCCAGGCTTGTCCTTTTCTACAAAAAGGATTGGGTTACCTTGCTGCACCTTTGTTACATTTGTTACTTGCTACCCGTTACGAATTATCTTATCAAAAAACTATCTGTTATCGATAATTTCAGTGCTTGCAGAGAATACCTTACTGAAAACCGCTTGTCATTTCCTTCTGCTCCTCGTTGGGTTCAACACTCTTACTTATCGAAAGGACTACGATAGATCCCCTATACTTGTGGGTCATCAGGCTGCTACTGAGATGCCTGGAATAAATGAGCCGGTTTTTATGGATGTTGCTCCTGAAATTGAGTCATCTGACCACAACGCTCCAGACGTTGTGTTTGTCAAAGAAAATTTGCAAGCCCCCACTGCTTCCACTTCCTTAGCTAAAATCATGAGCAAGGTTGAGCCAGCAACTTTGGACAAGGGAAAGGCCAAAAAGGAATCCCTGGATTTATCCATACTTGGTGTTTAAGACCTGTATCAGGAGTACTTGACCCGGCTGTGTGAGAGCCGAGAAATTGAAAAGAGCATGATAAATGCTATGAAGGAAAAATGTGAGGTAATCTCCTCCTTTTACCATTATCTTGTATACTACCATTTGCTTCCAAAGACCAGCTTGTTATGATAAGCCGGTTTGATAGAATAACTGAAAGCCTGTAATATCCATGTAGCCCCCAAGGGCCGACTCAACTGCTTGAGATGAGTCGGGTCTTTTTAAGATAAAAGAATTTCGACCTGTAGCCCCCAAGGGCCGACTCCACTGCTTGAGATGAGTCGGGTCTTTTTAAGATAAAAGAATTTCGACCTATAGCCCCCAAGGGCTGACTCAACTGCTTGAGATGAGCCGGGTCTTTTTAAGATAAAAGAATTTCGACATGTAGCCCCCAAGGGTCGAATCATCTGCTTGAGATGAGTCGGGTCTTTTCAGACTGAAGAAGTACGACCTGTAGCCCCCAAGGGCCGACTCAACTGCTTGAGATGAGCCGGATCTTTTTAAGAAAAAAGAATTTCGACATGTAGCCCCCAAGGGCCGACTCATCTGCTTGAGATGAGTCGGGTCTTTTAAGACTGAAGAAGTTTGACCTATAGCCCCCAAGGGCCGACTCATCTGCTTGAGATGAGTCAGGTCTTTTAAGACTAAAGAAGTTCGACCTGTAGCCCCCAAGGGCCGACTCATCTGCTTGAGATGAGTCGGGTCTTTTAAGACTGAAGAAGTTCGACCTATAGCCCCCAAGGGCCGACTCATCTTCTTGAGACGAGCCAGGTCTTCTCCATTCTTTAATTTGAAAAGAGCTGAATTACAGTAACCCCCAAGTATCAAGGATATTTTCTTGCAATCTTCTTGAGACTTGTAAACCATAATTGTTGATGTTTGTTATGTATCCATCAGGGATATTGAGAAGATGCTGAGTCTGTTGCGGTGAGACTGCAGAAACGACTCAAGGAAGAAAGGAGATTGAAAACCGAAGCCGAGTCCATGGCGGCTCACATTGAAAATTCTGCCCGTGAGGCCAACGAACGTCTAGAACAAGCCATAAAAGTGTTCGAGGCGGAGAAAGCTGTCTCGACCAAACGTGCAAAGAAAGCCGAGAAAATTTTAGGCCCGGTGAAGGAGAAATATGCCACTCTGGTGAAGCAGATCAATGATATAATGACAGCAATCTTTGGTACGTGTTTTGCCTCGCTTTCATCAATGTGCCGGCTTTGTAAACCTGGTGGCGACTTATTGAACTTTTCTCTTATATGCAGGGCGAAAAAATCACAACCTCGTAGAGCTGCCAATTGTGAAATTGAAGACCATTTTCACGTACGTAGAGCAGCTATTTACAGGCTCCGTATATTCCATCATGGCTGTGAAAAACTTGAAGTATCCTCCGAGAAGCATCAAAGACATGTTGAAACAGCTCTCCATGGTACCACAATGGGTGATTGAAACTCGAAAATTGGCGGCTCGTGTGGGAGCGAACATGGCGCTTGCTCTGGCAAAGGCTTATCTGCCAGAATTGGATGTGGAGCAGTTGAAAGGCGGCTTCCCAGAATTTAAAATTGACGGGTCAACCTTCACTCGTGAAGATTACGCCAAGTGTCTTTTGGAGACCCGGTCACTGGCGTCTTTGATAGCCGACAAGGTGGATCTTTCAAAGTATCATCCAGCCTACAATGCTGATAATGAACGCATTTGAACTGGTGCCGCATCACCGTAAGACAACTTTTGCTCCTAACATTGATGAGTCAGCTCTTGTTGAAGGGACTGCAAATTTTGTATCTTTGCTCTCAATTTGTTGGCAACAGAAAGGCAGCAGGTTGATGATGACGTCGAACCGGCGGGGTTAGGTTCAGAGGCGGCCGATGATAGATCTTGAAGATGGCTTAAAAGCTGGATGAGTCGCCTCATCGGACGAGCCCCCTGGTGCAAGACAAACTTTTTGCGAAGGATTATGTGGCTCCACTAAGAGCCTGTAATAGGAGTAGTACTCTTCATAACTTTGAATTTGCGCTGTCGTGCCATCGTGTATGTTTGGTGCCTTTTGCCAGTATTAAACTCTGATTTGACAAGCTTCTTGTTAATATGCTTGTGGCACTCTTTGCGTCCGCCTCTTCCTTGCTTGATTTCTGGCCATTTTTGTCCACAGAGCAAATCTGGAGTAAGCCGGCACCATAGCCTTCTCTTTCGAAACGTAAGTCAATTGATTTTTTCCTTCAATAATATGAGGACAGGTGATCCGGAAACGGGTCATGATATGAACTCAGTTACGTAACCCGGCCATCCGAATATAAGCCGGTGGCAAGGATAATATTGTACCTAAAAAAGGTAAGCATATATATATATATATATATATAAAATCCGGCTCAATGAGACTCAGAGAAAAAGAGAGACTGGCTTTCAAGGCTCAAGTCTTGCTTCCATGAAGCGGGCATAATAAACCATGGTTTGTCCTAGCTCTCTATATGCCGGCTCTCACATGACTCAAGCCAATGTTTTAACCATAAAAGTTCAGGGTCCAAAAAATATTAACTTTTTAAGAGTACATGGGGTCATCTGATTGGAGTCGCATCCAACATACAGGCAGGTTTAACCATATTTTAGTGGCGTCTTTGCCGGGTCAAGAGGGTGAGAAAGCTAAACTCGATGAGTTCGAAGCCCCCAAGTGACCTATGTTTCAAACAATAAAGGTCATGCTCAATTTTATAGGCTGAAACGACAGAGGCCCCGAGTTTCGGGGATGCCGGCTTTATTATATTTGAACATAAAGAAGTATATACATAATTTTGTAGGGGGGGATAAAAGAATTACAAAAAGGTGAGCCGGTGGCTCCTAAGGGTAATAAGGCCGCAGGTGTGCGATATTCTAGGCTGGGTTGTTTCCTCCTGAGAAGTGTATGAATCCTGTCATAAATCGATCAAGTAATATGAACCATTGTTGAGGTTTCGACTGATGACGAAAGGACCCTCCGAAGGCTGGGAGAGCTTGTGCATCCCCGTTTGGTACGGTCTTGAATCACACGGACAACTAAGTCGGCTTCTTGAAAGGTACGGCTTCGGACTCTATGGCTGTGGTAGCGATGTAGGTCTTGCTGGTATATTGCAGATCTGGCCGCTGCTAGGTCACGTTCCTCCTCCAAAGCATCCAAGGAGTCTTGACGTGCTTGCTCATTATCCGCCTGAACATAAGCAGTCGCCCGAGGCGAGTCATGACGAATATCGCTTGGGAGAACCGCCTCAGCCCCGTAAACCAGGAAGAACGGAGTGTATCATGTGGATCTGTTGGGCGTTATTCGAATACTCCAAAGTACTGAAGGGATTTCTTCAACCCAACAACCCGGCATTCGCTCAAGGGGCACCATGAGCCGGGGTTTGATCCCACTCAAGATCTCTTGGTTGGCTCTTTCAGCTTGCCTGTTGGACTTTGGATGTGCTACCGCTGCTAAGTCGAGCTGGATGTGTTCCTGCTGACAAAATTGCTCCATGGCCCCCTTGGTCAGATTTATACCATTGTCAGTAATGGTGTTGTGAGGGTAACCGAAACGGAAAATCAGTTTCTTTAGAAACTTGACTGCGGTCTCCGCGTCGCAATTGCTGACTGGCTCTGCCTCAATCCATTTGGTAAACTTATCAACCGCCACCAGCAAGTGGGTCTTTTTATCGGAGGACGGCTTGTATGGACCAACCATATCTAGCCCCCAGACTGTGAACGGCCAAGTAATTGGTGTCATGCGCAATTCCTAAGCCGGTACGTGAGCCTGTCGACCAAACTTTTGACACCCATCACACTTGCGCACAATCTCTTCTGCGTCAGCATGAGCCATCAGCCAATAGAACCCATGCCGAAAAGCCTTGGCGACCAATGATCGTGAGCCGGCATGACATCCATAATCGCCAGAGTGGATTTCATTAAGTATTTCCTGGTCTTCCTCAGGCGAAACACACCATTGAAACACGCCGGTGCTACTTCGGCGATGTAACTCGCCTTTGACGATTGTCATGGACTTCGATCATCGAATGATTTGACGAGCCTCGACTTCATCTTCTGGGAGCTCTCCTCGGGTCAGGTAAGCCAAATATGGCACAGTCCAATCAGGGGTGACGCGCAGAGCCGCCACCAGCTGTGCCTCCGGGTCAGGGATAGCTATGTCCTCCTCCAACGGTAAATTGACTGAGGGATTGTGGAGGACGTCCAAAATGACGTTAGGTGGCACCAGTTTTCTCTGGGAACCAAGCCTAGACAAAGCATCAGCTGCCTCATTGAGCCGGCGGTCTATATGGTCGACCTGATATCCTTGGAAATGACCCGCCACATCAGAGACCGCTCGCCGGTAAGCCGCCATAAGAGGATCCTTAGAATCCCAAGTCCCTGAAACTTGCTGTGCCACTAGATCTGAGTCACCCAGACACCTGACCCGGCTAAGATTCATCTCTTTGGCTATCTGAAGCCCGTGTAGGAGTGCTTCATACTCTGCTGCATTGTTAGTACACGGGAACATGAGCCGTAAGACATAACAAAATTTGTCACCTTTTAGAGAAGATATCACGACTCCAGCCCCCAAGCCTTCCAGCTGCCTAGATCTGTCGAAGTGTATAGTCCAATACGTGGTATCTGGCCTATCCTCTGAGACCTGTATCTCTGTCCAATCATTGATGAAATCCACCAATGCTTGAGATTTGATGGCGGTTCGGGGCATGTACTTCAAGTGGTGGTCACCAAGCTCAATGGCCCACTTGGCTATTCTGCCCGTGGCCTCTCGATTCTGTATGATATCACCAAGAGGTGCCGAACTAACCATAGTTATCAGGTGTTCCTGGAAATAATGCTTCAACTTCCGGCTCGCCATGAAGATCCCAAAAACTAGCTTCTGCCAGTGTGGCAAACGCTGTTTAGATAAGGTTAAGACTTCGTTGACGAAATAAACCAGATGCTGAAGCGGATATTCCTTTCCCTCTTCTTTCCACTCGACCACAACTGCAACACTTACCACATTGGAGTTGGCAGCAATGTACAGGAGCATAGGCTCTTTTTCCATGGGAGCAGCTAAGACGGGCTGGTTAACAAGTTGCTGCTTGAGTGCTTCAAAAGCTCTGCCGGCTTCGTCCGTCCACTTGAAATCACCTGATTTCTTCAATAACTGGTAAAAAGGGATCGCCTTCTCCCCCAGACGGCTTATGAACCGGCTTAAAGCTGTGATGCGTCATGTGAGCCGCTGAACTTGATTCACGTTTGCCGGCTCGGATAATGACGTCGCGGCCTTGATCTTGTCTGGGTTGGCCTCGATGCCTAGCTCAGAGACCAGAAACCCTAATAATTTGCCCGCAGGAACGCCAAAAACGCACTTCGCCGGGTTAAGCTTCATCTTGTAGACCCGAAGATTGTCAAAGGTTTCCTTGATGTCATCCAGTAGTGTTTCTTTCTTTTGCGATTTCACCACGATGTCATCAACATATGCATGAACATTACGCCTGATCTGTGTCTTGAGGCAATTCTGGACACAGCGCTGGTAAGTCGCCCCAGCACTCTTGAGCCCAAAAGGCATGGAGACGTAGCAAAAAGCCCCAAAGGGAGTGATAAAAATCGTCTTCTCTTGGTCCTCAACAGCCATCTTGGTCTGATAATACCCAGAGTACGCATCCAAAAAGCATAAACGCTCACAACCCACCGTAGAATCAATGATCTGATCAATACGCGGAAGGGCAAAAGGATCCTTGGGACAGGCCTTGTTGAGATCTGTGTAGTCGACACACATGTGCCAAGTGTCGTTCTTCTTCAAAACCAGCACCGGGTTGACCAACCACTCAGGATGAAAAACTTCCACAATGAACCCGGCAGCTAGGAGCCGGGCCACTTCTTCTCCAATGGCCTTGCGTCTCTCCTCATTAAAATGACGGAGGTACTGGTGCACTGGTTTCATCTTGGGATCTACGTTAAGGTGGTGCTCAGCAAGTTCTCTCGGGACTCCAGGCATGTCAGATGGCTTCCATGCAAAGATGTCTCGATTCTCATGGATGAACTTGATGAGCGCGCTTTCCTATTTGGGATCCAAGCCGGTCCCAATGGTGAACTGCTTGGACGAGTCGCTTGGAGTGAAGTCGATCTTCTTCTTATCTTCGGCCGGCTTGAATTTGAGCTCAGGTTCCGACTCAGTATTGGGTTTCTTGAGAGGGCTCATATCAGCCGGGTCAACATTGGAAGTGTAGAACTTCAACTCCTCTGTGGCACAAGCTGATTCAGCATAGGCCGCGTCTCCTTCCTCGCACTCCTGGGCTATCTTCCGGTTTCCGTCCACAGTTATGGCCCCCTTGAGTCCTGGCATCTTTAGCTTGAGATAGACGTAACACGGGTGGGCCATGAAATGAGCGTAAGCAGGCCGCCCAAAAAGAGCGTAAGCAGGCCGCAAATTGAGGTCACGACGTAGCTCTGGGTCGAGACCTTTCCTGAACCTTACTTGCTTCTTGGCATCTATGGATACTTCTTCGGGTGCATAACGCGCAAGGCGTCCAGACTCATGTCTATAGGCATCCACATCCATATTGCCTTGGGTCAGGTTGCAAAACTCATCTTGCTTACGATCTATCAGGGCCTGCGGAATATGATGCTCACGAAAGGCCTCACAAAATTCCTCCCATGAAGTAACTTGGCATGCAGGTCGCATGGCCTCGAGGTTCCCCCACCACAGACTAGCGGAACCTTGAAGCTGATATGTGGTGTAGGTAACCTTGTCTCCTTCATCCACATTTGCATAACGCAGCTTGTGGTTCATACTACGGAGGCAATCATGTGCATCTAGTGGCTCAATGAATGGTGGAACGTGAGTGGCTGCAAATTGATGAAATCTTTGATGGATAGTAGATCATTGCGATAATGGGTTGTATTCTGCTCGATGTGCTCCAACAGACGGTTGGTAGCACGCTTGTTTCTCTCAATTTCTAGCATAACCTCCACCAACGAAGGTTGGTCAGGAGGATCCTCTTCATCCCTACAACCTCCACGGTTCTAACCACGACCAGCATAACTCCGGGTAATTGGCGACATCCTGAAGGAAACAACCAGGGTTCAGAAACAAGGAAGACCACTGGAACATATCGAAACCTAGGATAACTCAGACATCATAACGGTTGTACGGGTATGAAATATGAGGCAACATGCAAGAGATTTGAGCAGCATAACCACTCAACATCATGGGTTTAATGTGCAGTGAGAACATATGCATCACTACTCATGACTCTGATAGAAACAAGATTTGACATGGAGCAACCATCCTACAAGCCTACAGATCCAGTAACTCATGATCCTAGTGGATACGTAAGAAGCCTAGTCCTTAATCCTCGTAGAAGAGAAGAGGGTAACTCAGAATAGAGTGACATTAGAAAAGGAGTAAAAAGAGCCTTACGTTCCCTTCCACAATCAACTTTCTGATATAACTAAAGCATTACTAGACTCAACATCGACCAGTTTGGCTTGGTAATCCTACAGACAGTCCTGCTCTAATAACAACACTATCGGGACCCCGATCCTAAGCCACATAGATCTAGCATGTAACACATCATATAGCTTTGTGGCCTCACGCACGGTACACAATGGCTGCCACCTTACCTTGGTCGGACCGTTTGCGCCTCTTGACTCACGTATATGATTATGTTGCTAGCATCCACATGTCAGAGACCCCGGGTCGACATGACTAGTTATAGACCCAAGTGGCACAACCATACAGGGACAGTCATACGTAACCCAGCAGTGCAGGTGTCGGTCATCAGTGTGTGTAGACGAGTCGTAGCAAGCTACACGGACTCCATTACACCGCGTGACATTTCCCCATAGGGATAGACACAGCAGCAAAGAAGGATACATGTCGGTCAATCAATGTGTTCGGAGCAGTAGCAAGCTACCAGGGCTTAATGGATGCACAAAGAGGCATTTCCATGTAAAGAAGGCTACCATAGGCACACAACTAGGTGTCTAATCCCACACATACCAATGCATTTCAAACATACACGCAATATGCACGATATGCGTAGATACAACATGGCATCACAACATAACTCTACAACACACCATTTTTTTAGAGGACTCCAAAGAGCCAACATATATTAATATTACAAGCAGGGGGGTCACATGAACCAATATTCAGCACATACAAACATCAAGCGGAAGTTATACTTGTCTGAGTACAGACATCTACTGAAAACGGCTAGAAGAGCCTGAAAAGCTACAACGACCCTACCAAAGGAGCCAGACTACTATCTGGGTTCCCAAGCTATCCGTCGATATCAACGTCAAGAAGAAACCATAAAGTGAACAACGTCTATCTCTGCAAAAAATGTAATTAAGCAACAGTGAGTATGAAGGTACTCAGCAAGACTTACATCAGAACTATCTACTTATGCATCATGTATCAATGAACAGGATTGTGGGGTTTACTACAGAATTGCCAGCTTTGACCTTTGGCTAATTTAGTCTACGACAATGTATCATTCCTCTCCCGTCTCCCTACGAGAGAGCACACATGAGTCCACATATTCACCACATCAACACACCACTATGGATCCTATCCCATCTTCCTACAAGAAGGCCATCCATAGCACTCATACTTATCTTGCGCATTTTAAAGTATCCCTTTAAAGTTGTCTATGAACTGTATAAGCATCCAAGTAGTCCATATCCGCAGACGCGGATATTCGAATAGATAGTTTACCCTGCAGGGGTGTACTTCGCCACAGATGCTCCCGCCACTTATCGTCATGTGCACGTCATGCACCTCGGCAACCTTCAAGTGGAAGTCTAGTGAGGTAGTTGGCCACAGACGTTAACCTACAACGATTCTAGCCCAAGGCAGTCGCCTAACTGAGTTGGTTACAATAATCGAGAATCCGGCCGTGTTTCACGATTCAGACTCAGGAGTTGTGTGCAGGGCCCCAAGCCAGTCCGGGTTGGGACGTTCATCCACTTTGCAGGCCCGGCCACATCCTATCAACGTTTCAAACTACTGCGACTCCTGGGCAGGGAATAGGGTAGGATAATAGGCCGAGAGAGCTCGAGGTACCGGAGCCCAATGTGCGGTAGTAACTAGACTTGGAACACAAACAAGGAACTCGGTTCCTATGAGCGGTTTAAATGAGACAACCCACCGTGTACTCCCTCATGGCCTCTCATTGCTACCTTTACAAAAACAGGTTCACACGCTTAACTCTCATCGGCAGGACATGTTCATTCCAACTCATCACCCAGATGGGTCAGACCAACTCAAATCTAAGCATAGCAAGCATGAGATGGATGAAGGGTCACAACATGGCTCAAGCAACTCCTAGTCATGCTAGGAAGGTTTAGCTATTTACTATGACAATGACAGGTCATGCAAAGAAATGGGTTCATCTACCAAAACACCAATAATAGTTGAATCGTGTTGTCTTAATGCATTGAAATGAGAGCAAGAGCGAGAGGGTGGGATTCTATCGAAATGCTCAAGGGGGGTTGCTTGTCTGAAAGATCGGAAGAACACGGTTGTTCTTCGATGTCGTCGATAACTACGTCTCACAAGTCTAACGACAACAACAAACAAGAAAGAAGTCAAGCAGGGCAAATGCTTCACAATGATGCATGATCATGGCATGTTAACATGCTGCTGAAATTACCTAATGCAAGTGATCACAAGTTAAATGGAGGTCATTTGATCAATATAGATCAATTCCAACCCCATTTCTAAGCATTTGATTGCCTTTAATGAAATTTCCCTAAATAGTGTGTATAGGTTGTTCAAACATGTATGAAAATGACACCATCAGATTCTTTGGATTTTTCTGATCATTTATCATATATAAACTATTTCAATCTGACTTATATATTATTTTATGGCTTTTAGAAGTTTAGGTTATTTTCTGAATTAAATAAATCATTTAGATTCATTTTAAATCCGGAAATGCTTTACTGAGTTAGCTCTGCGTCATGCTTGCGTCAGCAAGTCAACAGTGCCAGGTCCCGGTCAAACCTGACCGGTGGGACCCGCGTGTCATACACTCAGTGGCTAAACTGATTTAAATTAACCTAAACTAAAAATAAGCAGGGGTTAATTAGCCGAGTGGGGTCCATCTGTTAGTGGCTCAGGGGGGTGATTAGCACTAATCTAATCAGCTGACCGCTTGGGCCCGCCTGGCAGTGACCCACGCCTGCGTGGTCATCATCGGCGACAACTAGCCATGGCGGAGTCTACTCGAGACGGCGCTGCAGGGGATGGTTTGCCATGCTAGGCCTCCAAGAGTGAGCTCGTGCCCGTACGCATTCCAGGGGGACCCGTGGGAGGCCTCAGGGCCGCAGGAGCTTGTTGGGAGCGAGATCATGGCGGCAGCCAAAGCTCGGCCAAGTGCGCGTGCGGGGCTGCAGCTTGATTGGGAGCAAGTCGGGATGCGGGATGCGTCTATGGTGATGCATAGATCATGACCGCGTGCTCAGGAGTGGCGGACATGGGCTCTGGTCACTGCGGCTACATGGCACGGCGACGGAGCTTGTGGCCATGGTGGGAGAGGCATCTAGGCACGGAACGGAGGGGGCGATCAAGGGGGAGGAGTAGAAGCTCACGTAGGAGTGCTAGAGCGGCTCAGTGGGCTCGGAGAAGCTCAATGGTGATGGAATCGACGATGGCGGCCGGCGGATCCGATGTTGAGGATGGAGTCGATTCGGTCGTCTCGGAGCATTTGGGCTCTATTCCGTTGGCGAAGAAGATGGAGGAGTCATGGCGGAGCTGGGGGACACGAAGGTGCGGCGTGGGGAGGCCGGTGGCCACGGTGAATGATGACGATAACAACGGGCTCCACTCGGTGTGCACGCAAGACAGAGCTGGGGAGGAGGAGAGAGAGCTACCGGATAGGGAGAGGTAGAGGAGGCCGTGCACGTCTCTCTGGCGGAGAGATGGGATGAGGGGGATGCAAGAGGTGGCCGGGGACGTGGCCACGGCCGGCTGCGGTGCGGGCACGCAGGTGCTTCTCTTCCTGGCAGGAGGAAGAAGACGATGCTGCCCTTGTAGACTACGCCTCCCACTTGGGTTACACGTAAGCCTTCTGTTTTCGTATTTTATTTGTTTATGTTTTAAAATTTCTGCCATTTGTTTTGATTTAGATAAATCTCTAAATCATTTTTATAGAATCTGAAAAATGCTCATGTCAGCTAGGTGAAAATAACAAGTGCCACATAATAAGTTTTACAATTATTGGACTTATATTTAATATATAATAAATATAAATCCAATGCAAATATTTATGGGATTAAATCAAATGCCCAATATAAATAATTGTGTGATTCCAAAAATATTGGTTTCGGATTTCCCTCTTGCAAATATTTTCACAGAACAACAGGAACATTTTCTTGGAGTTATTTGAGGCAATTTTTATATTGGTCAAGTTGTCAAATGTTTCCCGAGGCTTGCTAAATCCTCAATTCAGTTTCAATTGAATTTAAAATGCATGCATGAACATGCAATGTGTGCAAGGCAAAACTAGGGTTGTGACAACCACCCCCGCAGAAGCAATATGTGGGCCCCCAAAAGCCATGCCAGCGCGTGTCGAGGGCCCCCCTCCGGAGGCCCCAGCTCAGCCCCCGGAGGACACTGGTGTCGGTGTCAAAACCGGCGGATCTCGGGTAGGGGGTCCCGAGCTGTGAGATTAGGATCGATGGGTAACAGGGGACGAAGGAGACGATGTTTTACCCAGGTTCGGGCCCTCCTATGGAGGTAAAACCCTACGTCCTGCTTGATTATATTGATGTATATGAGTTTTACAGAGTCGATCTACCTCGAGATCAAGTAGCCAAAACCCTAGATGAGCTTGTCTGCCCTCTACAATCTAAACACTCCGGTTTATATAGACACCGGGGGTACCTAGGGTTTACACATGGTAAGTCTCCATCCGGACGTAAAGACGCCGATAATCTCATCTTGACTTGGAGTGCGCACCGCGTCTTCGGATGTTTCCTTCTAGAATACGGGGTCGTCACATGCCCCGGCCCTTCCTGTGACAGCAAGAGAGCGGCCCATCGAGCCGGCCTATGAGAGATAGGCCAGCGGCCCAAGAACCCCTTAGTCCAGGACTCCCTCAGTAGCCCCCGAACTAGCCCCCAATGCCAGGGGTCATGACACTAGCAGCTTCGAATGATCGGAGTCTCCGGCTTGCGGGTGAGTTGTTTTTCCCCTCTATGATCGGCTGGCTCCAGTCCGGCCGCCGATGATATGTAATTATCTGGACATATAGTTTATCCAGGCGCCTTAAATCGCTTAACCTCGAAGGCCGAATCGTCAAAGTGTGAATAGTATTTCCTGACAACCTTTCTGACGAAAGGTCGCGGCCTTTCACGACCGCTGAGTCGGTTACCCAAACCCGATTCGTAGTTCGAGGCCGTTTTTCCATTGGCACGTCTTATCAACGTGTACATCGTGTCCCGTTTATTACGGGATATGCTCAATGCCCTAGGTTATCTCACACGTGCATAACGGCACGATTATTTCGGGAAGTGGCGAGGCCTGTGGCGCAGTAAAAGGGTGGCTCTTGGTATTACGGCACCCCATAAAAAGGGAGAAAACCCCCAAGGCCTTTTCATGCTCCAAATCCGCACCCCTTGCCTCCTCAATCTTTCCAAGCTTCGAGAGCCCAGATCCAGTTCTTCCTCAAGCTCTTCCCCGAGCTCGGCCATGGCCGGTTCTGGCTCCGTGGGCAAGTGGGAGGTTTCCTCCGTCACCAACAATGATATCCAAGAGCTCAAGCATGCCGGCTACCTTTCCGCCAACATCGCCCATCGCGCCCCAGAGGCGAACCAGGTGGTGCCTACACCGAAGCCGGGCGAGAGGGTGGTGTTTGTCCCCCATTTCATCCGGGGATTGGGTTTCCCGCTCCACCCCTTTGTCAGGGGCCTCATGTTCTTTTATGGACTGGATTTCCATGACCTCCCCCCAAACTCCTCCATGCACATCTCGGTGTTCATCACCGTCTGTGAGGCTTTCTTGCGGGTACAGCCACACTTCGGCCTGTGTCTCAAAGTATTCAATGTCAAGCCGAAGATAGTTGCAGGCGCGCACGCAGATTGTGGAGGGGCGGTGATCAGTAAGCTCCCCCGTGTCGAGTGGCCGGACGGCACCTTTATCGACACGGTCAAGATCTGGCAGAAGGAGTGGTTCTACATCACCGAACCAAGGAGCGCTGACTGGATGGCACCTGCCGAGTTTAGATCCGGTCCCCCTGCGAGGTTAACCTCGTGGCTCAAGAAATCGTTGCAGAAGCGTATCTCCTCGATGATCGAGGCCAAAATCGAGCTCGTCAACGTGATCCAAGTCATGCTCTGCCGCCGTATCCTCCCCTGCCAGCATCGGTCCTCCCCAATGTGGGCTCACCAGCTCGAGGACCCGGCCACCGTGCGTCACTTCTTCCGCACTACCCACGGGAAATTGTGGAAGGCGCTGTTCAAGCCCCAGAAGAGCTGGCATGCCGAGGAGGACACCGGTCTCGACGCCGATACACCTGCCAGCAAGGTATGCTGAAAATTTTAATTCTTTGGTTCCATTTTTTGACAAAGACATGAACCCCTTCTCCCTCATCTTCACAGAAATGGCTGAGCAAGGCCATGCAAATCGACTGTCCGGCCCCGCAGCCCGAAGACCCTCGATCGGACCTGTTGACGGAGATGCTCATCGTGGCACCGTATTTGGCGCCGGAGAAGAAGAAGAAGAAAGAAGAGAAGAAGGAGTCCCGAGAGAGTCTTCGTCAAAGGGGTCTTCCGGACTCTAAGTCTGAGGAGACCCATGCTTCTTCTACTCACGAGGAGGAGCACGAGGACGAGGGGGAGTGCGGCTCTCCCCTCACAAGGAAAAGGACGGCGTCAGCGAACGCCGCGGAGGATCTTCCTCCTCCGGCCCCAAAGAGGACTTGCCAGACAAAGGCAGTCCTGGCCGATGACAACTCGGACTCCGAGGAGGAGTCTGAGGATTTCGAGAGGTTTCCTCGAAGGAACCCAAGGGTTAAGCCCCCAGCCCAAAGGTATGGATCCGAACACCCTCCGGGTTTCTTATATAGAGTTTTTAATGCTTAAGTGGGCAATCATTTTTTCACCTTGCAGCCCTCCACGCGATCTCCCCACCGATCAAGTTTCAGACGGGGAGTCTCTGCCCGCGAACTGGCGGAAAGTGGGATCGCGTCCCACCCTACGCCGCCTGAGGCCTCGAAGGAGGCCGCGGAGGTGTTATCGAGCCGGCCTCCTTCCGAGCCGAATACCGGAGGCGGGGGTGACGACGTCATGGCTGAGGTTAATACCTCGGCCACCGAAGACAAGGAGAAGGAAACTCCCCTCTCAATTTAAGGGGGGGGACAGAGCTTGTTGGAAATATGCCCTAGAGGCAATAATAAATTGGTTATTATTATATTTCCTTGTTAATGATAATCGTTTATTATCCATGCTATAATTGTATTGATTGGAAACTCAAATACATGTGTGGGTACATAGACAACACTGTGTCCCTAGTAAGCCTCTAGTTGACTAGCTCGTTGATCAAAGATGGTTAAGGTTTCCTAGCCATTGACATGAGATGTCATTTGATAACGGGATCACATCATTAGGAGAATGATGTGATGGACAAGACCCAAACTGTAAACGTAGCATTTGATCGTGTCAGTTTATTGCTATTGTTTTCTGCATGTCAAGTATCTGTTCCTTTGACCATGAGATCATGCAACTCACTAACACCGGAGGAATACCTTGTGTGTATCAAACGTCGCAACGTAACTGGGTGACTATAAAGGTGCTCTACAGGTATCTCCGAGGGTGTCTGTTGGGTTGGCATGGATCAAGACTGGGATTTGTTACTCCGTATGACGGAGAGGTATCTCAGGGCCCACTCGGTAATACAACATCACAATGAGCCTTGCAAGCAATGTGACTAAAGTGTTAGCCACGAGATCTTGTATTACGGAACGAGTAAAGAGACTTGCCGGTAACGAGATTGAACTAGGTATAGTGATACCGACGATCGAATCTCGGGCAAGTAACATACCGAAGAACAAAGGGAACAGCATACGGGATTAACTGAATCCTTGACATAGAGGTTCGACCGATAAAGATCTTCGTAGAATATATAGGAGCCAATATGGGCATCCAGGTCCCGCTATTGGTTATTGGCCGTAGAGGTGTCTCGGTCATGTCTACATAGTTCTCGAACCCGCAGGGTCTACACACTTAACGTTTGGTGACGATTAGTATAATTGAGTTATTATGTTGGTGACCGAAAGTTGTTCGGAGTCCCGGATAAGATCCCGGACATGACGAGGATCTCCGGAATAGTCCGGAGGTAAAGATTGATATATGTGATAATAGTGTTTTGATCTCTGGAAGGGTTCCGGAGTTCACCGGAAGGGGTTCCGGATGTTTACCGAAGTGTTCGGGTGCAGCAACACTTTATATGAGCCAAAGGGATAAAGCCCACAAGGTATTGGAAAGTGCAAAAGTAGTTTTGCTGCCGCGTAAGCGGTACTACCGCTTGGTGAAGCGGTACTACCGCCGGAGCGGTACTACCGCTTGTGTGAAGCGGTACTACCGCCTGAGCGGTACTACCGCTTGTGTGAAGCGGTACTACCGCCCAAGCGGTACTACCGCTTGTGTGAAGCGGTACTACCGCTTGTGCGCGGCTGTGCACGGTTCGGCAGGGATCCGAGTTGGACTCTTTCCCTGCGGGCCAAACCGACCTTGTGCGGGCAAAACCGACCCGGAGAAGGCTTTTACTCCAAGTTTAGACCCCAAGGCTCAACATATAAATAGAGGGGCAGGGCTAGCACACGGGACACATCAGGATTTCCCAAGCCGTGTGCCGGCAACCCTAGCCCTCTAGTTCCTCCGTCATAATCTCCGTAGTGCTTGGCGAAGCCCTGCAGAGATTGTTCCTCACCACCATCACCACGCCGTCGTGCTGCTGGAACTCAACCACTACTTCACCATCGCTCGCTGGATCGAGGAGGTGAAGGCGTCATCAAGCCGTACGTGTGTTGAACGCGGAGGTGCCGTCCGTTCGGCACTAGATCGGAAGGATCGTGATTGGATCGCGGGACGCTCGGCGATTTGGATCGCGAAGACGTTCGACTACATCAACCGCGTTTATTAACGCTTCCGCTTAGCGATCTACAAGGGTATGTAGATCCACTCTCCCTCTCGTAGATGCTCATCACCATGGATAGATCTTATGTGTGCGTAGGAAAATTTTTGTTTCCCATGCAACGTTTCCCAACAGTGGCATCATGAGCTAGGTCTATGCGTAGATGAGATCTCGAGTAGAACACAAACGAGTTGTGGGCGTGGGTGTATACATATTGCTTGCCGTTACTAGTTGATATTTGATTCGGCGGTACTGTGAGATGAAGCGGCCCGGACCGACATTACGCGTACACTTACGCGAGACAGGTTCCTTCAACTAACATGTAACTTCGTTGCATAAAGATGGCTAGCGGGTGTCTGTCTCTCTCACTTTAGTTGAATCGATTTCAATGAAGAGGGTTCTTTTAGAAGATCAAAAAGCAATCACTACACCACGTTGTGGTTTTGCGTAGGTAAGAACGGTTCTTGCAAACCCGTAGCAGCCACGTAAAATTTGCAACAACAATTAGAGGACGTCTAACTTGTTTTTGCAGGGTATGTTGTGATGTGATATGGCCAATTACATGATGAGATATATGTGATGTATGAGATGATCATGTGTTGTATAGAATATCACGACTTGCATGTCGATGAGTACGGCAACTGGCAGGAGCCATAGAGTTGTCTTTAATTATTGTATGACCTGCGTGTCAATCATTAAGCGCTATGTAATGCTTTACTTTATCGCTAAACGTTAGCAATAGTCGTGGAAGCAACAGTCGGCGCGACAACCTTATGGCGACACGTTGATGGAGATCAAGATGATGGAGATCATGGTGTCATGCCGGTGACGATGGAGATCATGCCGGTGCTTTGGAGATGGAGATCAAAAGCACAAGTTCATGGCCATATCATGTCACTTATGATTTGCATGTGATGTTAATCCTTTTATGCATCTTATTTTGCTTAGGACGACGGTAGCATTATAAGGTGATCCCTCACTTAAATTTCAAGATAAATTGTGTTCTCCCCAAGTGTGCACCGTTGCGAAAGTTCGTCGTTTCGAGACACGCCGTGATGATCGGGTGTGATAGACTCTACGTTCGCATACAACGGGTGTAAGCCATGTTGCACGTGCGGAACACTCGGGTTAAACTTGACGAGCCTAGCATGTACAGACATGGCCTCGGAACACAAGAGACCGAAAGGTCGAACATGAGTCATATAGTAGATATGATCAACATGAAGATGTTCACCATTGAAACCACCTCAACTCACGTGATGATCGGACTTGAGTTGGTGGATTTGGATCATGTTACACTCGAATGATCGGAGGGATATCAATTTGAGTGGGAGTTTTTTAAATAATATGATTAACTAAACTCATTATCTAGAACAATAGTCTAAGTTGTCTTTGCTATATTTATGTTGTAGATCATGGCTCGCGCAGTAGCACCCCTGAATTTTAATGCGTTCCTAGAGAAAGCTAAGTTGAAAGATGATGGAAGTAACTTTGTGGACTGGGCCCGTAATCTAAGGATTATCCTTACGGCTTCCCAGAAGGCTTATGTCCTTGATGCACCGCTTGGTGATCCACCCGCTCCAGTTGAGTCTCTAGACGTTGTGAACGCCTGGCAGGCTCGTTCTGATGATTACTCAATAGTTCAATGTGCAATGTTGTATGGCTTAGAACCGGGACTTCAAAGACGTTTTGAACGTCATGGAGCATATGAGATGTTCCAGGAGTTGAAGTTTATCTTTCAGAAGAATGCCCGGATCGAGAGATATGAGATCTCCGATAAGTTCTATGCTTGCAAGATGGAGGAGAACGGGTCTATCAGTGATCACGTGCTCAGAATGTCTGGGTACTCCACCTGTCTGGCTGAGTTAGGGATGCCCCTTCCGCCAGAGGCTATCACTGACAGAGTTCTTCAATCATTGCCACCTAGCTACAAGAGCTTCGTGCTGAACTATAACATGCACGGGATGAACAAGTCAGTCGCCGAGCTGTTTGCGATGCTGAAAGCCGCTGAGTCTGAAATTCAGAAGGAGCATCAAGTGTTGATGGTCAATAAAACCACTAGTTTCAAGAAAAATGGCAAGGGTAAGAAGGGTAACTCCAAGAAGAGTGGCAAAGCAGTTGCTCCTCTCGTGAAGAAACCCAAGGCTGGACCCAAACCAGAAACTGTGTGTTTTCATTGCAAGGGAACTGGACACTGGAAGCGGAATTGCCCCAAGTATTTGGCTGACAAGAAGGCGGCCAACAACAAACAAGGTATATATGATATACATGTTATTGATGTGTACCTTACCAACTCTCGTTGTAGTGCCTGGGTATTTGATACCGGTGCGGTTGCTCATATTTGCAACTCAAAACAGGAACTGCGGAATAGACGGAGGCTGGCAAAGGACGAAGTGACGATGCGCGTGGGAAATGGTTCCAAGGTTGATGTGATCGCCGTCGGCACGCTCGCTCTTCGATTACCGTCGGGATTAGTGATGAACCTAAATAAGTGTTATTTGGTGCCTGCGTTAAGCATGAACATTATATCTGGATCTTGTTTATTGCGAGACGGTTACTCATTTAAATCAGAGAATAATGGTTGTTCTATTTATATGAGTAATATCTTTTATGGTCATGCACCCGATGTGAGGAGTTTATTCTTATTGAATCTCGATAGTAATGATACACATGTTCATAACATTGATGCCAAAAGATGTAGAATTGATAATGATAATACCACTTTCTTGTGGCACTGCCGTTTAGGTCATATTGGCGTAAAACGCATGAGGAAGCTCCATGCTGATGGACTTTTGGAGTCACTTGATTTTGAATCACTTGACACATGTGAGCCATGCCTCATGGGCAAGATGACTAAAACTCCGTTCTCTGGAACAATGGAACGGGCAAGTGACTTATTGGAAATCATACATACTGATGTGTGCGGTCCGATGAGCATTGAGGCGCGCGGTGGTTATCGTTACTTTCTCACCTTCACTGATGACTTAAGTAGATATGGGTATATTTACTTAATGAAACACAAGTCTGAAACATTTGAAAAGTTCAAACAATTTCAGAGTGAAGTTGAGAATCATCGTAACAAGAAGATTAAATTCCTACGATCTGATCGAGGAGGAGAATATCTGAGTTATGAGTTTGGCAGTCACTTAAGACAGTGTGGAATTGTTTCACAATTAACACCGCCTGGAACACCACAGCGTAATGGTGTGTCCGAACGTCGTAATCGAACCTTATTGGATATGGTGCGATCTATGATGTCTCTTGCCGATTTGCCACTATCGTTTTGGGGTTATGCATTAGAGACAGCTGCATTCACTTTAAATAGGGCACCATCGAAATCCGTTGAGACGACGCCATATGAACTTTGGTTTGGCAAGAAGCCAAAGCTGTCGTTTTTTAAAGTTTGGGGATGTGATGCTTATGTCAAAAAGCTTCAGCCTGAAAAGCTGGAACCCAAAGCGGAGAAATGCGTCTTCATAGGATACCCAAAAGAGACAGTTGGGTATACCTTCTACCTCAGATCCGAAGGCAAAGTGTTTGTCGCTAAAAACGGAACATTTCTTGAGAAAGAGTTTCTCTCGAAAGAATTGAGTGGGAGGAAGATAGAACTTGATGAGGTTGTTGAACCTTTACTTCAACCTGAGAGTAGCGCAGCGCAGAAAGTTGTTTCTGTGGAGCCTACATTAGCTGAAGAGGAAGTTAATGATGATGATCATGAAGCTTTGGATCAAGTTGCTATCGAACCTCGTAGGTCGACAAGGACGCGTACTGCTCCCGAGTGGTACGGCAACCCTGTCTTAGAGGTCATGTTGTTAGACAACGATGAACCTACGAGCTATGGAGAAGCGATGATGGGCCCGGATTCCGAGAAGTGGTTAGAGGCCATGAAATCCGAGATGGGATCCATGTATGAAAACAAAGTAT
Source organism: Elymus sibiricus (assembly GCA_039707655.1). Taxonomy (NCBI): domain Eukaryota; kingdom Viridiplantae; phylum Streptophyta; class Magnoliopsida; order Poales; family Poaceae; genus Elymus; species Elymus sibiricus. Next base: position 295,567,677 of record CM077675.1, on the reverse strand, counting down.
GGACTTTGGAAGTATTACCTGAAGGGCGTAAGGCCATTCAGAACAAATGGATCTTTAAGAGGAAGACGGACGCGGACGGTAATGTCACCGTCTATAAAGCTCGACTTGTGGCAAAGGGTTTTTCACAAGTTCAAGGAGTTGACTACGATGAGACCTTCTCACCCGTAGCGATGCTTAAGTCCGTCAGAATCATGTTAGCAATAGCTGCCTTTTTCGATTATGAAATTTGGCAGATGGATGTCAAAACAGCGTTCCTTAACGGTTTCCTTAAGGAAGAGTTGTATATGATGCAACCAGAAGGTTTTGTCGATCCAGAAAATGCTGACAAAGTTTGCAAACTCCAGCGATCCATTTATGGACTGGTGCAAGCATCTCGGAGTTGGAATCTTCGTTTTGATGAGGTGATCAAAGCGTTCGAGTTTATACAAGTTTACGGAGAAGCTTGTATTTACAAGAAAGTGAGTGGGAGCTCTATAGCGTTTCTAATATTATATGTGGATGACATATTGCTGATTGGAAACAATATAGAAATGCTGGAAAGCGTAAAGGAATATTTGAACAAGAGTTTTTCAATGAAGGACCTAGGAGAAGCTGCTTTCATATTAGGCATCAAGATCTATAGAGATAGATCGAGACGCTTAATAGGACTTTCACAAAGCACATACCTTGATAAGATTTTGAAGAAGTTCAAAATGGATCAGTCCAAGAAGGGGTTCTTGCCTGTTTTGCAAGGTGTGAAGTTGAGTAAGACTCAATGCCCAGTGACTGCAGAAGATAGAGAAAAGATGAGTGTCATCCCCTATGCTTCAGCCATAGGGTCTATCATGTATGCAATGCTGTGCACAAGACCCGATGTCAGCCTTGCCATAAGTATGGTCGGAAGGTTTCAAGGTGATCCAGGAATGGAACACTGGACGGCGGTCAAGAATATCCTGAAGTACCTGAAAAGGACTAAGGACATGTTTCTCGTTTATGGAGGTGATCAAGAGCTCGTCGTAAAGGGTTACGTCGATGCAAGCTTTGACACTGATCCGGATGACTCTAAGTCGCAAACCGGATACGTATTTATTCTTAATGGGGGTGCGGTTAGCTGGTGCAGTTCCAAGCAAAGCGTGGTAGCAGATTCTACATGCGAAGCGGAGTACATCGCTGCCTCGGAGGCGGCGAAGGAAGGTGTCTGGATGAAGGAGTTCATGACAGATCTTGGAGTAGTGCCTAGTGCGCTTAACCCAATGACTCTGTTTTGTGATAACACTGGTGCCATTGCTCTAGCCAAGGAACCAAGATTTCACAAGAGGACCAGACACATAAAACGACGTTTCAATTCCATCCGCGATTACATCAAGGAGGACGACATAAATATTTGCAAAGTACACACGGATCTAAATGTTGCAGATCCGATGACTAAACCTCTTCCAAGGGCTAAACATGAACAACACCAGAACTGCATGGGTGTTCGATTCATTACAATGTAAATCACATAGTGATGTGAACTAGATTATTGACTCTAGTGCAAGTGGGAGACTGTTGGAAATATGCCCTAGAGGCAATAATAAATTGGTTATTATTATATTTCCTTGTTAATGATAATCGTTTATTATCCATGCTATAATTGTATTGATTGGAAACTCAAATACATGTGTGGGTACATAGACAACACTGTGTCCCTAGTAAGCCTCTAGTTGACTAGCTCGTTGATCAAAGATGGTTAAGGTTTCCTAGCCATTGACATGAGATGTCATTTGATAACGGGATCACATCATTAGGAGAATGATGTGATGGACAAGACCCAAACTGTAAACGTAGCATTTGATCGTGTCAGTTTATTGCTATTGTTTTCTGCATGTCAAGTATCTGTTCCTTTGACCATGAGATCATGCAACTCACTAACACCGGAGGAATACCTTGTGTGTATCAAACGTCGCAACGTAACTGGGTGACTATAAAGGTGCTCTACAGGTATCTCCGAGGGTGTCTGTTGGGTTGGCATGGATCAAGACTGGGATTTGTTACTCCTTATGACGGAGAGGTATCTCAGGGCCCACTCGGTAATACAACATCACAATGAGCCTTGCAAGCAATGTGACTAAAGTGTTAGCCACGAGATCTTGTATTACGGAACGAGTAAAGAGACTTGCCGGTAACGAGATTGAACTAGGTATAGTGATACCGACGATCGAATCTCGGGCAAGTAACATACCGAAGAACAAAGGGAACAGCATACGGGATTAACTGAATCCTTGACATAGAGGTTCGACCGATAAAGATCTTCGTAGAATATGTAGGAGCCAATATGGGCATCCAGGTCCCGCTATTGGTTATTGGCCGTAGAGGTGTCTCGGTCATGTCTACATAGTTCTCGAACCCGCAGGGTCTACACACTTAACGTTTGGTGACGATTAGTATAATTGAGTTATTATGTTGGTGACCGAAAGTTGTTCGGAGTCCCGGATAAGATCCCGGACATGACGAGGATCTCCGGAATAGTCCGGAGGTAAAGATTGATATATGTGATAATAGTGTTTTGATCTCTGGAAGGGTTCCGGAGTTCACCGGAAGGGGTTCCGGATGTTTACCGAAGTGTTCGGGTGCAGCAACACTTTATATGAGCCAAAGGGATAAAGCCCACAAGGTATTGGAAAGTGCAAAAGTAGTTTTGCTGCCGCGTAAGCGGTACTACCGCTTGGTGAAGCGGTACTACCGCCGGAGCGGTACTACCGCTTGTGTGAAGCGGTACTACCGCCCGAGCGGTACTACCGCTTGTGTGAAGCGGTACTACCGCCCAAGCGGTACTACCGCTTGTGTGAAGCGGTACTACCGCTTGTGCGCGGCTGTGCACGGTTCGGCAGGGATCCGAGTTGGACTCTTTCCCTGCGGGCCAAACCGACCTTGTGCGGGCAAAACCGACCCGGAGAAGGCTTTTACTCCAAGTTTAGACCCCAAGGCTCAACATATAAATAGAGGGGCAGGGCTAGCACACGGGACACATCAGGATTTCCCAAGCCGTGTGTCGGCAACCCTAGCCCTCTAGTTCCTCCGTCATAATCTCCGTAGTGCTTGGCGAAGCCCTGCAGAGATTGTTCCTCACCACCATCACCACGCCGTCGTGCTGCTGGAACTCAACCACTACTTCACCATCGCTCGCTGGATCGAGGAGGTGAAGGCGTCATCAAGCCGTACGTGTGTTGAACGCGGAGGTGCCGTCCGTTCGGCACTAGATCGGAAGGATCGTGATTGGATCGCGGGACGCTCGGCGATTTGGATCGCGAAGACGTTCGACTACATCAACCGCGTTTATTAACGCTTCCGCTTAGCGATCTACAAGGGTATGTAGATCCACTCTCCCTCTCGTAGATGCTCATCACCATGGATAGATCTTATGTGTGCGTAGGAAAATTTTTGTTTCCCATGCAACGTTTCCCAACAGAGCTCGGCCCAGCCCCCTCCGAGGGTATCTCCGGAGCGCTCTACGCCTCCGGAGGTGCCAGCCCAGTCCCCGGCCAGAGGGAGGGCTAGCGGGTCAACGCCGATGCCGCCCATGACTGGGTGGCCGGCCATGATGGAGGAAGCCTTATCCGGCTCCTCCATCGCCGAAGATCACCACGCCCTAATGGGTGCGGTTTTGCGAGGCATTCAGTCCGTCGATAGCGGACTGAAAGAGGCCTTCAATGATCTTTTGACGGGCTTCAAGGTGAGCCACGTAATACTCCTTCTTCTCGGAAAGGTTAATTTACTGATTTTGTGCAACTCTTATAAGTGTAGTAGCCCCAGAGCCCTGGGTGAGTTTTGAAAAAACCAACCCGGGGGTCGAATATCCGAAAATCAGAAATGATGCGCAAGGCACCTTTTATTCCTTACTATTCTAAGAGCTCCGAAGAGTACGTAGCAGAGGGTCTGAATCTGGCAGCTTGGAAGTTTTAATGCACATGAGTTGTTTTGTAGGCGGCGGCGGCGGCGGCCTCTAATGCAACGGAGCTTGCCGAGCTAAATCGGAAGCTCAAGAGCTCCGATGAAGAGCTTGATCGCCTGAACAAGAGGTTCAACGAGACGCAAGGTGAGTCCGAATTGTATCATTCGGGTCTATTCGTCCATCCTCATGGATTGAGATATCCGGATTGTTATCCCTGATTGTATTTACTTGTTGCTACCACAGTTGTGGCCGTGGAGGTCAAGAACCTCAAGGCCGAGTTGGCAAAGGCGAGGCAGGAGGCCGCGGATGAGAAGGCGGCGGCCGAACGAGCGGCAGCCGACCTGTCAGCATTAAAAGCCATGCGTGACAAGCATGAGGCCCGGGTGGTAGAGGTGCAGCTGGAGCTCAAGGATGCCAGCACGAAGTGCGAGGCCCTTGAATAAAAGAACGGGGACCAGGCCACCGAACTATCCTTGCTGAAATCCGAACTCAAGTCGGAGCTAGTTGAGAGGCGGTTCTTCGAAGAAGAACTCCGCCAAGTCAAGGCGATCGCAGATGGTAAGCCGTACTTACTGCAGTGTGCCTTTGGTGGTAACAGGTTTGCATTGCTCACCCAGGTGTGGCGTTCCTCAGGCGCTCTTATGGACCTCCCAAGGAGTGCAGCGGACGCGAACAGATACTTCGCCTGTCGTGATGGGGATGTCGAGCGTCGGCTGTTCTGGGCGCAATTTCAAGCCCTCGAGCATCCTCCCCTCCTGAGCAAGCAGATGAAACAACTGATGGAGCTGCACGGGATGGCGGAGCCGGCCATGAGGGACCTCTGCATCCGGCTGTGGCCTGCAGAGCCGTTGCCGAGCAGTTACTTCGGATTGGTGCAGAAACTGTGCGATGCTGCGCCTCGGATTGACGCTATAAAGCATTCTACGTGCATCGAGGGGGCTCGGATGGCTTTTGCGAGGACCATGGTGCACTGGCCGAAGATCAAGCCGACCGAGATGGCCACTGCGCCTCCGCCCCCTGGGAAGGAGCATAGGTGCCCCGAGAAATACTTTGCCACCGTGATGGAAGGTGCTCGGGTGATAGAAGCTCAATGCCCTAAGGATGTAATGTATGAATGAACATTTTGTCATGTATCCGATGACTATTCCGCTTTATAATGCGGTTGCATGGTTTATCATGTCTTTAATCTTTGTATTATTTTGACTCCTATGTGGCCGTTTTATCTGAAAGTTGCGAGTCGTCGGCTTCAGCCCCCATGTAGATACTACACGAGGTGTTTCTGCCTGCGCACTGTGACCCTTAGCCGACGTATCGGTGCCCGAAGGCGGTAGCACGAGGGGAACAAGGCAATCGGACTATGGTGCTTTAGTGCTTTCACTTAGTCGTAGGAGCTTGACTGCGGGGGCTGATGACCAGCCCCCAGTATTGTGTGATATTCGGATACACTGAGGTTGAAACCAGCATCACATGGTTTGTAATAGTACAAACCCTTCATATAACACGGAATAACCTCTATCGATTTTTTGGTTTGACACTTATGCTCAGATTGCAGACCGGTTCTCGCTTATTATGACAGTCAGTTTTCGGCTTTCTCCACTGAGGTACTTGACCAGGCGAGCTGGAAGCACAATCGCAGTGGTTCTCCCTTTACCCTTTTAGCCAAACATGCGGAACGTAAGAGGGGAAATACAGGAGCCGGGCAACCCAACAATTGACGCAAGACATAATTCGGAACCAATTCATATAACGCGACATCCGAGACGCCGAACACATGAACAATAGTGTCGGGGTGATGCTTAGGGCGATTTTTATAGTCAAGGCCCCGGTCTATTAGCCGGTCGCATCGTAACGTGTACCGAACAGCTTTGCTATCGGCGTTGGTGAGAAGAGAACAGAGTATGTGACATAAGATACAGCGAGGAGGCCGTAAAAGATAGTCTTTATTTCTGATGAATTCTTACAACTTAATCTGTCGAAGCAACTGTTACAGGTATTTTGAAATCAAAAGTAAAATTTACAAAGGAGAGGTTTTACCCTGGGTCTTCGATAGGTGGCTTGACGTCCTCGATTTGCCCTGTCGCATGCCTGCTCCTTTGCTCCCGAGGGGGTTGCATTCCTTTAAAGGTGATTGCTATCGGCGAACGGACTTTGGGGAGAAGATCTTGAGAGGTCGCCGAAGTGTGGATGAGCCTTACGCGTCGGAGGTACTAGATGGTACCTGTGGTTTGTCCGAAGACATTTATTGGCAGTAGTCGGTTTCAGCCGAACACTCTGCCAGTCATAGTGGGTCCCCACAGCAGCCATGGTATCTTGAGCGTGAAGTTGTGCCTTCTTGGCACATATTTTGCGGGAACTAGGGTTGTACTGTGGGGGGCGTATCCCTATTTTTGTTGGGCGGAAGATGATGCCGGGGGTTCGGTTTGAGACCGAACTCGTTTGCTATCATGACGTGCCTTTATGGCTGATTTGGGCGTTGGCCTTTCATCGCTGTGCTGGGATTCAGCTGCCAGGGCCGCTGTGTGTTCCTCAGTTTGGAGAGAGCGCTCTGTGTTGCCGTTGACAGTAATGACCCCCCTGGGCCCGGGCATCTTGAGCTTCAGGTATGCATAGTGGGGGACAGCGTTAAAGCGAGTGAATGTCGTGCAGCCGAGTAGGGCGTGATAACCGCTGCGAAACGGGACGATGTCGAAGATCAAGTCTTCGCTGCAGAAGTTATCTGGCGAGCCGAACACTACTTCCAGGTTCACGGTGCCCGAGCTGCGGGCTTTGACGCCTGGGATCACTCCTTAGAAGGTAGTGTTGCTGGGTTTGATCCTCGACGGATCTATACCCATCTTTTTCACCGTGTCTGAGTAAATCAGATTAAGGCTACTTCCTCCGTCCATGAGGACTCTTGTGAGGTGATACCCATCGATAATGGGGTCTAGGACGAGGTCTGCCGAACCTCCGTGACGGATACTAGTCGGATGATCCCGTCGATCAAAGGTGAACGGGCAAGCCGACCAGGGGTTATACTTCGGGGCTACGGGCTCTACCGCGTAGACCTCTCGAAGGGCGCGCTTCCTCTCCTTTTTGGGTATGTGAGTGGCATATATCATGTTCACAGTTTTTACCTCTGGAGGTGTCGGATTTTGGGCTCCGCAAAACCCTAATGGGATAAGTGAGAGAGGCAGGCATAAGTCAACCTAAAAAGGCTTGACAGTACACCCATTAACTGTGAGGTGTGGACGGTGTGGTCTTGGGGGTAAGACTTGGGAATGGCTTTAGACTGATGGCATTTTGATTCAGCTTGCTCTCGAGAGAAATATCGGGACCAATCTTTGGCCAGTTAGACTTAACTCTCTGGGAGCTGTATTTGTCCCAGGTGGTTACTCGTCCAGGGGTTTGTGGTCCCTCATACTCTAGCTTTTCACGTCCACCTTTCTTATGGAAAGGGTGGGTGGTGGCCAAGGTGGAGTATCGACCATACCCCTCTGACTTAGAGCCCAAGCCTATGGTCATAATCCGACCTTGTTATGGCTTGGTAAAGCTTAGGGGTTAAGGATCTTAGGATGTGAGTGAATGTCTATCATCTTATCCTTGAGCACATTTCTTAGATGCCAATAGTCCTACCTATTACTCCAAACAAAATCATCCTATATCATCGAAGGTATTATCTCATATAAGTCAACTCCAATGTCACTCATGCTATTCATACCTCCATGGTTTGAGAGAGGGACTAGACCAAAATCTCATATGTACTATAGCTAACTCATATATATCCCTATGTAAAAATCCTCAGGAAAACATACAAGCTGCTAAGCTTGAATAAGGTACTGCAAATCCAAGTGCTCAGCTAAGCTATCCAAGGTCTAAGGTGTTGCATCTCTATGCTAAGGAAACACATAGTAAGCCAATCCAAGATAGTGTTTCCTTCCTATGAATCCAATTAATTGGTCTACTGATCCCATCAAGCATCACATGATTTATCACCTCTACAAACCCAACTTTGATGGAGTTCCATCTAATCTTCAAGAGTTCCTATAATCCATGATTCCTTGAAAGATCTATCTTATCGTAGTGCATCCATCAATTTCCATTATGACGATCTAGTAAACTCCAATATCAGGTGCATATAGATCCTTGAATCAATCCATACAACAATCCAATACTCCTAGTTTTATCTCCCGTCGATAAATATGGTATCATGATCGAGATCATCAGACTAAATCCAAATTACTCCGAACCATGTAGACTTAGTCAGCATCTATACTCCACTAGAATCACCTATTTAATCCAAACCTCGTGTCCTATGAGAATTCCTACTTGTTCGTCCGAGTCATTTGAGTAGCATCATCAATCCTTGATTATTACTTGACAAGGTCAAACTATCATACCACCAAGAATTTCAGCTCGTGATCACAATTGTCCTACTAAACCCAATTTACTCAAGGGAGAAGTAAGCTATGCTACTCTATCAACTTGATCCATCAAGCTCACCTATCAACATGAAAATCTCGTAATCCACCAAGGTTCTCAGCTATTTCCTCAAGATACTTTTCTACAGCCTCATCAAATCATTGGTCTACTAAATTATATATCCTCAAAATGATATACCCTATGGCATCATCAGATCAAGTGATAGATTAAGGATGTAATGTGTTTGCTCACTATGATCACTAGCTCCATAGTGAACCCAGTGTTATGCAGGGGTTGTTGAAGCTCAATAGGTGCTCTGGAAAACCCGTGTATTAAACACGTGATTAGAGGTTTGAGCTGGGGTAGCTTGTGAGGTCTAGGTTGGTCTAGGGAGGGGTTTCCAATCTTGAGGAAAAAGCATAACTCCACGGGGTTGCACTTGGTTGAGTATGTCGTAGTCAAAGTCTTCAATGCTAGTTGTCTAACGAGGTGGATCCTTGGCGCATCTTGCCTTGTTGATCTTCAATTGATGAGAGAGGTGAGGGGGAAAAGTAGCATAGAGGGCATGCCTAAAGGGGGTTCTATAGTGCATGTGCAATCAAACAAGTGCTAAAAGGGCCAAACACAAACATTAGGATAAGGTAGGTGATATGGTCGCGTACTTGTTGCCTAGGGCAAAAGTGCGACCTATATCAAAGCACAAACAAGTAAAAACAAGCAACAGACAACATGGTTCCATCCGAACCATCACACGGACTCGACTTCGCATAGGGGATATACGACTAATCCTACCCTAGGGATTCTCGGACTCAATAGTCATGCTTCGCTTCATGTCTCGGAGAGAAGAACTTACAGTCTTCTGGGTCTTCTGCAGGTGTTGCTACGTTTCTTGTAGTTGTTTGATGAAACGACCTAGGTTAGTCCTGGAGAATCTTCGAAAACTTCTCGTCTGATAAGTCGACGGGGCGAAGGTGATTCCTTGTGGCTGTCGTTGACAGGGTCTTCTGTTGTCTTCTTAATCACGACAGTCCCTCTATTCTTCTGAGGCTTCGAAGGTTCCAGGCAGGCAATCCTTCATGCAATGTCATTAACAAGGCATGGTAGAGGTCCAGCCTATCGATTATGTTGATGAAAACATCGACACGAAGAGTGAGGGATGAGGAGAACCATTTTCCTACTCACTATGGTGAGGCGGACCAAATGGCGAGGTTCTCATCCACCGGTGGTTGCCGATACTCAACAGTAATGACAGGGTTACTCTACTAGCGATGCATATCATTATCTTGCATATCTTAAGCCTTGTTCATTTTAGGCCAGGGTTGCCTCATTCTGGGGGCAGTGTCGAGGGTGTCACCATGTTCTGAGTCTTGACATCCTCGTAACTTGAGTAGGTATCTCCTGTTGGTGTCATCCTGTCGTAGTATCGCCAACCTTGCCCCTCCAAAGATGTGGGTGAATGTTTTTGGCAAGGTGGCTTCCTTCCAGGTTACCCACGTGGATTTCGAGGAATCCAGTGGTTATGGGCATAAGGGTACTATCGACCATTTGCAAGGTTTTGAAATAGCAGACGAGGAGAGTCAAGAGAAAAATGGTGGAAGTGCTGAGGCACAATCCTTCAGTTTCTTTGAAAGCTTAGAAGAGGTAAGAAGTGTAGAGGTTTTGTAGGGGGTTTGAAGGGTCTGGAACAATAGTTTTGTCCTAACTAACGTCCATGCTAACTAAGGGCTTCCTACAGTCAGGATAGCTCTGATACCAGCTCCGTGGGGACCCCGACTCATAAGTCGTGATCACCGAATGTATGTGCATAGTGATCCCAGAGATCAATGCTCACTGAACACACAGAAAATGAATAACAAGAATCTTACATCCATTATGTACCGTTTTACTTAAAGATGGCCTTTATGGCCAAGTCTTCGTAAACTTGCAGCGGAAATCTTCAATGATAGCGTGAACCCATGCCATCTGCCTTAACCCTACACGCATTCTGACTGGGAAGCGTCCTAGCTCGCATGACCGTCACCACGGTAGTCTTCATTATATCCTGTTCTTTCAGGCCTGGCCAATAAAATAACCAGTGGCAAGCCAATGAGTACTTTGAATGTACTCGCAAGCAACCCATATTTGCAACAAGGTTCAACAGAGCATGATTTAGCACTAATAGGTAAATTTTGCGGAAAGCTAGTATGAGTGCAATGACATGTTCAATCAACTTGTAAAAGCATGCATCAACAGGTTACAGATATCCGTATGAACAGGTTACAGATATCGATATAATCAAGGGTTGAACATCTCATGTTCAATGATCATGCCAAGTCTTCTGACTTAGCTCAAATACCATCTTGTTTGACACACGCATACACACACATTTTGTTAAAACATCTGGACATAGTTTAAGCAGCACCACCCAACTGTCCTTGATCGTGGACACGACTATTCGAATAGTTTTACACTCTGCAGAGGTTGCACACTTTACCCACAAGACTCGGGGAACTTCCGTGTCATCCACGACTCGCGGTATTTTACATACCCGAGGTAAGCACCCGAACAATGCCTTTCCCTTGACGACACTAAACAAAGAGTCCACTCGATTGGTACCCAGCCCAGATGATGTACATCAGAAATAACATCCATGCAGGGACCAACGGTGTGCCCGGTGCCTGTGAAGACAGCGCATGATCGTCCTTACCGGCACGACCCCGTATCGAGAGTGACCTCGTCACTCCCGCCACTAGTAATGCGGGCTCTATGCTAGTACCGGCCAAAGTAATCAACAAAGCCCCGTCCCATAAGGGGTATCGTGGTTGTACATGTAAGGTTGGGACGGTCGACAAATCTTAAATCTAATCCATTTTCGAAAACACACATTCACTTGCCTCGGTACACCACTTCTTTCTCAAGTGGTTACCTAGCTCATCAACATCTCCCTCGGGCATTAGGGGCACCCGATGGGGTTTTCGAAAAGTCTTTGAAAACATTTCTTTCCCTCGCTGCATGAAAAAAACAAAGGATGGCTTTCAGGTTCAGCTCTGATCCAAACACGGATCAACCATGCGGTAGGGCTTTCAAGCACGGTAGGGCTTTCAAGCAGTGGCTCTGACGTGAGAGAGAGCAGTCACCGCACAGATCCGAGTCACCCCTCGCCGTCTGTCACGTGGAGTTTGCCTACATGTATGAGCTCTGGGCAATACTTCCCTTGAACTGGTGGGAACTAGGAATCCCTGCGACGTGTTCTTGGGAAGACTAGCGATGGGGCTGCTCAGTGTGTTGTTGCTCGCTCATGGCAGTCAATTTCATATGAATATGCTCTTTCAAACTAAATAGAAGAAGGAAATGCATGAATGCCTAATTTTTGTAACAATAAATTCAGAAAGGTGTTCTTTATGCATTTAAAAGTATTCTCACATTTATGCAATCATCTCCTGGGGAGTAGAATCACTTGACTAGGTGTTTTTTTGGAAAAGGAGGTTAAGATACCTGGCCTATGCATCAATCGATGCATACGGCCATGTTCATTAATTATTCAACAAAGATCTGACAATAACATACATCAAGCCACCCAAAGCCACCACTCACACCTACAATCTCGATAATGTGGAGTGCTCTCACTCTCCATATCTAAAACCGGTGTCGTTGCCGATCCATCAACATAACGTATCAGAACCTACACCCGGTGCAGAAAACCTAAAGCGTACACCACATTCTCACGTTTTAGAAGCTGGCAAGCCGCCATCATCATCAAACCTCTGACCCATCTTCAGGAAAGAGATCCGCATCCTCCTTGCCAGTCCAGCCATCCGTCGACGCTACCACGACGCCCAACGGCACCACCTCCCTGCGCGCAAACTACTGAGCACGTCACGATCGCCGCCAATACACCGCAGCACCATGCCGCCGGGTACCACCAGCCGACACAACTTGAAGTCTTTCGAAGATCTGTCGTGCGTAGCACCTGCCGAACAGGCATGACAAAGTGTAGCACTTGTCAGCCAGTCATGACTTGACATCTCCGCCAAAGCTCCGTGCAAGACGAAGCCGCTCCACATCCTAACTTTGTCTTCCAGCACGGCTCCACAAAGGATGCTCCAAAGAGAGAAACGACATCGCAGTTTCGCGATCGTCCAATCTGGAAGACCAGATCCTAGGGTTTCCACTGAAGTAGCATGAGTGGATCGACTTTAGTTACACAACGATGCCTTCATGAAAGTAAGGGCGCAGAACGCCGCCATAGCCCATCGTCGGCTCGGTTTTCACTGGCAACTTTGTCTCCCCGACTCGCAGGTGGGACTGCATGACGGGTCTGGAGATCCGACCACCCAGCCTCAGGCCGACTACCTCCGACGAAGGAGATGACCACCATCGCCAAGGCCTGCCTCCATGCCGAGATGAGCCATCGGACTCCACCGCTGTCAGTAGCCGTGCCCGATGCCAGCCCACTGATAGCTATTACTTGTTAGCTCTGCTTGATATGTTTATTAGTAGTTGTGATGAAGGCCTACAGTACAAATATTTACTCAATGAAGAACAACCACCAAATAAACTATATGACTAATGGTGGTTTGTAGTCTTCTTCATTCTGAAGTTATCATTGTAGTTTACTTCATGTGTTATCCAAAATCCAGCTACTTTATATGGTAGGACCCTGTATTGTGATTTCAATCATCCTCTAGCCCTTTGGAGTGACACATCAAGTAGGGTATAAACTGATTGATGGTTTAGAACTGTATCGGCCTCTTGTTGCCACTCGGCCGAGGTTGAGCCGGAGGTTGTTCCAACTCCAACAAGGGCATGTATCATGGATGACTTCAGCCTGCGTTGCAATGGGATCCACACTCATTCGCATTGGCACTATACATCGAGATCAAGGCGAGCATCATGGATGGTTGCAGGCACCACTGTAACGTCGCTGACTAAATCAAAGTCTCACTGTGTGTCAAGATCATAGTTGTCATTCTTAAAAAGTTTCATTGAGCTCATACATATCATTTAATTATTTGTTTGGTTCATTTAGTTGCATTGTCGTCTGGCACCTAGTTTATCACATCTGCTCTTTACTCCATAGTGAAGCACAAGCTAAGGACTTGTGATTTTTCCACCTGTTGCAACGCACTGGCATTTTTGCTAGTAGTCTTGTAAAAGAATAATATGCATCGATTGCCACATGCATGTAGTATTTTGGTAGATGAACTTTGCATGTAGCCTTAAAAAAATCCTAACTAAGCTCCTCCCACTGATGGGCCAAGCCCAATTTCTCTGATGCATAGCCCAGCTTGGTTGGTCGTCTTCAACCTCTAAAAAACCTTGTACGCAACGCACACAGGGATGAAACACAGACGCACAGAACTATCAATTACTCATCACAAGAGATGATTTAGGCTACGAATCGTGTCGAGTTCAGCATGAGATTTTTTTTGATCTCTACATTGTGAATCCATTCCACTAGAGCACACACCTTATTGTTCAGAAAATGAAGAAAAATCATGCACCTGCTCCATCTCGAAAATAGAAACTGGAAGGAATAGCGTGCAATGCCTTTCTTGTAATGCTTGCTTACTCCTCTCATTCTCTATCTCTTTGAGGTGATTCAACAACCCCAGCACTTTGGATTCTTTTTTCTTCAAAGGACAATAAATTGTCACTCCCGGCCCTTCCCCGCGCCGTATCCCGCTCTGGCTACAGCGACCACACACTACCCAGTCACCACAACTCCAGCCATCGCCCCTCCGGGCCGCCGTTGCGGCCCATGCCGTGGTGCTCCCTCGCGCGAGATCCGGCCTCGCCTACCACGAGCCTGGAATGGAACACCCCAGACAAGGGGGAGATCCATGGTGTGCCCAACGGTCCGTACAAGGTCCCGGAGACCCCAACGTCTCCGTCGCCGTGGTATCCCAAGAGCCCACCACACTCCCCGCATGGATCTGGTGCCTGCGGCAGCAAGGAAGGCTTCGGACTGGGGGACGGTGCAGCGCCACCACCAAAGGAGCGCCCCCCGCCTCCAATACATTGGGGTACATGCTTCCCCCTTGCCCAAGCCAGCCACTGACAACATTGAAGAGGGATGGACACTCCATCAATCCCACAAGAACAGGAAGGCGTGGAGGGATCCGGTGGGCGATAGCCAGATCCGAGGGCGCCGGCCCTACCACCATCGCCACGACGGCAACCCCTCTGCAGTTAGAGAGGCCGTTTTAAGCAAGTTCAAAGGGCTCTGTTTCCTTGCCTTAGCTCCCTCCACCATAGAATCAACTGTAGAGACCTGCTCCACTGCATTATCTACAAGTACCATGGCCATTACGGTTGGGAGTGCCTTGAGAATCCACACAATAAGGGGAGAGGTACCGCTAGTGAGAAGTTGGGCGCTCCACGCTGGCCAATTCACGAGCGCCAAACCTTCCCAGAGCCAACACGCCAGCTGACACTGCCAGCGGCCACCGTTGCCCGAGCCATGGAGCCTGTGACCTACATCAACCATGCTCGCCGCCACCACAACAGCGACAAGGTCATCACCTCCTCGCCGGCGATGGAGCGGCAAGTGTTCCTGCTGAACCAGCATGCCATCGTAGTCATGGCGGTCGGCACAACCATCCATGTGGCGAGCTTGTTGTCCATTGGTTGTGCACTCAAGAAGGAGTTGAAGATCCCGCCGCACCTGCTCAGGGTCACCTGCCACGACCCCGAAGATTTCTTCATCTATTGCAGCCTGCCGACGCACAAGGACATCGCCACGTGGCAGGGATCACTCATTGTGGTTGGAGTTCCCTTCCTACCCGAGCCGTGGAGGGAAGATGCGCCGGACGTATGCCTCTAGTGGATGTTGCACGTGCGTGTGGTCGTCGAGAAGCTCCACATGCACCTCTGGACGCTGGAGGGCGCCGTGGAGCCGCTCGGTGACAAGGTGATCATAGACCACCTGGACAGCAGGACGCACGAGCTCGCGGACACCAAGCTCTTCGCGTGTTGGGTGTGGTGTTGGGACACCGCCCACATCCCGATGAGGCACACCATCTGGAAGCACGCCAGGGGAGTAGGCCGTGTCGATGAGATGCTAGCTCCCCCCCCCCCTCGAGCCGAGCAGTGGCGCCTTCCCCCGAGCTGCTGTAGTACGACCTGTTGATCCACCTCGACCGCATGTACGATTAGATGCCATTTTCACCGTGGTCGTCCCGCTCGCCGCAGATGGCATCCCATCCGACGACAACGAGACCGACTAGTGCCCGTACCCAAGGATCGAGCTGGGAGTTTGGACTGTGCAAGTGGAGGATGGCAGGCCGGTAGCAACCTTGCTCCCACAGCCCCGTGTGGCATCCACGGCTTGTCGGGGCATGCCGTCAGGGGGGCGGGTTGTGCGGCCACGACGGAGATGACCAAGGCTATCGGAGGTGGTCCTGGAAGAACATCCTCCTTGGGAAGGGGCGCGCCAGCGACACCACACCGGCGGCTCCCACCAACGACCGGCAGCGCAGCCGCACACCAGTGTCTCGCCATCGCCAGGGGTGCTTCGCGTGGGAGGCATCTATGAGTGGGTAACGACAAGCAGCCGACCCGCGTGCCCACCAGGAGCAAGGAGTCGACGTTACGTAGTGGCTTGCGCATATGTCCACATCCAAAACCAACGAGCCGGCAAGGAGCAAGCAACGACCGTTGATCGAGGGCTCATCTAGTATGACCTCCCTACTCGCACCACCGCACCTGATCTTCCAGGATATGTCACCAACACCGTCCCCGGAGGCGGACCCGGTTGCTGAGTTTTTCGAGGGAGCAAAGAAGCGGTTGTCACCATTACCACGCACCAACGCTCATCCCTCAAAGATTGACAAGGTGATCGCGGAAAAGCTGGACAAGCCGCTGAACTTCACGGTGGAAGATGATGTAGCCAGTGGCGAGTCGTTGGACATGGGGTTGGCACTCTCCCTAGCTTGCCACACTCCTCAAGCGACGGACACACACGCCATCCAGCTTGAAGTCGTGAACCACAGGGTCACGGAGATGAAGCTCGAGGTCGGAGAAGACTGATAACCCACAAGTGTAGGGGATCATTTGTAGCCTTTTTCGATAAGTAAGAGTGTCGAACCCAACAACGAGATAAAGGTAAAATTAATATTCTCTCAAGTTCTATCGTCCACCGATACAACTCTACGCACGCTAATGCTTATTTTAACTAGAACAAGTATGAAACTACTTTGCGGGAAAGAAACTAGAAGTACTTAGTAGGTGTAAAGATAGTTTTGTAAGATAATAAAGAACAAGCAAATAAAAGTTAGGGGCTGTTTAGATAAATATTAATTTAGTTAGTTGTTTAGTAGAAAGCTTTTTGTAGCACAAGAGAAAGATTTGTCCCTAGGCAATCGATAACTAGACCGGTATCATTGTTGCAGTTTTATATGAGGGAGAGGCATACGCTAACATACTTTCCGTACTTGGATCATATGCACTTATCATTTGACCTCTAGCAAGCATCCGCAACTACTAGAAATCATTAAGGTAAACCCAACCATAGCATTAAACATCAAGTCCCCTTTATCCCATACGTAAACAATCCCCTTACTCGGGTGTAAGCTTCTGTCACTCTAGCCACCCACTATAAATGAATCATAAACATATTGCAACACCCTACAATGGGGATCCCACACGCTTGCGCGACATGGCGGGCACCATAGGACAGCACAAAAATAGAATATACATCTCAAACCAATCACGATCATCAATCAACCCATAAGACAAAAGAAATCTACTCAAACATCATAGGATAGCCACACATCATTGGATAATAATATATAGCATTAAGCACCATGTTTAAGTAGAGATTACAGAGGGGAGAAGAGGTTTTACACCACTGCATAGAGGGGGGAGAGTTGGTGGTGACGGCGGCGAATTTGTTGGCGTAGATCGCAATCACGATGGATGCCCCGGTGGCGCTCCGGCGCCACCGGGAGAGAGGGGGAGAGAGCCCCCCTCCTTCTTCTTCTTCCTTGGCCTCCTCCCTAGGTGGGAGGAGGGTTTACCATATGGTCCATGGCCACCATGGCTCCGGGAGGGCAGGAGCCCCTCCGAGATTGGATCTCTCTCTCTATTTCTTTTCTGTTTTCGCGACTGGTTTCTGACCCCTTCACTGTTTCTTAAATATCCGGAGATCCGTAACTCCGATCGGGCCAAAATTTTGAGGGGATTTTTATCGCAAAAATATATTTCTTGCAGTGGAAGGAGAGCCCCAACAGACTTAAGGGGGAGGCATAAGCCATCAGGGCGCCCCCCCCCAGGCCGCGCCGTGTTGGCTTGTGCCATCCTCGGGTACTGTCTTGCGTTGATCCCGACTCCGAAAATTCACATATATTCAAAAAAAAATCTCCATAAATTTTTATCGCGTTTGGACTTCGTTTGATATGAAATTTCTGTGAAACAAAAAACACACAAAAAATAGGAACTGGCACTGGGCACTGGGTAAGTAAGTTAGTCCAAAAAATAATATAGAATGTTGCCAAAAGTATATGAAAGTTGTAGAATATTGGCATGAAGCAATAAAAAATTATAGATACGACGGAGACGTATCAGCATCCCCAAGCTTAATTCCTGCTCGTCCTCGAGTAGGTAAATGATAAAAAGATAATTTTTGATGTGGAATGCTACCTAACATAATCTTGAACAAATGTCTAATCATGGCATGAATATTAAGATACAAGTGATTCAAGGCAACAGTTTGACAAAAAGACATCCATACTCAGGTTTACTAGCAACAATCATGTCCTTTCAAAATAACAATGCCAAAGAATGTTATCCCTATTGTCGGTGCACTAGGAATGGGGTACCCAGTGCCCCTGACTTATGCACAGGCAGTAGTAGCAGAACCCATTCAAGGCACCAACCCAAGACAGAGAAGCCGCTCTACGTGAGATAAAGGAGTGCATCAAGAAGATGAAGCAAACATCCAAGACCCCGGTAGAGGCAGCCTACGCTGGCTAGCTACGCCGGCAAGGACGATACAACGGCCCAAGGGGGGCCCAAGCCACGCCAGTCGCATCCCCGGTGCCTGCCGGGGACCGATGCACACGCACCTTCAAGAAGACCCGGGAAGCCGTCCCCCGGCCGGCGCGAGCTAATCAGCCACCGCTCCACCACATCACAACGCCAATCAGTTGTTGATGCGGTGTCGAGCCCTCGGATGACTAAGTGGCTCTCGCTAAGCACGTGGCGACACGCCGGAAGCCAGATTTTGCCCAGTTGACACCCGTCCAGAGGCGTGTCAAGATACTAAGCAGCAGGCAGCCAAGCGGTGGTGAAAGATTGCCGGGGATGCATCCCCGCACGCCACCTAGGCTAGCATTTATGGCATTTAGGTATGATAGCACTGTTAGCTATCTAATCGCTAGATAATGTCTGTTTTGCCACTATGGTTGCCCCTTGACCTGTAAAAGGAGACCCAAGGCAACCTTGCTCAAGATTCGGACCCCTGGACACTTGTACTTGCGTAGCAGCTCCCCCGAAGGCGACCTTGCCGGGTTTGAGCATTGTGTGTGCTTCGTGTTCCTCCGATCAATCCACCAAAGCAGGAGTAGGGTTTTACGCTTCTCAGCGGCCCGAACCTGGGTAAAACAACAGTGTCTCATCGCCGCGCCGTCTCATGGCCTCTGCTCTTTGTGCAACGTGACCTCACCCCTGCCGAACCACAAAGGGACCCATGGTCCCATAGGTGATCGTGTGCATCCTGCCACGACATCTTTGGCGCGCCAGGTAGGGGGCGTCATTTGCGCGAGTCTGAGTTCGTGAGCGGCGTGTCGATCTTCATCGCCATCTTCTTCATCCATGGCTCCCAAGAAGAAGACCGGTGCGGCGGCGCATCCCTTCACTTCGAAGGCCCCCTCGCATGCGGCCGCGGATGCAATTGGCACTGCGATGGCGACGAATGAGGCAGGCATCGTGGGCAACGCGACTGGCGCAGGCGGCGCCACCGTCGTGTCTCCCGTGGCCGGAGCTGGAGCGAAGAACAACGAAGAAGAGCAACAGCAGCAACATCTTGGCGAGCCCGGCCCTAGTACCGCAGGAGGAGAAAACATTTAGTCTCCACCTCCCCGCCGCACTGGAGGCCGTGGCCGCAACAACGGCGCCCAGTTTAGGGGCAGCCGTGATCCTCCGGCAGCGCCTGTCGCAGGCATGGCTGCTGGGCACGCGCCTCGCCCAGAGCAAGACGGATCGCCAAGTGGAGCCGTAGACCCACAAGCTCGACCTCCTCCACATCAGACCGCCTCGGCGACCGGCGCATGGCGGCAAGGACGCGGCAACGCTCCTCTTGGTTCCACCAGGAGTCGAGCGACGTCGCGGTTCGCCTCCTTAGCCATGCCAGCCACGGCAACAAAAGCGATGGTGCGGGCCCAACTACTGCAAAACTTCCAGCCGGCGGCTGACAAGATGGATGAGTTGAGAGCCACCATCCAGAGTTTGATCGGTTTCGTCAAAGCCAGCAAATCACAGCATGCAGAGCCGTCAAGATACCCGCGGACAGCGACGGCAGCCGGGACTGACGGTCGCGTCGAGGGGGCCACGCCAACGGTGCAATTGTAACAGCCCGAGAACGAAGCCCGAGAAGATTCTCCTTTTATTCCATTGTCGTCGTGTGATTCGCTTGGTTGTCGCATTCATCATCGCATCATTCGGATCATCTGCATAGCATCGACACTTCGTTGTCATCATTTTTCAAAATTTCCATCCGTTCGTAGTTGCCGGTTCTCTCCGTTCTCGTCGGTGACCGTTTTGGGACCAACCACACACACACACGCCCGCGGCATCGTTTAAAAAAATGTTTTTAAAAGCACGCGAAAACTATTTTCTGAATGGGTCGAAAGTTGGCATGCGGTCTTGTTATATTGTAGGTAGACCGCCTGCCAAGTTTCGTCGCAATCAGAGGTCGTTTGATACCCGAGCGATCAACCGGAGTGGCATCGTCGTCAGATAAATTATCGGACGTTTTCGGTTTATAAAACTCTGTGCCGGGCCGCAAAAGTTCCCTCTCATCTCAGCCCATGGTCACTCTACACAGCCCACAACCCACCAAACCTTGCCCCTCCAATCCGTCTATCCGATCACGATCGTACGGTCGAAATCGGCCTCCAAAACCCCTCTTCTAGGCTCTATGCCTATAAATAGATAGCCCCACACCCAAATTAAGAAAACCCTAGCCTCCATCGGGATCCGCGCCGCCACCAGCCACCTCCCACCTCTCGTCCACCGCTAAGTGGCTCCAGCCTCCCTCCTCCTCGCGCAGGCCCGCGAGGACCCAGATCGGGCCCTGGAAAGCACATCTGGGCTCAGAACACCGCAGCCGCTGCTCGTGAGCGAGGGCGCCGCCGCGCCCGAGCCAGCCCCGCGAGGCCGCCGCTCGTCCCTGCATCCGCGCTGCCCCACGTCTGGTGGCCGGCCGCTCGCCGGAGCGCCGCTGCCGGACCTCGCCCCAACAGCCGCCCCGCCGGTGCTCCATAGCCGCCGCTCGTGCCGATTGCCGCCATGCCTCCCGAGCCGCCGGAGCTTGCCTCCGCGCAGCCCCGGGCCACTGTTGCTCCGCGCCGGACATGCCCGCGCCGCCGCCGCCAGTGGGCTCCTCGGCCGCGCTGCCATCGGATCCGGCCGGCCCCTGCTCGTCGCCGCCTCCGGCCGCCCGTTGACCCGCCGCCGCCGCCGTTGTAACCTCCCGCTCGATCCAGTGGGATCGGGAGGAACACGGGTGCCCCAGCTAGCGCCGCGTGGGCCTGCCTCCCGCGCATGGGCCCGCGGCCCAGCAACGCCCGGCCCACCTCTGCCTCGGACCGCTCCGCCTCTGCCTCACCTCCTTTCCAACATCGGCCTGGCCCGCTAGGTGAGCCTATGTCCAGCCCCCTTATGTGATGCCCGACGCGCACTATAGTTATTGTGCGCCCATGTACTGTTGGCCCATTATGCTTAGATTAGGCACGCTTGTATATTTTTCTCTATGTCCTGCGAATTCAGAAAAGGCATGATTTTAACAGGCTCACAAATATTTAACCGTGCATCTGATGAAAAAAATTTATATATGAAAAATGTGTAGAATTTCGTGTAGATTCACAATATCCCATTTTCGCAAAAGATAAAAAAATGTTTAACATGTCATTCTCTCTAATTTGCGTAAATGTCATGATTTTGCATTGCGCATAAATTATTTAAGCGTGCATTCGAATTAATCAAACCTTGCATGTAAAATGTGTAGATTATTTATATCGCATTTTCATGCATGCTAAAAATGTTTGCTGTGGTGGTTGCATTTATTTTTCATACGTGACTTGCTAAAACGGTTTATGTCCTATTCTCGCATAAATATTGTGTCATTTGTTTTATAGTAAAAACCCACATATTATATATGATTTTGGGGTAGAAAAATCCATATAATTTACCTGTGCAATTAGTTTTGCCATTCGAGCATTTTTGTGTGCATGATTATTTTGCTATGATGCCCTTTTGTTTTTTTGTGTGAATTAATCCATGCATGATATGAATTATTGTTGAACATGAAATATGCCCTTGGACATGTGTGTTAGGCCCTGGTATTTTTGGTTGCTATAGAAATGCATGTTTAGGTGTTTTTTTCTTGTTGCCAACATGACATGAAAAATGTTGTTGTTTGGAGGGGTCTAAATATTTCTAAGTCTGAAAACTGTTATTTTGTTGCAATGTTGCCATGTGATTTGCTATTGATCTAGGAGTCTTTTGTGGTTGCTCCCAAGGAGTCTTTTGTTAAGCATGTTGCCATGTATAGGATTTGCATCATAGTTATATTCATTGTCCAACATGTCCATCTGTTAAAAACTGCTGCTCATGTCTAGTCTAATTTTCACTAAGTCTGAGAATCTGTTTCCTTCATAATGCCATATTGTGTTGATGCTGGCCATGATTCTATGCATAATTAGACCTTGCCACCATGGTATGAATTGCAGTGCATCATGTACTCTACCATGCTGTAGATTTTCATGCCATAATATGCCCTGTAGCATATAGTTTTATTGCTGCCAATATGGCTTCGTGAAAATCTGCTATGCAAAAACCTGTTATTTTCACTAAGTCTTAATCTGCTATATTTTGTTGCCATGTTGTGAGCTTCCTACCATGTGATCCATGACTCTTTTGAGTATGATATGTGAAGATGAAATGAAGTGTGTGTTATATGCTACTGCCCCATGCTTAGTTTGTGCATATTAGGATCTTGGAGCTTGTTGTTTTCATGTGTGCAATATGCTATGTTGCTGTTTTGGACAGATTTGAACTAAAACTTATGTTGCTTGTTGTGGTTGAACCGTTACTCCGTTTTGAACATGTTATACATGAAACTTGCTTAGAATCTCATGTAGTTTAATAATATATTGTTGCATTCATGATTTGAAGTGTTTGTGGTTGTCATTTTCATGCATTTTGCATGCATGGCATATTCATCTTGTGTTGGTCATAACTTTTAGACCGTAGCTCCGTTTTAAACGTTCGATATATGTAAAACGACTAGAATGACGAGTAGAATCACATGGTACACTTTATTTCCCTATTTAATAAATATAAAACATGTTTAGTTCAGATCTGTACCAAATTCATAATTTGCACATGGGGTCGTTTCGGAAATGCTATACGTTGCTTCCGGCCTCATTTAATATGCCTATATGTCTAGTTTAATTATGCTTCACCTCTTGCCATGCTTAACAACATTTAATATTGTCGTCTACCTAAACGAGAGCAAATTAAATAATTCGAATGTGGGGTTTCGTCAATATGCAACTCGTTGCATATTGAGCTTCACTTAATGTGTAGGAGTTGATTGTTGTGTTTTCCCATGTCATGCATAACGTGCAGCATCCTTGTTGTGCATCATGTCATGCATTTGTTGTGGTGTTTATCATGTGTTGATTGTTCTTTCTGTATTGCTTCTTCTCGATAGAGTTCCGAAACCGCTTCGGAGTGTGAGGATTCGTTCGACTACGTTGGTTCGTCTTCTTCATGGACACGATCTTCTTCCAAGCGGGATCTCAGGCAAGATGACCATTTCCCCGGATACCATTACTATCATTGCCATGCTAGTTGTCTCATTTCTATCGTTGTCTTGCTACCTACCACTTGTATGTCAAGCCTCCCAAATGCCATGATAAGCCTCTAACCCTCCACATCCCAGCAAACAACTGTTTGGCTATGTTACCGCTTGCTCAGCCCTTCTTATAGCGTTGCTAGTTGCAGGTGCAAGTTCTTTCCATGTGCAACATGGATATTTCTGATATATCACAATATTATTGCTATTTAATTTAATGCACATATATATTTGGTAAAGGGTGGAAGGGTTGGCCTTTTGCTCGGTGTTTTGTTCCACTCTTGCCGCCCTAGTTACTTGTGTACCGGTGTTATGTTCCATATTTTGCGCCCCTAACATGCTCGGGGTTGTTATGGGGACCCCCTTGACCATTCGTTTTAGATTAAAACTTGTCTGGCAAGACCCAACTTTGGTACTACTTTGCTAAACAACTTAATAAAAATGCATAGGGACCCGCCGGCACCCGCGGATAATTAATCAACAACCCGGGCCAGTGCTCCTCATGAGTGTTGGTCCAAACTAGAGTCGTGTGCGGGGCCAACCCGGGGCAACTCGGGAGATGTCGATCATGCCACTGTACGCTGTGCTCATCAGGTCGTGTCCTGAGAATGAGATACGCGGCTCCTATCGGGTTCGTCGACACATCGGGCGGTCTTGCTGGACTTGTTTTACCTTTCTCGAATGTCTTGCGCGAGGAATTCCGATAATACTTCGGGCTTTCTCGAGGTTGCGGTTTTCCAATGGAATTGCCTAGGAAATCACGGGATTCGTGGTGGAGGTTATTCCCGCGGCGTGTGGTTAGTTTGTGATGGATGAGTTCGAGCACCCCTGCAGGGTTAAATCTTTCGGAAAGCCGTGCCCGCGGTTACGTGGCAACTTGGAAACTTTGTTTAACACCCGATCACAGCAAACTTGAAGTAAACTCAAATAAAATACACCAACTGTGTGCGTAACCATGACTGTCTCTTCTCGTGAATTTCTGAACCGAGAGAGAACACGGTGGGGTTATGTTTGTTCGTAAGTAGGTGTTCAGGATCTCTTAGAGATCATTACTAGTTCACGTCCGTTTATGCGACGATCATCCCCCTTATTCTTGTACTCATAAGTTAGCCACTCAAATAAATGCTTAGTGCTTGCTGCAGCCTCACCACTTAACCATACCTCACCCATTAAGCTTTAATAGTCTTGATACCCTTGGAAATGAGATTGCTGAGTCCCCGTGGCTCACAGATTACTACAACAACAGTTGCAGGTATAGGTAATGCGATGATTTGACGTGAGCGCGATGCTTTTTTGATTTGGAGTTCTTCTTCTTCTTCATCGATCTAGGATGGGTTCCAGGCGACAGCCTGGGATAGCAACGATGGATGTCATTTTATCGTTTGTTTTCGTCCGTAGTCGGACCCTGCTCTCCTGTATGATGTTTGGATATGTTGTTGTATTGATGTGATATTGATGTAGCTTGTGGCGAGTGTAAGCCAATTCCATATACTCATCTCTTCTTTACATGTACTTGTAATGATATCCATTCTTGCGAAACGACGAGATGCGCTTCTATCCCTGTCGAGGCCCTCGTGCCAAAATAAGGATAGGATCACATCTTGGGCATTACAGTAATCCCCTCCGCAACAACAGGCCCAGAGGCAGCCACAACAAGCTCCACGTGCCGACGAGCCCGACGAGGCATCTATGGTCTCGTCCGGCTCGCATGATCACCGGGACCAGCGGCGTGTCCTGAATGGCCGGCGGAGGGAAGACGCGCGCATCACCATAGAGCGACGCCGGGATGCACACCGCCAATCCGACAGGCGCAACGACCCAGATGCTGGCGACCCCGCACCCAGTATTGGCGGGTACCTGCCTTATGAGGTTAGGTGCCCTGCCTTCACTCGCGAGCTACGATAGGTCCGCTGGCCATTGGCCCGAGCCTTCAAGCCTGAGCTGACGGAGAAATACGACGGGAAGCTGTACCCGGCGGAGTTCCTGGGCATCTACACAATAACCATTCAAGCCATCGGAGGAAGAGATGAGAAGGTGCTCGCCAACTATTTCCCTTTGGCACTCAAGCCAAATGTGAGATCGTGGCTGATGCACCTGCCGAAGAACTCTATTTCATCATGGGCTGATTTGTGCAACGAGTTCGTCGGCGCCTTCACAGGTGGCCACCAGGAGCCAGGACAGCCCAGTGACCTGCAAGTCCTCCCGCAGAAGGAAGGAGAGACCCTGCGGAAGTACATCCAGAGATTCAGTCGAGTGCACCGCAATATTCCAGAGATACACCCCGCTGCTGTGATTGCCGCGTTCCATTCGAACGCGAGCAACAGAAGGATCCGGGCCAAGATGAATGTGAAGCTCCCCAAGACCGTCAATGAGCTGTACACATTGGCGGACAAGTGTGCTCGTGCTGAGGAAGGAAGGCAACTCCCCGGAGAGGAGGCTAGTGTCGAAGTCGACTCCGATGACGACGACGGTGCTCCTGGCTCGAAAGGGAGAAGCCGAAGGCGCAACAAGAAGCGCAAAGGGAAAGCAGTGTTGGCCATTGAGAGCTCTGGTAATCTCGCTGTCGGCAAGAAGGCCAAGGGCGAGACCCCCGGCAAGGGAGCTGCCGCGTGCGCTGATTGCCGGGAGGCCGTAGCAGCAGAGAAAACCGGAAAGTCCGACGGGCCGTACTGCAAGATCCACCGCACCAAAGGCCATGATCTCAAAGAATGCCGCCAAGTTGAGCAGCTTGCTGAGAAGCAGAAGGCTGAGTACGAGAAGCGTGACAAGGAGAAAGGCCAAGATGGAGCTGCCGGGAAAGGCCGTGGTGGTAGAGGAGGCCGCCGCGGCAAGGCCCAGCAGCAGAAGGAGAAACCTGCTAGAGGCCATGACAAGAAAGAAGATGATGATATGAGTGATGATGAGGATGATGATGAATCCAGTGATTGAGAGTTCCAGAAGGCAACTGAAGCCATGGGTGTTGACGGGGGCGCATCCTTGCATTCCTCTCACCGCTAGCTCAAGCAGTGGGCGTGTGAGATCAACGCCGTGGAACCGGCTACAGAGTCCAGAAGGCCACTCAAATGGTCCCGCACGCCTATCATCTTTGACGAAGAGGATCATCCTGACCGCACAACCGCGGTCAGATGTTTGCCGTTGTTGTTCTCCCCAACAATCCGCAACCTCAAAGTAACCAAGATGTTAGTTGACGCCGGGCCGGGGTTGAACTTAATCTCCCCTAAGGTGGTTGAGAGGTTGCAGATCCCTGACGGAGAGCTCAAGGCTATGGGTACATTCCAAGGAGTCAACCCCGGCAGGAGCCAGCCCAAGGGAAAGATCACTTTGCCTGTGACGTTTGGCGGGGAGCTGAACTACCAGACTGAGAAGGTAGTGTTTGATGTGGTCGAACTCCCTCTGCTTTACAATGGAATTCTTGGTCACCCAGCTCTGGCAAAATTCATGGCAGCGTCCCACTACACTTACAACACTTTGAAGATGCCAGGGCCCATGGGAATCATCTCCATTCCATCTGATAAGAAGGACGCAGTCATATGTGTGGACAAGATGTATCGATATGCGGTAGCAGCTGAAGTCGCGGAAGCACCAGCTCCTGCCAAGGAATCAAAGAAGGGAGAGAAGTCTAGGAGAGACACCGGCAAGGACTCCGGGAAGCGTGCCTCTTCGGAGTGCACTGCACCCGTCGATGACCTGCCGGAGACTTCCACTAGCAAGAGATCCAAGGTCACTTATCCTGCAACGAAGAAGGTCCCGGCAGGGCAGGATGGCGCTAGTGGTATGTTTACCATTAGTGCCGCCCTCAATGACAAATAGGAAGGCGTGCTCATTGCCTTCCTGCGGGCGAATGTCGATGTGTTTGCTTGGCAACCATCTGACATCCCCGGTGTTTCCAGGGAGGTAATTGAGCACCACCATGTTGTCTATCCTCATGCCAGGCCCGTCAAGCAGAAAGTTAGGAAGCAAGCCTTGGAGCAGCAGCAGTTCATCTCCGAAGAGATCAAGAAGTTCGAAGCAGCTAGTTTGGTCAGAGGAGTGTTGCATCCGACATGGTTAGCTAACCCGGTGGTAGTGCGCAAGGCGAATGGGAAATGGAGGCTTTGCATTGATTTCACTGACTTGAACAAAGCAAGCCCAAAGGACCCTTTTCCCTTGCCGCGCATCGATCAGATTGTTCATTCCACTTCCGTGTGTGACTTGCTTTCCTTCTTGGACGCGTACTCCGGATACCACCAGATATTCATGGCCAAGGAAGATGAGGAGAAGACCGCGTTCATAACTCTGTGTGGCACATACTGCTTTGTACATACGCCCTTCGAGTTAAAGAGTGCTAGTTCTATCTTTGCAAGGGCCGTGCAGATTGGATTTGAACCTTAGTTACACAGGAACGTGGAAGCTTACATGGATGACCTAGTAGTCAAAACCAAGGATGAAGCGACTCTCATACAAGACTTGGAAGAAACTTTTGTGAACTTACGCAAGATCAATTTGAAGCTCAACCCTGAGAAGTGTGTGTTTGGTGTCCCATCCGGCTAGCTGCTTGGTTTCTTTGTGTCTCAGCAAGGAATAGAAGCCAATCCCGACAAGATCAAAGCAATTGAGCAGATACAAGCACCCAAGTCCATCAAGGATGTAAGGCGCTTGGCCGGATGCATTGCCGCGTTGAGTAGGTTCATCTCCAAATCCGCTGAGCGCGCCCTGCCATTTTTCAAGATTTTGAAGAAGGCCGGCCCAATAAAGTGGACCCCGGAAGCAGAAGCAGCACTGCAAGACCTGAAAACTTACCTTTCCTCCGCTCCCACCTTGGTCGCGCCTAAACCGCAAGAACCGTTGCTGCTATACCTGGCAGCTACGAATCAAGTGGTTAGTGCAGCACTGGTGGCGCAGCGAGAAGTGGATGAAGATGCAGCTGCTGCGGCTGGCGTCACCGGGGGTGGAACCGAAACATCCGCGGCAGGACCAAATACAATCCAAGGGGAACCTAAGCCGGCAAGCGAGGGCAGTTTCAAGGAAGTGGCGAAGAAGAAGGTGGTGCAGCGGCCAGTGTACTTTATCAGCTCCTTGTTACAAGGGGCTAGGTCAAGGTACTCTGCAGTGCAAAAGCTGATCTTCGGCCTTCTCATGGCCTCGAGGAAGTTGCGCCACTACTTCCAAGCCCACGAGATCACTGTTGTCACCCGCTTTCCGCTGTAGCGCATATTGAGGAACCCCGAAGCCACTAGCAGGATAGTTGAGTGGGCGCTAGAGCTGTCAAGTTTTGGCCTGAAGTATGAGAGCACTTCCACTATCCAGAGCAGGGCGTTGGCGGAATTCATTGCAGAATGGACACCCACGCCAGACGAAGAGGTTCCAGAGACAATTCTCCCCGGCAAAGAAGCACCTAAAGAATGGATCATGTACTTTAACGGTGCTTTCTCACTTCAGGGCGCTGGAGCAGGCGTGCTCCTCATCGCCCCTACCGGAGAGCATCTCAAATATGTGGTCCAAATGCACTTTCCCTGGGAGGAAGCCACCAACAACACCGCTGAGTATGAGGGGCTCCTTGCCGGACTCAAGATCACGGTGGAGTTGGGAATCAAGAAGCTGATCATCCGAGGAGATTCTCAACTCGTGGTGAGGCAAGTCAATAAAGATTATCAGAGTCCATTGATGGAAGCATACATGGAAGAGGTGAGGAAGCTGGAGGAGCACTTTGATGGATTGCAAACAAAGCATGTGCCGTGTGTGGAAAACAGCATCGCTGATCATCTATCAAAGTGCGATGCGCAAAAGCTCCCTGTGGAACCAGGAACCTTTGTCCTCCACCTCACTCAGCCATCAGTATCCCCGTCAACGATGACCAGGAAAAGAAGAAAGTTGAACTCCGGCAAGCATCTCCCGGCAGAGCTTCCCGAAGCCGCCGGTAGAGAGGCTGCCGGGGGCAATCCCGTCTCGGTTGGTCAGCAGCTCCCTCCTGCAGAACCCCAGGTTCTCGTGGTCGAGGCAAGCGCTCCCACGAACGAGGAAATGCCTTTAGTCCTTGTTGTCGAGCCACAGGCTCCAGCTTGGGCACATCACATAGTCTGTTTCCTTCAAATAGGAGAACTTCCCGAAGAAGAAGAAGAAGAAGCCAAAAAAGTAGCCCCACAGTCAAGTATGTACCAGTTTGTCGATGACACTCTGTACAGAAAAAGACCAAACGGTGTGAAATTAAGGTGTATTTGCCGGGAAGATGGACAAAAGTTGTTGGCAGAGATTCACGGAGGCGTGTGTGGGACTCACATTGGATCAGGAGCCCTTGCCGGGAAAGCCTTCCGGCGGGGCTTCTATTGGCCCATTCCCCTCCAAGATGCAACTGAGCTAGTCACCAAGTGTGAAGCCTGCCAGTTCCATTACAAGAACATCCATCAACCAACGCAAGCTCTCCAGACGATCCCTTTATCCTGGCCATTCTCGGTCTGGGGGCTCGATATGTTGGGCCCCTTTCCCCGCGTTGTCGGGGGCTTTGAATTCTTGTTCGTAGCAATCGACAAGTTTACAAAGTGGCCTGAGGTGGAACCAGTGAGGAAGGTGACCGCACAGTCAGCTATCAAGTTCATGAAAGGACTGGTGTGCCGTTTAGGAGTGCCCAACAGGGTGATCATTGACAATGGCACCCAGTTCGCGAGCCGCACCTTTATGCAGTACATCCAAAGCCTTGGAAGCAAGGTCGTCTTCGCCTTTGTTGCCCACCCAAGGAGCAACGGGCAAGTCGAGAGGATGAATGCTGAAGTGTTGCATGGGCTCAAGACAAGAACTTTTGATAGGCTGCGGAGATGCGGCAAGCATTGGATAGATGAGCTGCTGGTGGTTCTTTGGTCCCTCAGAACGACACCGAATCGAGCTACCGGCCAGACACCCTTCTCCCTAGTATATGGGGCGGAAGCAGTTCTCCTCACGGAACTCATATATGGGTCACCTCGAGTACTTGCCTACGATGAAGTAGAGCAAAAGCAGCTACGGCATGATGATCCCATGCTCCTCAAGGAAGATCGTCTCCGGGCTGCTGTGCGTGCTGCATGCTACCAGCAAGCCCTGCGCCGCTAGCATAGCCGCAGGGTCCACGCCCGGAGCGTTGAGGAAGGCGACCTTGTCCTTAGGCGTGTTCAGTCCGCCAAGGGTACCAACAAGTTGACGCCGAAGTGGGAAGGCCCTTACCGGGTAGCACGAGTCACCAGACCTGGCACAGTCCGTCTGGAGACCGAAGATGGCATCAAATTGCTTAACTCATGGATATTAAGCATCTTCGTAAGTTCTACCTGTAAGGCGCGGCTGCCGGGCTCAGTCCCCGGCAGCCACCTTTTGACAAGCCTTGCTGTAGTGCATGTAACCCTCTGTACAAAGCCAGGCGCAGACCCTGTGCATGCAATAATAAAGCTAGGCGTTGCATCATATCATCAAATTGCGTGTTTACTATGCATTTTTATGTTGCAATGATTATCGCTTTTAAGTTCTAGAAATTTGCTTGAGTACTTGATGAGCCTATAATCCTTGTTACTGCACTCTCTCCCCCTAGAGGACAGAGGCCTCTTGCCTTACATGTTTTACCGCCAGGGAAGCAAAGAATAAAGGCAAAGAGACAAGGACGGCGGCCCATCGTACTACAGAAAGGGGTACTGCCTAAAAAGATAAGTCTAAGCACATATCCCTAGCTCAGTGCCATTTGCTCCCTTAAGGAAACCTTTGCTATCCCTTTTTGGCTGTGATCAGTGGAGTCCTTTAAGCAGTAGAAACCCTTGTCGGGACGAGCCGTACCCCAGATTCTATCGCTTATCAGCTCTAGGGGGCCACACCGATACCGACAAGGGGCCTTGCCAGGTGGTGATACTAGCCTGTTGTCGGGGGCTCGCTCCTCCTTGGCGCTCGCAGTTGATACTGACCCGGCAAATAATTTCATGCAGCAAGGACAAACATGTTGATATAGTACAAACAAGGAGAAAATAAAAGGACAGTACTTGAGGAAGATAAATAGCATTCTTTCATTCATTTTTTGATACAAAATGGATAAAGATACATTGGAGGGCGCCTTTTTAATAAATCTTTATTTGACTTTCTCCCCTAGGAGCGAGCTACAAAAAAGAAAAAGGGCGGAAGGAGGACCGAAGCAAAAGCCCAGCCTGACCCCGTCAGGGTCGACGGGGTACGGCTCGGCAGGACCACCGGCAAGGAAGCCGAAGCCGAAGTCCACGAGCCTGCCAAGGTCCAGCTGAAGGGAGGAGGTGGCGCCCAAGTCAAGAACCACGGCAAATCGCTCTGCCGGGGTGCTCGCTGACGGTGATGGTGCGACCGGCGGCCAGCTGGATTCCAGGTCGTCGTACTCCGACTTGACGGCCTGGGGCTCGCTGTCGCCATCTTCACCGACACTGTCCTCCTCGTCGCTATCGCTCGAGGAGGAGCTTTCGTCGTCACTCGAGCTCTCTTAACAGCAGCCGAGACGAGCGCCTGAACGCCCATAAATCTTGATGGAGAGTGTATCGGCCTCCACCAGCTTGAAGCGGAGGACGTACCCGCCCGTGAAGTTGCGAGCACGTGTGAAGGTTTTCTAGCCGCGCCTGAGGAACATGACGCGGGGTGCCGGGAACTCAATGTCGGCCCGCACGGCGCCGTTACAGCAGCCGTGCACGCGCAACCACATCGCGTGAGGCTTGTCGACCTCCTTCAACCTGGCGAAAGGACGAGGGAGTCGCAAGTGGCTACAAGGAGGGCCACGCACCCCGATAACGAACTTCAGCGCCGTGCCTTCAGTATGTTCCGTTGCTGCGGAAGGAACTGCCACCGGAGGAGGGTCGGGTGCGGCGCTCCGCCTCCCCCGGCCACGAGCCCCGCGCTGGCCCCGGCCTCTTCCAGTGCTCCCATCGCGCGCGCTGGAACCGCCTCCCGTCGCCGTGGCTGAAGCAGCGGCATGATCCCGAAGGGAAGCTCTCGTCGCCGCTGCGAAAGCCAAGAGTCGTCCTCGCCCACTTGTCATGGAGGAGACTAGCGCATCCAAAGACAAACCAGAGAAGAAGGGCAAGCAATGTGGACTTGAGGTTGAGGAGGAGAAGGAGATGGATGTGCATCGCCCGCTGTGACCCCTTGATTATAGGAAAGGACACTGGGGCTGGCTCTCCTCCGCTCCAAAGTGGCCGCCCATCTCCACCAATCCCACTACCCACGATCACGGGCGAACAAGTAACCGCCTCGTTGCTCCAATCCCAGGCGCTGCGGTTTCTGCCACTCCCACGCCTGTGGGCCAGTCGCATCCACCGCAAACTCCCCGGGATGCATGCGACGCACGTGGCGGAAACAGCCTAAGGTAGCAAGTAAGTGCTGGCTTAAAAGTCGGCAGTTACTCCCTCATATTGCGTGCTTGTGCATAAATTTTGGGCATGACCCAACGGCGTTGTGCGAGCGCGTTCGGGCAAGAACCGGGGGCTCCTGTCAGTGCACTAGGAATGGGGTACCCAGTGCCCCTGACTTATGCACAGGCAGTAGTAGCAAAACCCATTCAAGGCACCAACCCAAGACAGAGAAGCCTCTCTACGTGAGATCAAGGAGCGCATCAAGAAGATGAAGCCAACATCCAAGACCCCGGCAGAGGCAGCCTACGCTGGCTAGCTACGCCGGCAAGGACGATACAACGGCCCAGGGGGGCCCAAGCCATGCCATGCTCGTCCCCGGTGCCTGCCGGGGGCCGATGCGCATGCACCTTCAAGAAGACCCAGCAAGCCGTCCCCCGGCAAGCGTGAGCTAATCAGCCACCGCACCACCGCATTGCAAGGCCAGTCAGTTGTCGATGTGGTGTCGATTCCTCAGATGACTAAGTGGCTCTCGCTAAGCACGTGGTGACACGCCGGAAGACAGATTTTGCCCAGTTGACACCCATCCAGAGGCGTGTCAAGATACTAAGCAGCAGGCAGCCAAGCGGTGGTGAAAGGTTGCCGGGGATGCATCCCCGCACGCCACCTAGGCTAGCATTTATGGCATTTTGTCCTAAGTGCTAGAGTTAGGTATGATAGCACTGTTAGCTATCTAATCGCTAGATAATGTATGTTTTGCCACTGTGGTTGCCCCTTGACCTATAAAAGGAGGCCCAAGGCAACCTAGCTCAAGATTCGGACCCTTGGACACTTGTACTTTGCTACTTCTTGAGCTTGCGTTGGTTTTCCCTTGAAGAGGAAAGGGTGATGCAGCAAAGTAGATAAGTATTTCCCTCAGTTGTTGAGAACCAAGGTATCAATCTAGTAGGAGATACAAGCAAGTCCCCAATCTTTGCACCTACACAAACAATCAAACTCTTGCACCCAACGCTAAAAGGGGTTGTCAATCCCTTCACGGTTATTTGCAAGGATGAGATCTGATAGAGATAGATATAAAAGATTGCTAGAACGTAAAGTAAAACAAAAGTAAAAATAATGCAGCGAGGTATTTTTGGTATTTTTGGTTTATAGATCTGAAAATATAATATGGAAAATAGACCCGGGGGCCATAGGTTTCACTAGAGGCTTCTCTCATGAAGGAAAATAATACGGTGGGTGAACAAATTACTGTCGAGCAATTGATAGAAAAGCGCATAGTTATGACGATATCCAAGGCAATGATTATGCATATAGGCATCACGTCCGTGTCAAGTAGACCGAAACGATTCTACATCTACTACTATTACTCCACACATCGACCGACTCATGCCTGCATCTAGAGTATTAAGTTCATGAAGAACAGAGTAACGCATTAGGTAAGATGACATGATGTAGAGGGATAAACTCAAGCAATATGATGAAAACCCCATCTTTTTATCCTCGATGGCAACAATACAAATACGTGCCTCTCTACCCCTACTTTGTCACTGGGTGAGGACACCGCAAGATTGAACCCAAAACTAAGCACTTCTACCATTGCAAGAATTACCAATCTAGTTGGCCAAACCAAACCAATAACTCGAAGAGACTTGCAAAGATATGAAATCATGCATATAAGAATTCAGAGCAGATTCAAATAATATTCATAGATAAGCTGATCATAAACCCACAATTCATCGGATCTCGACAAACACACCGCAAAAGAGTATTACATCGGATAGATCTCCATGAAGAACATGGTATTGAAAACAAAGAGAGAGAAGAAGCCATCTAGCTACTAGCTATGGACCCGAAGGTCTGTGGTAAACTACTCACGCATCATCGGAGGGGCAATGGAGTTTATGTATATGCCCCCCGTGATCGAATCCCCCTCCGGCAGATTACCGAAAAAGGCTCCAAGATTGGATCTCACGGGAACAGAGGCATCCGGTGGCGGAAAAGTATTTTCGTGGCTCTTTTTGGTATCCAGGGAATATTTGGGAATTTATAGGCCGAAGAATAGGGTTAGGAGGGCTGTCGTGGGGCCACAAGCCAAGGGGGCGCCCCCCCCCCCCCCTAGGGCGTGCCCTGGTGGCTTGTGACTCCACGGCAGGTCTCCTGACTTCATCTCCAAGTTTGCTGGGTTTCTTCTGGTCCAAGAAAAATCATTCCGAAGATTTTATTCCGTTTGGACTCCGTTTGATATTCCTTATCTGCAATACTCAAAAACAAGGAAAAAACAGAAACTGGCACTAGGCTCTAGATTAATAGGTTAGTCCCAAAAATAATATAAAATAGCATATTAATGCATATAAAACATCCAAAACAGATAATATAATAGCATGGAACAATCAAAAATTATAGATACGTTGGAGACGTATCATACTTGCGTAGCAGCTCCCCCGAAGGCGACCTTGCCGGGTTTGAGCGTTGCGTGTGCTTCGTGTTCCTCTGATCAATCCACCAAAGCAGGAGTAGGGTTTTACGCTTCTCAGCGGCCCGAACCTGGGTAAAACACCAGTGTCTCATCACCGCGCCGTCTCATGGCCTCTGCTCTTTGTTCAACGTGACCTCACCCCTGTCGAACCACAAAGGGACCCCTGGTCCCATAGGTGATCGTGTGCATCCTGCCCCGACACCTACAAAATCATATAGCCTTTCATGCTTGGTCTTCCAAGCATGAAGAATAAATCATGAGCACCCCGGTGTCAAACCAAGCAATTGGATCGTACTTTTTGAATGCGCATCAACTTTTTATTCTTCACGCAATACATGAGCGTGAACCATGTACATAGCATAAGGGTGGAATAGAATATGGTGGTAGATATCAAAAGGGTTGAAAGTGAAGAAGAAAGTCTCGCATCAACTTGGCATATCGAGGGGCTATGGAGATGCCCATCAATAGATATCAATGCGAGGAGTAGGGATTGCCATGCAACGGATGCACTAGAGCTATAAGTGTATGAAAGCACGACTGAAGCTAAGTAGGTGTGCATCCAACTTGCTTGCTCATGAAGACCTGAGGCATTTGAGGACGCCCGTCATCGGAATATACAAGCCAAGTTCTATAATGAAAAATTCCCACTAGCATATGGAAGTGACAAAACAAGAGACTCTCTATATGAAGAACATGGTGCCACTTTGAGGCACAAGTGTGGTAAAGGATAATAGCAAAGTCCCTTCTCTCTTTTTCTCTCATTTATTTGTTTTTTTTTCATGGTGGGCTCTTTTTTTTCGCCTCCCCCATTTATCTTTTTTTTATGGTGGGCACATTTGGCCTCCCCCCATTTTTCATTTTTTTTATCTGGAGTTTCATCCCGACTTGTGGGGGAATCATAGTCTCCATCATCCTTTCCTCACTGGGACAATGCTCTAATAATGATGATCATCACACTTTTATTTAATTACAACTCAATATGAAAAACTGATAGGATGATATGACTCTATATGAATGCCTCTGGCAGTGTACCAGGATGTGCAATGATCTATCGTAGCAAAAGATATCAAAAAACAGACAAGCCATGTAAATATCATGCTAGCTATCTTACGATCATGCAAAGCAATATGACAATGGAAATACAAGTCATGTGAAGTGACGGTGGAAGTTGCATGGCAATATATCTCGGATGGCTATGGAAATGCCATGATCGGTAGGTATGGTGGCTGTTTTGAGGAAGATATAATGAGGCTTATGTGCAACAGAGGGTATCATGTCACGGGGTTTGGATGCACCGGCATGATTTGCGCCGATCCTCGAGGTGAGAATGGGCAAGGCACAGTACCGAAGAGTCTAGCAAATATGAGGTGATGAGATTGCGTATGTCCATGGATTCACATTAGTCATAAAGAACTCATATATTTATTGCAAAGTTTTATTAGTTTTATCACAAATCAAAGTACTACTCGCATGCTCCTAGGGAGGAGGTTGGGAGGAGTTAACCATCGCGTGCCCCTGATTCAACAACACAAAGGGTTTCAATCAAGCATAAATTTTCTCCAATCTTCATCGCATAACTAGAGACTATATGTGCATGCTTCGGGAATCACAAACCTTAACATCAATATTCTTACTAATGCACAATCATCCACTAGTGCACCCACATATTACTATCTTAATGTCACAAGACTATTGCAGGGAATCAAACATATCATATCCAGTGATCTACAAGTTTTATGTAGGATTTTATGACTAACTATGTAAATATCCAATTCCCGTTGACTCTCTAAATAGGTATAAGTGAAGCATGAGAATTTAGTT
Source organism: Elymus sibiricus (assembly GCA_039707655.1). Classification (NCBI taxonomy): domain Eukaryota; kingdom Viridiplantae; phylum Streptophyta; class Magnoliopsida; order Poales; family Poaceae; genus Elymus; species Elymus sibiricus. The sequence continues at coordinate 295,530,721 of CM077675.1, read as the reverse complement.
TCTTTCTACAAAAGACATGGACATGCTCTAATAAATATAAGTGAAGCAAAAGAGCATTCTACAAATAACGGTTTTCTATATGCAGAGAAACAAGCATCCAACTTGAAATGATATAAGTGAAGCACATGAAGCATTCTATAAAGCCATACTCAAAATATATAAGTAAGTGCAAAGAGCATTCTTGAAATCAACAATGAACTTTCCCAAACCAGCATGGTGCATAGATAAAAGGAAAATAAAAGGCACACGAGGCTCCAAGAATTTACGCATATCATGTGAACAAAACAAAAACCGAAACATACCGATAGTTGTTGAAGAAGAAAGATGGGATGCCTTCCGGGGCATCCCCAATCTTAGACGCTTGTGTCTCCTTGAATATTTACTTGGGGTGCCTTGGGCATACCCAAGCTTGAACTCTTGTCTCTCCTTATTCTTCTCATATCGATACCTCCTCGATCTTCGAACACTTCATCCACACAAAACTTGACAGAACTTTCATTAGAAATGTTAGTACATAATCATCAAATCTCATCATGTCCTGCCATAACATTATTGCATAATTATAATCTAACATTACCCACTCTATGCAATCACAATTCTATGGCTCCCAAGTCATGGGGGATCAACAAGAATTCAAACATAAGCACGCAAAGCAACTATAACAGCAATCTGTGAAAAACAGGACAATCTGTAAAGATGTAAATGGAACGTATAATTATGTAACTCAAACAATTCTGATAAATTAGGAGGGAATAAAGAATTTGTATGACAGCATTGTGTAAAAATTTCAGAATTTTTTCACGTTCCAGTAAAATATGAAAATTCAAACACTACATCAAAAGTTTCTGTTTTTACACAGCACATATCAAACAAGCAATTCAAACATCCTAAAGGTAATTCTTGGCACATTATTTTTATAATACAATGGATTTGTACAATAGGATAATTATTTTTGTTGAAAAGTTTCTGAAATCAATATTCACAAAGTTTCTAGGGGCATGAACAAAGTTCAAGGCTAGCCCCCACTTCAACGGTTCACGTCTTACTCACTTTCACTTCTCTTTTTGAAAAAGTTTTAGGTTCCCCACTTTATTTTTTGTTTTTAATTATTTTAAAATCACACGACAGAAATAAATGACTCTCAATTATCATATAGTATTTTATGATTGCTAATACTCAAGGCATATTTTTAGAACAAACAACATCCATCGAACACACGGAAAGATAGGGGCTTGATGTTTCGCCTCCCAACACACATCATAAAGATAATTATCAACAAAAATGAATCATGATCAAATATATTCGAGTCAATATATATGTTTTGGTCTTTCCCCCACCACATGGTGCTTGCCAACTAATAGATTGAGGTTGAAATAAGAAGTTGACTCAACATGAAAGTAAGTAACTTGAAAGTAAATAGATTGTCCCATCGCAGAGGGAAGCAGGGATTTGCATATGTGCCAGAGCTCATTGTTTAAAAGCAGAGATGAATAAGTAATTTTGAGTGGTGTGCCTTTCCTCTCAAAGTCACAATTGAGTTTTCAATATTTTCATGTTAATCTCATTATTGGCGGTTCCCAAACAGAATTTAAATTTTTACTCCCCCTCCACCATTCAAACACATTCCATGGCTGGCCGAATCTACGGTTGCCCTCCAAACAATCAACATTTTAGGGGGAGTTTTGTTTATTTTTTTATTATTATGCAAGACTGGGAATCCTTTTTACCAGCCTCTCTCGTGCAATGACAAGTGAATAAACACTCATCATGAGAATAACTCGCTTAGCATGGAAGATAATGACCGCCCCATCGCTCCATGAGCTGTACGAGCACACAAAACGGATGTTTATTTGAATGTTTAGAGGTGGCACATGCAAATTTACTTGGAATGGCAGTGAAATATCATATATAGGTAGGTATGGTGGACTCTGATAGAAGAAAATTGGCTCAAGGATTTGGATGACCAAGTAGTATCTCTACTTAGTACGAAGTGTTGGCTAGGAAAAGGTTCTAAACAAGCACCACATGTTGGAGGATCCATAACAATATAACTTCTATGCAAACATACCCAAACATAACCATTACGTTGTCTTCCTTGTCCAACTTCAATTGTTTGATCAAGTTTGAAAATAATTAATGGGTATTCACAATCATAAAAGATGTCCAAGATAATATATTTGTATGTGAAAGTTCTCTTTCTTATACTAATCATTCATGAATTGCTTGTATGACAGTTTTGATGATTGTCAAACTTCAATAGATTTTACTTTATAAACCAGATGTGAAGCTACTACTAAGCATAAAGAACATTTATAATTTCATATTTATTATATTCAATTCATTCACAATTTACTCTCCGAATATAAGTGAAGCACATGAGTAAACCTCAAACTACTCTCAAAAGATATAAGTGAAGATCAATGAGTAGGTAAACAATCAAGTAGCTATGTGAGGACTCTCTCTCAATAAAGATTTTCAGATCTGAGTATTTGATTTAATCAGCAAGCAAAAGAAAAATAGAACTCCAAGAATAGCACATATCATGTGGACAAATAAAAATTTAGGCTCAACATAGGCTATCCGATAATTATTGATGAAGAGAGGTGGGATGCGTAGCATCCCAAAGCTTAGATGCTTGAGACTTCTTGAAATATTTACTTGGGGTGCCTTGGGCATCCCCAAGCTTGAGCTTTTGTATCTCGTTCAATCCTCTCATATCACGGTTTCACCTATACTCAAAAGCTACATCCACAAAAACTTGAAAATAACTCGTGAGATAGGTTAGTACTCATAAAAACAAATAAACACTTCATGTACTACCAAGACAAGTTTCACAATAATTTTCAAACATCATATACTGTTTAGTATCATTTCCACAATTTATATCTCCCAATATAGGCTATGGAAACTATAGGATAAGTAGATAACAAAACTATGACAGCAATCTGTCCAAACAGAACAGTCTGTAGCAATTTAAGAAAACAGTGTACTTCTGTAACTCCAATAATTATGAAAATTTAGGACGTGATAAAGAATTTATATGAAAACACTGTGTAAAAATTTCAGAAACTTTCCACGTTCCAGTAAAATATGAAAATTCAAACACTACAGCAAAAGTTTCTGTTTTTACACAGCACACATCAAACATGCAATTCAAGCATCCTAAAGGCAATTCTTGGAACTTTTTATTGAAAAACAAGATTATAAATAACATATAACAGAGAACAATAAAATAAAATGATGCTCCAAGCAAAACTCATATTATGTGATGAATAAAAATATAGCTCCAAGTAAGATATACCGATAGTGTTGAAGACGAAAGAGGGGATGCCTTCCGGGGCATCCCCAAGCTTATACACTTGAATCTTCCTTGGATATTACCTTGGGGGTGCCTTGGGAATCCCAAAGCTTAGGTTCTTGTCACTCCTTATTCTTCTCATATCAGTGTCTCACCCAAAACTTGAAAACTTCAATCACACAAAACTTAACGGAACTTCGTGAGATGGGTTAGTATAAAACATCATTCACTTAGGTACTGTCAAGACAAGATTCATAATTGTTCTCACATAATACATACTGTATTCTACCATTTACATAATTTATATCACTGAATATAAGCTATGGTAACACAAACACAAGCAAAGTATGCATGCAAAACAGAATCTGTAAAAAACAGAACAGTCTGTGAAGATCTATAGTATAACCATACTTCCGTGTCTCTAAAAATTCTGAAAAATTAGGACAACCTGAAGAATTGGTATATAAACACTGTGTAAAACTGTCGGCGTTCTGGGAACGGGGGTACCCAGACCTGCCTGCCTGTGGCCCAGGGCATGGCCCACCTCGTCAGCCAAGCACAACCAGACACAGCCCCACTCAAGACAAGGCCCTCGCGAGGATCCTAGGCTCGCGAGGAAGAGCAGCACCAAGATCTGCAAGGGGTGGGCCTCCCCAGGCCTCCTTCGGAGCGGCAGCGATCTCTATGCAGAACCCAGCCACAGGAGTCAAAGATGAAACAAGGAAGGACAGGCGGGCGCCAGCACGCCAGGCGGCGCAGTTCCCCTTTGGTGCAAAGGGGGCAAGGGCGTACGCGGGTTCCCAAAGCGCCCCCCATAGGTTTCCATTCCGGTGCAACGAGACCACGACCACGAGCCTCGCAGGACGGATGTCATCGCCGAGCCCACCTCTGCATCATCGACAGCTACTTTGCAGGCAAAGACCACCTTTGGACAGGGCGGGGATGTACTCCAGTCCCCCTTCAAATTTGGCCGTTGTGGGATCCCTTCCCGCCATTGCGATAAGGGAAGAGGACCCGGGCCACCGCTATATATAGAGGCTAGGCAGCACAGTAGCGGAGGACCCCCGATCGATCCGATCACAACCCTAGCAGAAGGCCAAGAACACCTCGGGAGCGCCCTCACGAGGCTTCTCAACACTGTACTAGTTCATCCACCACACCTCCTCGAGAGGCAATCCACCAAAGCAGGAGTAGGGTATTACGCTTCGCAGCGGCCCAAACCTGGGTAAACCACCGTGTTCATCTTCTTCCTCGTCATCGAGCAAGTTCATCGTCTTAGCCATCGAGTAGCGAACTAGGTAGGGCGAGGCTGCAGGGGATCTTCGCACACGCCCCTATGTTCGAACCTTGAGGGTTTTGCGGAGCCCGAAATCCGACATTTGGCGCGCCAGGTAGGGGGCCTGTCTAAGTCTTCCTCAGGCCTCGCCTCACCTCCGCCCGCCGCGCTCATGGCGAAAGGACGTCGGGCCCGTGCTGAGCGGCGGGCTGCCCGCGTGGCGCGGGCGGCGCCGGCGGGCCTTGGCACCGCGCGTCGTGCTGCCTCCCCGTCAGCGGGCGCCGTCGCCGGCCGGACCCTCAACAGGCGCTGGGGGCTGCCGCCTTCGCCAAGCACACGGCACGCCCCTGTTGGTCGGGCCCTTCCCCGCATTCGGGCCGCGTCGCCGCTCTTCCGAGTCTGCCACACCCAACGCACAGACACGTCGCACTCCTCGTGGCGCACGAGCTACAGCGCCAACACGCTGCGCGCGATCGCCGCAACGACTGGGCCAGGCATGCCCCCAGGCGCGTCACCGCCGCCGACGAGACCCAAGTGTATCTCAGCGAGGCCCGTGCCCGTGAACTCGCTCAACCGGCAGGCACGGCGCCTGGGCCGCACGGGCGCGCTCGGGACGTCACCGGCGGCCCTCGCTCACCGGGGGCCTGGCCCGAGTCGCTGGGGGCACAGGAGCCGGCTGCAGGCACCGGCAGAAACCTGTGGGAGGTGCTGGCCACACGAGAATGTCGTCGCCTCGCGCCTCTCAGCACGCCCACTGGAACCAGGGAGGAGGACCAGAGGCTCGGCTGCGCCGGCGCCCGGGGACTCGAGCAACCCTACAACCACCATGTTGACGAGCACCCGGGCGGCAAAGGAAGCAGCACTGGCTACCACGGCGACAGGGGCCGCGTACGCGACTTCGCGGGGGGCTCTCGTGCGGGCTGGTATGCACAGCCTCGCGAGGGCGGCCTGCGGGACTGGCCTCGTGAGGATGCCCGGCGTGGGCAGCTTCATGAGGCACACCCGCTGGTAGGGAGCTGCCTCGAGCAGACGTCTGGGTTTGGGGACCGGGGGTCACTTGCCTGGGAACGGAGGGTGGAACGTGCGCCCACGTCCCCGGGCCAGATGGCCCCAGCTTGGAGATGGAGGGTGGAACACACGCCCATGTCTCCAGGCTAGATGATCCCAACCTGGAGATGGAGGGTGGAACACACGCCCATGTCTCCGGGGCGCGCGACGCCCGCTTGGAGACGGAGGGTGGAACATACACCCATGTCTCCGGGTCGGGTTTCATTCGATCACCAGTGGGCGATCATGTACTTGCCCATGTCCCCAGGCCCAGCTCGCCCAGCCTGGGGGCAGGGCCTCGAGTACCTGCGTGGGGACCCCGGGCACCCCAGCGAGGCGCGCTGGGGCACCGCCCGGGGTGCCCAAGGCCCTTTTCCGGGGTGGGCCTTCCCATCGGAGAGCGCGAGGGGCTCTCCCTATGCTCGAGGGCCCGTCCGGAGCCGACCCTACTTCGCCACGCCAAGCCTGGGGGCTAGGAGTGGGCTTCATGTCCGCGGGGCATGGAGCTCCCTGTACACCCCCAGGACCAACCCGTGACACTCTCACGTAACAATGAGTGGGCTGTATACGCCTGGAGCCCCCCGAGGACGCGGAGGGGTTCCTTCCCACGCAATGTGGAAGCCACAGCTCCGCGCTGGCGGACAACACTGCCCTCCAATGGCTATGCCCATGCAACGTGGATGCCCTATGCTCAGCGCTGGGGGAAGACGAAGACGAAGATTACCCTAAGAGCCGGACACGGCCGTTTCTCGCTCTTTTTTGTATTCGAAGTTGCCGCCTTTGAGGATCCTTTTTGTACTCGAACTTGTCGCCTTTTGGAATGGAATTTGGTGTTCTTGCATTTTTCTTCTGGAGGGAAGGGGTCTCGCTCTTTTTGATAACAATCCTCGTTTTGCGCCTCGCTCTCTTCGGGGCAAGCACTCGCCTGCTTTCCTCCCCCTTGCGCCCCGCGAGCGGGGGATGGAGGGACGGTGCCCGCACCTCACCAAGGCCTTAGCGCCCGGGTTTTCTCGTGGCGCTCCCGAGAGTATCAACAGGCGCGTACCGTTTTACGCTTGCCGTTTTTCGCTCACTCGGAGGCCCCGCCTATGGCCCAACGCGTCACGTCAAGAGCCCCTGGGGGCTCGCACCCCTCGGGGCAGGAAACAAAATTTTCTTTGGGGATCAGCTTGAGCGTCAAAGGGGGCTCCTGAGCAGCACGCCTCAGGAGCCTTACCGGTCATATAGCCACTCGCCCCTTGATGTCGTCCTTGGTGATCCGGTCGGCATCAAGGGTGCCGAGGCCTCATCCCGTGGTTGCGTCCTTGGTGATCCGGACATACATTACGGTGGTAGGGAAATGTGCGGGACTGGGACCTGCCGACGTAGAGCCGCTTGAGCGTCAAGGGGGGCTCCTGAGCAACGCGCCTCAGGAGCCTTACTGGTCATATAGCCACTCGCCCCTTGATGTCGTCCTTGGTGATCCGGTCGGCATCAAGGGTGTCGAGGCCTCGCCTCGTAGTTGCATCCTGGTGATCCGGTCGTACACTACGGTGGTCGAGAAATGTGCAGGATTGGGGCCTGCAGACACAGAGTGCCGAAAGGGCTCCCAACTTGCCTCGTTCATATGAAGGAGAAACCCTCAGGACGTCCGGATACCCCCCCAAGGGCCACTGCAAAACCTCCCTGACGCAGAAGGCTACCGCGAGCGTGTCAATCGGATTGGCAGCGACCCCGGTCAAGAGGAAGCACGGCGCGACACACCTCGTCATTTGGGAGCACATTCAAGGGTATTTTCCAAAATACATTAGAGTTGCCACTAGGCCACATGCATAACCCTGCCAGGAGAACAAGAAGGCTACTCAAGGGGACATGCAGTCGCCGCCACTCTCGTCATCACCGCCACCGGCGGCCTCGCGCTTCACGGCTCCGGCATGGCCCTCGGCTTCGTCAGAAGAAAGCTCCGCTATCAGGTCTTCCACACGGTTCTTGACCCACTCGGCGAGGGCAGCGCGAGTCACTTCAGGCACGGGACCGAGCACCGCCCCAAAATCGAAGTGCGGGTCGAGACGAAGGAGGTGGCTGAAGATGTTCGAGGCCGCCCACGCAAGGAGGTCGCGGCGCTTCTCCTCCACAAGCACGCGGATCTTCTCCGCACCCTCCTCAAGGCACTCCACGACCCTGGAAAAGAAGCCCAGGTACCCGGCGTCGTCTGGAACCAAGGGGCTCGAGACGCTCGCACCGCAGATGTCGCTCAAGGCCCGGGTAGCCCTCCCCTCGAGGGACTGGAACATCTGGGAACGCGCGTACTAGAGGCCGCGAGCACGGTCCGCCTCGTCCGAAGCCTTCTCCGCCAGGGAAGCAGCACCCTTTACTTGTTTATAGAGAAAGGCTAGCTCGGCCTCGGCAGCAGCCTGGGCGTCCATCGCGGCTCGCCGGCGTCCCTCCTCTTGGTCTAACCTTTTCTTGAGGACATCAACCTCGCCTTTCAGGTAGTCACGTCGCTTGCAGAAACGGGACTCCTGGAGCTTCCGCTTCACGTGATTGTCCTGGAGACGGGAACGCCAAACCTCTGCTACCTTGTCATCGACCTCCTCTTGGAACTTCGCCTCGCGGGAGGCAAGGGACTCCTCGGCAAGCGATGCCTGGCGCTCCCTCACCTCCAGCCTCTCCTGCTCCAGGCTCTGCTCCAGCGCCTCCATCACCAACGCGTCAACGGGCACGCGGGGGCTCACGCCGGCGGGGAGGAACTCGATTGCCGGGCCATCAAGTGTGGCCCTCCGCGTCTGGATCTGCCTTTCAAGGGTGGCGTTGAAGGCTTGAAGCTCCTTGAGGCATTCCTCCGAGGCCCTGCGTCGGCAGTCGGCTTCCCGAGCCTTGGCAAAGGCGCGCTCGCGGGCCTCCACCGCCGCAGCAAGGGACTCCTCGGCCTCTGCACGGGCGCCCTCGCGCTGTAGGCGGCCGAAATTCACGGCGACCTCAAGACGATGCCATTCCTGCGCAAGGCGTTGACACTCTGCCTCTAAGCGGGCATCATTGTTGGCAAGCTCCACCCCCAGGCGTCCTAGCGCTTCCGCCGCGGTTTGGAACAAACCCCACCGCACGGCGCTCCAATCACCCGTGAGCTCAAGGGGGCAACCAGGGTCTCCACCTTCCCCAGGATGGGCGGGGGAGGTATGCGCGGGACCACCCAGCCCAGACGCGTGCCCAGGGGCAAGGGGCTCCCGCGTAACCACTCCGGAAGAAGGACGCGCCTCCTGGGGACCCGCATCACCGAGCGAAGGGGGCCCAAGGACACAGTGCGTCACGCCCCCAGGGAAGGCCACTAGCGGGGGAAGTGGCCCCATCCTAGGAAGCTGGAGGCCACGAGCGAAGAAGATCGCAGGGGGCTCACGCTCGAGGCCTCCTGACGGCCAAACAGGCTCGTGTGCGGGCGCTCTGGCAACCAGAACCCCGCGGCTGACGGGAGACGAGACCGCAAGAAGCTCGGCGGCCGCAGAAGCGGGCGGCGCCGACCCGGTTCCTCCTTCACCGGTGGGAAGCCTGCGAAGCGGAAGCTCCGAAGGAGGGCGTTGAAGGGAAGGTTGAGGGGGCGCAGGCACTCACTCATCCATGGCGATCCACTTCCTCTTCACCGGCACCCATGGCGCCGAGGAGCGGCCGCCCCTAGGTGCCTTCCTCTTCCGGCCGGCGCGGAGGCCGGGGGACGATGAACCGACGACCGGCACCTGGCACTCAACGGCGGAGATGGCGACCTTCATCATCGACGGGGCCTCACCCTCGACCTCGGGCTGACTCGAAGCGGGAACCGGAGAAGCGGGCAGCGAAGGGCGCTCCACCTCGGCCACCGGAAGGGCGGTGGCCTCAGGGTTCCCGAGGGTCAGGGCCCCCGAGAAGGAGGCATCCTGAGGACCCGCCTCCTCCGGAGGAAGGAGCCCCCACTCATCGAAACGCGGCATCTTCAGGACGAGGGCTTCCCGGTCCTTGTAGTTGTACAAGGGGAGACCGCCCCGGGGAAGCTCGTCGGGTTCACCGCCGGTCAGGCGGCGGAGCAGCTCGCGCAGCACGTCGGGAGAAAGAGGCGGGACCTGGATCCTCATGGGGTCGTGGGGACTTGTGAAGGCCCACATCGGGCGGGAATGGCGCTGAAGAGGAGCAATTCGTCGGCGTGTGAACTCCCGCACCACCATCACATCGTCACGCCCGCCTTCTTCAGCCTCGCCAGCCTGGCTAGGACACGCGCAAGCCGCGGGTCGGCAAGCTCCTCGTGCCTCCACCCATGATTCGGCACTGCGGGGGGCCAGCGGGGGTTGAAACAGGGGGTCGGCCTCAGCAACGCTGACATACACCCACTGCCGCCGGAACCCTTCTGCCTCCGAAGAGAGTCCGGCATCGAGGGCCCCCCCGTCCGATGCGTCCGCTGCTTTCAGGGACACGCACCCAAAGCACTGTTCCCCCGAGACCAACTCGAGGGAGAAGAAATGGCGCAACATGGCCATGGAGGGGGAGACACCAACAAAGGCCTCGCACAAGAACGCGAAGGCTGAGAGGAGGACAAGGGAGCCGGGGTCAAAGTGGAGCACGTGGATCCGATAATGCGAAAGCACGGCGGAGAGGAAGCCCGAGAACGGCGGCAGCAAGCCCGAGAGAAGGGCATGGATATGAAGGGGGATGGCGGGGGCCTCAAGCTCGCTCCGAGGTCGCGAGCCCGGCCAGATCTTGGTTTCCCCCCATTCATTGGAGCCGGCGGCAACCACCAGCTGAACCTTCTCCAACCCCTCCAAGTTCACCACCGACGACCGGCCCAGCGCGGGCTTAGGCGCCGACGTGGTCATCGGCGCCCTCAAGCCCTCGCCCTCTCCCTTCTTGGGGGCCATGGCAAAGGGGTGTGGCGGCGCGCATACAGGGATTTGGCGGAAAGGGCGAGAGCCGCGGAAGAGGGTAAAACATACGGCGAAATCGATGGGGAGCAAAGACGGCTTGGTGGCGTATGCCAGGCAATTTGACAAACCTGGCGATGGCCGAGCTGGCGTGGAGAAGAGGAGGCGATGGCCTCTCAGAGTCTGCCGTGTGTAAAGCCTGGCCCGCAGGCGTTTGGGGCCCGCGACACTTCGGGCCGTCCTCAAGGCTTTGCCCGGAAGCCAGCTCGAGCGCGCCTTGGGCTCGGGGGCTACTGTCGGCGTTCTGGGAACGGGGGTACCCAGACCTGCCTGCCTGCGGCCCAGGGCATGGCCCACCTCTTCAGCCAAGCACAACCAGACGCATCCCCACTCAAGACAAGGCCCTCACGAGGATCCTAGGCTCGCGAGGAAGAGCAGCACATAGATCAGCAAGGGGTGGGCCTCCCTAGGCCTCCTCCAGATCGACGCAGATCTCTATGCAGAACCCAGCCTCAGGAGTCAAAGATGACGCAAGGAAGGACAGGCGGGCGCCAGCACGCCAGGCGGCGTAGTTCCCCTTTGGTGCAAAGGGGGCAAGGGCGTACGCGGGTTCCCAAAGCGCTCCCCAAAGGTTTCCATTCCGGTGCAACAAGACCACGACCACGAGCCCCGCAGGACGGATGTCATCGCCGAGCCCACCTCTGCATCATCGACAGCTACTTTGCAGGCGAAGACCACCTTTGGACAGGGCGGGGATGTACTCCTGTCCCCCTTCAAATTTGGCCGTTGTGGGATCCCTTCCCGCCATTGCGATAAGGGAAGAGGACCCGGGCCACCGCTATATATACAGGCTAGGCCGCACCGTAGCGGAGGACCCCCGATCGATCCGATCACAACCCTAGCAGAAGGCCAAGAACACCTCGGGAGCGCCCTCACGAGGCTTCTCAACACTGTACTAGTTCATCCACCACACCTCCTCGAGAGGCAATCCACCAAAGCAGGAGTAGGGTATTACGCTTCGCAGCGGCCTGAACCTGGGTAAACCACCGTGTTCATCTTCTTCCTCGTCATCGAGCGAGTTCATCGTCTTAACCATCGAGTAGCGAGCTAGGTAGGGCGAGGCTGCAGGGGATCTTCGCACACGCCCCTGTGTTCGAACCTTGAGGGTTTTTCGGAGCCCGAAATCCGACAAAAACTTCAAAAAAAATTCACGCTCCAGTAAAACCAGAGAAATTCTTTACTGGAGGAAAAAGTTTCTGTTTTTGCACATAATCAAATCAACAAGTATCCATACTATCCCAAAGGCTTTACTTGGCACATTATTGAAATAAAAGACACAAAACATGATTACTACAGTATCTTAATCATTTTAACACACAAAAACAGAAAGTCAAAGTGTTGCGTTGTCTCCCAACAAGCGCTTTTCTTTAATGCCTTTTAGCTAGGCATGATGATTTCAATGATGCTCAAATAAAAGTAAGGGATTGAAACACAACGGGGGCATCATGAAGCATATGACAAGCACATTTAAGTCTAACCCACTTCCTATGCATAGGGATTTTGTGAGCAAACAACTTATGGGGGCAAGAATCAACTAGCATAGGAAGGCAAAACAAGCATATCTTCAAAACTTTTAACACATAGAGAGGAAATTTGATATTATTGCAATTCCTACAAGCATATGTTCCTCCCTCATAATAAATTTCAGTAGCATCATGAAGGAATTCAACAATATAACTATCACATAAATAATTATTTTCATGATGCACAAGCATAGAAAATTTATCATTCTCCACATAAGCATATTTCTTTTCATTCATGGTAGTGGGAGCAAACTCAACAAAATAACTATCATGAGATACTTGATTGACATAACCACATTCAATATTAAAATCATGATGACAAGTTTCATGGTTACTATCACTCTTTATAGCATACATGTCATCATCATAATCATCATAGATAGGAGGCATGCCATCATCATATAAATTTGCTAATCAAAACTTGGGGGACTAAAAATATCATCTTCATCAAGCATAGCATCCCCAAGCTTATGGCTTTGCATATCATTAGCATCATGGATATTCAGAGAATTCATACTAGCAATATTGCTATCATGCTTTTCATTCAAGGAACTATCATGAATCACTTTATAAATTTCACAATTTTTAGATTCATGATTTTCAAGCAAGACCTCAAAAAGATAATCTAGTGACCTCTCACTAGCAATTGTTCCAACATAATCTGGTCTTTTGAAAAGATTAGCAAGTGGGTGAGGATCCATTTATATTTATTTTGTAGTTTTCTTTTATAAAACCAAACTAGTGAAAAACAAGAAACAAAAAGATTTAATTGCAAGATCTAAAGATATACCTTCAAGCACTCACCTCCCCGACAACGGTGCCAGAAAAGAGCTTGATGTCTACTACGCAACTTTATTCTTGTAGACTCGTGTTGGGCCTCCAAGCGTAGAGTTTTGTAGGACAGTAGCAATTTTCCCTCAAGTGGATGACCTAAGGTTTATCAATCCGTGGGAGGTGTAGGATGAAGATGGTCTCTCTCAAACAACCCTGCAATCAAATACAAGAAATCTCTTGTGTCCCCAACACACCCAATACAATGGCAAATTGTATAGGTGCACTAGTTCGGCGAAGAGATGGTGATACAAGTGCAATATAGATCATAGATATAGGTTTTTGTAATCTGGAAATATAAAAACAGCAAGGTAGCAAGTGTAAAACAGCGAGCAAAATGGTGTATAAATGCTTGGAAATAAGGCCTAGAGTTCATACCTTCGCTAGTGCAATCTCCCAACAATGCTAACATAGTTGAATCATATGATTATCCCTCAATGTGCAACAAAGAATCACTCCAAAGTTCCTATCTAGCAGAGAACAATAAGATGAAATTGGTGTAGGTAGTAGAACCACCTCAAAGTTATTCTTTCCGATCAATCTATTGGGCTATTCCTATAAGTGTCACAAACTGCAATACAATTTCTACTAGAATAACACCAATGATACATATCAATCAACCCTAATGTCACCTCAAGTATCCGTGGGTAAATTATGCAACATGCATCAAACAATTTTAGATCTATCATATTCAATCCAAAACAAAGAACTTCAAGGAGCACCCCAAGATTTCTATCGGAGAACGTGGTATGAAAACGTGCAATCAACACCTATGCATAGATCCCCTAGGTGACCGGAATCCGCAAGTTGATGCCTCAACATATATCAAGTGAATCAATAGAATACCCCAATGTCACTAAGCGTATCCCAAGCAAGACGTACATCAAGTGTTCTCAAACCATAATATTCAATCCAACATAACGAGATCTCAAAGGTAAAGATTCAATTCATCACAACAAGATAGCAAGGGAATAACATCATATGATCCGACTATATTAACAAAGCCCGTGATACATCAAGATCGTGTCATCTCAAAAACACGAGAGAGAGAGAGAGATTGAACACATAGCTAATGGTACAAACCGTGAGCCCCGAGGGTGGACTACTCCCTCCTCATCATGGCCTCCGCCGGGATGATGAAGATGGCCACCGGAGATGATCTACCCTCTCCGGCAGGGTACTGGAACGCCTCCAGATTGGTTTTTTGTCGATACAAAGAGTTGCGGTGGTGGAACGAGGAGTCTCTCTTTATTTCTGGGGTTTCTGGTATTTATGGGATTTTTCAGCGTTGGAATCACGCCAAACGGAGCTACGAGGGCCCCACAAGTCTTCCGGTCGCGCCCCTGGGTGGGGCGTGGCCAGTTGCGTAGTGGCCTTCTAGTCCACCCCCTCCAGCAGTTCTTCGCTCCAATATTGCTTATTTGGTCCAGAAAAAATCACCAAAAAGTTTCGGGCAATTCCGAGAACTTTCATTTTCTGCACAAAAAACAACACCACGGTAATTCTGCTGAAAACAGCATCAGTCCGGGTTAGTTCTAAATAAATCATATAAAGTGCATCAAAACCATATAAAAGTATTGTAAACATAGGAAAATATGGCATGAATACTTCATAAATTATCGATACGTTGGAGACGTATCAGAGACATATCAAGCATCCCCAAGCTTAATTCATGCTCGTCCTCGAGTAGGTAAATGGTAAAAACAAAATTTTTGATGTGACATGCTACCCAATATGTATTCTTTGTATGTATTCTCATTGACAAAAGATGAATTAACAAACATTGACACAGTAATACTTATAAGCACAAGCAACAAAATCATCAATCTTTCAAAGTATACGATCCTTAAAGAATGTTTACCCCTGTTCATCTTATTATATTAGCAAGGCATGGCTCCGTCTTCACCACATTAATACAAATGTTAAGCACCATGGTGTCCAAGTCAGGAAATTGGATCGTAATTTTTCTGTATGCATCAACTTTTTATTCTTCAAACAATACATGAGCGTGAACCATGGACATAGAATATAGGTGGAATAGAATGTGGTGGTAGGTTTCAAAGGGGTAAAAGTGGAGAAGAAAGTCTCACATCAACTCGGCGTATCAATGGGCTATGGAGATGTCGATCAATAGATATCAATGCGAGGAGTAGGAATTGCCATGCAACGGATGCACTAGAACTATAAGTGTATGAAAGCTCAACTGAAACTAAGTGGGTGTCCATCCAAATTGCTTGCTCATGAAGACCTCGGGCATTTGAGGATGCCCGTCATTGGAATATACAAGCCAAGTTCTATAATGAAAAATTCCCACTAGCATATGAAAGTGACAAAACAAGAGACTCTCTATATGAAGAACATGGCGCCACTTTGAGGCACAAGTGTGGTAAAGGATAGTAGCAAAGTCCCTTCTCTCTTTATCTCTCTTTTTTTATTTCTTTTTTCATCATTTTTTGATTATTTTTTTTGAATGGTGGGCTCATTTGGCCTCCCCCATTTTTATTTTTTTTGTCCGGAGTCCCATCTCGACTTGTGGGAGAATCATCGTCTCCATCATTCTTTTCTCATTGGGACAATGCTCTAATAATGATGATCATCACACTTTTATTTACTTACAACTCGATATGGAAAACTGATAGGATGATATGACTCTATATGAATGCCTCTGGCAGTGCACCAGGATGTGCAATGATCTAGCATAGCAAAAGATATCAAAAAACAGACAAGCCATGTAAATATCATGCTAGCTATCTTACGATCATGCAAAGCAATATGACAATGGAAATACAAGTCATATGAAGTGACCATGGAAGTTGCATGGCAATATATATCGGAATGGCTTTGGAAATGCCATGATAGGTAGGTATGGTGGCTGTTTTGAGGAAGATACAATGAGGCTTATGTGCAACAGAGCGTATCATGTCACGGCATTTGGATGCACCGGCGAAAGTTGCACCGATCCTCGAGGTGAGAATGGGCAATGCATGGTACCGAAGAGGCTAGCAAATATGTGGAGGTGAGATTGCGTATGTCCATGGTTTCACATTAGTCATAAAGAACTCATATACTTATTGCAAAGTTTTATTATTTTTATCATAAATCAAAGTACTACTCGCATGCCCCGAGGGAGGAGGTTGGGAGGAGTTAACCATCGTGCGCCTCCGACCCGAAACAACACTGGGATTTTAACGAGGAATAGAAATGCTCACACATCCTCACCATGCCTTTTTAATATTTAGACAAACCAGAAGTTAATACCTCTTAATATCGACACTTCTACGAATCAACAATGATGCACTCACACTCTTTCGCATTACCACATAAATATCATTAACCCACAATTTCTCTTTAATGTGCCACATGAAGGTTTTGATTATCACTCCTTGAATACCTCTTATTTTTGGACTAGTCTTATAACCCGTGCAAATTACCGTCACTGTTTATTAACTCTCAAACAAATATAAGTGAAGAACGAGAGTTTAATTCTTTCTACAAAAGACCTGGACATACTCTAATAAATATAAGTGAAGCAAAAGAGCATTCTACAAATTCTATATGTAGAGAAACAGGCATCCAACTTCAAATGATATAAGTGAAGCACATGAAGCATTCTATAAAGCCATACTCAAAACATATAAGTGAAGTGCAAAGAGCATTCTATAAATCAACCATGGACTTTCCCAAACCAGCATGGTACATTATTAAAAGGAAAATAAAAGGCATACGATGCTCCAAGAATTTACGCATATCATGCAAACAAAACAAAAACCGAAACATACCAATAGTTGTTGAAGAAGAAAGATGGGATGCCTTCGGGTAACACCCAAGATGCGATCCTATCCTTATTTTGGCTTGAGGTCCTCGATAGGGATAGAAGTGCATCTCATCGTTTCGCAAGAATGGATATCATTACAAGTACATGTAAAGAAGAGATGAGTATATGGAATTGGCTTACACTCGCCACAAGCTAAATCAAGATCACATCAATACAACAACATATTCAAACATCATACATAAGAGCAGGGTCCGACTACGGACGAAATCAAACGATAAAATAACATCCATCCTTGCTATCCCAGGCTGCCGGCCTGGAACCCATCCTATGATCGGTGAAGAAGAAGAACTCCAAATCAAACAAGCATCGCTCTCACGTCAAGGCATCGCATTACCTGTACCTGCAACTGTTGTTGTAGTAATCCGTGAGCCACAGGGACTCAGCAATCTCATTTCCAAGGGTATCAAGATTAGAAAAGCTTAATGGGTGAGGTATGGTTAAGTGGTGAGGCTACAGCAAGCACTAAGCATTTATTTGAGTGGCTAACTTACGAGTACAAGAATAAGGGGGGGTGATCATCGCATAAACGGACGTGAACTAGTAATGATCACTAAGTGATCCTGAACACCTACCTATGAGTCAAACATAACCCCACTGTGTTCTCTTTCGGTTTAGAAATTCACGAGAAGAGACAGTCACGGTTACGCACACGGTTGGTGTATTTTATTGGAGTTTACTTTAACTTTTCTATGACCGGATGTTAAACAAATTTCCAAGTTGCCACATAACCGCGGGCACGGCTCTCATGAAAGATTTAACCCTGCAGGGGTGCTCCAACTCATCCATCACAAACTAACCACAAGCTGCATTAAAATTCCTCAACCGTGGGATAACCCGTAGTATTTGCAAAATCCCGATGGAAAATCTCAACCTCGATATAGCCCGAAGTGCTTGAAATCCCACGCACAAGACATTCGAGAAAGGTAAAACAAATCCAGCAAGGCCGCCCGACGTGCCGACAATCCCGATAGGAGCCGCGTATCTCGTTCTCAGGGCACAACCGAATGGGTCACACTACGAGTCAAACCAAACCCCGAGTTTCCCCGCGGTGGCCCTGCAGTCTGCCCATTTGGGACCAACACCATCAGCACTGCCCCCCTGTATTATGTTGAATTAATCCACGGGTTCATGACGCCCTATGCATTACTAACGGTGTTCAATATTATTATGTTGAGCAAATGTAGTACAAATGTGGGGCCTTGCCAGATGAGTTTTATCCCAAAACAAAAATCAAGGGGGTCCCCATAACAACCCCGAGCATGTTAGGAGCGCTCAATATGGAACATAACACCGGTACACAAGTAACTATGGCGGCAAAAGTGGAACAAAACACCGAGCAAAAGGCCAAGCCTTCCACCTTTTACCAAGTATATATGTGCATTAAATTAAATAGCAATAATATGGTGATATCTCAAAATATCCATGTTGTCACATGGAAACAACTTGCACCTGCAACTAAAAACGCTATAAGAAGGGCTGAGCAAGCGGTAACATAGCCAAACAAGGGTTTGCTGGGATGTGGAGGGTTAGAGGCTTATCATGGCATTTTGGGAGGCTTGTCAAACAAGTGGAAGGTAGCGTGACATAGCGATAGAAACGAGACAACTAGCATGGCAATGATAGTAGTGGTATCCAGGGAAATGTTCATCTTGCCTGAGATCCCACTTGGAAGAAGAACGAATCCGTGAAGAAGATACTCCAACGTAGTCGAACGGATCCTCACGCACCGAACGCTTTCGATACTCTTCCAAGAAGAAGCAATCCGGAAAGAAACAAACGACACGGTAAACACCACAACATATTCATGACATGATGCGCAAACAATGATCATGCATGTCAAGTTTATATATGCAAGGCATAGCATGGCAAGATGCAACAGTCAAACACTACACATGTGAAGCTCAATATGCGACGAGTTGCATATTGACGAAACTCCACGTTCGAATCATTTAGTTCACTCTCGTTTAGGTACTCATCAATATTAAATGTTGTTTAAAATGGGTGGTCATGGCATAAGGTGAAGATGGAATTAAAGCAATTTTAAATGGAGAAGGAGAACACACATACAACAAAATAATAAATCTCCATGTTATGAGAAATGCGGTTAACGTTGTTTAACTAAACAATCATTTTAAATGTTGTTCATCATGGCAAGAGGTGAAGCATACACAACTACATCATCTTGGCATTTTAAATGAGGTCGGAAGCAATTAATAGCATTTCCGAAATGACCTCATATACATATTATGAATTTGGTCCAGATCTATCCTAAGCATATTTTATAGTAGTTAAACAAGAAAAATAAAGTGCACCATGTTTTTCTAGTAAAATTACATATGTGGAACATTTTAAGCGAAGCTACGGTTAATTAGTTATGATATAAATCATTTTCACATGGCATTACACAAATTAAAACAAAAAGGAAGTTTAATCATTTTAAACATGGATGAAAGTTGGATATTTTTAAACTACATAAAATTCTAAGCATTTTTCGTATATAAAGTTTTTACATATGATGCATGGTTGGAGAGTTATTAGCAATTTTAAAACATGGCAATTTTCTGTAATTATTAATGCACTGGTTAAATAGGAAATTCGTCGGGCAGGAATAAAAATAGGCACTGGGCCGATTCTAGACGTTAATGGGACAACATGGGGTGAGCGCCGAACAGGCATCTCATACATAAGGCGAGGGATAGCTGGGCAGTGCTCACATTGCGGCACTGGGCCGGCTGGGTGCTGGTCTGGGTCGGGTCGCGGTCGAGGAGGCGCGGACCGATGGTTCGTCTGGTTCGGGCCGGTTCGCTATGAACCACGAAGACCGATCGAACCGGCCCCGGTCCATGCATGAAAAACCCGCGGCAAATCTGGGCGCTCGCGGACGAAACTGGCGGGGGCCACGAGGCAGCGGAGGACGCGGTCAACATGAGGACGAGGCAGATATGTCTCGCGTCCTTGCACACGAACAGGACGAGTCGAGGTGGCCAGGGGCGATGGACGGCACGGCAAGGGCTCGCCGGAGGAGCTCGTCGGGTACGTCCTTGGGAGGAGGGCGCTCGGAAGGCGGCGGCTTGGCGAGGACGGCCGGACTGCGCGAAAA
Organism: Elymus sibiricus; assembly: GCA_039707655.1. Taxonomy (NCBI): domain Eukaryota; kingdom Viridiplantae; phylum Streptophyta; class Magnoliopsida; order Poales; family Poaceae; genus Elymus; species Elymus sibiricus. The sequence goes on along the minus strand of CM077675.1, from coordinate 295,510,892 downwards.
GGCACGTCCGGCTATGGCTTGGGCGAGCTCGGGGGCGTCGGAAATGGGTTGACGGTGACTTTATCCGGCCGGATCTAGCCGGCAGGTGGCTGGATCGGGCAAAGGCGGGAGCTTCAGGTTCCATGGCGGCCGAGCTCCTTCGGGCATCCACGGCGGGCACCTGGTAAGACGGGAGAGAAAGAGAGGTCAGAGAGAGGGAGAAGAAGGGGAGGAAGCAGAGGAGCGCGGGGAGCGGGGACGGACTGCTTCGAAACTGACGAACTGACAGGTCGGTCTTGGGGACGCGAGCTTCCACGGCAACCTACAGGGCACGGGCATCCATGGCTGCTTGCGGACGAGGCTGGCAGCACGGGAACGACGGGGATGGGGTCCCGGGATGAAGGCGAGGCGTGCACGGGGCAGAGCTCCTACTAGTTCGGCTAGATTGCTCCATCAAGCAGAGAAGCAGGGCACCACGGGAGGAGCTGGCTGCTCGGGGCTGCCCTCCTTTGGTTCACTGGATGCATCCAGGAACAGAGGGAGGTTGCGGGAGGAGCATGGCGACTGCTGGTTGGCCCGACGCTGAAGACGAGGTGAAGCAGTGGTGGCTGCCGGCTCCCGTGGATGGCTGGATAGATGCGGCTGCGGTGGAGTGGCTGCATGTGGATCCCGAGGAGGGAGATGGGACAAGGGGTGGCGGCGGCGCTAATTTTTAGGGGAATGTCAGCCTAGGGTTAGGATAGGGTTTCATCCGCTATATATAGCAGGTAGGTTAAGTTAGGGGCTATATGGACCCTCCGATTTAGATCGGACGGTCAGGCAAATTAGGTTAGGGAGTCCAATTGAAAAACCCGATGATGGTTTGGGGTATTACGGGCATGATCCGAACCCAACGGTCACGCCCGTACGTTTCGGGTTCGGGGAAGTTATCGGACACACGCGAGGGTCTGTGCACTGAGCAGAGGGGCTAGGCATGAGAAGAGAGGGAAGACGGGCAGCCCGGCATCAGTTTTACAAAATCAAAAACGATTGCGATTTGACTAGCTATAGTGCCGCTATAGGTTTAATGGTTCGGATATCAAACGGACCCTGAATGCGACGAAATTTGACAGGCGGTCTGCCTACAATATATTAAGACCGCACGCCAACTTTCAACCCATTTTGAGAAGTTTTATACGCACTTTAAAAATAATTTTTTAACGATGCCGCATGAGCATGCGTGTGTGTTTGGTCTCGAAATGGGCGTCGACGAGAACGGAGAGAACCGGCAACTACGAATGGATGCAAGTTTTGAAAAAATGATGGCGACTAAGTGCCAATGCTACGCGGATGGTCCGAATGATGCGATGATGAATGCGACAACCAAATAAACACACAACGAAACTCTGAATATCTGGGAGGCATCTAGAGCGTCGGTATCGGGCTATTACAACTCTCCTCCACTAACAACAGATCTCGTCCCGAGATCTTAGAATGAGAAGGGGAAGATGAAAGCAAGAGGTAAACTTAGTTGCTTCTTTGACAAACGAGTGAAACCAATGAACCTTGAAGGATGCAAAGAGAAGCAGAATAGCACGAGGCACAAGCAAGAATTCAAAAGAAATTTGGGCAGCACTTCGGTAGAAAAGAGAGGCGAAACTTTGATGAGATAGAAAGAACTTGAAAAGATTTCACAACACTCCCGTTAAATGGAAAATCAAAGGAAGAACACGATCTTAAGAAAACGAGACGTTGGTCGAAGAGAGCAACATCACAATGCCTCGGAAACCAAAGAATAGAAGCTAGCTCTTTAGAGAGAAGAGAACGGAGAAGAAAATAACAATTTCTACCACAATTGAATTTGAAAAGCCTCCTTTACGAAGAAGGATTTAATGGAGTTGTTGTTAAATCAACAACGGAAAGAACAGCTTGTTGTGGGCTTATGGAAAACATCTCAAAATTAAGAGGTGACAACCGGCCACTAACAGAAACAAAGATTGCTCGCGAGCATCAAGATATTCAAAACTTATTTCACCAAGAAGATACATTGAGAACTTGGATTATAGATAAGCACCATGGTAGCAATAATCCTTAGGAAACGGTTTAGTTAAAATCCGATCCGAGATAACTCCTATGAAGAAAAATTATGGGTTTAAATATCTCATTCTTGACAAGTTCTCTTCGAGACTCCTCATAAATTATGAATTCTGTAACACCATCTCAAAGGATAAGGGAGAAAGAATTGCACTTTTGAAATGCAAGACAAAGAATACTTGAGGTCCTCCAACAAAATCTTGAAGAACACTTTGAGAATGAAAGAAATCCTTGACGAACCACCAAGAAGAACCATCGGGAAGAACTCCGGAATGAAAGAATGATACAAAAGAATTGAAGCTTGCAAAACGAACAAGATTGAGGCCTTGACATGATTTAGATGAAGCTTTGCGACGAGATACTTGAGAAAAAAAACTTGGAACTCCGGAAAAGAAAAGATAAGCAACTTAGATTCAAGAATTTGATATCATGAACAACTCCGGAAGAAGGATTGAAAACATCTTGATGAAACAAGAATAAGAATTATGTTATGCTTATCCTTCACCAAGTTAAATTGATGACAAGCAACGGATTTGGCATACTACTTATTCTTCTTGAAAAGGATTGAAAAGAGATAACACAAACTTGAAGAAGTCTTGAACGAAACACCGGCAATAATTCACAAAGGAATGAGGATACTACAAATGAATGGAGATACATGAGAACGAAGAGACATCAATTGAGATGAATTTGAGAATGAAAGCTGAAAGCTGAGAAGGAAGAAATCTTCTGAAATGATGGCCTTCGGAGGATCAAGAAATGAAACAACTCTGAAATGCGCTGGATAGATAAGGAAGGAATATCTCATGATCGAAAACAATTTGAGAGGATAGCACGAAGCTGGAACCATGAATCTCCGAGAACGGACCAAGATTTAAGAGAAACTCTCCTTCGGTCTTCAACGCTGAGAATGATGGCGAGAAACACCACCAAGAGTTACTGAGACACTCTGGAACAATGAATAAGGAAAGGTTTAGCCAATGATGAAAAAGTTATAGCAGCGATCTTCGAGACGGAATATGACCGACGAAATTCATTCTTACGTCATATTGACAAGAACTTGAAGACATCTCCGGAAAAGATTAGAAGAGCCAGGTAAGATCCTAGAAAACCTGTGGGTTATGGGCCCACTCAAAAGAGCAGCGTTGAAACATTTGGGAAAGAGATGGAACCGTTACAAATTAAGAAGTTGATGAGGTGAGAACCTTGAGTTAACTTGAAAGGATTTGGACGATAACACGAATCTTCTGAGATAACTTGCCACTCCGGATAGAATAGAGAGATGAGAAAAAAGCATTGGACAAATGACGAAGGATATGACGAACACCAAGAGGTTGACTCGAATCCACCGGGAAAGAAAACAAGAATGGAGAATGATGAACTTGAAGCTCCTCGGCATCTTCACAATGAATCACCGGATACAATACAGAAGAAAAGATTGCGGAAGCATCACATGAAAAGAAGACACTTGGATGATAATTTATTCGTTGAAAGAAAAGGGCGGGAGGGTGGGATAAACAAAGAGAACTTGAGACGGATGAAAACGAACTCCAAGAAGAAATATGAGGATTGATATTGCAAATATTGGAGAGGATTGAATCACCTTGAAGAGAAGCACACCGGATGGAAAAGAATTTGCATGAAAATTTGATTGAGCAAAAAGGATTAGCACTCCCATAAAAATATGAGAACGCCGCTTAGGAAAGATATGAAATCACCACTTGACATCGAAGCAACTCGAATTACCATACTCCAACAAAACAAAGGATGAAGCTTCTGAAACAAGCCGAAAACAAATTCATGACAGAGATTTCGTCCGATATTTTCATGGTAAGGCTTGCACGGGCTCAATCTTTACAGTAGCCATCAAGTACAAGGCAGTGCACATGACATACGAAGCGTCCCCGAATCGTAGCAAGCTACAAGGATTCTTTAAGACACAACGAGAACCGCTGTAAGAAAGACGGTGAACAAACAAACCACTAGATGTCGAACCCCAACCTCACATCATGCATCTGTTGGAAGATAATCCTAGGTAACTAATTGAATTCCCACCTAAGAACTTCCGAAATCTTTGGTTATGCAATCGGGTCCACGGATACACGGAGTAAAATCCATCACTCAACTCCTAGCAATAATACTACTCTCCCATCTATCACATCCATCAACACACAACCAGAGGCCTCGGAAATTCATCTACCTCAGACCCTCGTAATCACAACGATACTAAACATGGCAGTAGATCTGGACGCTCTCCCCAGTACTGGGTGACGCCAAACTCCTCTCGCCACAAATAGTATTGAAGCAATTTCGAACATGCGCGTCCTGAGATATTAAGGAAACTGAACGATAACGATGTGTCAAGAACCCCTTGGAGCTCTACTCCCCAGGTCCAATCCATACGTACGGGAGGCACCAAGAACAGAATTCCGGTCACATCGACATCATAGAGGTTCCAAAATACCCGCGTGACCCTAAATTTTTTTGAGTGAGAAGAGGAGTAGAATTAAAATCCTACGTCAGGATTCCTCACCAGAGCATAGAAGAGGAGTAAAAAGAATCATACTATCTGATATATAACTAGACTCAAAATAGTTTTTCTTTCTAGACTCGACTCGGCCAAGTTCGATCAATCACGGGGGCTCCTAGGTCGGTACTGCTCTAATACCAACTTGTAACGCCCAAGATGCGATCCTATCCGTATTTTGGCTCGAGGGCCTCGGCAGGGATTGAAGCGCATCTCGTCCTCTCGCGAGAATGGATATCATTACAAGTACATGTAAAGAAGAGATGAGTATATGGAATTGGCTTACACTCGCCACAAGCTAAATCAAGATCACATCAATACAACAACATATTCAAACATCATACATAAGAGCAGGGTCCGACTACGGACGAAATCAAATGATAAAATGACATCCATCCTTGCTATCCCACACTGCCGGCCTAGAACCCATCCTATGATCGGTGAAGAAGAAGAACTCCAAATCAAACAAGCATCGCTCTCACGTCAAGGCATCGCATTACATGTACATGCAACTGTTGTTGTAGTAATCTGTGAGCCACACGGACGCAGCAATCTCATTTCCAAGGGTATCAAGACTAGAAAAGCTTAATGGGTGAGGTATGGTTAAGTGGTGAGGCTGCAGCAAGCACTAAGCATTTGTTTGAGTGGCTAACTTATGAGTACAAGAATAAGGGGGGGGGGTGATCGTCGCATAAACGGACGTGAACTAGTAATGATCACTAAGTGATCTTGAACACCTACCTACGAGTCAAACATAACCCCACTGTGTTCTCTTTCAATTTAGAAATTCATGAGAAGAGACAGTCACGGTTACGCACACGGTTAGTGTATTTTATTGGAGTTTACTTTAAGTTTTCTATGACCGGATGTTAAACAAATTTCCAAGTTGCCACATAACCGCGGGCACGGCTCTCATGAAAGATTTAACCCTGCAGGGGTGCTCCAACTCATCCATCACAAACTACCCACAAGCTGCGTTGGATTTCCTCAACCGCGGGATAACCCGTAGTATTTGCGGAATCCCGATGGAAAATCTCAACCTCGAGATAGCCCGAAGTGCTCGAAATCCCGCGCACAAGACATTCGAGAAAGGTAAAACAAATCTAGCAAGGCCGCCCGACGTGCCGACAATCCCGATAGGAGCCGCGTATCTCGTTCTCAAGGCACAACCGGATGGGTCACACTACGAGTCAAACCAATCCCCGAGTTTCCCCGCGGTGGCCCCGCAATTTGCCCGTTTGGGACCAACACCATCAGCACTGCCCCCCCTGTATTATGTTGAATTAATCCACGGGTTCATGATGCCCTATGCATTACTAACGGTGTTCAATATTATTATGTTGAGCAAATGTAGTACAAATGTGGGGCCTTGCCAGATAAGTTTTATCCCAAAACAAAAATCAAGGGGGTCCCCATAACAACCCCGAGCATTTTAGGAGCGCTCAATATGGAACATAACACCGGTACACAAGTAACTAGGGCTGCAAAAGTGGAACAAAACACCGAGCAAAAGGCCAAGCCTTCCACCTTTTACAAAGTATATATGTGCATTAAATTAAATAGCAATAATATGATGATATCTCAAAATATCCATGTTGTCACATGGAAACAACTTGCACCTGCAACTAAAAACGCTATAAGAAGGGCTGAGCAAGCGATAACATGGCCAAACAAGGGTTTGTTGGGATGTGGAGGGTTAGAGGCTTATCATGGCATTTTGGGAGGCTTGTCAAACAAGTGGTAGGTAGCGTGACATAGCGATAGAAACAAGACAACTAGCATGGCAATGATAGTGGTGGTATCCAGGGAAATGTTCATCTTTCCTGAGATCCCGCTTGGAAGAAGAACGAATCCGTGAAGAAGACGCTCCAACGTAGTCGAACGGATCCTCACACACCGAACGTTTTCGATACTTTTTCGAGAAGAAGCAATCCGGAAAGAAACAAACGACACGGTAAACACCACATCATATTCATGACATGATGTGCAAACAATGATGATGCATGTCAAGTTTAAATATGCAAGGCATGGCATGGCAAGATGCAATAGTCAAACACTACACATTAAGTGAAGCTCAATATGCGATGAGTTGCATATTGACGAAACTCCACGTTCGAATCATTTAGTTCACTCTCGTTTAGGTACTCATAAATATTAAATGTTGTTTAACATGGGTGGTCATGGCATAAGGTGAAGATGGAATTAAAGCAATTTTAAATGGAGAAGGAGAACACACATACAACAAAATAATAAATCTCCATGTTATGGGAAATGTGGTTAACGTTGTTTAACTAAACAATCATTTAAATTGTTGTTCATCATGGCAAGAGGTGAAGCACACACAACTACATCATCTAGGCATTTTAAATGAGGTCGGAAGCAACATATAGCATTTCCGAAACGACCTCATATGCATATTATGAATTTGGTCCAGATCTGTCCTAAGCATATTTTATAGTAGTTAAACAGGAAAAATAAAGTGCACCATGTGATTCTACATGTTTTTCTAGTCAAATTACATATGTGGAACATTTTAAGCGAAGCTACGGTTAATTAGTTATGATATAAATCATTTTCACATGGCATTACACAAATTAAAACAAAACGCAAGTTTAATCATTTTAAACATGGATGAAAGTTGGATATTGTGAAACTACATAAAATTCTAAGCATTTTTCGTATATAAAGTTTTTACATATGATGCATGGTTGGAGAGTTATTAGCAATTTTAAAACATGGCAATTTTCTATAATTATTAATGCACTGGTTAAATAGGAAATTCGCCGGGCGGGAAAAAAATAGGCATTGGGCCGATTCTAGACGTTAATGGGCCAACATGGGGTGAGCGCCGAATAGGCATCTGATACATAAGGCGAGGGATAGGCTGGGCAGTGCTCACATTGCGGCACTGGGCCGGCTCGGTGCTGGTCTGGGTCGGGTCGCCGTCGAGGAGGCGCGGACCGATGGTTCGGCTGGTTTTGGCCGGTTCGCGATGAACCAGGAAGACCGATCGAACCGGCCTCGGTTCATGCAAGAAAAACCGGCGGCAGATTTGGGCCTCGCGGACGAAACTGGCGGGGGCCACGAGGCAGCGGAGGACGCGGTCAATATGAGGACGAGGCAGAGATGTCTCGCGTCCTTGCAGACGAACATGACGAGTCGAGGTGGCTCCTCGCCAGGGGCGATGGACGGCACGGCAAGGGCTCGCCGGAGGAGCTCGTCGGGGACGGCCTTGGGAGGAGGGCGCTCGGAAGGCGGCGGATTGGTGAGGACGGCAGGATTGCGCAAAAAGGCACGTCCAGCCATGGCTTGGGCGAGCTCAGGGGCGTCTGGAATGGGTCGACGGCGACTTGATCCGGCTGGATCTAGCCGGCAGGTGGCTGGATCGGGCAAAGGCGGGAGCTTCAGGTTCCATGGCGGCCGAGCTCCTTCGGGCATCCACGGCGGGCACCTGGTAAGACGGGAGAGAAAGAGAGGTCAGAGAGAGGGAGAAGAAGGGGAGGAAGCAGAGGAGCGCGGGGAGCGGGGACGGCCTGCTAGGTCGCCGGAGTCGAAGCTGACGAAGTGGCAGGTCGGTCTTGGGGACGCGAGCTTCCACGGCAACCTACAGGGCACGGGCGTCCATGGCGGCTTGCGGACGAGGCTGGCAGCACGGGAACGGGGATGGGGTCCCGGGACGAAGGCGAGGCGTCCACGGGGCAGAGCTCCTGCTAGTTCGACCGGATCGCTCCGTCGAGCAGAGAAGCAGGGAACCACGGGAGGAGCTAGCTGCTCGGGGCTACCCTCCTTTGGTTCACTGGACGCGTCCAGGAACAGAGGGAGGTTGCGGAAGGAGCATGGCGACTTCTGGTTGGCCCGACGCTGAAGACGACGTGAAGCAGTGGTGGCTGTCGGCTCCCATGGATGGCTGGATAGATGCGGCTGCGGTGGAGTGGCTGCTGCATAGATGCACTTCAATAAATACCATTGTGCCAGCCCCAAAGGAGCTACATATACATGGGAATCATCAAGAGAACATGGCAACAAAATAACAGATCTTAACACTTAGAAATTTTATGGCATGTGAAAAACAGAATTTTGGTGGCATGTTGAAATCAAGAATTCCATCCATAAGATGATCTATCATGGCATGCAAAAATACCAGGGGCTAGCACACACCTCAATGCACATTTACCATGTTGACAAGTTTATCATATGATACAAGAATTAATTCATGTGAAAATGACAAAATGACATAATATCACAAAATAACTTTTTCACAAACTTGGCCAAATGATAAAACTAATTCCACCATTGGATTCACTGGATTTTTCTACCCCAAATCCATATATCATAAGCATATATTTGGGTAGACAAAACTCTCACAATGCCATTCGAAAATCACAATCTTCACTTATAATCTAGTATATGCCAAATTAGGCATATCCCAAATTGGCACTTGACAGTAAAGGCAAGGCCGGATCTGGTAACTTTCCTTAAAAGGAAATAAGTCACAAAACAGACAATAAAACGAAAATAACAAAATAAATAAAAAATGGGGCCTACTGGCAGTCTCACCAGAGGCCCCTGAGAGTGTGACAAGTGGCCCAGGGCCCACTGTCATACACACACAAGAAATAACACACAGGGAGACAAAAGGGGGCTCGGGGGATTCGACCCCCTGGGTGGAGTGGCTCGGTCGGACCAGTTGGACTAAGGCGGGTCTCGTGCTAACAGAGGGGTTCGGCCCCTTTTGACCTACCCACGGCGATGGGTAACTCTGACGAAACTGAAGAAAAACAGAGTTGCTCGGTCTGCTCGTGGCTGGGAACGGACGACGTCTCCAGCGAGCTCTCTGGCGAACTTCGGAGTGGGCGGCCTACGCGGAGGGGGGGGGGTGCGGGTTTGTGCGGGGTTCCATTCCCGCATCTAGCGCGGCTCGAGGATGAGGATCAGCAGGGGAAGCTCGAGTTCGAGCGTTGCTCGGCTCGGGTCCCGGCGAGGCATGCGCGGCAGGTCCGAGGCGGGCGAGCAGAGCACCTGCGGGCATGCGGGATCGAGGCATGGTCTGCAGCGCGTGAGGAGGGCTTCTAAGGAGGCAAGGCACGAGCTTTACTCGTTGCCACAGTGATCCAAGGCGGACGTGGCCTCAGGCGCGTTGGGATCGGCAACTACCACGCCAGAATCGAACCAGAGAGATGGCGAGCAGAGGGGCTTCACCGTGGGTTGTCGTGTCGTCGAACGGGGCAAGGAGGTGGTGGAGCCGACACAAGGACGCGATGGTGGAGACGAAGCAGAGGATGACGACCTTGACGGGGTCGTCGATCCGGGTGCCCGTGTGGTAGCGCGCGAAGTGAAGGAGGACGATGCCGAGGCTCGCGGTACTCTCCTCACCAGGAGACGGAGGAAGGGGCGGCTCAGGTCAGCCGAAGCTCGAGCTTGAGCTTTCTCTGGTCATGGCGAGGCACGAGCGTGGCTACCTACCCTGGACGGCGGCGAAGGCAGGAGAGGAAGGGAACCGGTCGAGGGAGGCTAGGGTTAGCTCTAGGGCACACTATATAGGGGCCTAGGGGGCTCTCCGACCGTCAAATCAGTGGAGGTGTCAACGTGGACACTGCAGATGCGCTGCCGTACGAAGGAGGAAGACGATCGCGCGGGGGGGCTCTACTGGGCTGCGGTGATGGGCCTGCGGGAGGGACGGCGGCCCAGGTGGGCTGAGATCTCCCCCCCTCTCTCTCTCTCTCTGGAAAAGGGTTTGTCCCTTTTTTATAAATGTCGGGAAACCAAAACAACAAGCCGGGGAGTTGAAAAGACTATTTGAGAAAGAAAAAATGTTTTGAAATCACAAAAACATGCGCTATTTAATAAAAATGGATTGGGCATTTTTAGAGCAAATAATTAATTCACTTAATATTAGCATAGTAATCTGTTTGTGCAAAGAATAGAAAGGCAAATTTATTAAAACATGGTAGAGAGCTATTTTAAAATTCCTATCAGATTATATAGAAGAAGTGCAACATTTTTATAGAAATGAATAAGCAAGTGAATTCACCACATATTGCTTTTTTAAATAAGAGAGGTGGGCATAGTTTTGAGAAATTGTGGAGAGGGATTTCACACCTTAATAACACATGTCTCCATGCACACCAACACCACAATCACACACACTCACATCCCACTTCACAAGCATGACAAGCAAGGCATGATGCAACTTATGAAATGATGATTATGATGCCATGATGCATAATGTCATGAAGCAAATTATTATTATCAAACCACATGATGGCATTCATTGAAGGTTCACACATGAAAATATTACAAAGGTGGCAAGGGAATGCCCTTGGGCTGTTACAGCAAACTTCTTCGATATAGTGTAGTTGGGAGAATTCAAAAAGATAATAGGACTATCATGTGTGGGTGCAATAGCAACAATTTCATGCTTAACATAAGGAACTATAGAAAGTTCATCTCCCTAAGCATAATTCATATTGGCATCATGGCCACAAGCATAGCAAGCATCAAGTTCATCAAAAAGGGATATTTCAACTGAATCCAAGGGATCATAGCATTCATCCTTCAGTATGTGCGAAGGGTAATTAAACAATGTATGAGTTGAAGAGTTACCCTCATTAGAAGGTGGGCGCGGGTAGCTAATCCGCTCTTCCTCCTTTTTTTCGTCGCTCTCCTCCTCATCTTTTTCATCTAATGAGCTCAAAGTTTCAGCAATTTCTTCCATAGATTCCTGCAAAATATTAGTCTCTTCCAAGGCAGCGGTCATTCTTTCAATAAATTCTTTAACATAACCAATACAAGCATAGTTTTCATAGCAATATTTAAGTACGGCCAAATTTTCATATTTGTAAAGAGTAGCATCACGCTTTTCAATCAAAGAAGCAATTTCATATGCACCCTTAAAAGCAACAAATTCTTCAATTTGTTCAACATCATAATAACAATAGGCTTCCTTGGCATAAGAAGATAGTATTTCATTATCATTAAACACACATTGGTAGGGAAGGTGTTTTTAGTTTCTTCAGAACAACAAGTAAAATCATAAATTTCACATAGATTCCAAGCATAGCACATCAAACATTTTATTTGATGGTCTAAAATTCTCCCTTTTTGAGACAACCGGTGACGCACAAATAAGCTTGCTCATCTAAAGATTTTCCATCAACTAAGCTAGTTGGGGTTTCAGCACGAGCACAAAGGGATCGAAGATGATCCAAGTAATATTCTTCGATAGTACGGAACACTAGTGGTTCCTCAACTTTTGGAGCCGCAAGTACATCTAATTTTTTTGGTATTTTGCGTTTCCTACCCATATCTAAAGATAGAAAACAATTAATAACAGAAAATAAAACAACTAATAACAGAAAATAGAATTACTTAGTGATAAAGCAAACAAGCACACACGAGAATATCAACCGCTACGCTATTGCTCCCCGGCAACGGCGCCAGAAAAAGGTCTTGATAACCCACAAGTGTAGGGGATCGTTTCTAGCCTTTTTTGATAAGTAAGAGTATCAAACCCAATGAGGATCTAAAGGTAGAATTAATATTCTCTCAAGTTCTATCGACCACCGATATGACTCTACGCACGCTAACGCTTACTTTAACTAGAACAAGTATGAAGCTACTTTGCGGGAAAAAAAACTAGAAGTACTTAGTAGGTGTAATAGATAATTTTGCAAGATTCAGTATATGTAAAGCGTAGGCACGTGAATCGGTGATGGATAATTATTTAGATGACATTGATCATATAACAGTTACACACTAGGGCGACACAGAACTAGCTCCAATTCATCAATGTAATGTAGGCATGTATTCCGTATATAGTCATACGTGCTTGCGATAAGAACTTGCATGACATCTTTTGTCCTACCCTCCCGTGGCAGCGGGGTCCTATTGGAAACTAAGGGATATTAAGGTCTCCTTTTAATAGAGAACCGGAACAAAGCATTAACACATGGTGAATACATGAACTCCGCAAACTACGACAATCACCGGAAAGAATCCCACTTATTGTCACCTTGGGGTATGCGGATCAAGACACGTAATAGGTGCATACAACTTGCAAGATAGGATGCAAATCAATCTTATATTCGTGAAAACATAATATGTTCAGATCTGAAATCATGGCACTCGGGCCCTAGTGACAAGCATTAAGCATAGCAAAGTCATAGCAACATCAATCTCAGAACATAGTGGATACTAGGGATCAAGCCCTATCAAACTTAACTCGATTACACGATCAATCTCATCCAATCCCATCACCGTCCAGCAAGCCTACAAAGGAATTACTCACTCTCGGTGGTGAGCATCATGGCGGTGTCGATGGAGAAGGGTTGGTGATGACGGCGACGAAGTTGTTGGTGTAGATCGCCGTCACGATGGATGCCCCGGCGGTGCTCCGACGCCACTGGGAGAGAGGGGAGAGAGTACCCCTCCTTCTTCTTCCTTGGCCTCCTCCCTAGGTGGGAGGAGGGTTTCCCCTCTGGTCCATGGCCGCCATGGCTCCCGGAGGGCAGGAGCCCCTCCGAGATTGGATCTCTCTTTGTGTTTCTCTTCTGTTTTCGCAACTGGTTTCTGACCCCTTCACCGTTTCTTAAATATCCAGAGATCTGTAACTCCGATCGGGCTGAAATTTTGAGGGGATTTTTATCGCGAAAATATATTCCTTGTGGCAGAAGGAGAGCCTCAACTGACCTAAGGGCTGGCCACAAGCCATCAGGGCGCGACCCCCCCGGGGTCGCGCCCTGTTGACTTGTGGGGCCCTCGGGCATCGTCTTCTGTTGATTCCGACTCTCAAAAATCACATATATTCCAAAAAAATCCGTAAATTTTTATCGCGTTTGGACTTCGTTTGATATGGTATTTCTGCGAAACAAAAAACACACAAAAAACAGGAACTGGCACTGGGCAGTGGGTCAATAGGTTAGTGCTCAAAAATAATATAAATTGGTAAATAATTACTCAAAAAGTAACCTAGAATGATAATATAATAGCATGGAACAATCAAAAATTATAGATACGTTGGAGACGTATCAATCTACCGCAACAAACAAGACGAACTTGGTCAAGTGGTGAGGAATAAGGCCCGTCTTGTAGCATAGGGCTACAAACAGGTTGAGGGAATTGACTTTGATGAAACTTTTGCACAAGTTGCTAGACTTGAAGCTATTAGTATATTGCTTGCTTATGCTAACCATCACAATATCATCTTATATCAAGTGGATGTGAAAAGTGCATTCCTCAATGGTAAGCTTGAGGAAGAAGTATATGTTGCTCAACCCCCAGGTTTTGAGGATCCTAAGCATCCTGACAAAGTCTTCAGACTCAACAAGGCCCTCTATGGCCTCAAGCAAGCCCCTCGGGCGTGGTATGACACTCTGAAGGAATTTCTCATGAAGCAATGCTTCAAACCCGGTTCACTTGACCCAACTCTTTTCACTAAATCTTATGAGGATGAATTATTTGTGTTCCAAATATATGTGGATGATATTATCTTTGGATGTACTGACAAACGTTACAGTGACGAATTTTCTTATATGATGAGTGAAGAATATCAAATGTCTATGATGGGAAAGCTGAAATTCTTCTTAGGCCTTCAAATTTGTCAACAACGCAATGGCATCTTCATTTCTCAAAAGAAATACCTCAAGGATGTCGTGAAGAAATTCGGCATGCAAGATTGCAAAGGCGTCAAGATTCCTATGCCCACAAACGGCCAACTCTGCACTGACAAAAATGGTAAAGACTTCGATCAGAAGGTATATCGCTCCATGATTGGCTCTTTATTGTACCTATGTGCATCTAGGCCAGATATTATGCTTAGTGTTTGCATGTGTGCCCGTTTTCAAGCAACACCGAAGGAATCACACCATAAGGCTATGAAACATATTCTTCGATATCTAGCTCACACACCAACACTTAGATTATGGTACCCCAAGGGCTCAGATCTTGACCTCATTGGATATTCTGACTCTGACTATGTTGGTGATCGTGTGGACCGCAAGTCAACCTCAGGCACATTCCATTTCCTCGGACGATCCTTAGTCTGTTGGTCCTCGAAGAAGCAGAACTGTGTGTCACTGTCTACTGTTGAAGCTGAGTACATTGCTGCTGGTTCCTATTGTGCTCAATTGTTGTGGATGAAGCAAACCTTCAAGGACTACGGCATCAACATGAAGAATGTCCGTCTCTAATGCGACAACGAGAGTGCATTGCTCACAACCCAGTTTTGTACTCAAAGACTAAGCACATCCATATTCGTCATCATTTTCTTCCTGACCATGTGTTGAAGGGCGACATCTTCATCGACCACGTGAAGACTGAAGAACAACTGGCTGATATCTTCACAAAGCCCTTGGATGAAAAGAGATTTTGCAAATTGCGGTGTGAGCTAAATATCTTAGAATCTTCGAATGTTCTTTGAAAGGACACGCATCCTAACACTTATGCAAAATTGATGACTTTGATGTGCAACACACGAAGTAACGTTTTTCTTCAATCAATGAAGACTAACTCTCTAAGTGTGAAGAAATTAATGAAGAATTTGATTCTCAGAACCCTACGACAATTGTCTTCAGAGGTGCCGGGGTCTTCGGGATTGTGGCTTCGGTGAGCTAGCCAATTGTCTTCACCCGCGCAAAAGCGGGTCATAAGGGAGGTGAGGGCGGACATCGTTCTCGGTTTATCCTTGTCGAGCTGGCGAGCTAGCCATTCGTCCCGGATGTTGTGCCTGAACGAGGCTATCGCCTCGGCGTCCGGACAGTCGACGATCTGGTTCTTCTTAGTCAAGAACCGATTCCAGAACTGCCTGGCCGATTCGTCAGTCTTCTGGACGACGTTGCTTAGGTCGGAAGAGTCCGGGGGCCGTACGTAAGTGCCTTGGAAGTTAGACCGGAAGGCGTCTTTGAGCTCCTCCCAACTCCCAATGGAGTTCTCGGGGAGACTGTTTAGCCAGTGCCGAGCTGGTCCCTTCAGTTTGAGTGGTAGGTATTTGATGGCATGGAGATCATCTCCTCTGGCCATATGGATGTGAAGGAGGAAGTCCTCGATCCGTATGGCCGGGTCCGTCGTTCCGTCGTATGATTCTATGTTAACGGGCTTAAACCCTTCGGGGAACGGGTGCTGCATGACCTCGTCTGTAAAACACAGTGGGTGTGCGGCGCCTCTGATCCGGGCTACGTCACGCCGGAAGTCGGCTGTTGGCTGAGCCCGGTATTGTTCCCGGCTTCTGTGGTTGCGGTCGAGCCACGATCGGTAGCCATCCCGTCTAGCGGGGGAGCGTCCCCTAGATCCGTAAATGGATCTGGTGTGACCTGACCTGTAGTCCAGGTCCTGCCGAAGATCGTATCGATCCTCGGGATGTGCTGGCCCCTTTCCTCTCCTACGGGGTGACATGGGCCAGTACTCGGCATCTTGAGCCACCCTGTCCCATCCTCGAGGGGGGCGGTCCGGCTGGTCATACTGAGTGCGCCTGGGAGATTCGAGCTCAAGGGCCTCGTAGTCGAATTGCGGCAACAGGCGCCGGCGAGGGTAACTCCTGTTTTAGTCTGGCCGCTCAGTGCCGAACCCTTCTTCGGTCGCCAGAACTTTTGTCCATCTATTTTTGATGGTGTCTTGTTCGGCTTTGAGTTGCTGCTGCTTTGCCTTTAAGATCCGAGTAGTGGCTATGAGCCGTTGTCTGAATCGTTCGTGGTCCTCGGTGTTTTCGGGGACGGTGAAGTCTTCGGCTTCGAGGCTTTCTTCCTCCTCGGCGTGTGGGAGGTAGTTATGATCCTTGAAATCATTGAGGTCCTCGGCATCTTGTTGATCCGTTAGCCTTTCTAGGTCCTCTAGCGGCTCCGCGGGGGTTTCAGGGTCGCCGAGGTCCTCTGGGTATCAATTTCCCCGGTGCCTTCAACGGCTTCCCTTCCCTTGTTGGTCTTGGATCGCTTGCGTTGTTTACGGCGTTTTGATACTTCGCCGGATTTTTTGCCGTTCTTCCTAGGGGTGTGGTTGTCCCTGTCGTTAGGGGTATCCACCATATAGACATCATAGGTCGAGGTGGCTGTCCACCGCCCGGTGGTCACGGGGGCGGGGTCGCCGATCTCTTCATCCATGTGTTCTGCCTCTTCGGAGGCATAGTCCAACATGTCGGTTAAGTCTTCGACAGTGGCTACCAAATGGGCGGCGGGTGGGCCGTAAAATTCCCCGTAACCGGTCTCTAGGTCGACCGAAATGTGGGCCGAGGTAAGATCGTCCTCGATTGCCATCGACTGGATCGGTCTAGAGCCTCGTTCAACCATGAGAGGACGACCAAATCGGTTTCCTGAGGGTCCTTGGAGTTGAGCTCCAAGGCGTCTTCGGGATGGGCATGTTCGGCGAAGGCCGAACCTTGATATTCAGGTACCATCACCGAGTCCGGGCTCGAGGCCGGACCTCCGGTGGAGATAGATCTAAGGATCGAGCCGGATAGTGGGACCGAAGTTGAAGCTCCGGGATCTCCGGACCCGTCGGACGAAACCGAGGGTTCAGCGAGGAACAGATCGCCACGGGAGTCGGCGGTGAACTCTAGGTTCCCGAACCTGATCTCTTGACCATGGACGAAATTTTTGATCCAGCCTAGGTGGCCGGTCGAGTTAGCATGCAGCACGACGCTGCCGAACGCGAAGACCTGTCCGGGGACAAAGATGTCCTCGTTCCGGGCCTGTTCGCTGATGATTAGGCGAGCCATCAATCCACAAGTGATCTCACAGCAGAACTCTCAATGAAAGCACCAATGTCGGTGTCAAAACCGGCGGATCTCAGGTAGGGGTTCCCGAACTATGAATCTAGGATCGATGGTAACAAGGGACGAAGGAGACGGTGTTTACCCAGGTTCGGGCCCTCGTGAGGAGGTAAAGCCCTACGTCCTGCTTGATTGTATTGATGAATGGGATGGTTACAGAGTTGATCTACCTCGAGATCAAAAGAGCTAAACCCTAGATTAATTGACTTGTCCCTCCACGAACTAAGCCCCCTGGTTTATATAGACACCAGGGGTACCTAGGGTTACACATGGTCGGTTCCCATCCAGGCATAGATACACCATTCTTACTTGGAGGACACACCAAGTCTTCGGAATATTCCCCCCTAAGCCTAGGGTCATTTCGCGGTCCGGCCTTCCCGAAGATGCCACAAGGTGACCCACCGGGCTGGACTATAAGAGATAAGTCAACGGCCCGAGGACCCCTTAATCCCGGACTCCCTCATACGCGGTGTCTGAAATCATCATAATTCTTATACGGTGGGTCATGCCACCAACCATTGTTGAAATTCTTCAAACTTGAGTTTTTCGTCATATTGCAAATTCTTCAAATTTTCAAATTCCTCAAAATTTCTAATTCTTCAAACTTTTCAACTAGTGTTCTTCATTTGAGTTTCTCTTCATTGACTATATATATATAATTGAGTTTTCAATGTCCTCAACAACATTCACTTATTGCTAATTCTTCAAGTTGATTTTCTTCTAAGTGAATGTGATCGGACTTGTTCCCCCTCTATGTTAAACTCAACCAAGTCTGTTCACAAATTCTTCATATGCGTTCTATTTGAAACCTGTTCAAAGTCTACACTATGTCCTTCTCAGATGAAGATTTTGTGAACAAAACATTAAAATTCTCAATTTCAAATTTTGGCGGTTGCCGCTCTAACTTATCCCGCTTCCCACGACAGGATAACCCATGATCCCCCACTATCTCCACTTCTCAGTACGTGGGTGACACATGTCGATACGATAGCAAGGGTCAGGGGTATACGTGTCCAAAATCTTCGGACTGTTTAGTTTTTCACCTCCCTATATATACCCCCTCCCTTTCACTGGCTCGAGTTACTCGTCACTTCCATCGCTCCCGAGATCAACCCTAGCGCCGCCGCTAAGCTTCGTCGCCGCCGGAGAGAAAAAGCTTCACTGCCTTGACCTCCTCGTCATCGTACTCGCACCGGCCGCGGAAATCTTCACTCCGCCGCCGTTGTAGCTGTCTTCCACCACCAAGTTAGGGCGTGGGAGATCTGGACTGACGAACTTCTCTGTTCTAACTCCCAGTTTGCCGTGTTCTTCAAAAAGGGTAATTAAAATCTGATTTTAGTGCCCTATTTTGATCCTTATGACTTTCACAAAATCATCAAAAGGTGTTTATTCTTCAATAATCCACTTCTTAAACACAGCAAAAGCTTCTTTCCCTTGATTTGTTTCCCTAAGTTGTGATTTTCTTCAAGATTCCTCAATTGTGTGGATCTTCAAATCTGCACAACTCTGGAACCTAAGTCAAGAGCACTTAGTGAAATTCTTCAAGACATCTATGGTCAAATTCCTCAACTTGGTACATTTTGAAAATTTCTGAGAACACATATGACCTCTTCAAATTCTTCGCACCTATACTCTGTTCACAGGTACAAAATGTTTGCTGATGAATCTCTAGGTTCTCATCAACTTAACTCATTTGCAGTGTTCCTCGAAGAGAAATTGCACCAACTTCATCCTCTGCCCCTACTGCAAAATCCCTCAAGAGTGAGGAAAGACACACTTCCTTCTGCATCATAAGTGAAGAAAACGAAGGCTGCGGAGAAGGAAGCCGCAAAGAAAAGGAAAGCATCAACTTCTGCAGAAACCTCAGCTCACAAGAAATTGAGGACTTTGTCAAGTTCCTCAACTGGACCAATTGATGCTACTCCTATTTCTTCCGTGCCATCATATGAGATTGTCCCTTTTGGAGAGGAATATGTCATTCCTGGGGACAATGATGATGAAGAAACTCATTCTGCTGCTTCCTCAGAGCAAATTAATGAAGAAATTAAGGTGGAAGCAAATGCTTCACCCCTACCGGTATCATCGCCTCAGCCTCAGCTCACAGCTAAAAAGGCCGGCGTTGAAGAAATTGATGAGGACGTGGACATTGGATGTAAAACTCCTGTCATCAATGACGAATATTGGGAAGTAGCTCACCCAAATTCGCCAATGACCACTCCTCTCACTCAAATTCCTGAGTCGCCTGCCCAAACTGAAGAAATTCTTACAGGGTCTTAAGGATGTCATACTCCACTCCAGCCTATCACTGAAGAAATTCCAGCTGCATCAGCTGAAGAAATTGTCACCCAAACTGCACCTAAGGAACCTGCCATTCAAATTACTCAGTCTGAAGAAGTTGAAATTGTGCAAAGGGAGGTTGTTGGGCGTTACAAACCAAATCTTCAACCCAAGCTCTCTCTGCCCCTCAAAGGCACAAAGAGACCCAAGTTCAACAAGGCCAATTTCTTTGATGAGCATCATTTCTTCACTGGAGCAAATCCCTATGACTCACCAAGAATTTTGCGCAAGAGGTTCTAGACTCATACCCAAGTCAATTTCTATTATGTTGTTCTATTTTACAAGAGCAAAGTCTTCCAACACCGTCAAATTCCTCATGTGGATATGGAGTCCATTCCATGCTTCAGCCCAGTCCTCAATGTTCTTCATGAAGCTGGTATCCTACCATTCTGTGCTGACATTTGTGACTGGAATGAAGAAATTATTCTTCAGTTCTATGCAACCTTGCACATCTCTGGTGACGCCTTTGATGTTAATTCTTGGATACTCGATTGGATGACTGAGGACACTCACTACACTGCTCCAGCCACTGAATTGCTTCGACCTGTCCCAGTTGGTATTCTCTCAGAAGATGCAAGATGCTTATATGAAGAACTTGAATTTCCAAATCATCTCATGCAAGTACTGATGAAGCCTTTGCCTCAAGGTCAAGCTCCAAGAACCACCTTCCTTGTGAAGGATTTGTTGTATGTGATCAGGACAATATACCGCATTATGACCAAAACCCTCAGTCCAATCAAAGGCCACAACTCTGAAGAAGAAGATGTTGTTGGCATCATGAAGAACCTGCTGTTCAATATCATTCATGGGATTCCATAAATTTTCATGATTTCTTCATGAGGAATTTGGCCAATATTGCCCTGTCACCATTTGAGTTGAAGCCTTATGCTCCCTGGATCATGAAATTCATCAGATCAAGGTCTTCAATTCCTTACAAGGCTGACTTTCAGAATCACTTCAGCTTTCTGACTCCGATTGAAGTCCTCAAAAAGACATTTTCTTCAGTGGAAGGAAAAGGCAAAACTGTTGTTGAAGAAGGCACTCGTCCATTGGATGGCCAATTTTGTAAGGCTGCATCTTACTCCACCAATGATGACTCTGCCACAAAAGACTCTGCTGCCAAGGCCACAGCCCAAAATCCTCAAGTTTCTGCCCCTCGTGTGATGACTGATCGTGAGCTTCTGCTAAGTCTTCATCAGAAGATCGATCGCAACCACAAGTGGGTCAAGCGTCAGTTTGGTTCAACTCTTCAAAACATGACTGTGACGCAGAACTCAGTGAGGAAGAACCATTACTACGTGCATGAAATCTTCGACCACACCTGGGCCATCCTCTCACACTTCAAGACTCCTGAAGAACTCAAGGAGATGGATTTTCAGCAGGACTTTGACTGGTCTCATCCTCCTTAGAAGAAATTCAAGAAGGTCAAAGTTTCTTTACTCGTCACAAGTTCGTATTCTTCATCGCGCGCAACGGATGAAGCTGAGGATCTTGACGACACTGCTGTGGGCCCTGCATCAACAAACGACCCCGACAACAACGATGGCGCTCCTCCACCGACCTCATGATGAAATTCTTCAGGGGCGTTAGTCCTCAATTTCGTCCCTTTTGGTCACTTGATGACAAAGGGGGAGAAAATTGAGTTAGTCTTCAAGCGGGTCTCTATATATGGGTTGTTTTTGTTTAAGTTATAACTCTTGCTCTTCTGAAGTGTTTGTTTGATGAGTTGTAAACTTGAGTCCGATGGTGGTCTGACTCTTTTGAACTGCTTTCTGCATGCTTATGTTCTCAAGTACCTTAATGCACGCATGCTGAATTTCGTCAGACATCATTTTCCATCATGCATTTCAATTTCCTCTTGATATATGTTAAATGCGTGTATAGATTACAAGATATATGGGAACATCTTCAGGGGGAGTTCTTCTATATCTTGCAATTAAATTCCTCAAACTCAGTACTTACACTTCATATGTTTATCCCCGTTGAAAACTTAACCTATTTGTCATCAATCACCAAAAGGGGGGAGATTGTAAGTGCATCTAGTGCCCTTAGTGATTTTGGTGTATTGAAGACTTATAGGTTAAGGGACTAATGTGTTTGTGAGTGTACACAGGTTCTATAAGTCGCTGAGGAGTTTGATATATTCGAAGAATGTTGACCCCTAAAAATGAATGTCTTCAACTGAAGACTTTGATGCTTTCTTGAAGAGTTTCAAAATGAAGAATTTGGTGTGACCTTGAAGATATTGATACAAGGACTATGAAGCGTGAAGACTTTTGTTTTCGTAGTTTCATTTCCTTTCTTTGACTCATAGGAAACACCGTTCTGTTAAAGGGGGTCGAGGTAATACTAAGGAAAAAATTCCAAGTGATGCTCATCTCAAAGCCTACACCTACCAAAACCTTCGAGTGAAGCCTTTAGAAATCGCTTGTAGTTGAGTCGAGTTCTTCAGTGACAGAGATGAAGTTCTTCTGGTCTCTGGGGAAATTGGTCTGACTGAGGAGTTAGGATTTCGCCAGTGTGAATTGCCTACCGTGAGGAATATGATAGCCCTGAGGAATTTGAGAGTTCAAATCTCCGACCGTTGTTGTGCCTTGCGCCAGCTGTCCAGATATCTTATCCACATAACGGTCATATCATTAGGGGCATTTATGTCATATCATGTCGGGTTGCACCCTGGCTATAAATAGCCTCCCCCTTCAACCACTAGCTGGTTGGCTGCTCCTAGAGAGATTGACAAGTGTCATTTAGAGCAACCCATCCTCTGAGGACTTTGAGAGAAAATCAGCAATGAGGAAAAACCCAAAACCCTAACAACCAAAATCCAAAGTGATTGAGCATCACTGAAGAGATTGTTTCTGTGTGGAACCGACGCTTGTTACCTTTGAAGACTGTGCATCTTCCAGACGGTTAGGTGTCATGGTCTAGAGCATCCAAGAGGAAATTGTGGATCATCGGGTGACCGAGTTTGTGAGGGTTTGGAAGTCTACCCTGAAGACTTACCACGAGTGTTGGGCGAGGTCTGTGTGACCTTAGCTCAAGGAGAATACGGTAAGGACTGTGTGTCCTTTGGTTTAAATATCGAGCCGCTCCAAACCAGACGTACGACTCAAACCTGGCCAAACAGGTCGGGATAAACTGGCCAGCCCAGCAGCACGCAGCACCGGCACGCTACGGGCCCGGCCTAGCACGAGCTAATCGGGTCGTGCCGTGCTGGCCCGCGTGCTGGGGGTGGCTGTTGGGGAACGTTGCATGGGAAACAAAAAATTTCCTACGCACACACAAGATCTATCCATGGTGATGAGCATCTACGAGAGGGAGAGTGAATCTACATACCCTTGTAGATCGCTAAGCGGAAGCATTAAGAAACGCGGTTGATATAGTCGAACGTCTCCGCGATCCAAATCGCAAGTCGTCCCTCGATCCGATCACGAACTAGTGCCGAACGGACGGCACCTCCGCGTTCAACACACGTACGGCTTGATGACGCCTTCACCTCCTCGATCCAGCGAGCGATGATGAAGTAGTAGATGAGTTCCGGCAGCACGACGGCGTGGTGATGGTGGTGAGGAACAATCTCTGCAGGGCTTCGCCAAGCACTACGGAGATTATGACGGGAGAACTAGAGGGTTAGGGTTGCCGACACACGGCTTGGGAAATCTTGATGTATCCCGTGTGCTAGCCCTGCCCCTCTTTTTATATGTTGAGCCTTGGGGTCTAAACTTGGAGTAAAAGCCTCCTCCAGGTCGGTTTTGCCCGCACAAGGTCGGTTTGGCCCGCAGGGAAAGAGTCCAACTCGGATCCCTGCAGTATCGCGTACAAGCGGTAGTACCGCTTACGATAAGCGGTAGTACCGCCCGTAGCGGTAGTACCGCTTACGATAAGCGGTAGTACCGTCCCAGACGCCAGCAAAACTTCCTTTCGCACCTTGCCTATGCCTCGTGGGCTTTACCCCTTGGCCCAAATAAAGTGTTCTCGTATCCGAACATTTCGGGAAACATCCGGAACCTCTTCCGGTGAATTCCGGAACCCTTCCGGAAACCAAAACACTATTATCACATATATCAATCTTTACCTCCGGACTATTCCGGAGATCCTCGTCATATCCGGGATCTTATCCGGGACTCCGAACAACCTTCGGTCACCAACAAAATAACTCAACTATACTAATTGTCACCAAACGTTAAGTGTGTAGACCCTGCGGGTTCGAGAACTATGTAGACATGACTGAGACACCTCTACGATCAATAACCAATAGCGGGACCTGGATGCCCATATTGGCTCCTACATATTCTATGAAGATCTTTATCGGTCGAACCTCTATGTCAAGGATTCAGTTAATCCCGTATACTGTTCCCTTTGTTCTTCGGTATGTTACTTGCCCGAGATTCGATCGTCGGTATCTCTATACCTAGTTCAATCTCGTTACCGGCAAGTCTCTTTACTCGTTCCGTAATACAAGATCTCGTGGCTAACACTTTAGTCACATTGCTTGCAAGGCTCATTGTGATGTTGTATTACCGAGTGGGCCCTGAGATACCTCTCCGTCACACGGAGTAACAAATCCCAGTCTTGATCCATGCCAACCCAACAGACACCCTCGGAGATACCTGTAGAGCACCTTTATAGTCACCCAGTTACGTTGCGACGTTTGATACACACAAGGTATTCCTCCGATGTCAGGGAGTTGCATGATCTCATGGTCAAAGGAAAAGATACTTGACATGCAGAAAACAATAGCAATAAACCGACACAATCATATGCTACGTTCGTAGTTTGGGTCTTGTCCATCACATCATTCTCCTAATGATGTGATCCCGTTATCAAATGACATCTCATGTCAATGGCTAGGAAACCTTAACCATCTTTGATCAACGAGCTAGTCAACTAGAGGCTTACTAGGGACACAGTGTTGTCTATGTACCCACACATGTATTTGAGTTTCCAATCAATACAATTATAGCATGGATAATAAACGATTATCATGAACAAGGAAATATAATAATAACCAATTTATTATTGCCTCTAGGGCATATTTCCAACAGTCTCCCACTTGCACTAGAGTCAATAATCTAGTTCACATCACTATGTGATTTACATTGTAATGAATCGAACACCCATGCAGTTCTGGTGTTGTTCATGTTTAGCCCTTGGAAGAGGTTTAGTCATCGGATCTGCAACATTCAGATCCGTGTGTACTTTGCAAATATTTATGTCGTCCTCCTTGATGTAATCGCGGATGGAATTGAAGCGTCGCTTTATGTGTCTGGTCCTCTTGTGAAATCTTGGTTCCTTGGCTAGAGCAATGGCACCAGTATTATCACAAAACAGAGTCATTGGGTTAAGTGCACTAGGCACTACTCCAAGATCTGTCATGAACTCCTTCATCCAGACACCTTCCTTCGCCGCCTCCGAGGCAGCGATGTACTTCGCTTCGCATGTAGAATCAGCTACCACGCTCTGCTTGGAACTGCAACAGCTAACCGCACCCCCATTAAGAATAAATACGTATCCGGTTTGTGACTTAGAGTCATCCGGATCAGTGTCAAAGCTTGCATCGACGTAACCCTTTACGACGAGCTCTTGATCACCTCCATAAACAAGAAACATGTCCTTAGTCCTTTTCAGGTACTTCAGGATATTCTTGACCGTCGTCCAGTGTTCCATTCCTGGATCACTTTGAAACCTTCCGACCATACTTATGGCAAGGCTGACATCGGGTCTTGTGCACAGCATTGCATACATGATAGAGCCTATGGCTGAAGCATAGGGGATGAGACTCATCTTTTCTCTATCTCCTGCAGTCACTGGGCATTGAGTTTTACTTAACTTCATACCTTGCAAAACAGGCAAGAACCCCTTCTTGGACTGATCCATTTTGAACTTCTTCAAAACTTTGTCAAGGTATGTGCTTTGTGAAAGTCCTATTAAGCGTCTTGATCTATCTCTATAGATCTTGATGCCTAATATGAAAGCAGCTTCTCCTAGGTCCTTCATTGAAAAACTCTTGTTCAAATATTCCTTCACGCTTTCCAACATTTCTATATTGTTTCCAATTAGTAATATGTCATCCACATATAATATTAGAAACGCTATAGAGCTCCCACTCACTTTCTTGTAAATACAAGCTTCTCCGTAAACTTGTATAAACTCGAACGCTTTGATCACCTCATCAAAGCGAAGATTCCAACTCCGAGATGCTTGCACCAGTCCATAAATGGATCGCTGGAGTTTGCAAACTTTGTCAGCATTCTCTGGATCGACAAAACCTTCTGGTTGCATCATATACAACTCTTCCTTAAGGAAACCGTTAAGGAACGCTGTTTTGACATCCATCTGCCAAATTTCATAATCGAAAAAGGCAGCTATTGCTAACATGATTCTGACGGACTTAAGCATCGCTACGGGTGAGAAGGTCTCATCGTAGTCAACTCCTTGAACTTGTGAAAAACCCTTTGCCACAAGTCGAGCCTTATAGACGGTGACATTACCGTCCGCGTCCGTCTTCCTCTTAAAGATCCATTTGTTCTGAATGGCCTTACGCCCTTCAGGTAATACTTCCAAAGTCCACACTTTGTTCTCATACATGGATCCCATCTCGGATTTCATGGCCTCTAACCACTTCTCGGAATCCGGGCCCATCATCGCTTCCCCATAGCTCGTAGGTTCATCGTTGTCCAACAACATGACTTCTAAGACAGGGTTGCCGTACCACTCAGGAGCAGTACGCGTCCTTGTCGACCTACGAGGTTCGATAGCAACTTGATCCAAAGCTTCATGATCATCATCATTAACTTCCTCTTCAGCTGATGTAGGCTCTACAGAAACATCTTTCTGCGCTGCGCTACTTTCAGGTTGAAGTAAAGGTTCAACAACCTCATCAAGTTCTATCTTCCTCCCACTCAATTCTTTCGAGAGAAATTCTTTCTCAAGAAACGTTCCGTTTTTAGCGACAAACACTTTGCCTTCGGATCTGAGGTAGAAGGTATACCCAACTGTCTCTTTTGGGTATCCTATGAAGACGCATTTCTCCGCTTTGGGTTCCAGCTTTTCAGGCTGAAGCTTTTTGACATAAGCATCACATCCCCAAACTTTAAGAAACGACAGCTTTGGCTTCTTGCCAAACCAAAGTTCATATGGCGTCGTCTCAACGGATTTCGATGGTGCCCTATTTAAAGTGAATGCAGCTGTCTCTAATGCATAGCCCCAAAATGATAGTGGCAAATCGGCAAGAGACATCATAGATCGCACCATATCCAATAAGGTTCGATTACGACGTTCGGACACACCATTACGCTGTGGTGTTCCAGGCGGTGTCAATTGTGAAACAATTCCATACTGTCTTAAGTGACTGCCAAACTCATAACTCAGATATTCTCCTCCTCGATCAGATCATAGGAATTTAATCTTCTTGTTACGATGATTCTCAACTTCACTCTGAAATTGTTTGAACTTTTCAAATGTTTCAGACTTGTGTTTCATTAAGTAAATATACCCATATCTACTTAAGTCATCAGTGAAGGTGAGAAAGTAACGATAACCACCGCGCGCCTCAATACTCATCGGACCGCACACATCAGTATGTATGATTTTCAATAAGTCACTTGCCCGTTCCATTGTTCCAGAGAACGGCGTTTTAGTCATCTTGCCCATGAGGCATGGCTCACATGTGTCAAGTGATTCAAAATCAAGTGACTCTAAAAGTCCATCAGCATGGAGCTTCCTCATGCGTTTTACGCCAATATGACCTAAACGGTAGTGCCACAAGAAAGTGGTATTATCATTATCGATTCTACATCTTTTGGCATCAATGTTATGAACATGTGTATCATTACTATCGAGATTCAATAAGAATAAACCCCTCACATTGGGTGCATGACCATAAAATATATTACTCATATAAATAGAACAACCATTATTCTCTGATTTAAATGAGTAACCGTCTCGCAATAAACAAGATCCAGATATAATGTTCATGCTTAACGCAGGCACTAAATAACAATTATTCAGGTTCATCACTAATCCCAATGGTAATCGAAGAGCGAGCGTGCCGACGGCGATCACATCAACCTTGGAACCATTTCCCACGCGCATCGTCACTTCGTCCTTTGCCAGCCTCCGTCTATTCCGCAGTTCCTGTTTTGAGTTGCAAATATGAGCAACCGCACCGGTATCAAATACCCAGGCACTACAACGAGAGTTGGTAAGGTACACATCAATAACATGTATATCATATATACCTTGTTTGTTGTTGGCCGCCTTCTTGTCAGCCAATACTTGGGGCAGTTCCGCTTCCAGTGTCCAGTTCCCTTGCAATGAAAGCACACAGTTTCTGGTTTGGGTCCAGCCTTGGGTTTCTTCACGAGAGGAGCAACTGCTTTGCCACTCTTCTTGGAGTTACCCTTCTTACCCTTGCCATTTTTCTTGAAACTAGTGGTTTTATTGACCATCAACACTTGATGCTCCTTCTGAATTTCAGACTCAGCGGCTTTCAGCATCGCAAACAGCTCGGCGACTGACTTGTTCATCCCGCGCATGTTATAGTTCAACACGAAGCCCTTGTAGCTAGGTGGCAATGATTGAAGAACTCTGTCAGTGATAGCCTCTGGCGGAAGGGGCATCCCCAATTCAGCCAGACGGGTGGAGTACCCAGACATTCTGAGTACATGATCACTGATAGACCCGTTCTCCTCCATCTTGCAAGCATAGAACTTATCGGAGATCTCATATCTCTCGATCCGGGCATTCTTCTGAAAGATAAACTTCAACTCCTGGAACATCTCATATGCTCCATGACGTTCAAAACGTCTTTGAAGTCCCGGTTCTAAGCCATACAATATTGCACATTGAACTATTGAGTAATCTTCAGAACGAGCCTGCCAGGCGTTCACAACGTCTAGAGACTCAACTGGAGCGGGTGGATCACCAAGCGGTGCATCAAGGACATAAGCCTTCTGGGAAGCTGTAAGGATAATCCTTAGATTACGGGCCCAGTCCACAAAGTTACTTCCATCATCTTTCAACTTAGCTTTCTCTAGGAACGCATTAAAATTCAGGGGTGCTACTGCGCGAGCCATGATCTACAACATAAATATAGCAAAGACAACTTAGACTATTGTTCAAGATAATGAGTTTAGTTAATTATATTACTTAAAAACTCCCACTCAAATTGACATCCCTTCGATCATTCGAGTGTAACATGATCCAAATCCACCAACTCAAGTCCGATCATCACGTGAGTTGAGGTGGTTTCAATGGTGAACATCTTCATGTTGATCATATCTACTATATGACTCATGTTCGACCTTTCGGTCTCTTGTGTTCCGAGGCCATGTCTGTACATGCTAGGCTCGTCAAGTTTAACCCGAGTGTTCCGCACGTGCAACATGGCTTACACCCGTTGTATGTGAACGTAGAGTCTATCACACCCGATCATCACGGCGTGTCTGGAAACGACGAACTTTCGCAACGGTGCACACTCGGGGAGAACACAATTTATCTTGAAATTTAAGTGAGGGATCACCTTATAATGCTACCGTCGTCCTAAGCAAAATAAGATGCACAAAAGGATTAACATCACATGCAATTCATAAGTGACATGATATGGCCATGAACTTGTGCTTTTGATCTCCATCTCCAAAGCACCGGCATGATCTCCATCGTCACCGGCATGACACCATGATCTCCATCATCTTGATCTCCATCAACGTGTCGCCATGAGGTTGTCGCGCCGACTGTTGCTTCCACGACTATTGCTAACTCATAGCGATAAAGTAAAGCAAAAACGGCGAAAATAATTAAAGACAACTCTATGGCTCCTGCCAGTTGCCGTACTCATCGACATGCAAGTCGTGATATTCTATACAACACATGATCATCTCATACATCACATATATCTCATCATGTAATTGGCCATATCACATCACAACATACCCTGCAAAAACAAGTTAGACGTCCTCTAATTGTTGTTGCAAATTTTACGTGGCTGCTACGGGTTTGCAAGAACCGTTCTTACCTACGCAAAACCACAACGTGGTGTAGTGATTGCTTTTTGATCTTCTAAAAGAACCCACTTCATTGAAATCGATTCAACTAAAGTGAGAGAGACAGACACCCGCTAGCCATCTTTATGCAACGAAGTTACATGTCAGTTGAAGGAACCTGTCTCGCGTAAGCGTACGCGTAATGTCGGTCCGGGCCGCTTCATCTCACAATACCGCCGAATCAAGTATCAACTAGTAACGGCAAGCAATATGTATACACCCACGCCCACAACTCGTTTGTGTTCTACTCGAGATCTCATCTACGCATAGACCTGGCTCTGATACCACTGTTGGGGAACGTTGCA
This sequence comes from Elymus sibiricus, assembly GCA_039707655.1. Taxonomy (NCBI): domain Eukaryota; kingdom Viridiplantae; phylum Streptophyta; class Magnoliopsida; order Poales; family Poaceae; genus Elymus; species Elymus sibiricus. The sequence continues at coordinate 295,480,871 of CM077675.1, read as the reverse complement.
TGGGAAACAAAAAATTTCCTACGCACACACAAGATCTATCCATGGTGATGAGCATCTACGAGAGGGAGAGTGAATCTACATACCCTTGTAGATCGCTAAGCGGAAGCGTTAAGAAACGCGGTTGATGTAGTCGAACGTCTCCGCGATCCAAATCGCAAGTCGTCCCTCGATCCGATCACGAACTAGTGCCGAACGGACGGCACCTCCGCGTTCAACACACGTACGGCTTGATGACGCCTTCACCTCCTCGATCCAGTGAGCGATGATGAAGTAGTAGATGAGTTCCGGCAGCACGACGGCGTGGTGATGGTGGTGAGGAACAATCTCTGCAGGGCTTCGCCAAGCACTACGGAGATTATGACGGGAGGAACTAGAGGGTTAGGGTTGCCGGCACACGGCTTGGGAAATATTATGTGTCCCGTGTGTTAGCCCTGCCCCTCTATTTATATGTTGAGCCCTGGGGTCTAAACTTGGAGAGAAAGCCTCCACAAGGTCGGTTTTGCCCGCACAAGGTCGGTTTGGCCCGCACGGAAAGAGTCTAACTCGGATTCCAGCAGTATCGCGTACAAGCGGTAGTACCGCTCACGATATATGGGAACATCTTCAGGGGGAGTTCTTCTATATCTTGCAATTAAATTCCTCAAACTCAGTACTTACACTTCATATGTTTATCCCCGTTGAAAACTTAACCTATTTGTCATCAATCACCAAAAGGGGGGAGATTGTAAGTGCATCTAGTGCCCCTTAGTGATTTTGGTGTATTGAAGACTTATAGGTTAAGGGACTAATGTGTTTGTGAGTGTACACAGGTTCTATAAGTCACTGAGGAGTTTGATATATTCGAAGAATGTTGACCCCTAAAAATGAATGTCTTCAACTGAAGACTTTGATGCTTTCTTGAAGAGTTTCAAAATGAAGAATTTGGTGTGACCTTGAAGATATTGATACAAGGACTATGAAGCGTGAAGACTTTTGTTTTCGTAGTTTCATTTCCTTTCTTTGACTCATAGGAAACACCGTTCTGTTAAAGGGGGTCGAGGTAATACTAAGGAAAAAATTCCAAGTGATGCTCATCTCAAAGCCTACACCTACCAAAACCTTCGAGTGAAGCCTTTAGAAATCGCTTGTAGTTGAGTCAAGTTCTTCAGTGACAGAGATGAAGTTCTTCTGGTCTCTGGGGAAATTGGTCTGACTGAGGAGTTAGGATTTCGCCAGTCTGAATTGCCTACCGTGAGGAATATGATAGCCCTGAGGAATTTGAGAGTTCAAATCTCCGACCGTTGTTGTGCCTTGCGCCAGCTGTCCAGATATCTTGTCCACATAACGGTCATATCATTAGGGGCATTTATGTCATATCATGTCGGGTTGCACCCTGGCTATAAATAGCCTCCCCCTTCAACCACTAGCTGGTTGGCTGCTCCTAGAGAGATTGACAAGTGTCATTTAGAGCAACCCATCCTCTGAGGACTTTGAGAGAAAATCAGCAATGAGGAAAAACCCAAAACCCTAACAACCAAAATCCAAAGTGATTGAGCATCACTGAAGAGATTGTTTCTGTGTGGAACCGACGCTTGTTACCTTTGAAGACTGTGCATCTTCCAGACGGTTAGGTGTCATGGTCTAGAGCATCCAAGAGGAAATTGTGGATCATCGGGTGACCGAGTTTGTGAGGGTTTGGAAGTCTACCCTGAAGACTTACCACGAGTGTTGGGCGAGGTCTGTGTGACCTTAGCTCAAGGAGAATACGGTAAGGACTGTGTGTCCTTTGGTTTAAATATCGAGCCGCTCCAAACCAGACGTACGACTCAAACCTGGCCAAACAGGTCGGGATAAACTGGCCAGCCCAGCAGCACGCAGCACCGGCACGCTACGGGCCCGGCCTAGCACGAGCTAATCGGGTCGTGCCGTGCTGGCCCGCGTGCTGGGGGTGGCTGTTGGGGAACGTTGCATGGGAAACAAAAAATTTCCTACGCACACACAAGATCTATCCATGGTGATGAGCATCTACGAGAGGGAGAGTGAATCTACATACCCTTGTAGATCGCTAAGCGGAAGCATTAAGAAACGCGGTTGATATAGTCGAACGTCTCCGCGATCCAAATCGCAAGTCGTCCCTCGATCCGATCACGAACTAGTGCCGAACGGACGGCACCTCCGCGTTCAACACACGTACGGCTTGATGACGCCTTCACCTCCTCGATCCAGCGAGCGATGATGAAGTAGTAGATGAGTTCCGGCAGCACGACGGCGTGGTGATGGTGGTGAGGAACAATCTCTGCAGGGCTTCGCCAAGCACTACGGAGATTATGACGGGAGAACTAGAGGGTTAGGGTTGCCGACACACGGCTTGGGAAATCTTGATGTATCCCGTGTGCTAGCCCTGCCCCTCTTTTTATATGTTGAGCCTTGGGGTCTAAACTTGGAGTAAAAGCCTCCTCCAGGTCGGTTTTGCCCGCACAAGGTCGGTTTGGCCCGCAGGGAAAGAGTCCAACTCGGATCCCTGCAGTATCGCGTACAAGCGGTAGTACCGCTTACGATAAGCGGTAGTACCGCCCGTAGCGGTAGTACCGCTTACGATAAGCGGTAGTACCGTCCCAGACGCCAGCAAAACTTCCTTTCGCACCTTGCCTAAGCCTCGTGGGCTTTACCCCTTGGCCCAAATAAAGTGTTCTCGTATCCGAACATTTCGGGAAACATCCGGAACCTCTTCCGGTGAATTCCGGAACCCTTCCGGAAACCAAAACACTATTATCACATATATCAATCTTTACCTCCGGACTATTCCGGAGATCCTCGTCATATCCGGGATCTTATCCGGGACTCCGAACAACCTTCGGTCACCAACAAAATAACTCAACTATACTAATCGTCACCAAACGTTAAGTGTGTAGACCCTGCGGGTTCGAGAACTATGTAGACATGACCGAGACACCTCTACGATCAATAACCAATAGCGGGACCTGGACGCCCATATTGGCTCCTACATATTCTACGAAGATCTTTATCGGTCGAACCTCTATGTCAAGGATTCAGTTAATCCCGTATACTGTTCCCTTTGTTCTTCGGTATGTTACTTGCCCGAGATTCGATCGTCGGTATCTCTATACCTAGTTCAATCTCGTTACCGGCAAGTCTCTTTACTCGTTCCGTAATACAAGATCTCGTGGCTAACACTTTAGTCACATTGCTTGCAAGGCTCATTGTGATGTTGTATTACCGAGTGGGCCTTGAGATACCTCTCCGTCACACGGAGTAACAAATCCCAGTCTTGATCCATGCCAACCCAACAGACACCCTCGGAGATACCTGTAGAGCACCTTTATAGTCACCCAGTTACGTTGCGACGTTTGATACACACAAGGTATTCCTCCGATGTCAGGGAGTTGCATGATCTCATGGTCAAAGGAAAAGATACTTGACATGCAGAAAACAATAGCAATAAACTGACACGATCATATGCTACGTTCGTAGTTTGGGTCTTGTCCATCACATCATTCTCCTAATGATGTGATCCCGTTATCAAATGACATCTCATGTCAATGGCTAGGAAACCTTAACCATCTTTGATCAACGAGCTAGTCAACTAGAGGCTTACTAGGGACACAGTGTTGTCTATGTACCCACACATGTATTTGAGTTTCCAATCAATACAATTATAGCATGGATAATAAACGATTATCATGAACAAGGAAATATAATAATAACCAATTTATTATTGCATCTAGGGCATATTTCCAACAGTGGCGGCCCGCCTTGGGCCGTGCCTGGGCCGCCACCCCCAGCACGCGGGCCAGCACGACACGGCCCGATTAGCTCGTGCCGGCACGAGGCACGGCCCGGCACGGCGGCACGCGGCACGACCCGACTAGCCCGCCTCGGGCGAAGGGGGAGCAGGGGGAGCGGGGGCGGGGGGGGGGGGGGGGGGGTCGACCGATCGAGCGCTCCTCCCGCTTTGTCTGGCTCGATGGCTCGATCGATGGGGGAGCGGGGGGGCAGCGCGGTTTAGTTGTGGGTGGGAGCCGATGGGAGGTGTTTATGGGAAGTTAGGGTGGGTTTAAGAGGGATTATTGTGGTTTTTTTTTTAAGAAAATGCATATATTCGAAATTTTGACCGTTAGAGGGTCAAATTAGTCCAAAAATTGTCAAATTTTTGCTATAAATAGGGCTACCCAGCCCACATATTTCTCACACTCAAACATGGATGACCATGGCAATACTAGCTTCCCACTCTCCGATTTCGGTCTTGGGGATATGGATTATAGCCTCTCCCCTCCAAGCGCCGATGCCACTACCATGCCCCCACCCCCGCCCATGCAACATGCCTATACCGAAACTCCCACTGTCGAACCCCATACCAGTTCCGACCCCGAAGGTCACACCAATTGTAGTAGCGGGACGGGTTCCTCCACCAGCATGGGTGCGAGGAGAGCTCGTCGTAGAACCTCTGCGGTGTGGGAATATTTTGATGAAGAAATATCCATGGTGGACTGTGTCCGGAAGGTGACAGCAAGGTGCCAAAGGTGCCACAAGGAACTAACTGAAGAAGCCAAGGCGGGAACCGGCCACCGGAAGAGATATCTAGATTCCCACACCAAGGCAGATGCAACAAGCGCGTCGAGCTCGGCAGCTGTGCAAACTCAACTCAGGTTCAACCCTGACGGTACGGTACACAATTTCGTCTACGATGCTAATGTTCAGCGAGAAGGTCTATGCCATCTTATTGCTTCTAATGATTTACCACTAGGCTTTGGTGAATCTGACGGTTTCGTAGAATATATTCAAACTTGTCATAATCCTAATTATAGACTAGTTTCTAGACAAACTAGAAGTAGGGATATTAAAAAGCTATACCTAACTGGTAAAGAGAAAATAAAAGAAGAATTTTCTACATGCACTTTTTCAGTTTCGTTAACATCTGATATCTGGACTGGTCGGGCAAAGCAAGACTACATTAGTGTGGTAGCTCATTATGTTAACGAACGTTGGCAGCTACGAAAAAGAGGCATAGGATTTGAATTAATAGATGTATCACATAGTGGTGTAAACATGGCTAAAGATGTACTCAAAGTTGTGAATGATTTTGATCTTGCCGACAAGGTTTGCGCAATACCTTTGGATAATGCTTCAGCAAACACCAGTGCAATGACCACCCTCACTCCTATATTCTCCGTATATGTTGCATCCTTTTTAATGCATCAACGTTGTGCTTGCCATATCATTAATCTTATTGCCAAAAGTGCTTTACATTTATGTGAACCACACGTTGAATGCATACGCACTACAATATCTTATCTTTCGAATTCAACTCAACGAATTTCAAACTATTAGAGATATTGCATTGCTATAGGCGCAACTCATAAGTTTAATTCAGACATGCATGTTAGATGGAACTCTACATATTTGATGCTTAAGGCAGTTATTCGAGACAGAGTTCCGTTCAATGGTTTTATTAATGCAAATTATGGGGCTGATCCTCTAATCAACAATAAGACTTGGCATGTTATTACCGCATTGTTTGCATTTCTTGAGTTGTTCTATGATGCAACAATTACTTTGTCTGGGGTTGATTATCCCACATCTCCTTTGATTATGCATACCATATTAGACATTGCTAGTCATCTGAAAGCATATGAAGGTGATGCATTATTACTTAATGTTGTTGCTGACATGAAAACCAAGTATTTAAAATATTGGGAACATATTCCACTGTTGTATGCATTTGCATTTATCTTGGATCCCAGAGCTAAACTTGAAGGGTATCGTAGTGCACTCAATGTACTATCTGCATCCCTAAGTTTGGATTATACTGATGACTTCAACATGGCTCGTGGAAAGCTTTTTGACGTTTTTGCTAAGTATGAGCAAAATATGCCGGAGTTCAAATGCAACCACCTCCACCAGCACCTACTACAGGTAAAAAGAGAGGAGCATGGAGCAAGATCTTTGGTTCTTCCTCCTCCTCTACCGCCGGAAGCTCTTCCACATCAACATATGTGCTTCAAGGTGGCGGGGAGTTAGCGAAGTACCTCAACAGTGACAAAGTCATGTTCGATTTAGATAGTGAGGAAGACTTCAACATACTGCAGTGGTGGCAAGAACACAAACTTGCATTTCCAATGCTTTCCATATTAGCACGTGATGTGTTATCGGTACCCGTCTCCACGGTGTCATCGGAGTCTGCTTTCAGCCTTGCTGGAAGAATAATTGAGGATAGAAGAACTAGTCTCACCCCAGATATGGTGAGAACACTCATGTCCGTGAAAGATGGGGAGCTATCAAGAAGGAGAGCCCAACACACTGCAGAAAACATGGAACTACTGGCCATGTTTGAATACATGAACCTTGAAGAAGACTCGGCATCGGACCTATCGATAGATTAGTAGTGTAGTCCTTTTCTATTTCTTTTGTAATTTTCTTATCTTTTTGTAATTTTCTTTCCTTTTTGTAATTCTAGAGCGTGGATTTGTACTCTTTTACTTCCCAGGGATGGGAGGTTTTAATGAGGCAGCCACTAATAAAGCTCAAGATTTATCCGAGATGCTACATTGTCTCAATTTTTTTAATGTATTATTGTTGCCTAACGTGCCTAACGTGCCATTTTTTGCTATAAAAAGGGATGCCCACTTTCTCATTTCTCACACTGAAACTCCATCTCATTTTTCCACACACAAACATGGCTGATCCAATTCCAATACAAAACCTTCTTCGGTTGCGGCCTCCCATTTGGAGGTACTACGATGAAGAATTAGTTAGAAATGAGGATGGTCTCGCCGAGCTTTTTGCAAAGTGCAAACAATGCGGTAAGATGTTGCGCATACAAAAGAATGCTGGAACCGGCCACCTGATGAGGCACAAGACGACACACATGAAGGCAGCCGCACATGAGGCGGCGGCTATGAATGCGGGTGCGGGTGCGGGGCAAGGTTGAAGAATTAGTCAGTTGTAGTCTTAGTAATTTCTTTCCTTTCTCTATCTTTTAATGATTTAATCTTTTAGTATTTCTAGAGCATGACTTGTACTCTTTTACTTCTTTGGGATGGAAGGTTTTAATGAGGCGGGCATTAATAAAACTCTAGATTTATCCCACATAATACTCTACCAAATTTTACCTTTTTTACATGTTTTTTGGCCTTTTTCGTTGTTTTCTCGCGAAAAAATACACAAACGTGCCGAAACGGGCCGGCGTGCCTGGGCGTTCCGGCCCAGTTAGCCCCCGTGTCGTGCCTGGGCCACCACCCCGGGCACGTGGGAAGGCACGGCACGGCCCGATTAGTAAACGTGCCTCGGCGGGCCGTGCCGTGCCGGGCCGGGCCGGCCCGTTTGGCCAGGTATGGTACGACGGTCACAACAGTTGCAACTGGGTCATCAAATCATTGTCTTCACCGAGCTCCTCGTTCTATTTCCTCAACCATTTCATTTCCTCGTTAACTTGTTGATGAAATTGATCATTACTGTTTGAAGACTTTGATTGAAGACTTTCTCAATTTTCTCATCTCAAATTCTTCAGTCACTTTGTCTATCGCCTGCTTATCCTATTTTCACGCTACTTGTGATGTGTGTATGTTTCATTTCATCATGATGACTATGTTACTGTTATGCTTCTCATGCACTTGAGTACTTATTCCGCTGCTAGTATTCCGTCACTTAGCAAATTCATCAACTAGTAATTCCTCAGTGACGAATTTGTAAAAATCGCCTATTCACCCCCCTCCCTAGTCGATATAACGCACTTTCACCATGTAATTTCGAAATACTACATTATAGGCTATTTTTAGAGTTCGTATGTGTGGGGAAACTGAGTTAGGGTTGGTTTCGAACCCCTCCTCCAAGGGGTCACGAAATTCCCCTCTATTCCCCATATATACAGCCCTTAGGGTGCCGTTTGGACTTGGGATTTGTTTAGTTAAAAGTTAGCCATTGCAACTTCGTGTACTTCGTTTGTGTCCAACGACCAGACCAAGACTGCTTTCGGATCCCAACCTTTATCAATACTTCATCTATATTCGCAATATTCAGATTGCATTATTATATTCTTACTTGTTCTTCGATTTCTTGCAGGAATAGACCTTCGTGGTCAGGTTGATCGTGCGCCGGTGTGGTCAATAACCTTATTGGAGTTGATTTAGCGATTGCTAAGGCACAACGTCGTGCACGTTTGTAGTCGGATCGTCAAAGTCGTCTCCACCAAATTGATAGTTATCATCTCATCGAAAGATCGAGACCCTCGCCTCTGTCAAGAAAGAAAGAATAAAATGCGAAGAGAGGGGTCGAACCCAAGACGTCCGCTGTGGATTAGCCCTAATACACACACGTCAACAACAAAAAAACACAAACCCTACGCTGCTAGGTGTTCAAAACATATATTCGTTTCTATATCTTTCTTGATGCAGGGTCAAACTAAACTTAATACTAACGCAAAACAGTGGGCAATGGGCCAAAAATGGCCCATGTCTTAACTAATTAGCAATTAGTATAACCTAATTTTGGGAAGCTTCTAACCGTTGTTATTGTCTTATTTCTTTGTTTTTATTAATCAGTTTTATCGTTGTTCTTTCAGGCTTTTTCTGTTTCCTTACTATTTTCTGTTTGTTTTTCTCCCTTTTTCAATTTTAAATAGCCCAAAGTTTTTATATGTTATGTACATTTAGAAAATTATGCGAATATTTTTACAATTCATGACCGTTGTTTTAAAGAGTTATAGTGTATGGCCATTTTGTTGCATCTCATTATCACATTTTTACACTTTAATGAACATTATTTTAAAGATGTGAACATTTTTAAATAGCATGAAGTTTTTATATGGTTTGTACATTTAAAAAAATATGCGAACATTTTTTACATTTCATGCCCGTTGTTTTAAAAAGTAATGAACATATTTTTAAATTCTTAAATATTATGAAAATCTCAAGAACATTTTTGTCAATGGTATGAACATTTTTTTACATATTATGTGGGCCTTTGCCTATTAAGTTAGTGATTAGTTAGGGCCAATACTATGTTTAGGACATTTTTGTACTAACACCTTGTTACGTACGCACGCACAGCACGCACACTAACACATTGTGTACCTGCAAAAAAAAGGTAACACACAGTAGCTTATGCATACTATTAAACCGAGGCATCGGTTAAGAGCACCTACAGCAGGACCTCTCAAATCCGGGCCCTCAAACGTCCGCGGACGCGCCCGACCACTGACCGGTCACATCTCAAATAATGCATTCTACAACCGGACACCTCAAATGTCAGATCTCAAATCCATATTATCCATGCAGCTAATACTACGTCGATCTACTCCGTCACTACATGTCATCGGACTACCAAAATTTGACATGTTTGGCTATGGTGAAGATCATCCACGGCTACCCTTGCCCTTCTCGGAGCCCGTGTCGTCCTTCTCGCGGAAGTACCGGTCGAAAACGCGGTACGGATCGAGCCGGATCTGTTCGTCGCCGGAGCTATCCTCGCCGGAGCTCACCTCCTTCTCCTCCTTCACCGGCAATCCGGCCATTTCACGGACGGCCCGATTCTGCTCGCGGGGCGAGGGCGCGCATGTTCCTCCGCTGCCGTTTCTTCAAAATGCGGGCGCGGATGGCTTCCTCCTCTGCGGCCGCCCACGCCGCCGCATCAGGCGCCTCCGCCTCCGCCATTTCCTCTGCGAGAAAGGCCTCGGCGATCCTTATCCGCTCCTTCCCACGACGGGCAGCCCGTTCCCGGTGGGACTCCAAGGCCTCCGGATCAGCCCGCCGGAACCTTGACGATCCTCCGGAGGAACCGAGCGTCCGTTGAGCAGACTCTATGGAGTCGTGGCGGACAGAGCCTGCCGTCGGATGGGCATTGTCCTCGCGGGAGCGGCGGAGTGCAATGCGACCGCCATTGCCTCCTCCAATCCGCAGGGGACGACCCCCCAGTCGACGGATCCGGACTGGTCGGAGTCAGATCCGCTGCCCTCCATGCCGGAGACGGCCGGAGATCGCCGGAGGTGAGCAGGGTGGCGGATGGGAGTGAAGTGACTAGGGTTTGCTCCGGCGAACGGATGAGGACGAATATATGTGGGGTCGATGCGGGCCAGTGCGGGCCAGGCAGGCGTGCCCGGGCTCCCCATATCCGCCCCATACTTGGGCTGGAAATGTGGGATGTCGGTCAGCCCGGACGTTTAAGGTCGGTTTGAGAGGCCCGTCTGGATCGATTTTTTATGACCGGGCGGTCTGATCGAGCCTTTGAGAAGGGTATGAGGGGTCCGGCTGTAGATGCTCTAATCGGTAATCGGCATGAAACAAGGGAGCCAAGCTGGTTATCGCGTAATGGTTGTGCTTGAAAGGTCTCAGGTTCGAATTCCAATCAGGTAAGTACTTCATTTTTGTTATTTATTCGTTATTTGTCTCTTACACCACTGACATGTGAGACGCAGGAAGAAAAAGCTAAGCTAACGGGGGGTTTTACAAAAAAACTGCTGACTTGAATATGCTAAGCTAACAGGGGTGTTGCAAAAAACCTGTTGACCTGGCGTGCCACGTGTCATCACCTCGCCTGCATTTGTATCAAACTGAGCACGCAAGACATGTTTATGTAGCCGTTTGTCGCGTCTACGAGATTGTGGACTAAAATGAGCATCGGGGACAAGTTGACCTATCAGTGATGCATTTGACTCGCCTCCAACCTCCCATCGCGCGCCTCCTGCCCCCGGCTGCCGCGCACCTCCCACCCCCGACCGTCACGCGCCTCCCTCCTCCCGGCACCCTGTGCAGCTGTGGAGTCCGTCCTGACTGATCTGCTCTGGCCGTTCAACTTTGCATCTTCCGGCCGCTCGGCCAGCAGAGCTCGACGAGGAGCACCCTGGTCTCGCTCGTGTGTGGAGTTTGGAGCATCTTCTACCGCTGTGTTCTGCTCTCTTCTATTTTCTTTTTTTTCTTTTTTTTTTGCGAGGGAAAGAAGTTGCTCTCTTCTATTTTCAACTGAATTTGCTGCCATGTGTGGATTTCCTCTCGACTCTATAAGAAGTTGAATCCCGCAAATTCTACTGGTAAGTGCAAGATTCAGTACTGTCCATTTTGATTTTCTATATAAAAAAGGCCAATTCTTCTTGTTGCTTAACATATACTCCCTCCAAATGACTCAACTTTGTACTAGGTTTAGTGTAAAGTTAGTACAAAGTTGAATTACTTATTTTGGGACGGAGGGAGTACTTCCTTCGTTCCTAAATATAAGTTTTCTAAAGATTTCACTACAGACTACATACGAGGCAAAATGAGTGAATCCACACTCTAAACTCTAAAGTATGTCTACATACATCCATATGTAATACGTAGTAGATTCCCTAAAAAGACTTATATTTAGGAACGGAGGGAGTAGTAGTATACGGGAGTACTGGACTCCATCCACGGAACAATCAAGCAACCATGGATGGATGCCTTCATCGGGCCACCATTGTGCTTGCTGATGTGGTCTTTTGTGCACTTTTGAGTGTTGTAAAACAATTGTATGCTTCTGGTTGCTGCTTGCTGCCATTGCCGAATTGACGGAGGTGGACAGATACGGGGAAGCTGGCACCACTTTTGTGTTATTTTCTCTAGCGATTGAGAATTTGATCCACTGCTTTTAATGCGTAAGTTTATCTGCTCACAAAATGTTCGTTTTGCTTTTACACGTATGAACTAGATACACAACAGCCAACAAAGAGGGGTGATGGCAAATGTCGGAGAAACGACATCTATGGGATCGAGAGGACCCCTTTACGATTCGGCAGGGAGAAAAGCTTACGCAAAGAGCAGATCCAATGACCAACACAAGGGATTTTTACCCAGGTTCGGGCCGCTAAGAAGCGTAAAACCCTACTCCTGCCTTAGTATATTGAATGTGTTTAAGCCTAGGTTCTAGGAGCGCTTGTGATGAACAGTACACAGCAGCTACGCATACAGAACGGCCAGAGAAGAAGACCCCCCCTCTGTAGCTACGCCTTGGGCCTCCTTTTATACGTTCGAAGGGGTCACCACAGTGGCGTACAGTGCATACATGAGGTGTAAAAGTAGCTACAGTGTTATCATACCTAACACTGACGGTTTAGGACAAACACATTTAATGCTTCGTTGAGATGTCCCTTAGCGTCTTGGGGACGGAAAAAGGGGCCGTCCCATCGGCACCGCTTAAGCCCATCCACCGCTAGCACTTGACACGCAACCCGGAGGACAACAGCTAAAAGACAAGCTGGCCGCTGCGCTGGAGTAGTGACAGGGTGGCGGGGTCTTGCCGGGTGCGAGCCTTGCCGGGGCTGCGCGGGCCAGCCCGGCAAGATCTTGCCGGGCGCCCAGCCTTCGGTCTTCTATCTTCTGACTGCTGACTTAAATGCCTTCTTGACGTTGCCATACATGTATCCAGCTGTCCCCCGGCAGGCCTTGCCGCTGGTATGGCTTCGACTGCCCGTGCACAAGTATGGGGTACTAAAGACCCAATCTTTGGTACACCGACAGGAGCCCCCGGGCCTAGGCCATACACGGTGCGAGGCGTTGTTGGGCTAGGCCCAAACAGTGCACGGGCACGCGTGGCAGGAATTAACTGTCGTAATCATTCCGTTTATCGCGCCCCCCCACTACGCGCGTTGAATGCGCGACGTGGGAGACGTGGGCGGAGCGGCCGTTACAGCCGTGCGCTCACAAAAGCGCTATTTCATTGATTAGTAAAGAGGCAGCCCCGCGCCTTCCCCATAAAAAGGAATCCGCAGAGTCGCTGCTCATTTACCTCCTGTCTTTTCCAATCTGGGAACCGCCGTCGTCTTCTTCCTCGAGCCCAAAACAGAGCCTCTTCCACTCATCCATCGCCGCCGCGCCCTCCTCGTCCTCGGCCTCCGCCCTCATAGCCACCATGCCGCCCAAGACGAGCAAGGGCAAGGAGGTGGAAGCCGCCGTCCCGGAGAGCAAGCTGGCGAAGATGCGGAAGGAGCACGTCGTCTTTCCCCCGGCGTTCGATGCGAGCGTCCTGAGGGAGCAATACCAATGCATGTGGGCGAAGGAGATAATGGCGCATCCTGCAACTCTCGTGAGCCCAGGTTCTTCCAGGGGTGGCCCAAACAAGTATCACTTCTTTGCCGATTACTTTTACTGCGGGCTCTGCCCCCTGTTCTCTGATTTCTTCAACGACATCATGCTCACATACGGCTTCCAACTCTTGGATTTTACGCCGAATGCCGTGACGTGTATGTCAGTTTTCGCTCACCTTTGTGAAAACTTCACCGGAGTAGTCCCTAGCACAGCCCTTTTCCGCCATTACTTCATTCCCCGCATCCAAAAGGGTGAGGCCCTTTCTGGTTCCATCGCTTGGATCCCACGGCCAGGAAGTAAGGAAGTATACCCAGACGAAGCCTTCCGCGAGAAGTGGGATGAATGGCGGGCCAAGTGGTGCTGGATTCAAGAGACAAAGGTCCAGTCCTTCTGCTTGCCGTGGCAAACGAAGATGGTGCGCGGCAGCGACTGGAGCGCCCTTGATCCGGACGATGAGAAGCTCACAATCGCAACTACCAGGATTCACCGCCTCAGAGCTGCCGGGCTCACAATAGAGATGATAGGTGCCGATTTCCTTCGTCGGCGCATCGCTCCTCTGCAGAACAAAGGGAGGCCAGCTTGGGAATTCCGGAATGCGGCAGACATCATGAGGTTGCGCCCTGGGCTGAACAATAATTTGACGTTCCTGCAGCATGCAGCTCTCTGCCAGAAACTCTTTAGGACTGATGCAGTAGGCAAGCTGCCGGCAAGCATAGTCCCTTTGTGCAATAACTCCGCTCTGGCCTCAATCATCGCCATGATGCCGGTGTTTGACGCTCACAGCCTTGACGGGACCTGGATTGAGCCATCCGCAGAGCAGGCATAGCAATTCTTTGATAACCTGTCGGAGAGGGCCATCCATGCAGAAGAAAACCTTGTCCGTCCCACCACTGATGAAGAGGTGGCGTACATCGCCAGCAGGGCGGAGGAGGCAAATCTTGCCGCGGAGGCCGGCAGCGCTGGCTTCGTGGAAGGGGAAACCAGCGAAGGCGAAGTGCTGTCGGAGGAAAACCTTGCCGGGCAGGGCGAGGTTGCCGGGAAGCAGAGTGGCACTGCTGTCGGGGGCTCATCTGCTGAAGACATGGCTGAGGAGGAACTGCACGAGGAGCCCCCAACTCTCGAGCCGAGGAAGAGGCGTGCTCTTCGAAAAGTCACCTCTGGTGCTTCTGCCCGCCAGCCTTCCTCGAGCGGTGAAGCCTCCGGCAAAGGGGCTGCCGGCAAGGCCGCGCAGCAACCCGCCGCAGCTAAGCGGCCCAGGACCGCCCCTTCCCCTCCTCCTCCAAACGCCACGGCGGAAGTCGACTTCGACCTCTCCGCCTTTAGCTCTGAAGAAGAAGAGTAAGAGCCCTATCACATCTCTTAATCCCTGAATTTCGGTTCTGTTTAACTAATTTGTTTTGCCTTGGCCTGTTCCCACAGGGACACGAAAACATTGGCACAAAGGGTTGCGAAGAGGGCGAAGACCTCGACGGGTGATGAACCGCCGGCAAGCACCTCAGGTGCGCCAGAAACGATCAACATCAGCCCGGAGTCAAGCCCACAACGCAGTCCTCAACACAGCCCCCGGCGCAGCCCCCAGCGTGAGTCCGTTACTCACTTTCCGCTGGCAAGTGCCGGGGTGTGTATATCTTCACTGCTGACATCTCCGGGCGTGCAGGAGTGGAGTGGCAACAAGGAGTACCAACGGGAGCCGTCCCTAATGCGCTGCCTCCGTCAACTACGCCGCCCAGAGATGAGTCTTCGGCAAGCGACCTTTACCGCGATGAAGAGGAGCCGGCAAGCACAGGCAACGGCAACCCTTCTCAGCAGCTCGACATAGGTAAACCGCTCGCCTCAGAGTACTTGTCACTTTGTCTTTCTTTTTGTCTTCTTGAACTTCCTCCTCAGCCGTATTTTGTTCGTTTCCTTGGCCCCTAGATCTTCCCTAGACGGAGCACATGGACGTTGATGCTGTTATTGACGAGACCGCCAGGGATGCTGCCGCCGAAGCCGACAGGATTGCCGTAGATGAGGCCGCCAAGAATGCTGCCGCCGAGGCCGCCAAGGATGCTGCTGCCGAGGCTGCCAAGGCCGCACAGGAAAAGGCCACCAAGGAGTCTGCTGAGAGGGCCGGCAAGGAGGCCGGTGACCATACTGACGACATCCCTGCCGCAGGAGCGCCAGGCGCTGCTCCGGCCATGGAGCCCCCAGCTGCCGGGGAAGCGACTGTTGAAGATCGACCGTCAACATCCAGCGCTCCCCCGCCAAGCAAATACCTCAAGGTTGGCGACAACCTGTTCGTCAGCATTCCAGGGACGGCAAGCATTGGGGTGCCAGCTGAAGGGGAAGTCTTCGATGAGGAAGTCATCACTGCTGCCGGGCTCGAAATTGTTGATGAACCAAGTGCCAGCAGCAAATCTGAAGAAGAACAGCTCCTCCAGGCCATGAGCGACAACTACCAGAAGCTTCAAACGCTCTACCGCACCCGGAAGGACAAGCTGGATTCCAGGGCAGCATTTGTTGAAGCAGCAGAGGCAGATCTCCAGAGGCGTATCGAGGAGACGCAGGTCTGGTATGCTGAAGCTTTCCAAGAGCTGAAGACTGCTCGGGAACAACTGAGCGAAAACTGGAATGACCTCCTCATGAAGCAATCCGATGTTGAGAAGGCACAGGAGGAGGCCAAACAACAGGCCGCTGCAGAGGAAGCACGCTTAAGAGAGCTCCGTGTCGGGCTTGAGGCTCATGACGATGACCTCACCGCTCGTGAGAAAGCACTTGCCGACAAGCTTCGTGCCAAGGATGAAGAGGTTGAAAAGCTTGTCGCGCGGCGGACCCAGGAGCTGGAGCAGAAACACAAGGAGACGCTCAAAGCTCTGACTGTAGATCACGCCGGCAAGCTGAAGGAAGCCGTCGATGCTGCCAAAACCGTAGAGGCCGCCAAGGACGAGTTTTCTGACAAGGTAAAGAGGTTGGAGGCGGATCTTGAGGGTCACGGCAAGGAGCTCTCAACACTCAAAACTGAAAGAGAGAAGACTCTCCACAGCCTGATGGAGATGCAAACCTCTATATCCGACAAGATCCAGCAGCTCTCCTCAGCCAAAGACAACATCGCTGACCTGAAACTGAAGCTGTCTACGCTGGAGCAGTCCCTTGAGGAAAACAGGGCTCGCGAGAAGGTCCTGATCAAAGATCTCCGAAATGAGCAGGAGCTGCTCAAGAGCGCCGCCGCCGCTCACAACGACTATGTGTCAGGTGTGCAGGTCTGGACTGAAAAGCTCGTCGACGTTGCGGAGAAGCTTGCCGCACAACTATCCACCATGGGCCTACAAGGCTTCAGGTATTCTTCTGACGACAGGGTGTCCACGAGCGCCAAGTTGACCATGTTCTTTGACCGTATGCTTGAAGCCCTGGAGCAGCTTCACTCTGACCGAACAACCCATCTGGCCAACGAATCCCGCAAGCTTTGCCGGGCCGTCCTCCGCAAGGTGCTGGTCAAAGTGGTGCACAAGAACCCCGACATCAACCTCTCCAACGTCCTTGATCACTTGCCGAAGGATGTAGACGTCAAGGCACTTGAGGAGCTTGTCGCGCCCATCGTCGACAGGGTAAGCCAAGTCAAGAGGGTTGAGGGCGATCGCCGGGATTAGCTGCTTTACTTCTCGTTGTTGCCACCATTCCATGTAAAAGACAATTTCGCCTTATGTTAGAATCGCGGCATTTATTTATGTAATATAACGTGCTATGCTCTGGATGAATATATGTTATTTCCTTTCGCCTGATTTCTTTCTATATGGTACATGCCCTACGCTTTGTTGGAAACTTGTCGGCGCGCGCAACCTTGCCGCGAGCGCTAGGTGCGGGACTTTAGCAGCCTGCTGGTGGTGCCGCTACCGGCAAGATCCCTTGGCGTTCTCAGTGCAGCCACTTAAATTGTTGAGCGGACTCGAAACAAAGTAAGGGCGCATCCGATCGTGCCAAGGTTCCTTCGCGTGCAGGTTTTCCATACAAAAAATCAAAATCATTCAAGGAGAATAACCTTACAAAACAAAAATTCGTTTAAAGTTTCTGCAACTTAGCTTTTCGTTGTTGTACTTCTTCCGGCAAGACATCAACCTTGAACGTCGCCTGCCGGTATCCATACCATCCTTTCCCCCCCGGCAAACTTGCACGCGAGGGAACCTTCTGTCCTTTGAGAAAAAGAAAGAAGAGAAAATAGAGATATGGAACCTTGGCGGTTCGTTAGTACTTGCTGGAAGTAAGTGTAATACAGTATCTCAGACAAACATGCATATGGATTAACATGGAAATCAACAAGAACTGCAAAACACTTAATCTTATTCAACTACGCACAGGGTCTTCGCCTGGCTTTGTACAAAGGATTACATGCTTCATCGGCAAGACTTGTACAAAAGGTGATTGCCGGGGAGCCCGGCAACCGCGCCTTATGGATATAACTTACGAAGATGTTCGATATTCCAGGAGTTGCTCACTTGAATACCGTCTTCGGTCTCCGGGTGGACTGCGCCAGGCCCGGTGACTCGTACTACCCGATAAGGGCCTTCCCACTTTGGCGTCAACTTGTTGGAATTCTTGGCGGACTGAACACGCCGAAGAACAAGGTCGCCTTCCTCAAGACTTCGGGCATGAACCTTGCGGCTATGATAGCGGCGCAAGGCTTGCTGGTAGCGTGCAGCTCGCACAGCAGCCTGAAGACGATCTTCCTCAAGGAGCAACGCGTCATCTTGCCGCAGCTGCTCTTGCTCGAGCTCATCATAGGCGAGCACTCGAGGTGACCCGCATGTGAGTTCCGTGGGAAGAACTGCTTCCGCCCCATACACTAGGGAGAAGGGTGTCTGGCCAGTGGCTCGATTCGGTGTCGTTCTGATTGACCAAAGAACCACTGGCAACTCATCAATCCAGCGCCTTCCGCACTTGCGCAGCTTGTCGAAAGTCCTTGTCTTGAGGCCTCGCAGCACTTCAGCATTTGCCCTTTCCGCCTGGCCGTTGCTCCTTGGATGAGCAACAGAAGCAAAACAGATCTTGCCGCCAAGGTCTTGGACATATTGCATGAAGGTGCGGCTCGTGAACTGTGTGCCATTGTCGGTGATAATCCTGTTGGGTACACCAAAACGGCAAACTATTCCCTTGAAGAACTTGACGGCTGACTGTGTTGTCACCTTTCTCACTGCTTCCACTTCCGGCCACTTTGTGAACTTGTCGATTGCAACGTACAAGTACTCAAAACCTCCGGTAGCACGGGGAAAAGGGCCCAATATATCGAGCCCCCAGACCAAGAATGGCCAGGAAAGAGGGATTGTCTGAAGAGCTTGAGCTGGTTGATGCAATTTCTTTGAATGGAACTGGCACGCTTCACACTTGGTTACTAGTGCAGTTGCATCCTGGAGAGCTGTGGGCCAAAAGAAACCTTGCCGGAATGCCTTACCAGCAAGAGCTCTTGATCCTATGTGGGAACCACATATGCCTCCATGTATCTCCGCCAACAGCTCCAGTCCATCCTCCCGAGGAATGCACTTCAATTTCACACCGTTCGGCCTTTTCCTGTATAGGACATTGTCCACAAACTGGTACATATTAGACTGACGGGCTACTTTCTCCGCCTCTTCCTGCTCTTCGGGGAGTTCTCCTGTTTGAAGGAAATGGACGATGTGATGTGCCCATGTTGGAGCCTGAGGCTCAACAACAAGGACTAAAGGCATGTCCTCTGCCGTGGGAGCATTTGTCTCTACAGCGAAGGCTTGAGGCCCTGCCGGAGCCTGTTGCTCCCCGGCAAGCTTGGCGGGAGCGTTTGTCTCCACGGCAAGAGCCTGAGGCCCTACCGGAGCTTGTCGCTCACCGGCAAGCTTGGTGTTGCTCCCGGCAACCTCTTTGCCGGCGGCTTCTGGAAGCTCTGCCGGAAAATACTTGCCGGAACTCAACTTCTTCCTTTTCTCTTGTCCCATTGATGGTGTTACGGATGGTTGAGTCAATCGGAGCACAAAAGTTCCTGGTTCCACAGCTAACTTAAGGGCAGCGCGCTTTGACAAGTCATCGGCAATGCTGTTCTCCGCACGAGGAACGTGCTCCATTTGCAGACCGTCAAAACGCTCTTCCAATTTCCTCACTTCATTGACATAAGCTTCCATCAACGGGCTCTGATAATCTTTGTTGACTTGCTTGACAACAAGCTGTGAATCACCTCTGACGATGAGCTTCCTGATTCCAAGGTCTGCCGCGATCGTGAGACCGGCAAGTAGCCCTTCATACTCTGCAGTGTTGTTTGTCGATCTCTCCCGGGGAAAATGCATCTGGATCACGTATTTGAGGTGCTCTCCGGTGGGTGCGACCAGCAGCACGCCAGCACCGGCGCCTTGCAGCGAGAAAGCCCCATCAAAATACATAATCCATTCTTGATTTGTTTCCTTGCCGGGGAGGGTTGACTCCGGAATCTCTTCGTCTGGCGTTGGGGTCCATTCTGCAATGAACTCTGCCAAAGCTCTGCTCTGAATGGTTGAAGTGCTCTCAAACTTAAGACCAAAGCTCGACAATTCCAACGCCCACTCTACAATTCTGCCAGTTGCATCTGGATTTCGCAAGATCCGCTGCAATGGAAAGCGAGTGACGACGGTAATCTCATGTGCTTGGAAGTAATGGCGCAGCTTCCTCGAGGCCATAAGGAGACCGAAGAGCAACTTCTGCACACCAGAATATCTTGACCTAGCCCCCTGCAAAAGGGAGCTGACAAAATAAACTGGGCGCTGCACCATCTTCTTCTTCTGTATTGCTTGATTTGACTGCGTAGATCCTGCCTTGTCAGCACCAGACTCTACCGGGGAAGATCCCAGCTCGTCGCTTGGCGGTCTTGCCGCTGCCGGTGCTTCTTCACCGACTTCTCTCTCCGCCACTAATGCAGCACTTACCACTTAATTCGTTGCCGCTAGGTATAGCAGCAATGGCTCTTGCGGTCTAGGCGCAACTAGTGTTGGCGGAGAGGAGAGGTACCTCTTCAAATCTTGCAGCGCTGCCTCCGCCTCCGGAGTCCATTTCATTGGACCTGCCTTCTTCAAAATTTTGAAAAAGGGCAGTGCGCGCTCAGCAGATTTGGAGATAAACCTGCTCAAAGCAGCAACGCAGCCGGCAAGACGACGCACATCCTTGACGCGTCTTGGTGCTTCAATCTGCTCAATTGCTTTGATCTTGTCTGGATTTGCTTCAATTCCACGTTGAGATACAAAGAACCCGAAAAGCTTGCCGGATGGAACACCAAACACACACTTCTCAGGATTGAGCTTCAAGTTGATCTTGCACAGATTTGCAAATGTCTCTTCTAAATCTTGAATAAGCGTTGCTTTGTCCTTGGTTTTGACCACTTTGTCATCCATATAAGCTTCCATATTTCTATGTAGCTGGGGCTCAAAACCAATCTGGACTGCTCTTGCAAATGTAGAACCAGCACTTTTCAACCCGAAAGGCATACGTAAGAAACAATACGTACCACATGGGGTGATAAATGCGGTCTTCTCTTCGTCTTCCTTTGCCATGAAGATCTGATGATATCTTGAATAGGCGTCAAGAAATGAAAGCAAATCGCAGCCGGCAGTGGAGTCTACAATCTGGTCGATGCGCGGCAAGGGAAAAGGATCTTTTGGACATGCTTTATTGATATCTGTATAGTCAATACACAGCCTCCATTTTCCATTCGCCTTGCGCACTACAACTGGATTGGCCAACCATGTTGGATGAAGCACTCCTCTTACCAAACCTGCCGCTTCCAACTTCTTGATTTCCTCGGCAATAAACTGTTGCCGCTCCAAAGCCTGCTTCCTGACCTTCTGCTTGACGGGCCGCGCGTGAGGACAAACAGCAAGGTGGTGCTCAATTACTTCCCTGGGAACACCGGGGATATCAGATGGTTGTCATGCAAACACATCGATATTCGCCCACAGGAAAGCAACAAGCGCGCTTTCCTATTTGTTGTCGAGGGTGGAACTTATGGTGAAAGTTTCTCCCGTACCATCCTCCTTGGCGGGCACCTTCTTAGTCTCTGGTGGAGCTGCCTTGGACTTCTTGCTCTTGCCGGTGGAGCTCTCTGGCACATCCTCAACGGGAGCGCAGCACTCCGAGGAGGTGCGTTTGCCGGAGTGTGTACGAGAGGTCTTGCCGCTCTTCTTCCCCCCGAGAGCTTCAGCGGCAGGAGCAAGTGCCTTGGCGGCAGATGCTGCAACTGCCTCCCGGTAAAGCTGGTCGGTGCAGATAAGCGTGTCCTTCTTGTCGGAGTTGACAGTGATAACGCTCATCGGCCCGGGCATCTTCAGTACATTGTAAGCATAGTGCGATGCCGCCATGAACTTGGCCAGCGATGGGCGGCCAAGGATCCCATTATATGGCAATGGAATCTTGGCGACGTCGAACACAATCTTCTTTGTCCTGAAGTTCAGGTCACTACCAAATGTTACCGGTAGTGTAATTTTTCCTTTGGGCTGGCTCCTTCCTGGATTGACCCCCTGAAACGTGCCCGTTTCTTCGAGATCTTCATCAGGAATTTGCAGCCTCTTGATCACCTCAGGTGAGATCAAGTTCAAGCCGGCCCCACCGTCAACTAGCATTTTTGTCACTTTGAGGTTGCGAATCGTTGGTGAAACCAACAATGGCAAACATCCGACCGCAGTTATGCGATTAGGGTGATCCTCAGCGTCGAAAATGATAGGCGTGTTGGACCACTTCAATGGCTTACGGGCATCGACAGATGGCTCTGTCGCATTAATCTCGCGCGCCCACTGTTTAAGTTGGCGGCGGGAAGAATGCAACGAGGCGCCCCCGTCAATGCACATCATGTCTGTAGCTTTCTGGAATTCTTGTTCGCTGGACTCGTCGTCCTCGTCGTTGTCACATCACCCCCCTCTGCCTTGTCGCGGCCTCGAGCGGGCCTCTCCTTCTGTTGCTTGGCCTTGCCGCGGCGACCTCCTCGGCCACCATGCTTCTTGCCGGACCCCTCAGCACCATCCTGGGCTTTCTCCTTATCCCGTCTCTCGTACTCAGCTTTCTGCTTCTCGACAAGTTGCTCAACTTGTCGGCAGTCTTGGAGATCATGGCCCTTGGTGCGATAGATCTTGCAATATTGCTTGCCGGAGCCCTCTGGCTTGTCGGCAGCCGCCAAGGCCTGACAGGAGGCGCACCCGGCAACCTCCTTGCCGGGGTCGTCAACCTTTGCCTTCTTGGCGGTGCCGGGGTTGCCGGATCTCTCGACGGCAAGCACAGCCTTGCCCTTGCGCTTCCTGTTACGCCGCCGGCCTTTCTTTGTCGGGGCGGCGGCGTCTTCGTCTTCAGAGTCGACTCCTGCGCCAGCATCTTCGCCGGGGAGTCTCCTCCCTTCTTCAGCTCGAGCACACTTATCAGCCAGAGCATAGAGCCAGCTCTTCGCACATTCTGCGGTTGCGCACGTTCTGATGGAACGCGCTGACAACAGCGGCAGGATGAACATCTGGAATGTTGTCATGTACTCGGCTAAACCTCTGGATATACTTGCGCAGGGTCTCGCCCTCTTTCTGGGGGATGAGATGTAAATCACTTTCCTGGCCAGGAGCTTGGTGGCCTCCGGTGAAGGCGCCAACGAACTCATGACACAGGTCTGCCTAGGAAGAAATGGAATTCTCCGGCAGATGCATCAACCACGACCTGACGTTGGGCTTAAGTACCAACGGGAAGTAGTTGGCGAGTATCTTGTCGTCACGAGCCCCGGCAGCCTGCACCGCAATGGTGTAGATGCTCAGGAACTCCGACGGGTGAGTCTTGCCGTCATATTTCTCCGGGACCTCTGGTTTGAACGTGCGGGAATTGGGCCACTGGACTCGCCGCAGCTCACGGGTAAACGCTGGACAACCCACCTCATAGGGTAGATCGACAGGATACCCCGGCGCAGGCTTGTCTACAGTGGGCCCTGCGCGCTTATCAGATTGATAGCGCGCTTCCCGCCGCCGTTCGATGGTAGTTCGAGCGTCTTCTTTGCCTCGTTCCCAAAGAACTTGACGTTGATCGCGGCGGGTTCGCGGATCAGACGACGCTGTCGAGTCGTCATCACAGGCGTCGACCCGTCGAGTCAGCGACTGCTGTTGCCGTCGTGGAGGAGAGTGCACCGTGGTCGTGCCGCCTCCGGTCTTCCCGCCGTCGGCGCGCGTCGGTTCAATGGACGGCCGCCGCGACGGCTCTGCCCGCTGCGGCCCATCTTTATTGGCGAAGCTGATGAGGCTCTGAATAGCGGCTCTCCACTCTTCGAGCTTCTCCGCAGCAGAAGGATAATCCAGGAGCAGCTGTGCTCGCGCCAACGCTTCTGCTGGTGTAGGCGGCGGCGAAAGGTGCGAAGAACGTGAGGTGCTCTGACTCCTAACCGTGTTAGAAGGAGCTCCATCACGATCCTGCGATCGCACACCGCTTCCACCAGCGCCTTGGCGTACATGCTGACCCCGCGAATCTCGAGGGTGATGCTCAGGAGCCATTCCATGGGGACGCCTAGTACCACCGACGTCGCGGCGTTGTTCATCGCGCGCGACCTGCGAAGGCCGCGGCACATGCGCCGGCGTGGGTGTCTTGGAAGGCGCCCTTCCATCCCTGGAGTTCGCTACGCCGCCTGTAGGCACCACAGCTCCGTCCTTAGATCTAGCGGCGCGAACGACGCCGCTCGCCTGGCTATGGTTACCAGAACGTCGCGGAAGCTCGGAACCTCCGCCTCCTCCGCCCGCGTCTACACCGTCGCCCGTCTGTGTAGCCACAGGGACAGCGGACGTGGATGGACCAAACGCCGTGAAACCCTTCTTCTTAGGAGCCATGGCGATGATGATGATGAAGAAACTGGCGCGCTGATCACCAGATCAGGTTCACGCAACCCTTCTTCCCCCTACCTGGCGCGCCAAAGATGGACACCTATGGGATCGAGAGGACCCCTTTACGATTCGGCAGGGAGAAAGGCTTGCGCAAAGAGCAGATCCAATGACCAACACAAGGGATTTTTACCCAGGTTCGGGCCGCTAAGAAGCGTAAAACCCTACTCCTGCCTTAGTATATTGAATGTGTTTAAGCCTAGGTTCTAGGAGCGCTTGTGATGAACAGTACACAGCAGCTACACATACAGAACGGCCAGATAAGAAAATCCGCCCCTCTGTAGCTACGCATTGGGCCTCCTTTTATACGTTCGAAGGGGTCACCACAGTGGCGTACAGTGCATACATGAGGTGTAAAAGTAGCTACAGTGTTATCATACCTAACACTGGCGGTTTAGGACAAACACATTTAATGCTCCGTTGAGGTGTTCCTTAGCGTCTTGGGGACGGAAAAAGGGGCCGTCCCATCGGCACCGCTTAAGCCCATCCACCGCTAGCACTTGACACGCAACCCGGAGGACAACAGCTAAAAGACAAGCTGGCCGCTGCGCTGGAGTAGTGACAGGGTGGCGGGGTCTTGCCGGGTGCGAGCCTTGCCGGGGCTGCGTGGGCCAGCCCGGCAAGATCTTGCCGGGCGCCCAGCCTTCGGTCTTCTATCTTGTGACTGCTGACTTAAATGCCTTCTTGACGTTGCTATACATGTATCCAGCTGTCCCCCGGCAGGCCTTGCCGCTGGTATGGCTTCGACTGCCCGTGCACAAGTATGGGGTACTAAAGACCCAATCTTTGATACACCGACAGCAAAGATGCTGGGTGGAGCCACGGGATAGGTCGAGTGTGGGATGTTTGTTCCATGACCCGATTTGTTGAATCTAGCTTCGATTTGTTACATAGTGGTGCTCCTTTTGTTTTGCCCCATACGTACTTGTTCTAATGCCTACAAAGGAAGCAAGCAATAGGTTGAGAGTTCCACCCGTGCCCAACTACTAATCCACCCCGTGTCTGGTTGTTGTTGCTACTCCAGCTAGTTATTTGTGTTGGTGCATGTCTGTTCCTCTATTCTTTTTCCTTGTATAAGAATTCATGTGCGCGCTGGGGGCGGTTGCGTGTGCTGTGAGGTGGTCGGTTACCTTTCTTCCTCCCCGCCGCTTGTGTCCTCCCTACATCATCTATTCACGCCTCCGTCCGTCCTTCTGTCGTGCGCAATGCAGCGCCTGCAGCTCCATGGTTCAGTGTCAAACTGTACACACTGGCTGTTCAACGCAATTTCGTTTAGCAGGAAGGGATAAGCAACGTGGACAGTACAGGATGGTCGACGGTGATCCTACTGCTGGCATGCTCCCTCCAACATATTTTTATTTCTACCGTAGCTTGCTATATAGCTGAAACTATATAAGTTCACCGTGCAAAAACTCAGTGGTTCAAATGTGAAAAAAGTATTTCAGCTTCCTCCCAATCTGCTTGATCTCGTCTTGCTCCGAAGCATGCTTCAGTTCAACAATAAGATCCAGAAAAGTTCAGACTTGAGAGTACTTTGCACTTAAGGTTGTCTCTTTCTTGTTCGTCGGTTTTGGGTTAAGGCAAGGGAGCAGAAGGTCATTAGGGAAAAAATGTTTCTCCTAGATCCAAGCTGGCCATCTGCACCGCTACTAGCTAGGACGATGTGCACCTTTCCATGGTCTAATGTGCTTCTTCTGGTTACTTCTCCAATTCAATTTGGCCAAACTTCAGGATAAGCAGTTTGCTCAATTATTTTTGTTTTCTTATTTGCATTCGTTCTGTTTGAGAGTATAATTGGATATATCTGTGTGTGTGTGTGATACATGCGTACAGCCTCTAGTGATTAATTAGTTGTCTCGAGCTAGAGGAATCCCAAAACATATATGTTCTGGTTATGATTTGGTGCCCTGTACATGTTTGATGCTATGTTCATGGGAATTGAAATTATTTGTGTTCGGGTAAAACAAAAAGGATTTGCATAAAGATTTTCCTTTGAATATATGGGCTAAAGTCATTATTTCTTGTAATGCTACAACATATTCAGTTGTAATATTAGCTTCTGTCCTCTCTAACTCTTTTGTTGCATCTCATATGCCAGGCCGTGGATTGCGCCGAGCACACCGTCCCGCAATGAGTCCGGAAGGATTTTGGACGCTGCCGTGCATGCCGTGAGCGGCTGTGGCCATTTAGGGCCACCCCGTCGGTCAGTTGTCGTTCCTCTGTTTGAACTGTTGAAAATTGAATTGTTGAATTTTGAACTGAACCATTGAAAAATTGGTCATGAACCTGTGATTAACGGAAGGATTGTATGCGCGCAGTGGCACGGATGTGCGGCGATTGATCGGTTGGATCGACCGGGCGAGCATCAGGCGGCACGCGTACGTGATACTGGGATCGCTGGCGTCCGGCGGCTGGCGCGTGCGATTGATCGTGCGGGACGGCGGCGGCGTCGAGGAATCGCTGGGCAGCAGCGTGTGCAGGATACCGTGTGGCGAGCGAGGCGCTCCAGCGACGCGTGTTGTATGACACGCAACCTGGCTGGAGGTTGCCTAGCGCGGACGTGGACGGGGGCATGCAGCAAGGCTCATGTGGCAGGCGTGGAGCCGGATCGATCTGGAGTTGTGCAGCGTTGGGAGGCTGAGCTGAATTGATTCTAAAGCAAGGCATCATGAGATTTGTTTGAGGAAAAAAAAAAAGGGACTGAGTCCCGGGAGGAGATGTTGTCTCCTCGTGCACTAGCCAGAGACTTGCATGTGCACGTAAAAAGGCAGCGGGTCAGATTTGTGCGTGAGAAAATCCATCAAGGATAGGCATCCTTGGAAAGCAGGAGGTCATGGCAAGGCAAAGCTAGCATTGGAAGTTTTGTGCAAGGATAATTTTTTCGCAGGGTCAGTCGTACAAAGAACCATGGCGCCAACGGGTACCAAGTTTGAGGTGGAGAAGTTCACGGAACTGAAAACCTTGGGTTTGTAAAACATAGGGTTGTGGGAAACTGCACGACACCCAATATGGGGTGTGGTTATCTCATATATATAAAGGGTATATAGAGTACAGGGGTATATACGGAAGCCTATACAAATACATAGTCTAACACCCTCCCTCAATCTTAACTATGTCCTGAACTACACAGCAAGTTAAGATTGCGCCTGCAACCCTCAAACTGAGGTTGTGAAAGAGGCTTTGTGAAGATATCAGCAAGTTGATCCTTGGAAGAGATGAACTTGATATGAAGAAGCTTCCGTGCAACACGTTCCCTTACAAAGTGATAGCCAACTTCGATGTGCTTGGTACGAGCATGAAAAACTGGATTAGATGAAAGATACGTCGCACCAATGTTATCACACCAAAGAACAGGTGGCTGCTGTTGAGAGATACCTAACTCTCTTAACAGAGACTGTACCCAAATGAGCTCAGCTGTGGCATTGGCAACCGCCTTGTACTCTGCTTCAGTGCTACTCCGAGATACTGTGGCCTGCTTGCGCGCACTCCAAGCGATTAAGTTATCCCCATAAAAGACAGCATAGCCCCCCGTTGATCGCCGGTCATCCGGGCTCCCAGCCCAATCAGCATCAGAGAAGGCTGAGAGGGCAGACGAAGCGGTAGACCGAAGATGCAAGCCATAGGAGACAGTATGAGAGGGATAACGTAAGATACGCTTCACAGCTGACCAGTGGGAAGTCCGCGGAGCATGAAGATACTGGCACACACGGTTTACGGCATAGGAAATATCAGGCCGTGTAATAGTCAAGTACTGCAAGGCTCCAACGACACTGCGATACTCGGTAGCATCATCTGAAGAGAGCAAGTCACCATCCAAAGCTGATAACCTATTTGTCGCAGACATAGGGGTGCTAGCATGCTTGCAGCGCAGCATACCTGCACGGCGAAGCAGATCCAAAGAGTACTTATGCTGAGTAAGAGTCAGACCAGCAGAAGATCGTGAAACCTCCAGACCAAGAAAGTAATGGAGAGCCCCCAGATCCTTGACAGCAAAGTGACCACTCAGAGCAGACAGCAGACGATCAAGCGGCCACGGAGGAGCTGATGAGAATAATGTCATCAACATATACCAGCAGATACATAGTAACTTCAGGACGATGAAGTAGGAACAGAGACGTGTCAGCGGTGGACGGGGTAAACCCAAGCTGTCGAAGGACCGAACCCAGTCGGGCATGCCATGCACGGGGAGCCTGCTTGAGTCCATAAAGCGCCTTAACAAGACGACACAAATGATGTGGACGAGCTGGATCAACAAAACCCGGAGGTTGCCGCATGTAAACTTCTTCCTCCAAGACCCCATGGAGAAAAGCATTCTGAACATCAAGTTGGCGCAGAGACCACCCTTTGGCAACAGCCAAGGACAGGAGTAACCGAATAGTGGTAGGTTTAACAACTGGGCTGAAAGTATCCTCATAATCAAGACCATACCGTTGTTTAAAACCTTTTGCTACCAACCGCGCCTTGTAACGCTCAATGGAACCGTCAGCATGCTTCTTTACCTTGAAAACCCACTTGGAATCAATGATGTTGACGCCAGACATAGGAGGAACCAGTCGCCAAGTGTCGTTCCTCTGTAGCGCCTGAAACTCCTGTTCCATGGCATTGCGCCAATGAGGAATCCGAAGAGCCGCCTGAAAATGACGAGGCTCGGCAGTGGGGTCAGCATCTGTCTGTGCCATGCACGCCGCAATCCAGGCAACCGTGCCATCAGTACGTTCCTTTGGCCGAACAATACCATTCTGACTGCGCGTACGAGGACGCAGAGGAGCAGTAGATGGCGGTGAAGGCAGCTGCCCAGGTGACATGCCTGGCGAGGAGGGCAAGGATCCCGGCAAGGACGCCCTCGGCAGGGCCGGCTCCGGCAAGACCGTCTCCGGCAAGGACGTCTCCGGCAAGGACGACTCCGGCAGGGCCGCCCCCGGCAAGGCCGGCGCCGACAAGGACGGCTCCGGCAAGGCCGACCCCGGCAAGACCGCCCCCGGCAGGGCAGTCTCCGGCAAGGGCGCCGGCAAGGTCGTCTCCGGCAGGGCCGTCGCCGGCAAGGTCGTCTCCGGCAAGGCCGCCCCCGGCAAGGGCGTCTCCGGCAAGGCCGGCTCCGGCAAGACTGTTTCCGGCAACGCAGACTCCGGCAAGACCGGCTCCGGCAAGACCGTCTCCGGCAGGGCAGCACCCGGCAAGGCATGCTCCACATCCAAAAGCTCAAGGCATGCTCCACATCCAGTACCTACACCATGGTTAGGTAGCAACAAGGGAGTATAAGCAGCATCAACAAATTGACCAGGCAATGGTACGACGGGTTGCTCAGGTGTAGGGGGAGTGGGGGAGGTGACCGGAGATGCGGCAAAAGGAAAAACGTTCTCGTCAAACACCACGTCACGAGAGATGTAGACGCGGTTAGAGGGAACATGAAGACATTTGTACCCTTTATGAAGAGAACTATAGCCAAGAAACACGCACTGTTTAGATCGAAACTCCAACTTGCGTTGGTTATATGGACGAAGATGTGGCCAACACGCACACCCAAACACTTTAAAGAATGTATAATCAGGGATTTCATTCAACAAAAGTTCAAGTGGTGTTTTCATCTGACGGAGTCGTGTAGGTAATCGATTAATGAGAAAGCATGCGGTGGAAAACGCATCACTCCAAAACCGAAAAGGAACCGAGGCATGAGCAAGCAAAGCAAGACCAGTCTCAACTATATGACGATGCTTACGCTCAGCTACACCGTTCTGTTGATGTGTATGAGGACAAGACACACGATGAGTGATTCCAAGCTTATTAAAGAACGCATTGAGGTTGTGGTACTCACCACCCCAATCAGATTGCACATGAATGACTTTGTGACTAAGCAGACGCTCAACATGCGCTTGGAATTGCAAGAAAACATTAAACACATCGGACTTGCGCTTAAGAAGATAAAGCCAAGTGAACCGGCTATAAGCATCAATGAAGCTGACATAGTAGTTATGACCACTAACGGAGGTTTGGGCATGGCCCCAGACATCCGAAAACACAAGTTCAAGCGGTTTATTGACTACACGACTCGACTCAGAAAAAGGAAGCTGATGACTCTTGCCTTGCTGACAGGCATCACAAACTGCATCAACATTTTTATTAGACACAACTAGGAGCTCATGACGATGAAGAACATGGCGAACGATGGGAGTGGCAGGATGACCGAGGCGTGCATGCCAATGTGATGGAGACACACGAACGCCGCTGAAAGCACTGGGAGCAGGTGGCACATCAAGTGCATAGAGACCATTATTGCGCAGTCGACCTCTAAGGAGTACGTCCCTCGTGTCCCGATCCTTTACAAAGAAATGAAAAGGATGAAACTCAGCAAGAACATTATTATCACGAGTAAGTTTAGGAACAGACAACAAACTACGTGAAATAGAGGGAACTCGAAGGACATTAAGAAGACGTAATTGTTTGGATCGACGAGTAAGAAGAGATGCCTGGCCAATATGTGAGATGTGCATACCTTCCCCGTTTGCAGTATGAACCTGATCATGTCCGCGGTACGGCTCCTGTGTGGAGAGCTTTCCCATATCGCTCGTCAAGTGGTTGGTGGCTCCCGTATCCATGTACCAGGATGCATCAACCGGAAAGGAAGAGGTGTGACCATGATCATGACTCGCCAAGGCAGCCTGCTTCTCATTCCCTTTGCCATTGTTCCCGATGCCCAGAAAATCCTTCTTGAAGCGACGGTGGCAACGAGAGGCAAGATGACCATCCAGACCACAAAGCTGGCAGGGGACCTGAACTCCACAGGAAGGGCAGCAGGCACGGACGCGACCACCAGCAGATGTAGTGGTGTTCCGTGGTTTGGGCGCGGCCCCCTGCTTGCCACCAGGTGGTGGTGGCGTGTAGGGCTTGCCCTTTCCACGCGTAGCAGCGTTGGCGGAGGAGAAGCTTGGCGTAGATCGACGAGCCTGGACGCGCTGTTCCGTGGCAAGGAGTCGCGCATAGAGCTCGCGCGGTTGGATGGGAGTGTCCCGACCATTGATATTCTCCACCAAATTATCATAGTCATCACCTAGCCCATTGAGCACATAGGAGGTGAACTCTTCTGGCCCAAGAGCCTTGCCAATGGAGGCAAGTGTGTCCGCCATACCCGTCACCTTGTTGAAGTAGTCAGTGATGGTGAGGGAGTTGAGCTTCACCTCCCCGAGCGCAGTACGAATGGCATGAGCACGTGTCTGGGACTGCGAGGCAAAGCTGGTATGAAGGGCCGTCCACGCGTCCCGAGACGTAGTGGCGAAGATGACCAGCGACGATACGCCCTCCGTTAGAGAGGACTGTAGAGCAGAGAGGATGGCTTGATCCTGCGCCACCCAAGCAGGACGCGCCGGATGATGCGGCGGAGGACACGGCAAGGTGCCATCAATATAGCCCTCCAGATAGCGACTGCGGAGCAGAGGCAACACTTGGGCACGCCACGACAGGTAGTTATCCGTCGTAAGCTTGACGGGGATGAGGTGTGCAAAGTAGAACGGCGCAGCCGTGGCAGTATGATCCGAAGGCGGTGGCGGCGCATAAAGGCCGGAGGTGAAGGCCGCCCCCGGCAAGGCAGACCCCGGCAAGGCCGGCAAGGAGGGACCCCCCTGCCGCGAAGGCGGTGGCGGCGCATAAAGGCCGGAGGTAAAGGCCGCCCCCGGCAAGGCCGGCTCCGGCAAGGCCGGCAAGGAGGGACCCACGTAGGGCGCCCCATATGGAGAAGGGCCACCATAGGTAGCCGGCTGCGCAGCTAGGGCACCATGCGGCGCCGAGTAGGACAGCCATGGATGCCCTGCAGGAGTGCCAGAAGCCGGCGCATGGGACGGCGCACCGTAGGAGGCCGACGAGGCGGCTGGACCACCGTAGGCGACCATGGGCACATCGGGCGGGCAGTAGGGCTGCTGGTAACCCGGCCAGGAGCCGGCGACAGCAGATCGGTAGCCGAGCGGAGGCACGGGGCCGAAAGCGGCATCGACCAGACCCGGCGACGGCGGGTCAGGCAGAGAAGCGCCGGGTGCAGAAGCAGCAGCAGCCGTGGAGGAGCCAGCCACGGCGGCAAGCGGACGTGACAACAGGAACGGGGAGACAGCGGCGACCGGAGAGGCGGCAGCTGCCTGAGCAGGCGCGGGCGGGGCGGCCATGGCAGCAATAGATCGCGGTGGCGGAGGCGGCGGCGGCGATCGGGGCAGAGGCGGAAGCGATCGTAACCTAATCTGATACCATGTAAAACATAGGGTTGTGGGAAACTGCACGACACCCAATATGGGGTGTGGCTATCTCATATATATAAGGGGTATACAGAGTACAGGGGTATATACGGAAGCCTATACAAATACATAGTCTAACAGGGTTATGGCAGACAAGGATGAAAGATCTATTGACACAACATGGATGCTTGAAGTCGTTGCAGGAAGTCATGTCAGCTGTGGTGGAATTATCATGTGATGGATGGAAATCCGCGGAAGATGATCTGGGAGCCTGGGTCGGACTGGACAGTCTGACGGATCGACGCAAGTCGGTTGGTACAGAAGATGGTGGTGGGATCGGCGACAACGACGTAGGAGCGTGATGCTGATGGTGACCGATTTCTGGGCGTGGAAACACACGATGCAGGCCTGGCGGCTTGTGTGGCTTCAAAAAGACTATGGCGCGGGGTTGATTCAAGACGGTGCACATGAGAGCTTGAAGTCGACGGGGCGCGGGTGTGGACAGATCATCTACCATAGAGTCATGTTGAAGGTGGAGCTGGATTGAGGGGCTACGGTGTAAGGATCCGGAGATCGCAGCCTATTCAACGGGAAAAGCGAGAGACACGTAGTTCGGACTAGAGCCCAGTGGTCTGATGGAAGCGTGAAACTCGTCATCGGTTGGTGATGATCGGTGGTACTCTGCAGTGGGGGTTGAGTGGTGTGGGTTCGCGACCCTTGAGACTCGACCGGGACAGCGGAGGCTCGACGCGGTAATAGCGACGAGGCGTGCGGTACGCACGGGGCATGGAGACGGGCCAGGGCTTTGGTGGTCATACATGTGGTGAGACAACTGCGAATTTGACTCGGGATGACTACAAGCAATGGTGAAATTCCTTCAAGTTTCAGACAGACGGTCAAGGAAGAGCGGTGATGTTGAGTTCAGGTAACTCTTATGTGTGACACCGAATATGTGAGTTGTTCACTTTCACGCAGGTCAGTGATCGATGTGTGATGGCGTTGAACGGATACTCTGGAAGTTGGGAGCACAGACTAGAGTAAAGTGGGACTTAATTCGTTCGAGCGTTGACTATGGTCAAGAAAAGAAGGGACTACAAGTTGCAGGTGGAGTCATATATATGGAGTCTTTGGAGTAGCAGCGATGCTCATGGGTAAGCTCAAGTCCAATGTACATGGAAGTTCGACACATGGACGAATTCAAGGTGATGGAGAATATTCGCCAAGGTGGAGTTTGTTAGAGTTGTGTCGAATATAGTGTACAAGATAGGTTACAGTTGGACTTGTAGTTGTATTGTGTTTACATAGGATATGGAGTCGTGTTCTAATAGGACACTTGTATCCTTGACCTCTCATATATAGCGGGGTCGACACACGATGTAACCTATGCCAACATAATAGCACAGGAGCACAGGGGGAGCCAGCGGCGTGTGCCGGTGCCCAGGGCGGCGAGGGTGCGGTATTGTGACGGTGTCATGGGGAGAAGCGCCCGTAGTCAAGCCCCCCCGGGAACGTAGTCATATCGGTGAACCTCGTTAACAAATCTCGGTGTCGTGCTCGTGTGATTGCTTGGTCCTCGGTAGATCGACGGAGAGCCTCAGATTATTCTAACAAACCTCTCGATCGTAGCTTCTCCTTTTCGCTGGAACCGGATCCTCTAACATCAAGAAGGGAAGTCACCTAAGCTACAGTGCAAACTAGTGTAAAGTGGAGAAGGAATAGCTGCCCTTAGGACAGCAGCCCGCTTAGCTAGAGGTAAAAATCAGACGGCGAAGACGAGCCAGATTTTAGATCTGATGGCCAAAATCTCCAAATGCGTGAGAAGGCTGGAATTAGGTACGGTTATACTGTCCTAAAAATAAATCTCCCTACTTGTCCTGCTACGTTTCATCTCCTGAACTACTGATGATGCATCAACTCTCTCACGATGTGGTGTTCCTCCTCCCTCTCTTGTAGGTACATCATTGGTCACAGGCTAGCTGATGGATAAAAAAAATGACTATGGAAAATTGTTGTTGTGATATGATATGTAGTTTCTATGCACTAATAGGAAAGACTCTCTCTCTCTCTCACCAAGCTTTGTAGTTTGTGTGAACTGATAGTGCATCAAGGCGGTCGACAACATAACGACAACAAAACCCCACCATTTGGGATTATACTACTGCTGCTACTACATCTCTGATCAAAACAAAGATGAAACAGCCACTTGTTTTCTTCCTTCTTAACTTCACTTTTGCTGCTTTAGCATATGTTCTGCTGTAGAAGTCTAGATTTCTTCTAAATGTGAAGTTCAACTTCTCTGGGAATTTTAGTCTGTAGATATGAGAGAACATTCCTGAGTAGAAAGTTTCTTATTTTAGTTCAGTTCATTCTTATTTTTGTTCAGTACATTCCTTGCTTAATCTAGCAAGCAAATGAATCTGAAACTTTATGTTCTGCTATCACTTGGTATTAACTTACTGCTGCCTGTCATGATTTAGGAGGTTCAGAAGACCAGGGACGCGAGCACCTGCCGTAGAGCTCCTCCATAATTTGAAAATCTTTATTTTGTGCTCCCAAATTTGTTTGGACAGTACAAACACATCTTTACAGTGAGTACGAATGCGGCTCCTTGGGGAATAATGCCTCCAATGCGCAATCCCAGGATGACGACGCTGATCACTAGCACGAAGGATACCAAGCAGGCTAAGGATGAAGTACACGATGCAGGCAATGAGGACAACCAAAAATATGCAATCCGTACACATAGCAGCAGCTGCAAGTTCTTCTCTCCATGATGATATGATGGTACTTCTTAAAAGAAAGGGTACATGATAGTTTGATGTTTATGCAAGAAAGGAAAAAATGGTTTGAATTAAAACATTGATCAGTATGAATAAAAAACAATTATCAGTTCGAGTGCTCTCTCTTGCCTATTTTGGTTGATGCCCACGATCGCACAAAAATTGTATGGAATGTTCAATTATTACTAGCATATAAGTTTAGATAATAAATAGTTGTCGGTTCGTCTATGGAATTTGAGAAAGTTCGTCTATGGATCTGTGGAATATATGCTCAAAGAAAAACAAAGAAAACACAGCACATTTATTGCGAAAAAACTTTATTTTAGTTCAGCTATATAAACCGTGTGGGTTCGATGATGAAAGTTCGATTGCTCAACCCAAAACGTTTTTGCACGGTAAAAAATACCTCAGTACAACCACACGGATAGATTAGTATAAGTACTCAGTTTTTTGAGAAAGTTTGTCTATGGACCTAAGGAATATATGCTCAAAGAAAAACAAAGAAAAAAACAGCACATTTATTGCGGAAAAAGTTATTTTAGTTCACCTATATAAACCAGGGAACCACTAGGGATCAGACTTTTCGTCAGACCAGTGGATGGCCCTTGGATGAAATATTGCTGGACGTTGGATGCATCCCTTCAACAGCGCCCCCTTTCCTTGACAGTTTCTAAAACAATTTTCCTACATACACGTAGCTTCCATACATACACGTAGCTTCCATAATATGGGGTCCCTATAATCACGTATGATAACTACCCTGGCAGTTTCCAAAATAAAATTCCTTTATTCACGTTGCTTCCCTGGCAGTTTCCAAAATAAAATTCCTTTATTCACGTTGCTTCCGTGTATGGAGTTCCTATAATCACGTGTGTTTCTGTAAACAAATGATGCTTCCTTCCATTTGCTACCTGATTACATGATGTGATAAACATGCTTCCCACAATATACAAGCCATGCTTCAAAATTCCTTAGATCACATTTTTGTAAAGTAGTTCGTTTATGCTTTGAAGCATGTATGGATGTACTTTGAAACACAGTTTTATGGTAGTTGAAGCATGAAAATGTAGTACCAAAACATTGCTATCATAGTGTAAGGAACGAAGCCTGCAAGTATGTCATTGGAAACATATTGTATTTATATGGGAAGCATGGCACATGTAATAGTGAGAATTTATGTGGTAGTGAGACATTGGAAGCACAGTCAGATAGATGTTGAAGCAGGAAAAAAGTATTACAAAAGCATTGTCTCTGTTGTGTAAAGAAAGGAGCACATATTGTCTCACAAAAAACAAATAAGTTGGAAGCATGACACATATGATACTGAATCACATGTATGGTACTAAAAACAATGGAAGCACATACAGGCTGACTAGAAAACTTAATATACACATCTCTGAAACATTACATATGTCACAAGAACCAAAATATTCACACTAAGGCATGGGGGGCAGTTGCTTCGGGGCATCAGAGACGAAGCCGTTGGATCATAGTCACCATGCCGCACCCTGAGTTCCACCATTGACCACGTCGGCAAGGGAGCACTCCGGTGAGAGCATGCCAGGAAGATCAGAGATGTAACACGTTATCATGACCAAATGAGTGGTGGTTAGCACGATGGAAAGGAACCATAGGTGGTCGTCCATAGGGTGGCATGTCGAGGGAGCTGGAGCGTGGTAGCCAAGAAAGGTCGCTGAGACCTTGCGCCTTGCTTCATTATCCTGGATAAACTGAAAACATATGAAGTCAAGCACATTAGGCGCTACAGAAAAAACATGGGAGTATTCTACAATGAAAAAAATAGCGTGCTATAAGATTTAGCATCGCCCTTCTTGAAATGCTATAGAAGTTATAGCGTGCTAATAGCGTGCATATTTAAAAATAACGTTTTGCATAAAAATGTCAATTATATCACAAAAATTAAGGCTTCCATAGTTTGCAAGGAAAGGAAACACTCCTAACTAGACAAAGAAGCATACGAGAGTTAGGCTCAAGGCATGTACACTCCTACTTTGTAAGGAGAGGGAACACTACTAATTAAACAGAGAAGCATCGGTTGCTGACTTGCCGGCACCGTCGGTGCGGTTTACACCGGCGTTGTTTTGTTGGAGTTGGAGGTGTGTCCGACATCACTACTTGGAGAGGGGAGGAAGAGAAGTTGCTACCGTCTGTCGCTCATGAACCACCGCCACCACTTCGCACACGAGTCAAGAATGTTGCCGCCGCCCTCAATTACGAGATCATGGGAAATTGATGACAAGTGGGCGAGGTTATGTTGTATGTGTTGCGTCAATGGGAGAGAGAGGGATGGGGAGAGAGAGTGTGAGTGAGTTGGGCCGATGTGATGTGGCGTTGCCGTTGCCTGATGGGTTGCTGTGTGATACATGCTAAAACGCTCCAACTTTATTTCGTTTAACGTCGAAATAGCGTTCTATAGCGTGAATAGCGTCATAGCGAGCAAAATTGCTAAAACGTAACGTGGCCCTTCAAGATACGCTATAGCGATGCTATAACGTCGAAATAGCGTGCTATTTTTTTCGTTGGTATTCTATGGAAACAAACGATGTAGACCAGAGAAATAAATTTAGTATATATTACAATGGTGATCCATGACAATAAATCTATCTTTTGTATATAAGAAGCCGGAAGTGCATGTGGAAGCAATATATCAGAAACATATGAGGTATAAGTTAGGTGCCCATGAGCAGGAAGCGTGGAAATGTGCAATGTCAATACGATTTTTCTTCATTGGAAGCACTAAACTTGAAACAGAAATAAACTAAGATTCCCACTAACATGGAGATGCATGTTCCTGCAACCTACATGCCAAATTCAGAAAATAAAATGTAGAATTGTAGAAGCAAACTATATAGACAAAATAAAACGTAGAATTGTAGAAGCAAACTATATGGACAGTAGGATCATGTATAGTACTTTTAGGAAGCTCCATACATTGGAAGCATGATAAGATCGATATCTCAACCTAACTCATCTTAAGTGGAAGCATATAGATATGAAAACAGAAATTAAGTGAGATAGCCGTCACATAGCTATGCAAGTTCGTGTGATCCAAAAACCAAATATACCTAAACTGGTTGATACTTTACTGATTAAATACAGAATGGTAACACATTGAGTGTGGTTTTCTGTAGCTCGTCCTACATCTGTCACACCCAGCAGCTGTCACAAACACGACGCACATTGAACATATCTACCCTCGATTCGAAGGAGAGGCGTCAAAGAGGGGGGGAAATACCTTTGGCACTGCTAGTTCTCGGGCCGACAGATGCTCCTCGGGCAGCCTGGTGAAGCACAAACAACGCGGTGATCCTGGCTGGCACGGACACCGGGGGATGAATCAACAATTGGCGGCGTTGGAGTGGATCGAATCTGGCCGGTGAGGTAGACGGTGAGCACATCCATGAGGTGGACTCGAAGCAAGGGGTGCGGGGAAACGGATTTCAGCAGCGCTGGCGGTGCGAATGGGTGCGGCACCCGGCTTGGTGGAGGGAGAGCTTTGCGGCGAGCTGGGACGGCGAGGTCGGCGAGGTCGTTATGAGATTGTCCATGGGAGGGAGACGGGCTGGGGTGGATGGGTCAGGCATGCGGGGCAGGCGAGATTTACTCGCCCCACTCACGGTGAATTAGTTAGGATGAGGCAGCCGGCGAGATTAACTCGAGACAGATCAAGTGTGCGCTTAATTTAAAGAATCGAAGATTTTACGAACCATGGGATTAGAGGAGAATCAACGATGCAGGAGTGGTCTGACGAAAAATTTCTATCAGACTTCTGATCGGAAGCGTTTCCCTATAAACCACGCGGGTTCGATGATGAAAGTTTGATTGCTCAACCCAAAACGTTTTTGCACTGTGAAAAATACCTCATTACAACCACACAGATAGATTAGTATAAGTACTTAGTTTTCCGGACGGGAAAAACACACGAGAAATTTTCTTTTTGAAAAACTATCATTCAATTCAACGATATAACCCATGCAAGTTTGGGGACTATGATACCGTAAACCGTTGAAAAGTTACGAGGAAAACGATACCGAAAAAACAGAATAAAGTCTGTATGTGAAAACACGTTCAATACAAACACATACGGACATCAGTTCAAGTAATCTTTTTTCGGAACCATTCAAAATTACTCTATGAAAAATAGAGTCAGTACAAACACACACATAGATCACTACGAGTACTCTGTTTTTCAGACAAAAAAACAACATGATAGGTATCACCGTATTCAAAATTTCTCTTAAACGGTTGTGGATTTGAGAAAATATTCAACATGACTAAGTTTCGCATTTTTTATAGCTTTCCAACGGTATATTATTTGCCCCATTCGACAAACTTTTAAAAAATCACGTTTGAAACCTTCTTCGACCGTATTCGAATTTGAATTTAAACCATAAGGAATTAGAAAAAACTTTATAAACGCAAAAGTTGCGCACTTTCCATAGCTTTCCAACGCCATATCACTTGCATCAATCCGACAAATCGTTTGCAAAAAACCGTGAAAATACATAGTGCCTAGAATTTCACCGTTTTTCAAATTACTTTTAAATCATATAGAATTTTAAAAAACATTCTACATATGGAAGAAGTGGATTTTCACCAGCTTTCCAACGCCATTTCATTTTCTCAATTATGACAAAACGTTTGAAAATTGAGTCCAAAATACGATTCACATTTTCGAATTTGAATTATTGTTTTTTTAAACTGCTCTTAAACCATGAGGATTTTGCAAAAATGTCCGATATGACTTTAATGTAGTTGTCAAGAGCTTTCTAACAATATATTAGAGCAACTCCAACGCGCCGACCCAAACGGACGCGCGTCCGCTTTTCGTCCGCCTGCCGACCCATTCCCGGCCCATTTTTGAGCCGAATTTGCGTCGGCGCAGACACGAGACGGACGCGCGCGTCCGCCGCCTACTCCCCCCCCCTGGCCCGCTGGTCAGTGGCACATTGGCCATCCTCTCCCATTGCAACAGCAAACCCTCGACCGCCTCCTTCATCGCCGACGCCGCCGCCAATGGCAGCAAGTTCTCCATCACTAGCTTCATCTTCCTCAGACTCTGAGGGAATATTGAAGACTACTTGCTTCTTGTGAGGACTTGGCCTCCTGCCTCGTCCTGTTGTTGCCTTCACTTTCAGCAAGGTGGGACTGCTTGAGGATTGTGCTTGGGCAGATGAAGTTGCAGATGCCCCTAAAGCAATTGAGAAACCGGCAGTCCTCTGACAAGATGCCAGATGCACTGGTGTTGATGACTTGACAGCAGCTTTTGAAGATTGTGTAGCCACTGAGGGCATTGCAGGAGCCCTTGATGATTTTTCCTGAGGCATTTGCTGTGAGGAACTTGGGGCTGAGGACTTTGGTGCTGAGGATTTTGCAGTGGATTTCTTCACCACTGATTTCTTAGGAGCAGGCGCACTAGCAGAGGCAGCAGCAGCAGCAGCAGAGTACATATTGAATTGCCTCACAGCTTCTTTAGAGATCTTTTGAAGCTTTTTCTGATGTTTTACCCATTCTTCAGGAAAATCCTCACCTCTCATGAGGCTAGTGGGATCAGCTGCCTGATTATTTCCCAATGGAGGTCTTCTGCAAGGTGGTTTCAGTGCAAATTTCTTCATGTACTTAGGAGTGACATAGCGATATTCTCTCCATTCCTTCATCCATCTCCTCTCAATCTTTTGGATGCGAATTTTTCGCTTTTCCTTGGTCTCTTTCCCATAGATTTCTTCATCAGGTGTGCAATACTCAGGATAGATATCCTCAAGGATCTCAAATGCAGTATTGGATTCAAGCTTCTTTCCTCCTTTCTGAGGTCTTTTCCCATCAACCATTTTCTTCAGCTGAGGATTATGAACTGCTGAAGTTTCTGAGGAAGTGTGCAACTTTTCTTCGAGGAACGCTACAAATGAGTTAAGTTGATGAGAACCTAGAGATTCATCAGCTGACATTTGTACCTGTGAATAGAGTATAGGTGCGAAGAATTTGAAGAGGCCATATGCGTTCTCAGAAATTTTTGTAAAAAGTATCAAGTTTGAGGAATTTGACCATAGATGCCTTGAAGAATTTCACTAAG
The DNA here is from genome assembly GCA_039707655.1 of Elymus sibiricus. NCBI lineage: Eukaryota > Viridiplantae > Streptophyta > Magnoliopsida > Poales > Poaceae > Elymus > Elymus sibiricus. The sequence goes on along the minus strand of CM077675.1, from coordinate 295,439,906 downwards.
TGTTCTTGACTTAGGTTCCAGAGTTGTATAGATTTGAGGATCCACACAATTGAGGAATCTTGAAGAAAATCATAACTTAGTGAAATAAATCAAGAGAAGGAGTTTGTTTGGTGCTTAAGAGATGGATTGCTTGAAGAATAAACACTTTTTGAGGATTTTGTGAAAATCATCGGAATCAAAAATGGCAATAAAACTAGATTTTATTTACCGTATGCGATGAACACGACGAACAGTGAAGTGAAGGAGTTCGTCTGTCCAAATCTCCCACGCCCTAGCTTGGCAGAGGGAGACAGCTACAACGGCGGTGGGTTGAAGACTTCCGTGGCCGATGCGAGTATGACGACTGCGAGGTAGAGGCAGTGAAGCTCTTCCTCTCCGGCGATGATGAGGTTAGCGGCGGCGCTAGGTCTGGAGCTCGGGAGAGATGGGAGTGAGGAGTAACCCGAGCAAGTGGAAGGGAGGGGGTATTTATAGCGGCAGTAAAACCAACTGGCCTGAAGATTTTGGACCAGTATGCCCCTGACCCTTGCCATCCACGCGACATGTGTCACCCACGTACTGTGTAGTGGAGATAGTGGGGGATCGTGGGTTATCCAGTCGTGGGAATCGGAACGGTTTGAGCGGCAATCGCTAAAAATTTGAGATTGAATATTTTAAAGTTTCGTTCGCAAATTCTTCAGCTGTCAAGGACACAGTGAAGACTTTGAACGGGTTTCAAAGTAGAACGCATATGAAGAATTTGAGAACAGACTTGGTTGAGTTTAGCATAGAGGGGATACGGGTCCGATCACACAGTCCTTACCGTATTCTCCTTGAGCTAAGGTCACACAGTCCTCGCCCAACACTCGTGGTAAGTCTTCAGGGTAGACTTCCAAAACCCTCACAAACTGGTCACCCGGCGATCCACAATTGACTGCTGGATGCTCTAGACCACGGTCACCCGGCGATCCCCAATTGACTGCAGGATGCACTAGACCATGACGACTAACCGTCTGGAAGATACACAGTCTTCAAAGGTAAAAAGCGTCGGTTCCACACAGGAACAATTTCTTCAGTGATGCTCAATCACTTTGGGTTTTGGTGGTTTGGGTTTTTGGGTTTTTCCTCACTGATGATTTTCGCTCAAAGTCCTCGAGGAATGGGATGCTCTCAAATGACAAGTGTCAAGTTCTCTCTCGGAGCAGCCAACCAACTAGTGGTTGTGTGGGGCGGCTATTTATAGCCAGGGTGCAACCTGACATGATAAGACATAAATGCCCCCCAATGATATGACCGTTAGGTGGATAGAATATCTGGACAGCTGGCGCAAAGCACAGCAACGGTCGGAATTTGAACTGTCAAATTCCTCAGGGCTTATCATATTCCTCACTTGTAGGCAATTCGAACTAGCGAAATCCTAACTCCTCAGTCAGAACAATTTCCTCAGAGACCAGAAGAACATCGTCTCTGTCTCTAAAGAACTTGACTGAACTGCAAGAGGTTTCCAAAGGCTTCACTCAAAGGATTGGGTTATGTTGAGGCTTTTGAGTTGAGCATCAGATGGAAATTTTTAATTAGTTTTACCTCGGCCCCCTTTAATAGTACGGTGTTTCCTATGACTTAAAGAAGTAAAATAAACAATAAAAACAAAAGTCTTCATGCTTCATTGTCCTCGTTCATATCTTCAAGGTCACACCATCTTCTTCATTTTCATAGTCTTCAGGGAATACCAAAGTCTTCAGCAAAGTCTTCAGCAAAGTCTTCACCAAAGTCTTCAGTTGAAGACATTCATTTTTAGGGGTCGATATTCTTCGAATATACCAAACTCCTCATCGACTTATAGAGCCTGTGTACACTCACAAACATATTAGTCCCTTAACCTATTAGTCTACAATACACCAAAATCACTAAGGGGCACTGATATGTCTCCAACGTATCTATAATTTATGAAGTATTCATGCCATGTTTACAATAATTCTATATGATTTTGGTATGATTTTATTAGAACTAACCCGGACTGACGCTGTTTTCAGCAGAGCTACCATGGTGTTGTTTTTGTGCAGAAATAAAAGTTCTCGGAATGGGCTGAAAATTTACGGAGAATATTTTTGGAAAATAAAAAAAATACTAGAGCAAAAAGCTGGGCCAGGAAGTGACCGAGGAGGCCACAAGCCTGGGGGGCGCCCCCCCTAGGACGCGCACCCTAGCTTGTGGGCCCCTCAGGCACCCCCCTGACGTGATTCCAACGCCAAGTGCTCCTATAAATCGAGAAACCTCCAAAAAGAAACCTAGATCGGGAGTTCCGCCACCTCAAGCCTCCAGAGCCACGAAAAACCAATCGGGAGCCCGTTCCGGCACCCTGCCGGAGGGGGAAACCATCACTGGAGGCCATCTTCATCATCCCGGCGGTCTCCATGACGAGGAGGGAGTAGTTCACCCTCGGGGCTGAGGGTATGTACCAGTAACTATGTGTTTGATCTCTCTCTCTCTCGTGTTCTTGAGATGGCACGATCTTGATGTATCGCGAGCTTTATTAATATAGATGAATCATATGGAGTTTTCCCCTCTCTATCTTCTTGTGATGAATTGAGTTTTCCCTTTGAAGTTTTCTTATCGGATTGAATCTTTAAGGATTTGAGAACACTTGATGTATGTCTTGCGATGGGATATCCGTGGTGACAATGGGATGTTCTATTGATCTACTTGATGTATGTTTTGGTGATCAACTTGCGGGTTCCGTGACCTTGGGAATCTATGCATAGAGGTTGGCACACGTTTTCGTCTTGACTCTCCGGTAGAAACTTTGGGGCACTCTTTGAAGTTCTTTGTGTTGGATTGAACATGATGAATCTGAAATTATGTGATGCATATCATATAATCAAGCCCATGGGTACTTGTGGTGACATTGGAGTATCTAGGTGACATTAGGGTTTTGGTTGATGTGTATCTTAAGGTGTTATTTTAGTACGAACTCTAGGGCTGTTCGTGACACTTATAGGGATAGCTCATAAGATTGATCAGAAAAGATAACTTTGAGGTGGTTTCGTACCCTACAATAATTTCTTCGTTTGTTCTCCGCTATTTGTGACTTTGGAGTGAACTCTTTGTCGCACGTGAGGGATTTACATATGATTCAACTATGTTAGTATTGTTGAGAGAACTTGCACTAGTGAAAGTATGAACCCTAGGCCTTGTTTCCAAGCATTGCAATACCGTTTGTGCTCACTTTTATCATTAGTTACCTTGCTGTTTTTATATTTTCAGATTACAAAAACCTATATCTACCATCCATATTACACTTGTATCACCATCTCTTCGCCGAACTAGTGCACCTATACAATTTACCATTGTATTGGGTGTGTTGGGGACACAAGAAACTCTTTGTTATTTGGTTGCAGGGTTGTTTGAGAGAGACCATCTTCATCCTATGCCTCCCACGGATTGATAAACCTTAGGTCATCCACTTGAGGGAAATTTTCTACTGTCCTACAAAACTCTGCGCTTGGAGGCCCAACACGAGTCTACAAGAAGAAGGTTGCATAGTAGACATCAGGCTCTTTTCTGGCGCCGTTGCCGAGGAGGTGAGTGCTTGAAGGTATATCTTTAGATCTTGCAATTGAATCTTTTAGTTTCTTGTTTTATCACTAGTTTATTCTATAAAAGAAAACTACAAAAAAATGGAATTGAGGTTGCCTCATATGCTTCATCTTTTTAATGTCTTTCGTGAAAATGATGGAAAGGAAAATTGTGCTCAAGTGTTAGAAGAAGAAGTTATTAAAATGTTTGGCACTAAATCTTTGTATGATGAGCATGATTGCAATGTTGTTAGTATGAATTCTCTGAATATCCATGATGCTAATGATATGCAAAGCCACAAGCTTGGGGATGCTATGTTTGATGAATATGATATTTTTAGTCCCCCAAGTTTTGATGAGCAAAACTATTATGATGATGGCATGCCTCCTATCTATGATGATTATTGTGATGACATGTATGCTATAAAGAGTGATAGTAACCATGAAACTTGTCATCATGATTTTAATATTCAAAGTGGTTATGTCAATCAAGTATCTCATGATAGTTATTTTGTTGAGTTTGCTCCCACTACTATTGATGAGAATAAATTTGCTTATGTGGTGAGTAGTAAAATTTCTATGCTTGTAGATCATGAAAATAATTCTTTATGTGCTGGTTATATTGTGAAATTCCTTCATGATGCTACTGAAAATGATTATGAGGGAGGAACATATGCTTGTAGGAATTGCAATAATATCAAGTTTCCTCTCTATGTGTTCAAAGTTTTGAAGTTATGCTTGTTTTGCCTTCCTATGCTAGTTGATTCTTGCTCCCATAAATTATTTGCTCACAAAATCCCTATGCATAGGAAGTGGGTTAGACTTAAATGTGCTTGTCATGAGATTCATGATGCTCTCTTGCATGTTTCAATTACTATTCTTATGTGAGCATCATTGAAATCATCATGCCTAGCTAAAAGGCTTCAAAGAAAAGCGCTTGTTGGGAGACAACCCAACACTTTTACTTTCTGTTTTAGTGTGTTCACATGATTAAGCTACTGTATAATCATGTTTTTTTGCCTTTTATTTCAATAAAGTGCCAAGTAAAGCCTTTGGGATGACTCACAAGATGAGTAGAATTGATGCTGAACCAAAACAGAAACTTTTGACTCCAGTACAGGAATTTTCATTTTTTACTGGAGCGTGATAATGATCTGAAATTTTTACACAGTTTTCATATAAAATTTCTTCAGGTTTCCTAATTTTTCAGAATTTTTAGAGACAGGGAAGTATGGTTACACTACAGACCTTCACAGACTGTTCTGTTTTTGACAGATTCTGTTTTGCATGCATAGTTTGCTTGTTTTAGTATTTCCATAGCTTATATTGTTGGAAATATGCCCTAGAGGCAATAATAAATTAGTTATTATTATATTTCCTTGTTCATGATAATCGTTTATTATCCATGCTATAATTGTATTGATTGGAAACTCAAATACATGTGTGAGTACATAGACAACACTGTTTCCCTAGTAAGCCTCTAGTTATCTAGCTCGTTGATCAAAAGATGGTGAAGGTTTCCTAGCCATGGACATAAGATGTCATTTGATAACGGGATCACATCATTAGGAGAATGATGTGATGGACAAGACCCAAACTACGAACATAGCATATGATCGTGTCAGTTTATTGCTATTGTTTTCTGCATGTCAAGTATCTGTTCCTATGACCATGAGATCGTGCAACTCCCTGACATCGGAGGAGTACCTTGTGTGTATCAAACGTCGCAACGTAACTGGGTGACTATAAAGATGCTCTACAGGTATCTCCGAGGATGTCTGTTGGGTTGGCATGGATCAAGACTGGGATTTGTTACTCCGTGTGACGGAGAGGTATCTCAGGGCCCACTCGGTAATACAACATCACAACAAGCCTTGCAAGCAATGTGACTAAAGTGTTAGCCACGGGATCTTGTATTACAGAACGAGTAAAGAGACTTGCCGGTAACGAGATTGAACTAGGTATAGAGATACCGACGATCGAATCTCGGGCAAGTAGCATACCGAAGAACAAAGGGAACAGCATACGGGATTAACTGAATCCTTGACATAGAGGTTCGACCGATAAAAGATCTCCGTAGAATATGTAGGAGCCAATATGGGCATCCAGGTCCCGCTATTGGTTATTGATCGTAGAGGTGTCTCGGTCATGTCTACATAGTTCTCGAACCCGCAGGGTCTACACACTTAACGTTTGGTGACGATTAGTATAGTTGAGTTATTTTGTTGGTGACCGAAGGTTGTCCGGAGTCCCGGATAAGATCCCGGACATGACGAGGATCTCTGGAAGAGTCCAGAGGTAAAGATTGATATATGTGATAATAGTGGTTTGATCTCCGGAAAGGTTCCGGAATTCACCGGAAGGGGTTCCGGATGTTTACCGAAGTGTTCGGGTGCTGCAACACTTTATATAGGCCAAAGGGGTAAAGCCCACGAGGTATTGGAAAGTGCAAAAGGAAGTTTTGCTGCTGCCTTAAACGGTACTACCGCTGGTAAGGCAGTACTACCGCGTAAGCGGTACTACCGCTTGTGTGAAGCGGTACTACCGCTCGTGAGCGGTACTACCGCTTGTACGCGATACTGCTGGAATCCGAGTTAGACTCTTTCCGTGCGGGCCAAACCGACCTTGTGCGGGCAAAACCGACCTTGTGGAGGCTTTCTCTCCAAGTTTAGACCCCAGGGCTCAACATATAAATAGAGGGGCAGGGCTAACACACGGGACACATAAGATTTCCCAAGCCGTGTGCCGGCAACCCTAACCCTCTAGTTCCTCCCGTCATAATCTCCGTAGTGCTTGGCGAAGCCCTGCAGAGATTGTTCCTCACCACCATCACCACGCCATCGTGCTGCCGGAACTCATCTACTACTTCATCATCGCTCACTGGATCGAGGAGGTGAAGGCGTCATCAAGCCGTACGTGTGTTGAACGCGGAGGTGCCGTCCGTTCGGCACTAGTTCGTGATCGGATCGAGGGACGACTTGCGATTTGGATCGCGGAGACATTCGACTACATCAACCGCGTTTCTTAACGCTTCCGCTTAGCGATCTACAAGGGTATGTAGATTCACTCTCCCTCTCGTAGATGCTCATCACCATGGATAGATCTTGTGTGTGCGTAGGAAAATTTTTGTTTCCCATGCAACGTTCCCCAACAGTGGCATCTGAGCTAGGTCTATGTGTAGATGAGATCTCGAGTAGAACACAAAAGGGTTTTGTGGGCGTTGATATTCAGATTGCTTCCTCCCTTGGTATTTTCTTGTTTCGGCGGTATTGTGGGATGAAGCGGCTCGGACCAACATTACTCGTACGCTTACGAGAGACCGGTTCCTTCAACTGACATGTAACTTCGTTGCAAAAAGATGGCTAGCGGGTGTCTGTTTCTCCCACTTTAGTCGGATCGGATTTGACAAAGGCGGTCCTTGAGAAGGTTGAAAAGCAATTTTTATATCACCGTTGTGGTTTTTGCGTAGGTAAGAATCGTTCTTGCTAGATACCCGTAGCAGCCACGTAAAACTTGCAACAACAATTAGAGGACGTCTAACTTGTTTTTGCAGGGTATGTTGTGATATGATATGGCCAAGTACATGATGAGATATATGTGATGTATGAGATGATCATGTGTTGTATAGAATATCACGACTTGCATGTCGATGAGTACGGCAACTGGCAGGAGCCATAGAGTTGTCTTTAATTATTTTTGCCGTTTTGCTTTACTTTATCGCTATGAGTTAGCAATAGTCGTGGAAGCAACAGTCGGCACGACAACTTCATGGCGACACGTTGATGGAGATCAAGATGATGGAGATCATGGTGTCATGCCGGTGACGATGGAGATCATGCCGGTGCTTTGGAGATGGAGATCAAAAGCACGAGTTCATGGCCATATCATGTCACTTATGATTTGCATGTGATGTTAATCCTTTTATGCATCTTATTTTGCTTAGGACGACGGTAGCATTATAAGGTGATCCCTCACTTAAATTTCAAGATAAAATTGTGTTCTCCCCGAGTGTGCACCGTTGCGAAAGTTCGTCGTTTCGAGACACCACGTGGTGATCGGGTGTGATAGACTCTACGTTCGCATACAACGGGTGCAAGCCAGTGTTGCACGTGCGGAACACTCGGGTTAAACTTGACGAGCCTAGCATGTACAGACATGGCCTCGGAACACAAGAGACCGAAAGGTCGAACATGAGTCATATAGTAGATATGATCAACATGAAGATGTTCACCATTGAAACCACCTCAACTCACGTGATGATCGGACTTGAGTTGGTGGATTTGGATCATGTTACACTCGAATGACCGGAGGGATGTCAATTTGAGTGGGAGTTTTTAAGTAATATGATTAACTAAACTCATTATCTTGAACAATAGTCTAAGTTGTCTTTGCTATATTTATGTTGTAGATCATGGCTCGCGCAGTAGCACCCCTGAATTTTAATGCGTTCCTAGAGAAAGCTAAGTTGAAAGATGATGGAAGTAACTTTGTGGACTGGGCCCGTAATCTAAGGATTATCCTTACGGCTTCCCAGAAGGCTTATGTCCTTGATGCACCGCTTGGTGATCCACCCGCTCCAGTTGAGTCTCTAGACGCTGTGAACGCCTGGCAGGCTCGTTCTGAAGATTACTCAATAGTTCAATGTGCAATATTGTATAGCTTAGAACCGGGACTTCAAAGACGTTTTGAACGTCATGGAGCATATGAGATGTTCCAGGAGTTGAAGTTTATCTTTCAGAAGAATGCCCGGATCGAGAGGTATGAGATCTCCGATAAGTTCTATGCTTGCAAGATGGAGGAGAACGGGTCTATCAGTGATCACATACTCAGAATGTCTGGGTACTCCACCCGTCTGGCTGAATTGGGGATGCCCCTTCCGCCAGAGGCTATCACTGACAGAGTTCTTCAATCATTGCCACCTAGCTACAAGAGCTTCGTGTTGAACTATAACATGCATGGGATGAACAAGTCAGTCGCCGAGCTGTTTGCGATGCTGAAAGCCACTGAGTCTGAAATTCAGAAGGAGCATCAAGTGTTGATGGTCAATAAAACCACTAGTTTCAAGAAAAATGGCAAGGGTAAGAAGGGTAACTCCAAGAAGAGTGGCAAAGCAGTTGCTCCTCCCATGAAGAAACCCAAGGCTGGACCCAAGCCAGAAACTGAGTGCTTTCATTGCAAGGGAACTGGTCACTGGAAGCGGAACTGCCCCAAGTATTTGGCTGACAAGAAGGCGGCCAACAACAAACAAGGTATATATGATATACATGTTATTGATGTGTACCTTACCAACTCTCGTTGTAGTGCCTGGGTATTTGATACCGGTGCAGTTGCTCACATTTGCAACTCTAAACAGGAACTGCGGAATAGACGGAGGCTGGCAAAGGACGAAGTGACGATGCGCGTGGGAAATGGTTCCAAGGTTGATGTGATCTCCGTCGGCACGCTCGCTCTTCGATTACCATCGGGATTAGTGATGAACCTGAATAATTGTTATTTGGTGCCTGCGTTAAGCATGAACATTATATCTGGATCTTGTTTATTACGAGACGGTTACTCATTTAAATCAGAGAATAATGGTTGTTCTATTTATATGAGTAATATCTTTTATGGTCATGCACCCGAAGTGAGGGGTTTATTCTTATTTAATCTCGATAGTAATGATACACATGTTCATAACATTGATGCCAAAAGATGTAGAATTGATAATGATAATACCACTTTCTTGTGGCACTGCCATTTAGGTCATATTGGCATAAAACGCATGAGGAAGCTCCATGCTGATGGACTTTTGGAGTCACTTGATTTTGAATCACTTGACACATGCGAGCCATGCCTCATGGGCAAGATGACTAAAACGCCGTTCTCTGGAACAATGGAACGGGCAAGTGACTTATTGGAAATCATACATACTGATGTGTGCGGTCCGATGAGCATTGAGGCGGTGGTTATCGTTACTTTATCACCTTCACTGATGACTTAAGTAGATATGGGTATATTTACTTAATGAAACACAAGTCTGAAACATTTGAAAAGTTCAAACAATTTCAGAGTGAAGTTGAGAATCATCGTAACAAGAAGATTAAATTCCTATGATCTGATCGAGGAGGAGAATATCTGAGTTATGAGTTTGGCAGTTACTTAAGACAATGTGGAATCGTTTCACAACTGACACCGCCTGGAACACCAGAGCGTAATGGTGTGTCCGAACGTCGTAATCGAACCTTATTGGATATGGTGCGATCTATGATGTCTCTTGCCGATTTGCCACTATCGTTTTGGGGTTATGCATTAGAGACAGCCGCATTCACTTTAAATAGGGCACCATCGAAATCCGTTGAGACGATGCCATATGAACTTTGGTTTGGCAAGAAGCCAAAGCTGTCGTTTCTTAAAGTTTGGGGATGTGATGCTTATGTCAAAAAGCTTCAGCCTGAAAAGCTGAAACCCAAAGCGGAGAAATGCGTCTTCATAGGATACCCAAAAGAGACAGTTGGGTATGCCTTCTACCTCAGATCCGAAGGCAAAATGTTTGTCGCTAAAAACGGAACGTTTCTTGAGAAAGAGTTTCTCTCGAAAGAATTGAGTGGGAGGAAGATAGAACTTGATGAGGTTGTTGAACCTTTACTTCAACCTGAAAGTAGCGCAGCGCAGAAAGATGTTTCTGTTGAGCCTACATCAGCTGAAGAAGAAGTTAATGATGATGATCATGAAGCTTTGGATCAAGTTGCTATCGAACATCGTAGGTCGACAAGGACGCGTACTGCTCCTGAGTGGTACGGCAACCCTGTCTTAGAGGTCATGTTGTTGGACAACGATGAACCTACGAGCTATGGAGAAGCGATGATGGGCCCGGATTCTAAGAAATGGTTAGAGGCCATGAAATCCGAGATGGGATCCATGTATGAAAACAAAGTGTGGACTTTGGAAGTATTACCTGAAGGGCGTAAGGCCATTCAGAATAAATGGATCTTTAAGAGGAAGACGGACGCGGACGGTAATGTCACCGTCTATAAAGCTCGACTTGTGGCAAAGGGTTTTTCACAAGTTCAAGGAGTTGACTACGATGAGACCTTCTCACCCGTAGCGATGCTTAAGTCCGTCAGAATCATGTTAGCAATAGCTGCCTTTTTCGATTATGAAATTTGGCAGATGGATGTCAAAACAACATTCCTTAACGGTTTCCTTAAGGAAGAATTGTATATGCAGAAGGTTTTGTTGATCCAGAGAATGCTGACAAAGTTTGCAAACTCCAGCGATCCATTTATGGACTGGTGCAAGCATCTCGGAGTTGGAATCTTCGCTTTGATGAGGTGATCAAAGCGTTCGAGTTTATACAAGTTTACGGAGAAGCTTGTATTTACAAGAAAGTGAGTGGGAGCTCTATAGCGTTTCTAATATTATATGTGGATGACATATTACTGATTGGAAACAATATAGAAATGTTGGAAAGCGTGAAGGAATATTTGAACAAGAGTTTTTCAATGAAGGACCTAGGAGAAGCTGCTTTCATATTAGGCATCAAGATCTATAGAGATAGATCGAGACGCTTAATAGGACTTTCACAAAGCACATACCTTGACAAAGTTTTGAAGAAGTTCAAAATGGATCAGTCCAAGAAGGGGTTCTTGCCTGTATTGCAAGGTGTGAAGTTGAGTAAGACTCAATGCCCAGTGACTGCAGAAGATAGAGAAAAGATGAGTGTCGTCCCCTATGCCTCAGCCATAGGCTCTATCATGTATGCAATGCTGTGCACAAGACCCGATGTCAGCCTTGCCATAAGTATGGCCGGAAGGTTTCAAAGTGATCCAGGAGTGGAACACTGGACGACGGTCAAGAATATCCTGAAGTACCTGAAAAGGACTAAGGACATGTTTCTCGTTTATGGAGGTGATCAAGAGCTCGTCGTAAAGGGTTACGTCTATGAAAGCTTTGACACTGATCCGGATGACTCTAAGTCGCAAACCGGATACGTATTTATTCTTAATGGGGGTGCGGTTAGCTGTTGCAGTTCCAAGCAGAGCGTGGTAGCTGATTCTACATGCGAAGCGAAGTACATCGCTGCCTCGGAGGCGGCGAGGGAAGGTGTCTGAATGTTGCAGATCCGATGACTAAACCTCTTCCAAGGGCTAAACATGAACAACACCAGAACTGCATGGGTGTTCGATTCATTACAATGTAAATCACATAGTGATGTGAACTAGATTATTGACTCTAGTGCAAGTGGGAGACTGTTGGAAATATGCCCTAGAGGCAATAATAAATTAGTTATTATTATATTTCCTTGTTCATGATAATCGTTTATTATCCATGCTATAATTGTATTGATTGGAAACTCAAATACATGTGTGGGTACATAGACAACACTGTGTCCCTAGTAAGCCTCTAGTTATCTAGCTCGTTAATCAAAAGATGGTGAAGGTTTCCTAGCCATGGACATAAGATGTCATTTGATAATGGGATCACATCATTAGGAGAATGATGTGATGGACAAGACCCAAACTACGAACATAGCATATGATCGTGTCAGTTTATTGCTATTGTTTTCTGCATGTCAATTATCTGTTCCTATGACCATGAGATCGTGCAACTCCCTGACATCGGAGGAGTACCTTGTGTGTATCAAACGTCGCAACGTAACTGGGTGACTATAAAGATGCTCTACAGGTATCTCCGAGGATGTCTGTTGGGTTGGCATGGATCAAGACTGGGATTTGTTACTCCGTGTGACGGAGAGGTATCTCAGGGCCCACTCGGTAATACAACATCACAACAAGCCTTGCAAGCAATGTGACTAAAGTGTTAGCCACGGGATCTTGTATTACAGAATGAGTAAAGAGACTTGCCGGTAACGAGATTGAACTAGGTATAGAGATACCGACGATCGAATCTCGGGCAAGTAACATACCGAAGAACAAAGGGAACAACATACAGGATTAACTGAATCCTTGACATAGAGGTTCGACCGATAAAAGATCTTCATAGAATATGTAGGAGCCAATATGGGCATCCAGGTCCCGCTATTGGTTATTGATCATAGAGGTGTCTCGGTCATGTCTACATAGTTCTCGAACCCGCAGGGTCTACACACTTAACGTTTGGTGACGATTAGTATAGTTGAGTTATTTTGTTGGTGACCGAAGGTTGTCCGGAGTGCCGGATAAGATCCCGGACATGACGAGGATCTCTGGAAGAGTCCGGAGGTAAAGATTGATATATGTGATAATAGTGTTTTGATCTCCGGAAAGGTTCCGGAATTCACCGGAAGGGGTTCCGGATGTTTACCGAAGTGTTCGGGTGCAGCAACACTTTATATAGGCCAAAGGGGTAAAGCCCACGAGGTATTGGAAAGTGCAAAAGGAAGTTTTGCTGCTGCCTTAAATGGTACTACCGCTGGTAAGGCAGTACTACCGCGTAAGCGGTACTACCGCTTGTGTGAAGCGGTACTACCGCACAAGCGGTACTACCGCTCGTGAGCGGTACTACCGCTTGTACGCGATACTGCTGGAATCCGAGTTAGACTCTTTCCGTGCGGGCCAAACCGACCTTGTGCGGGCAAAACCGACCTTGTGGAGGCTTTCTCTCCAAGTTTAGACCCCAGGGCTCAACATATAAATAGAGGGGCAGGGCTAACACACGGGACACATAAGATTTCCCAAGCCGTGTGCCGGCAACCCTAACCCTCTAGTTCCTCCCGTCATAATCTCCGTAGTGCTTGGCGAAGCCCTGCAGAGATTGTTCCTCACCACCATCACCACGCCGTCGTGCTGCCGGAACTCATCTACTACTTCATCATCGCTCACTGGATCGAGGAGGTGAAGGCGTCATCAAGCCGTACGTGTGTTGAACGCGGAGGTGCCGTCCGTTCGGCACTAGTTCGTGATCGGATCGAGGGACGACTTGCGATTTGGATCGCGGAGACGTTCGACTACATCAACCGCGTTTCTTAACGCTTCCGCTTAGCGATCTACAAGGGTATGTAGATTCACTCTCCCTCTCGTAGATGCTCATCACCATGGATAGATCTTGTGTGTGCGTAGGAAAATTTTTGTTTCCCATGCAACGTTCCCCAACATATATTTGGTGGTATAAATTATGGGAATGATAGAATATAGTAGGTATCATGTGGGAACAACTATTAATCTTGTCTTGACAGTACCTAAGTGAATGATCTTTATTTATTACACTAACCCTTCTCACGAAGTTCCGTTAAGTTTTGTGTGATTGAAGTTTTCAAGTTTTGGGTGAGACACCGATATGAGGAGAACAAGGAGTGGCAAGAACCTAAGCTTGGGGATGCCCAAGGCACCCCCAAGGTAATATCCAAGGAAGACTCAAGCGCCTAAGCTTGGGGATGGCCCGGAAGGCATCCCCTCTTTCGTCTTCAACACTATCGGTATATCTTACTTGGAGCTATATTTTTATTCGTCACATAATATGAGTTTTGCTTGGAGCGTCATTTTATTTTCTTGTTCTCTGTTAGGTGTCATTTATAATCTTGTTTTTCAATAGAAAGTTCCAAGAATTGCCTTAGGATGCTTGCATTGCATGTTTGATATGTGCTGTGTAAAAAAACAGAAACTTTTTTCTGTAGTGTTTGAATTGTCATATTTTACTGGAACGTGGAAAGTTTCTGAAATTTTTACACAGTGTTTTCATATAAATTATTTAGCATGTCCTAAATTTTCATAATTTTTTGAGTTACGGAAGTACACTGTTTTCATAAATTGCTACAGGCTGTTCTGTTTGGACCGATTGCTGTCATAGTTTTGTTATCTACTTATCCTATAGTTTCCATAGCCTATATTGGTAGATATAAATTGTGGAAATGATAGTATACAGTACCTAATGTTTGAAAATTATTGTGCAACATGTCTTGGCAGTACATGAAGTGTTGATTTATTCTTATGTGTACTAACCTATCTCACGAGTTCTTTTCGAGTTTTGTGTGGATGAAGTTTTTGAGAATAGGTGAAACCATGATATGAGAGGATTGAACAAGATACAAAAGCTCAAGCTTGGGTATGCCCAAGGCACCCCAAGTAAATATTTCAAGAAGTCTCAAGCATCTAAGCTTGGGTATGCTACGCATCCCACCTCTCTTCATCAACAATTATCGGTTAGCCTTTGTTGAGCCTAAATTTTTATTCGTTCACATGTTGCGTCCTATTCTTGGAGTGCTATTTTTTTTTCTTTTGCTTGCTGTTTAAATAAAATACTCAGATCTGAAAATATTTATTGAGATAGAGAGTCCTCACATAGCTACTTAATTGTTTGACTACTCATTGATCTTCACTTATATCTTTTGAGAGTAGCTTGTCATTTCCTCTCATGCTTCACTTATACCTTTTTGAGGAATGAAATCTTTATGCTCATGTGCTTCATTTAAATTTGTTTGAGCTTGTCGAAAAAGCAATAGTAATATATGAAACTAGTCCCAAAGTGATAGATATCCAAGGAGGATATAATAAAAACTTTCATGAAGATCATGGGACAAATTAAACTTGATTCTTTGTAATAGTTTTGAAACATGATGATAGTAATATGTGACTCATGTTAGTGAGTAATTATGCTTTAGTAGGAATATTGGTGTTAAGGTTTGTGATTCCCTATGCAAGTATGAAAGTCAATAGTTATGCAATGAAGTTATATCCTACTTGTGGTGCATTATTCGGTGTTAGTTATGTTCAATGCTCACTTATGTGAATTTTCGTTTCTTGGTTTGGTTGCTTCCCAATCTATTTGCTAGCCTCCATTTGTACTAAGTAGAAATACTACTTGTGCATCCGAAATCCTTAAACCAAGTTTTGCCTTATGAGTCCACCATACCTACCTATATGCGGTATTTCCATGCCGTTCCAAGCAAATTTGTATGTGCCATCTCTAAATTTTCAAAATAAATTTTCTCTTTTGTGTGCCCGTACCGCTCATGAAACGGTGGGGAGTATCCAATATTTTTCCATGCTAGGTGCGTTATTCTCACGATATGTGTTGATTCAATATCATGCACGAGAAAGTGGCTGGTATTCGGGATGCCCAGTTCCATGCTCAAAAATCAAATCAAAATATAATGAAACAAAACTCCCCTAGGATTGTTGTTTGTATGGACGGTATCCGTGGATTCGGCTCGCCGTGGAGTGTGATTGATTGGTGGAGGGGGAGTAAAAACTTTACCATTCTGTTTGGGAACCGCCTATAATGTATCTACCATGGAAAGTATTGTGAGCTACTTTGTCGTTTTCGTTGACAGGAAAAGCATGCCACTCAAAATATTTTTCTCTCTCAATTTAAACCTTGAGCTCTGGCACCTCTACAAATCCCTACTCCCCTCTGTGAAGGGCCTATCTATTTACTTTATGCAATTTTTATTTTTGCTTTGAGTCTCCATCTTCTCTTATAAGCACCAACTAGGGGGCACTATGATCGTACTTGAGCATTGGGCATAGCTAATATTTGAGTGTGTTTCATGAATGGATCAATGATTGAGCATGATGGGCTAGGGATAACTTTCTTTAGTGTTGATATTTTGAAAGACATGGTTGTTTGTTGACATGCTTGAGTATTGAAGTCATTATATTAAAATTAGACTATTGCTTTGAATCATTTACAAGTCCAAATGTCCATGCTATACAAAGAAGAAAATAATATGATGAACATGTTAGGTAGCATTCACACTTCATAAATTATTTCTTTAATCATTTACCTACTCGAGGATGAGCAGGAATTAAGCTTGGGGATGCTGATACGTCTCCAACGTATCTATAATTTATGAAGTATTCATGCCATATTTACAATAATTCTATATGATTTTGGTATGATTTTATTAGAACTAACCCGGATTGATGTTGTTTTCAGCAGAGCTACCATGGTGTTGTTTTTGTGCAGAAATAAAAGTTCTCGGAATGGGCTGAAAATTTACGGAGAATATTTTTGGAAAATATAAAAAATACTGGAGCAAAAAGCTGGGCCAGGAAGTGACCGAGGAGGCCATAAGCCTGGGGGGCGCGCCCCCTCCCCTAGGGCGCGCCCCCCTAGCTTGTGGGCCCCTCGGGCACCCCCCTGACGTGATTCCAACGCCAAGTGCTCCTATAAATCGAGAAACCTTCGAAAAGAAACCTAGATCGGGAGTTCCGCCGCCGCAAGCCTCCAGAGCCACGAAAAACCAATCGGGAGCCCGTTCCGGCACCCTGCCGGAGGGGGAAACCATCACCGGAGGCCATCTTCATCATCCCGGCGGTCTCCATGACGAGGAGGGAGTAGTTCACCCTCGGGGCTGAGGGTATGTACCAGTAGCTATGTGTTTGATCTCTCTCTCTCTCGTGTTCTTGAGATGGCACGATCTTGATGTATCGCGAGCTTTATTAATATAGATGAATCATATGGAGTTTTCCCCTCTCTATCTTCTTGTGATGAATTGAGTTTTCCCTTTGAAGTTTTCTTATCGGATTGAATCTTTAAGGATTTGAGAACACTTGATGTATGTCTTGCGATGGGATATCCGTGGTGACAATGGGATGTTCTATTGATCTACTTGATGTATGTTTTGGTGATCAACTTGCGGGTTCCGTGACCTTGGGAATCTATGCATAGGGGTTGGCACACGTTTTCGTCTTGACTCTCCGGTAGAAACTTTGGGGCACTCTTTGAAGTTCTTTGTGTTGGATTGAACATGATGAATCTGAAATTATGTGATGCATATCGTATAATCAAGCCCATGGGTACTTGTGGTGACATTGGAGTATCTAGGTGACATTAGGGTTTTGGTTGATGTGTATCTTAAGGTGTTATTTTAGTACGAACTCTAGGGCTGTTCGTGACACTTATAGGGATAGCTCATAAGATTGATCAGAAAAGATAACTTTGAGGTGGTTTCGTACCCTACAATAATTTCTTCATTTGTTCTCCGCTATTTGTGACTTTGGAGTGAACTCTTTGTCGCACGTGAGGGATTTACGTATGATTCAACTATGTTAGTATTGTTGAGAGAACTTGCACTAGTGAAAGTATGAACCCTAGGCTTGTTTCCAAGCATTGCAATACCATTTGTGCTCACTTTTATCATTAGTTACCTTGCTGTTTTTATATTTTCAGATTACAAAAACCTATATCTACCATCCATATTACACTTGTATCACCATCTCTTCACCGAACTAGTGCACCTATACAATTTACCATTGTATTGGGTGTGTTGGGGACACAAGAGACTCTTTGTTATTTGGTTGCAGGGTTGTTTGAGAGAGACCATCTTCATCCTACGCCTCCCACGGATTGATAAACCTTAGGTCATCCACTTGAGGGAAATTTGCTACTGTCCTACAAAACTCTGCGCTTGGAGGCCCTACAGGAGTCTACAAGAAGAAGGTTGCGTAGTAGACATCAGGCACTAGATGCACTTACACAAAGTAAAGGTAAGAAGTAACCACAAGTAGAATCGATGGAGACGAGGATGTGTTACCGAAGTTCCTTCCCTTTGAGGGAAAGTACGTCTCCGTTAGAGCGGTGTGGAGGCACAATGCTCCCCAAGATGCCACTAAGGCCACCGTATTCTCCTCACGCCCTCACACAATGCGAGATGCCGTGATTCCACTAGTGATGCACTTGAAGGCGGCAACCGGACCTTTACAAACAAGGTTGGGGCAATCTCCATAACTTAATTGGAGGCTCCCAACACCACCACAAAGCTTCACCACAATGGAATATGGCTTCGAGGTGAGCTCTTCCGTCTAGGGTGCTCAAACACCCAAGAGTAACAAGATCCGCAAGGGATTAGTGGGGGGAATCAAATTTCTCTTGGTGGAAGTGTAGATCGATGCCTTCACCTCCAAACCCTAGAGCATCAACAACAATCGATGGCTAGGGAGAGAGATCGGGAAAGAATGAGCTTAGGAGCAACAATGGAGATTTTGGGGGAAAAGAGGTGAGTCACAATGGGGAAGAAGACTCACTTATATAGGAGGAGAAATCAGATCGTTTTCTGCCCACAATAAGTGCCTAAGCGGTAGTACCGCTCAGGGGAGCGGTACTTCCACTTGCATAAGAGGTAGTATCGCTCAGGAGAGCGGTACTTCCGCTTGCAGCACACATCAGGCCGTTTCCCACTATTGACACAGTCAGGGGAGGACGGTAGTGCCGCCGGAGCGGTACTACCGCTCCCATCAGCGGTACTTCCACTTAATGTGGCGCGGGGGACCAGACACATGCCTGGTCCCTTGCGAGGGACTCAAGTCTTAGGCAGAGTGGTACTACCACTCTTGAGGAGCGGTACTTCTGCTTAGAAAAACTAGAATGCCAGAAGAAAAATATAAACGGAAGTGGGCGCGGTACTTTCAGGGTGGCAGTACCGCTGGAGCGGTACTACCGCCCATCAGAGTGGTACTTCCGCTTATCAAGATTAAAAGGGGGCAGAGAGAATGAACAGACGCGCCGGGAAAGGGAAAGGTGCAATTGTGTACGTGATTGATTCCACCCAACCTTTCCAAATGCGGACCCCCTCTTGATAGTACGAATTTCTTACGACTCTGGTCCACCAACACAAAATCGACAGAGACAACCCGTCTTCTCTTTTTAACCACCGAGGGGAAAATAACTTTCTCGTGCCACCTGATAATCTCTCAAAGCTTATTGCACCCGGTTAGTCCGGAAAAGCATTGTCATCAATCACCACCAAAACTAATAGGGTAGAAATATGCCCTTACAATCTCCCCCTTTTTGGTGGATTGATGACAACACGGGATTTGCACAAAGGATATCATATGAAATAAGCAAACCCCAAGATCTAAAAAATATAGGTGAGCTCCCCCTAGATGTGTGCACTATTCTTAGATATGCTTTTGGAATGCAAAGTACACACACTAGGATCAATACCCCCTATATTTTATAGACCGGCAACTACTTGCATAATGGAATGAACACTAGACATGTGAGCAAGATAAGTTATGTGAGCATAGATAAAGGGCACAAAATAAGCATAACTCACATAATAAGACATATAATGATAAAAGAAGGATAGCATATGACTCACACCATACGACTTGGTCTTTTATGTCTCACAAGCACAAACCAAACCAAAACAAACGATAGAAGAGTTCACAAGCGGAAATAGAAAAACCAAATCCCTAACACTCTCTCCCCTTTTGGCATCGAGACGCCAAAAAGGGACAGAGGACTAAAAGAAACGATCCGAAGTGATGGTAAGTCCAAAGAAGTGCTCAATCGTCCTCCTCATCATCATTCTCATCATCATGCTCCTTAGCATCCAGCTCCTCATCTGACTTCTCCTCCTCTGACTCAGTCCACGGACAGTTCTTGTTGATCTAGACCTTCTCATAAGTGAGCTTGTCCTCAGAGCCACTGGGAACATCCAAGCCAATCTTCCTCATGATCAACTTGTCCTCATAAGTGAGCTTGTCCTCAGAACCACTGGGAACATCCAGGCCAATCTTCCTCATGATCAACTTGTCGCGGCTGCGGGCCTTCTTGGCCGGCACATGAGCGTTGTACTGACCCTTTGCCTGGAAAAACACCAAAGGGACTTCATCTTTGCAGAGAGCTTGGCAGCCCACGATGGAACGGTCTCAGAAGGTGGAGCATAAGTATCATCTCTGTGTTCAGGCTCCTCGTCATCATTAGAGTCCGTGGGTGCAATCTCAGGGCCAAAAGCTACAACACGCCAATTTTCCTTCACACGAAGCTTTAGGACACCGTGACGAACCATGTTCTCAGTCACAAGAGGCTCGCCAGGGAATTTTGCAGTCCAGGTATCTTGAATCAGTTTAAAGAGATAGGGGCCATAGATGGGCACCTTCCGGTCAAGCATAGTTGAGCGAAGCTCCTTCCACATAATGTGGGAAACATCCAAAGTGGATTCTTTGCCCTTCTCCTTGTTGCATAACAGCGGCAGATTGACAAGATAAGAGTGAACCTGATCCTTGTTCCCAACTCGAGGAAAAAGAGTGTTGCTAAAGATACGATGCATAATGTCCAGAAATGGAATGAGTTCAGTGCGAGTACCCTTGGCAGTCTTCACAACCCTGGAGTAGCAAATCAGCTTGGACTTGTGAATAGCTTCAGTCTCAGTGTGTGGCCAGAGGCCAACAGGCTCATCCAGCCCATTATTAGCATAGCCCAATGAATTCATGAAGGATTTCTAGTTGGAGGTCATCACTCGGCTACCCGTCATCTAGGTTAATGTCCTCTCATCATCATTGTGAAAGTGAACGGTGGCATAGAACTAAAGCACAATCTCGTAGTCAAAATCCTTGTTGAAGCTGATGATGGGAAACAGACCGCACTGCTCGCAAAGAGCACGAGCTTCAGCGAAGTATGCAGTGTGAGGGTTGTTGCCCATATACCCCGTTTCAATGGATTTCGCATCAGGCACATAGATGTTCATCTTGTTCTTCAGAATCCCAACATAAATGAGCGAATGTTCCTTGGTCCAGAAGGGACGCCCAACAAATGCCTCATCCTGAGAGCGGCTGTAGGGGTTGCGCTGACAGAATTCCACAAATTCTTTGCCAGTCATATCAGGAGGAGGTTTGATCTTCTTTGAAGCAGCCTTCTTCACGGTTTGTCACTGTGGTTGAGCACGGGAACCAGAACCCTCCTCTTCCAAAGTCCGGGGCCTCTTGGAACCACCCATACGGCCGGGATTCTTGCGGCGAGCACGAGGAGGGGAACTACCATAACCTGGAATACAAAAAGAAGGACCAAGAGAAAACAAGAGTAAAGCGATTGCAAAAAGTCAAATAAGAATCAACAACAACAACAGAAGAAGATCATGGGGAGTGGGAAAACTATAGTAACAAGCGGAAGTACCGCACCTAGCAGCGGTAGTTCTGCTGTAGGCAGAGCGGTAGTACCGCTGGTACAGGGGCGGTAGTACCACTAGAAGTGGTAGTACCGTCCAGGTGACGGCGGTAGTATCGCCCTGCCTGCCGGAAGAACTTCCGCGGCAAGGGACCGGTAGTTCCGGTGATGTAGAATTCTTAAAACAGTGAGCTTAGACTACTTTCTTATCTAGCAAGCAAGATACTTCCAACTCATGCCTAAAAATTTGAGGAAAATCCAAAACTACCACATGCATTGCCCTAGATCCAAGGATTCAAGATAAGAGCCAAAAGACAGACGGATGAGGGCAATACCGGTGGCCATGGCATGAGGACGAAGTGGGGAAGAATCCCACCGGACGAAAATGCAGGAGACGACACGAGATCGGGGGATCTGAGCCGGCCCTCGGAGCAAGAACCGGACACGTGAGCAAGAGAGAACGAGGAGGGGAGGAGTGAATGGGTATGGGGGAATTAGAACTCCCCGTGCCCATCACTTAACCCATCCCGGATGACTCGAGGCGGTAGTACCGCGGGCTGGTGTGGTAGTACCGCCCATCCAAGCAGTAGTACCGCTCGTGACTTAAAATAGAGCCCATCCCAAAACATTTGCAGAAAAAGATCACTTATGCAACGAGAGAGAAAACATTCCAAGGCAAAATTAGAGAAATCAAAACAAAAGGAAAGCTTGGAGAGATGGGCGGTGGCCTAAGTCACCTATGTTTGAGTCAATTGGTATGGCACCGCGAAGATTTGAACCTTGGGCCTATGACCAAAACTCGTCTTTGAAGCACAAGTGTCATCAAAAATGACTAATGTGAAAGATTTGATCGATTTATGCAAAATAGGGGGAGGGAGAGTTCATTGAGAGAACAACACTCCCCTGATGACCCACAAGTATAGGGGATCAATCATAGTCCTTTCGATAAGTAAGAGTGTCGAACCCAACGAGGAGCAGAAGGAAATGACAAGCGGTTTTCAGCAAGGTAATTTCTGGCACTGAAATAAGAGGTAATAGATAGTTTGATAGCAAGATAATTGGTAACAAGCAAGTAACGGTAACGGTAAATAAAGTGCAGCAAGGCAGCCCAATCCTTTTGTGGCAAAAGACAGGCCAGAACAGTCTCTAGTAATAAGCAAAGTGTTCTTGAGGGTACACGGGAATTTCATCTAGTCACTTTCATCATGTTGGTTTGATTTGCGTTCGCTACTTTGATAATTTGATATGTGGGTGGACCGGTGCTTGGGTGCTGTTCTTACTTGAACAAACCGCCCACTTATGATTAACCCCCTCACAAGCATCCGCCACAACGAGAAAAGTATTAAGATAAAATCTAACCATAGCATTAAACGTTTGGATCCAAATCAGCCCCTTACGAAGTAGCACATAAACTAGGGTTTAAGCTTCTGTCACTCTAGTAACCCAACATCTAATAACTACTCCACAATGCATTCCCTTAGGCCCAAGGATGGTGAAGTGTCATGTAGTCGACGTTCACATGACACCACTAAGGGAATCACAACATACATATCATCAAAATATTGAACACATATCAAATTCACATGATTACTTGCAACATGACTTCTCCCGTGACCTCAAGAACAAAGGTAACTACTCACAAATAATATTCATGCTCAACATCAGAGGGGTATTGAATAGCATAATGGGTCTGAACATATAATCTTCCACCAAATAAACCATATAGTAATCAACTACAAGATGTAATCAACACTACTAGTCACCCACAGGTACCAATCTGAGGTTTCGGTACAAAGATTGAATACAAGAGATGAACTAGGGTTTGAGAGGAGATGGTGTTGTTGAAGATGTTGATGAAGATTGGCCTCCCAAAGATGAGAGGGGTGTTGGTGATGACGATGGCTTCGATTTCCCCCTCCGGGAGGGAAGTTCCCCCGGCAGAATCGCTCCACCGGAGGGCAAAAGTGCTCCTGCCCAAGTTCCACCTCGAGACGGCGGCGTTCCGTCCCAAAAGTCCTCCCTTTATTTTTTCTAGGTCAAAAGACCTTATATACCAGAAGATGGGCACCGGAGGTGGGCACAACCCACCAGGGCGTGCCTGGGGGGCCTGGCGTGCCCTGGTGTCTTGTGCTCACCAGGGTGGCCCCCTCCGGTAGTTATTTGCTCCAGTATTTTTAATATAATCCAAAAATATTCTCCGTAAATTTTCAGCTTATTTGGAGATGTGCAGAATAGGTATCTCTGATGTGCTTTTTCAGGTCCAGAATTCCAACTGCCGGTATTCTCCCTCTTTGTGTAAACCTTGCATATTATGAGAGAAAAGGCATTAGAATCACTCCCTAAAGCATTATTACTCAACAAAACATTATAAATAACAGTAGGAAATCATGATGCAAAATGGACGTATCACCCCCTATGTCCATGCCTACACCTAAACAAGACATAATGAAGAGTGTGGTGGGGTGTGCAATAAGTCAAGCCACATTGCTCGAATCAATGATATTTAGCTCATGCCTTAACTTGCGAAATCTTGCTTCATCCAATGGCTTCATGAATATATCTGCAAGCTACTCATTAGTATTGAGATGAATAATATCAATCTCTCCACACTTCATATGATCCCGGATGAAGTGATGATGAATCTCAATGTGCTTCGTCTTGCAATGTTGGACCGTGTTGTTGGAGATCATGATAGCACTCTCGTTGTCACAGTAGAGGGGCACTTTGTCACACGTGACACCGTAATCCTTTAAAGTTTGTCTCATCCAGAGCAATTGTGCACAACAACTTGCTGCAGCTACATATTTGGCTTCGGTGGACGAGAGAGAAACACAGTTTTGTTTCTTCGAAGACCAACTTATCAAAGAGCGACCAAGGAATTGGGAACCTCCGGAAGTTGCCTTCCTCTCCACACGGTCTCCCACCCAATCCGAGTCCAAATATCCTATGAGATCAAATGAAGCACCTTTGGGGTACCATAAGACAAAGTTTGGGGTATGAGCCAAATATCGAAAGATTCGCTTGACAGCCACATAGTGACTCTCCTTAGGTGCGGATTGAAACCATGCTCAAATTCCCACACTCAATATGATATCCGGCCTAGATGCACAAAGGTAAAGCAGGGATCCAATCATGGAATGATATACCTTTTGATCCACGGCTTTACCATTGGGATCACTGTCAAGTTGGCATTTGAGCGGTATGGGAGTGTTGGCCTTGGCCGGCTTGAGATCAATTAACTTGAATCTCTTGAGCATGTCTTGAGTGTATTTAGCTTGGTTGATGAAGGTTCCTTGACTTCATTGCTTGACTTCGAATCCAAAGAAGAACTTCAGCTCTCCCATCATGGACATCTCATACTCTTTGGTCATTATTGTGGCAAACTCATCATTGAAAACTTTGTTAGAAGAACCAAAGATAATATCATCAACATATAGTTGGCATACGAACAAGTTCCCGTTAACCCTCTTCGTGCAAAGAGTGGGATTGATTTTCCCAATTTCAAACCCACGGTCTTGCAACATCTCGGTAAGGTGCTCATACCATGCATTTGGGGCTTGTTTAAGGCCATAGAGTGCCTTATCGAGAACGTACACATGATTGGGGAACTTAGGATCCTCGAACCCCGGGGTTGCTTGGCATATACCAACTCCTTAAGTGGACCATTAAGAAAAGCAATTTTCACATCCATTTGATATAATTTGAAATCATGATGAGATGCAAATGCAAGCAACATGCGAATAGATTCAAGGCGAGCGACGGCAGCAAAGGTTTCACCGTAGTCGATACCCTCGACTTGGGAGTAGCCTTGAGCCACCAAACTTGCCTTGTTGCGAATGACTACATCGTTCGCATCTTGCTTGTTCTTAAAGATCCATTTGGTTCCAATGACATTATGATTCTCCTTTGGTCTTGGCACCAATCGCCACACTTTGTTGCGCTCGAAGTTGTTGAGTTCATCGTGCATGGCTTCAAGCCATTCCGTTTCCTCGAGTGCCTCTTGTACCTTGAGGGTTCAATGCAAGAAACAAATGTATGATGTGCACAAAAGTTTGTTAATTGAAGATGAGTAGTTACCCCTCCATTCAAGCTTCCGTAGACGTTCTCTAGAATGTGTTGCTTAGTTCTAAGTTTGGAAGAAATCTTGGCAGCTCGTCTTTCTAAAATCTCTTCCATGGAAGGTTGTGGTGTACGTCTTGACGAGCTTGAGAGCCATCACTAGCTTGCTCTTGATCCTGATCCTGATCTTGACCTTGAGCTTGCTCGGGGTTGTGGACTTGATCTTGAGCATCTTGTGATGTATCATCATCACCATGAGGTTGATCTTGCTATTGATCTTGTTCACGAGGTTGAGGGCCTTCACTTTGTTCTTCGGAAGCGTATTGGTCTTGCGTCGGTGATGGTTCCACTTTTGTGGAACATTGTCCTTCTCCTTCGGCTACAAGGGGTTCCTCAACAGGTAGGAAGTATCCCACACCTATTCTTCTTATGGCTTGGGGAGGAATTTCATCACCTACATCACAAAGACCACTTTGCTCCACTTGGGAGCCATTATTTTCATCAAACTCTACGTTACTCGTTGACGTGGCTTGAGACTGCGTCGGTATTTTCCCAAAGAGGAAGGGATGATGCAGCACAACGACGGTAAGTATTTCCCTCAGTTATGAAACCAAGGTTATCGAACCAGTAGGAGGATTACCACCACCCAGTAAGCAGCACCTGCACACAAACAACAAATACTTGCAACCCGACGCGAAAGAGAGGTTGTCAATCTCTCTACGGTAAAAATATAGATTTGGTAGTGATAGATAGGAGAGATAGATCTCTCAAGAACACAAAATAAAAAGAGAAAATAAAAAGTGCAGCAATATGTTTTTGGGTTTTTGGTTTTGTAGATCTGAAAACAAAGAGGCAAAAAGATAGATCGGAAAGCAATATGTTGGAAAAGTAGACCCGGGGGCTGTAGGATTCACTAGTGGCTTCTCTCATGAGTATATCGCACGGTGGGTGAACAAATTACTGTTGGGCAATTGATAGAAGATCAAATAATCATGACGATATCCAAGGCGATGATCATTATATAGGCATCACGTCCAAGATAAGTAGACCGACTCCTGCCTGCATCTACCACTATTACTCCACATCGATCGCTATCCAGCATGCATCTAGTGTATTAAGTTCATGGCAAAACGGAGTAATGCAGTAAGAAAGATGACATGATGTAGACAAGATCTATTCATGTAGGAATAGAACCCATCTTGTTATCCTTAATGGCAATGATACATGCGTGCCTTGCTTCCCCTTCTGTCACTGGGAAAGGACACCACAAGATCGAACCCATCACAAAGCACCTCTTCCCATGGCAAGAAAAATTGATCTAGTTGGCCTAACTAAACCAAAGATTCGAAGAAGAAATACGAGGCTGTAAGTAATCATGCATATAAGAGATCAAAGAAGACTCAAATAATATTCATGGATAGGAACTGATCATGAACTCAAAATTCATCGGATCCCAACAAACACACCGCAAAAGTTTACATCAAATAGATCTCCAAGAGACCATTGTATTGAGAATCAAAAGAGAGAGAGGAAGCCATCTAGCTACTGCCTACGGACCCGTAGGTCTATGGTGGACTACTCACGCATCATCGGAGAGGCACCTATGAAGAAGATGAACCCCTCCGTGATGGTGTTTAGATTGGATCTCGAGGTTCTGGAACTTACGGCGGCTGGAATTGTGTTTCGTTGACTCCCCTAGGGTTTTCTGAATATTTGGGAATTTATAGGCGTCAGAGGCGGTGGAGGGGGGCCCGTGGAGGGCACAACCCACCAGGGCTCCATGTGGGTTGTGGCCTCCACAGCCCACCTCTCTCGTACTTCTTTGGCCCACTGGGTGTCTTCTGGTCCAGAAAAAATCTCCAAAAAGTTTCGTCGCGATTGGACTCCGTTCGGTACTGATATTCTGCGAAGTAAAAAAACAAGCAAAAACAGCAACTGTCACTTTGGCACTATGTTAATAGGTTAGTCCCAAAAAATGATATAAAGTGTTATAAAATGATTGTAAAACTTCCAAGAATGATAATATAACAGCATGGAACAAGCAAAAAATATAGGTACGTTGGAGACGTATCAGCATCCCCAAGCTTAATTTCTACTTGTCCTCGAGTAGGTAAATGATAAAAACAAAATTTTTGATGTGGAATGCTGCCTAACATGTTCATCTCATATTCTTTATGAAGTGTGAATGCTACCTAACATGTTCATCATATTATTTTCTTCTTTGTATAGCATGGACATTTGGACTTGTAGATGATTCAAAGCAATAGTCAAGTTTTAACATAATGACTTCAATACTCAAACATGCCAACAAGCAACCATGTCTTTTAAAATATCAACACTAAAGAAAGTTATCCCTAGCCCATCATGCTCAATCATTGATCCATTCATGAAACACACTCAAATATTAGCTATGCCTAATGCTCAAGTACGATCATAGTGCCTCCTAGTTGGTGCTTTATAAGAGAAGATGGAGACTCAAAGTAAAAAATGAAAATTGCATAAAGTAAATAGATAGGCCCTTCGCAGAGGGAAGTAGGGATTTGTAGAGGTGCCAGAGCTCAAGGTTTAAATTGAGAGAGAAAAATATTTTGGGTGGCATGCCATTCCTGTCAACGAAAACGACAAAGTAGCTCACAATACTTTGCATGCTAGATATATCATAGGCGGTTCCCAAACAGAAAATAAAGTGTATTCCTTTTTCCACCAAACTTTCACTTTCCATGGCAAGCCGTATCCACGGTTCCCTTCCATACCAACACTTTCCAAGGAATTTATTATTTGACAACATAAAGTAAATATATTTTTTCTTTTTCATTTCGGGAATGGGCATCCCTATTACCACCGCACTCTTATGCAATGACAAGTGAATAAACACTCATCTTGAGAATAACACATCTAGCATGGAAAAATATTGGACACTCCCCACCGTTTCATGAGCGGTACAAGCACACAAAAGAGAAAATTTCTTTTGAAAATTTAGAGATGGCACATACAAATTTGCTTAGAACGGCATGGAAATACTGCATATAGGTAGGTATGGTGGACACATAAGGCAAAACTTGGTTTAAGGGTTTTGGATGCACAAGTAGTATTTCTACTTAGTACAAATGGAGGCTAGCAAATAGATTGAGAAGCAACCAAACCAAGAAACAAAAATTCACATAAGCGAGCATTGAGCATAACTAACACCGAATAATGCACCATAAGTAGGATGTAACTTCATTGCATAACTATTGACTTTCATGCATGCATAGGGAATCACAAACCTTAACACCAATATTCTTACTAAAGCATAATTACTCACTAACATGACTCACATATTACTATCGTGATGTCTCAAAACTATTACAGGGAATCAGGTTTAATTTGTCCAATGATCTTCATGAAAGTTTTTTATTATATCCTCCTTGGATATCTATCACTTTGGGACTAGTTTCATATATTGCCATTGCTTTTTTGACAAGCTCAAACAAATTTAAGTGAAGCACATGAGCATAAAGATTTCATCTCTCAAAAAGGTATAAGTGAAGCATGAGAGGATTTCTTCAAAATTTACTAGCTCTCAAATTAATCTAAGTGAAGCATGAGAGTATTTCTACAAAAAATTCCATGCATACCGTGCTCAAAAAGATATAAGTGAAGCACGAGAGCAATTCTATAGCTCAAAAAGTTTAAGTGAAGCACATAGAGCAATTCTAACAAATCATAGCATAATTTTGGCTCTCTCAAATAGGTGTGTCCAGCAAGGATACAAGTGACAAACTAACAAGCAAAGCAAGCAAAGACTCAAATGATACAAGACGCTCCAAGCAAAACTTATGATATGTGACGAATAAAAATATAGCTCCAAGTAAAATACCGATGGTCATTAGAAGAAAGAGGGGATGCCACTCGGGGGCATCCCCAAGCTTAGTTGCTTGTTTCTCTTTGGATATATCTTGGGGTTACTGTAGCATCTCCAAGCTTAGGCTCTTTCACTTCTTATTCCTTCATCCATCGTGATATCACCCAAAACTTGAAAACTTCAATCACACAAAACTCAACAAAATCTTCGTGAGATCCGTTAGCATAATAAAGCAAACCACTACTTTAGGTGCTGTTGAAAACCCATTCATATTTTATTGTTGCATTATACCTACTGTATTTTAACTTTACCATGGCTCATACCCTTCAATATAACCCATAGATTCATCAAAACAAGCACACAATGCAACGAAAACAGAATCAGTCTTAAACAGAATAGTATGTAGTAATCTGTACTCTAACCATACTTATGTAACTCTAAAAATTCTGAAACATTAGGACAACGTAAAGAATTTGTATAGAAACACTGTGTTAAAATTTCAGCTCAAGATCACGTTCTAGTAAAAAATGAAAATTCAAATACTAGACGCAAAGTTTCTGTTTCAGATTCAGCATCGCTTCTACTCATCTTATGAATCATCCTAAAGGCTCTACTTGGCACAAACACTAAATAAACCATAAAAACACAATCATAACAGAGGCATAATTGTGTCAACACTCAAAAATAGAAAGGAAAAAGTAATAATTTATTTATTCATTGGGTTGCCTCCCAACAAGCGCTATCGTTTTACGCCCCTAGCTAGGCATAACACATAGATTCAAGTATTGCCATCTTTGGTTTTGGATCCATAGGATGCCCTCATGATTAATTCATATGGTGGCTTAATTCTTTTTTTAGGGAAGTATTCCATACCCTTTCTTAATGGAAATTGAAAACAAATATTGCCTTCTTTCATATCAATCACGGCACCTATAGTGCGTAAAAACGGTCTACCAAGTATAATGGGACAAGACGGATTGCAATCAATATCAAGCACAATAAAATCTATGCGCACATAGTTCCTATTTGCAAGAATAAGAACATCATTAATTCTTCCCAAAGGTTTTTTAATAGTAGAATCTGCCAAGTGCAAATTAAGAGAACATTCTTCAATATTGGTGAGACCAAGCACATCACATAAAGATTTCGGAATCGTGGAAACACTAGCACCCAAATCACATAAAGTAAAGAACTCATAATTTGTGATCTTGACTTTAATGGTAGGTTCCCACTCATCATGTAATTTTCTAGGAATAGAAATCTCCATCTCCAACTTTTCTTCAAAAGATTTCATCATGGCATCAACGATATGTTTAGTAAAAGCTTTATTTTGCTCATAAGAATGGGGTGAATTCAACATGGATTGCAGCAAAGAAATACATTCAATCAAAGAGCAACTATCATAATTAAAGTCTTTGCAATCCAAAATAGTGGGCACATCACTAGTTAAAGTTTTGACCTCTTCAAACCCACTTTTATCAAAAAATTCATCAAGATTTTCACCCTCCAAATTATTGGGACGCCTTCTAGCTAATGTTGACTCTACTTCAGTCCATTTATCATCAATCTTAATATTACTAAACAAGGAATCAATAGAAGAAACACCAATCACTTTAAGATCTTCACTATTTTTCTCTTCTAGAGAGATTGGTTTAGCAGCCATTTGATTTATTAAAGTGGCTTGTGCATCAGAGATTTTACCAAGCAAATTTTCAGCATGAGCATACTTAGATTGGAGATTACAAACTTTTCTACTAATATCATCAAGTTGCTTTGTTATGGCATCTAGTACGGTAGAGTGTTCTCTAAGCTCATCGGTAAAATATTTGTTATGCTCAAATTGTGTAGTCATATATTCCTTAGTACTTTTCTCAATTTCAAGCAAAATATTGGGGTAAGGAACATCATAGTACTTTCGTTGAGGCATCATGACTACGCAAACAAGATTGCAAGCAAGCAAGAGATCCGGCAAGAAAAAGGCAAACGAAAAAGAGGGCGAATAAAACGGCAAATTGGTGAAGTGGGGAAGAGGAAAACGAGAGGCAAATGGCAAATAATGTAATTGCAAGGAGATGAGATTTGTGATTAGGAACCTGGTAGATGATGATGGAGTCTCCTCGGCGCCTGAGATTGGCACGAAGAAGAGACCGCTTCCTCCCCGGCAACGGCGCCAGAAATTCCTTTGACGTGGCTTGAGACTGCGTCTGTATTTCCCCAAAGAGGAAGGGATGATTCAGCATAGCGACGGTAAGTATTTCCCTCGGTTATGAAACCAAGGTTATCGAACCAGTAGGAGGATCACCACCACCCAATAAGCAGCACCTGGACACAAACAACAAATACTTGCAAACCGACGCGAAAGAGAGGTTGTCAATCTCTCTACGGTAAAAAGATAGATTAGGTAGTGATAGATAGGAGAGATAGATCTCTCAAGAACACAAAATAAAAAGAGCAAATAAAAAGTGCAGCAATATGTTTTTGGGTTTTTGGTTTTGTAGATCCGAAAACAAAGAGGCAAAAAGATAGATCGGAAAGCAATATATTGGAAAAGTAGACCCGGGGGTCGTAGGATTCACTAGTGGCTTCTCTCATGAGTATAGCGCACGGTGGGTGAACAAATTACTGTTGGGCAATTGATAGAAGATCAAATAATCATGACGATATCCAAGGCGATGATCATTATATAGGCATCACGTCCAAGATAAGTAGACCGACTCCTTCCTGCATCTACCACTATTACTCCACACATCGACCGCTATGCAGCATGCATCTAGTGTATTAAGTTCATGGAAAAATGGAGTAATGCAATAAGAACGATCACATGATGTAGACAAGATCTATTCATGTAGGAATAGACCCCATCTTGTTATCCTTAATGGCAACGATACATGCGTGCCTTGCTGCCCCTTCAGTCACTTGGAAAGGACACCGCAAGATCGAACCCATCACAAAGCACCTCTTCCCATGGAAAGAAAAATTGATCTAGTTGGCCTAACTAAACCAAAGATTCGAAGAAGAAATATGAGGCTATAAGTAATCATGCATATAAGAGATCAAATAAGACTCAAATAATATTCATGGATAGAAACTGATCATGAACTCAAAATTCATCGGATCCCAACAAACACACCGCAAAAGTTTACATCAAATAGATCTCCAAGAGACCATTGTATTGAGAATCAAAAGAGAGAGAGGAAGCCGTCTAGCTACTGCCTACGGACCCGTAGGTCTATGGTGGACTACTCACGCATCATCGGAGAGGCACCTATGAAGAAGATGAACCCCTCCGTGATGGTGTTTAGATTGGATCTCGAGGTTCTGGAACTTGCGGCGACTGGAATTGTGTTTCGTCGACTCCCCTAGGGTTTTCTGAATATTTGGGAATTTATAGGCATCAGAGGCGGTGGAGGGGGGCCCGTGGAGGGCACAACCCACCTGGGCGCCATGTGGGTTGTGGCCTCCACAGCCCACCTCTCTCGTACGTCTTTGGCCCACTGGGTGTCTTCTGGTCCAGAAAAAATCTCCAAAAAGTTTCGTCGCGATTGGACTCCGTTCGGTACTGATATTCTGCGAAGTAAAAAAACAAGCAAAAACAACAACTGGCACTTTGGCACTATGTTAATAGGTTAGTCCCAAAATAATGATATAAAGTTGTTATAAAATGATTGTAAAACATCCAAGAATGATAATATAACAGCATGGAACAAGCAAAAAATATAGATACGTTGGAGACGTATCACTCGTCTCTTCAATGAGTCACGTGGACTTGTTGAGAACACAGTAAGCATGAGAGTTTGTACCATAACCAACAAATATGCCCTCATGAGCTCTAGATTCAAATTTAGACAAACGACCACCTTTCTTGAGAATGAAACACTTACAACCGAACACCCGGAAGTACTTGAGGTTGGGCTTGTTACCGGTAAGAATCTCATATGGAGTCTTGTTTAAGCCTTTGCGGAGGTAGAGCCGATTTGATGCATGACACACGGTGTTGATCGCTTCGGCCCAAAATTTGTACAGAGATTTGAATTCCGCCATCATGGTCCTTGCCGCATCCATCAATGTCCGGTTCTTCCTCTCCGCAACACCGTTTTGTTAAGGGGTATAGGGTGCAGAGTATTGGTGCTTGATTCCCTCATCACTGAGAAACTCGTCCAAGGTGTAGTTCTTGAACTCGGTGCCGTTGTCACTTCTAATCATCAATATCTTTGCATCATGTTGACGTTGAGGTTCATTTGCAAAGTTGATGACAGTTTGTTGGGTCTCACTTTTCCTCTTGAAGAAATATACCCAGGTGTATCTTGAGTAATCATCCACAATCACCAAGCAATACCTTCTTCCCCCAAGACTATCAAATGATGAAGGGCTGAAGAGATCCATGTGAAGGAGCTCTAGGGGCCTCTTGGAGTAAATAGTAGTCGTGGGGCGGAGAGACGTCTCATATAGCTTTGCCTCGATACAAGCACTACAAGCACGATCTTTGGCAAAACTCACATTTGTTAGTCCATGAACGTGATCCTGAAAGTGCGTTATATCGACTAGAGGGGGGTGAATAGGCAATTTTTACAAATTCGTCACTGAGGAATTACTGATTGAGGAATTTGCTAAGTGACGAACTACATGAAGCGGAATAAGTACTCAAGTGCATGGGAAACATAGCGGTAGCATAGTCATCATGATGAAATGAAACATACACAGTGCATAAGTAGCGTGAACAGGATAAGCAGGCAGAAGATAAAGTGACTGAAGAATTTGAGGTGAGGAAATTGAGAAAGTCTTCAGTCAAATTCTTCAAACAGTAACGATCAATTTCATCAACAGGTATGCGAGGAAATGAAAGGGTTGAGGAAATGGAACCAGGTAGCTCGATGAAGACAATGGTTTGATGACCCAGTTCCAACTGCTGTGACAGTCGTACGTCTGGTTTGGAGCGGCCTGGTATTTAAACCAGAGGACACACAGTCCCAGGACACACAGTCCTTATCGTAGTCTCCTTGAGCTAAGGTCACACAGTCCTCGCCCAACACTCATGGTAAGTATTCAGGGTAGACTTCCAAAACCCTCACAAACTGGTCATCCGGCGATCCACAATTGACTGCTGGATGCTCTAGACCACGGTCACCCGGCGGTCCCGAATTGACTACAGGATGCACTAGACCATGACGCCTAACCGTCTGGAAGATACACAGTCTTCAAAGGTAAAAAGCGTCGGTTCCACACAGGAACAATTTCTTCAGTGATGCTCAATCACTTTGGGTTTTGATGGTTTGGGTTTTGGGTTTTTCCTCACTGATGATTTTCGCTCAAAGTCCTCGAGGAATGGGTTGCTCTCAAATGACAAGTATCAAGTTCTCTCTCGGAGCAGCCAACCAACTAGTGGTTGTGGGGGGCGGCTATTTATAGCCAGGGTGCAACCCGATATGATAAGACATAAATGCCCCCCAATGATATGACCGTTAGGTGGGTAGAATATCTGGACAGCTGGCGCAAAGCACTGCAACGGTCGGAATTTGAACTGTCAAATTCCTCAGGGCTTATCATATTCCTAACTTGTAGGCAATTCGCACTGGCGAAATCCTAACTCCTTAGACAGACCTATTTCCTCAGAGACCAGAAGAACATCGTCTCTGTCACTGAAGATCTTGACTAAACTACAAGAGATTTCCAAAGGCTTCACTCGAAGGATTGGGTTATGTTGAGGCTTTTTGAGTTGAGCATCAGATGGAAAATTTTCCTTAGTATTACCTTGGCCCCCTTTAATAGTACGGTGTTTCCTATGACCCAAAGAAGGAAATGAAACAATAAAAAAAAAGTATTCATGCTTCATTGTCCTCGTTCATTTCTTCAAGGTCACACCATCTTCTTCATTTTCAAAGTCTTCAGGGAATACCAAAGTCTTCAGCAAAGTCTTCATCAAAGTCTTTAGTTGAAGACATTCATTTTTAGGGGTCGATAATCTTCGAATATACCAAACTCCTCATCGACTTATAGAGGCTGTGTACACTCACAAACATATTAGTCCCTTAACGTATAAGTCTTAATACACCAAAATCACTAAGGGGCACTAGATGCACTTACAATCTCCCCCTTTTTGGTGATTGATGACAAATAGGTTAAGTTTTCAACGGGGATAAACATATGAAGTGTAAGTACTGAGTTTGAGGAATTTGATTGCAAGATATAGAGGAACTCCCCCTGAAGATGTGCATATTTGAGGAATTTGCTTTGCACTACAAATGCACATGGCAGAATAGAATCTTGGAGATCTCCCCCTATATCTTGTAATCCATACATGCATTTTATATATATCATGAGGAAATTGAAATGCATGATGGAAAATGGGGTCTGAGGAAATTCAGCATGCGTGCATTAAGATACTTGAGGAAATAAGCATGCAGAAAGCAGTTCAAAAGTATCAGACCACCATCGAACTTAAGTTTACAACTCAATCAACAAAAGCTTCAGAAGAGCGAGAGTTGTAACTTAAAAAGAAAAAACAGCCCATATATATAGACCCGCTTGAAGACTAACTCAATTTCTCCCCCTTTGTCATGAAGTGACCAAAAGGGACGAAATTGAGGACTAACGCCCCTGAAGAATTTCATCTTGAAGGTGGTGGAGGAGCGCCAGCGTTGTCGGGGTCGGTTGGTGGAGCAGGGCCTGCAGCAGTGTCGTCAATGTCCTCAGCTTCATCCGTCTCACGCGATGAAGAATATGAACTTGTCACCAGCTGAGGAACTTGAACTTTCTTCCACTTCTTCTTTGGAGGAATCGACCAGTCAAAGTCCATCTGAAATCCCATCTCCTTGAGTTCTTCGGGAGTCTTGAGGTGAGACAGAATGGCCCAAGTGCGATCGAAGATTTCATGCACATAGTAATGATTTTTCCTCACAGAGTTATGCGTCACAGTCATGTCACAAATAATTGAAGCAAACTGACGCTTTAACCACTTGTGATTATGATCAACCTTCTGATGAAGACTTAGAAGAAGCTCACAATCAGTCATCACACGAGGGGCAGAAGCTTGAGGTTTTTGAGCTGAGGCTTTTGCAAGAGAATCTTGTGTAGCAGAGTCATCATTGGTGGAATAAGATGCAGCTTTGCAAAACTGACCATCTAATGGACGAGTGCCTTCATCAATTATAGCCTTGCATTTTCCTTCAACTGAAGAAAATGTCTTCTTGATGACTTCAATTGGAGGCAGGAAGCTGAAGTGATTCTGAAAGTCAGCCTTGAAGAGAATTGAAGACCTTGATCTGATGAATTTCATGATCCAGGGAGCATAAGGCTTCAACTCGAATGGTGACACTGCAATATTGGCCAAAGTCCTCATGAAGAAATCGTGATAGTTGATGGGAATCCCATGAATGATGTTGAACAGTAGATTCTTTAGAGTTGCGGCCCTTGATTGGACTGAGGGTTTTGGTCAATATGCGGTAGATGGTCCTGGGCACATATAACAAATCCTTCACTAGGAAGGTGGTCCTTGGAAGTTTTCTTGGTGCAAAAGGCTTCATCAGCACTTGCATCATGTGGTTGGGCAGTTCAGGTTCATCATAGATGCATCTTGCTGCTTTTGAAGGAATTGGAATTGGGACACAGTGAAGCAATTCATTTGCAAAAGCAGTGTAGTGGGTGTTGCCTGACATCCAATCCAGAATCCATGTGTTAACATCAGAAGCTTCACCAGAAATGTGCAGGGTTCCATAGAATTGAAGAATTAGTTCTTCATTCCAATCGCAGACATCAGCACAGAATGGAAGAAGTCCAACGTCATGAAGAACTGAGAGCACTGGAGTGAAGCATGGGATGGATTCCATATCCACATGAGGAATTTGGTGATGCTGGAAGACTTTGTCCTTGTCAAACAACACAACAGCATAGAAGTTCATCTACGATGAAGTCCAGAACCTTGAGCGACCAACCCTTGCTGAGTCATACGGATTTGGTCCAGTGAAGAATATGTGCTCATTGAAGAAATTTGCCTTGATGAATTTGGGGCGCTTCGTGCCTTTGAAAGGTAGCTTTTGCTTCGGCTGAAGATTTGGCTTGAAGCGCCGTCCAGTCTCGATTGGAACAATGGCAGTTTCTTCAGTTTGAGGAACTTGTGCAGCAATTTCATCAGGAATACTCTGGACAGGAATTTCATCAGCTGATGCAGCTGGAATATCTTCAGGAGCAGTCACGAGGGGAGTGGACAGACCGGCAGACTATGTTTGAATTTCTTCAGTTGGGGCCGGAGACTGAGGAATCTGAGTGGGAGGAGTGGCCATTGGTGAATTTGGGTGAATTGCATCCCAAAATTCATCATTGATGACTGGAGTGGTAGATCCAATGTCCACTTCCTCATCCATTTCTTCAACACCGGCCTCTTTAGCTGTCAACTGAGGCTGGGGTGATGACACAAGAGGGGTTGAAGCATTTGCATCCACCTCTATTTCTTCATCAATCTGCTCTGAGGAAGCAGCAGACTGAGTTTCTTCATCGTCCTCACTTGGGATGACATAGTCTTCAGCAAATGGAACTATTTCATAGGCTGGGACTGATGAGATGGGAACAACATCAATTGGTTCATTTGAGGAATTTGGCAAAGTCCTCACTTTCTTGGGAGCTGAGGATTCTGCAGATGTTGATGCTTTCCTTTTCTTTGCGGCAACCTTCTCCGCAGCCTTGGTTTTCTTCGCTTCTGATGCAGAAGGAAGTGTGACTTTCTTCACCCTTGAAGATTTTGCTGGGGAAGGATGGGGTGAAGGTGGTGCATTTTCTTCAGGCACGACTGATGCAGTCGCCCTGGCAGTTTCTTCAGGCGCAACAGTTTCTTCGGCTGGCCTCTCAATTTCTTCAGCCGTAACATTGGGAGTTGCCTTGGGAATTTCTTCAGCTGCACTTGCAGTTTCTTCAGCAGGCTGAGCAGAGGAGCTAGCCTGAGGAATTTGTGGTTGCGATCTGGCTGCAACCCTTGAGTTGTGGTCCTTGATGGCTCTGTCAGCCAGATTGACGAATCTGACCTTGGCGCCTTTCCAGTCTGCATAGTAGCGGTCAAATTCATCACTGAGGCCTTTGATGTCCTTTTGGATAGAGACAAGTTGATCAGGCGTTAGATTAAGAACATTGTTCTTCATGAAGCGCTCTTTCTTGTACTGAGCCTTCTTTACCTTTCTGGCCTTTTCATACTTCCATTTTTCCTCACCTATGAAAGTTGTTAGGACATGGCTTGGACCGGGAGGTAGATTCAAATCATCAATTGGAGTATTTGGGTCCTGGTGCCAAATGTCGATGAAGTTGAGCACTGTTTTTGGATCTAGCAAGAGAGGAATTGAAGTGCCCTTGGCTTGAGCCACTCTCTCTTGCTTATTTCTCATAATGGCAGCAAGTTCCTCATCACTTGCTTCATCATCCTCAGATTCAGAGGGAATATTGAAGACTACTTGCTTCTTGTGAGGACTTGGCCTCTTTCCTCGTCCTGTTGTTGCCTTCATTTTCAGCAAAGTGGGACTACTTGAGGAATGTGCTTGGGCGGATGAAGTTGCAGATGCCCCTGAAGCAATTGAAAAACCGGCAGTCCTCTGACAAGATGCAAGATGCACTGGTGTTGATGACTTGGCAGCAGCTGTTGAAGATTGTGAAGCTACCGAGGGCATTGCAGGAGCCCTTGATGATTTTGCCTTAGGCATTTGCTGTGAGGAAATTGGGGCTGAGGACTTTGGTGCTGAGGATTTTGCAGTGAATTTCTTCACCACTGATTTCTTTGGAGCAGATGCACTAGCAGAGGCTCCGGCAGTAGCAGCAGCAGCAGCAGAGTCTTCATTGAATTTCTTCACAGCCTCTTTTGCCTTCTTCGCCAGCTTGGCTTGTTGCCTTTCCCATTCATGAGGAAAGTCTTCACCAGTTTTGAGACTGGTGGGATCAGCACGTTGGCCTTGAGCCAAAGGTGGCCTGTTGCACGGGGGTTTAACATCAAATTTCTTCATGTATTTAGGAGTGACATAACGATATTCTCTCCATTCCTTTATCCATCTCCTTTCAATTTTCTGTATACGGATCTTTCGTTGCTTCTGAGTTTCTTTGCCATGAGTTTCTTCATAAGGTGTGCAATATTCCTCATACAAATCATCAGGTATCTCAAACGCAGTTTGCACTTCAGGTTTCTTCCCTCCTTTCTGAGGCCTTTTCCCATCAGCCATTTTCTTCAGCTGAGGATTATGAACTGTTGAAGTTTCTGATGAAGTATATAACTTTTCTTCAAGGAACGCTGCAAATGAGTTAAGTTGATGAGAACCTAGAGATTCATCAGCTGACATTTGTACCTATGAATAGAGTTTAGGTGCGAAGAATTTGAAGATGTCATATGCGTTCTCAGAAATTTTAGCAAAAGAATCAAGTTTGAGGAATTTGACCATAGATGCCTTGAAGAATTTCACTAAGTGTTCTTGACTTAGGTTCCAGAGTTGTATAGATTTGAGGATCCACACAATTGAGGAATCTTGAAGAAAATCATGACTTAGCAAAATAAATCAAGCGAAGGAGTTTGTTTGTTGCTTATAAGATGGATTGTTGAAGAATAAACACCTTTTGAGGATTTTGTGAAAATCATCGGGATCAAAAATGGTAATAAAACTAGAATTTATTTACCGTAAGCAATGAACACGACGAACAGAGAAGTGAAGTGAAGGATTTCGTCAGTCCAGATCTCCCACGCCCTAGCTTGGCAGAGGGAGACAGCTACAGCGGCGGCGGAGTGAAGACTTCCGCGGCCGATGCGAGTACGACGACGGCGAGGTCGAGGTCGAGGCAGTGAAGCTCTTCCTCTCCGACGACGATGAAGTTAGCGGCGGCGCTAGGTTTGGAGCTCGGGAGAGATGGGAGTGAGGAGTAACCCGAGCAAGTGTAAGGGAGGGGGTATTTATAGCGGCAGTGAAAACCAACTGGCCCGAAGATTTTGGACCAGTATGCCCCCGACCCTTGCTATCCATGCGACATGTGTCACCCACGTACTATGTAGTGGAGATAGTGGGGGATCGTGGGTTATCCAGTCGTGGGAATCGGAACGGTTTGAGCGGCAATCGCCAAAAATTGAGATTGAATATTTTAAAGTTTTGTTTCCAAATTCTTCAGCTGTCAAGGACACAGTGAAGACTTTGAACGAGTTTCAAAGTCGAACGCATATGAAGAATTTGTGAACAGACTTGGTTGAGTTTAGCATAGAGGGGGAACGGGTCCGATCACATTCACTTAGATGAAAATCAACTCGAAGAAATAGCTATAAGTGAATGCTGTTGAGGACATTGAAAAACTCAATATATATATATATATATATATATATATATATATATATATATATATATATATATATATATATATATATATATATGTAGTCAATGAGGAACTCAAGTTGAATGTTTGAAGAATTTGAAGATTTTTGAGGATTTTGCAAACTTGAAGAATTTGAAAAATTTGAAGAATTTGCAAAATGAGGAAAAACTCAAAAATGAAGAATTTCAACTGGTGTTGGTGGCGTTACCCACCGTATAAGAATGATGATTTCAGGCACCGCGTACAATTGTCGTAGGGTTCTGAGAATCAAATTCTTCATTAATTTCTTCACACTTAGAGAGTTAGTCTTCATTGATTGAATAAAAACGTTACTTCGTGTGTTGCACATCAAAGTCATCAATTTTGCATAAGTGTTAGGATGTGTGTCCTTTCACAGAACATTCGAAGATTCTAAGATATTTAGCTCACATCGCAACTTGCAAAATCTCTTCTCATCCAAGGGCTTTGTGAAGATATCAGCCAGTTGTTCTTCAGTCTTCACGTGGTTGAGGAAGATATCGCCCTTCATCACATGGTCACGAAGAAAATGATGACGAATCTGGATGTGCTTGGTCTTTGAGTGCTGAACTGGGTTGTGAGCAATCTTGATGGCACTCTCATTGTCGCAGTAGAGAGGGACATTCTTCACGTGGATGCCGTAGTCCTTGAGGGTTTGCTTAGCAATTGAGCACAGCAAGAACCAGCAGCAATGTACTCAGCTTCAGCAGTAGATAGTGACACGCAGTTCTTCTTCTTCGAGGACCAACGGACTAAGGATCATCCAAGGAAATGACAAGTGCCTGATGTTGACTTGCGGTCCACACGATCAACAGCATAATCAGAATCAGAATATCCAATAAGGTCAAGATCTGAGCCCTTGGGGTACCATAATCCTAGTGTTGGAGTGTAAGCTAGATATCAAAGAATATGTTTCACAGCCTTGTGGTGTGATTCCTTCGGTTTTGCTTGAAATCGGGCACACATGCAAACACTAAGCATAATATCTGGCCTAGATGCACATAGATACAATAAAGAACCAATCATGGAGCGGTATACCTTCTGATCGAAATCTTTACCACTTTCGTCAGTGCAGAGTTGAGCCGATGTGGGCATAGGAATGTTGGCGCCTTTGCAATCCTGCATGCCGAATTTCTTCAGGACATCCTTGAGGTATTTATCTTGAGAGATGAAGATGCCATTGCATTGTTGACGAATTTGAAGCCCTAGGAAGAATTTGAGCTCTCCCATCATAGACATTTGATATTCTTCACCCATCATATAGGCAAATTCGTCACTGTAATGTTTGTCAGTACATCCAATGATAATATCGTCCACATATATTTGGCACACAAATAATTCATCATCATATGATTTTGTGAAAAGAGTTGGGTCAAGTGAACCGGGTTTGAAGCTTTTCTTCATGAGGAATTCCTTCAGTGTGTCATACCACGCCTGAGGGGCTTGCTTGAGGCCATAGAGGGCCTTGTTGAGTCTGAAGACTTTGTCAGGATACTTAGGATCTTCAAAACCAGGGGGTTGAGCAACATATACTTCTTCCTCAAGCTTACCATTGAGGAATGCACTTTTCACATCCATTTGATATAAGATGATATTGTGATGGTTAGCATAAGCAAGTAATATGCGAATAGCTTCAAGTCTAGCAACAGGTGCAAAAGTTTCATCAAAGTCAATTCCCTCAACCTGTGTGTAGCCCTGTGCTACAAGACGAGCCTTATTCCTCACTACCTGACCAAGTTCATCTTGCTTGTTGCGGTAGATCCACTTGGTACCTATGATATTGTGCTTGCGAGGATCTGGGCGTTTGACGAGTTCCCACACGTTGTTGAGATTGAATTGATGCAATTCCTCTTGCATGGCTTGTATCCACTCAGGTTCCAGGAAAGCTTCATCAACTTTGGTAGGCTCTATGATAGAGACAAAAGCAAAGTGTCCACAAAAGTTAGACAAATGTGAAGCTTTTGAGCGTGTGAGGGGACCTGGTGCATTGATGTCGTCGAGGATTTTCACGTTCTGCACTTCATTTGCAAGTCGAGGATGAGCAGGTTGATGACTTTGTTGAGGCTGAACAATTTCTTCAGCGCCATTATCTTCAGGTGTATCAGCATGAATGTCTTCAACATTGGGGACAACTTCTTCAGGGAGTAGTTGTTCTTCAGTAGGGATTACGTCTTCAGTGGCCCTGAACCTAATTGATTCCTCGGGAGGCATTTCATCTAGCACAGGAGGTAGGTGCTCCATTTGCGAGCCGTTAGTTTCATCGAACCGCACATCTACAGTTTCAACAACCTTGTTGTGATAGGTGTTGAAGACTCTGTAGGTGTGCGAGTCCTTTCCCTAACCAAGCATAAAACCTTCATGTGCTTTCGATGCAAATTTAGAACTGTGGTGAGGATCTCTAATCCAGCATTTAGCACCGAAGACTTTGAAATAACTCACATTGGGTTTCTTGTCAGTGAGGAGTTCATATGAAGTCTTCTTGAGGAATTTGTGAAGATATACCCTATTGATGATGTCGCAAGCAGTATTGATTGCCTCAGGCCAGAAGCGACGAGGGGTCTTGTATTCATCAAGCATGGTGCGAGCCATCTCAACAAGAGTCCTGTTCTTGCGCTCCACAACGCCATTCTGCTGAGGAGTATAAGGGGCAGATAGCTCATGAGTAATACCAAGTTCATCAAGATAATCATCAAGACCAGTGTTCTTGAACTCAGTCCCATTATCACTTCTGATATGCTTGATTTTTACGCCGAAGTTCATCGAGGCCCTTGAAGAAAATCATTTGAAGACATTCTGCACTTCAGATTTGTACAGGATAATGTGCACCCAAGTATAGCGAGAGACATCATCGACAATAACAAAACCATATAAGCATGGAGTGTTTGTTAGTGTGGCATAGTGAGTAGGACCAA
Organism: Elymus sibiricus; assembly: GCA_039707655.1. Taxonomy (NCBI): domain Eukaryota; kingdom Viridiplantae; phylum Streptophyta; class Magnoliopsida; order Poales; family Poaceae; genus Elymus; species Elymus sibiricus. The sequence goes on along the minus strand of CM077675.1, from coordinate 295,396,398 downwards.
AGAGATCCATATGAAGCAATTCAAAAGGACGAGTGGTAGTCATGATGGTCTTGGATGGATGCTTGGATCTGGTCATCTTTCCAGACTCACAAGACCCACACAAGTGATCCTTGAGGAATTTGACACCCTCAATACCAATGCCGTGCTTTTTCTTTGCGAGTGTGTGCAAGTTCCTCATGCCAGCGTGTCCAAGTCGTCGATGCCATAGCCAGCCCTCTGAAGCTTTTGCAAGTAGACATGTGGCCGGCTGTGGACCTGTAGAGAAATCAACAATATACAAGTCTCCTCTCCTAAAGCCTTCGAAGACTTTGGATTTGTCAGATTCCATGATGATGACAACACAACGATATTTGCCAAAGATGACAACCATATCAAGATCACAAAGCATTGAGACAGACATGAGGTTGAATCCAAGGGACTCGACAAGCATCACCTTATCCATGTGTTGATCCTTCGAGATTGCAACCTTACCTAGGCCCAGTACCTTGCTTTTTCATTTGTCAGCATAGGTGATATGCTTCAGATGAGAGGGAGCCAGTGGGATATTCATCAATAGGTTCTTGTCACCAGTCATGTGGTTGGTGCATCCACTGTCGAGGACCCACTCAGTTGCTTTAGGCGTTTCATCATGCAGATGAATTAGTACAGTTTACGAACGCATATGCTTCAGAGTGAAGAATATGACTTCAAATTCATCAGATTGAATTTCATCACATAGTATAGTAAGCAAAGTAATGTGAGGACGCGAGAAATGAATGATTCATTTCTTCATGATTAGCTTGCGTCCTTTCAAGCATTTCTTCAGGTCTCCAGCAAATTCATCAGACGTTCAAGTTCGTCTGGAGATCTGACCCTACATAAGAGATTAGTTCAATTTCTTCACCACCCACATCTGAAGGGGTGGCAAAGAGTTCATCATTCTGCGAGATCCATTTGATAAGGGTGGCATAGAAGCAAGTGCACTTCGTTTCACAGGACGGGGGTTAGAGTACTCATATGAATAAGCAGAGAAATTCTTCGAGGACTTATGAACATAATGATTTGAAGAATAATGAGCATATTCATGACCCTTAGATTTTCCCCGTGAAACAGAAGCATTAGCACGAGAATGATATGATTTTTGACCATATGAGGAATTTGGTCCATGTGTGGACTTTGGTCCTTGTGAAGACTTTGGTCCATATGAGTAATTTGATCTGGGGTTCCTGTTCTTCACTCGTGGTGTCATGATGACATTCACCTGAAGACTTTCCAAGCAGCTCTTGGGAACCCAGATTTTCCTCAGAGGGGGACCATTCCTGCAGTTAGTTCCAACATATCTGGCAAATACTTCACCATTCTAATTTTTGAACAGTTTATAGTTGGAGTCAATTGACTCATCAGAGGAATATGAAGATTCACAAGTAAAACTAGATAAAGTGGATGGATCTACAGGAGGTCCTTTTGCAGCAACCCATGAGGTTTTGGGGTACTGCTCAGGTTTCCAGTATGATCCATCAGCATTGAGTTTCCTCTCAAAGGCAATACCCTCTTTTCTAGGGTTGTTGTTCAGAATCTGCTTTTTAAGCACATCACAAAGGGTTTGATGCCCTTTGAGGCTTTTGTATACGCCTGTCACATACAATTCCTTCAACCCTGCATTTTCGTCAGTGATACTAGTGGTATACTCAGATGAGGAATTTGTGACCACGGAAATAGTCGAAGAATTTGCAGCAATAGAAGCATTTGAACATTCAGGTGAAGAATGAGCAGTTTCACGTTCGATGCATTTCAAGCAAGGTGGAACGAAATCTTCCTGAGCGTTACTGATCTGTTGAGCAAGCAAGGAGTCATTATCCCTTTGAAGATCTTCATGAGATACCCTTAGTTTCTCAAGATCTTGCTTTCTTTGAAGAAATTCATAAGAAAGCTTCTCATGATCGACTAAGAGAGCCTCATGACGACTTTGAAGGTTATCATACTTGGACTGAAGACTTTGAAGGTCCTTAGTCAAAGTTTGAGTATGATCCACTTCCTCATTCAACAGGTCATCGCTTTTGTCTAGCTCTTTCTGAAGCTTTTCAATGACACTTTGTTGTTTAGTAGCAATATTAGCAAGTTTGGAATAGCTAGGTTTCATGTAATCCTCAGATTCACCAGCACTTGATTCAGAGGAGGAATGGTGTTTGAGTACCTTGGCACCTTTTGCCATGAAGCAATAGGTGGGAGCATAGTCGTCGTTGCTGACATCAGAGTCGTTGGAGTTGCCATTTTCCTCATCGTTGAAGATGGACTTGCTGACGAAAGCAGTAGCGAGAGCTAGGCTCGCCACACTAGAGTCTGACTCCTCCTCTTCCTCATATTCTTCAGATTCTTCTTCAGAATCCATTTCCTTGCCAATAAGTGCCCGAGCCTTCCTTAAGTTGTTCTTCTTGTGCGATGAGGACTTTGAAGATGAGGACTTTGAAGATTTCTTCTTTTTCTTCGAGTCATCAGAACTGTCATCCTTGTATTTCTTCTTTCTTGACTCTTTTTCCCAGAGAGGACAGTCAGAGATAAAGTGACCAGATTTCTTGCATTTGTGGCAAGTTCTCTTCTTGTAGTCGCTTGATGAAGAATCTGATTTCTTCATGCCACTTTTTGATGATTTTCCAAACCGACCTCTCCTTGAGAACTTCTCGAATTTCCTCACAAGCATTGCTAGCTCCTGACTCAGTTCTTCAGGATCACCAAGGCTACTATCAGATTCTTCGTCTTCAGATGAGGAAATTGCCTTAGTCTTCAAAGCACGAGATCTTCCATAACCTGGCCCGTAGAGGTCTCTCTTCTCAGCTTGTTGGAATTCATGAGTATTGAGTCTCTCAAGAATATCAGCAGGATCTAGTGACTTGTAGTCTCCACGTTCTTGAATCATCAAAGCAAGTGTATCGAATGAGGAATCAAGGGATCTTAGCAGTTTCTTCACCACCTCATGGTCGGTGATGTCAGTGGCACCAAGAGCCTGTAGCTCATTGGAGATATCAGTGAGGCGATCGAAAGTTTGCTGAACATTTTCGTTGTCGAGTCTTTTGAAGCGGTTGAAGAGATTGCGAAGAACATCAACTCAAGAGTCACGTTGAGTTGAAATGCCGTCATTGACTTTGGACAGCCTATCCCAGATAAGCTTAGCAGTCTCCAAAGCACTCACTCTGCCATACTGACCTTTGCTCACATGGCCACATATGATATTCTTCGCTTGAGAGTCGAGTTGCTTGAATCTCTTCACATCAGCAGTGTTGATCGTGGGAGTAACAAAGGGAACACCATTTTCCACAACATACCAGAGATCGTTGTCAATTGCCTCAAGATGCATGCGCATCTTATTCTTCCAGTAGGGGTAGTCCGTCCCATTGAAGGTAGGACACCCAACTGAGACTTTGATCATGCCTGCAGTCGACATAACTAAAACTCCAGGTGGTTAAACCAAAATCACACAGAACAAGGGAGTACCTTGCTCTGATACCAATCGAAAGTGCATTATATCGACTAGAGGGGGTGAATAGGCGATTTTTACAAATTCCTAACTAAGGAATTACTGATTGAGGAATTTGCTAAGTGACGAACTACGTGCAGCGGAATAAGTACTCGAGTGCATGGGAAACATAGCGGTAGCATAGTCATCATGATGAAATGAAACATACACAGAGCATAAGTAGCGTGAACAGGATAAGCAGGCAGAAGATAAAGTGACTGAAGAATTTGAGGTGAGGAAATTGAGAAAGTCTTCAGTCAAATTCTTGAAACAGTAATGATCAATTTCATCAACAGGTATGCGAGGAAATGAAAGGGTTGAGGAAATGGAACCAGGTAGCTTGATGAAGACAATGGTTTGATGACCCAGCTCCAACTGTTGTGACAGTCGTACGTCTGGTTTGGAGCGGCCTGGTATTTAAACCAGAGGACACATAGTCCCAGGACACACAGTCCTTACCGTATTCTCCTTGAGATAAGGTCACACAGTCCTCGCCCAACACTCATGGTAAGTCTTCAGGGTAGACTTCCAAAACCCTCACAAACTGGTCACCCGGCGATCCACAATTGACTGCTGGATGCTCTCGACCACGGTCACCCGGCGATCCCCAATTGACTGCAGGATGCACTAGACCATGACGCCTAACCGTCTGGAAGATATATAGTCTTCAAAGGTAAAAAGCGTCGGTTCCACACAGGAACAATTTCTTCAGTGATGCTCAATCACTTTGGGTTTTGATGGTTTGTGTTTTGGGTTTTTCCTCACTGATGATTTTCGCTCAAAGTCCTCAAGGAATGGGTTGCTCTCAAATGACAAGTGTCAAGTTCTCTCTCGGAGCATCCAACTAGCTAGTGGTTGTGGGGGCGGCTATTTATAGCCAGGGTGCAACCCGACATGATAAGACATAAATGCCCCCCAATGATATGACCGTTAGGTGGGTAGAATATCTGGACAGCTGGCGCAAAGCACAGCAACGGTCGGAATTTGAACTGTCAAATTCCTCAGGGCTTATCATATTCCTCACTTGTAGGCAATTCGCACTGGCGAAATCCTAACTCCTCAGTCAGACCAATTTCCTCAGAGACCAGAAGTACATCGTCTCTGTCACTGGAGATCTTGACTGAACTGCAAGAGATTTCCAAAGGCTTCACTCGAAGGATTGGGTTATGTTGAGATTTTTTGAGTTGAGCATCAGATGGAAATTTTTCCTTAGTATTACCTCGGCCCCCTTTAATAGTACGGTGTTTGCTATGACTCAAAGAAGGAAATGAAACAATAAAAACAAAAGTCTTCACGCTTCATTGTCCTCGTTCATATCTTCAAGGTCACACCATCTTCTTCATTTTCAATGTCTTCAGGGAATACCAAAGTCTTCAGCAAAGTCTTCACAAATTCTTCACCAAAGTCTTCAGTTGAAGACATTCATTTTTAGGGGTCGATAATCTTCGAATATACCGAACTCCTCATCGACTTATAGAGCCTATGTACACTCACAAACATATTAGTCCCTTAACCTATAAGTCTTCAATACACCAAAATCACTAAGGGGCACTAGATGCACTTACAGATCCCCTTTGAGGAGACTTTGCAAATATCTCATATTGACATGGGCTAGCCGGCGATGCCAAAGCCATCCCACATCAACTTTAGCCATTAGGAAAGTCGCGGTCTTAGTGGGTCGCTCCGAGAATTTAATCACATAGAGACCATTTTCGACATGCCCAACAAAGGCCACTTTAAGAGTCTTGCTCCACAAAAGGGTCACGGTATCAATGCCAAAGAAGGTACTAAAACCCATAAGTGCAAGTTGACAAACACAAAGTAAATTGCATGCAAGGGTCTGAACAAGCATGACTCTCTCAATAGTTAAGTCCAAAGAGATAATCATATTGCCAAGACCCAATACCTTTGAAATTGTGTCATGACTAAAGGAGACTTGAGTGGCCAAAGATGCATCGGGTCAAACGTCCAACACCAAGTCCTTGCTTCCGGTCATATTATTTGTTGCTCCACTATCAAGCAATCATGACACCCCTCCGGAAGTAAACTCCTACAATAGATCAATGCTTGGATTTAGGTACCCATTCTTTAATGGGTCCTTTCATGTTAGTAAAACGGGTCTTATGAACCCAAATAGAACATTCAATGTACACATAAGAAGAACCAACATATTTGGCATAAACATGCCCATCACTAGCACGGCATAACACATAAGAGGGGTTAAAATCGCCGGCCTTGTCGGTGGAGGTGGTCTTGCCCTTCTTGGCATTACCACCCACACCATTGTCCTTCTTCTCATGAGTGGCCTTCCCCACTTTGACAAAGGTTTCCTTGGGCGGGGGAGCTTGCTTGGTCTTCAACTTCTTCTTCTTCTTGGACTTAGGTGCAAACCAAATCCCTTCCTTTGCTACAACTTCCTTTTGATTACTCAAAAGGTCATTGAGATTTTTATCACCTTGGATACATGTCACAAGGTCTTTCTCAAGTTGCTCTTTCAACTTGGCATTTTCCTCCACAAGGTGCACATGCTCACAACAAGGGTTGGTAGAAATGGCATTATCAATTAACAAAAAAGGAGGACAAGCGGCTATTTCCTTAGTAAGTTTTACTTGGAGTTGATCATGAGACTCCTTGAGAGAGGCATGAGCACCCTTCAAAGCCTTGTGAGCCTTGTCAAGTGCATCAAAATCTTTCTTGAGTCTATCATGGCCAATCCCAAGTGCAACCTTATCAGATTTGAGCACACGGTTAAGAACAATAGCATGATCATGATCTTTACGTAATTTTGCAAGGTCCACGTTTTGTGACTCCCCAAGAGCCAAACGAAGACCTCGCTCTTCCTCAAGAGCAATGGAAAGATCTACTATCTCATCAACATAATCACGACTATACCCCTTCAACTCCTCGAGGGATTCCTCTTGAGACTCAATGATATCATTGGCCTCACCAAGTTGTTCCAAGAGAGCAACAAAGTGCTTCTTGGATTCGCCTTTGAGTTTACCCAAGAACCTGTCAAACTCATTGTCACCCTCCTTCGCCTCCTCATGTTCATCCACACAATCCAACAAAGAAGGAGTGGTAGAAATGGAGGTTTTAATGTTTGAGGTTTTGACGTTGGGGGTTACCTTGGTGATACCTTTGGCCATAAGGCACCTAGCAATGTGGTTCTCGTTGGGAGCATCGAAGAGTGACACCTTGGTTGGGGAAGAGGATGCAATTGCCATTGTAGCCATTGCCATCCCTTCACCACTAGTATCTTCATCATCAACATCATCATCGGAGGCATACTCTTCTTGAGCCACTAACACCTTGTGAGGTGCCTTCTTGGTGAAATTGTTCTTGTTGGGGAAGGACTTGGCCTTATCTTTGTGGATGAGCTTGCCACCATTATCTTCCCTCTTCTCATATGAACAATCCACCATGAAGTGACTCACATTACCATAGTTGTAGCAAGTCCTCACATGTTGCTTGCCTTTTGACACACTTGAGTTGTTCTTGGAGAAGTTGGTCCTTGAGTTTCTCTTGTTGCCCCAAAATTGCCTAGATGCGAGAGCCATGTGCACATGGTAAGCATATTTGGTGTCTTCGGGGTAACCCTCCTCTTCCTCCTCTTCTTCTTCTTCTTGAATGACCTTGGCCTTCAAAGCAAGGTTGGGTGATGTATTCTTTGCCCGTTGGACACGAGCTAGAGCGTTGTTGGCGGTCTTGTTCAAGATGTTCATTGCGATAAACTCATCCAACACGTCACTTGACGACAGAGAATGAAAGTACGGTCTTTGACGGATAAGGGAGGACATGGCCTTGTTGAATGGTATGATGGCCTTGAGAAACTTATGCTTGATCCAGTTGTCATCCATATCCTTGATTCCATGATCTTGAAGAGCGACGGCAAGAGTGGTCACTCTCCGATAAAGCTCACAAGGGTCCTCATCTTCATTCATCACAAATTCATCAGCTTCATCAAGCACTACCTCAAAGTTGGACAGTTGAATGCTTGATCTGCCCTTGTATAAAGACACAATGTGTTCCCAACAATCCTTAGCACGAGTGAAGGAAAGCAAGTGAGCTAGATCTTCGGGAGACACTGCAGCTTGAAGAATGAACAAGGCGGAGTGATTGAGTTCATTGTCAGCCTCTTCTCTTGGGGTGAGGTTGTTTGGATCATGTGGGTAGTATCCTTGCTCAATGATTCTCCAAAGTTGAGTTGATCTGTGATTCAAATGAGACTTGATACAAAAAATCCAATTAGCAAAATCATTCTTAACTAGTTTAGGAGGAGGACCAAGATTAACTATATGAGGTGGTGATACGTCCATTTTGCATCACGATTTCTTATTCATATTTACGTTAATATTAGCCATTATTCCCTATTATCATACAATTCTTATGCTCCTTCTCTCTGAATATGCAAGGTACATTAGAAAGAGGGAATTATCTGGAAACTGGAATTCTGGACCGGAAAACCAAGAAAAAAACAGAAAAATCACGAGACTCCAAATGACCTGAAACTTCACGGGGAATTTTTTATTGAATATATAAGAATTTATGGGCCAAAAATATACCGGAGGGGGGCCACCAGCCAGGCAGAAGCCAACAGGGCGTCCCCCCAGGCCGCGCCCTGATGGCTTGTGGGGTCCCGGTTGGCCTCCCGACACCCCTCTTCTCCTATATGGTGTGTTTTACCCTAGAAAAATAATAATAAGCAACCTTTCGGGATGAAGCGCCGCCGTCTCGAGGCGGAAACCTGGGCAGAGGCCCTTTTGCACTCCGGTAGTCTGATTATGCCAGGGGAATTCCTCTCCGGGAGGGGGAGATCGAAGCCATCGTCATCACCAACGCTTCCTCCTTCGTGGGAGGACAAATCCTCATAAACATCTTGACCAGCAACATCTCATCTCCAACCCTAGTTCATCTCTTGTATTCAATCTTTGTCTCAAAACCTCAGATTGGTACCTGTAGGTTACTAGTTGTCTTGATTACATCTTCACCAGCAACATCTCATCTCCAACCCTAGTTCATCTCTTGTATTCAATCTTTGTCTCAAAACCTCAGATTGGTACCTGTGGGTTACTAGTTGTCTTGATTACATCTTGTAGTTGATGCTTGTTGGATTACTTGGTGGAAGATATTATGTTCAGATCCTTAATCATTATTATTGCACCTCTGATCTTGAACATGTTGATGAGGTGTGAGTAGTTACTATTGTTCCTGAGGACATGGGAGAAGTCTTGTTATAAGTAATCATGTGAAGTCGGTATTCGTTAGATATTTTGATGATGTGTATGTTGTTACTTCTCTTAGTGGTGTCATGTGAACGTCAACTACATGACACTTTGATGTCTACTACACAACTTTATTCTTGTAGACTTTGTTGGGCCTCCAAGCGCAGAGTTTTGTAGGACAGTAGCAATTTTCCCTCAAGTGGATGACCTAAGGTTTACAATCCGCGGGAGGTGTAGGATGAAGATGGTCTCTGATATGGGGTGTCCCGATCTTCTCAGTAAGCGGCGGTGGTGATGATGATGGTGTAGGATAACTTGTATGTCGCCGATGAACTCTCCCTCTCTTGATCCCTGATGCCAATGCAAAAGGTCTCAACCCTTTGGATATTCACAACGTCACACACTTGCGCACGCAGCCGTCGACCACGAACGGTTAGAATTGCAATATACTAATTCCCAATGGAACAGCAGATCACACTTGACTTGCAGTATATAATCACCAGATCGATACGAATTGGTGATGAGGATTCAAGATGAATTCTTACAAGCAATCTCATGAACTAGGGTTTATCTTAAACGTGGTCTAACTCTAACTAACCCTAAGGAAGAGTATTTATATCCTAAGATAGATCGAAGGGGTACATGGGCTGTCAGCCCGAAACTCTGCGCGCAGGCAGCACGGTAGTACCGCTGATGTCATGCGGTACTACCGCTCCAAGCGGTACTACCGCTTCAGTACCGCTCTACTACCGGTTAGCGCCAAAAGATGCCAGTAGTTTTCACGGTAGTAGGGGCGGTAGTACCGTCTCAAGCGGTACTACCGCTGGTGTAGGGCGGTACTACCGCCCTGGAAACTCCAAGATCCTTTTCCCAGCCCAGCTGCATTGCCTCCTTGTTCTCCTCCTTGCTCCCTCGTGCCATGCCTTCCTCTCCAATGTACCTAATGACACATACACACAAGGATTTAGGCAGTATAAAGCTCTCATTAAAAGAAATAGCATTATCAACTAAGAGAGAATTCACCTGTTGTTCTAGTAACTTAGCACGAGCTCTTGTAGTTGGTCCAATCCTGATTTCATCATTGGACGTCTTCTTTGCAGCAACAGGTTGTTCATCTTCAAGGGATGGAACCATAGTAGGGATGTCCGCATCATCCTCCCCCCTTCAAAAGGCGTCGACCCCGACGCTCCAAGGCCATCGACGTCACATGGGGACAAATCAGCAACGTTGAAACTGTTGCTAACGCCACCAAAGTCAGCAATAGGAATATCAATCGAGTAGGCATTGTCATTTATCTTGGCCAACACCTTGTAAGGACCAGCACCACGTGGCCGAAGTTTAGAACGTCTCAACTGTGGAAACCTGTCCTTGCGAAGATGCACCCATACCATATCACCAGGCTGGAACAAAACTTTCTTTCTTGATTGATTGCGTGCAGCAGCAATGTTCTTGCCTTGCTTCTCAATAGCCTCTCGTGTCTTCTCATGAATCTTCTTCACATAATCTGCTCTGTTTGATGCCTCCATATTAACCCTCTCATGTAATGGAAGAGGCAGCAAATCTAGTGGTGTAATTGGTTTGAAGCCATACACCACCTCAAAAGGACAAAGCTGGGTGGTAGTGTGCACAGCCCTGTTATAGGCGAACTCAACATGTGGCAAACACTCCTCCCACTCACGCAGATTTTTCTTAATCATAACTCGCAGCAATTGGGACAATGTGCGATTCACCACCTCCGTTTGACCATCAGTTTGTGGGTGACATGTTGTACTGAACAGCAACTTCGTTCCTAGCTTTCCCCACAAAGTCTTCCAGAAGTAGCTCATAAACTTCACGTCCCTGTCAGAAACAATTGTCTTTGGCACTCCATGCAAGCGTACGATGTCCCTGAAAAACAGGTTAGCAACATGCGACGCATCGTCGCTTTTGTGGCATGCAATAAAATGTGCCATCTTAGAAAATCTATCCACTACCACAAATATAGAATCATGACCTCGTTTAGTGCGTGGCAAACCTAACACAAAATCCATACTTATATCTTCCCATGGTGTGGTAGGTGTAGGTAGTGGCGTATACAAACCGTGAGGCTTTAGTTTGGACTTGGACTTGTGACATGTAATGCAGCGCCGAACAAACCTGTCCACATCGCGCCTCATCTTGGGCCAATAAAAGTGATCAGCCAGCATGAGCAACGTCTTCTCACGCCCAAAGTGACCCATCAATCCTCCTGCATGTGATTCCTGCAACAATAGCAAACGGACGGACGATTCTGGAACACAAAGTTTGTTAGCTCGAAACAAGTAGCGATCATGGATGTGGTATTTCTCCCATGCATTTCGAAGCAAACATAAACGATATGGTTCAGCAAAATCATGATCAGTTGCATACAAATCACACAAACTCTCTAAACCAGGAATTTGAATATCGAGACGTGTCAAGAGCATGTTCTTCCTAGAGAGAGCATCAGCAACAATGTTATCTTTTCCCTTCTTATGCGTAATGATATATGGAAAAGACTCAATAAACTCAACCCATTTAGCTAAGCGTCGATGCAAATTGGATTGAGCTTTCAAATACTTCAATGCTTCATGATCAGAATGTATGATAAATTCTTTTGGCCACAAATAATGTTGCCAAACCTCAAGAACTCGAACAAGCGCATACAATTCTTTATCATAAACAGGATAATTCAGTCTAGCACCAGAAAGTTTCTCGCTGAAATAGGCAATAGGTCTACCTTCTTGCATCAACACACCACCAATACCAATACCACTAGCATCACATTCAACTTCAAATTGTTTGGAAAAATCTGGTAGTGCAAGTAATGGTGCAGAAGTAAGCAAACGTTTCAGCTCATCAAAAGCATGATCTTGGGCTGCGCCCCACACAAAAGGCACACCTTTCTTCGTTAATTCATTCAATGGTGCAGCAATAGTACTAAAGTCTTTCACAAAACGGCGATAGAAACCAGCAAGACCGTGAAAACTTCGTACTTGACTAACATTCATGGGAGTAGGCCAATCTTGAATTGCTTCAATCTTAGATGAATCTACTTCTACCCCATGCTTAGATACAACGTATCCCAGAAATATCACTTTATCTTTTGCAAATGTGCACTTCTCAAGATTAGCATACAATTTATTGTCACGCAACACTTGCAAAACCTGTCTAATATGATCACAATGTGCAGATTCATTGCGGCTGTAAATAAGGATATCATCAAAATATACAACCACAAAACGACCAATAAACTTTCTCAAAACATGATTCATTAATCTCATGAAGGTACTAGGTGCATTAGTAAGACCAAAAGGCATAACTAACCACTCATATAAACCGAATTTAGTTTTGAAAGCAGTTTTCCATTCATCCTCTTCCTGCATGCGAATTTGATGGTAACCACTACGCAAATCAATCTTAGAGAAAACAGCAGCACCACTCAATTCATCTAACATATCCTCTAAGCGTGGAATAGGATGACGATATCGAATAGTGATGTTGTTAATAGCTCTACAATCTACGCACATGCGCCATGTACCATCTTTCTTAGGCACCAAAATAACAGGAACAGCACAAGGACTAAGAGAAACACGAATATACCCTTTGTCTAGTAGGGCTTGCACTTGCTTCTGTATTTCCTTCGTTTCTTCGGGATTGGTCCTGTATGGCGCTCGGTTGGGGAGGGTGGCGCCGGGTATAAGATCAATTTGGTGCTCAATTCCACGCAATGGTGGCAGCCCCGATGGTACCTCCTCCGGAAACACATCGCCATATTCCTGCAAAACAGTAGACACACCAAGAGAAACAGATTGTGTATCATTAGAAACTAAAACCTCGCCTCTGTACATAAGCACAAGAGGCAGGGCTGTAGGATCCTCTCGAAATTCTCTCATGTCTTTTTGGGTGGCTAATATAAGCAAACTAGGCTCTCTTGCACTTTTCGTTATATTATCACTCACGGCTTTTACATTGTTCTCTCGTGCAGGTGGCTGTGCAATATTCACTTCTGTTTTCTGACGAGACTCATTCACAATTTGCTGTGGTGACATAGGCTGTAGATTGATCTTCTTGCCCTTGAACTCCAAGTGATAAGTATTGGCACGGCCATTGTGTTGCACATGACGGTCATAGAGCCATGGCCGACCCAATAAAAGATGGCAAACTGTCATAGGTACCACATCAAATTCAATGGAATCCTTGTATGGTCCTATCTCAAAATTTACGCGCACCATATGACTCACCTTCATCTCACCATTGTCACTCAACCATTGTACATAATACGGATTGGGGTGAGGTAAATATTTCAGATTTAACTTGGCACATAATTCCTTGCTTGCAAGATTGCGGCAGCTACCTCCATCAATGATCACCTTGCAAGCTTTGTTGGGGCCAACTAGTGCTTTTGTTTGGAACAAATTGCAGCGCTGTGAATCAACATGTGGCTGCACACTAAGAGCACGCTGCGAAACAACAATAGTAGGTGCTGGAGAAGCAAAAGCATCAATGCCCTCATCACGTGTGTACTCATCGTCATCTGAAGCATATGGATCAGCATCATCTCCAGTCTCATACTCATTGTCATTGTTTACAATCATCACTTTTCTATTGGGGCACTCTCGCTTGAAGTGTCCCTTGCCTCCACATGTATGACAAAGCATATCTCTATTACGGGCTGTAGACATATTGGAACCTGAGCTAGCAACAGGGGCAGCAAGTTGCTTGGAATGTGGAACTGTGGAGGCTGGTTTGGTTGCTGAAGAAGAGGGGCGGTTGGCAGCGCCCTCACTAGGGGGCGGCGGTGTTCTGTTAGAGAACCGCCCTGCTGTAGTATAACGGCTTTTGATTTGAGCTTCTTCAGCCAACTGGGATTCAGCTTCTCTTGCATGATGGAGCAGCTCATTCATTGTAGTGTACTGGTGATGTCTAACAATACCCTTAATGTTATATTTCAGCCCATGGAGAAAACGTTGCATAGTCATCTCAACAGATTCGCGCACTCGAGCACGCTGCATCAACATCTCCATCTCCATATAATATGCATCAACCGTCATGGAACCTTGCTTCAATTGTGTCAATTTATCAAAAACTGTCCGCAAGTAATTAGTGGGAACAAAACGAGCTTTCATCACCGCCTTCATCTCACGCCATGTACGAACAGGAAGCTCATTGTCCTCGCGGCGAGTACTCACCACGCTATCCCACCAACGCAATGCATAACCATCAAATTCAGAAGAAGCAAGCTTGACCTTCCTATCTTCAGTATAATCATGCAAACGCCATAATTTCTCCATCTTAAGCTCCCAAGTGAGATACTCTTCAACATCAGTGGAGCCTTCAAATCTAGGAATCGTGAACTTGGGCTTGCCCAAACCATCATCCTCCTGAAGCGGTACACGCCGAGCACCCTGTGGTGGTAGACGACCAGGCCCTTGAAAACCACGCCCACGGCCATGATTGCCCACCATGTTATCATTGTCATCATGCACACTATCAGCATCGTCATGGTCGTCATGTTGGCGTTGCTCAAGAGCGACACGGAGCCCATTGACTGAAGTTGTCAACTGCTGTATACTTGTTTGGAGAGCATTGACTTGAGTTTGCATAGCGTGGACGGTAGTATCAGTGGCATCCACTTTCATTTGTATAACTTGCATATCAGCCTCAATTTTTTCAGCGGATCTATCAAGAGCCCCCGTCAAATGAACGCGGAGAGCTTCATGGTCTTTCCAGGAAACACACTCGTCATCAGCCTTTTTCTGCAGCACATCAACATCACTAGAAGACATGATTAGTAGGTTAGTGCAAAAATCAAAATCTGTGTGGGGGCACACTCACAACTCACTCAAAACTGACAAGAAAAGGAAATCTTACCGTTCCAAAGTGAATAGTAATGCTTACCCGTTCAGATGGATGACTAATGCACGGATGTGATGAAGTGAATACCCGGGTATGAGAGCAATCACACGACAGAGCAGGATTATATGGTGGAGCTAGGTATGGTATCCTATCTACACCGAAGACAAGTCCTAGTGCTGATCGTGTGACAACACCCCAGGAAACACACACGGTGGAGAAAAATGTGGCAAAGCAACTATAAAACAAGATGTGTTGCAATGCACTCGAGAGACACTAGCAATGCTCAAAGTAAACCGGCACAAGATTGCTCAATTCTACTAGTGCACAATCGCACGATAAAATTCCAACAATGCAATAGATAGCAACAACTTCCGGCCACTGATTCTTTCTTTCTTTTCGTTGTCTCTATTTTTTTTTTTTTTTTTTTTGTTTTTTTTTTCAACCGTCACGTGAACAGTACGTGAACAGTAAAAAAAACTTTTTCTCTCTCCTCTTTTTTTTTTTTTTTTTTTTTTCAGCCACAATAGATCGCAGGCAGCGGCGACTGTTCTTGGATCACGTCGAGTTTTTGCAAAGCACCAAAACCTATATGAGCAGCCTGTAGAGCGGAAACTAGTCTCGTGGGTAAGTTCCTAACACCTTTGTGTAGACAGGCTGTGGCTATGGATTGGAATTTGCAAAACAGGATAATGGATCGAAACAAAAGCCAATCTACGATGCAAGCTACGATGGAAACTAAAATCAATCGATTCGAAGGCAAAGCGACGCAAAAAGAAAGACACAACGACCAGCAACTAAAACCAATCCACGATGCAATCTAGGCTATGGCAAACAACTAAGAACCCTAATATTTTTGTGAGGCTTTTTCTGGATAGGATGAAAAACAACTAATCTACGGATGATTTGGTGGATGCTTACCGAGGCAACACTGGAAATCTGATACCAAGATGATATGGGGTGTCCCGATCTTCTCAGTAAGCGGCGGTGGTGATGATGATGGTGTAGGATAACTTGTATGTCGCCGATGAACTCTCCCTCTCTTGATCCCTGATGCCAATGCAAAAGGTCTCAACCCTTTGGATATTCACAACGTCACACACTTGCGCACGCAGCCGTCGACCACGAACGGTTAGAATTGCAATATACTAATTCCCAATGGAACAGCAGATCACACTTGACTTGCAGTATATAATCACCAGATCGATACGAATTGGTGATGAGGATTCAAGATGAATGCTTACAAGCAATCTCATGAACTAGGGTTTATCTTAAACGTGGTCTAACTCTAACTAACCCTAAGGAAGAGTATTTATATCCTAAGATAGATCGAAGGGGTACATGGGCTGTCAGCCCGAAACTCTGCGCGCAGGCAGCACGGTAGTACCGCTGATGTCATGCGGTACTACCGCTCCAAGCGGTACTACCGCTTCAGTACCGCTCTACTACCGGTTAGCGCCAAAAGATGCCAGTAGTTTTCACGGTAGTAGGGGCGGTAGTACCGTCTCAAGCGGTACTACCGCTGGTGTAGGGCGGTACTACCGCCCTGGAAACTCCAAGATCCTTTTCCCAGCCCAGCTGC
Source organism: Elymus sibiricus (assembly GCA_039707655.1). Taxonomy (NCBI): domain Eukaryota; kingdom Viridiplantae; phylum Streptophyta; class Magnoliopsida; order Poales; family Poaceae; genus Elymus; species Elymus sibiricus. The sequence goes on along the minus strand of CM077675.1, from coordinate 295,380,251 downwards.
ATTGCCTCCTTGTTCTCCTCCTTGCTCCCTCGTGCCATGCCTTCCTCTCCAATGTACCTAATGACACATACACACAAGGATTTAGGCAGTATAAAGCTCTCATTAAAAGAAATAGCATTATCAACTAAGAGAGAATTCACCTGTTGTTCTAGTAACTTAGCACGAGCTCTTGTAGTTGGTCCAATCCTAATTTCATCATTGGACGTCTTCTTTGCAGCAACAGGTTGTTCATCTTCAAGGGATGGAACCATAGTAGGGATGTCCGCATCAGTCTCTCTCAAACAACCCTGCAATCAAATACAAGAAATCTCTTGTGTCCCCAACACACCCACATACAATGGCAAATTGTATAGGTGCACTAGTTCGGCTAAGAGATGGTGATACAAGTGCAATATGGATGGTAGATATAGGTTTTTGTAATCTGAAAATATAAAAACAGCAAGGTAGCAAGTAACAAAAGTGAGCACAAATGGTATTGCAATGCTTGAAAACAAGGCCTAGGGTCCGTACTTTCGCTAGTGCAATCTCTCAACAATGCTAATATAATTGGATGACATAACCATCCCTCAATGTGCAACGAAGAATCACTCCAAAGTTCTTATCTAGCGGAGAACATAAGAAGAAATTGTTTGTAGGGTACGAAACCACCTTAAAGTTATCCTTTCTGATCGATCTATCCAAGAGTTCGTACTAAAATAACACCAAGTTATCCTTTCCGGTCGATCTATCTAAGAGTTCGTACTAGAATAACACCATATGATACGCATCAACCAACTCTAATGTCACCTAGATACTCCAATGTCACCACAAGTATCCATGAGTTAATTATACGATATGCATCAAACAATTTCAGATTCATAATACTCAATCTAACACAAAGAACCTCAAAGAGTGCCCCAAGATTCTATCGGAGAACAAGGCATGAAAACGTGCAATCAACCCCTATGCATAGATCCCCAAGGTCACCGGAATCCGCAAGTTGATGCCATAACATATATGAAGTGAATCACTTGAATACCTCAATGTCACTACGGGTATCTGCATGCAAGACATACATCAAGTGATCTCAAATCTATAAAAGTATTCAATCTGATAATAACAAAATCTCAAAGGGAAAACTCAATTCATCACAACAAGATAGAGAGGGGAAAACACCATATGATCCAACTATATTAACAAAGCCCATGATACATCAAGATCGTGCCATCTTAAGAACACGAGAGAAAGAGAGATTAAACACATAGCTACCGGTACAAACCCTCAGCCCCAAGGTGGATTACTCACACATTATCATGGTGAGAAAGAGAGAGTTGTTGATGGAGAGGTGCGGGCCCAAAGAGATGGAGGCGATGGCGGCCACGGCGCCGGCGACGGGCGGCGGCGGTGGCGACGGGCGGCGGCCCCTTGCCCCCCCTTCTTCCTTGGTCTTGGTGCTGTAATGGAGGAGCCTCTCCCCTTCTTGGCGGCTGCCAAGGGAGAGGCAAATTCGTGGCTTTTGGTGGCTCTCCCGAAATTAGGGTTTTTCTCTCCTTATATGTCCCTTTGTGGTGCTCTATGGCCCTCCGATGGATGGACCCTTGATCCAATGGCTCTTGGGCACCTCTCGAACCTTCCTAGGGACTCCTCACAACCCTCATGAGTCCCCAAAGTCGTGGCTTGGCCGAATACATCAGATATGATAAGAGTTGGTCTCAATCACGTCATCAATTCTCGTAATCCCGTAATCAGATATTTTCCTCCAGTAAAACGAGTCTACAGATCGCATCCGAACTCTGTTTTGGACGAATTTGGAGTCCAGAATCAATGCCATAAAATTCCCCACACTTTCCTAGTTTTAGCTTTTTTCTATTTTACGCCGTATTCAGGGGTCAAACTAACAATCTCTAAAAACTATTCGTGGACAGATTTCAGGAAAGTCAGAGTCCTCCAACAAGGCTCCTTTTGCGTTTTTTGACAATTTCCAATTAATTCCTACACATCAAAGTGTGAAACAAGAACGTGTGCACTTTTGCAATCATTAATAGGTTAGTCCCAATAAATCATAAAACCATAGTAAAAACATAGGCAAATATGACATGAATACTTCATAAATTATCGATACGTTGGAGACGTATCACACTTCACCATGTTATGTGCCTAAGGGAAGTCATTGTGGAGTAACAAGTAGATGATGCATTGCTACAGTGACAAAATCTTAAACCCCAGTTTATGCGTTGCTTCATAAGGGGCTGATTTGGATCCACATGTTTCATGCTATGGTTAGATTTATCTTAATTCTTCTTTCGTAGTTGTGGATGCTTGCGAGAGGGGGTAATCATAAGTAGGTTGTTAGTTCAAGTAAGAACAGCACCTTAGCACCGGTCCACCCACATATCAAATTATCAAAGTAGCGAATGTGAATCAACTCAACATAATGAACATGACTAGACAGAAATTTCCATGTGTCCTCGGGAGCGCTTGCTTAATATAAGAGTACTTTCCGGCCTGTCCGTTGTTATAAAAAGGATTGGGCTACCTTGTTGCTCCTTTGTTACTATTGTTACTTGTCACTTGTTACGAATTATCCTGCTACAAACTATCTAGTATCGTTACTTACATCACTCGCAGAGAATACCTTGCTGAAAACCGCTTGTCATTTCCTTCTGCTCCTCGTTGGTTTGACACTCTTACTTATCGAAAGGACTACGATTGATCCCCTATACTTGTGGGTCATAAAGACTCTTTTCTGGCGCCGTTGCCGGGGAGTGAAGCGCCTTTGGTAAGTGGAATTTGTATGGAAACATTTTCTATACGTGCTGAAATTTACTGTCGCTTGTTGCTATGAACAGTCACCCTTTAAGTGGCTTGTTCGGGGCATCTTCGCCTCGAACTGAAGATGAGGAAATTGTTCCTCAACCTACTGAACCTACTAAAAATATTTATTATGAGATTCCTTCGGGTGTGCTTGAAAAACTCTTATCTAATCCATATGATTGAACAACTCATCCTGATTATCATTTGATATTTGTTGATGAAGTTTGTGGATTATTTCAGCTTGCAGGGTTGTCTGGAGACAAAGTTAAAAAGAAAGTTTTCCCTTTATCTTTGGAGGGAAAGGCATTAATGTGGTGGGCTATTGGGCGATATTGGATCATGGGACTAGAATCGCTTGAAGTTGGAATTTCATCAGAAGTTTTATCCTATGCATCTAGTTCATCGTGATCGGAACTTTATTTATAATTGCTAGCCTCGTGAAGGAGAAAGTATCGCTCAAGCTTGTGGGAGGCTTAAATCTATGATGCACACCTGCCCCAACCATGAGATCTCAAGAAACACTATTATACAAAAAAATTATGCTCGGCTTTCTCATGATGATCAAGTACTACTCGATTCTTCTTCTACTGTTTCCTTCATGAATAGGACTATTGAATTCAAATGGGATCTTCTGGAAAGAATTAAGCGCAACTCTGAAGATTGGGAACTTGACAAAGGTAAAGAGTCAGGCATAGATCTTAAGTTTGATTGTGTTAAATCCTTTATGGAAACCGATGGTTGTTATAAGTTGAGTAATAAATATGGCCTTGACTCTGAGATAGTAGCTTCTTTCTATGAATCATTTGCTACTCATGTTGATCTCCATGAGGAGAAGTGGTTTAAATACCATCCACCCATAGAAAAGCAATTAGAGAAACCTATTAAAATTGAGAAGGAAGAAATAATTGTTAACCATGTTGATCCAATTGTTCATACTGCTTACATTGAGAAGCCACCTTTCCCTGTTAGAATTAAGGAACACGCTAAAGCTACAACTATGGTTAATAAGAGTCATGTTAGGACACCTACACCTTCTGAACAAATAAATGTTGAGCCTAAAATTGCTATGGTCAAAGATCTTCTAGTTGACAACATTGATGGACATGTTATTTACTTCTGTGATGAGACTACTAGAATTGTAAAACCTGTTAGACGTAAGCGGGATGAGTTAGACAAAAATAAACCAGTTGTTGGCATGCCTGTTGTTTCTGTTAAAATTGGAGACCATTGTTATCATGGCTTGTGTGACATGGGTGCTAGTGTTACTGCCATACCTTTTAACTTATATCAAGAAATTATGAATGACATAGCACCCTCTGAAATTGAAGATATTGATGTCACTATTAAACTTGCAAACAGAGACACTGATACGTCTCCAACGTATCTATAATTTTTGATTGTTCCATGCTAATATATTATCATTCTAGGATACTTTTTGGGTCATTATTTACCAATTTATAATATTTTTGAGCACTAACATATTGACCCAGTGCCCAGTGCCAGTTGTTGTTTTCTCCATGTTTTTTACTTTTCAGGTTTACATTACTAAACGAAGTCCAATTGCCACGGAATTTTTTGATGATTTTTTCTGGATCATAAGAAGACCTCGAAGCTTTGGAAGGAGGCCGGGAGGCACACGAGGGCCCCACCACACATCAGGGCGCGCCCTAGGGGGGCGCCCTGATATGTGATGGCCCCCTCGGCTGCCTCCTGGCGCCCCTCTCTGGCCTAAAAAATCTCTAATATTGCAAAAAACAACAGAAGCAGTCCCGAAACCCTTTTTTCGCCGCCGCAAGTCTCTGTTCCGTCGCGAGGCCATCCGGAGCTCCGTTTCGGCACCCTGCCAGAGGGGGGATTGATCACGGAGGGCCTCTACATCAACCTTGCCGCCCTCATGATGATGTGTGAGTAGTTCACCACAGACCTACGGGTCCATAGCTAGTACCTAGATGACAATCTCTCTATCTCTTGATCTTCAATACAATGGTCATCGTATCTTTGCTTTGATCTATCCGATGTAATCCTATTGTGCGGTGTGTTTGTTGGGATCCGATGAATTGTGGGTTTATGTTCAGATTATTCATGAAAAGTATTTGAGATACCTCTGAAATATATTGTCTCTTAATTGCATGATCATTACAGCTTCGTAATGCTCTCCAATTTATTGATGTGCTTTGGCCAAGTAGATTGATATTTCATCGGTGGGAGTGGTGCATTGTGGTAGGTTTAACCTGACGAGTTTCTATATCCTAGTGACAAAGTAGGGGACAAGATGCGTATTTCTATTGTTGCTACTAAGGATAACACGATGGGGTTCATTTATATTGCTTGAGTTTACTTTATCTACATCATGTCATCGTTCTCCATGCATTACTCTGTTTTACTTAATACTCTAGATGCATGCTGGATAGCGGTCGATCAGTGGAGTAATAGTAATAGGTGTAGGCAAGAGTCAGCCTATTTGTTTACGGACGTGATGCCTATATACACATGATCATTGCCGTGAAAATCGCATAACTATCCGCTTTTCTATCAATTGCCCAACAGTAATTTGTTACCCACCGTATGCTGCCTACATGAGAGATGCCGCTAGGGAAAACTATGGCCCCGGGTCTATTCACTTATATATTTACAAACGCTACTATTACCTCACTGCCATTATTTACTTTTTATTTATTTTGCAATTTACATTTATCAACAATTATCTACACAACCCATTTGCTTGCAAATAATGAGATCAAGGGGATTGACAACCCTCTTGCCCGCGTTGGGTGCAAGTTGTGTATTCATTTGTGTGTAGCCGCTGAACACGGTTGAGGATTGATATTCCTATTGGTTCGATAAACCTTGGTTCCATAACTGAGGGAAATACTTACCCACTTTGTGCTGCAATTACCCGTTCCTCTTCACGGAAAACCCAACGCAGATCACAAGTATCAGACACTATTACACCACTTGGGATAGTTAGAGATGTTGAAGTCTTGTGTGGAAAAGTCAAGTACCCCACTGATTTCTTAGTGCTTGGTTCAATACAAGATAACTTTTATCCCATTATATTTGGTAGACCTTTAATATTGTTAATGCTAAAATTAATTGTGTTACTGATAAGGTCAAAGTAAGTTTTGGCGGTGTGTCTCATGAATTTAACTTCTCCAAGTTTAGTGGACAACCACATGAGAAGGAATTATCTAGTAAGGATAAAATAATTGGTCTTGCTTCTATTGCCGTACCTCCTACGGATCCGTTAGAACAATATTTACTAGAGCATGAAAATGATATGCATATGAATGAGAGAAATGAAATAGATGACATATTTCTTAAAAAAATGCCTATTCTAAAACACAACTTACCAGTTGATATTTTAGGGGATCCTCCTCCACCCAAGGGAGATCCCGTATTTGAGTTAAAGACTTTACCCGATACTTTGAAATATGCTTACCTTGATGAAAAGAAGATATATCATGTTATTATTAGTGCTAACCTTTCAGAGCATGAAGAAAAGAGATTACTTAAAACTCTGAAGAAGCACCGGGCTGCTATTGGATATACTCTCGATGATCTTAAGGGCATTAGTCCCACTCTATGTCAGCACAAGATTAATATGGAACCGGATGCTAAACCTGTCGTTGATCATCAACGCCGCTGAAATCCTAAGATGAAGGAAGTGGTAAGAACTGAAATACAAAACCTTATGGAGGCAGGTATAATTTATCCTATTGCTGATAGTAGATGGGTAAGTCATCTTCATTGTGTTCCTAAGAAAGGAGGTAGAACTGTTGTTCCTAATGATAAAAATGAACTTATCCCACAAAGAATAGTAACTGGTTATAGGATGGTGATCGATTTCAGGAAATTAAACAAAGCTACTTGGAAAGATCACTACCCTTTGCCTTTTATTGATCAAATGCTAGAAAGATTATCTAAGCACACACACTTTTGTTTTCTTGATGGATATTCTGGTTTTTCCCAAATACCTGTGTCAAAACAGGATCAAGAGAAAACTACCTTTACTTGCCCTTTTGGAACATATGCTTATAGACGTATGCCTTTTGGTTTATGCAATGCACCTGCTACTTTTCAAAGATGTATGACTGCTATATTCTCTATTTTTGTGAAAAGATTGTTGAGGTTTTCATGGATGACTTTTCCGTTTACGGGACTTCTTTTGATGATTGCTTGAGCAACCTTGATCGGGTTTTGTAGAGATGTGAAGAAACTAATCTTGTCTTGAATTGGGAGAAGTGCCATTTTATGGTGAATGAAGGCATAGTGCTTGGGCATAAAATTTCTGAACGAGGTATTGAAGTCGACAAAGCTAAGGTTGACGCAATTGAGAAGATGCCTTGCCCAAAAGATATCAAAGGTATAAGAAGTTTCCTTCGTCATGTTGGTTTCTATAGGCGTTTCATCAAAGATTTCTAGGTCGTTAACTAATCTTCTTCAAAAAGATATTCCTTTTGTTTTTGATGATGATTGTGTAGAAGCTTTTGAAATACTTAAGAAAGCTTTGATTTCTGCACCCATTGTTCAACCACCTGATTGGAACGTACCATTTGAAATTATGTGTGATGCTAGTGATTATCTTGTTGGTGCTGTTCTTGGGCAAAGAGTAGACAAGAAATTGAATGTTATCCATTATGCTAGTAAAACTCTAGACGCTGCCCAAAGAAATTATGCCACCACTGAAAAGGAATTTTTAGCAGTTGTCTTTGCATGTGATAAGTTTAGACCTTATATCGTTGATTCCAAAGTAACTATTCACACTGATCATGCTGCTATTAAATACCTTATGGAAAAGAAAGATGCTAAGCCTAGACTTATTAGGTGGGTACTTTTGCTTCAAGAGTTTGATTTGCATATTGTTGATAGAAAGGGAGCTGAAAACCCTGTAGCATATAACTTGTCTAGAATGGAAAATGTTCTTGATGACCCACTGCCTATTGATGATAATTTTCCTGATGAACAACTTGCTTCTATAAATACTTCACGTAGCACTCCTTGGTATGCTGATTATGCTAATTATATTGTTGCAAAATATATTCCACCAAGTTTTACCTATCAACAAAAGAAAAAATTCTTTTATGATTTATGAAATTACTTTTGGGATGACCCACATCTTTATAAAGAAGGAGTAGATGGTGTTATTATACATTGTATACCTGAGCATGAAGAGGAACATATTTTAAGGAAGTATCATTTCGAGCCTTACGGAGGACACCATGCTGGTGACAGAACTGCACACAAGGTATTACAATCTGGTTTTTATTGGCCTACTCTTTTCAAAGATGGTCGTAAGTATGTCCTTTCATGTAATGAATGTCAAAGAGTTGGTAAAATTGGTAAATGTCAGGAAATGCGTATGAACTATTCACTTGCCATTGAACCATTTGATGTTTGGGGTTTTGACTTCATGGGACCTTTTCCTTCCTCAAATGGATACACTCACATTTTAGTTCCTGTTGATTACGTTAATAAGTGGGTAGAGGCTATTCCAACTAGTAGTATATATAATTATTTTTCCAAGGTTTGGAGTCCCTAGATACTTGATGACTGATGGTGGTTCACATTTTATTCATGGTGCTTTTCGTAAACTTCTAGCTAAATATGATGTTAACCATAAAATTGCATCATCGTATCACCCTCAGTCTAGTGGCCAAGTTGAATTGAGCAATCGAGAACTGAAATTAATCTTGCAAAAGACTGTCAAATGATCCAGAAAGAATTGGTCTAAGAAACTAGATGATGCTCTATGGGCTTATAGAACTGCTTATAAGAACCCCATGGGGATGTCCCCATATAAAATGGTGTATGGAAAGCTTGTCATTTGCCTCTTGAGCTAGAACATAAGGCTTATTGGGAAATTAAAGAACTCGATTGTGATTTTAAACTTGCCGGTGAAAAGAGGTTATTTGATATTAGCTCACTAGATGAATGGAGGACACAAGCCTATGAGAATGCTAAGTTGTTTAAAGAAAAGGTTAAAAGATGGCGTGACAAAAAGATTCTAAAACGGGAATTCAATGTAGGAGACCTTGTGCTTTTGTACAATTCTCATTTCAGATTTTTTGCAGGAAAACTTTTATCCAAATGGGAAGGTCCATATGTTGTCGAAGAGGTCTATCGCTCCGGCGCTATAAAAAATAATAACTTTGAAGGCAAAAACCCAAGAGTGGTGAATGGGCAAAGAATCAAGCATTATATTTCAGGTACACCCATTAATGAAGAGACTAATGTCATTCAAGTAATAACACCGGAAGAACACATAGGGAGGCTTTCTGGAACACTCTAGAAACCTGAAAAAGGGGTAGGTATGCGGTACGGTAAGTAAACTGACTCCAAAAATTCCAAAAAAATAGTTTCTGTTGGTTTTACTATTTTAGAAAAAAAATCCGAAAATAAAACTGAATCAGGGGGACCCACGAGGGAGGCACAAGCCAACAGGGCGCCCCCCCTAGGGCGCGCCATGATGGCTTGTGCGGCCCTAGTGTGCCTCCCCGACTCCGATTTCTCCCCGAACACGTATTCTGACCTTGAAAAATTCATTATATATACTCCCCTATGTTTTGACCACCGCATCGCGAGTTTCCTTTATGTTCTTGTTTCGGGTTGTTTTTCTAACAGATCTAGATCGCCATGGCTTCCCCAAGTTCATCTAAAGACAAGTTCTTCGAGAAGGTCATCAACCCCTACTTGCTGGAGGTGATGAAGCACCCTCAAGCCATTGAGATGCGTGAGGGGGTGCTCCACATCCGGGATGTCCAAGGTCCCAAGAAGGAGGGAAGTGACAAGGCCAGGCTTGCAGAAGTGGAGCAGGAGATCTTCAAGTGCCAAGGGATGGTTGAACATGGTCTGAGTTCTAATCACTCTATGATCACGGACTTCATCCGCGAAAACAAGATTGACACAAGGAGCATGGGAGAAGCTCTATTCAAGCTTCAAGAGCGGATCGAGCACCTCCAAGATCAAATCTATGAACTTCAAACCTAGAACTGTGAGTATGAATCTAGGTTTAAAAGGATGAGCCTCGCTGCTGATTTCAGGATTCCGGAGACAAGAGTTTCTTTCCATGATGGGGAACCTATGCCTTGGAAGATGGAGGATTTCCGCACACCACCACCATCACCGAAGAACAATTGAGTACATGGGTATGGGCATTACCCCTAGCTTTTTCCAAGCTTGGGGGAGGCACCCCGGTATCGTATCACCATCATATTTTATTTTAGTTTGATCCTTAGTTATTTCGTGGTTTAGAGAAATAAAGTTTTGGATTTTCTTTGCTTAGGATTTTGCTTTGAGATCTACCTACCCTTGTAATCGAGTATGAGAGTTATATAATAAAGATTAGTTGAGTTCGTGTGCTTTACTCCCTGCACCAATCATCATAGCATGGCAATAAAAAGAATAGTAAAGATCATATGCTTATTCCATGGGAAGTAATGACTTCACATAAAAAGAAAGTATGAGATATATAAATTGTTGGGAATAGAACAAACATAGCCTTAGTCATTGTTATAATCTATGCAAGATTATGATAGAGAAGAGAAGATCCACATACAAATACACTATCTTGGACATCATCTATGATTACGAACCCTCGCCAAATATTAAATAATGATCAAGTGTTGAAGTTGGACATGGAAGAAAACATAATGGTTATGTTTGTTTACATTTACATATAAGTTATATAGTCAAGGATCCTTTAACATGTGATGTTTCCTTTAGATCTTTTGCTAGACAAAATTTCCGCACCAAGTAGAGATACTACTTGTGCATCCATAACCCCTTAAACCCAGTTTCTTTCCGTAAGAGTCCACCTTACCTACCTATGGATTGAATAAGATCCTTCAAGTAAGTTGTCATCGGTGCATAAGCAATAAAAATTGCCTATAATCATGTATGATCTTTTATTGAAATGGAAAATAAGCTTTGTACGATCTTGTGATGGTGAAGAAATAAAAGCGACAGAGTGCATAATAAAGTTTGCTATCACAAGGGGCAATATAAAGTGATGTTCCTTTGCATTAAGAGATTGCACATCTAAACAAATAAAAGCGCATGACAACCTCTGCTTCCCTCTGCGAAGGGCATATCTTTTACTTTCATACAGTTCTTACTTTTACACAAGAGTCGTTAATATCTTCCCTTCTTTTAATCTTTAAACTCTCTTAGCTGACAAGCATCACGTGTTGAGGAAAGATCCAGATATATATATCCAGTTGAATGTAAGAAACCATGATTCATTATTGTTGACATTATCCTTGAGGTAAATGAGTTGGGTGGCAAATAAAGCCCCTATCTTCCTATGTGTCCGGCAAAAACATTAGCTCCAAAAATATGCCATGAGTGTCAACAATCATAGATGACTAAATGATAGTTGAGTATGTGAGTTTGCTACAATGAAAGCTCTTATATAGACTCTTCTCTTCAATATGATGAATTGTGATTATCACCATGACTAAAGGCACCGTTTGTTGGTTGTCAATAAAGTTTATGCTTCATACTTCGATAATTGTGAATAGATCTTTACTTGTTTATGAGAAGTTATATGATGAAATGTTTGCTGCTATAATGATATTCATGATGCTCCCATGTTCGTATTCTATTTTTATCGACACCTCTCTCTCAAATTATGTGGTCATTACTCTCGAGTTCGGCTTTTGCTTGAGGACAAGCGAGGTCTAAGCTTGGGGAGTTGATACGTCCATTTTTCATCATGATTTCTTATTCATATTTACGTTATTCTTATCCATTATTCTCTATTATCATACAATTCTTATGCTCCTTCTCTCTGAATATGCAAGGCACAACACAAAGAGGGAATTATCTGGAAATTGGAATTCTGGACCGGAAACCGAGAAAAAGGCAGAAAAATCACCAAACTCCAAATAACCTGAAACTTCACGGGGAATTTTTATTGAATATATAAGAATTTATGAGCCAAAAATATACCAGAGGGGGCCACCAGCTAGGCAAAAGCCAACAGGGCGCCCCCAGGTCGCGCCCTGATGGCTTGTGGGGCCCTGGCTGGCCTCCCGACGCCCCTCTTCTCCTATATGGTGTGTTTTACCCTAGAAAAAATAATAAGCAACCTTTCGGGACGAAGCACCGCTGTCTCGAGGCGGAAACCTAGGCAGAGGCCCTTTTGCACTCCGGTAGTCAGATTCTGCCGGGGGAATTCCTCTCCGGGAGGGGAAGATTGAAGCCATCATCATCACCAACGCTTCCTCCTTCGTGGGAGGACCAATCTCATATCCAACCCTAGTTCATCTCTTGTATTCAATCTTTGTCTCAAAACCTCAGATTGGTACCTGTGGGTTACTAGTTGTGTTGATTACATCTTGTAGTTGATGCTTGTTGGATTACTTGGTGGAAGATATTATGTTCAGATCCTTAATCATTATTATTGCACCTCTGATCTTGAACATGTTGATGAGGTGTGAGTAGTTACTATTGTTCCTGAGGACATGGGAGAAGTCTTGTTAGAAGTAATCATGTGAAGTTGGTATTTGTTCGATATTTTGATTATGTGTATGTTGTTACTTCTCTTAGTGGTGTCATGTGAACGTCAACTACATGACACTTCACCATGTTATGGGCCTAAGGGAAGTCATTGTGGAGTAACAAGTAGATGATGGGTTGCTAGAGTGACAGAAGCTTAAACCCCAGTATATGTGTTGCGTCATAAGGGGCTGATTTGGATCCACATGTTTCATGCTATGGTTAGATTTATCTTAATTCTTCTTTCGTAGTTGCGGATGCTTGCGAGAGGGGGTAATCATAAGTAGGTTGTTAGTTCAAGTAAGAACAACACCTTAGCACCGGTCCACACACATATATCAAATTATCAAAGTAGCGAACGCGAATCAACTCAACATGATGAACATGACTAGACAGAAATTCCCATGTGTCCTCGGGAGCGCTTGCTTAATATAAGAGTACTTTCCGGCATGTCCTTTGTTATAAAGGATTGGGCTACCTTGCTGCACCTTTGTTACTATTGTTACTTGTCACTTGTTACGAATTATCCTGCTACAAACTATCTACTATCGCTACTTACAGCACTCGCAGAGAATACCTTGCTGAAAACCGCTTGTCATTTCCTTCTGCTCCTCGTTGGGTTCGACACTCTTACTTATCGAAAGGACTACGATTGATCCCCTATACTTGTGAGTCATAAGGTGTGTGCACCAGTCCTCCATAGACCACGGGAGGGGGTACCGAGGCAAAGGTACCGATCCACTATTTCCTTGAGGTAACTTGTTCTTGTGAGTGCTAGTCCCCTCCTTACCGGAGTGGACATCCGATGTCGAGTTAGTTGGATTAACCACTTGTGTCGGATCGGTAGAAAGTTTGAGACTATCAAGGAAATGTTTAAACATGGATTTGACATCGGTCGTCATGGAGGATTTAAGTGAGGCCATGGCATCATTTAAATCCTCACGAGAGACCGTGTTCCCACCCACGGCCTCGGGAAGTTCAACATCCCGATCCCTGTCGTCAACCATACTCTTCGGGTGGTAAAACCCTTAATAAAGAGATGTGGCTTTGATACCAATTGAAAGGATCAATATGGTTGACTAAAGGGGGGGTGAATAGGCAACTACCAATTTTTTACCTTTCTTTAGCAAATTAGGTATAGCAACAAATAGGTTGTCTAGATATGCAACTAGGTGAGCAACCTATATGATGCTAAAAACAATAACAACACAAGCAAGCAAAGGATACAAGATAGGTAAGGCTTGCACAAAGTAAAGGTAAGAAGTAACCACAAGTGGAACCGATGGAGACGAGGATGTGTTACCGAAGTTCCTTCCCTTTGAGGGGAAGTACGTCTTCGTTAGAGCGGTGTAGAGGCACAATGCTCCCCAAGATGCCACTAAGGCCACCGTATTCTCCTCACACCCTCACACAATGCGAGATGCCGTGATTCCACTAGTGGTGCACTTGAAGGCGGCAACCGGACATTTACAAACAAGGTTGGGGCAATCTCCACAACTTAATTGGAGGCTCCCAACACCACCACGGAGCTTCACCACAATGGAATATGGCTTCGAGGTGAACTCTTCTGTCTAGGGTGCTCAAACACCCAAGAGTAACAAGATCCGCAAGGGATTAGTGGGGGGAATCAAATTTCTCTTGGTGGAAGTGTAGATCGAGGTCTTCACCTCCAAACCCTAGAGCATCAACAAGAATCGATGGCTAGGGAGAGAGATCGTGCAAGAAAGAGCTTAGGAGCAACAATGGAGCTTTTGGGGGAAAAGAGGTGAGTCACAATGAGGAAGAAGACTCATTTATATAGGGGGAGAAATCAGACCGTTTTCTACCCACAATAAGTGCCTAAGCGGTAGTACCGCTCAGGGGAGCGGTACTTCCGCTTGCATAAGAGGTAGTATCGCTCAGGAGAGCGGTACTTTCGCTTGCAGCACAGATCATGCCGTTTCCCGCTGCTGACATAGTCAGGGGAGGACGGTAGTGCCACCGGAGCGGTACTACCGCTCGCATCAGTGGTACTTCCGCTTAATGTGGCGCGGGGGACCAGACACATGTCTGGTCCCTTGCGAGGGACTCAGGTCTTAGGCAGAGCGGTACTACCGCTCCTGAGCAGCGATACTTCCGCTCAGAAAAACCAGAATGCCAGAAGAAAAATATAAGCGGAAGTGGGCGCGGTACTTTCAGGGCGGCAGTACCGCTGGAGCGGTACTACCGCCCATCAGAGCGGTACTTCCGCTTATCAAGGTCAGAAGGGGGGCAGAGAGAATGAACAGACGCTCCGGGAAAGGGAAAGGTGCAAATGTGTACGTGATTGATTCCACCCAACCTTTCCAAATGCGGACCCCCTCTTAATAGTACGGATTTCCTACGACTATGGTCCACCAACACAAAATCAACAGAGACAACCCGTCTTCTCTTTTTAACCACCGAGGGGAAAATAACCGTCTCGTGCCACCTGATAATCTCTGAAAGCTTATTGCACCCGGTTAGTCTGCAAAAGCATTGTCATCAATCACCAAAACTAATAGGGTAGAAATATGCCCTTACACTGTGGCTGTGGAGATAAATATCTGAAATACCCCTAAGAGCTAAAAGATTGGTTGACCGTTGTTTAACGATAATAACATCATTACAGAACTTGGCGTTGTGCAAAACTACATGATAATAACAAAACTATGTGCATGTGCATGTGCATGTACGCCCGTCGTCCAAACTTGGCGTTGGAAATTAACATGATCAGAAGCTCGCGGGCTTCGCGTACGTTGCAGCCTTGCAGGAGATAGCTAGCTCGCACGGCGTTGACTTGTGCACAGTAGGCGACGGCGGCTGGGTGGTCGTGGTGCGCTCGCATGACGCCGTGGCACCCCTGCACCACCACGTTTTCCCTGCCACACGACCACGTCGACGGCGGCCGCATCGGCGACGGAAGACGGAGCTGCCTCGCACCACCTAGACCTCGGTTTCCTTCCTCGCTTCCACGTCGACGACGGCCACGTCGGTGACGAAAGACGGAGCTACGTCGAACGACCTCGTCCTCGGTTTCCTTCCTAGCTTCCATGCCGAAGACGGCCGTGCCTGCGGATTACAGGATGGAGGCACGGCACGGTGGTGGAGGACGGCCGGAGTTGGTCAGCATGGCCGTAGTTGCAGCGGCTGGGCGGGCTGACTAGTTTTGCTCGATGGCTGCCCAGCCGATGAAGAGAAGAAAAGAGGACGAATCGTTATTCACCTACGAGTGACAAAGGTGGGTAATTTCAACACAAATTCAGGGATAAACTCGGAAGGGTAGGCAGCGAAATCCACAAAAGCACTTCTTCGAGAGCTTCCACCTCTACGTGCATTCCTGAAAATCACAGCAAGTCGTTCTGTCGTTTGGCTGAGATTTGGCTGCGAGGCAGCAGAATCCAGCAAAAAAATCGCAACCAAACGGGGCATATGTTCTTTTTTTTTTTTGTGAAGAGGGATCTGATTGCATTAACCGAAACTCTTACAGAAAAGTCCAGAAAAAAAGAAAATTACATTGAAGCCCTTCTGAACTTTGGCCTCGTCTCCGACGATCAAGCTGCTGCGCCGGCGGAACCTGCCGCATCTCCTCCGAAAGCTTGGACTGGGAGGACTCCCCTTGCGAGCAGGAAGTCGACGCTCCTCGGTGCGAAAACACCTCCACCCTGCACGGCAGAGGACGAAGCCATCTCGGTCACCTGCAACCTCACCTTCAAAGTCTTCAAAAGCCGGCGCCTCCATCTCTTGGCCACCAGCACGGGGAACCCACGGACTGCAGCTCCGACGAGCCGCATCCGCGCAAGCGGCAGCAGATCCGCCACGACGCTCCACCGGAGCAGCCAGAGCGGAGAAGGGGAGAGCTGCCCACCAAAAGCTGACCGACGCCGCCACCGCCTCCATAGCGCCGCCAGCAGCCACACCACTACGCCCTACACTATATACACGACGTGATCCGTCGATTCCCCATCCTCCCGCCGCCGGAGCGGCCGCCGGAGGGTGAGGGATCGACCGGATCGACGCCGGCGAGGTGGGAGAAGCGGAGGATGTCACAAATCGCCCGAGTTCACTGTAGATGGGGAACAGGGGGTCGGTCCAACTCGACTTAGTAACGGGGCATATGTTCAACTGCTGTAAATCTACGTTTGTAGGAGCGCTTGACTGGTAGGACCGTAGGAGGAGCCCAACTCCACGTACGTGTGTGTATATATATATATATATATATATATATATATATATATATATATATATATATATATATATATATATATAATAAAGCAAGGTGATATTCTTGGTTTTCGTCCCACGTAATTTTATCTTCTATTTTTCCGCGGTACGTGAGGTGGTATTATTTTCCTGCCTTCTATTTCTTTCGTGTGTCGCCCAAGGCCAGGCTGGACCATGTCGCTGCAATGGGCTCTGCCCGCGCTGCCTCCTCCAAGCGTACATCTTTTTCCTCCATCCCCATCACGTTCATCTTTAAAAACAAAATACGTTCATCCGTATTCTGGTTCCTCCCTGTTGTGGTTATTCCACTCGTGTACGTCTTCGCGTCATGTCCCTGGTGGAATCTGCACCATGTCCGCATCGTACAACTGATACAGATCACGCTGACTTCATCAGAGCGCTGCCCTGCTCGTCGTGTCCGCGTCAGACAATTAATACAGATCACGCCGACTTCATCAGGGCACCGCCCTGCTCGCCGTGTCCGCGTCGAACAATTGATACAGATCATGTCGACTTCATCGGAGCGCCGCCCCGCTCTCCGTGCCACCAAAACACCATGACTCTGATCCCATCATTCTCCACTCGGTGTGCCTCTCCGCACAGCTTCACCTCATCTATTCGCCCGCCCATGTCACCCGCGTCTCCGCAGTCCACACGTGTGTGGAGCGGCCAGTTGCAGGACCAACGTTGTGGTCGCCCTCCCGAGCCGTGATGGGTTGCTATGGGTCATTGCTCACGGTCGCCTCTCCGGCTACGCACCAGTCGCCGGCCTAGCATTTAGTGACATCGCCACCCATGCTACCTAATAGAGTTAATAGGAGATCCTCTCTCTCTCTCTTCCGAGTTCTGATCCATGGAGGTGAGATCCGGCAACAGCATGTGCATGTACTATGTCCAGACCAGCTTCTCGGTCTCTCCCCTAGCTATGCACATGTGCGGCAGCAACTTGATTCTCGCGGCCCCATTGAGGAGGAGGGCCTGGGCGGCTGTAGATTGGGTGCTCTCTGTCCTCATCAACCTCGCTTGCGCTGGCTCAACTTTGAAGCCCATGAGAGTAACTTTGAAGCCCGTGAGAGCAACTTTGAAGTCCTCATCAACCTCGCTTGCGTGGGCTACAGCTAAATTAGGTGGGCTGATGGGAGATGTAACTTAGTGCTCTTCTTCCACCTTGTGGACTGCACTGCTCTCAGTGCTTTGTAACCTCCTGTAAAAAACTTTGCTCTTCTATCTTAATACAAAAAGCGCGCAATGCTCTTGCGTGTGCTTGAAAAAGAGTGGCTTCTAATCTACCCTTTACTTTGTCAATGCAAACAGTGAACAGGGAGATGGCCCGATTGCTAATCAGCTCAGTGGGAATCTGATGAGGAGATAGCATGAAGTGTGTACAAGGGAAGAAAGCGAGTCTGGCTTCACGAGTCGGGTGCGGACGGCCGACAGCAACCTGCAAGTGCTCTGTTTCAATTGTAGTACGGGAAGGTGTTGGAAGGAACTAAAAAGCTCTGGCTGCGTATTTTGCCTATCGTCGCCGGACGAGGCATGAATATCACATGAAGCTTTTCAGCATTCCTTGCATACATACCTTTTTTTGAAAAACAACATCTACTTTATTAATCAGAGCTAAGTGTTACATCATCTATTAGAATTGGTACAATATTTTCCAAAGGCTCCTCGATCCACTCACTCTTACCAGAACTCTTTGCTAGTCTAGCGAGCTCATGTGCTACTCTGTTCGCTTCTCTATTACAATGCTCGAAACTAGTAAAAGAAAAATCACAAGCCATAAAAAAAATCCTCGAAGATTGCAGCCGCTGCTCCCGCCGAGTATCCTCCGTTGTTCATTGTTTCAATTAGTTCCAAGTTATCAGAATTAATAATAAGACGATTGCATCCCCCTTTTTGTGCTAACAAAAGTCCGAACCTAAGCGCTAACGCCTCTGCAGCTAGAGCATCCGCGCAACACTCAATCTTCTAGTTTGCTCCTACAATGAAGTTTCCCTTGTCATCCCTTATAACAGCACTCGCAGTGCCTCTTAGCTGATCTTGATCAAAAGAGGCATCCACATTTAATTTGACAAAACCCTTTGGTGGTCTATTCCATCCTCCACTCTTCTTCTTTGCCTTTGGTAAGTGGGCGTTTACGTAGTTCGCCGTTATAGATCGGATCCCCATTGAGGTCTGGGACGCCTCTTCTGACTTTCCCTTGCGAACAAGCTCCTTGCATACATACCTTTCACTACTATTTCATTGCATGCTTCATCTTTAAGAAGTCTGTTTTCTGACTTTGTGATGTCCATCAGGCTATCCAATTCAGATTGGCATCTTATTGACATTGTTCCTGTACTATGATTATGCAGTAATTTCCGATGTGTTATCTATTAACTCCTGTTTTATGTACTATTCAAATATCTGTGCAATTTTCTGTCGGTGAACTTTGCCATCTGGTTTTGTAAATATTTATATACCTCGGATATGCTTAAAACTATTAGGTACTCCCTCTGTAAACTAATATAAGATTGTTTATAAGGTAGTACCATGTAGCACTACTTTCTCATGGCTGCAATCATTAGTATTATAATTCTTTTGTTTTCAAAAAAAATGTTCAGTTGCTTTCAGTCACATGGTAAGGAGGGCAATCTTTTCCAACAAGCAAGTGAGTTTTTACCTTTGCTTAACATGCAATCCTAGAAGATAAATCATAAATCACTTCCATATCGCGAGGAACAAAGTTAGCTTCTCTAAAAATAGTCTCCCTAAGGCAAACTACGGAAATTGGGGACATGGCCAATCTATAAGCAAGAGCAGGTTTACCACTCCAGGTGTCCGGCGGAGGTATGTCTATTTTTCTGTCCTGAAAAGAAACTACGAAAAAATGATATCACTCCTTTATAGTTTTCTGGTGGAGATTATATTTGTTTTGTTCCCAGCTAATAAATCAAGCTTGTGCATATACATAGTCATCAATAACTTTCATACATAAAATTATCAGTTGTGTCCTTATATTTTTTTAAGTAGGGCTACAGATCGTGGTCATTAATCAAGTTCACCTCTTGTGTTGGATAAGCATAGGAAATAGGTAATAAAATTAGCCACATATAAATTAATTATTAGGCTTATAGAAGTACTAATTAGAAGGTCATGTAGCATATTTAGTTTTAACTATTCAAATGACTGACATGAGGTTTAGCAAGAATAACTTTATGGTGATCCAGATATGCACATGTCTATAGTGATTGTCGTGGTTTGCTGGGTTAGGTGTGTGTGATTTTTTTTTCTCTCATTGAAACGCACGGTCATGTTTGCTAGTCTTTTCTAATCAGCTACGAGCGGTTTCACTTCAAAGAGTCGCTCTGTCCCCGGACCCTCCTCTCCGACGATTGCTGAGGCGGCGGCAGCGACGGCAATGGAGCCGGAGGGACGACCTGGAGGCAAGGGCTACTCGCCTCTCTCCTACGTGGAGTACTCCCCCCTTTCACTCTTCATGGGGTAGGGCAGTGCAGCGATACAGTGAGAGCTCGGCAATGACAACGACCTTCACCGGCGTCCGTCTCCACCGCCGGAGGTCTTCTCACCAGTAAGGTATCCCTCCACCTATTCCTCCTCCTTTCCTCCTCCATGAATTTATGAATTTTTAGGGTTAGGTTCTTGATTTTTTTTAGGGACGGGCAAAGAAAGAGGAAGTAGACCAAGAAAAGAGATAAAAGAAAAGAGGGGGGCTTGCATATTGAAGATGGAGTAGACCTTCGCTCAATTGTGGGATCATTTCAAGGAGGTGGAGATCATGCAGGAGGAGAAGAAGAGGAGGAGCTCAACGATGCAGAGGAACAACATTAGAGTATCTTCTTGTATCTACCCAAAGGTGATAGCCCTGTTTCTTAACTTCCTTCTCTGTTTGGATGAATTGTTCCTTCTTTCTTCTTTGGAGCTACACTACTACAAAAAAAAGGAGCCATGTCCAACCGTTTTCACTTACAATGGAGTTAGGATGCTGCTACTATATTAGGGTGGTCATCCCATTATTGTGAATCTGCTTTATTGCAGAAGAAGGCATAGAAGGAAACCGCAAAGGGTAAATCACAAGAAAATGTGTAAAAACAAGGCAAATGCTGCGAGCAACGAAGAATGACTCCCCAAAAAGAAGCACGAATCATTCAAGATCAAGCAAGTTTTATCTTAATGCACAATCCCACTAACTCCCTATACCATTTTATTAGGTTTGCAGTCCGTCAAACCACTGTCATCGGGGCTGATCGTACCTCTGAATAGATTGAAATTTAAACCTTTTGATTCAAGGATCTTGCTAAAGGACATACATGTGTCTTTTCTTAAACGTTGACTCATGTTGAACACTGTTAGTAAGGCTTCAGAACTCTCTAGGTGCAGACCTGAACACTAGTGAGACATGGTAGCAACTAGCGAATGGCAAGATGGAGAATATGGTTTTCCTTTTCCAATTCATAGAAGCACTAACCTTCTGTGAAAGCATGATATAAATCTGCAGTACACTAACTTTCTCAGGTTTGCTTCTCGCATTTTTACACCGAACTTAAGGTGAATGATAAATGGTTAAGCACCTATTTATTTCTAGTTTTGATTCATTGATACACACTGAACAGAAGGATATAGCTGGATGTGCTCCTATTTTACGTCGATGTAAACAAGCGATTCCATTGATGTCGCGTGCAAGTTTGGAATATGTATTACTTGGACATGCTGCTATTTTTTGTTGGCCCCCTATCTCTTACCTTGTCTCTCAGAATTCGTACATTAGCTTGTGAACGTGGTCTGACTCCATACGGTACGCTAGATTTTTGTACATGGCTGGTTGGAAACATTACGTTGGTGGACATGGATCATCTCCCAGCTTGTCAGTATTCATGGAAGCTGAGTTAGATTTATTTTAATTACCTTGAGGTGGACTGAAGCAACACAAGGTTGTGGAGGAGCAACTCCACCTTGCTGCTACAATGTGTACAGCACAAGTGTTGAAGGAACTACTTCAACGTGATGCGCTAGATATCGCTCTAGAGGCGAGTGGAGGCCAATATGGCAGCACGAGTTCAATCCAAAACTCCTAGAGCACAAGATCTTGTCCAAGACCTTAGATAGGAACAACAAGTTCTATTATAGATAGTGGGTACATAGTATGGTTACAAACTAGAGGTGAGGACCTCTATTTATAGGGCTTTGGAAAGCCTTCACATACTTCTACTTATGGCTAGAACACTCTAGAAAACATTACCTAAGATTCACCATTCTACTCATAGCTACTCAAAACTAGAGGACTCTAGAAAACATCAGGTAAGGTAGAAAAGAAAAGAAATACTACACTAGTGTGGAAGCATCTAGAAGTAGCCAAACAAATCTGACATATGACTATTATTATTTTTCATCTAGTGTTCCTCATCATTCTCCCCTTGTTGTTTGGAACTCGCCCTCGAGTTGATCTTCATAGAGCGCTTCTTCTGGATGGTAGAGAGTCAAGTCCGCAACATTGAAAGTGTTGGATATACCCATGTCGCTTGGAAGATCTATCACATAAGCATTATCATTTATCTTCCTCATGATAGAGAAGGGCCCATACTTTCGCTGCCTAAGCTTCCCTTTAACACCTAAAGGCAGCCTCTCTTTTCGGAGGTAGACCATCACCTTATCACCAACTTGGAATGATTTCGGCCTCCTTTTGCAGTCAGCAAGTTGTTTATATTTCTGATTTTGTGCTTCCAAAACACCACGAATTTCTTCAAATAACTCACTGTAATTATCAGCAAAGGACAGTGTTGATTTTGAGTTTCCCCTTGATGGTAGCTTTACTAGGTCCACCACATGTGTTGGAACTTTAGTGTAGACAATGGAAAAAGGACTCCTTCCTGTGGACCTATGTTTGGAGTTATTGTAGGAGAACTCTGCAAGAGATAAAGCCAAATCCCATTGTCCCTTTCTTTCTCCACAAATGCACCGAATCAGATTACCCAAAAATTTGTTCACCACTTCAGTTTGTCCATCTGTTTGTGGATGGGCAGTGCTAGAAAATTTCAATTCAGTGTTGAATTGCTTCCACAAAGTGAGCCAAAATGCAACAAGGAACTTGCTATCACGGTCTGAGACGACGGACCTTGGAACTCCATGAAGTCTTACCACTTCTCGAAAGAATAGGTTTGCTACATGATGATCATCCGTTGTCTTGCGGCATGGGATGAAATGAGCCATCTTAGAGAACCTGTCCACGACCACAAAGACAGCATCACTCCCTCGTCTTGTTCTTGGCAAACCCAAGATGAAGTCCATAGAGATGTCCTCCCATGGAGCAACAGGAACGGGCAAAGGCATGTATTACCCTGTGTTCTGCACTTGGCCTTTGCAGGTTTGACATATAGGGCATCGCTGAACAAACTTTCCAGCATCTCTCTTTAGTTGTGGCCAAAAGTAGTGAGCTTCCAGGTTAGCGATAGTCTTGTCTCGTCCAACGTGGCCACTAAGATCACTTGAATGGAGTTCTCTAATTAGTTTGTCACGCAGAGAACTCCTTGGGATGCACAAACAATCATTTTTGAAGAGATAGCCATCCTGCACCAAATAGTCATCACCTAATGGTTGTCCCCTGAAGTGCTTTACCCAAACATGGCCAAAGTCTTCATCGTCCTCATACAACTCCTTTATTTGATCCATGCCTGGAAGTTTAGCCTCAAAAGAAGTCAAGAGGCATGCATGACGACTCAAAGCATCGGCCACTCAGTTAGTTGTTCCAGATTTATGCACGATGGATAGTTAAATCTCTCCAGATATGCTGCCCATCTTGCTAGCATGCGATCAATATGCGTCTGATTTCTAAAATGTTTCAAGGATTGATGGTCACTATAAACAATGAACTCTTTAGGCAGCAAATAGACTTCCCAAGTCTTCAAGGCTCTGAAAACGTCATACAATTCTTGCTGATAGGTACTCCATTTCTGTCTAGCTTCGCTTAACTTCTCACTAAAGAAAGCAATGGGCTTCCTTTCTTGAGATAGAACAGCTCCAATGCCTACTCCACTTGCATCACATTCCAACTCAAAAGTCTTGTTGAAATCAGGTAGAACCAAGACAGGAGCTTGTGAGAGCTTTTGCTTAATCTCACTGAAACTAGCTTCAGCCGCTTCTGTCCATTGGAACTTTCCTTTCTTCAGGCACTCGGTAATTGGTGCCATGATAGTGCTGAAATTCTTCACAAGTCGCCTATAGAAAGTTGCAAGGCCATGAAAACTTCTTACCTCAGAAATGGTCTTCGGAGTTGGCCATTCTCGGATTGCTTCAACCTTAGAATCATCAACACGAATACCGTCACATGTTATGATGAATCCTAGGAAAAGAAGTTGTGTTTACAGGAAAACACATTTCTTCAAGTTGACGTGGAGCTCATTTTCCCTTAGTACTTCTAGCACCTTCTGAATGTGGCCAAAGTGTTCATCCTCATCCTTGCTATAGATCAAGATGTCATCGAAATAGACCACGACAAAGTGGGATAAGAAGGGTCGAAGGACTTGATTCATTAAGTGCATGAAGGTACTTGGTGCATTTGAGAGTCCAAATGGCATGACTAGCCGTTCAAACAACCATTCCTTTGTCTTGAAGGCTGTTTTCCATTCATCCCCGGGTCTGATACGGATTTGATGATATCCGCTTCTTAAATCTAGCTTTGTGAACACTCTTGCTCCACTAAGCTGATCCAACATATCATCCAGACGGGGAATAGAGAATCTATACCTTACAGTGATCTTGTTAACGGCTCTACTGTCCGTACACATGCGCCAAGATCCATCTTTCTTTGGCGCGAGCAGGGCTGGTACAGCACATGGGCTAATACTTTCTCAAATGTGCCCATTTTGCAGCAATTCCTCCACTTTCTCCTTCAATATATCATGTTCTTTTGGGCTCATTCGATAGTGTGGGAGATTAGGAAGACTTGCTCCAGAATTAAGTCAATTCTATGTTGAATTCCTCTCATCGGTGGCAGGCCTTGTGGCTCTCCAAGTATGTTATGAAATTCTGCTAATAAGCCTCGTACCTTTGCTGGAATTTCAACAGTCGGGTGCACTTCTCCTTTTACAATAAGTGCAGCACATAAATCTGCCTCCTTCAAGTCTTCCATAAACTCATTAGAGGTGTGGGAAATAGTTAACATACTTTTCCCCTCCTCCTTAGAGATATTACCATCAGTTTTATTTGGTAGAATAATGATCTTCCTCTTGTTCCAAATGAAAGAGTAAGAATTTTCCTTGCCCTTGTGTGTAGTATCCACATCAAATTGCCAAGGTCTCCCAAGAAGAACATGGCTGGCGTCCATATCAACTACGTCACACAACACATTTGAGTGGTAATGCTTGCCCAAAGAAAGTGGCAGGTTGCATTGTTTGGTGATCCTCATATTCACTCCTTTCTTGATCCATCCAATAGTGTAGGGATTTGGGTGATCATGGGTTTCAAGTTTTAAATGTTTCACCAACTTCTGGGAGATAATATTCTCACAGCTGCAACTATCAATCACTAATTTGCATACCTTGCCATTCACCGTGCATTTTCTCTCAAATATTTTCTTCCGTTGTGTGTCGTCAGGTTGTGGTGTGGAACATAGGAGACGCTGAATCACACATACCACCTCTTCACCTTCTTCTTGACAAACCTTTTATCCCTCTACATCTTCAGATTCGTATTCCTCCTCATTGTCTTCACCATCATGGATAGTTGTGTTAACAAATTTCCTTAGTGGGTAACCGTTGGATATGTGCCCCTCTTCACCACATTTATAGCATTTTGGGCCTTCATTGGACTTAGCCTTGCCTTTAGTTGGCTTTTGGATGGATCGTTTTTCCTTTGGTGGAGCAGTCTTTTCTTCCACTCTATTAGGTTGACTCCTAGACGAGCCTTCGGTATGGGGATATGGAGGATATGGAGCCTTACTTGTCTTTCTCACCCTCACAAACCTCTCGGCTTTCAAGGCTAGAGCTTGTGCTTGATCAATGGACCAGATTTGTTGCATCATCAATCGATCTTGAATAGCATCATTGAGACCATTGATGTACCTTGCAACTTGTTGATCTTCAGTTTCGGCAAGGTTGCAGCTCACTTGTAGCCTTAGAAACTCCTCCGTGTAATCTGAAACAGTCCTATTCCCTTGAGCACAATTTTGAAATTGGATAAATAGGATCTGGTCATAATCAGCGGGTAAAAACCTCCCTTTCAAAAGACTTTTCATTTGCCGCCAAGTTCTCACACGAGGTTCTCCTCTCAGCCTGCGCTCTTCTTGAGCGCGGTGCCACCATGCACTGGCTCCTCCTTTCAGCTTGTATGCGACCAAAGGAACTCTACGATCTTCCGGAACCTCCATCACCTCAAAGAAAGTCTCCACTTCATATAACCAATCAAGGCACCCTTCAATATCGACATTTCCATTGAAAGTTGGGATCTCAGCTTTCACCTTGTATGTATCCCTTGCATATGTAGGGTTGGGTACTCTCCGATATGCATAGGGATCAGGTTCTTCAAGGGTATCATCATATTCTTCACCTTCAGAAGCTTCAATATAAATTGGCCTTCTTGATGTACGTTGACCAGCATGTTGTTGGGGTGGTCTTCCTCCAAATTACCTCTCTGAACATCTTCTTCTTTAGATGAATCTCCTTCATTGGCAGCAGGGGGAACACCCTTTCTTATCATCTCAACCAGCTGGTCAAATCTCCGATTAAGATCTTCACGCAGCTCTTCGATTGTTGCTCTGCAGCATCTATCCTCTTCTCCAATTGCTACATGCTTGCAGCAACTTGCTCTCAAAGAGAACGACAAGAACTTGTATGGATCAACGGGGCTCTGATACCACCTGAAGCAGCACAAGGTTGTGGAGGAGCAACTCCACCTTGCTGCTACAATGTGTACAGCACAAGTGTTGAAGGAACTACTTCAACGTGCTGCGCTAGATATCGCTCTAGAGGCGAGTGGAGGCCAATATGGCAACAGGAGTTCAATCCAAAACTCCTAGAGCACAAGATCTTGTCCAAGACCTTAGATAGGAACAACAAGTTCTATTATAGATAGTGAATACATAGTCTGGTTACAAACTAGAGGTGAGGACCTCTATTTATAGGGCTTTGGGAAGCCTTCACATACTTCTACTTATGGCTATAACACTCTAGAAAACATTACCTAAGATTCACCATTCTACTCATAGCTACTCAAAACTAGAGGACTCTAGAAAACAGCAGGTAAGGTAGAAAAGAAAATAAATACTACACTAGTGTGGAAGCATCTAGAAGTAGCCAAACAAATCTCACATATGACTATTATTATTTTTCATCTAGTGTTCCTCATCACCGTGACCCTCATCCAGCCTGTCAAATTTTGCTAAAAAAAATTAACCCGCCCTCAGGCCAAGACAAATCTTCTATAACAGGAAATTTTGATTTCTCATTCAGGTTGTTGCTTGTTTGTTTTCTGTAGCATAAATCAGATTGGAATGTACTATTTTTGGCGAATGATCATGCGATTCTAGCTAGGCTCCATCGATTTAATGTATTCCTTCGCCATGGTACTGCAAAGATGGTCCACACAATCATTTTTGCTTTGGACTCTTATATACCGGAAGACGTTAACTTTGTTCACATTTAACGTATTTTCCTATCTTACAGAGCAATCCATTCAAATATGGTTAATTTCTTCTTCCTCGTAATCTTTTACCACTATACCACTAGAATAGATGTGCGTTTATTTAGTTCCATACTCCCATTTGATATTGATTCATCTATATGCTTGGCGGTTTTGGCATTTTGCCTTACAATTATGTGTGCCTGGTCAATGTTTCATTTTGATGATTCTTTGGTGCCAGACAATGTCTAGTTCAATATGATGATTCCTAGTATGTATCTCAAACAACTTGATAAAAGACAAGGTTTAGTGTGCATTCAAGCAGTGGTTACAGAGTTTGGCCTTTTATCTTATTTCTCTATATTTTTTATTCATACCGTGGAGCCAGCGGTTATGGGTTCATGTGATTCTGATAAATTCCGTACATCCAAAATCCCTCTATGATATCTTTGATTTCGACATTGTTTACGGAGCTATCTATTGTTGTCGTCAAGTGCTTAGGGAATCGTCGGTATTGGTTTTGTTCATCGTTAACACATTCTTTCAGTTTTTCAGAGCTATCTACTGAAATATGATTACTTTATTCGTCCTTGGGAGCTTTTTACCACTGCCATAGATAAGCATCTATTTATTTCCGTCTAATAATTATTTAGTTCCTTCTAATATTTATTTAGTTCCTTGTAACATGTGGCTGATGGATTATGGAGATTACCTTTCAAACTAATGCTTCTCTTTTCAGCTTATAGTTTTTGTTGATTACATTTTTCAATGCATCTCCCACAAAGAAACATGACAGAGGAGCTGCAATATATGTGTACATGTAACTGTTGTCCAGGCCCTGGAACCTTCTCAGTAATCTTTGCTGAAACTGTAGGGTCATCCAGACGTGGATGTTGTAAAGCCTAACTGGAAATACAGCAAAAACTGTAGGGTCATCCGACATGGATTTTGCAACCTCTAATTGGAAATCCAATGTCTGCAGTTTGTGATGGCCAAACCACTGCCCATCTCGAGATGGACGAGATGGTGTTGTACTACGGAAACTTAGTTTTCTCTATAGATTGAATTTCTAATTGCTACTTTGTCAAGCAGTGTATCAAAATTATTGTCTCTGTAATTTGTATGAGAACTCAGATCATCTTTGTCCATTGTTAGACCGATGTAGTTATGTCATTTTTATGTGGCGTAATGCAACATTCTGATAATTTTTATGTCTTGGCAACAACATTCAGGAGTATTTTTCTGTGGTCTAGAGCTAATGAGTAGAACACACAACGTGATAATCCTGTAGACAACTTGTTGTGTGGAACACTGGAGGAAACTCCAGAGCATGAATCCAAGACCAAGAAAGCAACATGATTTTTCTCAGATACACCGAACAAGACACTTTGCTACCAGGATAACACGACGATGAAACCTTTGTCTTCCCGTTACAAATTTCAATTCTATCCAGATCTTGTTAGACTGGATAACCAAAGTTCAACTGAATGCCATGGTCCATCCATGGTATTAAGATTCAGAGTTCTTCTCTCTGCTTTAGTCAGGCTTCTGATTTCACGCAAGCGTCCACAGATCGAGCAACTGCACATGGTTGTGGTTGTGCTCGTTCTCGTAAGTGACTCAAGCATCCGCCATTGCCGCGACACCACTCCACATTCTTCCTTGCGGCTCAGTCCTGGTGGTGCTATATATGTGCCCCCCTGCCCCCCCCCCCCCCCTTTCAATTTATTATTTCATACTAAATTACTTGATTCAGTTACCACCTACAAAGCAAGGATGCAGATCTCACCATAAGCTATACGACATGTATAAAAGACCTATGGCTGAAGCTGCATTTGAATGAGAAGGAAAAAGAAAATTGATCTCTATTATCCATGCCCTTCGTATCAAGAGAATACATTTGGGAAATGTGCAAAATTGTAATTCTCACAAAGAAATTGTTAGATATTAACAAGCAAGAGTTGTTAACATGCAAAACTGACAGAAGATCATTATTTCTCTGCATCAATAATTTGTGAGAGTGAACATGTGAAGTCAGCATTTTAAAAACACGTTGGTCAAGAGTTGCCTATCATGTCCAGTTGCAACACTGTGACACCATGTAAAACTAAAGATTTTTTGTTTATAGAGATTAGAGTTTGAGGGTCTGGTTCTATTTGAACCTTGCATGTGTCGGAGCCTGTACAAAGTGTTGCGCCAAATAATTGTAACGGTTTCATGTTTCAATAAAGCTTCAACTTTACCTAGAAAATATTGATCTGGTTCTTAATTAAACCAAGAGAACTCAAAATATGATTAGGATACAAAATTGAAATACAGCAAGAACAAGGTCATTGTATGAAATGAGAATCACTTAAGCCTTCAGACATTATATGAAAACTTCTAAAAAAATAACAAAACAAAACCAATTGAATGTTCAACCGCACTCCCACAACAAAATGAGCTACTGATACTTTTGTCTCTAATTTCAAAAATATACATGCATCGATTTGTTCAAATCTTATAAGACCTTAACATGAGCATTTTTATTTGACATAACATGGTCACTTCGTTCTGCTCTCATTACAACAGGGACAAGTGATTCCTTTAAAAAGCAATTGCTCCATCACAACTTAGCACCACTGTTTATATGCCAACTCACAGCAAAAAAAAATCTGATGCACTCTGAATTTTTTTGTTGTGTCCGTAGTGGAATCTCAAAAAAAAATCTGATGCACTCTGAATTCCTTAAAAAGTCCGTAGTGGAATCTCTAAAAAAACTTAGATTTAGAAACGAAGGGAGTATTTGGCTATTTCTAAGGAAAAGTAGGTACCTATTCACTAGGAAATTGTTTTCACTATACAAGAGTAATCAGCGTATGCTACTTATTTGGCTATTTCTAGTAAAAGGTAGCTACGTATTCATCAGAAAATTTTCTTCCACCAACCAAGAGAATGATTTGCGTCAACGTGGTTATCCGATCGATTGTTTATTCAACATACGTAGGCAGGAATTGAGGAGGTGGTTGAACAAACGCATCACTTGCATTTCACAACACCTGTTAAGCCAACTCTCTATCCGGTTGAGTGCAATGGTGGAGGACAAACAACTAGGTGGTAACTACCACTGGTGGTAGATAAAATTTGTCAGGGAATGCTCCCTCCACTCCTTTATATAAGGTGTATTATTTTTGGAACGGTGACCAAATCACATAATTATACATAATTTTGAACGAAATTAACCTTGGCTAATCATGGATTAGCGGCAAGTAAATTATTTAGACTAGGAAAGTAAGAGATACCCGCAATCTGAAGAGAGATGTTTTTCTTTTTTTTCTCTACAGGGAGGGATACATGCAATCGGTGGAGAGATGTTTTCCTTGTTCTGAAGGGCTAAAGACAAAATTACGAATAATTAGAAGAAATGCATCTTATCAAAAAAAGGCATTAGACGAAATGCATCTTATAAAAAAAAAAAGCAAAGACACTATATATAAAGAAACGGAGGGGGTACGCCACAAGTATGAAAATTTCCGAACGAGATTCTCTGGCTTAGCCTAGCTCAGATTATGGATCATTGACATGCAGGCCTCGCATCTGGTGGGCCCCATGTGCCGTGACTCGAAGTCAGGGGTGGGGGTGGGAGGCAATTAGAGAATCTGTGCCCGAAAAATTTACTGCCATGAGAAACATCCATGAAACCTGATGAGTGTCACATGTCAGATACAAGCACATGGCAACTCCAAACATTTTTTAGACAAATTTAGTGATGCGAGGATGACAAATTTAGTTGGCAAGTATACCAACTTTCGTGCTTCAGTTATTTCTGACAAAAACTACTTGTTTATCACTGGAATTTGCCAACCTTGTGTGACTGTAATGGCCATCGAAAAACGTTAGGGCCAGAGTGCCACGTACGATGTGTGGCACTTATTATTTAGAAACCTCCATTACCATGCTTACGTCTTGTACATAATGAGCGTAGACTACCATTTGAACTTTGTTTTTCTTGGTTCAAAATGGCACACTAAGTGTAGCGAATATTACAACCATCAGCACGAAACGATAAATGTGGATATGCAGGTAAACATAATTTCCTCAAGTGCTATTAATTTCTGTCACTCGAACAGTGATGTTTGTCAGCAAAGAATGGTACGGATGGAGATCTAGAGAATGACAAAAAAACCACGACAGGTAGTGTGGGCATGCAAGGAAAAGGTACAATACTTCTCCTTCGCATTGAAGATACCACATTCACTATGAACTGACACTACTTGCTCAATGATGGCATAGAAAAAAGAAATGGCAAGAGAAAACGAAAATCTATTCAGTGTAACACACTCTTCACAAAACCCTTCTTCAGGGAAGCACTGCTCATCAAAGAGCTGAACACATGGCTCCTGCGATGTGAAAGTTTGTCGTTAGCTCATATCTGAATTATCTACTAAGTTGCTGGTGAAATCACATCATAATTACATAAATAGTTCCACAAATAGGAACTATGCATATAAATAAATAACGAGCCACAACGGCCTTTGGTTTTGTCATTTATTCACTCTACTTCCAAATTTAACAAGCGCAGCATGCCCTGCCATAACAATGGGACCCCAGATTCATAATCTAAGCAGAACCGGTCCCTGAATGACAGAATTTAAAGTGCCAATACAACAACTGCTCCCAACAACTAGCTCAGAACACAACTTACATCATTGGAAGAGTTGTGGGGAATGAGTAAATTGTGTATATGGTACGTATTTGCTGGCAGTGGCACTATTCCTGTCACCTATTGCAATTCTAGTGACTACAGAAGATTTTCTTCAACATAGCTTATAGTCTCTCTATCCTGGGTGAGGAATAGTTATTCTTCAACCCCCCCCCCCCCCCCCCCCTTCTATTTTACCATCAATGCACCGTATTTTTACGTCCCATAATTTTTTTCTTACTTCGTATCTAAAAAGAGAACGTAAGAAAATAATAAATCGCCATAAAAAATATTTTATGCTACGTAAAATTACGAACGTAAAAACATAGTGTAAAATATACATAATTTTTTTTTATGAAACAGCCGTAAGATTACCTCGGGTGAAGAATAACTTATTTCACACCCTGGGTGATGAATAGTATGTATAGGGAAAATCCATCCTACCACCCAGGGGTAGTTACCCCACATGTCTCATATACTATCATGTGATAGTATATATACTACTTTATCATAATAAATATGTTTATATACTATATATAAGATACTTCAAAGTGAATTACATGAAAAAATTGTAAGTTGGCCCATGGTTTCTACTATATTTATGAAATATGTATATATTTGTACGTACAAATAAGCATACTCAAAATTTGATACATACTACCAAAAAAATAGTATATATACTACCTAAACATTCTTATATATTACATATTACGCGCACATACTCTCCGATTTGATAGATACTACATATAACATACAAAACTCAAGTGGTGATAACTACCACCGGTGGTAGCAAACATTTGTCCTATATATACACACACACACACACACACACACACACACACATACATACATACATATTTCTAATAAGGGAACTAAATAAATAGATCATGCCATCTAAGCCATCAACAAAGTTCCTAGATAATAAATGGCCTGAATACCAAAGATATATTCATTTGACAAGAAAAATGAACTTTCAAGATAACATCCACATACCAAGTACCAAGGAAAAAAAAGGAATCAATAAAAGGCCGATAAGTACAATGAAGGAGACGGTAAAACCTGAGGACCATGATGAACAACATAACTTTGCTTCATTTACATGCTTTACAGCAAGCCCAATCATCCACGATCCAACACTAACATCATCATGTGCATATGTCCGGAGAACAGACCTAGCATTGAAAAGTGACACCAAAGATACATCACTAGATGTATAATTATAAAAAACATCTCTTCTTTCTACTTCTAGATCCTTGCTGGAATACAAAATCAATTTTAGTGCGCAAAGCATAGGTTGTGTACCTGTTTATAGAAATGAACTGAGCCACGGCCCTTGATATGACAAACATTTCACCAGAAGCATGTCGAAAGTATCTATTAGTTGATACAATGAAATGCGTGAGCCACCACCATAGTTGTCTTGAGCATTCAATGAACTAAGATTAAATACTGGTAAAAGTTGCTTACGATTTCCCGTCACCAAATTTCCACCAATCCGGTTCATACCACTTATGGGTCCTGTTTCAATGAAGCTGTTAGCGATTATCGATTCCCTAACAAAGAAAAGGATGCAAAAGGCAAACATGGTACACAAATCCCATTTCTTCTGGCTCAAGCAACTCACGCTTCAGAAAAGACCTCCCCAGATTTCATACAGCCTATGTAGACACGAGGTTTGTCCCGGTGAGTTTCAAGCATTGCACTCAAAGTGTCTGCATAAACACAATATGTTGTTCCATGTTAGGTGCTGTTTTCCCCCGCAATTTTTTTTTTTTCGAGAAAACGCAAAGGACCTTTGCGTTTCATTGCATTGAAAAGGTAGAGTTTTGATACAATCCTCCTAGGAGGTCAGGTACAAGCAAGAGACTATAAAACGTATCAAGCAAGTGCGAAAGATGCATTCCAGAAATTAAGAGCATGCAGATAGACCTTTTTACATTTCAATCAAGTTTCGCTTTACTCTGTAGAAATCCAATAGCTAACTTAAGTCCTTTTTCCAACTCCCAAGTCCATTACCATCATAACATATCAACAAAAAACATTGGAGCACTTAAATTGCCAATAACAAATTGATACTTGGAACGTATCATGCAGATCAGCAGATTGATACAACTCCTTATCCAAACATAATAATCCCCTTTGTCTGCAACTATTGGTCCAATAATAATATTTTGGTTGCTCATACACTCAAAACAAAAATTATACAAGTACATTTGTCAAGAATACCTTAATAATTGAAGCTCATGAATTTTTTAAAGCATATTTTGGTAAATAATACAAGCCATATAGTCAATCAAAATGCGTAAACTATTTTGAACTGGAAGGAGTAATATTTATCCGACAAAATTGTAAAGACGTAATGAAAGTTAACAGGTGATACTTACCAACATTTATGTATATATCATCATTGACCTTAGCATAAAATTCAGCATCAAATGTCTCTGCAGCATTAGCAAAGTAACGCTTTGTCTTCTTAGGAAGCTCTTCATCAGACTCTATATGATCATCCTGCAATGCCATATAATAGTCAAGAACTACAAAAAAAAAAATCCCGGTGTAAAAAGCAAGTGAAAACACGGCTCGAGCAAGTTATCTTGAAATGAGGAAGGTGGGTGAGGGCAGGGGTTCTTTTTCATAACAATTTGGACGCCATACAAAAAGCAACATACAGTAGCAAAAGCTAGGTGGCTTGTAATTCGACTGGTATCTCAGGCAGCACATTGTCCACAGTAACAAGGCAAACAACTATCAATATGTTTCCTTTTCTTTTTTGCCTTTTGAAATCTGAATTCAACACTACGAAAGAGGACCCAAATCAAAAGTTGATCAAATGACATCCTAAACAGTGTGGGTATCATATGTTCGATTCATAAATCAGGCATACCAAGATCACAAAATCATTTGTACTTCTATTCTCCTCATCGATTTCCCTGTCAAAACGATCTCCTCGATTTGCACTGCATGGAGGAGCAACTATAAGATATCTAGACTTCATATTGTCATTCCAGTAGGATTGTAAGTATACAGTACCTTCTTCCAACTATGAAACGTACTACAATGCCTTTCTTATCTTCTAGTTTCTTCAGCAGTGAACCTGCACACATAAGTAAATTTAAACCATAAAGACAACAGAGAGCATTTCTTACCAACTGTAAGTTTCAAAACTAAGGAAATAAATGGAACACATTTTACTGTCTTTATTAACTGAAGGTCATTTAAAAGGATAGCATTTTTTTGCGGAAACTTTAAAAAGGATAGCATTGCCAGAGTCTCATTATGAAAATAAGTAGAACTGCAGCATTTGCTTCTAGATCTTGTCCAATACCTACCAATGCCAAATGCATAAGTTTTGTTCATGAAAGATTACTAATTTTACACAAGACTGGCCCTGTCCAGGTCGTTGAAGTATATGTGGATTGCCCAACCTTCATCAGTTCGGATTTTTGGTCTTAAGTCTCGGCTTTCACAATTAAAATAAAAAAATCCTTGGCCTCTTTCTGCCCACGTTTAGGCCTTATCGAGCCACAAGTGAGGGGGAGTGTTGAAGTATATGGGGATTGCCCAACCTTCTCCATAAGTTCGTACTTTTGGTTCTACTGGTTGGTTCTTGAAACTTAATAATTTATTAATTTATACTCTAGATACAGCTTAAGAATTCCATATGCTGTACTTAAAATTTTACAGCAAGCGGTGTTTATAGAATCATCAAAATTGGTAATGTTTGGGCATGCATTATGCTTTTATGTATGGCATTACCTTGCATCAAATTTATTTTAGTAGCAGTCATATCAACCAGCAAACAGATTGCCAAACATTTCTGATGATTTGACATGATACAAAAATACCTGATAACTAACCCAGGAACTGGTAAGCCCTAGTTTGTCTAATACGCACTACCCATTGTTCAAAACTAGAGGATACCCCGCGTGTTGCAGCGGGAATTGGTTGATGAAAATTTGGGTTGATAATATGAGAACCAAAATTAAAAATACATATGAGTTATTATATTTGATCATGTATAGTTGTAACAGTATTTATTGAATATAAGTAGAATAACTGTATGGAAAAAAAATCACATGCATGGTTGAATGTTGTGGTGGGCCATTTCCCATGCATGATTGCATGTTGAGGTGGCCCTTATCCCATTCATAGTTATATGTTGAGGTGACATGCTTGCATGTTGAGATAAATAAGTTAGTGGGGATAACTCTTAGGCATATAGGATATCGGACAAAACAGGCTGATAAATCCCTCCTCGGTGTGTCATTGAGTAGCCGATTAACAGATTTATCATCCGATTCGCCTTTTAATCCTTTACTCGCCAACCGACCGAGCAGTTACCAGTTAACGATTTCCTGAACATTACCACTATCACTATAAGTACTCTATAACTTGGCGATAACCTCTAAAGTACAAAACAGATTACCACAATGAATATATGAAGAAAAAAATCAAAATGGAGGTGGCACCCCCAATTATATGAATTTATGACCATGGCTTATAAGACACTATGAAGTCGTACCTGTCGGAAGCCATGATTTCCTGACAGCGTCACGGTAATTTTTTCTGCCAAAGCTTGTCATTATCCCAATAACAACCAGAGGCTTCTTCCTAGAATGAGTCGCATTTGTCTCAAAGGTATATTTGCCAACAAATCCTTCATGCTTTGCTGCAGCCAACTCCATCTCGAGTGATGCCAACCGCTTGCCTTGCTGCCTAAACATTAAAGCGCTTACTGAGTTACTACTATAGCTCAAAGTTTCAATTATCACAATACAAAATCTGCAATTATGAAGAACCAGCTCCAGTTTACTTGCAAAAACAGAATAATGAACAATGTAGCATGGCATTCGACTATTTGTCAGCGTGTACATTGAGAAGGCAACATCTGCATAGTAATGGGTCCTGCTAGGTCACAGTTACCTGCATGAAACAACCTTCAAAGTATCGTCGACTGATATTGCCGATCGCCCCTGAATTTGACAGAACTCGTATGCTTAGGTCACACCAAAAGGCAGCTATTGTACTAGTTAGCTGGAAGGACTAGTCGGATCTGAAGCAACATACCTGGCCAGTTCGCCTGTCAAGCTCTTTTATCAGGTAAACCCGATTCTGCGCATCCTGCCACAATCTAACATTTGCAAATGTCAAGAAAGTTTCCCTCTCGAAGATCAGCAAAAGGTCAAAAACCAATTATTTATGGATTATACTAGATAAAAACGAAAAAAAAAAGATATCTGCTCTTTTATCAGGTAAACCCGATTCTGTGCATCCTGGCACGATCTAACATTTGCAAATGTCAACAACGTTCCCCTCTCGAAGATCAGCAAAAGGTCAAAACCCAACCATTTATGGATTGCTTCATAGAAACGAACAAAAGATGTCTCTCTCCCTCTCCCTAGCTCCCTAGCGAATAAATGATCTCTCTCTCTCACTCACTCACTCACTCACTCACTCACACACACACACACACACACACACACACACACACACACACACACACACACACACACACACACACACACACACATGGTGACCAGATCAAGCAAACATGCTCCAACAATAATAACGAGTCTCAAACAAAACAGAAATAATCCCAGTTTAAACAGTGGCACTAGAAGACCCCCTTAAGCTTCCCAGACACACAAACTACACATTTCTTCAGCCAGAACAATTCAAGGATTCAGAATTCCCCATAACGGTAAACCCGCAGAGAAAAAAACCTTGCAGAGGGATTAGACGCGAGCATTTCAAGGAGCCGCTCAATGCGTCGAGCGAGCAAGCGGACTCACCGGCCAGCGACGTAGAAGGATGCCATGGTGGCGAACATGGCGAGCATCATCGCCGACATCGGCGACCGCATCGCCCCCGTAGCCGACGGCGCTTGCCGCCGCAGGCCATCCCGGATCTGCATCAGGACCTCGGTCCCCTCCTTTCCCCCGGATCCCGCGCGGCACGTGTGGGGCTGGACGCTCCGCTCCACCGTGATCTCAGCACTGCCGGCTCGCCATGGCCTCTGCCGTGGAGATCCCTGCGGTGCCCTTCCCGACCCCTCTTCTCAGTGACCAGCCCCAAAAAGGCTTCTTCGAGTTCTGGAAGCTTCTAGAAGCCGCGGGGGAGGTGGCGGAGGTCGACTGGCTGAGGGGGAGGTCGTCAGGTGGTGCCGCCGGTTGGTGCGTTGGGGACCGTTTCGGTGGTTCTTTTTCGTTGTTGCTGCGATTTGGATTTCAGAGAAGAGAAATCCCCTCCTATTCAAAGAGCGAGGATCAGAAAAGGGATGTTTCTATTTGATTGATGACGGCAAAAGAAAGAAGGAAATTCCTGAAGGCCAGCGTGTCACTCCTATCCTAATTTGGTTTATTTGCAAGTAGATAAAGAAGGGCTCCTTAATTGCTCTGATTAATGCGAAATGGAGAATTGTGTTTGGGAACAATATGCATTCAACTGAATGCACATCATGTTGCATATGGTTCAAATATATACTCTTCGTTTTTAAAAAGATACATTTCTTCAATAATACTGTACATCAGGATAAAAAACGATGCAGTTGTAACTTCTCATCATGACAAAGAGGATGTTATACATGGCCACTTCTCGAAAGTCCTGGGATGGTGATCGCTTCATTTTTGCGCCATCAACTGGAATGAGCTAGACATGCCGCAAGTGAACGGTGAATATCTGGACATGTCCTTCACTGAAGATGAAGTTTGTCGGGTGATCAAGCCCTTCACGGGAAAGTTTTCAGATGTTGTTGGGGCACGATCAAGGGCGGCATTATGCGTGCCATGGACAAGTTCTTGCACATAAATGTTGCTTGTTTCACGGAGCTTAACATGGCAAGGGTGATTCTGCTGCCAACGAAAGAAAACCCGGATGAAATCGGACACTTCAGACTAGTAAGTTTAGTGTACTCTGTTGCAAACTCATCTCTAAAGCTCTGTCATAAATGAACGACCTGATCTCCTGCTCCCAAAGTGCTTTCCTTCGATCTAGGAGCATCCATGACAGTTATCTTCGCGTCTGGAATGCCGTCCGGGTCGTGCATTGCAAGAAAATACATTGTGTTGTTCAAAATGGATATTGCCCGTGCTTTTGACTCGGGTGTCTTGGGAGTGCTTGCTCGAGCTGCTTCAGGCCATGGGTTTCAGTCAGCGTTGGAGAAACTAGGTTGCTACCATGTTATGCACTGCATCTTCCGTGATCAACCTTAATGGTGTTGACGACACCATATTGCTCACCGAAGGTGTTAGGACCGTGAGTATATCGACCAGAGGGGGTGAATGGAAGATTCACAATTTGTTTCGAAACTCTGAATTGACCCCAAGCACAACAGCGGAATAAACTAGGTAGGTCAAGCATCGAAGATAAATAGACAGAACCGGACTGAGTGAAAGGTACAAAGGGGGCCAAGCAAATCTTTCGAGGAAATTTTTTATTATCGTACGAGAATAGTAGCTCACTATTTTCACTATCACAATGATAACAGAGTATGCTAACAGATAGAACAACATGAGTGGGCGAACAATAATGACGAACACGAATTAAGATTCTAATGAACGAGTGAGAGAATAAATAGCAACAGAGTCACAAAGGGTACAGTCAACGAATGAAAGTGAGAGCGAGTGAATAACATGCAAAACAGATAGAGCCACACGAACGTAAATATGCTAGAAACATGGATACATGATCATGATAACTATCACACAGAGCACTGAAGATAAACACCTGAATTGTGGTGAAGTAGAATGAACCAGTGGTGCTCAATGGCAACAAATGATTTGGTAGACTAGTTGATATGTGTCCAACCCATGAGTGTCGATCTTTTCACACTTGGAGGGGGGAAAGGGAAAATCAAGAGAAAACTCAAACACTCAAGAACGATCTCCAAATCACACATCCACTAGATGCATAGAAAACCCAAAGGGATATGACGAACCGAGTTCAACGAATGGATACAAGTAGCGATAGTCTTCCCACTCCGGAGGACGGGCCTTGACATCCCGGAGGATCTTCCCTGCAAGAGGGGCCTTGACATCCACTTGGATCTTCTCACACATAGGTCATCTCCATGGGAGGAGGTAGGTGGAAGGAGCTATGCTCAACAATCTCAATCGCTAAACATAAGCTAACCCTAGATGGAGGAGGGGGTGCCTATTTATAGTCCAAGGCGAGTAGGGAAAGGAAAAGATGGATACATGGGCCTTTGGCCCACGTCTGCCCACACAGGGGCCGGATGTCCGGGGCTTCAGGGTCGGCCGGATGTTCTCACACATCGGGCTCGGCCGATGGTTTCCACGCAGTTCTGGACAGGGGTCGCTGGATTTCCAGACTGGGCGACCGAAAATTCGATCGGTCGCTGGTGCGCCGGATGTCCAGCCTGGGGGAGGATGTCCGGCCTCTGGAGCGTTAGTCGGCCTTTGTCTCTAGCCTGCTGGCGTCGGATTTCCGGGGCGAGGTCGGATTTTCGGGCAGGGGCCGAATGTCCGGCCGCTGGGAGGTTTCGCGGCCTTCCTTCGGTGCTCTTCTTCATCCGTCTTCGCGCCCACCTTCATAGATGCTTGGCCTTCATTCTGAGCGTCCTCGAGGCCATCCTCATGGTACCTAAGCATGCATAGTGTTTTCGCTTGAGGTAGCATCCAAGTTTCAAGAGTATCAAATGGAGAATCAGTAAGGAGAGATGTCACCTCGGTTTCAATGGCACGTGCACGAACTCTTGTCATAGGACCATGATACGTCTCCAACGTATCTATAATTTTTTATTGTTCCATGCTGATATATTATCATTCTAGGATACTTTTTGGGTCTTTATTTATCAATTTATAATATTTTTGAGCACTAACCTATTGACCCAGTGCCAGTTGTTGTTTTCTGCATGTTTTTCACTTTTCAGGTTTACAGTACCAAACGAAGTCCAATTGCCACGGAGATTTTTTATGATTTTTTCTGGACCAAAAGAATACCTGGAAGCTTCGGGAGGAGACCGGAGGCCGCATGAGGGCACCAGCACGCAACAGGGCACGCCCTGGAGCTCCGTTCCGGCACCCTGCCGGAGGGGGGATCGATCACGGAGGGCCTCTTCATCAACCTCTTGCTGCCCTCATGATGATGTGTGAGTAGTTCACCACAGACCTACGGGTCCATAGCTAGTACCTAGATGGCAATCTCTCTATCTCTTGATCTTCAATACAAAGATCATCGCATCTTCGTTTTGATCTATCCGATGTATTCCTATTGTGCGGTGTGTTTGTTGGGATCCGATGAATTGTGGGTTTATGTTCAGATTATTCATGAAAAGTATTTGAGTCACCTCTGAATATTTAGATTCTTATTTGCATGATCATTATAGCTTCGTAATTCTCTCCGATCTATCGATGTGCTTTGGCCAAGTAGATTGATCTATCTTCAGTGAGAGAGGTGCGTTGTGGTAGGTTCAACCTGACGAGTTTCTATATCCCAGTGACAAAGTAGGGGACAAGATACGTCTTTATGTTGTTGCTACTAAGGATAACACGATGGGGTTTATTCATATTGCTTGAGTTTACTTTGTCTACATCATGTCATCGTTCTCCATGCATTACTCTGTTTTACTTAATACTCTAGATGCATGCTGGATAGCGGTCGATGAGTGGAGTAATAGTAATAGGTGTAGGCAGGAGTCGGCCTATTTGTTTATGGACGTGATGCCTATATACACATGATCATTGCCGTGAAAATCGCATAACTATCCACTTTTCTATCAATAGCCCAACAGTAATTTGTTACCCACCGTATGCTACCTACATGAGAGATGCCGCTAGGGAAAACTATGGCCCCGGGGTCTGTTCACTTATAAATTTACAAACGCCACTATTACCTTGCTACCTTTATTTACATTTTATTTTGCAATTTACAATTATCTACAATTATCTACACAACTCATTTGCTTGCAAATAACAAGATCAAGGGGATTGGCAACCCTCTTGCCCGCGTTGGGTGCAAGTTGTTTGCTCTTTTGTGTGCAGCCGTTGAAGACGGTTAAGGATTGATATTCCTATTGGTTCGATAAACCTTGGTTTCATGGCTGAGGGAAATACTTACCCACTTTGTGCTGCAATTACCCGTTCCTCTTCACGAAAAACCCAACGCAGATCACAAGTATTAGGAAGGATTTATGGCGCCATTGCCGGGGAATATCATCACCAACTATCAAGTAACTTCACACAAATTTTCATTCACGTGTTTATCTTTTTATTTGCTGTTATATTTAGTTTGTTTCATAAAAATCAAAAATACAAAAATATTTATCTTTGCTTGTGACTAGTTTACTCCTTTGCTCGTTTTGCTTGCTCGAAAGTTGCTATCATGTTTGACTTTATCATTGAAAAAGATGTTGGGAGTAAACCCCCCAATGAGGAAACTCCCCCGCAGCGAGACATAAAAGGTTTTCATTGCGGGGAAGGGAAATATCATAGGGATAAACATTATCCAAGAATTCTTTAACTGTATGGGTGCTTTAACTTGCAAGGATACGCCAATCCTTAAAAGAACTAAAAGTTACGCCGATGCTATCGCTGCTCTTGTTCTAAAACTTGAAAGAAGTTTTATGCATACTCATACGTCCATTTGCATCATGATTTCCTACTGTTATTTACTTTGTTTTGTTGAATAATAATGCTTTGGGGAGTGATTCTAATGCCTTTTCTCTCATAATATGCAAGGTTTACACAAGGCGGGAGAATACCGGCAGCTGGAATTCTGGACCCAAGAAAAGCACGTCAGAGATACCTATTCTGCACAACTCCAATGAAGCTGAAATTTTACGGAGATTATTTTTGCATTTAATAAAAAATACTGGAGCTGAAAACTACCGGAGGAGGCCCCCCAGGTGGGCACAACCCACCAGGGCACGCTAGGCCCCCCTGGGTGCACCCTGATGGGTTGTGCTCAGCCTGGCCCACCTCCGGTGCCCATTTTCTGGTATAAATTCCCACAAAACCTAGAAAAAAATAAGAGGAGGACTTTCGGGACGAAGCGCCGCCGCCTCGAGGCGGAACTTGGGCAGGAGCACTTTTGCCCTCCGGCGGAGCGATTCCGCCGGGGGAACTTCCCTCCCGGAGGGGGAAATCGAAGCTATCGTCATCACCAACACCCCTCTCATCTTTGGGAGGCCAATCTTCATCAACATCTTCAACAGCACCATCTCCTCTCAAACCCTAGTTCATCTCTTGTGTTCAATCTTTGTACCGGAACCTCAGATTGGTACCTGTGGGTGACTAGTAGTGTTGATTACCTTGCGTAGTTGATTACTATATGGTTTATTTGGTGGAAGATTATATGTTCAGATCCATTATGCTATTTAATACTCCTCTGATCTTGAGCATGATTATTATTTGTGAGTAGTTACCTTTGTTCTTGAGGTCGCGGGAGAAGTCATGTTGCGAGTAATCATGTGAATTTGATATGTGTTCGATATTTTGATGATATGTATGTTGTGATTCCCTTAGTGGTGTCATGTGAACGTCGACTACATGACACTTCACCATTCATGGGCCTAAGGGAATGCATTGTGGAGTAGTTATTAGATGATGGGTTGCTAGAGTGACAGAAGCTTAAACCCTAGTTTATGCGCTACTTCGTAAGGGGCTGATTTGGATCCACATGTTTAATGCTATGGTTAGACTTTGTCTTAATACTTTTCTCGTAGTTACGGATGCTTGCGAGGGGGTTAATCATAAGTAAGTTGTTAGTTCAAGTAAGAACATCACCTTAGCACCAGTCCACACACATATCAAATTATCAAAATAGCGAACACGAATCAAACCAACATGATAAAAGTGACTAGACGAAATTCCCGTGTACCCTCAAGAACACTTTGCCTATTACTAGTGATTGTTCTGGCCTGTCCTTTGCCTCAAAAAGGATTGGGCTATATTGCTGCACCTTGTTTACCGTTACCATTACTTGCTCGTTACCAATTACCTTGCTATCAAACTATCTGTTACCTACAATTTCAGTGCTTGCAGAAATTACCTTGCTGAAA
Source organism: Elymus sibiricus (assembly GCA_039707655.1). Taxonomy (NCBI): domain Eukaryota; kingdom Viridiplantae; phylum Streptophyta; class Magnoliopsida; order Poales; family Poaceae; genus Elymus; species Elymus sibiricus. The sequence continues at coordinate 295,336,428 of CM077675.1, read as the reverse complement.
ACCGCTTGTCAATTCCTTCTGCTCCTCGTTGGGTTCGACACTCTTACTTATCGAAAGGACTACGATTGATCCCCTATACTTGTGGGTCATCAAGACTCTTTTCTGGCGCCGTTGCCGGGGAGTGAAGCGCTCTTGGTAAGTGGAAATCGGTAAGGAAAAAACTTATACTACGTGCTGAAATTTATTGCTACTTGCTACTATGGAGAACAATCCTTTGAGGGGTTTGTTCGGGGTATCTTCACCTCGACCGGAACCACAATTAGTTACCCCTCAACCTACAACACCTATTGAAAATGTTACTTATGAAATTCCTTCGGGTATGCTAGAACAACTGCTTGCTAAACCTTATGCAGGAAATGGAACTAAACATCCTGATATGCATCTTTTATATGTGAACGAAATTTGTGGATTATTTAAGCTTGCAGGTCTACCCGGAGATGAAGTTAAGAAGAAGGTATTCCCTTTAGTTTGGAGGGAAAAGCATTGACATGGTATAGGCTATGTTATGATCTTGGATCTTGGAACTGGAATCGTTTGCAATTGGAATTCCATCAAAAGTTTTATCCTATGCATCTAGTTCATCGTGATCGGAATTATATATATAATTTTTGGCCTCGTGAAGGAGAAAGTATCGCTCTAGCTTGGGGGAGGCTTAAGTCAATGTTATATTCATGCCCCAATCATGACATTCCGAGGGAAGTTATCATTCAGAATTTTTATGCTCGGCTTTCTCATAATGATCAATCCATGCTCGATACTTCTTGTGCCGGTTCTTATATGAAGAAGACTATTGAATTCAAGTGGGATCTCTTAGAAAGAATTAAACGCAACTATGAAGATTGGGAACTCGACGAAGGTAATGAGTCAGGTATAAAGCTTGAATTTGATTGTGTTAAATCTTTTATGAATACCGATACTTTTCACAAGTTTAGCACTAAATATGGACTTGACTCCGAGATAGTAGCCTCTTTCTGTGAAGCATTTGCTACTCACGTTGATCTCCCTAATGAGAAGTGGTTTAAATATCATCCCCCTATTAAGGAAGAAGTTAAAGAACCGGTCATAGCTAAAGAAGAAACCATCTTTTACAATGTTGGTCCAGTTGTGCCTACCGCTTATATTAAAAAACCACCTTTCCCTGTTAGGATAAAGGAACATGCTAAGGTATCAACTGTGGTTCGTAAGAGTAATATAAGAGCACCTAAACCCCCTGAAAAAATTAAAGTAGAGCCTAGTGTTGCTATGGTTAAAGATCTCTTGGTGGAAAATATTGATGGGCATGTTATCTACTTTTGTGATGAAGCTGCTAGAATTGCCAAACCTGATGAAAAAGATAAACATGGACCCATAGAAGGCTTGCCTGTTGTCTTAGTTAAAATAGGATATCATTGCTACCATGGTTTATGTGATTTAGGTGCTAGTGTGAGTGCTATCCCTTTTACCTTATACCAAGAAATTATGGATGAAACAGCGCATGCTGAAATAGAAGACATTGATGTCACTATTAAACTTGCTAATAGAGACACTATCAAACCACTTGGGATTGTTAGAGATGTTGAAGTCTTGTGTGGGAAAGTAAAATACCCTACTGATTTTCTAGTCCTTGGTTCCCCACAAGATGACTTTTGTCCCATTATCTTTGGTAGAACTTTCTTAAGCACCGTCAATACTAAGATAGATTGTGAAAAACAAACTGTCGGTGTCAGTTTTGGTAATGTGTCTCATGAGTTTAATTTTTCAAAGTTTAGTAGACAACCTCATGATAAAGCTTTATCTAGTAAGGATGAAATAATTGGTCTTGCATCTATTGTTGTGCCTCCTACTGATCCATTAGATCAATATTTGCTCGACCATGAAAATGATATGCACTTGCGTGAAAGAAATGAAATAGATCAAATTTTCTTCGAACAACAACCTCTCTTGAAACACAATTTGCCTATTGAAACTCGTGGAGGTCCTCCTCCACCTAAAGGTGATCCTGTGTTCGAATTAAAACAATTGCCTGACACTTTGAAGTATGCTTATCTTGATGAGAAAAAGATATATCCTGTTATTATTAGTGTTAACCTTTCAGAACATGAAGAAGAGAGATTATTGAAAGTTCTAAGGAAGCACCGGGCTGCTATTGGATATACTCTTGATGATCTTAAGGGCATTAGTCCCACTCTATGTCAGCACAAGATCAATATGGAACCTGATGCTAAACCCGTTGTTGATCATCAACGGCGATTGAATCCTAAGATGAAAGAAGTGGTAAGAACTAAAATATTAAAGCTTCTGGAAGCAGGTATAATCTATCCCATAGCTGATAGTAGATGGGTGAGTCCTGTTCATTGTGTCCCTAAGAAAGGAGGTATGACCGTTGTTCCCAATGATAAGAATGAACTCATTCCACAAAGAATTTCCACTGGCTATAGAATGGTAATTGATTTTAGAAAATTAAATAAAGCCACTAGAAAAGATCATTACCCTCTACCGTTCATTGATCAAATGCTAGAGAGACTATCTAAGCACACACACTTTTGTTTCCTAGATGGATATTCTGGTTTCTCTCAAATACCTGTGTCACAATCTGATCAAGAGAAAACCACCTTTACCTGCCCTTTTGGAACCTATGCTTATAGACGTATGCCTTTTGGTTTATGCAATGCACCTGATACCTTCCAAAGATGTATGAATGCTATATTCTCTGACTTTTGTGAAAAGATTGTGGAGGTTTTCATGGATGATTTTTCCGTTTACGGAACTTCTTTTGATGACTGCTTAAGCAACCTTGGTCGAGTTTTGCAGAGATGTGAACAAACTAATCTCGTGTTGAATTGGGAGAGTCCCACTTTATGGTTAATGAAGGCATTGTCTTGGGGCATAAAATATCTGAACGAGGTATTGAGGTGGATAAAGCTAAAGTTGATGCAATTGAGAAAATGCCATGTCCTAAAGATATTAAAGGTATTCGCAGTTTCCTTGGTCATGCTGGTTTTTATAGGAGGTTCATTAAATACTTCTCTAAAATTTCTAGGCCTCTTACTAATCTTTTACAAAAGGATATTCCTTTTGTCTTTGATGATGATTGTCTGGAAGCCTTTGAAACACTCAAGAAAGCCTTAACCTCTGCACCTATCGTTCAACCACCTGATTGGAACTTGCCTTTTGAAATTATGTGTGAGGCTAGTGATTATGCTGTTGGTACTGTCCTAGGACAAAGAGTTGATAAGAAATTGAATGTTATCCATTATGCTAGTAAAACTCTAGACAGTGCCCAACGAAACTATGCTACTACTGAAAAGGAATTTTTAGCAGTTGTGTTTGCTTGTGATAAATTTGGATCTTATATTGTTGATTCCAAAGTCATTGTTCACACCGATCATGCTGCTATAAAATACCTTATGGAAAAGAAAGATGCTAAACCTAGACTCATTAGGTGGGTTCTCTTGCTCCAAGAATTTGACTTACACATCGTTGATAGGAAAGGAGCTGAGAACCCCGTAGCTGATAACTTGTCTAGGTTAGAAAATATTCTTGATGACCCACTACCTATTGATGATAGTTTCCCTGACGAACAGCTAGCTGCATTAAGTGTCTCACAACACACACCTTGGTATGCTGATTATGCTAATTACATTGTCGCTAAATATATACCACCTAGCTTTACTTATCAACAAAAGAGAAAAAAATTCTATGACTTGAGACATTACTTTTGGGATGACCCACATCTTTATAAAGAAGGATTAGATGGTATTATTAGACGTTGTGTGCCTGAGCATGAACAGGAAGAAATCCTACGGAAATGTCATTCCGGAGCTTATGGAGGACATCATGCGGGAGATAGAACTGCTCATAAGGTATTGCAATCTGGTTTTTATTGGCCTACTCTCTTCAAGGATGCTCGTAAGTTTGTCTTGTCTTGTGATGAATGTCAAAGAATTGGTAATATCGGTAAGCGTCAGGAAATGCCTATGAATTACTCACTTGTTGTTGAACCATTTGACGTTTGGGGTTTTGATTATATGGGGCCTTTTCCTTCCTCTAATGGGTACACTCATATTTTGGTTGCGGTCGATTATGTCACTAAGTGGGTAGAAGCTATTCCAACTAGTAGTGCCGATCACCACACCTCCATTAAAATGCTTAAAGAGGTTATCTTCCTGAGGTTTGGAGTCCCTAGATATTTAATGACCGATGGTGGTTCACATTTTATCCATGGTGCCCTCCGTAAGATGCTTGCTAAATATGATGTTAACCATAGAATTGCATCACCCTATCATCCTCAATCTAGTGGTCAAGTTGAACTTAGCAATAGAGAAATAAAATTAATATTACAAAAAACTGTCAATAGGTCTCGTAAGAATTGGTCTAAGAAATTAGATGATGCACTTTGGGCCTATAGAACAGCTTATAAAAATCCTATGGGTATGTCTCCATATAAAATGGTATATGGGAAAGCTTGTCATTTGCCTTTAGAACTAGAACACAAAGCATTTTGGGCAATTAAGGAACTCAACTATGATTGCAAACTTGCCGGTGAGAAGAGGCTATTTGATATTAGCTCACTAGATGAATGGAGAACCCAAGCCTATGAAAATGCTAAGCTATTCAAAGAAAAAGTAAAAAGATGGCATGACAAAAGAATCCAAAAGCGGGAATTCAAAATAGGAGAGAATTAAGAATTATATCTCAGGTACGCCTATTAACGTTGAAAGCAATGTTATCCAAACCATGACACTGGAGGAACACATAAAAGAAACCTTCCGGAACGCTCCAGAATACTTAAAAATAGGAGGTATGTGATACGGTAAGTTAACGGACTCCGAAAAATCAGCAAAAATATTTTTTGTCTATTTTGGAATATTTTAGAATTTTGGAAATAAAAAAATAAACCGGAAGGTGATCGAGGTGAGCACGATACACCAGGGCGCGCCAGGCACCCCTGGGCGCGCCCTGGTGGGTTGTGCCCACCTCGGATGCCTTCCTGACTCCGTTTTCCTTCCAAATACTTGTTTCCCAAGAATAAAAATTCTCTATATATACCCTCGACTGTTTTGACGACCGCATCGCAGAAAAATCCTCTGTTCTTGTTTCTTTCTGTTTTCTCTTTAGATCTAGATCTCCATGGCTCCACCAAGCTCCTCCAAAGACAAGTTCTTCAAGAAGGTCATCAACCCGTACTTTCCAGAGGTGATGAAGCACCCTCAAGCCATTGAGATGCGTGAGGGGGTGCTCCACATCCGCGATGTTCAGGGACCTAAGAAGACCAGAAGCATGGAGGCTAGGCTCGAGGCGGTGGAACAGGAAATCTTCAAGTGCCAGAAGATGGTGGAGCGTGGACTTAGTGCCAATCACCCCATGATCACGGAATTCACCCGTGGTCAGATGGTGGATGGCCGGTCTGTGAAGGACATCATCTCCACCCTCAACGAGCAAATTAATTTTCTGCAGAGCCAAGTTTATGATCTTCAAAACCAAGTCTTCGAATATGAAGCGAGATTTAAAGGTATGAGTTTAGCTGCCAGTTGCAGGACTCAAGGGACTCTCGCGTCAACCTTTGATGGGGAGCCCTTGCCCTGGAAGCTGGATGACAAGCTTACTACATCATCACCACCACCTACATCAACACCTCCACCTTCTTCATCACCACCACCAAAGGAGACTTGAGCTCACGGGTATGGGCACTCCCCTTGGCTTGAGCCAAGCTTGGGGGAGGTGCCCCGGTATCGTATCACCACCACTTTTATTCACCTTTACCTATTTTAGTTTGATCTTTAGTTTCCCTTTGCTTTAGTTGAATAAAAGTTTAGTATGATCTGTTTTCGTGTGTTAGTTTCGTGGCCTATCTATCTATGTAATCGAGTGAAAGTTATATAATAAAGTTTAGTTTGAGTTTTTGCCTCTCTACTTTCTTGTTGCAATCAAATAAAAGGAAAGAAACAAATGAAAAGAATCATATGCTAATCTTATGGTGAGTAATGACATCACGTAAAGAAAAGTATAAGTAGTAAAATTTATTGGAGATTGACAAACATAGCATTGGTCAATGATGCAATTCATGAAAGAATTAATAAAGGAAGAAAAGATTCACATGCAAATACACTATCTTGGACATCTTTTATGATTGTGAGCCCCCATAAAATATTATATGTCAAAATTGTTGACGTTGGACTAGGAAGACAACGTAATGATTTATGTTTGTTCATATCCACATAGAAGTTATATTGTCATAGATCCTTTAACATGTGGTGCTTGCCCAATATCTTTGCTAGCCAAAAATTCCGCACTAAGTAGAGATACTACTTGTGCATCCAAAAACCCAAACCAAACTCTTTCTTTGAGTGTCCACCATACCTACCTATGGATCGAGAAAGATCCCTCAAGTAAGTTGTCATCGGTGCAACAAGGCAATAAAAATTACTTCTAAAAGTGTTTTGATCAATTAGTTTAAGAGAAATTGAGCGTTATACGAACTTATGATGGCAAAGTAATAAAAGCGACGGACTGCATAATAAAGGTTGCTATCATAGGGGGCAATATAGCGTGATGTTCTTTTACATTAAGGAATTGGGCATACAAACCAATAAGCGCATGACAACCTCTGCTTCCCTCTGCGAAGGGCCTATCTTTTACTTTTATGCACTTACTTTTATGCAAGAGTCAAAGTATTCTTCCCTATTCCTTTTTACTTTTTCTTTTGCAAGCATCATGTGGTGAGGAAAGATCTAGGCACATATATCTAGTTGGATATGGGTGGGCATGAGTTATTATTGTTGACATCACCCTTGAGGTGAGTGAGTTGGGAAGCAAAACTATAAGCCCCTATCTTCCTACGTGTCCGGTTGAAACTTTTTGTTCATGGGTATGCCGTGAGCGTTAGCAATCATAGAAGACTAAATGATGGTTGAGTATGTGGACTTGCCAAAAGGCTCCGACATGAGACCCTTCCTGAAAATATGATGAATTGTAGTTGCAAAGTTGACTGAGAACATAGTTTGTTGGTTCCCAATAAGGTTTATGCTTCATATTTCTATGTTGTGATGAATTGTTACTTGTTCATGAGAAGCTTTATGATAAAAATGTGTTGAAATAAGTTCTTATGTTAGAATTTGTTGTTGTTTTGTTAATAAGCATGATGCTTCTATGTCCGTATTTTGTTTTTATCGACACCTCTCTCTCAAACCATGTGGACATGTTTTTCAATATCGGCTTTCGCTTGAGGACAAGCGAGGTCTAAGCTTGGGGGAGTTGATACGTCCATTTTGCATCATGATTTCCTACTATTATTTACTTTGTTTTGTTGAATAATAATGCTTTGGGGAGTGATTCTAATTCCTTTTCTCTCATAATATGCAAGGTTTACACAAGGAGGGAGAATACCGGCAGCTGGAATTCTGGACCCAAGAAAAGCACGTCAAAGATACCTATTCTGCACAACTCCAATGAAGCTGAAATTTTACGGAGATTATTTTTGCATTTAATAAAAAATACTGGAGATGAAAACTACCGGAGGAGGCCCCCCAGGTGGGCACAACCCACCAGGGCGCGCCAGGCCCCCCTGGGCGCGCCCTGATGGGTTGTGCTCAGCCTGGCCCCCCTTCGGTGCCCATTTTCTGGTATAAATTCCCAAAAAACCTAGAAAAAATAAGAGGAGGACTTTCGGGACGAAGCGCCGCCGCCTCGAGGCGGAACTTGGGCAGGAGCACTTTTGCCCTCCGGCGGAGCGATTCCGTCGTTGGAACTTCCCTCCCGGAGGGGGAAATCGAAGCTATCGTCATCACCAACACCCCTCTCATCTTTGGGAGGCCAATCTTCATCAACATCTTCAACATCACCATCTCCTCTCAAACCCTAGTTCATCTCTTGTGTTCAATCTTTGTACCGGAACCTCAGATTGGTACCTGTGGGTGACTAGTAGTGTTGATTACCTTGCGTAGTTGATTACTATATGGTTTATTTGGTGGAAGATTATATGTTCAGATCCATTATGCTATTTAATACTCCTCTGATCTTGAGCATGATTATTATTTGTGAGTAGTTACCTTTGTTCTTAAGGTCACGGGAGAAGTCATGTTGCGAGTAATCATGTGAATTTGATATGTGTTCGATATTTTGATGATATGTATGTTGTGATTCCCTTAGTGGTGTCATGTGAACGTCGACTACATGACACTTCACCATTCATGGGCCTAAGGGAATGCATTGTGGAGTAGTTATTAGATGATGGGTTGCTAAAGTGACAGAAGCTTAAACCCTAGTTTATGCGCTACTTCGTAAGGGGCTGATTTGGATCCACATGTTTAATGCTATGGTTAGACTTTGTCTTAATACTTTTCTCGTAGTTGCGGATGCTTGCGAGGGGGTTAATCATAAGTAGGTTGTTAGTTCAAGTAAGAACAGCACCTTAGCACCGGTCCACCCACATATCAAATTATCAAAGTAGCGAACACGAATCAAACCAACATGATAAAAGTGACTAGACGAAATTCCCGTGTACCCTCAAGAACACTTTGCCTATTACTAGTGATTGTTCTAGCCTGTCCTTTGCCTCAAAAAGGATTGGGCTATCTTGCTGCACCTTGTTTACCATTACCATTACTTGCTCGTTACCAATTACCTTGCTATCAAACTATCTGTTACCTACAATTTCAGTGCTTGCAGAAATTACCTTGCTGAAAACCGCTTGTCATTTCCTTCTGCTCCTCGTTGGGTTCGACACTCTTACTTATCGAAAGGACTAAGATTGATCCCCTATACTTGTGGGTCATCACATACCCATCCTACCTTGCAAAGGCTTTTCTATGAGTTGCCGGTCATAAAAGACCCTAGGGCTAAGAAGATAGCCACTCTTATCCTCATGCAAGAATTTGACTATATAGTACGGGAAGCTCGGGAAATTTTTGAGCACTATAATACGAGTTGTGAGCATCCCGTAGTAGATGAAATTTTATATAATAAAGACTATATGATGAGATATGTGTTCAAGGATAATCATACTTATGATGAAAACACAATTAAAGAAGTCCCTCCTATCCATATTATCCAACAAGTTTTCAATACCATTAACAAACAATATTCTTGGATAGTAAGAGAGAATGTGGAAGGGTTTAAGGAGAGCACCATTAAAAATGCCAAGATATTACTTGATGACGTGTTCCCTATTGTATTTGAAAAACCTTCTTCCCAAGGGAGTGTCAAACATGACAACACTTGAAACTATGCATCATGCCTAGCTAGGGGCATAAAACAATAGCGCTTGTTGGGAGGCAACCCAATAGTTATCTTTATTTTTGCTTTTTTACTTCCTGTTTGTTTTTGATAACATGATTGTTGCCTCTATAATGATTATGTTTTTATGTTTAAATTAGTGTTTGTGCCAAGTAAAGCCTTTGGGATGACCCACAAGATGAGTAGAATCGATGCTGAAACAAAACAGAAACTTTTGACTCCAATGCAGGAATTTTCATTTTTTATTGGAGCATGATAATGCTGTGATTTTGCTACACAGTATTTCTATACAAATTTTCGAGGTTGTCCTAATTTTCCAGAAGTTTTATAGTTACAAAAGTATAGGTTCTCTATAGATTGCTACAGACTGTTCTGTTTTAGACAGATTCTGTTTTTGCTTGCATAGTTTGCTTGTTTTGATTATGCTATGAATTGTATCGGGGGGTATAAGCCATGGAGAAGTTAGAATACAGTACCTATTATGTAATTATGAAATAAGAATCAATTTATAACAGTACCTAAAGTATTCAATATGTTGCTTATACTAACGGATCTCACAAAGTTTTGTTGAGTTTTGTGTGATTAAAGTTTTCAAGTTTTGGGTGTTATCACGATGGACAAAGGAATAAGGGGCGGCAACAACCTAATCTTGGGGATGCCCAAGGCACCCAAAGGTAATATTTTAAGGAAGACCCAAGTGTCTAAGCTTGGGGATGCCCCGGAAGGCATCCCCTCTTTCGTCTCAATCCATCGGTATGTCACTTGAAGCTATATTTTTATTCATCACATGATATGAGTTTTGCTTGGATCATTTGTTTTTGTTTGCTTTTACTTTCAGTTTGCCACAATCATCGTTTGCTGGACACACCTATTTGAGAGAGACGTACCTTCATCATAATTTGTTAGAATACTCTATGTACTTCACTTATCTTTTGAGCTTAGCAGTTGCTCTAGTACTTCACTTATATCTTTTTGAGCACGGTGGCCTGTAGATTTTATAGAAATAATTTCACTCTCGCTATTCACTTATATTTGTTTGAGATTTAATAAAAAATGACGGTAATTTGCATGGGTCATAAGACTAGTCCAAAAATATTAGGTATTCAATGAGTGATAATCAAAACCATCATGCAACACATATAGATAAATTGTGGGTTAATGATATTGATGTGGTAATATGAAAAAGATATGAGTTCATAATTGTTGATTCATAGAAGTGTCGATATTAAGAGAGGTTAACTTCTTGTTCGTCTAAAAATTAAAGAGGCATGGTGATGATGTGTGAGCATTTCTATTCCTCGTTGAAATCCTAGTGTTGTTTCGGGTCGGAGGCGCGCGATGGTTAACTCCTACCAACCTCTTCCCTCGGGGCATGCGAGGAGTACTTTGAGTTGTGATAAAACTAATAAAACTTTGCAATAAGTATATGTGTTCTTTATGACTAATGTGAAACCATGGACATACGCAATATCACCTCCTCATATTTGCTAGCCTCTTCGGTACCGTGCATAGCCCATTCTCACCTTGAGAATCGGTGCAACTTTCGCCGGTGCATCCAAACCCCGTGACATGATACGCTCTGTTGCACATAAGCCTCATTATATCTTCCTCAAAATAGCCACCATACCTACCTATCATGGCATTTCCATAGCCAATCCGAGATATATTGCCATGCAAATTCCATCGCCACTTCACATGACTAGTTCGTTCATCATCATATTGCTTTGCATGATCATATAGAGATGACATGGTATTTGTGGCAAAGCCACCGTTCATCATATTTTTGATACATGTCACGCTAGATCATTGCACATCCTGGTACACCGCTAGAGGCATTCATATAGAGTCACATCATCATATCGGTTCTTCATATCGAGTTGTAAGTAATAAAAGTGTGATGATCATCATTGTTAGAGCATTGTCCCAGTGAGGAAATAAAAATGAGGGAGGCCAAATGAGTCCACCATTCTAAAAAAATGAGACAAAATGAGAGAAGGGACTTTGCTACTATCCTTTACCACACTTGTGCCTCAAAATGGCACCTTGTTCCTCATATAGAGAGTCTCATGTTATGTCATTTTCATATGCTAGTGGGAATCACTTTTTCATTATTATAAACTTGGCTTGTATATTCCTATGACGGTGTAACTCCCAAGATGCGATCCTATCCTTATTTTGGCTCGAGGGCCTCGACAGGGATAGAAGCGCATCTCGTCGTTTCACAAGAATGGATATCATTACAAGTACATGTAAAGAAGAGATGAGTATATGGAATTGGCTTACACCCGCCACAAGCTAAATCAAGATCACATCAACACAACAACATATACAATCATCATACAGAAGAGCAGGGTCCGACTACGGACGTAAAACAAACGATAAAATGACATCCATCCTTGCTGTCCCAGGCTGCCGGCCTGGAACCCATCCTATGATCGATGAAGAAGAAGAAGAACTCCAATCAAACAAGCATCGTGCTCACGTCAAATTACCACATTACCTGTACCTACAACTGTTGTTGTAGTAATTTGTGAGCCACAGGGACTCATCAATCTCATTTCCAAGGGTATCAAGACTATTAAAGCTTAATGGGTGAGGTATGGTTAAGTGGTGAGGCTACAGCAATCACTAAGCATTTATTTGAGTGGCTAACTTTTGAGTACAAGAATAAGGGGGGATGATCGTCGCATAAACGGACATGAACTAGTAATGATCACTGAGTGATCCTGAACACCTACTTACGGTCAAACGTAACCCCACCGTGTTCTCTTTCGGAGCAGGCCTCACGAAAAGAGACGGTCATGGTTACGCACACGGTTGGTGTTTTTTATTTGAGTTTACTTCAAGTTTGCTATGACCGGGTGTTAAACAAAGTTTCCAAGTTGCCACGTAACCGCGGGCACGACTCTCATGAAAGATTTAACCCTGCAGGGGTGCTCCAACTCATCCATCACAAACTAACCACACGCCGCGGGAATAACCTCGACCACGAAACTTGTGATCTCGTTGGAAAATCTCAACCTCGAGATAGCCCGAAGTATCCTCGAAATCCCGCGCACAAGACGTTCGAGAAAGGTAAAACAAATCCAGCAAGGCCGCCCGACGTGTCGATGAACCCGATAGGAGCCGCGTATCTCGTTCTCAGGACACGACCGGATGGGACTAGCTACGAGGAAAACCAATCCCCGAGTTTCCTCGAGGCGGCACCGCAGGCAGCCCGTTTGGGACCTACACCATCAGCACTGGCCCCCTGTATTATGTTGAATTAATCCATGGGTTCATGACACCCTATGCATTACTAACGGTGTTCAGTGTTATTATGTTGAGAAAATGTAGTACCAATGTTGGGCCTTGCGAGATGAGTTTTTATCCCAAAACGAAAGTCAAGCGGGTCCCCATAACAACCCCGAGCATGTTAGGAGCGCTCAATATGGAACTTAACACCAGTACACAAGTAACTAGGGTGGCAAAAGTGGAACAAAACACCAAGCAAATGGCCGAGCCTTCCACCTTTTACCAAGTATATATGTGCATTAAATCAAATATCAATAATATTGTGATAGCTCAAAAACATCCATGTTGCACATGGAAGAACTTGCACCTGCAACTAGCAACGCTATAAGAAGGACTGAGCGAGCGGTAACATAGCCAAACCATGGTTTGCTGGGATGTGGAGGGGTTAGAGGCTTTTCATGGCAATTTGGGAGGCTTGACAAACAAGTGGTAGGTAGCGAGACATATCGATAGAAACGAGACAACTAGCATGGCAATGATAGTAGTGGTATCCAGGGAAATGATCATCTTGCCTGAGATCCCCCTTGGAAGAAGAACGAATCCGTGAAGAAGACGAGCCGACGTAGTCGAACGGATCCTCACACTCCGAACGCTTTCAGAACTCTATCAAGAAGAAGCAATCCGAAAACAACAATCAACACATGATAACACCATGACATATTCATGATATGATGCACAATCAAATATGATGCATGCTATGCATGACATGGCAAAGCACAACAATCTAACTTCTACACATTAAGTGAAACTCAATATGCAACGAGTTGCATATTGATGAAACTCCACATTCGAATCATTTAGTTCACTCTCGTTTATTTACTCGACAATATTAAATGTTTTAAGCATGGAAAGAGGTGAAGCATAATTAAACTACACTATCTAGGCATCTTAAATGAGGTTGAAAACAACATATAGCATTTCCGAAACGACCTCATGTGTTAATTTCGAAATTGGTCCAGATCTGAACTAATCATGTTTTATGTTTATTAAACAGGGAAATAAAGTGCACAATGATATTCTACTCGTTATGCTAGGCGATTTACATATATAGAACATTTACAACGGAGCTACGGCCTAAAAGATATGACAAGCACAAGATGCATATGCCATGGATGCAAAATGCATACAACCGTCAACCACAAACATGTTAAATCATGGATGCAACAAGATATTATGAAACTACATGAAATTCTAAGCAAGTTTCATGTGGAACATGTTCAAAACGAACCTACGGTTCAACAATAGCAAGCAACACAAGTTTTATCTCAAATCTGTCCAAAACAGCAACATGGCATATTGCACACATGAAAACAACAAGCTACAAGATTTTAAAATGCACAAACTAAGCATGGGGCAGTAGCATATAACACACACTTCATTTCATCTTAATATATGATACTCAAAAGAGTCATGGATCACATGGTAGGAAGCTCACAACATGGCAATAAAATATAGCAGATTAGGACTTAGTGAAAATAACAGTTTTTAACAGAGCAGTTTTATCACGTAGAGCATATTGGCAGCAGTAAAACTATATGCTACAGGTCATATATTGGCATGAAACTTAACCGCATGGTAGAGGACATGATGCACTACAATTCATCCCATTATGGCAACACCAAATTATGCACAGATTCATGGCAAACATCAACACAACATGGCATTCTGAAATAACCAGATTCTCAGACTTGGTGAAAATTAGAGTAGACAAGAGCAGCATTTTTTAACAGATTGACATGTTGGATAGCGGAATTAATTATGATGCAAAACCTATTCATGCAAACTATTGGCACAACATGATAGAGCATAACATGTTTTACAATACATCCCATTGTGGAAACACCAAAAGAGCTATAGATCAATAGCAAACCACATGGCAAGACAACAACAAAATAACACAGATTTCAGACTTAGTGAAATTTAACTAACTCCCCAAACTGCAGTTTTGACTAGGCATGTTGACATGGCAATAACAGTAGCATAGCAATAACTTATATGCATGGCAAGGACACTAACAACAACTAGACATGTCACACTACAAAACATACCATTGGCACATGTTCATACGGGTCATGGATTGCTTAATATGATGCTCACAAAACGAAACTCTACGTTAACAGATTACAGTTTTAACGCGATGGCTACTTGAGAGCAAGAATTGACATGTTAATGATGTTCTACCTAACAACCAGTGGCATGGCATCAAAGTAGACATCACATAGATCAATATTCATGAAGACACCGCATGCAAAAGGCCTACGGTTGAGATGCAATCATCCGCGGAAGTTTGAACAAAATTAACAGTTTTGCAACCTACGATGAGATGCACTTTTGCAACAGGGATAACATCAAGCAAATGCATCCTAATACTCATGCAAATGCAACCATTGTGTAGAGCACATTGAGTAGATGAACTTTCATATAAATATCACTTCCATCGGGCACACGGTTCACTGGCTATGAGCACCACCATATGCAATGATGCTAAAAAATGGGCAGTTTCTATGGACTTAGAAAAAATATCACCTCGAGCGAAACTGGACGACGCGGTACCGGGGCTCGCGGGACGAGGAGATCCCGTTTGCCCTGGGGTTGAGGACGAAATGGGACGGGCCGGTCCCGATCTGCGGGGCAGAGGAGGCCGGTGGCCATTGCCGGTGCGACGACGCCGGCGAGCTGGCTGCGGGGCCGCGGAGGGGACAACCGGGGCGAGGTCGAGGGGATCCGGCGGCCGCATGGCCGGATCTGGTCGTCGGGATGCGGGGCGACGACGTGCGACCGGTGGCGGGGCTCCACGGGCGGCCATGGCACGGAGAGACCGGAGCGGAGGCAGTGCTCCGGCGGGGCTTGTCGCCGGAGCGGAGGAAGGCGGCGGCAGCACGGCAACGGCGGACCCGGGGCCGGGGTTCCAGATCTGCCCGGCGGCGGCGCGGTACGGCTCTCCGGCGAGGAGAGCCCGGCGACGGAGGTAGCGACGGCCGGTCGTGGGAGGTCACGCGTGGGGAATGCAGGGCTGGAGCTGGCGGCGGGGCGGCTGGGCCTCGCGCGGGCTGGCCGGGCTCGGGAGGGCCGGTTGCGGGCCTGGGCGGGCCTCGCGGTGGCTGGCGCGGTAGGGAGGCCCCTGGGAGGTGACGTGGCAGCCTCTGAGTGGCCACGGGAGGCGGCTGGTGGCGGCGCGGCCAGCGGGGCGGCAACAAGTGGCGGGCAGGAGAAGGTGGAGCGCTGGTTGGCGGCGGCTAGGGTTAGGGGCTCGGATCCCGAGGCTGGAGGTAGGAGAAGCTTATTTTGGCAGGTGGGGGACGTTAATATGGGGAAGGGGGGCTAGGTTAGGGGGTTTTGCTCCGTTTTCGACCGCCAGATCTCGATCGGACGGCGCAGAACGGAGGAGGGGCTCGTTGGGCTATGGTGGGCTGTGGAGAGGGGGTGTGGGCTGAGAAGAGAGGGAGGTTGGTGGCCCGTGGCATGAATTTGAAATACCGAAACGTTCGGGTTATAAACCGATGACGGTGCTGCTATGGTCTACTGTTGGGATATCAAACGACCTCCGATTGCAACGAAATTTGGCAGGTGGTCTACCTACAATAAAATAAGACCGCATGCCAACTTTTGACCCAATCCGAGAATATATTCACGCCCTTTTAAAAACAATAATTCATCGATGCCGCGGGCGCGTGCGTGTGTGGTTGGTCTCAAAACGGTCGACGACACGAGCGGAGAGAACAGGCGACTACGAACGGATGCACGTTTTCAAAAACAAATGATGATGCTATGCAGATGATGCGAATGATGCGATGATGGATGCGACAATTAAACGAATCACACGATGACAACGGAATAAAAGGGGAATCTTCTGGAGCGTCGGTCTCGGGCTGTTACAACTCTTCTCCACTTATAAGAGATCTCGACCCTAGATCTTAGAATGAGAAGAGAAAGAGTAAGAGGAAAGGAAGAGAAGAGCAAGTGGAAGAGGTCAAACTTAGTTGCTCCTTTGACAAACGAGTGAAAGCAATGATCATTGCAGGTTACAAAGATATGAAGAATGATATGAGAAACAAGCAATAATTCAAAAGAAATTTTGGCAGCACTTCGTTAGGAACAGTAGAAAAAACTTGATAAGATGGAATGAACATGAAACGATTACACAACGCTTCGGTTAGATGGATAAGCAAAGGAAAGAACATGATCTTTGATAAACGAGATGATGAATCGAAGAGAGCAACATCAGAACGCCTCCAGAATAGAAGAATAGAAGCTAGATCTCTGGGAAGAAAAGAACGAAGAAACAATAGAATTTGGAAAACATCGTTGAGAAGAGGGATAGAACGAACATGTTGGAACATCAACAACGAAAGAAAAAGCTTGTTGTGGACTTATGGAAAACATCTCAAAATTATGAGGTGACAACCGGCCACTAAAGGAAACAATTGATTGCTTGGGAGCAACACGATATGCAAAACTTCTTTCACTAAGAGGAGAGGAGAAAACTTGGATCGTTGATGAGCACCATGATAGCAAAAATCCTTAGGAAATGCCTTAGGTGAAATCCATGCCAAGATAACTCCGAGAAAGGAATGATGGGTTAAATATCTCATTCTTGACAAATTCTCTTCGAGGCTCCTCATGAACCAAGAATGCTATAACACCATCTCAAATGATAAGAGAGAATGAATTGCACTTGAAATGCAAGATAAAGAATACTTGAGCCTCTCCAACAGGAATCTTGAAGAACACTTCGAGAAAGAACGAACTCTTTGATGAACACCATGAAGAACCTCCGTATACAAAAGAGTGATCAAAAGAAATGAAGGCTGGAAAGAATAAGATTAAAGCCTACCAAAGATTTAGATGAAGCTTCGCGATGAGATACTTGAGAAAAAACTTGGAACTCCGGAAAAGAAAAGATGAACAACTTAGAATCGAGAATTTGATATCATGAACAACTCCGGAAGAAGGATTGAAAACACCTTGAAGAAATGAGAATAAGAATTATGTTATGCTTATCCTTCATCAAGTTAAATTGATGACAAGCAACGGATTATGCATACTACTTATTCTTTTTGAAAAAGATTGAATAGAGATTAGACAAGCTTGAAGAAGTCTTGAACGAACCACCGGTAGAATTCACAAACGAATGAGGATACCAAGAATGAATTGAGATACACGAGAACGAAGAGATCATGACCCCCCTTGCTGAAACTTGAACGAAGCAATAGAATAAATGAAATGCGACCGAAGAGACAACAATTGAGAAGAATTGGAGAACGAAAGCTGAAAGCTAAGAACGAAGAAATCTTCTGAAATGATGGCCTTCAGAGAATCGAGAAACGAAAACAACACTCAAATGCTCCGGATAGATATGAAAGGAACTACTCATGATCGAATTTTTTTTAAGAGGATAGCACGAAGCTGAAACCATGAATCTCTGAGAATGGAACAAGATTTAAGAGAAACTCTCCTTCGGTCTTCAACGCTGAGAATGATGACGAGAAACCACACCACAAATTACTAAGACACTCCGAAATAATGAAGAAAGAAAGGTTGAGGAAATGATGGAAAATAATGCGAAGCGATCTTGGAGAAGGAATATGAATGATGGAATTCATTCTTACGTCATATTCGAATGGAAATTGAGATCTCCGGAAAAGATTAGAAGAGCCAGGTAAGATCCTGGGGAAAAACCTATGGGTTATGAGCCCACTCAAAGAGATCACCGTTGAAACGATTGCTTGGAAAGAGAGATTGCACCGGTACAAATTGAAAACTTGATGAGGTGAGAACCTCAAAATAATTTAAGAGGATCTGAATGGAAATGAAAGTCTTCTGAGATATCTTGACACTCCAGACAGGATAGATAGAGGCGATTAAACAAGAGAGGCTTGGATAAGAACTTCCAACATGTGAGAGCATTTAGAGAATGAAAAGGATATGATGAGCACCAAAAACCTGAATTTTATCCACCTAAAAGAAAAGAAAGATGAAGACTAAGAAATGATTAACTTGAGCACTTGAGAATCTTCACAACGAATCACCGGATACATCACGGAAGAGAAGATAGCGGAAGCATCACATGAATAGAAAAGGCACTTGAATGAGAATTTAATCTTTGAAAGAAAAGGGCGGGAGGGCGGGGAAAAACAAAGACAACTTGGGACGGATGAAAAGAACTCCATGAAGAAATATGAGGATTGATCTTGCAAATATTGTAGAGGATTGAATTACGATGAGAAACACACCGGTTAGGAAAGATATGAAATCACCACTTGACATCGAAGCAACTCGAATTACCATACTCCAACAAAACAAAGGATGAGGCTTGCAAATTAAGCCGGAAACAAATACATAACCCATTTGCATTTGTTGGAAGGACAATCCTAGGTAACTACTTGAATTCCCACCTAAGAACTTCTGAAATCTTTCTGGTTATGCAATCTGGTCCAACGGATACACGGATAAATTACTGAATAAATCACTCAACTCCTAGCAATAATACTACCCACCGTGTATCACATCCGTCAACACACAACCAGAGAAACCTCGGAAACTCATCTACCTTAGACCCTCGTAATCACAACGATACTAAACATGGCAGTACATGTGGTCCCGCTCCCCAGTACTGGGTTCCGCCACACTCTTCGCACCATGAATGGTATTGAAGCAATTTCGAACATCCGCGTCCTGAGATACTAAGGAAACTGAACGATAGCGATGTGTCAAGAACCCCTTGGAGCTCAACACCCTGGGTCCAATCTATACGTACGGGGGGCACCAAGAACAGAGTTCCGGTCACATCGACATCATAGAGGTTCCAAAATACCCGCGTGATCCTAAAAAAAATTTGAGTGAGAAGAGGAGTAGAATTAAAATCCCTACGTCAGGATTCCTCACCAGAGCATAGAAGAGGAGTAAAAAGAATCCTACTCTCCGATATATAACTAGACTCAAAATAGTTTTTATTAGACTCGACTCGGCCAAGTTCGATCAATCAAGGGGGCTCCTATGTCGGTACAGGCTCTGATACCAACTTGTAACGCCCAAGATGCGATCATATCCTTATTTTGGCTCGAGGGCCTCGACAGGCATAGAAGCGCATCTCGTCGTTTCGCAAGAATGTATATCATTACAAGTACATGTAAAGAAGAGATGAGTATATGGAATTGGCTTACACTCGCCACAAGCTAAATCAAGATCACATCAATACAACAACATATACAATCATCATACAGAAGAGTAGGATCCGACTACGGATGTAAAACAAACGATAAAATGACATCCATCCTTGCTATCCCAGGCTGTCGGCCTGGAACCATCCTATGATCGATGATGAAGAAGAAGAACTCCAATCAAACAAGCATCGCGCTCACGTCAAATTATCGCATTACTTGTACCTGCAACTGTTGTTGGAGTAATCTGTGAGCCATAGGGACTCAACAATCTCATTTCTAAGGGTATCAAGACTATTAAAGCTTAATGGGTGAGGTATGGTTAAGTGGCGAGGCTGCAGCAAGCACTAAGCATTTATTTGATTGGCTAACTTACGAGTACTGGGGAGCGGGATCACTCATCTCTTCTGGGCTAAGCTCGGGTGCGTAAGCCAACGCCCGGCACAAAGCAGCTACTGTGCCTTTCCGGGCGGCTGATTTCTTCAGTTCTTCGAATTGCTTGGGGATGGTGGAGAGGCACTTCAGCACATCTTTGATAAGCTTCGGCGTGCCCTTCTCGCCCATGAAGGCCCGGATGGTGAAAAGGCTTCCAGCGTACAGCTGTTCAGTGAAGGCATATAAAGCCTTCAGCTTCAGCAAGCTGTTATCCGGAAGCTGGCGAGTTCGTTGGCCTACAAGCAGATTAATTTTGTAAGTCGTCGGGCGAATCTTTATAAGACGCATTACAAAAAAAGAATGCCATAACATAGTCAGTAAGCACTTACCAAAGACGGCCTCAGTCATCCGAGCTACATGGCGTTTGAGACTGGTCAGCTCTTCGGTAGCGGGCTTAAGTTGGCCCTCGGCGTCTTCTGCACGTTTGGTCAAGGCGGCTTGGTTGGCTTCAGCGGATTGTTTGTATGCCTCAAAGTCTGCCTTGATTTTTTCCAGTTCTGTCGAGGAGAGCTGTCACTTTGTGTCAGCTTCAGCTCGGGCGTCTTGTTGCAAGGCCAGACTTTTCTTAAGGTCGGTCAAATTAGACTCGGCCACATTTAAAGCCTCCTGCACAAGACAATTGTCAACAGTAAGTTTATCAAATTTAAGCCGCCAGCACGGTTTACACTGGAATTTGGGAACATTGAGGAAGATCATTACAAGTCTGAAGCAAGGCTTCATACTCAGCTCAAATTAAGAGGCCCAAGCTCAATCGCCCACTTAGCAACCCTGCTGGTGGCTTCTCTATTCTGAATAATATCTCCCAAAGGAGCAGAGCTGACCATGGTGATTGGGTGTCCAAGGAAATAATGCTTCAGCTTGCGATTCGCCATGAACACTCCAAACACCAACTTTTGCCAATGCGGGTATCTTTGCTTGGACTCTGTCAAAACCTCACTGACATAATAAACCGGCCGCTGGACCGGATACTCTTTGCCTGCCTCCTTGCGCTCCACAACGACTACAACACTGACGGCTTTATTATTAGCCACCACGTACAGGAGCAAAGGCTCTTTTTCCATGGGAGCAGCCAAGACAGGCGGCTCAACCAACTGTTTTTTGAGCGCCTCAAACGCATCATTGGTAGCATCACTCCAGACAAAATCATCTGTCTTCTTCATCATCTGATACAAAGGAATAGCCTTCTCGCCCAGGCGGCTTATGAACCGGCTTAAAGCGGCAATACGACCCGCCAAGCACTGGACGTCATTAATGCACGCCGGCTTAGATAATGAGGCGAGGGCCTCTATTTTATCCGAGTTAGCTTCAATGCCCCGTTCTGAAACCAAAAATCCCAGGAGCTTGCCTGCAGGTACACCAAAAACACACTTAGCCGGATTAAGCATCATCTTGTAAACCCGCAGGTTATCAAAAGTTTCCTTCAAGTCGTCAAGCAGAGTCTCCTTCTTCCTTGACTTGACCACAATATCATCCACATAAGCATGAACATTGCGTCCAATTTGACTATAAAAACAGTTCTGCACACAACGCTGCTACCATGTTCTCCACCGGGTTAGAATAATGACCAGGTGGTGTCAGAAAATGCTGTGGCGGGGTCTGATTCCTGCGGGGCGGGTCTGGCTGCCGATGCTGAGTCGCCGCCCTATTCCGAGGCACTTCTGCTGCTCGGGTCATGGTCAAAGGCACGTTCGGTCCTGCCCCCAGCGTGTTAAAAGGATTTCTGGGCTCATACTGATCAGGCAGGCGGGTCTGATGCCTCATCCGAAAAACTGCCTCTGAGGCTTGTTGATCCAGATTAAGGCGAAAAGCTTCAACCCTGAGACGCTCCGACTCAACATCCATCTGAGCCTGGAACGCATTGATCTCCTCCTGGGCCCTGGTGCTGCCGTGCTACCGGAAGCCGGCGCCGATCCAGCCATGAAGACGGCGGCTTGGCTCGGCGGCTCATAGGGTTTCGGAATACTGTCACCATCGAAGTAGCCCCCAAGACCGCAGTTATGAAGCTGGTAGATCGATTCCGCCTCTCCGCTCGAGGATCCATCCTCTAAGCAGATTAGGGTTTCTTCTCATGACACGGAGCCTTCCTCAAGCTCCGCGCCTTGGGTGAAGCCGACGAAGACGTGTTTCTGGCCCGGATTGATCCGGGCGGTTGCGCGCGCCGGGCCGACTCGACGAGGTTGGTGTAGATGTACGGCCCGGGCTTAGATTCGCCGATCTTGCCGATGAAAACGTGAACTCCGCCGAAGGGGACCCGATACCCATACTCGATTGAGTCGGCCTCGGGGCCCCAGCCAGCGTCGTCGATGTAGAGCTTGCCGCGGCGACTCTTAATCATCCTGCCAACGGCGTATCTCTCGATCCCTGGGAGAGAGCCCTTCGAGTACTCCAAACCACCGCGCATCAGCCCCACGGTGGGCGCCAACTATCGTGGTTTTATCACGGCAGATGTCCTAGCGCAAGGACTTAGGGGTGAAGCCATCGCTACAGCGGTTAACTCAAAGGGGTTGATCAGGACGAAAGACACAGATTTACCCAGGTTCGGCCCCTCTCGAAGGAGGTAATAGCCTACGTCCTGCTTTGAGTTGTATTGATTGGGTATTGATTACAAGGGAGCGGGATTCGCTTGACCTAGCACTCGATCAAAGGTTTCGTACCCTAAGCCGCCCAGGGAACCCGCTTTTATATACATAGGTTGAGGCCCTGGGCTTACAAGAGTCCGAGCCGGGTTACACCTAGTAACCGACTTCATCTCTAAATTCCCTTGCCTTGTCTGGCAAGCCGTCTCTCGGCGGCTTATGCCTCCGGGTCACACATTGCCTTCCGGCTCTGGGCCTCCGCCAGGCCCATCTGGCAAATTACTTCCAGGCCTTGTCTTATTCTTCTTGCCCGTTTAAGGTCTCACTGCTAAGCCGCCAACTTCCTAACCCGGCCCCTCCTGGGCGGGTCTCACGACGGGGTTATATCCCCAACAGTTGGTGTTTTTTATTTGAGTTTACTTCAAGTTTGCTATGACCGGGTGTTAAACAAAGTTTCCAAGTTGCCACGTAACCGCGGGCACAACTCTCATGAAAGATTTAACCCTGCAGGGGTGCTCCAACTTATCCATCACAAACTAACCACACGCAGCGGGAATAACCTCGACCACGAAACCCGTGATCTCGTTGGAAATTCCGTTGGAAAATCTCAACCTCGAGATAGCCTGAAGTATACTAAAAATCCAAAGCACAAGATGTTCGAGAAAGGTAAAACAAATCCAGCAAGGCCGCCCGACGTGTCGACGAACCCGATAGGAGCCGCGTATCTCGTTCTCAAGACACGACCGGATGGGACTAGCTACGAGGAAAACCAATCCCCGAGTTTCCTCGAGGCGGCCCCGCAGGCAGCCCGTTTGGGACCAACACCATCAGCACTGGCCCCCTGTATTATGTTGAATTAATCCACGGGTTCATGACACCCTATGCATTACTAATGGTGTTCAGTGTTATTATGTTGAGCAAATGTAGTACCAATGTTGGGCCTTGCGAGATGAGTTTTTATCCCAAAATGAAAGTCAAGGGGGTCCCCATAACAACCCCGAGCATGTTAGGAGCGCTCAATATGAAACTTAACACCGGTACATAAGTAACTAGGGCGGGAAAAGTGGAACAAAACTCCAAGCAAAAGGCCGAGCCTTCCACCTTTTACCAAGTATATATGTGCATTAAATTAAATAGCAACAATATTCTGATAGCTCAAAAACATCCATGTTGCACATGGAATAACTTGCACCTACAACTAGCAACGCTATAAGAAGGGCTGAGCGAGCGGTAACATAGCCAAACCATGGTTTGCTGGGATGTGGAGGGGTTAGAGGCTTTTCATGGCAATTTGGGAGGCTTGACAAACAAGTGGTAGGTAGTGAGACATATCGATAGAAACGAGAGAACTAGCATGGCAATGATAGTAGTGGTATCCAGGGAAATGATCATCTTGCCTGAGATCCCGCTTGGAAGAAGAACGAATCCGTGAAGAAGACGAGCCAACGTAGTCGAACGGATCCTCAAACTCCGAACGCTTTCGGAACTCTATCGAGAAGAAGCAATCGAAAAACAACAATCAACACATGATAACACCACGACATATTCATGATATGATGCACAATCAAATATGATGCATGCTATGCATGACATGGCAAAGCACAACAATCAACTTCTACACATTAAGTGAAGCTCAATATGCAACGAGTTGCATATTGACGAAACTCCACATTCGAATCATTTGGTTCACTCTCATTTATTTACTCGACAATATTAAATGTTTTAAACATGGCAAGAGGTGAAGCATAATTAAACTACACTATCTAGACATGTTAAAATGAGGTCGGAAACAACATATAGCATTTCCAAAACGACCTCACGTGTTAATTTCGAAATTGGTCCAGATCTTAACTAATCATTATTTATATTTATTAAATAGGGAAATAAAGTGCACAATGATATTCTACTTGTTATGCTAGGCGATTTACATATATAGAGCATTTACAACGGAGCTACGGCCTAAAAGATATGACAAGCACAAGATGCATATGCCATGAATGCAAAATGCATACAACCGTCAACCACAAACATGTTAAATCATGGATGCAACAAGATATTATGAAACTACATGAAATTCTAAGCAAGTTTCATGTGGAACATTTTCAAAACGGAGCTACGGTTCAACAATAGCAAGCAACACAAGTTTTAGCTCAAATCTATCCAAAACAGCAACATGACATATTGCACACATGAAAACAACAAGCTACAAGATTTTAAAATGCACAAACTAAGCATGGGGCAGTATCATATAATACACTCTTCATTTCATCTTAATATATGATACTCAAAAGAGTCATGGATCACATGGTAGGAAGCTCACAACATGGCAATAAAATATAGCAGATTAGGACTTAGTGAAAATAACAGTTTTTAACAGAGCAGTTTTATCACGTAGAGCATATTGGCAGCAGTAAAACTATATGCTACAGGTCATATATTGGCATGAAACTTAACCGCATGGTAGAGGACATGATGCACTACAATTCATCCCATTATGGCAACACCAAATTATGCACAGATTCATGGCAAACATCAACATAACATGGCATTCTGAAATAACCAGATTCTCAGACTTGGTGAAAATTAGAGTAGACAAGAGCAGCAGTTTTTAACAGATTGGCATGTTGGACAACGGAATTAATTATGATGCAAAACCTATTCATGCAAACTATTGGCACAACATGATAGAGCATAACATGTTTTACAATACATCCCATTGTGGCAACACCAAAAGAGCTATAGATCAATAGCAAACCACATGGCAAGACAACAACAAAATAACACAGATTTCAGACTTAGTGAAATTTAACTAACTCCCCAAACTGCAGTTTTGACTAGGCATGTTGACATGGCAATAACAGTAGCATAGCAATAACTTATATGCATGGCAAGGACACTAACAGCAACTAGACATGTCACACTACAAAACATACCATTGGCACATGTTCATACGGGTCATGGATTGTTTAATATGATGCTCACAAAACGAAACTCTACGTTAACAGATTACAGTTTTAACGCGATGGCTACTTGAGAGCAAGAATTGACATGTTAATGATGTTCTACCTAACAACCAGTGGCATGGCATCAAAGTAGACATCACATAGATCAATATTCATGAAGACACCTCATGCAAAAGGCCTACGGTTGAGATGCAATCATCCGCGGAAGTTTGAACAAAATTAACAGTTTTGCAACCTACGATGAGATGCACTTTTGCAACAGGGATAACATCAAGCAAATGCATCCTAATTCTCATGCAAATGCAACCATTGTGTAGAGCACATTGAGTAGATGAACTTTCATATAAATATCACTTCCATCGGGCACACGGTTCACTGGCTACGAGCACCACCATATGCACTACGAGCACCACCAATTGCTGAAAAACGGGCAGTTTCTAAGGACTTAGAAAAAATATAACCTCGGGCGAAACTGGACGACGTGGTACTGGGGCTCGCGGGACGAGGAGATCCCGTTTGCCCTGGGGTCGAGGACGAACCGGGACGGGCTGGTCCCGATCTGTGGGGCAGAGGAGGCCGGCGGCCATTGCCGGTGTGACAACGCCGGCGAGCTGGCTACGGGGCCGCGGAGGGGACAACCGGGGCGAGGCGGAGCGGATCCGGCGCCCCCATTGCCGGATCTGGTAGCCGGGATGCGGGGCGACGACGTGCGACCGGTGGCGGGGCTCCATGGGCGGCCATGGCAGGGAGAGACCAGAGCGGAGGCAGAGCTCCGGCGGGTCTTGTCGCCGGAGCGGAGGAAGGCGGCGGCGGCGCGGCAAAGGCCGACCCGGGGCCGGGGTTCCAGATCTGCCCGGCGGTGGCGCGGTACGGCTCTCTAGCGAGGAGAGCCCAGCGACGGAGGCGGCGGCGGCCGATCGCGGGATGCCGCATGGGGCATGCGGGGCTGGAGCTGGCGGCGGGGCGGCTGGGCCTCGCGCGGGCTGTCCGGGCCTGGGCGGGCCTCGCGGTGGCTCGCGCGGTAGGGAGGCCCCTGGGAGGCGACGTGGCACCCTCTGAGTGGCCATGGGAGGCGGCTGGTGGCGGCGTGGTGAGCGGGGCGGCGACAAGTGGCGGGCAGGGGAAGGTGGAGCGCTGGTTGGCGGAGTCTAGGGTTAGGGGCTCGGATCCCAAGGCTGGAGGTAGGAGAAGCTTATTTTGGCAGGTGGGGGACGTTAATATAGGGAAGGGGGCTAGGTTAGGGGGTTTTGCTCCGTTTTCGACCGCCAGATCTCGATCGGACGGTGCAGAACGGAGGAGGGGCTAGCTGGGCTATGGCGGGCCGTGGAGAGGGGGTGTGGGTTGAGAAGAGAGGGAGGTTGGTGGCCCGTGGCATGAATTTGAAATACCGAAATGTCCGCGTTATAAACCGATGACGGTGCCGCTATTGTCTACCGTTGGGATATCAAACGACCACCGATTGCGACGAAATTTGGCAGGCGGTCTACCTACAATAAAACAAGACCGCGTGCCAACTTTCGACCCAATCCGAGAATATTTTTCACGCCCTTTTAAACAATAATTCATCGATGCCGCGGGCCCATGCGTGTGTGGTTGGTCTCGAAACTGTCGACGACACGAGCGGAGAGAACAGGCAACTATGAACGGATGCATGTTTTCAAAAACAAATGACGATGCTATGCAGATGATGCGATGATGGATGCGACAATAAAACGAATCACACGATGACAACGGAATAAAAGGGGAATCTTCTGGAGCGTCGGTCTCGGGCTGTTACAGACGGGCTTCCTCAAATGTCTAAGGTCTTCATGAGCAAGCAAGTTGGATGCACACCCCACTTAGCTTCATTTGAGCTTTCATACACTTATAGCTCTAGTGCATCATTTGCATGGCAATCCCTACTCCTTGCATTGACATCTATCAACGGGCATCTCCATAGGCCTTTGGTACGCCTAGTTGATGTGAGACTATCTTGTCCACCTTTTACCCCTTTGATATCTACCACCATATTCTATTCCACCTAAATGCTATCTCCAATGGCTCACGCTCATGTATTGTGTGAAGAATAAAAAGTTGATGCATATTGAAAAGTACGATCCAATTGACTGACTTGGACACCGTGGTGCTTGACATCTGTATTAATGTGGTGAATATGGAGCCATGCCTTGCTAATACAATAAGATGAATGGGGGGTAAACATTCTTTGAGGATCGTATACTTTGAAATATTGATGATTTTGTTTCTTATACTTATAAGTATTGCTATGTTAATATTTGTTAATTCATCGTTTCTCAATGAGCATACATGCATAAGATTACATAATGGATAGCATGTCACATCAAAAATTCTATTTCTATCATTTACCTACTCGAGGACGAGCAGGAATTAAGCTTGGGGATGCTTGACACGTCTCCAACGTATCTATAATTTTTGATTGTTCCATGCTGATATATTATCATTCTAGGATACTTTTTGGGTCTTTATTTACCAATTTATAATATTTTTGAGCACTAACCTATTGACCCAGTGCCCAGTGCCAGCTGCTGTTTTCTGCATGTTTTTCACTTTTCAGGTTTACAGTACCAAATGAAGTCCAATTGCCACGAAGCTATTTTATGATTTTTTCTGGACCAAAAGAATACTTGGAAGCTTCGGGAGGAGACCGGAGGCCGCACGAGGGCACCAGCACGTAACAGGGCGCGCCGTGGGGGGGGGGGGCTGATGTGTGCTGGCCCCCTCGGGCGTCTCCCGACGCCCCTCTCTGGCCTATAAATTCTCTAATATCGCAAAAACCATGGAGGCAGTCCCGAAACCCTTTTTACGCCGCCGCAAGTCTCTGTTCCATCACGAGGCCATCTGGAGCTCCGTTCCAGCACCCTGCCGGAGGGAGGATCAATCACGGAGGGCCTCTTCATCAACCTTGCTGCCCTCATGATGATGTGTGAGTAGTTCACCACAGACCTATGGGTCCATAGATAGTACCTAGATGGCAATCTCTCTATCTCTTGATCTTCAATACAACGATCATCGCATCTTCGCTTTGATCTATCCGATGTAATCCTATTGTGCGGTGTGTTTGTTGGGATGAATTTTGGGTTTATGTTCAGATTATTCATGAAAAGTATTTGAGTCACCTCTGAATATTTAGATTCTTATTTGCATGATCATTATAGCTTCGTAATTCTCTCCAATCTATCGATGTGCTTTGGCCAAGTAGATTGATCTATCTTCAGTGAGAGAGGTGCGTTGTGGTAGGTTTAACCTGACGAGTTTTTATATCCCAGTGACAAAGTAGGCGACAAGATATGTATTTGTGTTATTGCTACTAAGGATAAGATGATGGGGTTTATTCATATTGCTTGAGTTTACTTTGTCTACATCATGTCATTGTTCTCCATGCATTACTCTGTTTTACTTAATACTCTAGATGCATGCTGGATAGTGGTCGATGAGTGGAGTAATAGTAATAGGTGCAGGCAATAGTCAGCCTATTTGTTTATGGATGTGATGCCTATATACACATGATCATTGCTGTGAAAATCGCATAACTATCCGCTTTTCTGTCAATTGCCCAACAGTAATTTGTTACCCACCGTATGCTTTCTACATGAGAGATGCCGCTAGGGAAAACTATGGCCCCCGGGTCTATTCACTTATAAATTTACAAACGCTACTATTACCTTGCTGCCTTTATTTACATTTTATTTTGCATTTATAATTATCTACTATTATCTACACAACTCATTTGATTGCAAATAACGAGATCAAGGGGATTGACAACCCTCTTGGCCGCGTTGGGTGCAAGTTGTTTGCTCTTGTGTGTGCAGCCGCTGAAGACGGTTGAGGATTGATATTCCTATTCGTTCAATAAACCTTGGTTTCATAACTGAGGGAAATACTTACCCACTTTGTGCTGCAATTACCCGTTCCTCTTCACGGAAAACCCAACGCAGATCACAAGTATCAGACCACTCGGAGCTTGAGGTGTTAGTGATGGATACATGGGATGACCATGGGATGCTCCGCATCATCTCCCCCCCGGGAAAGATCTGTCCTCGGATCGAGATGCTCATCACCATGGAAAGGAGGTAGGTCCGTGATGTTGAAGATGTCGCTCACATTGTACTTGTCACGTGGGATGTCGATCTTGTAGGCATTGTCATTGTAGCATGCAAACACCTTGAAAGGTCCGTCGGGTCGAGGAAGTAACTTGGACTTGCGCTCGGCGGGGAATCAATCCTTGCGAAGGTGTAGCCACACAAGATCATCGGTGTTGAACACCATGGGGTGTTTGTTAATGTTGCGCTTGGCGGTGACTCGTTCCATTTGACGTCCGATCATGCGCCTTGTGTATTCATGCTTCTTCTTGATGTAGCTTGCCCTTGCGCTTGCATCCATGTTCACACGCTCTTGGAGTGGTAGTAGAAGTATGTCCAATGGGGACAAAGGGTTGAAGCCGTCCACCTCGAATGGTGACTTGCCGGTGGTGAAGTGATGCGCGCGGTTGTAGGCGTACTCAATGGTGGGGAGACATTCTTCCCATTCCTTGATGTTCTTCTTGATCAACACGCGTAGAAGCGTCGAGAGCGTCTGATTGCTGACCTCCATTTGGCCATCAGTTTGTGGATGGTATGCCGAACAGAATAGTAGCTTGATTCCGAGCTTGGCGCATAGGGTCTTCCAAAAGTAGCTAAGGAACTTGACGTCGCAAGATGTCCCTACAAAAGAGATTTGCAACATGTGAAGCATCGTCGATCTTGTGACATGGAATGAAATGAGCCATTTTTGGAAAAAACGGTTCACAACAACAAAAACGGAATCATGTCCATTTTTAGTTCGCGGCAAACCAACCACAAAGTCCATGCTAATATCTTCCCAAGGTTGAAAAGGAATTGGAAGTGGCATGTATAAACCATGGGATTGAGCTTTAGACTTAGCTTTGCGACTTGTAGAGCATCGGTTGGTGAAGCGTGCGACATCACGAAACATCTTTGCCCAAAAGTACTTGTTAGAAAGTGTGGCATATGTCTTGTCGCGTCCAAAGTGACCCATGAGTCCGCCACCGTGTGCCTCTTGCAAACGCAACAAACGAAGAGAAGACTCGAGTATACAACGTTTGTTAACACGCATAAGATAGCCATCTTTCATGATAGTTCTCCCAACAAAGTTTAGCTTGGTACTTAGCATATGGAGTAGCAAAAGAAACATCATGCTCATACAAATGTTTGATATGCTCAAAACCAATGACATTCAATTCAAGTTGAGTAACTAGCATGCATTTGCGGGAAAGAGCATCCGCCACAACATTTCCTTTACCCTTAATGTATTTGATGACATAAGGAAAACACTCAATAAATTCACTCCATTTAGCATGCCGCTTGTTCAACTTGGTTTGACCCTTAAGATACTTGAGAGTTTCATGATCGGTATGAATGACATATTCACGTGGGCGGAGATAATGCTCCCAAACATGTAAGACTCTCACCAATGCATACAATTATTTGTCATATATGGGATAATGAGTTGAGCTCCGGAAATTTTCTCACTAAAGTACGCAATGGGGCATTTCTCTTGCATTAATACACCACCTATGCCATTACCACTAGCGTCACAATGCACTTCAAAAGTTTTGTCAAAATTTTGTAATGCGAGCAATGGTGCATGAGTAAGCAAGTTTTTAATCTCATGGAATGCGGTGTCTTGCAACGGTCCCCACACAAAGGGTGCATTCTTCTTGCTCAAAGCGTGTACAGGACATGCAATCATGCTAAAATCCTTAACAAAGCGACGGTAAAAGCCGGCTAGTCCTTGGAAACTACGCACTTGTTGCAAATTGGTGGGTGTGGGCCAAGTTTTAGTAGCATAAATTTTAATTTCATCAACTTGAACACCCTTAGAAGATACCACAAATCCTAGGAAAACAACCTTGTCAATGCCAAAAGTGCATTCTTCCATGTTTGCATAAAGTTTTTCTTTCCCAAGAACTTGCAATACTTCCCTAACATGTTTAGCATGCTCCTCTAGAGATTCGCTAAAAACAAGAATGTCATGAAAGTATACCACAACACAATATTCAATGATATGACGTAAGACCTAATGCATGACGCGCATAAAATTACCGGTGCTTGAGATAGACCCATAGGCATGAATAACCATTCATATAGACCAAATTTGGTTGTGAAGGCGGTTTTCCACTCATCGCCCTCTTGCATGCATATTTGATAGTAACCACTTTTCAAATCGAATTTTGAAAATATAGTAGCACCACTAAGTTCATCAATCATATCATCAAGGCGAGGAATAGGATGGAGATATCTAACGGTTATAGCATTGATAGGGAGGCAATCCGAACACATGCGCATACTACCATCTTTCTTTGGCACTAGTATCACCGGAACCGCACAAGGACTTCAGCTCTCGCGTACATGCCCTTTATCTAAGAGTTTTTGGACTTGCATTTGTATCTCCTTAGTCTCATCGGGGCTGATGCGGTAGGGTGCCTTGTTAGAAAGTGGTGCGCCGGGTATGAGGTCGATGAAGTGTTCGATCCCTTGTTTTGGTGGTAGTCCCGGAGGGAGCTCATCGTGAAAACATATTGGAATTCCTGCAACACACGAGACAAAACAAGAGGTAGATTTTGTGAAGCATTAGTCCTCACGACCTCATCTTTGCACACAAGTACAAAGTGAAGTACACTTGATGGGCTCTTACTCACATCCCTCAAGTCTCTTTTGCTGGCTAAAAGAACTAGATATTTCTTGCCCCTTGATGTCTACTACACAACTTGTTCTTGTAGACTCATGTTGGGCCTCCAAGCACGGAGTTTTGTAGGACAGTAGCAAATTTCCCTCAAGTGGATGACCTAATTTTTATCAATCCATGGGAGGCGTAGGATGAAGATGGTCTCTCTCAAACAACCCTGCAACCAAATAATAAAAAGTCTCTTGTGTCCCCAACACACCAAATACAATGGTAAATTGTATAGGTGCACTAGTTCGGCGAAGAGATGGTGATACGAGTGTAGTAATGATAATAGATATTGATTTTTGTAATAGTAACGATAAAAAACAGCAAGGTAGCAAGTGACAAAAGTGAGCACAAACGGTATTGCAATGCTTGAAAACAAGGCCTAGGGTCCGTACTTTCGCTAGTGCAATCTCTCAACAATGCTAATATAATTGGATCACATAACCATCCCTCAACGTGCAACGAAGAATCACTCCGAAGTTCTTATGTAGCGGAGAACATAAGAAGAAATTGTTTGTAGGGTATGAAACCACCTTAAAGTTATCCTTTCCGATCCATCCATCTAAGAGTTCATACTAAAATAACACCATATGATACGCAGCAACCAACTCTAATGTCACCTAGATACTACAATGTCACCACAAGTATCCATGAGTTAATTATACGATACATCAATCAATTTCAGATTCATAATACTCAATCCAACACAAAGAACCTCAAAGAGTGCCCCAAGATTTCTATCGGAGAACATGGTATGAAAACGTGCAATCACCCCCTATGCATAGATCCCCTAGGTCACCGGAATCCGCAAGTTGATGCCTCAACATATATCAAGTGAATCAATAGAATACCCCAATGTCACTACGGGTATCCCACGCAAGACGTACATCAAGTGTTCTCAACCAAAATATTCAATCCAACATAACGACATCTCAAAGGGAAAGATTCAATTCATCACAACATGATAGCAAGGGAATAACATCATATGATCCGACTATATTAACAAAGCCCGTGATACATCATGATCGTGACATCTCAAGAACACGAGAGAGAGAGAGATTGAACACATAGCTACTGGTACATACCCTCAGCCCTGAGGGTGGACTACTCCCTCCTCGTCATGGCCTTCGCCGAGATGATGAAGATGGCCACCGGAGATGATCTACCCTCTCCGGCAGGGTACTGGAACGCCTCCAGATTGGTTTTTCGTTGATATAGAGAGCTGCGGCGACGGAACTTCTGATCTAGGGTTATTTCTAGGGGTTTCTGAATATATAGGATTTTTGGGCGTCGGTTTCACGCGAAGATGGGCCACGAGGGGCCCACAAGACACCAGGGCACGCCAGAGGGGGCTGGCGCGCCCTGGTGGGTTGTGGCCACCACGTGGCTCTTCTGGCCCTCCCATGAAGCTTCTAGTGCCTCTTTAGTTCCAAAAAAAAATCATAAAAAAGTTTCATTGCATTTGGAGAACTTTTATTTCTGCACAAAAAAAAACATCACGGTAGCTCTGCTGAAAACAACGTTAGTCCGGGTTAGTTCCATGCAAATCATACCAAAACCATATAAAATGTGACACCCTGATTTTTGACAACCTTTTCTTTTCAAGATCATTTGGATTTTATTTGTAAATTTGGATGATTTTCAAACTTTTCCAGTTGATTGGATCTATGATTCTTTGAATCTTTTCCCAAGTAACCCAAAACCCTCCTCATCTTGCCAAAACCTTTCTACATCTCTCCTGGATCAATTTCCAATATTTAATCTTTTCCAATAAACCCTTTTCTTTAGTTGGGAAATTATGTCACCACTATGGGTTGTGAAGCAACCTATAGTTTGGATGATCAATAAATTTCCAAACTTTTTCCACACCTTCTCATGATCATATGATTCCATAATCTCCAAAAATATTCCATTGCCCAATATAAAATTATGGCCAGAATAATTATTTCTTGTCTGGCCAGAATTGGTCCATTGTGAAGCAACCCCTATTTTCCTATCTCAGAAAATTCCCAATAAATTCCTCAAGCTCCCAGGGATCCTATCTAGCCACAATATCCAAAAATATCATCTTGTCCTGTGCAAATTTTCAGCAGCAGGACCCTGTCAAGTTTTTGCTCATTTTAAACCTTTGTGAAGGAAGTGTTAGCTAGGAGTATCCAATGACCATGAAACTTTTGCAGCATCTCCTATAACCCAAATAACTTCCCTCAACCAAGTTTCATCATCAGCAGAACACCCATGTGAGTGCCACAAGCTTATCTAGATTCTGGACCAGAATGGTAGTTTACATAGGAACTACCCTCAAATCTTTTTCATATTCTCTCAAACTTTTCCAGCTTGTTGTCCTTCCAAAGTAGATCTCTCTGGACATCTCCTATGGCTTCATCTCCAGCTCACATCATCTCTAGATCCCTCTCAAGTTTGCAGCCAGGAACTGTTGCTGAAAATACCCATCAAACCAGAGTGCACCTAGTCGAGCCAGTGGCATAGAGAGGCTAGATGGTCGAGGGACTACACTGTGGACAGGGTGCGTCAGGCGTGCGTGGCCTCCTGGTGGCCTCACCCGTGGTGAGCACGGGGCTGGCATGCCAGAGCGCGCGCTCTGCACGGCGCCCGCGTCAGATGTGCTCGCCCGAGCCGTCTCTCGCTGCCCCCCTTGGTGCCGACAGCACCCCTGCCGGACGCGTGGCCCCTCTCAAAGCCTCCTGGACGCCGGCGAAGTCCGCCGCCGCTCCCGGCCAAGCTCCGCCACGGGCAAAACAGTGGGCTTCAGCCACTGTGGTCGTCCGCAAGCCATTAATGGCGCAGGACCCGTCCCATCGCTCCTCTGCCCTCCTCCATCACCTCACCCCCACGCCGCGACGGCCAGCACGCCGTCCTTGCTCCAGTGGCGTGCCCGAGCCTCGCCGCTTCGGGAGAGCTCGGCTGCCCTCGCCTCTCGCCTATTTTAGGCCCTGCCCTGATCCTCCTAGCTGCTCATCTCACTTCGCCATCCATCAATTGCCTCATGAGCGCCCCAGCAAGAGCCGGGAACTCGTCTCTATCAGCTCCGGCGAAGGCTCCGCTGCTTGAATCCTCTCTGTTGCCAGCCACCTCCACTCCTTCCTAGTCTCTCTCGAGCCCGCCATCGTGATCAGCAAGTCTCCCTGATCCTTCTTGACTCCTTGCCCAGCTTAATCCTCATCGGAATCGGCATCGCCGGCGACCACCGTGAGCTCCACCCGCCGGAGAGGAAGGGGGCGACGCCGTCCGTCCACCTCCGGAGGAGCTACGGGTACAGGGAGAACCGCCGTTGAGCGCCCGATCCGTTCCGACCATTTCCTAGCCCCACCACCATCTCTAACGCCGGTGAGCGTCGCCGGTGAGCCGCCGTTCCTCCCCGCCTCCCTCTCCCTCTGTTTAAACAGACCGGGACCCCACCCGTCAGCGGCCCAGGCCCGCGCCCGAAGCGGTATAAGTGGATGTGCCCCTCCACTTTACGCCTTCGACGTGGCCGGCTGGGAGTTTTTCTATTTTCTGTTTAAATTCATTTTAATCCAGAATTTTGACCAGACTTTGACCTTGAATAAATTTTTATTTATAACTCCAATTTAGTTGATTCTTTTTGCATTGTTTTGGTATTGAACCCCTTTAATTTCTGGCCAAGTTTGGTGTTTTTATCTTATCCACAGAATATCTGGTTAACAAAAATGCATTATGTGACATTTTCATTTGCATTTTGAAAATATTTTCAGAAGGAGATTGTGGTGTATTTGAAGACCAAGAGCTTTTGAACAACCCAACAGAGCAAGGCAAGCCATGATACCCATTTCATGAATGTATATCAATAGCATTGCATCTTTATATGCATTATGTTTATTTGTTTGCCATAAATAATTCATAGCAATATTTAAATACCTAAGTATTGTGATGAATCACTATGTTTGCAAGATGAATTTAGTCGGTTGATCTTGAGTCACCTGTCTGGGCATACTCGTGCAACCACATTTGCCGGTATGGGACGGCCTTGACTTGGCTTGACCGCGTGCTCTTTCACCGGTACCTCCAAAGAGGGAGGGTTAAGCGCGCGTGCTACCCTGATCAGGTAGGCGGCGATAACCCTGTGAGCCCAGTTGTTATTTGATTGTGCTGGCGTCCCCGTTTGGGACAATTTAGTTTGGCCACGACGGTGGCAGGTGTCATGAGGACACAGGGGCCACCCAAGGCAGAACTCCAGGGGAGGTTGAATGCCGGTGGTACGATGGGGGAGTCACGGGTCAAGCAGGTTTCGTTGAGGCAACACTGGTCCACCCGATTGGGATCACGAGGCCAGGTGCTTCATAGTGTGGGTAAAGTGCGCAACCTCTGCAGAGTGAAAAATCTATTCGAATAGCCGTGTCCATGGTATTGGACAGCCCGTCCAGACCTCAGTAGATGGTCAACCGTATCAATGTTAGTAATGATGGAAGAACTCTTCGTATGACCAGATGTACTCGAGGGCTTATGAGTATTCCGGGGGTTGTGGGACAACCCGAATGAGAGTATGTTAATGACCGGTACAGTAAGTGAATTGCTTAAGTATTTAGCATGTTGATTGCCATGCTATTGTTTGCTGCATTACTTGGTTGTTGTGAGCTTGCGAGTACATTCAAAGTACTCACCTGGCGTATCATGCCAGATGCAGGAGAAGCCGAGGACGGAGGTCCCGATTGTTCGTGCTACACTAGCTAGGATGTGTCCACAGCAGTGTCCCTGTGGATGGAGTTGCCGCTATGATCCGCTACGCCGTAGAAGTACTTAGTAGTTCCGAGGCCCTGCTATGTTCCATAAATAATGTGGATACTGTTATAGCACCGAGGGTGCCTTTGGCCTCGTTATCATTGTAAAATATAAGCTTGTACCCGACAACTATCAATAAAGTTCAGTTCTGTTCTATACCAAGTTGTTGTGTGTTTCCAGAAGACATGATCTCTGGGTTGGAAACACTGGTAATCCGGTTCTCTGAGCCGGGGTGCCACATAAAATTGTTGTAAATATGGCATGAATACTTCATAAATTATAGATACGTTGGAGACGTATCAACATCCCGAAGCTTAATTCCTACTTGTCCTCGAGTAGGTAAATGATAAAAGAAATAATTTATGAAGTGTGAGTGCTAGCATAGTGCATAAGTTTGATCAATGATAATTTCAACCACTTTTCCTAGCATCATAACATCAACTCTTTCTCATAAAACTCATCATGATAAAGTAGCAACCAATTCATGTGTTATGGTTCAAACAATGAATTATATTGAAACTTAACAACCTATGTTCCTAGTCACCATACAATTGCAATTCAACTTATTCTCAACAAAGTCTAAGTAAGAGCTCCACATACTCAATCATCATAGAGTCTTCTATGATTGCTAGTACCCAAAGCATATTTTTAGAACAAATGCCATCCATCGAACACAGAGAAAGATAGGGGCTTAATGTTTCGCCTCCCAACTCATTTATCATAGAGATAATTGTCAACAATAATAAGTCATCATCAAATATATTTGACTGGCCATATGTGCCTAGATCTTTCCCCACCACATGATGCTTTCCAACTAGAGAATTGAGGTTGAAATGAGAATGCATACGATTGATTCTTGCATAAAAGTAAATATTGAAAGGCAAAAGATAGGCCCTTCGCAAAGGGAAGCAGAGGTTGTCATGCGCTTTTTGGTGTTGTATGCACAATCCTTTAATGCAAAAGAACGTCACGTTATATTGCCCCTTATGATATCAACCTTTATTATGCAGTCCGTCACTTTTATTACTTTGCCAACACAAGTTCGTACAACGCTCTTTTTTCTCTTACACTAAATGATCAAATACATTTAGAAGCAATTTTTATTGCCTTTTTGCACCGATGACAACTTACTTGAAGGATCTTATTCAATCCATAGGTAGGTATGGTGGACACTCATGGCAAGAAACTAGGTTTAAGGGTTTTTGGAAGCACAAGTAGTATCTCTACTTAGTACGAATTTTTGGCTAGCAAAAGATCCTAAGCAAACACCACATGTTGGAGGATCCATAGCAATATAACTTCTATGCAAATATACAAAACCATAACTCATTACGTTGTCTTCCTTGTCCAACTTCAACTAATTTGCTCAAGTTTGAAAATAATTAATGGGTATTCACAATCATAGAAGATGTCCAAGATAATATATTTGTATGTGACAGTTCTCTTCCTTATACTAATCATTCACGAATTGCTTGTATGACCAATATTGTGATTGTCAAGCTTCAAAAGATTTCACTTTCTAAACCCAATGTGAAGCTACTACTAGGCATGATATGAACATTTAATTTCAACTTCATGGTATTCAATTCATTCAACTTACTCATAGGATATAAGTGAAGCACAAGAGTAAATGACAAGCTACTCCAAAAAGATATAAGTCAAGATCAAGCGAGTAGTTAAGTAAATGGGTAGCCATTTGAGAACTCTCTCTCATCTAAAAACTTTAAGATCTAAGTATTTTATTAAAACAGCAAGCAAAACAAAATAAAATGACATTCCAAGAATAGCACACATCATGTGGACAAATAAAAATTTAGGCTCAA
The DNA here is from genome assembly GCA_039707655.1 of Elymus sibiricus. Lineage (NCBI taxonomy): Eukaryota > Viridiplantae > Streptophyta > Magnoliopsida > Poales > Poaceae > Elymus > Elymus sibiricus. Next base: position 295,297,459 of record CM077675.1, on the reverse strand, counting down.
CATAGGCTAACCGATAATTGTTGATGAAGAGAGGTGAGATGCGTAGCATCCCCAAGCTTAGATGCTTGAGACTTCTTTAAATATTTACTTGAGGTGCCTTTGACATCCCCAAGCTTGAGCTTTTGTATCTCGTTCAATCCTCTCATATCATGGTTTTACCTATTCTCAAAAACTTTATCCACACAAAACTCGAAAAGAACTCGTAATGATGGAAGAACTCTTCGTATGATCGGAAGTACTCGAGGGCTTATGAGTATTCCGGGGGTTGTGGGACAACCCGAATGAAAGTAAGTTAATGACCGGTACAGTAAGTGAATTGCTTAAGTATTTAACATGTTGATTGCCATGCTATTGTTTGCTGCATTACTTGGTTGTCGTGAGCTTGCGAGTACATTCAAAGTACTCACCTGGCGTATCATGCCAGATGCAGGAGAAGCCGAGGACGGAGGTCCCGATGGTTTGTGCTACACTAGCTAGGATGTGTCCACAGCAGTGTCCCTGTGGATGGAGTTGCCGCTATGATCCGCTACGCCGTAGAAGTACTTAGTAGTTCCGAGGCCCTGCTATGTTCCATAAATAATGTGGATACTGTTATAGCACCGAGGGTGCCTTTGGCGTCGTTATCATTGTAAAATATAAGCTTGTACCCGAAAAATATCAATAAAGTTCAGTTCTGTTCTATACCAAGTTGTTGTGTGTTTCCAGAAGACATGATCTCTGGGTTGGAAACACTGGTAATCCGGTTCTCTGAGCCGGGGTGCCACAACGCTTGGTATCAGAGCCGTGCTGACTGTAGGACACCCTAGTTAACGAGCGCTAGAACCGCGATTAGTATAGGGCTTTGAGTGTGCATCTTGCTTGTTGCATTTGATTGTTGCATGGCATGCATCATGATTCATTGTTTTACTAACCGTTGGCATTGTGAGTGTAGATGGCACCAGTTCCATACCACTACCATTTTGAGCCTGCACCATCCACCTTTCCAGTACTGCTCCGGAACGTCTGGCTTCGACTGTACCCCCACGGCGAAGATCCAGTGTACCAGGTGTTTCGGGAGCAGCTTGCTGAGTTAGTCTATGAGTACCACGCAGAGGCTTTCCTGATCGCGAGCTCGGACCTTGGTAGCTATTCTCGCTCTTCCAAGGGCGGAACGGCTTCTACTCCGGAGCTGGCGATCCAGTTTGCCACGATGGAGGCTCTCACCGAGTTGCGCTTCCACGAGGTTGAGATGCAGACTCATCCAGGTTTCTTCCACTATCCCACCCTGTCACCTACGACAGGGCGAGTCATTTTCGTGCCAGTTGACCCGGCGTGTGATCGTGCGACTTCTGTTCTGGCTCGTTATCTGAACGCCAGCTATCGCACGATCATATCCTTGGCTGAGGAGCTGTCTCGGGTCCTAGGGGCACTTGCAGCCGTGGCCCCAGTTCCACCTCCACCTCAGCCTATCTTTCCACCTATATATCCACCACCACCCAGGTTTGAGGCTCCTTCTAGCTCTATGGTGCCGCCAGGCTTTCCGTCTGGTAGCCGCCGTGAGACCCCGGCAGAGTGGGCCTCACTCCTAGCCACTCCAGCTGCTCCGATGCTGAGGCGTCGTGCTCCTTCCACCCCGGAAGGAGAACTGTCCCAGCAGCGTCGTCGTGTTTCCTTTGACCCGGAGGATGAGATCCACATCATCAGTTCCGACTCCGACTCAGGATCAGATGACGAGGAGTCTTCAGTCTGCCAGTGTTCGTGCCATCCGCGCCACTAGAGTAGAGGCTTGAGTTGTTATGCATGCATCTTTGCATATGTCAACTGCCGTATGAGCAGTCTAGCATGATATCCCCCTACTAGCTTGCCATGTATGATGTTGGGTTATCTTGTATAATTATGTTGGTTGCTTTATTCGCCTTTTTCGCGTATTTTTTTCTGGTGTCATACCCCTGTGTTTCCCTTATGGATGTTGCTCATCGATTCGGTATTTTGCAATGGGAACAAATTTAGGATGAAGGGAAGTTGTAGCCAAGGCGGCGATGGAACCCCCGTTCGTCGATCCGCCAGACAAGCAGGACAACCACCAGAAGATTTACCACCCCCACCACCTCAAGCACCGACCACTGATCAGATTATGAGAATGTTTGAGGAGAAGAGAAACCAGGACCTTATGGAATTTCTGAAAAGCATGCCAATGGTGGGTCAGAACCACAACCACAATGGAACACATTCTAGATTTTCCGAGTTCCAGCGCACCAAACCACCCAATTTAGGTCAAGCTGTGGACCCGATAGAAGCGGATGATTGGCTAAGGACTATAGAAAAGAAGCTGGAAATAGCCCGTTGCGAAGAATCCGACAAGGTTCCTTTTGCCACCCACTACCTGGAAGGGCCAGCAGCTATCTGGTGGGACAATACAAAGGCAACATGGCCTTCTGGAGAAGACATCTCCTGGGAAAAGTTCAAGGAGCTATTCCGCAAATACCACATCCCCACTGGCATAATGAAGGTGAAGCAAAGGGAGTTCCTTGCTCTGACACAAGGAAATATGTCGGTAGCAGAGTACCTAAACAAGTTCAACAATCTGGCACGGTACTCTACCTATGATGTGGCCACCGAAGAAAGAAAGATAGATCGGTTCCTAGGAGGACTGAATCACGCCCTCCGTTGTCAGCTTTGGATGCTAGATTTTCCGAACTTCCAGACTCTAGTAAACAAGGCCTTCATAGCCGAACGGGAACATAAGTCCGGATATGATAACCACAAGCGGAAGTTTGAACCCAAGAAGGACAACCGTGAGCCGTTTGCGTAAAAGCCACGCACCTGGCAGCCAGGCTCATCTGAATATAAGCCCACCTGGAGCAGTGGCAACAACAACAACAAGACCGTGAGCCAGAACAAGACCTTCGGCAAACAACCAGTGCTAGAGGACTGCCGCCGCAACAACACCTGCTTCACTTGCGGCAAAGGGGACACTACTCCAAACAGTGCCCCGCCAACAACGGGAAGCCATCTTCCGACGTCAAGCCGCGGGTCAACACTATTGGATGCTGCCCCAATCATAACTTCAGCCACGGACGCGTCCATCATATCTCCGCTGAGGAAGCATGCGAAGCTCCAGAAGTAGTCCTTGGTATGTTTTCTGTTAACAACATACCTGCAGTTATTTTATTTGATTCTGGGGCTTCCCATTCGTTTATTTCGTGGAGTTTTGCCACCTTGCACAAATTTTCCCCTTCGCTCTTGGACAAAATCATGGTGGTACAATCCCCTGGCTCCCTGCTCAAAACAAATCTGATGTATAGAGATCTGGAAATTTCGATGCATGGAGTTAAATTTCCAGCTGCACTCATTGCCATTGAATCTTCGGGATTGGACGTGATACTGGGGATGGACTGGTTGACACCCCATCGGGTATGCATCAACTGTGCCACCAGGACAGTGACACTAGTTAACCGGGCAGGACAAACAGTCCAATTCCTTGCCAGCAAGATGATATCAAAGAAGGGAATGGCATAACAAACTACCGTCACGGATATGAACTTGATTCCGGTAGTTTGCGAATTTCCGGACGTATTTCCCGAAGAATTACCCGGGATGCCACCAGACCGGGAATTGGATTTTGCAATTGAAGTGGTTCCCGGTACCGCTCCGATTTATAAGAAATACTACCGTATGCCAGGTCCAGAGTTGGTGGAACTAAAGAAGCAGTTGGATGAATTGTTGCAGAAAGGGTACATCCGCCCAAGCATCTCTCCTTGGGGATCACCAGTACTCTTCGTCAAGAAGAAGGATGGCAGTCTACGAATGTGCGTAGACTATCGCCAACTGAACGAGGTCACCATCAAGAATAAGTACCCGCTCCCTCGCATTGATGACTTGTTCGACCAGCTGAACGGAGCACGGGTATTCTCCAAGATTGACCTCCGAACCGGGTATCATCAGCTAAAAATCAGAAAGGAAGACATACCCAAGACATCGTTTACCACCCGATATGGTCTGTATAAATTTACAGTCATGTCATTTGGATTGACAAATGCTCCAGCCTACTTCATGAGCATGATGAACAAAGTCTTCATGGACTTTCTGGATAAATTTGTGGTGGTGTTCATCGATGATATCCTGATATATTCCAAGGATGAAGAAGAGCATAAACAGCACCTCCGTGCTGTCCTAGAAAGGTTAAGAACCCATCGTCTGTATGCCAAGTTCAGTAAGTGTGAATTTTTGCTAAAAGAGGTGGGATTTCTGGGGCACATTCTGTCAGAACAAGGAGTAGCCGTCGACCCCAGCAAGGTAACGGCGGTATTGAATTGGAAGACACCAGCCACAGTGACCGAAGTCCGTAGCTTCCTAGGATTGGCAGGCTATTACCGTCGTTTCATAGAAGGCTTCTCTAAAATAGCCAAGCCCTTGACGGAATTGCTCAAGAAGAACCAAAGGTTTATCTGGACGACGGAATGTGACAGCAGTTTCCTGGAGCTAAAGACCAGGCTCATTACAGCACCTGTCCTAGTCCTACCAGACATACACAAGAGCTTCGACATCTACTGCGATGCTTCCAGACGTGGAATCGGCTGCGTATTGATGCAAGAAGGGAAGGTTGTAGCATATGCATCCAGACAGCTACGACCCCATGAGGAGAACTACCCCACACACGATTTGGAATTAGCAGCCGTAGTTCATGCCCTGAAGATTTGGAGGCATGACCTCATGGACAACATTGTGAAATATACACAGACCATAAGAGTCTCAAGTATATTTTCACCCAACCTGACCTGAATCTCAGGCAGCGAAGATGGCTTGAACTAGTCAAGGACTATGACATTGGGATAAACTATCATCCGGGAAAAGCTAATGTGGTCGCGGACGCTCTCAGCAGAAAACAAGGCACCGTGAATGCACTAATGGGAAGTATGCATCCAAGGTTACAAGAAGAATTCGCTGAGCTCAATATGGTGCTATGCGGCCCAACTACCTCGGATACGTTGGAAATTACTCCCACCCTTATGGAAGAAATTAAGAAGGCCCAAGAGCCAGATGAAGGAATCAAAAAGATCATGGAGCTGATTCCGAAAGGGAAAGCCAAGTCTTTCCACGTGGACGACCAAGGTACCCTATGGTTTGAGAAACGGATATGTGTGCCTGATCAGAATAACCTGAGGCAACAAATACTCAGGGAAGCTCATTAGTCTGCATACTCTATCCACCCGGGAGGCACAAAGATGTATCAGGATCTGAGAGAAACATTTTGGTGGCCAGGAATGCGAAGGGATATAGCATACTATGTCGTCTGCTGTGACATCTGCAACAAGGTCAAGGCGGAACACCAGAAACCCGCTGGGTTACTGCAACCGTTACCGGTTCCCCAGTGGAAGTGGGACGACATATGTATGGATTTCATCGTTGGACTACCCAGGTCAACAAGAGGCAATGATGCTATCTGGGTCATTGTGGATATACTCACAAAAGTGGCTCACTTTATTCCGGTAAAGACCACTTTTAATGCAAATTAGCTTGCACAACTCTACATGTCCCGGATAGTCAGCCTTCATGGAGTACCCAAGTCTATCACCTCAGATAGAGGCTCCCTATTCACCTCAACATTCTGGCTACGATTGCATCAAGCTTTGGGAACCATGCTGAAGCATAGCACGGCGTACCATCCGCAGACAAATGGACAGACCGAACGAGTAAACCAAATATTGGAAGATATGCTTCGGTCCTGTGCTCTCACCCATGGACCCAAATGGGAAAGCAGCCTACGCTATGCGGAATTCTCCTATAACAACAGCTATCAGTCAAGTCTAAAGATGTCACCGTTTGAGGCATTATATGGGCGAAAGTGCCGCACCCCATTGAATTGGTCCCAGACAGGAGATAGCCGTATCTTTGGCACGGACTTGATGCTCGAGGCCGAGAAGCAGGTCAAGGATATTCAGGAGCGTTTTCGAGCAGCCAAGTCCCGTCAGAAGAGCTACTATGACGCAAAGCACCGGGAAGTGACCTTTGAGCCCAGAGAATATGCTTACCTGCGAGTAACCCCCATGAAGGGAGTAAAGAGGTTTCATACCCGGGGAAAGCTTGCACCAAGATATATCGGTCCCTTTCCAGTGGTTGCTAGAAGAGGCAGAGTAGCATACCAGTTGGAATTACCACCGGAGTTGTCTGATGTGCACGATGTCTTCCACATATCACAGTTAAGGAAGTGCATTGCACCACCGATCAAGCAGGCAGATATTTGTGAGCTAGAACCGGCTAAGGATTTGACTTACGAAGAGAAACCTGTCAGGATCCTAGATGAAATGGAAAGAACTACCAGGAGTAAGGTAATCAGGTTTTACAAGGTGCTATGGGGGCACCATACTGAGGAAGAGGCTACATGGGAAAGAGAAGATTTCTTGAGGTCCGCATATCCGTACTTGTTCCCTGAGCAACCGAATCTCGAGGACGAGATTCATCCTAAGGGGGGTAGGTTTGTGACACCCTGATTTTTGACAACTTTTTCTTTTCAAGATCATTTGGATTTTATTTGTAAATTTGGATGATTTTCAAACTTTTCCAGTTGATTGGATCTATGATTCTTTGAATCTTTTCCCAAGTAACCCAAAACCCTCCTCATCTTGCCAAAACCTTTCTACATCTCTCCTGGATCAATTTCCAATATTTAATCTTTTCCAATAAACCCTTTTCTTTAGTTGGGAAATTATGTCACCACTATGGGTTGTGAAGCAACCTATAGTTTGGATGATCAATAAATTTCCAAACTTTTTCCACACCTTCTCATGATCATATGATTCCATAATCTCCAAAAATATTCCATTGCCCAATATAAAATTATGGCCAGAATAATTATTTCTTGTCTGGCCAGAATTGGTCTATTGTGAAGCAACCCCTATTTTCCTATCTCAGAAAAATCCCAATAAATTCCTCAAGCTCCTAGGGATCCTATCTAGCCACAATATCGAAAAATATCATCTTGTCATGTGCAAATTTTCAGCAGCAGGACCTTGTCAAGTTTTTGCTCATTTTAAACCTTTGTGAAGGAAGTGTTAGCTAGGAGTATCCAATGACCATGAAACTTTTGCAGCATCTCCTATAACCCAAATAACTTCCCTCAACCAAGTTTCATCATCAGCAGAACACCCATGTGAGTGCCACAAGCTTATCTAGATTCTAGACCAGAATGGTAGTTTACATAGGAACTACCCTCAAATCTTTTTCATATTCTCTCAAACTTTGCCAGCTTGTTGTCCTTCCAAAGTAGATCTCTCTGGACATCTCCTATGGCTTCATCTCCAGCTCACATCATCTCTAGATCCCTCTCAAGTTTGCAGCCAGGAACTGTTGCTGAAAATACCCATCAAACCAGAGTGCACCTAGTCGAGCCAGTGGCATAGGGAGGCTAGATGGTCGTGGGACTACACTGTGGACAGGGTGCGCCAGGCGTGCGTGGCCTCCTGGTTTCCGCACCCGTGGTGAGCACGGGGCTGGCATGCCAGAGCGCGCGCTCTGCACGGCGCCCGCGTCAGATGTGCTTGCCCTAGCCGTCTCTCACTGCCCCTCTTGTCCCTTGGTGCCGACAGCACCCCTGCCGGACGTGTGCCCCCTCTCAAAGCCTCCTGGACGCCGGCGAAGGCCGTCGCCGCTCCCGGCCAAGCTCCGCCACGGGCAAAACAGTGGGCTTTAGCCACCGTGGTCGTCCGCAAGCCATTAATGGCGCAGGACCCGTCCCGTCGCTCCTCTGCCCTCCTCCATAACCTCACCCCCACGCCGCGACAGCCAGCTCGCCGTCCTTGCTCCAGTGGCGTGACCGAGCCTCGCCACTTCGGGAGAGCTCGGCTGCCCTCGCCTCTCGCCTATTTTAGGCCCTGCCCTGATCCTCCTAGCTCCTCACCTCACTTCGCCATCCATCAATTGCCTCCTGAGCGCCCCAGCAAGAGCCGGGAGCTCGTCTCCCTCAGCTCCGGCGAAGGCTCCGCCGCTTGAATCCTCTCTGTTGCCAGCCACCTCCACTCCTTCCTAGTCTCTCTCGAGCCCGCCATCGTGATCAGCAAGTCTCCCTGATCCTTCTTGACTCCTTGCCCAGCTTAATCCTCATCGATGACCGATCCGTTCCGACCATTTCCTAGCCCCGTCGCCGTCTCTAACGCCGGTGAGCGTCGCCGGTGAGCCGCCGTTCCTCCCTGCCTCCCTCTCACTCTGTTTAAACAGACCGGGACCCCACCCGTCAGCGGCCCAGGCCCGCGCCCGAAGCAGTATAAGTGGAGGCGCCCCTCCACTTTACGCCTTCGACGTGGCCGGCTGGGAGTTTTTCTTTTTTCTGTTTAAATTCATTTTAATCCAGAATTTTGACCAGACTTTGTCCTTGAATAACTTTTTATTTATAACTCCAATTTAGTTGATTCTTTTTGCATTGTTTTGGTATTGAAACCCTTTAATTTCTGACCAAGTTTGGTGTTTTTATCTTATCCACAGAATATCTGGTTAACAAAAATGCATTATGTGACATTTTCATTTGCATTTTGAATATATTTTCAGACGGAGATTGTGGTGTATTTGAAGACCAAGACCTTTTGAACAACCCAACAGAGCAAGGCAAACCATGATACCCATTTCATGAATGCATATCAATAGCATTGCATCTTTATATGCATTATGTTTATTTGTTTGCCATAAATAATTCATAGCAATATTAAAATACCTAAGTATTGTGATGAATCACTATGTTTGCAAGATGAATTTAGTCGGTTGATCTTGAGTCACCTGTCCGGGCATACTCGTGCAACCACATTTGCTGGTATGGGACGGCCTTGACTTGGCTTGACCGCGTGCTCTTTCACCGGTACCTCCAAAGAGGGAGGGTTATGTGCGCGTCCTACCCTGATCAGGTAGGCGGCGATAACACTGTGAGCCCAGTTGTTGTTTGATTGTGCCGGCCTCCCCGTTTGGGACAGTTTAGTTTGGCCACGACGGTGGCAGGTGTCATGAGGACACAGGGGCCACCCAAGGCAGAACTCCGGGGGAGGTTGAATGCCGGTGGTACGATGGGGGAGTCACGGGTCAAGCAGGTTTCATTGAGGCAACGCTGGTCCACTCGATTGGGATCACGAGGACAGGTGCTTCATAGTGTGGGTAAAGTGCGCAACCTGTGCAGAGTGAAAAATCTATTCGAATAGCTGCGTCCACGATATTGGACAGCCCGTCCAGACCTCAGTAGACGGTCAACCGTATCAATGTTAGTAATGATGGAAGACCTCTTCGTATGATCGGAAGTACTCGAGGGCTTATGAGTATTTCGGGGGTTGTGGGACAACCCTAATGAGAGTAAGTTAATGACCGGTACAGTAAGTGCATTGCTTTAGTATTTAACATGTTGATTGCCATGCTATTGTTTGCTGCATTACTTGGTTGTCGTGAGCTTGCGAGTACATTCAAAGTACTCACCTGGCGTATCATGCCAGATGCAGGAGAAGCCGAGGACGGAGGTCCCGATGGTTCGTGCTACACTAGCCAGGATGTGTCCACAGCAGTGTCCCTGTGGATGGAGTTGTCGCTATGATCCGCTACGCCGTAGAAGTACTTAGTAGTTCCGAGGCCCTGCTATGTTCCATAAATAATGTGGATACTGTTATAGCACCGAGGGTGCCTTTGGCCTCATTATCATTGTAAAATATAAGCTTGTACCCGACAACTATCAATAAAGTTCAGTTCTGTTCTATACCAAGTTGTTGTGTGTTTCCAGAAGACATGATCTCTGGGTTGGAAACACTGGTAATCCGGTTCTCTGAGCCGGGGTGCCACATAAAATTGTTGTAAATATGGCATGAATACTTCATAAATTATAGATACGTTGGAGACGTATCAACATCCCCAAGCTTAATTCCTACTTGTCCTCGAGTAGGTAAATGATAAAAGAAATAATTTATGAAGTGTGAGTGCTAGCATAGTGCATAAGTTTGATCAATGATAATTTCAACCACTTTTCCTAGCATCATAACATCAGCTCTTTCTCATAAAACTCATCATGATAAAGTAGCAACCAATTCACGTGTTATGGTTCAAACAATGAATTCTATTGAAACTTAACAACCTATGTTCCTAGTCACCAAACAATTGCAATTCAACTTATTCTCAACAAAGTCTAAGTAAGAGCTCCACATACTCAATCATCATAGAGTCTTCTATGATTGCTAGTACCCAAAGCATATTTTTAGAACAAATGCCATCCATCGAACACAGAGAAAGATAGGGGCTTAATGTTTCGCCTCCCAACTCATTTATCATAGAGATAATTGTCAACAATAATAAGTCATCATCAAATATATTTGACTGGCCATATGTGCCTAGATCTTTCCCCACCACATGATGCTTTCCAACTAGAGAATTGAAGTTGAAATGAGAATGCATACGATTGACTCTTGCATAAAAGTAAATATTGAAAGGCAAAAGATAGGCCCTTCGTAGAGGGAAGCAGAGGTTGTCATGCGCTTTTTGGTTTTGTATGCACAATCCTTTAATGCAAAAGAACGTCACATTATATTGCCCCTTATGATAGCAACCTTTATTATGCAGTCCGTCGCTTTTATTACTTTGCCAACACAAGTTCGTACAACGCTCAATTTTCTCTTACACTAAATGATCAAACACATTTAGAAGCAATTTTTATTGCCTTTTTGCACCGATGACAACTTACTTGAAGGATCTTATTCAATCCATAGGTAGGTATGGTGGACACTCATGGCAAGAAACTAGGTTTAAGGGTTTTTGGAAGCACAAGTAGTATCTCTACTTAGTACGAATTTTTGGCTAGCAAAGATCCTAAGCAAACACCACATGTTGGAGGATCCATAACAATATAACTTCTATGCAAATATACACAACCATAACTCATTACGTTGTCTTCCTTGTCCAACTTCAACTAATTTGCTCAAGTTTGAAAATAATTAATGGGTATTCACAATCATAGAAGATGTCCAAGATAATATATTTGTATGTGACAATTCTCTTCCTTATACTAATCATTCACGAATTGCTTGTATGACCAATATTGTGTTTGTCAAGCTTCAAAAGATTTCACTTTCTAAACACAATGTGAAGCTACTACTAGGCATGATATGAACATATAATTTCAACTTCATGGTATTCAATTCATTCAACTTACTCATAGGATATAAGTGAAGCACAAGAGTAAATGACAAGCTACTCCAAAAAGATATAAGTCAAGATCAAGCGAGTAGTTAAGTAAATGGGTAGCCATTTGAGAACTCTCTCTCATCTAAAAACTTTAAGATCTAAGTATTTTATTAAAACAGCAAGCAAAACAAAATAAAATGACATTCCAAGAATAGCACACATCATGTGGACAAATAAAAATTTAGGCTCAACATAGGCTAACCGATAATTGTTGATGAAGAGAGGTGAGATGCGTAGCATCCCCAAGCTTAGATGCTTGAGACTTTTTTAAATATTTACTTTAGGTGCCTTTGACATCCCCAAGCTTGAGCTTTTGTATCTCGTTCAATCCTCTCATATCATGGTTTTACCTATTCTCAAAAACTTCATCCACACAAAACTCGAAAAGAACTCGTGAGATAGGTTAGTACACATAAGAATAAATCCACACTTCATGTAATGCCAAGACAAGTTGCAAAATAATTTTCAAACATCATCTACTATTTACTATCATTTCCACAATTTATATCTACCAATATAGGTTATGGAAACTATAGGATAAGTGGATAACAAAACTATGACAGCAATCTGTCCAAACAGAACAGTCTGTAGCAATTTATGAAAACAGTGTACTTCTGTAACTCAAACAGTTATGAAAATTTAGGACGTGATAAAGAATTTATATGAAAACACTATGTAAAAATTTCAGAAAGTTTCCACATTCCAGTAAAATATGAAAATTCAAACACTACAGAGAAAGTTTCTGTTTTTACACAGCACACATCAAAATGCAATGCAAGCATCCTAAGGCAATTCTTGGAAATTTTTATTGGAAAACAAGATTATAAATAACACCTAACAAAAAATAACAAAATATAATTACGATCCAAGCAAAGCACATATTATGTGACGAATAAAAATATAGCTCCAAGTAATATATACCGATAACGTTGAAGACGAAAGAGGGGATGCCTTCCGGGGCATCCCCAAGCTTAGGTGCTTGAGTCTTCCTTGGATATTACCTTGGGGGTGCTTTGGGCATCCCCAAGCTTAGGTTCTTGTCACTCCTTATTCTCCTCATATCGGTGTCTCACCAAAAACTTGAAAACTTCAATCACACAAAACTTAACGGAACTTCATGAGATGGGTTAGTATAATAAATAAATATCATTCACTTAGGTATTGTCAAGACAAGATCATAATTGTTCTCACATAATACCTACTGTATTCTACCATTCACATAATTTATATCATTGAATATAAGCTATGGGAACACTAAAACAAGCAAACTATGCATGCAAAACAGAATCTGTCAAAAACAGAACAGTCTGTGAAGATCTGTAGTATTCCCATACTTCCCTGTCTCTAAAAACTATGAAAACTAATATAATTTGCATATAAATACTGTGTAAAAATTTCAGAATTTTGTGACGCTCCAGTAAAATCAGAGAAATTCTTTACTGGAGGCAAAAGTTTCTGTTTTTGCACAGAATCAAATGAACAAGTATCCATACTATCCCAAAGGATTTACTTGGCACATTATTGAAATAAAAGGCACAAAACATGATTACTACAGTAGCTTAATCATGTGAACACACAAAAACAGAAAGTAAAAGTGTTGGGTTGTCTCCCAACAAGCGCTTTTCTTTAAAGCCTTTTAGCTAGGCATGATGATTTCAATGATGCTCACATAGGAATAGTAGTTGAAACATGCAAGAGAGCATCATGAATCTCATGACAAGCACATTTAAGTCTAACCCGCTTCCTATGCATAGGGATTTTGTGAGCAAACAATTTATGGGAACAAGAATCAACTAGCATAGGAAGGCAAAACAAGCATAACTTCAAAACTTTGAACACGTAGGGAGGAAACTTGATATTATTGCAATTCCTACAAGCATATGTTCCTCCCTCATAATAATTTTCAGTAGCAACATGAAGGAATTCAAAAATATAACTATCACATAAATCATTCTTTTCATGATGCACAAGCATAGAATTTTTATAACTACCCACACAAGCAAAATTCTTCTCATTCAAAGTAGTGGGAGCAAACTCAATAAAATAACTATCATGAGATATTTGAGTGGCATAATCCAAATGAAAACTAAAATCATGATGACAAGTTTCATGGTTATCATTATTCTTTATATCATACATGTCATCACAATAATCATCATATATTGGAGGCATGCCATCATCATCATAAATTTTCTCATCAAAACTAGGGGGACTAAAAATATCATCTTCATCAAACATAGCATCCCCAAGCTTGTGGCTTTGCATATCATTAGCATCATGGATATTCAAAGAATTAGTACTAGCAACATTGACATCATGCTCATCATGCAAGTAATTCTCATTAAGTATTTTCGTAAACTCTTCCTCTACCAATTGAGCACAATTTTCCGAATCCTTATTTTCACGAAAGACATTAAAAAGACAAAACAATTGAGGCAACCTAAACTCCATTTTTTTGTAGTTTTCTTTTATAAAACCAAACTAGTGATAAACAAGAAACTAAAAGATTTAATTGCAAGATCTAAAGATATACCTTCAAGCACTCACCTCCCCGGCAACGGCGCCAGAAAAGAGCTTGATGTCTACTGCACAACTTGTTCTTGTAGACTCGTGTTGGGCCTCCAAGCATAGAGTTTTGTAGGACAGTAGCAAATTTCCCTCAAGCGGATGACCTAAGGTTTATCAATCTGTGGGAGGCGTAGGATGAAGATGGTCTCTCAAACAACCCTGCAACCAAATAATAAAAAGTCTCTTCTGTCCCCAACACACCAAATACAATGGTAAATTTTATAGGTGCACTAGTTCGGCGAAGATATGGTGATACAAGTGTAGTAATGATAGTAGATATTGATTTTTGTAATAGTAACAATAAAAAACAGCAAGGTAGCAAGTAACAAAAGTGAGCACAAACGGTATTGCAATGCTTGAAAACAAGGCCTAGGGTCCATACTTTCGCTAGTGCAATCTCTCAACAATGCTAATATAATTGGATCACATAACCATCCCTCAACGTGCAACGAAGAATCACTCTAAAGTTCTTATCTAGCGGAGAACATAAGAAGAAATTGTTTGGAGGGTACGAAACCACCTTAAAGTTATCCTTTTTGATCGATCTATCTAAGAGTTTGTACTAAAATAACACCATATGATACGCATCAACCAACTCTAATGTCACCTTGATACTCCAATGTCACCACAAGTATCCATGAGTTAATTATATGATACGCATCAATCAATTTCAGTTTCATAATACTCAATCCAACACAAAAAACCTCAAAGAGTGCCCCAAGATTTCTATCTGAGAACATGGTATGAAAACGTGCAATCAACCCCTATGCATAGATCCCCTAGCTCACCAGAATCCGCAAGTTGATGCCTCAACATATATCAAGTGAATCAATAGAATACCCCAATGTCACTACGGGTATCCCATGCAAGACGTACATCAAGTGTTCTCAACCAAAATATTCAATCCAACATAATGACATCTCAAAGGGAAAGATTCAATTCATCACAACATGATAGCAAGGGAATAACATCATATGATCCGACTATATTAACAAAGCCCGTGATACATCAAGATCGTGACATCTCAAGAACACGAGAGAGAGAGAGAGATTTAACACATAGCTACTGGTACATACCCTCAGCCCCGAGGGTGGACTACTCCCTCCTCGTCATGGCCTCCGCCGGGATGATGAAGATGGCCATCGGAGATGATCTACCCTCTCCGACAGGGTACTGGAATGCCTCCAGATTGGTTTTTTGTCGATACAGAGAGTTGCGGTGGCGGAACTTCTGATCTAGGGTTATTTCTGGGGTTTTCTGAATATATAGGATTTTTGGGCATCGGTTTCACGCGAAGATGGGCCACGAGGGGCCCACAAGACACCAGAGCGCGCTAGAGGGGGCTGGCGCTCCCTGGTGGGTTGTAGCCACCTCGTGGCTCTTCTGGCCCTCCCACAAAGCTTCTAGTGCCTCTTTTGTTCCAAAAAAATTAGTCAAAAAGTTTCATTGCATTTGGAGAACTTTTATTTCTGCATAGAAAACAACACCACGGTAGTTCTGCTGAAAACAGTGTTAGTCCGTGTTAGTTCCATGCAAATGATACCAAAACCATATAAAATTGTTGTAAATATGACATGAATACTTCATAAATTATAGATACGTTGGAGATGTATCATCCCTCATCGTGGAGTCACTCAAATTTGGCTTGTGGTGCTCACTCTCTTTTAGGAGGATCGCTCGCTCACTTTTATCTCCATGATGGGATAAAGCTTGCTTGTCGGCGGTGACTTGACTTGGAGATATTGGTCGAAGCACGTATTCCTTTCCCTTCATCTTTAAGCTATATTGGTTGGTCCGACCGTTGTGTATGACGCCGCGGTCGAGTTGCCAAGGTCGACCAAGAAGTAGGTGGAACACGGACATGGGCACCACATCACACTCCAAAGTGTCTTCATATGCACCGATCTTGAAAGATACTTGCACGGTGTGGTCGACTTGGAGAGTGTCGGAGTCACTTAGCCATTGTACCTTGTAGGGGAGTGGATGCTTCTTCTTGACCAATTGTAGCTTGGAACAAAGGTCTTCGCTTGCCAAATTGTGGCAAGTTCTGCCGTCGATGATGAACTTGACAAATTTCCCTTGGATGCCCGCTTTTGTGTGGAAGATGTGGCAACGTTGGTCCTTGCCTTGTTGTTGTTGAAGATTCAAAACCTTGGAAACAACGAGAGCGGGGCTTGGATCGTTGTCGCAAAAGATTTGTGCATCTTCATCTTCATTCACTTGGCGGTGCATGGCCACGTGTTCTAGTGCTTCCATCTCGTCGTCGCTTATGGAATCATAAGTGTCGTCATCATGAAGGATCATAGTGCGTCTTGTTGGGCACCCGAAAGTCTTGTGGCCGCGGCCCTTGCAAGTGAAGCATTGTATCGAACTTGTCTTGGCGGGTGCATCCATTGGTGATGTAGAGGATGAAGCTCATGGCTTGTAGTTGCTTGTATTAGGAGGGCGACTTGACGAATTCATCTTGTCCTTGTAACTTGACTTGTTGGATGTAGTTATTTGTGTTTTCGTAGTCGAAGGCGTCATAGTCTGAGAAGCTTGTGCACTTGAGCTGTAGGTCTTGGAAGAGAACTTGGAATACTTGTAGTCATCTTGCACTTGGCGTTCTGCCTTGGTCGTTCACTAGTTCGAGTAAGTTGGAGTAGGGTCAGAAGTCCGCGATTTTCTTGACTTGGTAGTTGAGGCCATTCAAGAAGCGCGCCATTGTTTGCTCATCATCTTCCTTGGTAGTATTCTTCTACCGACTTGGTGCCTTGCTTGAGTATTTGTAACTTCTTGAAGAGATCACGATTGTAGTGGGTCGGCACGAAGCGAGCTCTCTTGAGGTCCTTCATTTGGGCCCAAGTGGTGATAGGAGGTTCACCCTTTTCTCTTGTTCACTCAATGACTTGCTCCCACCAAATGAGAACATAGTCTTGGAACTCAAGGGAAGCCATGACTATCTTCTTTTCTTCATTATAGTTGTGGAGACGAAAGATCTTTTCAACCTTAAGTGCCCATGAGACGTAGTCTTCGGGATCATTGCTTCCAAAAAACTTAGGCATGGTAAACTTGAGCTTGCCGAAGCGTTGTTCATCATTGGGGTGGTGAGGACGATGCCCTTGTCTTGGATGTTCTTCTTTGCCGGGCTCGTCATGGTGAACGTGAGGGCGTTGACGAGGCACACACACTCGATTCCTTCTTTCTTGGTGCTCCTCTTGGCGAGCGGCTTCTTCTTGTTGTTCACGTCAGAGGGCTTCTTGTTCTTCGTGCGCTTGGCGGTTGCGCTCTTCCAAGGCACATGTTGCATCATGTAGAGCACACTGTGCTTGGAGCGCTTCTTCATGGCAACGACATTCTTCTTCTTCATGGCATTGTCGTTCTTGTTCTTGGTCTTGTTGACGACGTCGTTCGCGCTCCCGTAGGCAATCTTGCAACCCATTTCCATGGAATGGATTATCCGAAGCTTGACGTTGTCGATCTTGTGGTGAACTTGGACCGGAGCTATCATCTCGATGATGAGAACGTGCTCGAGGTGGGCTTGCTCCAGATGAGTATTCTGATGAGTGGCGACTTGAGTGGTGCCGCCTTAACGATGTAGGTGTTGAAGGAGCATGGTTGTCCATCAAGGAACGAAACTCATCCATTTGTCTTGAGAGCTCGGTGTCAAGATAGTCCCGCGCACACTCCTTGGATTCGCGCAAGTCGGTGGCAAGTTACTCGATGCGATCGTTCAAGACATCTTGCGATTGGCACATTGCCTTTCGTGCGCTGAAGAAATGCAACTTGGATACGTAGTCGTGCACGTCGTCGTTGTGCCCCTCAAATGCCGGGTTGGGTATGATTTACCTATCCATAGCACTCAAATATATATAAGTGGAAGAATGAGAAGACAATACCAATTACCGTTCCGTAAGTTGAAAATGGATCAAAGATCACTAAATGTGCAAATATGGAAATAGTAGAAATTGTACCGGAGATCGTCCTTCTCACACCCTACACAAATAAGGCTTATAGAGTAGCTTGGTTAGGATGGTGAAGAAAAAATCAAGCAATCCGTAGATAAGATTCAATAATGTTGAAAGAGATTCACAAATTCGCAAGTAAGACAATGTAGAACAATAGCAATGAGTATACACGGAAACACACACATGGATACACTAGTCGAGAAATGGCTAGCCACAACTTATGTTGGTGGCGCACTAATTTGACACGTCGTCATCACTATTTTTCTCAAATAGCGATGGCGTTGGATGAATTGGTACGCCAACTTTGTGCAGTTAGTGCTGGCGTGGATTTAAAGTGGAACGCCACCAAAATGTGGGCTCTGCTGAGCTGACCAGTCGGAATATATTGCTCGCGTCAGATGTCTTGAGACGCCGCAGATATATTATGTAGTGCTAGCATTTACTATTCATGAACGCCAACATTAAGGTTTGCCTATATAATCTAGTGTTGGAAGCCCCTTTGTTTCTCAAAATACATTCACGTCCAATTCTTCTCCCTAACTAGTTAGCTCCTCTTAGTTATGGACCCACGTCGGCAGAGCGTGTCAAAAGTTTGGGACTCCGCCGCCTTGGCCGAGCTCCCGTCTGGCCCTGTTGGCTACGCCATGAGCTCGCCACGACCAATGCAACCGGCCCTATCCGGTGAATCATCCCGCCGCAGCAGCGCAACTTCCGTTCAATCCGGCAGACACGCCACCAGCGTCGAAGATACCAGCCATGTGCTGCTTTGCGGCTGTCGACGCCCTGTTGATAAGCATATGTCTCACACAGAATGGAATCCAGAGCGGGAGTTCTAGATCTGCGCCAACCGTGGAAAGGTACATATATGACAGAAAAAACATCTTGATCTATTTTCAGCTATTTTTCACACTTCAACTCCTCTAGTGTCGCTCACATCAATATATGTGTATATATATATTGTTGATCCACAGAAAACAGGGGGAAAATATTGCTTCACATGGATATGGGTTGATCTCGTCCAGAAGTACGTAAGCGAGTTGCTCGACTACTCCATTGGACCACTGAGACGACAAATAGATGAGATGCAACTCAACAACGATGTGATGCGAGGCCAAATCAAAAAAATTAAGATGCTTCGATATGCAGTTTTAGCCAGTTGCATGCTTAGCCTATTTCTCCCGGCTCGATCGATGGCAGCATTTCTTCTCGTGGCCATCGTCACACTCATGATGTTCTTAGTGTAGATCTTGTAGTAGTAAATTATAATTGTTATTGTTTATTATCCTTTTGTAATGTATGTAAGTAGGACAAATTAATTAATGAAATCTATGTTGTTCTCATCTATATGTATTATCTTTTAAACTGATATTTTCATTCTATATATATAGACATTCACAAAAAAATCATAATTAATGAAATAAATAACGTAATAAATAATAAACTAAACATATATCTAGAAATACAAAATAATGTGTACAAAAAAAAAACTAAAATAAAAGTACATAGCAAATGGCATTGGCCACGTGGGCCAACGCTAGCAAACACACCATCGCCCGTCAAATCCAACCACCCATACACACACCCGGATCTATTCCTCACCCACCAACACCCCAAATCAATCACCAACCCGCCGCCGCCGTCGCCAACGACCAAGCCCTCGGCCGCTGTCGCCATCTCCGACTCCACAATGCCGCTGTCGCCGTCTCCGCACCTTCACCGCCGCCGCGTCAAGGACCCGCCAGCCCCGTCGCCTCGACCGCCACCGTCATCTCCATCGCCGTCTTCTTCGCCGTTGTCCCATCACTGTGGTCTCCGCGTCCACCGCAGCGCCCTCGCCGTGATCTCCGCCTCGACCGCCGCCGTCAAGGACACGCCCGCTCCGTCGTCTCCATCGCCGGTGTGTAATTTTTAGGGCAATTGTGTAGTGTCATATTTTAGTGTAGCTGTGTAGTGCAGATTTTTAGGGTAATTGTAGTTTCAGATTTTAGTGTAGTTGTGTAGTGCAGGTTTTTAGGGTAATTGTAGTTTTAGATTTTAGTGTAGTTGTGTAGTGCAGATTTTTAGGGTAATTGTAGTTTTAGATTTTAGTGTAGTTGTGTAGTGCAGATTTGTGGTGTAATTGTAGTTTCAGATTTTAGTGTAATTGTGTAGTGCAGATTTGTGGTGTAATTGTAGTTACAGTTAATGTAGAAACTTTTATTCTAGTTGTAGTGTATATTTTCTAATGAGATTTGTAGTGTAGTTGTACTGTAATATTTAATTAGTTACATTGTCTAGATTGTATATATATATAGGTGTTGCAGGCACAGTCAGATGGCTCCAAAGTTTCATGGTGTGCGACAGAAGGGCGCTAAGTACTATGCAACCATCATGAAGGACAATGTCGTCCACCAACTTGGATACTGGGACACCCCAGAGTTAGCAGCGCGTGCCTACGATGCAAAGGCAATTGATATCATAAGGAAAAAGAGATTCTGAACTTCCCTGATTGCCATGAGTACGCACAGTTCCTCTCACCGGAGAACATAAGGATATGCACTAGGGCTGAGGAGAAGGAGAACCTCCAGGCCGAGCAACAGTTGTTCGATTCATTAGTGACGGAGCTTGCGAGAGATGACGAACTCTTAGAGACCAACAAGATGATGCTCCTTCAGTATGCAGCGAGGAAGAGCGCAGAGGAGGATCCTGTAGATTGGGATAACCTCGTGGCAGAGGAGGAGAAGGAGGAGGAGGAGGTTCGGCCGCTACAATGTCGTCGTAGGTCCGCCAGGGACGACCACGAGGTTGGCCCCTCTGGCCAGTAGCTTGCTAGATGGACGTAGCACTAGCTATTTCGTATGTGAATGATTGTTTAACTTTATGCATGTTATTATATGTTGGAACCGTGCACCATTTGTAGAATTGCTTAATTACTAGTATATGTTTATTTTGATGTGTTAGTTATTTAGTTTAATGATCTATGCTTACTTTGGTCAACGATATTGGCAGTAGTAAATGGATGCCCCGTGTAAGAGCTGTGGTGCTTTGAGATGCTAGAAGGATAGGAAGTTCTTCATCGGTCTTCCGAAAGACTTCATCACTAAGACGGTATATATATGATTTAGTTCAACATGTTCTGATTGTTCATATGGTATGGTTGTGGCTGAAATTGTCTAACTAGTTATTTTTTTCAATTTTGCTCAGGTCATCCCTTGCGGGGCAAGCCGTGACTTCTTAGAGAAGTTTTGAGTTCCGCTTGATGCAACCATCACATTCCAATGCACCCTCATGAAGATGCTGACGGCCCAACACTTCAATTGTCTTGTCACCAACGAGTCAAACCGCACCTATTTCTGTTGCCCTGGTTGGACACCTCTTGCAACTGCTTACGAGATGGAAGCTGGGGAGAGAGCCACGTTCTACCTTGACTACAATCGTGACGAGATCATGGTCTACTACAGGCCTGCTGGCTGCAATTATGACTGTCCACTTACTCCAGACTATGATCCTGACTCCGCCCCCCGAAATGTCGAGTTAGCTAGCTAGTAGGCATGCATGCATGCATGGCATATCTCATGTTGTTACGACCTCCTGTTTAGTTGAACTTGTGTTCTTGTGTTTCTTGCCTATTTTTGATACTATCTTGAATAAATAGATACTGTTGAACTTAGATTCTGGTATTTGCATTGTACTGTTTAATTACTGTTCTAAACTTTGATTATGGTGTCATTTTGGTTGGATCGCGCTGCTGTACATATTTGGTTTAAATCTGGAAATGAAATTGCTGGCGTTGCACTAACATTCGATGCCACTACTGACGTATATTACTGCTGGCGTTGGCCACGTGGCACGCCATTAACATGTAAAATACTGCTGGCGTAGTCTCCAATGCCAGCAGTATTTTTTAACAGTGGCGCCATATTGGTGGCGTCGGGTGTCCACGCCAACAAGGCCATTTTTGCCACACCATAGCTAGGCTTTTCTACACTAGTTATAGAAAAGTGGGGTCGTGCAACCAAGGAATGAGCACAAAATGTGGAATCCACGGAAAAGGCTCCTGTTGCACAACACTAGAGAGACGCTATCACGATTGCTCAAATGGGCGTGATACGAACTTGTGCACAACCTATAAGAAACAAAACGTGTCATCTTCCTATTCCCGACTTTGCTATGTATGTATGAGGCACGACGTCACTCGCTTAAGTGATCCAAGATGATCAAGTATGATATGCAATTTGGCGATGCTATTGCTTTTTGCTTAAAAGCTTTGCTTCTCTTTCTTTTGGCGATGATATTATGTATGGTCACAATGCGGGACGTGCACACCAAGATAGCAATCATGTATGCGGGTACTATTGTAATACAAGAGATGATACTATGATATATGCACACAATTGAAGCTATGCGGAGTATGTATCACTAAAGTGCACAAGCAGCGTAACCCGACAATACTCAATGGCTAGTCTCGATAGGCAAGTAACGCAAATAGGCTCGGGGTAACAATGCAATGGCAAGGGTATAATCAAGAGTGTCGTCGTTCTTACCGTCCTTGCTTATGGTGAGGTGTCAACGATGAGTTGGTTAGCAATGATTCGGGGAGATGATGAGCGGCAATCTCGGGGTAGAACCACACCTAATTAGCCGAAACACCTTAGTAAGTGGCAAGCTCCCGACTCAAAATCTCAAGTGCAAAAGGTTGCGGAAGAATTGGCGGAAGAAAAATGGTGGAAATCGACGAAATTCCAAGAAAATCAAGGCAAAATGCCCTGCTGCCTGCTTCAGGCTGTATGTGCAGGCCTTGGGTCCGGATGTCTGGCAGCCTGAATGTCCGGATGTCGGTCCGGATGTCAAGGCCTCCTGATCTAGATCTGATCTGGAGATCCCCACGAACTTGAGTATGAACATGAAAATTGTTGGCAAAATTGGGGGGAGGGGATTTAGCGGATGAAATTGATGGGGTGATAGGGGAAAGCTAGATCCACTTGTCCACAATGAAATCCATGGATCAAAATCAACAAGATCTCCACAAATCCAACGAATTCAAGAAATTTTAGTATGGCTATTTTTGTGAGAATTTTTGAAATTAGGTCAAATCAAAACAAAATTTGGCTAGAAAGTGGGGGATGAGACTCCAAGGTGTGAATCAACCTGGCTCTGATACCAAGATGATATGGGGCCAACCCATGAGTGTTGATCTTTTCACACTTGGAGGGGGGAAAGGCAAAAATCAAGAGAAAACTCAAACACTCAAGAACGATCTCCAAATCACACATCCCCTAGATCCATAGAAAACACAAAGGGATACAACGAACCGAGTTCAACGAACGAATACAAGTAGCGGTAGTCTTCCCACTCCGGAGGAGGGGCCTTGAAATCTTGGAGGATCTTCCCTACACGAGGGGCCTTGACATCCACTTGGATCTAATCACATAGAGGTCATCTCCATGGGAGGAGGTAAGTGGAAGGAGCTATGCTCAACAATCTCAATCGCTAAACAAAAGCTAACCCTATATGGAGGAGGGGGTGCCTATTTATAGTCCAAGGCGAGTAGGGAAAGGAAAAGACGAATACGTGGGCCTTTGGCCCACGTCTGCCCACAGGGGCCGGATGTCCGGGCTCGGGGGGGGGGGGGGGGGCTGGATGTCCGGGGCTTCAGGGTCGGCCGGATGTCCGGGCTGGGCGTCGGATGTCCAGGGTTCGGCCGATGGTTTCTGCATGGTTCTAGACAGGGGTCGCTGGATTTCTAGGCAGGGCGGCCGGTTATCCGGCTGGTCGCTGGTGCGCTGGATGTCCGACTAGGGGCCGGATGTCTGGCCTCTAGAGCGTCAGTCGGCCTTCGTCTCTGGTCTGCTGGCGTAGGATTTCTGGGGCGAGGCCGGATTTCCGGGCAGGGGGCGGATGTCCGGGCCCTGGGCCAGATGTCCGGTCATTGCAAGGTTACGCAGCCTTCCTTCGGTGCTCTTCTTCATCCGTCTTTGCGCCCACCTTCATAGATGTTTGGCCTTTATTCCGAGCGTCTTCAAGGCCATCCTCATGGTACCTAAGCATGCATAGTGTTTTTGCTTGAGGTAGCATCCAAGTTCCAAGAGTACGAAATGGAGAATCACTAAGAGAGATGTCACCTCGATTTCAATGGGACGTTGACGTGGCTTGAGATTGCGTCGGTATTTCCCCAAAGAGGAAGGGATGATGCAGCACAGCGACGGTAAGTATTTCCCTCAGTTATGTAACCAAGGTATAGAACCAGTAGGAGGATCACCACCACCTAATAAGCAACACCTGCACACAAAGAACAAATACTTGAGACCCGACGCAAAAGAGAGGTTGTCAAACTCTCTACGGTAAAAAGATAGATTAGGTAGTGATAGATTGGAGAGATAGATCTCTCAAGAACACAAAATAAAAAGAGCAAATAAAAAGTGCAGCAAGGTATTTTTGGGTTTTTGGAATAATAGATGTGAAAACAAAAGAGGCAAAAAGATAGATCGGAAAGCAATATGTTGGAAAAGTAGACCCGGGGCCGTAGGTTTCACTAGTGGCTTCTCTCATGAGTATAGCACACGGTGGGTGAACAAATTACTGTTGGGCAATTGATAGAAGATCAAATAATCATGACGATATCCTAGGCGATGACAATTATATAGGCATCACGTCCAAGATAAGTAGACCGACTCATGCCTGCATCTACCACTATTACTCCACACATCGACCGCTATCCAGCATGCATCTAGTGTATTAAGTTCATGGAAAAATGGAGTAATGCAATAAAAATGATGACATGATGTAGACAAGATCTATTCATGTAGGAGTAGACCCCATCTTGTTATCTTTAATGGCAACGATACATGCGTGCCTTGCTGCCCCTTCTGTCACTGGGAAAGGACATCGTAAGATCGAACCCATCACAAAGCACCTCTTCCCATGGCAAGAAAAATCGATCTAGTCGGCCTAACTAAACCAAACATTCGAAGAAGAAATACGAGGCTATAAGTAATCATGCATATAAGAGATCAAAGAACTCTCAAATAATATTCATGGATAGAAACTGATCATGAACTCAAAATTCATCGGATCCCAACAAACACATCGCAAAAGTTTACATCAAATAGATCTCCAAGAGACCATTGTATTGAGAATCAAAAGAGAGAGAGGAAGCCATCTAGCCACTTCCTACGGACCCGTAGGTCTATGGTGGACTACTCACGCATCATCGGAGAGGCACCAATGAGGATGATAAACCCCTCCGTGATGGTGTTAGATTGGATCTCGAGGCTCTGGAACTTGCGGCGGCCGGATGTGTTTTTCGTTCACTCCCATAGGGTTTCTGGAATATTTGGGAATTTATAGGCATCAAAGGCGATGGAGAGGGGCCCCGAGGAGGGAACAACCCATCAGGGCGCGCCGGGGGCCCCCTGGCGCGCCCTGGTGGGTTGTGCTCTCCACAGCCCACCTCTCTGGCACTTCTTTGGCCCACTAGGTGTCTTCTGGTCCAAAAAAATCTCCAAAAAGTTTCGTCGCGATTGGACTCCATTTGGTACTAATATTCTGCAAAGTAAAAAACAAGCAAAAACAACAACTTGCACTTTGGCACTATGTCAATAGGTTAGTCCCAAAAAATGATATAAAGTTGCTATAAAATGATTGTAAAACATCCAAGAATGATAATATAACAACATGGAACACGCAAAAAATATAGATACGTTGGAGACGTATCAGCATCCCCAAGCTTAATTCCTACTCGTTCTCGAGTAGGTAAATGATAAAAACAGAATTTTTGATGTGGAATGCTGCCTAACATGTTCATCTCATATTCTTTTCTTTTGTTGCGTGGACATTTGGACATTGATATGATTCAAAGCAATATTCTAGTTTTAACATAATGACTTTAATACTCAAGCATGCCAACAAGCAACCATGTCTTTCAAAATATCAACACTAAAGAAAGTTACCCCTAGCCCATCATGCTCAATCATTGATCCATTCGTGAAACACACTCAAATATTAGCTACACCCAATGCTCAAGTACGATCATAGTGCCCCCTAGTTGGTGCTTTATAAGAGAAGATGGAGACTCAAAGTAAAAATAAAAATTGCATAAAGTAAATAGATAGGCCCTTCGCAGAGGGAAGTAGGGATTTGTAGAGGTGCGAGAGCTCAAAGTGTAAATTGAGAGAGAGAAATATTTTGGGTGGCATGCCTTTCCTGTCAACGGAAACGACAAAGTAGTTCACAATACTTTCCATGATAGATACATCATAGGCGGTTCCCAAATAGAAAATAAAGTTTATTCCTTTTTCCACCATTCTTTCACTTTCCATGGCTGGCCGTATCCACGGTTGCCTTCCATACCAACACTTTCCAAGGAATTTATTATTTGACAACATAAAGTAATTTTTTTCTTTTTCATTTCGGGAATGGGCATCCCTATTACTGCCGCACTCTCATGCAATGACAAGTGAATAAACACTCATCTTGAGAATACCAAATCTAGCATGGAAAAATATTGGACACCCCCTACCGTTTCATGAGCGGTATGAGCACACAAAAGAGAAATTTATTTTGAAAATTAGAGATGGCACATACAAATTTGCTTGGAACGGCATGGAAATACCACATATAGGTAGGTATGGTGGACACATAAGGCAAAACTTGGTTTAAGGATTTTGGATGCACAAGTAGTATTTCTACTTAGTACAAATGGAGGCTAGCAAATAGATTGAGAAGCAACCAACCTAGAAACAAAAATTCTGATAAGCGAGCATTGAGCATAACTAACATCGAATAATGCACCATAAGTAGGATGTAATTTCATTGCATAACTATTGACTTTCGTACTTGCATAGGGAATCACAAACCTTAACACCAATATTCCTACTAAAGCATAATTACTCACTAACATGACTCACATATTACTATCATCATGTCTCAAAACTATTACAAGGAATCAAGTTTAATTTATCCAATGATCTTCATGAAAGTTTTTATTATATCCTCCTTGGATATCTATCACTTTGGGACTAGTTTCATATATTGCCATTGCTTTTTGACAAGCTCAAACAAATTTAAGTGAAGCACATGAGCATAGAGATTTCATCTCTCAAAATAGTATAAGTGAAGCATGAGAGGATTTCTTCAATAATTACTAACTATCAAATTAATCTAACTGAAGCATGATAGTATTTCTTCAAAAGTTTCCAAGCACACCTTGCTCAAAAAGATATAAGTGAAGCACTAGAGCAATTCTATAGCTCAAAAAGTTTAAGTGAAGCATATACAGCAATTCTAACAAATCATAGCATAATTTTGGATCTCTCAAATAGGTGTGTCCAGCAAGGATACAAGTGACAAACTAACAAGCAAAGCAAGCAAAGACTCAATTGATACAAGACACTCCAAGCAAAACTCATGATATGTGACGAATAAAAATATAGTTCCAAGTATATTACCGATGGTCGTTAGAAGAAAGAGGGGATGCCACTCGGGAGCATCCCCAAGCTTAGTTGCTTGTTTCTCTTTGGATATATCTTAGGGGGGTGCTGTAGCATCCCCAAGCTTAGGCTCTTTTCACTCCTTATTCCTTCATCCATCGTGATCTCACCCAAAACTTGAAAACTTCAATCACACAAAACTCAACAAAATCTTCGTGAGATCCGTTAGTATAATAAAGCAAATCACTACTTTAGGTGCTGTTGCAAACCCATTCATATTTTATTATTGCATTATAAATACTCCTATTTTAACTTTACCATGGCTCATACCCTTCAATATAACCCATAGATTCATCAAAACAAGGACACAATGCAACGAAAACAGAATCTGTCTTAAACAGAACAGTCTGTAGTAATCTGTATTCTAACCATACTTCTGTAACTCTTAAAATTCTGAAAAATTAGGACAACGTAAAGAATTTGTATAGCAACGCTGTGTTAAAATTTCAGCTCAATATAACGTACCAGTAAAAAATTCAAATTCGAACACTGGATGCAAGGTTTCCGTATCAGATTCAGCATCGCTTCTACTCATCTTATGAATCATCCTAAAGGCTCTACTTGGCACAAACACTCAATAAAACATAAAAACACAATCATAACAGAGGCATAATTGTGTCAACACTCAAAAACAGAAAGGAAAAACTAAAATAAATTTATTCATTGGGTTGCCTCCCAATAAGCGCTATCGTTTTACGTCCCTAGCTAGTCATAACGCATAGTTTCAAGTATCGTCATCTTTAGTTTTGGATCCATAGGATGCGCTCATGATTGATTCATATGGTGGCTTAATTCTTGTTCTAGGGAAGTGTTCCATACCCTTTCTTAGTGGAAACTGAAACCTAATATTGCCTTCTTTCATATCAATCACGGCACCTATAGTACGTAAGAATGGTCTACCAAGTATAATGGGACAAGACGGATTGCAATCAATATCAAGAACAATAAAATCTATGGGCACATAGTTCCTGTTTGCAAGAATAAGAACATCATTAATTCTTCCCAAAGGCTTTTTAATAGTAGAATTCGCCAAGTGCAAATTAAGAGAACATTCTTCAATATTGGTGAGACCAAGCACATCACATAAAGATTTCGGAATCGTGGAAACACTAGCACCCAAATCACATAAAGCAAAGCAGTCATAATTTTTAATCTTGACCTTAATGGTGGGTTCCCACTCATCATGTAATTTTCTAGGAATATAAATCTCCAACTCCAACTTTTCTTCAAAAGATTTCATCATGGCATCAACGATATGTTTAGTGAAAGATTTATTTTGTTCATAAGCATGTTGGGGAACGTTGCATGGGAAACAAAAATTTTCTCCTATGCACACGCAAGATCTATCCATGGTGATGAGCATCTACGAGAGGGAGAGTGGATCTATGTACCCTTGTAGATCGCTAAGCGGGAAGCGTTAAGAAACGCGGTTGATGTAGTCAAACGTCTTCGCGATCCAAATCGCAAGCCGTCCCGCGATCCAATCACGGTCCTTCCGATCTAGCGCCGAACGGACGGCACCTCCACGTTCAGCACACGTACAGCTCGATGACGATCTCCGCCTCCTTGATCCAGCAAGGGAGAGCGGAGAGATAGATGAGTTCTCCGGCAGCACAACGGCGTGGTGGCGGTGGTGGTGGAGCTGATCTGGCAGAGCTTCGCTAAGCTATACCGAACAGATCTAGAGGAGAACAGATCTAGAGGGAGAGAGAGGCAGCCGTGGCTTTTCAGGTTGGCTGCCCTCTCAATCCCTCCACTATATATAGGAGGAGAGGAGGAGGTGGGGCGCCCTAGATCCCATCTAGGGAGTGGCGGCCAAGGCAGAGGGGGGGGGGGGCGCCCCCTAGGGAAACCCTAGGGTGGCTTGGCCCCCAAGTTACCTAGTGGCAGCCCCTTAGATGGGCTGCTGCACCCTTGGCCGAAGTGGGCTAGGGTTTGGGTGGCGCCCAACCCCCTTGTGGGCTGGTGCGCCCCCTCACCTTGGCCCATTAGGCCCCTCAACACTTGTCGGGGCCCCCCGAAACACCTTTCGGTACTCCGTCAATTTCCCGATACTCCTGGAACGCTTTCGGACTCCAATTCCCTTCGTCCTATATATCGATCTTCACCTCCAGACCATTCCGGAGTTCCTCGTCACGTCCAGGATCTCATCCGGGACTCCGAACAACCTTCGGAGACCAACATACATAACTCAACTATACCGAAACGTCACCGGCAAACACTTTGTGCTTGGATCTAAGATAGAAGGTTTACCCAACTATTATGTTAGGGTATTCTATGAAGATTTATTTGTCCGCTTTGGGTTCGAGCTCATTAGGTGAAAACCCTTTTTCACATAAGCGTCGCAACCCCAAACATTAAGAAATGACAGCTTAGGTTTCTGCCAAACCAAAATTCATACGGTGTCATCTCAACGGACTCAGATGGTGCCCTATTTAAAGTGAAAGTATTTGTCTCTAATGCATAACCCCAAAACGACAGTGGCAAAACGATAAGAGACATCATAGTACGCACTATATCCAATAGATCAGCACGACTACGACGTTCGGACACACCATCACACTATGGTGTTCCAGGTGGCGTGAGTTGTGAAACAATTTCCACATTGTCTTAAGTTGCATACCAAACTCGTAACTCAGATATTTACCTCCACGATCATATCGTAGACATTTTATCTTCTTGTCACGATGATCTCAAACTTTACTCTGAATTTGTTTGAACTTTTCAAACGTTTCAGACTTGTGTTTCATTAAGCAAATATCCCCATATCTACTCAAATCATCAGTGAAGGTAAGAAAACAGCGATATCCACCGCACGCTTCAACACTCATTGGACCGCATACATCAGCATGTATCATTTCCAATAAGTCACTTGCCCGTTCCATCAAGCCAGAAAACGGGGTTTTAGTCATCTTGCCCATGAGGCATGGTCCACATGTCTCAACCGATTCGCAATCGAATGAGTCCACAGATCCATCAGCATGGAGTTTCTTCATGCGTTTTACACCAATATGACATTTAGCGGCAGTGCCACAAGTATGTGGTACTATCATTATTAACTTTGTATATTTTGGCATCAATATTACGAACATGTGTATCACTACAATCAAGATTCAATAAACCATTCTCATTGGGTGCATGACCATTGAAGGTATTATTCATGTAAACAGAATAACCATTATTCTCTAACTTAAATGAATAACCGTATTGCAATAAACATGATCTAATCACGTTCATGCTCAACGCAAACACCAAATAACATTTATTTAGGTTCATCACTAATCCCGAAGGTAGAGAGAGCGTGCAATGGTGATCACATCAACCTTGGAAACACTTCCAACACTCATCGTCACCTCACCCTTAGCTAGCCTCCGTTTATTCCGTAGCTTTTATTTCGAGTTACTAACATTTAGCAACCGAACCGGTATCCAATACCCAGGTGCTACTAGGAGTACTAGCAAGGTACACATCAATAACACGTATATCAAATATACTTCTGTCGACGTTGCCAGCCTTCTTATCTACCAAGTATCTAGGGTAGTTCTGCTCCAGTGACCGTTCCCCTCATAGTAGAAGCACTTAGTCTCAGGTTTGGGTTTAACCTTGGGTTTGTTCACTCGAGCAGCAACTGGCTTGCTAGTCATGAAGTTTCCCTTCTTACCCTTGCCCTTCTCGAAACTAGTGGTTTTACCAACCATCAACACTTGATGCTCCTTCTTGATTTCTACCTTCGAGATGTCAAACATTGCGAATAGCTCATGGGATCAACCATCCCTGGCATGTTATAGTTCATCACGAAGCTCTAGTAGCTTGGTGGCAGTGACTTGGAGAACTATATCAATCACTATCTTATCTGGAAGATCAACTCCCACTCGATTGAAGCGATTGTAGCACCTAGACAATCTGAGCACATGCTAACCGATTGAGCTATTCTCCTTCATCTTGTAGGCAAAGAATCTTGTTAGAGGTCTCATACCTCTCAACACGGGCACGAGCCTGAGATCCCAATTTCAGCTCTTAGAACATCTCATATGTTCCGTGACGTTCAAAACGTTTTGGAGCCTCAATTCTAAGTCGTAATGCATGACACACTAAACTATCAAGTAGTCATCAGAACGTGCCTGTCAGATGTTCACAACATCTACAGACGACGCTTGAGGGGGGTGGCACACCGAGCGGTGCATTAAGGACATAAGCCTTCTGTGCAGCAATGAGGACAATCCTCAGATCACGGACCCAGTCCGCATTATTGCTACCATCATCTTTCAACTCTATTTCTCTAGGAACATATAAAAATTCAAGGGAGCTACAGCGCGAGCTAGTAATCTACAACATAATTTGCAAAGACATTTTGACTATGTTCATGATAATGAGTTCAGTTAATCATATTACTAAAGAACTCCCACTCAAATTGACATCCCTCCGGTCATCCGAGTGTTACATGATCCAAATTCACCAACCCAAGTCCGATCATCACGTGAGATGAGGTGGTTTCAATGGTGAATATCTTCATATTGATCATATCTACTATATGACTCATGTTCGACCTTTCGGTCTCTTGTGTTCCGAGGCCATGTCTGTACATGCTAGGCTCGTCAAGTTTAACCCGAGTGTTACGCATGTGCAACACTGGCTTGCACCCGTTGTCTGTGAACGTAGAGTCTATCACACCCGATCATCACGTGGTGTCTCAAAATGATGAACTTTCGCAACGGTGCTCACTCGGGGAGAACACAATTTTATCTTGAAATTTTAGTGAGGGATCACCTTATAATGCTACCGTCGTCCTAAGCATAATAAGATGCATAAAAGGATTAACATCACATGCAAATCATAAGTGACATGATATGGTCATGAACTTGTGCTTTTCGATCTCCATCTTCAAAGTACCGGCATGATCTCCATCGTCACCGGCATGACACCATGATCTCCATCATCTTGATCTCCATCCGTGTCGCCATGAGGTTGTCGCGCCAACCTTGCTTCCACGACTATTGCTAACTCATAGCGATAAAGTAAAGCAAAACGGCAAAAATAATTAAAGACAACCCTATGGCTCCTGCCGGTTGCCGTACTCATCGACATGCAAGTCGTGATATTCTATACAATACATGATCATCTCATACATCACATATATCTCATCATGTAATTGGCCATATCACATCACAACATACCCTGCAAAAACAAGTTAGACGTCCTCTAATTGTTGTTGCATGTTTTACGTGGCTGCTACGGGTATCTAGTAAGAACTATTCTTACCTACGCAAAAACCACAATGGTCATACAAAAATTGCTATTCAACCTTCTCAAGGACCGCCTTTGTCAAATCCGATCCGACTAAAGTGGGAGAGACAGACACCCGCCAGCCATCTTTATGCAACGAAGTTACATGTCAGTTGATGGAACCGGTCTCTCGTAAGCGTACGAGTAATGTTGGTCCGGGCCGCTTCATCCCACAATACCGCCGAAACAAGAAAAGACCAAGGGAGGAAGCAATCTGAATATCAATGCCCACAAACTCCTTTGTGTTTCTACTCAAGATCTCATCTACGCATAGACCTAGCTCTGATACCACTGTTGGGGAACGTTGCATGGGAAACAAAAATTTTCTCCTACGCACACGCAAGATCTATCCATGGTGATGAGCATCTACGAGAGGGAGAGTGGATCTACGTACCCTTGTAGATCGCTAAGCGGGAAGTGTTAAGAAACGTGGTTGATGTAGTCAAACGTCTTCGCGATCCAAATCGCAAGCCGTCCCGCGATCCAATCACGATCCGTCCCGCGATCCAATCACGGTCCTTCCGATCTA
The DNA here is from genome assembly GCA_039707655.1 of Elymus sibiricus. Lineage (NCBI taxonomy): Eukaryota > Viridiplantae > Streptophyta > Magnoliopsida > Poales > Poaceae > Elymus > Elymus sibiricus. Next base: position 295,264,490 of record CM077675.1, on the reverse strand, counting down.
GCGCCGAACAGACGGCACCTCCGCGTTCAGCACACATATAGCTCGATGACGATCTCCGCCTCCTTGATCCAGCAAGGGAGAGCGGAGAGATAGATGAGTTCTTCGGCAGCACAACGGCGTGGTGGCGGTGGTGGTGGAGCTGATCCGGCAGAGCTTCGCTAAGCTATACCGAACAGATCTAGAGGAGAACATATCTAGAGGGAGAGAGAGGCAGCCGTGGCTTTTCAGGTTGGCTGCCCTCTCAATCCCTCCACCATATATAGGAGGAGAGGAGGAGGTGGGGCGCCCTAGATCCCATCTAGGGAGTGGCGGCCAAGGCAGAGGGGGGGCGCCCCCTAGGGAAACCCTAGGGTGGCTTGGCCCCCAAGTTACCTAGTGGCTGCCCCTTAGATGGGCTCCCCCACCCTTGGCCGAAGTGGGCTAGGGTTTGGGTGGCGCCCAGCCCCCTTGTGGGCTGGTGCACCCCCTCACCTTGGCCCATGAGGCCCCCCAACACTTGCCGGGGCCCCCCGAAACACCTTTCGGTACTCTGTCAATTTCCCGGTACTCCTGGAACGCTTCCGTACTCCGATTCCCTTCGTCCTATATATCGATCTTCACCTCCGGACCATTCCGGAGTTCCTCGTCACGTCCGAGATCTCATCCGGGACTCCGAACAACCTTCGGAAACCAACATACACAACTCAACTATACAGAAACGTCACCGAACCTTAAGTGTGCAGACCCTGCGGGTTCGAGAACTATGTAGACATGACCGAGACACCTCTACGGTCAATAACCAATAGTGGGACCTGGATGCCCATATTGGTTCCTACATATTCTACGAAGATCTTTATCGGTTGAACCTCTATGTCAAGGATTCAGTTAATCCCGTATGATGTTCCCTTTGTTCTTCGGTATGTTACTTGCCCGAGATTTGATCGTCGGTATCTCCATACCTAGTTCAATCTTGTTACCGGCAAGTCTCTTTACTCGTTCCGTAATACAAGATCCCGTGGCTAACACTTAGTCACATTGCTTGCAAGGCTTATTGTGATGTTGTATTACCGCGTGGGCCCTGAGATACCTCTCCATCATACGGAGTAACAAATCCCAGTCTTGATCCATGCCAGCTCAACAGACACCCTCGGAGATACCTGTAGAGCATCTTTATAGTCACCCAGTTACATTGCGACGTTTGATACACACAAGGTATTCCTCCGGTGTTAGTGAGCTATATGATCTCATGGTCATAGGAACAGATACTTGACATGCAGAAAACAATAGCAATAAACTAGCACGATCATATGCTATGTTCATAGTTTGGGTCTTGTCCATCACATCATTCTCCTAATGATGTGATCTCGTTATCAAATGACATCTCATGTCTATGGCTAGGAAACCTTCACCATCTTTGATCAACGAGCCAGTTTAACTAGGGGCTTACTAGGGACACATTGTTTGTCTATGTACCCACACATGTAATTGAGTTTCCAATCAATACAATTATAGCATGGATAATAAACGATTATCATGAGCAAGGAAATATGATAATAACTAATTTATTATTGCCTCTAGGGCATATTTCCAACAAAGCATGGGGTGAATTCAACATGGATTGCAGCAAAGAAATACATTCAATCAAAGATAAACTATCATAATTAAAATCTTTGCAATCCAAAATAGTGGGCACATCACTAGTTAAAGTTTTGACCTCTTCAAACCCACTTTTATCAAAATTTTCATCAAGATTTTCACCCTCCAAATTATTGGGACGCCTTCTATCTAAAGTTGACTCTACTTAAGTCCCTTAATTATCAATCTTAATACTACTAAACAAGGAATCAATAGAAGAAACACCAATCACTTTAAGATCTTCATCATTTTTATGAAGGCAATCACTAGAAAATGATTTTTCTAAGAATTCTCTTTTAGCTCTAAGCATAGCGGTTCTTTTCTTAGTTTCATCCATAGAGACATATAAAGCTTTAATTGATTCATAAATCTTAGGCACAAAAGCTTTCAACTTGAGATTTTCCACATCATGAGAAATTCTAGCAATGCTTCTAGACATATCATCAATCTTATTCAACTTTTCTTCTATCATAGTATTGAAAGCCTTTTGCGCATTGATAAATTCTTTAATATTACTCTCAAGATCAGAGGTGTTCCTATTATTATTGTAAGATGAATTACCATAGGAATTACCATAGTTGTTAGAGGAATTTCCTGGAAAAGGCCTAGGATTAAAATTACCTCTATAAGCATTGTTATTGAAATTGTTTCGCGAGACAAAGTTCACATCTACGGAATCACTATTTTGCTCAATCAAGGTAGACAAAGGCACATCATTAAGATCAATAGGAGAATTTTTACTAGCAACCAAGTTCATCAAAGCATCAACCTTATCACTCAAAGTACTAATTTAATCAACCGAATTAACTTTTTTACTAGTAGGTGCTCTTTCGGTATGCCATTGTGAATAATTTGCCATAATATTATCTAGCAATTTAGTAGCTTCACCGAAAGTAATTTCCATAAAAGTACCACCCACGGCGGAATCTAAAAGATTTCTAGAGACAAAATTCAATCCCGCATAATTTTTTTGTATGATCATCCAAAGATTTAAACCATGAGTAGGACAATTTCTTACAATCAATTTCATTCTTTCCCAAGATTGTGCAACATGTTCATGCTCAAGTTTCTTAAAATTCATGATTTTTTCCTAAGGGAAATAATTTTCGCGGGCGGAAAATACTTAGTGATAAAAGCATCCTTGCACTTATTCCAAGAATCGATACTATTGCGAGGCAAAGAGGAAAACCAAATATTTGCACGATCCCGCAAGGAAAAAGGAAATAACTTCAACTTCACTATATCATTGTCCACATCTTTTTTCTTTTGCATATCACACAATTCTACGAACGTGTTTAGATGGGACGCGACATCCTCATTAGGAGTACTGGCAACTTGATCTTTCATGACAAGATTCTTGAGTCATCGTGACTACGCAAACAAGATTGCAAGCAAGCAAGAGATCTGACGAGAAAAAGGCAAACGAAAAAGAGGGCGAATAAAACGAAAAATTGGTGAAGTGGGGGAGAGGAAAACGAGAGGCAAATGGCAAATAATGTAATTGCAAGGAGATGAGATTTGTGATTAGGAACCTGGTAGATGATGATGGTGTCTCCTCGGCGCCAGAGATTGGCACGTAGAAGAGACCGCTTCCTCCCCGGCAACGGCGCCATAAATTCCTTTGACGTGGCTTGAGACTGCGTCGGTATTTCCCCAAAGAGGAAGGGATGATGCAGCACAACGACGGTAAGTGTTTCCCTCGGTTATGAAACCAAGGTATCGAACCAGTAGGAGGATCACCACCACCTAATAAGTAGCACCTGCACACAAAGAACAAATACTTGCAACCCGACGCGAGAGAGAGGTTGTCAATCTCTCTACGGTAAAAAGATAGATTAGGTAGTGATAGATTGGAGAGATAGATCTCTCAAGAACACAAAATAAAAAGAGCAAATAAAAAGTGCAGCAAGGTATTTTTGGGTTTTTCAAATAATACATCTGAAAACAAAAGAGGCAAGAAGATAGATCGGAAAGCAATATGTTGGAAAAGTAGACCCGGGGGCCGTTGGTTTCACTAGTGGCTTCTCTCATGAGTATAGCACACGGTGGGTGAACAAATTACTGTGGGGCAACTGATAGAAGATCAAATAATCATGACGATATCCAAGGCGATGATCATTATATAGACATCACGTCCAAGATAAGTAGACCGACTCCTGCCTGCACCTACCACTATTACTTCACACATCGACCGCTATCCAGCATGCATCTAGTGTATTAAGTTCATGGAAAAACGGTGTAATGCAATAAGAACGATGACATGATGTAGACAAGATCTATTCATGTAGGAATAGACCCCATCTTGTTATCCTTAATGGCAACGATACATGCGTGCCTTGCTGCCCCTTCTGTCACTGGGAAAGGACACCGCAAGATCGAACCCATCACAAAGCACCTCTTCCCATGGCAAGAAAAATCGATCTAGTCAGCCTAACTAAGCCAAAGATTCGAAGAAGAAATACGAGGCTATAAGTAATCATGCATATAAGTGATCGAATAAGACTCAAATAATATTCATGGATAGAAACTGATCATGAACTCAAAATTCATCGGATCCCAACAAACACGCCGCAAAAGTTTACATCAAATAGATCTCCAAGAGACCATTGTATTGAGAATCAAAAGAGAGAGAGTAAGCCATCTAGCTACTTCCTACGGACCCATAGGTCTATGGTGGACTACTCACGCATCATCGGAGAGGCACCAATGAGGATGATGAACCCCTCCGTGATGGTGTTAGATTGGATCTCGAGGCTCTGGAACTTGCGGCGGATGGATGTGTTTTTCGTCGACTCCCCTAGGGTTTCTGGAATATTTGGGAATTTATAGGCATCAGAGGCGGTGGAGAGGGGCCCCGAGGAGGGCACAACCCATCAGGGCGCGCCGGGGGCCCCCTGGCGCGCCCTGGTGGGTTGTGCTCTCCACAACCCACCTCTCTGGCACTTCTTTGGCCCACTGGGTGTCTTCTGGTCCAAAAAAAATCTCCAAAAAGTTTCATCGTGATTGGACTCCGTTTGGTACTGATATTCTGCGAAGTAAAAAACAAGCAAAAACAGCAACTAGCACTTTGGCACTATGTCAATAGGTTAGTCCCAAAAAATGATATAAAGTTGCTATAAAGTGATTGTAAAACATCCAAGAATGATAATATAACAGCATGGAACAAGCAAAAATTATAGATACGTTGGAGACGTATCACACGTGTACGGGCTCTTGTCATAGGACCACTCGAAGCTTGAGGTGTTGGTGATGGATCCATGGGGATGACCTTGGGATGCTCCACATCACTAGTTCACTCTTCTGCAAAAGAGCTACTTTGGTTGGAGGGACTTGTGAATGAACAGATGAGCAAACCTCTCTCCGTCCTATTATCCTTCAAATCGAAGCTGATCAAACTTCAGTTGATTTCAATCGTGGTAGATACTTGTCGACGATCTCCAAACCTTCAACAGACTTCTTCGCAAACCACAATTACTCTTGTTGCAAAAGACTTTGCTTGGTGAAGACAATTACTCTTCAGCACTCATGCTGACACCTATCCATTTAGAGAGTGTGCATCTCTCAAGAGTAATAGGTACAAGAACTCTAACTCAGATCTACTTTGATGCTCAACCACCGTTTAAGTTTTTGCTCTTTATTTTCTACGTTGGTGCGGGGTGACTATTTATAGCCGTAGCCTTCCCTAAAGTAAAATGACCAAATTGGACATGCGACTCAGCCAATGGCCGAACAACACGTTTCCAATGGTTAGATTTTGAGCACAATGGTAACATTAATTGTGGAGCAAGTACTTCTAACTCGTTGGTCCAAAAGATATCTCCTGCATTACCGAAGAACATAGCTTCTACTGACAGGTAATCATTCGGAGCTGTCGGATTTCGGGCTCCGCAAAACCCTTAAGATTCGAACACACGGGCGTGTGCGAAGATCCCCTGTGGCTTCGCCCAACCTAACTTGCTACACGATGGCTAAGATGATGAACTCGCACGACGATGAGGAAGAAGATGAACACAGTAGTTTACCCAGGTTCGGGCCGCTGTGAAGCGTAATACCCTACTCCTGCTTTGGTGGATTGCCTCTCGTGGAGGTTTGGTGGATGAACTAGTACAACGGTGAGGAGCCTCGTGAGGGCGCTCATGAGGTGTTCTTGGCCCTCTGTGGGTTTTGTGGTGGATGGGTGAATCGTTTGGTTCCGGATCCCTCTCTATGGTGCAGCCTAACCTCTATATATAGCGGTGGCCCGAGTCCTCTTCCCTTATCGCAATGGCGGGAAGGGATCCCACAACGGCCAAATTTGAAGGGGGACAGGAGTACATCTCCGCCCTGTTCAAAGGCGGTCTTCGCCTGCAAAGTAGCTGTTGGTGACGCAGAGGTGGGCTCGGCGATGACATCCGTCCTGTGGGGCTCGTGGTCGTGGTCTTGTTGCACCGAAATGGAAACCTTTGGGGGGGTGCTTTGGGAACCCGCGTACGTCCTTGCTCCCTTTGCACCAAAGGGGAAATTGCACCGCCTGGCGCGCTGGCGCCCGCCTGTCCTTCCTTGCGTCATCTTTGACTCCTGAGGCCGGGCCCTGCATAGGGATCTCCGCCGCTCCGGAGGGGGCCTGGGGAGGCCCATCCCCTGCCGGTCTTGACGCCACTCCTCCTCGCGAGCCAAGGGGCCTCACGAGGGCCTTATCTCGAGTGGGGCTGTGCATGGTTATGCTTGGCTGATGAAGTGGGCCATGCCCTGGGCCGTAGGCAGGCAGGTCTGGGTACCCCCGTTCCCAGAACACCGACAGTAGCTCCCGGGCCCAAGGCGCACTCGAGCTGGCTTCCGGGCGAAGCCTTGAGGATGGCCCAAAGTGCCGCGGGCCCCAAACGCCTACGGGCCAGGCTTTACACGCGGCAGACTCTGAGTGGCCATCGCCCCTTTTCCCCCATGTCGGCCCGGGTACCGCCAGGTTTGTCAAATTGCCCGGCACACGCCACCAAGCCGCATCTACTCCTTGTTGGTTTCACCGTCTATTCTCCCCTATTCCGCGGCTCTCGCTCTTTCCGCCAAATCCCCGCGCGTGCGTGCCGCTACGCCCCCTTGTCATGGCCCCGAAGAAGAGAGAGGGTGAGGGCTCGAGGGCGCCGACGACCGCGCCAGCGCCTAAGCCCGCGCTGGGCCGGTCATCGGTGGTGAACTTGGAGGGGTTGGAGAAGGTTCAGATGGTGGTCGCCGCCGGCTCCCATGAGTGGGGGGCCACCAAGATCTGGCCGGGCTCGCGGCTTCGGAGCGAACTCGAGGCCTCCGCTGTCCCTTTTCATATCCACGCCCTTCTCTCGGGCGTGCTGCCGCTGTTCTCAGGCTTCCTCTCCGCCATGCTTTCGCATTATCGGATCCACATGCTCCACCTTGACCCCGGTTCCCTTGTCCTTCTCTCGGCCTTTGCGTTCCTGTGCGAGGCCTTTGTTGGTGTCTTCCCCTCCGTGTCCTTGTTGCGCCACTTCTTCTCCCTTGAATTGGCTTCGGGGGAACAGTGCTCTGGGTGCGTGTCCTTAAGAACGGCAGACGCATCGGCTCGGAGGGCCCTCGACGCCGGACTCTCTCCGGAGGCAGAAGGGTTCCGGCGGCAATGGGTGTATGTCAACGCCGCTGGGGCCGAAACTCTGTTCCAACTCCCGCTGACCCCCGCAGTGCCGAATCGCGGGTGGGGGCACGAGGAGCTTGCCGACCTGGGGCTTGTGCGGGTCCTAACCAGGATGGCGAGGCTGAAGCAGGCGGGCATGGCGATGGCGATGATGGTGCGGGAGTTCACGCGCCGACGAATTGCTCCTCTTCAGCTCCATTCCCGTCCGATGTGGGCCTTCACAGGCCCCCATGATCCAATGAGGATCCAGGTCCCGCCTCTTTCCCCCGACGTGCTACGCGAGCTTCTCCGCTGCCTGACCGGTGGTGAACCTGACGAGCTTCCCCGGGACGGCCTCCCCTTGTACAACTACAAGGACCGGGAAGCTCTCGTCGCGAAGATGCCGCGTTTCGATGAGTGGGGGTTCCTCCCTCCGGAGGAGGCGCGCCCTCAAGATGCCTCTTTATCGGGGGCCCCGACCTCCAAGAACTCGGGGGACGCCACCCTTCCCGTGGCCGAGGTGGGTCGCCCTTCGCTGCCCGCTCCTCCGGTTCCCGCCTCGGGTCAGACCGGGGTCGGGGGATGACGCCCAGCCGATGATGAAGGTTGCCGTCTCCGCCGCTGAGTATCAATCGCCGGTCGCCGGTTCATCGTCCCCCGGCCCCCACGCCGGCCGAAAGAGGAAGGCGCCCAGGGGCGGCCGCTCCTCGGCGCCGTGGGCGCCGGTGAAGAGGAAGTGGATCGCTGTAGATGAGTAAGTGCATGTGCCCCCTCGACTTTCTCTTCGGCGCCTTCCCTCTGAGCTTCTATTTCGCAGGCTCCGCACCGGCGACGGAAGAGACGGGTCGGCGTCGTCCACTCCTACAGCCGCCGAGCCTCTTGTGGTCTCCTCTCCCATTGGCCACGGGGTTCGGCCCACCGGGGCGCCCACACCTGAGCCTATTCGGCTATCTGGTGGCTCCGAGCGCGAGCCCCTGCGGTCTTCTTCGCCCATGGCCTCCAGCTCCCCAGGATGGGGCTGCTTCCCCCGCCAGTGGCCTTCTCTGGGGGCATGCCGCGCTGTGTCCTTGGGCCCCCTCTGCTTGGTGACGTGGGGCCCCAGGAGGCGCGTCCTTCTTCCGGAGTGTCCACGCGGGAGCCCCCAGCCCCTGGGCACGCGTTCGGGCTAGGTGGCTCCTCGCGCACCTCCCTCGTTCACCCTGGGGAAGGTGGGAGCCCTGGTTGGCCCCTTGAGCCCGCTGGCGACCGGAGCGCCGCATAGTGGGGTTTGCTCCACACCGCGGCGGACGCGCTAAGGTGCCTGGGGGTAGAGCTTGCCAACAGCGATGCCCGCTTGGAGGTGGAGCGTCAGTGCCTTGCGCAGGAATGGCATCGTCTCGAAGTCGCCGTGAATTTTGGCCGCCTGCAGCGCGAGCGCGCCCATGCAAAGGTCGAGGAGTCTCTTGCCGCGGCGGTGGAGGCCCGCGAACGCGCTCTTGCTGAGGCTCAGGAAGCTGACTGCCGGCGCAGGGTCTCCGAGGAACGCTTCAGGGAGCTTCAAGCCTTCAACGCCGACCTTGAAAGGCAGATCCAGGTGCGGAGGGCCACACTTGAGGGCCCGTCAACCGAGTTCCTCCCCGCCGGCGCGAGCCCCCGAGCGCCTGTTGACTCGTTGGCGTTGGAGGCGCTGGAGCAGAGCCTGGAGCAGGAGAAGCTGGAGGTGAGGGAGCGCCAGGCGTTGCTTGCCGAGGAGTCCCTTGCCTCCCGTGAGGCGAAGTTCCAAGAGGAGGTCGACAACAAGGTGGCAGAGGCTTGGCGTTCCCTTCTCCAGGACTACCGCGCGAAGCTGAAGCTCCAGGAGTCCCGTTTCTGCAAGCATCGCGACCACCTGAAAGGCGAGGTTGATGCCCTCAAGAAAAGGTTAAACCAGGAGGAGGGGCACCGGCGAGCCGCGATGGACGCCCAGTCTGCTGCCGAGGCCGAGCTAGCCTTTCTCTATAAACAAGTGAAGGGCGCTGCTTCCCTGGTAGTAAAGGCTTCGGACGAGGCGGGCCGTGCTCGCGGCCTCCAGTACGCGCGCTCCCAGATGTTCCGGTCCCTCGAGGGGAGGACTACCTGGGCCTTGAGCGACATCTGTGGCGCGAGCGGCTCGAGCCCCTTAGTTCCAGACGATGCCTGGTATCTGGGCTTCTTTTCCAGGGTCGTGGAGTGCCTCGAGGAGGGCGCGGAAAAGATCCGCGTGCTCGTGGAGGAGAAGCGCCGTGACCTCCTTGAGCGGGCGGCCTCGAACATCTTCAGCCACCTCCTTCGTCTCGACCCGCACTTCGATTTTGAGGCGGTGCTTGGTCCTGTGCCTGAAGTGACCCGCGCTGCCCTCGCCGAGTGGGTCAAGGACCATGTGGAAGACCTGATAACGGAGCTTTCTTCTGACGAAGCCGAGGGCCGTGCCTGAGCCGGGAAGCGCGAGGCCACCGCCGGGTGGTGGTGACGAGAGTAGCGGCGACTGTGTGTCCCCTTGAGTAGCCTTCTTGTTTTCCTGACAGGGTTATGCATGCGGCCAAGTGGCAACTTTTATGTATTTTGAAAAATACCCTTGAATGTGTCCCCAAATGATGAGGTGTGTTACGCCGTGCTTCCTCTTGTCCGGGGTCGCCGCCAATCCGGTTGTCGCGCTCGCAGTAGCCTTCGGCGTCAGGGGGGTTTAGCTGTGGCGCCTGAGGAGGGGTCCGGATGTCCTGGGGGTTTCCCCTTCACGTGAATGAGGCAAGTTGGGAGCCCTTTTGGCACTCTGTGTCTGTAGGCCCCAGTCCCGCACATTTCCCGACCACCGCAGCATACGACCGGATCACCAGGATGCAACTACGAGGTCAGGCCTCGACACCCTTGATGCCGACCGGATCACCAAGGACGGCATCAAGGGGCGAGTGGCTTTGTGACCGGTAAGGCTCCTGAGGCTCGATGCTCAGGAGCCCCCCTTGACGCTCAAGCGTCTCTACGTCGGCAGGTCCAGTCCCGCACATTTCCCTACCACCGTTAGGTATGACCGGATCACCTGGATGCACTTCCCGAGGTGGGGCCTCGACTCCCTTGATGCCGACCGGATCACCAAGGACGACATCAAGGGGGGCGAGTGGCTATATGACCGGTAAGGCTCCTGAGGCGTGATACTCAGGAGCCCCCTTTGACGCTTGAGCGATCCCCATTCCGTCCTGCTGGACATTGCCTCAGTTGGCCTTGTGGCCTCCCGAGACTCCACGCTGCTGTACCGTGCGGCGGTCGGAGCCCCCGAGCGGGGGTCGACTGCCAAAAGATGCAAGTTCCTGAGGTGAGAGGGCCTCGCTATCCAGCCCCGAGGCGCCTCGAGGAGGGCCGGAGCGCATGGCTCCTTGCGAAACACCAATCCAGAAAGAGAGGACTCAAGACCAGTAAAACGAGAAAGCAATGAGAGAAAAAGTTCCCCCCTTTTTCTTTTAAACATAAAGTTGCGAAATCCTCGAACTTCCAGCAGGTTTGAGCACAAAAAAGGACTCTCGAAGGTTGCAACTCGGAATACAAAAAAGAGCGAGAAAACGGCCGCATCCGGCTTTTTAGGGTAGTTTTCATCTTCGTCTTCCCCCAGCGCTGAGCGTAGGGCATCCACGTTGCATGGGCATAGCCATTGGAGGGCAGTGTTGTCTTCTCCGCCAGCGCGGAGCTGTGGCTTCCACATTGCGTGGGAAGGAACCCCTCCGCGTCCTCGGGGGGCTCCGGGCGTATACAGCCCACTCATTATTACGTGAGAGTGTCACGGGTTGGTCCCAGGGGTGTATAGGGAGCTCCATGCCTCGCGGACATGAATCCCACTCCCAGCCCCCAGGTTTGGCTTGGCAAAGTAGGGTCTGCTCCGGGCGGGCCCTCGAGCGTAGGGGGCGCCCCTTGCGCTCTCCGACGGGAAGGCCCGCCCCAGAAGATGGCCCTGGGCTCCTCGGGCGGTGCCCCAACGCGCCTCGCTGGGGTACCCGGGGTTCCCAGGCTGGTACTCGGGGCCCTGCCCCCAGGTCGGGCGAGCCGGGCCTGGGGACATGGGCGAGTACATGATCGCCCGCTGGTGATCGAATGAAACGCATCCCGGAGACATGGGCTTATGTTCCACCCTCCGTCTCCAAGCGGGCGTCGCGCGCCCCGGAGACATGGGCGTATGTTCCACCCTCCGTCTCCAGGTTGGGATCGTCTGGCCTGGAGACATGGGCATGTGTTCCACCCTCCGTCTCCAAGCTGGGGCCACCCGGCCCGGGGACGAGGGCGCATGTTCCACCCTCCGCTCCCAGGCAAGTGACCCCCGGTCCCCAGACCCAGACGCCTGCTCAAGACAGCTCCCTACCAGCGGGCATGCCTCGCGAAGGTGCCCACGCCGGGCATCCTCGCGAGGCCAGTCCCGCAAGCCGCCCCCGCGAGGCTGCACATACCAGCCCGCGCGGGGGCTGCTCGCGAAGTCGTGTATGCACCTCCTGTCGCCGTGGTAGCCGGTGCTGCTCCCTTCGTGGCCCGGGCGCGCGTCAACATGGTCGTTGTAGAGTTGCACGAGCCCCCGGGCGCCGGCGTAGCTGAGCCTCCGGTCCTCCTCCCTGGTCCCGGTGAGCGTGCCGAGAGGCGCGAGGCGACGCCCCTCTCATGTGGCCAGCACCTCCCACCGGTCTCTGCCGGCGCCTGCGGCCGGCTCCTGCGCCTCCGGCGGCTCGAGCCAGGTCCCCGGTGAGCGTGGGCCGCTGCGGACGTCCCGAGCGCGCCCGCGTGGCCCAGGCGCCGTGCCCGCTGGTCGAGCGAGTTCACGGGAGCAAGCCTCGCTGAGATACACCTGGGTCTCGTCGGCGGCGGTGTTGCGCCCGGGGGCGCGCCTGGCCTCGTCGATGCGGCGGTCGCGGGCAGCGTGTTGGCGCTGTAGCTCGTGCGCCACGAGGAGCGTGACATGCCTGTGCGTTGGGTCTTGGCAGACTCGGAAGAGTGGCGGCGCGGCCTGAACGCGGGGAAGGGCCGGGGCGACGGGGGCGTGCCGTGTGGTTGGTGAAGGCGGCAACCCCCAGCGCCTATTGAGGGCCCGGCCGGTAACAGCGCCCGCTGACGGGGAGACAGAACGACGCGAGGTGCCAAGGCCCGCCGGCGCCGGCCGCGCCACGCGGGCAGCCCGCCGCTCAGCGCGGGCTCGACGTCCTTTTGCCATGAGTGCGGCGAGCGGAGGCGAGGCGAGGCCTGAAGAAGATTTCGACACGCCCCCTACCTGGCGCTCCAAATGTCAGATTTCGGGCTCTGGAAAACCCTTAAGATTCGAACACAGGGGCGTGTGTGAAGATCCCCTGCGGCTTCGCCCAACCTAGCTCGCTACACGATGGCTAAGACGATGAACTCGCACGACGATGAGGAAGAAGATGAACACGGTAGTTTACCCAGGTTCGGGCCGCTGCGAAGCGTAATACCCTACTCCTGCTTTGGTGGATTGCCTCTCGTGAAGGTTTGGTGGATGAACTAGTACAATGGTGAGGAGCCTCGTGAGGGCGCTCCTGAGGTGTTCTTGGCCCTCTGGGGGTTTTGTGGTGGATGGGTGAATCGTTTGGTTCCGGATCCCTCTCTATGGTGCAGCCTAACCTCTATATATAGCGGTGGCCCGGGTCCTCTTCCCTTATCGCAATGGCGGGAAGGGATCCCACAACGGCCAAATTTGAAGGGGGACAGCAGTACATCTCCGCCCTGTCCAAAGGCGGTCTTCAACTGCAAAGTAGCTGTTGGCGACGCAGAGGTGGGCTCGGCGATGCATCCGTCCTGCGGGGCTCGTGGTCATGGTCTTGTTGCACCGAAATGGAAACCTTTGGGGGGTGCTTTGGGAACCCGCGTACGTCCTTGCTCCCTTTGCACCAAAGGGGAAACTGCACCGCCTGGCGCGCTGGCGCCCGCCTGTCCTTCCTTGCGTCATCTTTGACTCCTGAGGCCGGGCCCTGCATAGGGATCTCCGCCGCTTCGGAGGGGGCCTGGGGAGGCCCATCCCCTGCCGGTCTTGACGCTGCTCCTCCTCGCGAGCCGAGGGGCCTCACGAGGGCCTTGTCTCGAGTGGGGCTGTGCATGGTTATGCTTGGCTGATGAAGTGGGCCATGCCCTGGGCCACAGGCAGGCAGGTCTGGGTACCCCCGTTCCTAGAACGCCGACAGGAGCACAAAGAGATTTCTCTCAGTATTTCATAGGTTTCGCCTAAGCATCATGATACTTGTGATATGTGTTGGGTTTTTCCCCGAAGAGGAGGGGATGATGCAACACAGTATAGATAAGTATTTCCCTCAGTGCGAACCAAGGTTATCGAACCAATAGGAGGATCACACAACTTCCCATCTTCAGCACCTACACACAAAAGAGCACACACTTGCACCCAATGCGGACAAGAGGGTTGTCAATCCCATTGAACTAGCTACTTGCAAGCGGTAAGTAGTGTAGATAATAGTTGATAATTATAAATTGCAAAATAAAAGGAAAAAAAATAAATGGCAGCAAGGTATTGAGAGTGGTTGTAAATATATTTGTGAATATACCCGCGGGCCATAGTGTTCGTTAGAGGCTTCTCTCTCGAAGAAATCATACGGTGGGTAAACAAATTACTGTTGGGCAATTGATAGAAAAGCGCATAGTTATGCAATATTTATTCACGGCAATGATCATGTGTATATAGGCATCACGTCCATAAACAAGTAGACCGACTCCTGCCTGCATCTACTACTATTACTCCACCCATCGACCGCTATCCAGCATGCATCTAGAGTATTGTGTGAAAGAGAGTAATGCTTGGAGAATGATGACATGATGTAGACAAAGTAAACTCAATTAATATGAATAAACCCCATCGTTTTATCCTTAGAGGCAACAATACAAAGGCGTGTCTTGTCCCCTACTATGTCACTGGGATATAGAGCACTGCCAGATTAAACCCACTACAACACACCTCTCTCACCGAAGATAAACCAATCTAGTTGGCCAAACTAAACCGATAGATCGGAGAGAATTACGAGGCTATAATAATCATGCAAATAAAATACCGGTAAGTATTCAATATCTATTCATGAATAATGTAAACATAAACCCACAATTCACCGGATCCCAACAAACACACCACAAAGATGGATTACATAAGATAGATCACCGCGGGAATCGCGGTGATCATGGCAATGAAGAACATAGAGAGAGAGAGAGATAGCCATCTAGGTACCAACTACGGACCCGTAGGTCTATGGTGAACAACTCACACATCACCATGGGAGCAGCAAGGATGATGTAGAGGCCTTCCGTGATCGATCCCCCCTCTGACAAGGCACTGGAAAAGGGCTCCAGATGAGATCGCGGCGGAACAGAGACTTGCGGCGACGGAAAAGGTGTTTCGGGAGCTCCCCTAGGGTTTTTGGAATATAGGTGAATTTATAAGATGGAGTAAGAGGTTAGGAGAGCCGGGAGGGGCCACAAGCTAACAGGGTGAGGCCACCCCCCTGGGCGCGCCCTGTTGGCTTGTGGGGCCTCTGTGCGGCCTCCGGTCTTCTCCTGAAGCTTCCAGGTCTTCTTTTGGTCTAGAAAAAATCATCAAAAAGTCTCGGGGTATTTGGACTCTGTTTGGTACTGTAAACCTGAAAAACCAAAAACATGCAGAAAACAACAACTGCACTTGGCACTGGGTTAATAGGTTAGTGATCAAAAATAATATAAAATAGAAAATAAATGCCTTAAAAGCATCCTAGTATGATAATATTATAGCATGGGACAATAAAAAATTATAGATATGTTGGAGACGTATCAGGATCCCCAAGCTTAAGTCCTGCTCGTCCTCGAGTAGGTAAATGATGAAAACAGAATTTTTGATGTGACATGCTACCCAACATGTAATCTCTTGCACGTATGCTCATTGAGAAATGATGAATTAAAAAACATCAACATAGTAATATTTATAAGCATAAGTAACACAATCATCAATCTTTCGAAATATACGATCCTCAAAGAATGTTTACCCCCATTCATTTTATCATATTAGTAAGGCATGGCTCCAACTTCACCACATTAATACAAATGTCAAGCACCACAGTGTCCAAGTCAGGCAATTGGATCGTACTTTTAAATGCGTTTTAGCTTTTTATTCTTCACGCAATACATGAGCGTGAACCATGGACATAGCATATAGGTGGAATAGAATATGGTGGTAGATATCAAAGGGGTAAAAGTGGAGAAGAAAGTCTCGCATAATCTAGGCGTATCAACGGGCTATGGAGATGCCCATCAATAGATATCAATGCGAGTAGTAGAGATTGCCATGCGACTGATGCACTAGAGCTATAAGTGTATGAAATCTCAACTGAAGCTAAGTGGGTCTGCATCCAACTTGCTTGCTCATGAAGACCTCTGGGCACTTGAGGAAGCCCGTCATCGGAATATACAAGCCAAGTTTTATAATGAAAAATTCCCACTAGCATATGGAAGTGACAAAACATGAAACTCTCTATATGAAGAACATGGTGCTACTTTGAAGCAAAAGTGTGGAAAAAGAGGTAGTAGCACCGTCCCTTCTCTCTTTTCTCTCATTTATTTTATTTTATTTTTCTTTGTTATTTCTTTTTTTCCTTTTCTTTTTATTTTTCTTTCTTTCTTCTTTTTTTCCTCCAAGAGGGGGAGATCGAAGCCATCTTCATCACCAACGCTTCCTCCTTCGTGGAAGGACCAATCTTCATCAACATCTTCACCATCACCATATCATCTCAAACCTAGTTCATCTCTTGTATTCAATCTTTGTCTCAAAACCTCAGATTGGTACATGTGGGTTACTAGTAGTGTTGATTACATCTCGTAGTTGATGCTTGTTGGTTTACTTGGTGGAAGATATTATGTTCAGATCCTTGATCTCCATTATTACACCTCTAATCTTGAATGTTGATGATGTGTAAGTAGTTACTTTTCTTCTTGAGGACATGGGAAGAGTCTTTTTATAAGTAATCATGTGAAGTTGGTATTCGTTTGATACATCGATGATGTGTATGTTGTTGCTTCTCTTAGTGGTGTCGTGTGAACGTCGACTACACGGCACTTCACCATGTTATGGGGCTAAGGGAAGACATTGTTGAGTAACAAGTAGATGATGGGTTGTGAGAGTGACAGAAGCTTAAACCTCAATTTATGCATTACTTCATAAGGGGCTGATTTGGATCCACACGTTTCATGTTATGGTTAGATTTATCTTAATTCTTCTTTTGTAGTTGCGGATGCTTGCGAGAGGGGGTAATAATAAGTAGGTTATTGTACAAGTAAGAGGAACATCTTAGCACCGGTCCACCCACATATGAAATTATCAAAGTAGCGAACGCAAATCAACTCAACATGATGAACATAACTAGACAGTAATTCCCATGTGTCCTCGGGAGCGCTTGCTTAATATAAGAGTACTTTCAGGCCTGTCCTTTGCTATAAAAAGGATTGAGATACCTTGCTGCACCTTTTTTACTATTGCTACTTGTCACTTGCTATGAATTACTTTGCTACAAAACTATCAATCACTGTTACTTGCAGCACTTGTAGAGGATACCTTACTGAAAGCTGCTTATCATTTCCTTCTGCTCCTCGTTGGGTTTGACACTCTTGCTTATCGAAAGGACTACGATTGATCTCCTATACTCGTGGGTCATCAGGAATCCCCAAGCTTAGGCTCTTTCCGCTCCTTATTCCTTCATCCATCGTGATAACACCCAAAACTTGAAAAGTTCAGCACACAAAACTCAACAAAGCTTCATGAGATCCGTTAGTATAACAAACATATCAAATATTTTAGGTACTATTATAAACTGTTTCATATTTTATTATTGAATAATAGGTATTGTATTATATCTTCTCCATGTCTTATATCCCCGATACAATCCATAGCATCATCAAAACAAGCAAACAATGCAAGCAAAAACAGAATCTGTCTAAAAGAGAACAATCTGTAACGATATGTACATAAACTATACTTATGTAAATCATTTTTTTTTTAAATTAGGAAAACCTGGGTAATTTGTATACCAATATTGTGTAAAAGATTCAGATCCAAAAGAGGTTCCAGTAAAATCATTGAAATTCTGTACTGGACGCAAAAGTTTCTGTTCTTGCACCGTATCAATTCCACTTATCATGCAAGTCACCCCAAAGGCTTTACTTGTAACAAACACTAATTCAAACATAAAAACACAATCATTATAGAGGCAATAATCATGTTATCACACACACAAAGAAAGTAAAAGCAAAAATTTAAAGATACCTATTGGGTTGCCTCCCAACAAGGGCTATTGTTTTATGCCCCTAGCTAGGCATAATGCAAAGTATCAAGTGTTGTCATCTTTAACGCTCAGTCCATAAGTAGCCCTCATGATAGACTCATAAGTTGGTTTAATTCTCTTACTAGGGAAGTGTTCCATCCCCTTTTTCAATGGGAATTGGAATCTTATGTTTCCCTCTTTCATACCAATGATAGCACCTGTAATTCGTATTAAAGGTCTTCCAAGTATATTTGGACAAGATGGATTGCATTCAATATCATGCACAATAAAATCTACAGGCACATAATTCCCATTTGCAATAATAAGCACAACATTATTCCACCTAAAGGTTTCTTAATGGTAGAATCCGCAAGATGCAAGTTAAGGGAACAATCTTGAATGTCGGTGAGACCTAGCACATCACAAAGAGATTTAGGTACTGTTGAAACACTAGCCCCAAGGTCACCCAAAGTATTACATTGATATTATTTAACCTTTATTTTAATAGTAGGTTCCCATTCATCATGCAATTTTCTAGGTATAGAAACTTCTAGCTCAAGTTTCTCATCATAAGCTTTTATCATCGCTTCTACTATATGTTTAGTAAAAACCTTATTTTATCAAGTATTATCTACACCACTTATGGCTTGCAAGTAACGAGTTCAAGGGGATTGACAACCCTCTTGTCCGTGTTGGGTGCAAGTGTGTGCTCTTTTGTGTGTAGGTGCTGAAGACGACAAGTTGTGTGATCCTCCTATTGGTTCTATAACCTTGTTTCTCACTGAGGGAAATAATTATCTATATTGTGTTGCATCATCCCCTCCTCTTCGGGGAAAAACCCAACGCAGATCACAAGTATCAGGAAGGATTTCTAGCACCGTTGCCGAGGAGTATCATTAACTTCGTATCAAGTACCTTCGCACAAATTATCATTCACTTGTTCTGTTATATTTTGCTTACTATAAAAATCAAAAATACAAAAATGTTTACCTTTGCTAGTTTACTTGTTTGCTTGTTATACTTGTTAGCTTACTTACTTCGCTTGTTACTTTGGTTGCTTGGTCACCATGTCTCAAGATAATACCAAGTTGTGTGACTTATCAAATACTAATAACAATGATTTTATTAGTACTCCTATACCACCTGCCACTAGTGCGGAGTTTTATGATATTAATGCTACATTGCTAAATCTTGTGATGAAAGAACAATTTTTCGGAAGTCCTAATGAGGATCCGGCTATGCATCTCAACACCTTTGTTGAATTATGTGATAAGCAAAAGGAAAAGGATATGGATAATGATGTGGTCAAATTAAAGTTATTTCCTTTTTCACTAAGAGATAAAGCTAAGGCTTGGTTTTCATCTTTACCACGTAATAGTATTGGAACATGGGATAAATGTAAAGATGCTTTCATTACCAAGTTTTTTCCTCCTGCAAAGATAATCTCCCTTAGGAATCAAATTATGAATTTTAAACAACATGAACATGCTGCACAAGCTTGGGATAGGATGAAATTCATGATTAAAAATTGCCCAACTCATGGCTTGACCTTATATATGATCATTGATACGTCCATTTTGCATCATGCTTTTATATTGATCTTTATTGCATTATGGGCTGTTATTACACATTTTGGTACAATACTTATGCCTTTTCTCTCTTATTTTACAAGGTTTACATGAAGAGGGAGAATGCCGGCAGCTGGAATTCTGGACTGGAAAAGGAGCAAATCTGAGATACCTATTCTGCACAACTCCAAAAGTCCTAAAAATCTATGGAGAATTATTTTGGAATATATAAAAAATATTGGGCAAAAGAAATACCAGAGGGGACCCACCAGGGAGTCACAAGCCAGGGGGGCGCGCCCTACCCCCTGGGCACGCCCCTGTGGCTTGTGGGCCCCCTGGCAGGCCTCCGGTGCCCATCTTCTGCTATATGGAGGGTTTTGACCTGGAAAAAATTCAGAAGGGAGCTTTCGGGATGAAGCGCCGTCGTCTCAAGGCGGAACCTGGACAGAACCAATCTAGGGCTCCGGCGGAGCTGTTCTGCCGGGGAAACTTCCCTCCCGGAGGGGGAAATCGAAGCCATCGTCATCACCAACGATCCTCTCATCGAGAGGGGGTCAATCTCCATCAACATCTTCACCAGCACCATCTCCTCTCCAAACCCTAGTTCATCTCTTGTATCCGATCTTTGTCTCAAAACCTCAGATTGGTACCTGTGGGTTGCTAGTAGTGTTGATTACTCCTTGTAGTTGATGCTAGTTGGTTTACTTGGTGGAAGATCATATGTTCAGATCCTTAATGATAATTAATACTCCTCTGATTACGAACATGAATATGCTTTGTGAGTAATTACTTTTGTTCCTGAGGACATGGGATAAGTCTTGTTATAAGTAATCATGTGAATTTGGTATTCGTTCGATATTTTGATGAGATGTATGTTGTCTCTCCTCTAGTGGTGTTATGTGAACGTCGACTACATAACACTTCACCATTATTTGGGCCTAGGGGAAGGCATTGGGAAGTAATAAGTAGATGATGGGTTGCTAGAGTGACAGAAGCTTAAACCCTAGTTTATGAGTTGCTTCGTAAGGGGCTGATTTGGATCCACATGTTTCATGCTATGGTTAGATTTATCTTAATTCTTCTTTCATAGTTGCGGATGCTTGCGAGAGGGGTTAATCATAAGTGGGAGGCTTGTCCAAGTAAGGACAGCACCCAAGCACCGGTCCACCCACATATCAAATTATCAAAGTAACGAACGCGAATCATATGAGCATGATGAAAACTAGCTTGACAGAAATTCCCATGTGTCCTCGGGAGCGGTTTGCTTTATATAAGAGTTTGTCCAGGCTTGTCCTTTGCTACAAAAAGGATTGGGCCACCTTGCTGCACCTTTGTTACATTTGTTACTTGCTATCCGTTACGAATTATCCTATCACAAAACTATCTGTTACCGATAATTTCAGTGCTTGCAGAGAATACCTTACTGAAAACCGCTTGTCATTTCCTTCTGCTCCTCGTTGGGTTTGACACTCTTACTTATCGAAAGGACTACGATAGATCCCCTATACTTGTGGGTCATCAAGATTCTTTTCTGGCGCCGTTGCCGGGGAGTGAAGCGCCTTTGGTAAGTGGAACTTGGTAAGGAAAAAATTTATATAGTGGGCTGAAATTTACTGTCACTTGTTACTATGGAAAATAATCCTTTGAGGGGCTTGTTCGGGGTATCTTCACCCCGACCGGAAGCACAAAGAGATGCTCCTCAACCTACTGCACCTACTGAAAATATTTATTATGAGATTCCTTCGGGTATGATAGAGAAACTGCTAGCTAATCCTTATGCAGGAGATGGAACACTACATCCAGATTTGCGTCTAATCTATGTGGATGAAGTTTGTGGATTATTTGAACTTGCAGGTTTGCCCAAGGATGATGTCAAGAAGAAGGTCTTTCCTTTATCTTTGAAGGAGAGGGCATTGACATGGTATAGACTATGTGATGATATTGGATCATGGAACTACAACCGATTGAAATTGGAATTTCATCAGAAGTTTTATCCTATGCATCTGGTTCATCGTGATCAGAATTATATTTATAATTTTTGGCCTCGTGAAGGAGAAAGTATCGCTCAAGCTTGGGGGAGGCTTAAGTCAATGTTATATTCATGCCCCAATCATGAGCTCCTGAGAGAAATTATTATTCAGAATTTTTATGCTCGGCTTTCTAATAATGATCGGTCCATGCTCGATACTTCTTGTGATGGTTCCTTTATGAAGAAAGGTATTGAATTCAAATGGGACTTATTGGAAAGAATTAAACGCAACTCTGAAGATTGGGAACTCGACGAAGGTAAGGAGTCAGGTATAAACCTTAAGTTCGGTTGTGTTAAATCCTTTATAGACACCGATGCTTTTCGTGATTTTAGCACTAAATATGGACTTGACTCTGAGATAGTAGCTTCTTTCTGTGAATCTTTTGCTACTCATGTTGATCTCCCTAAGGAGAAGTGGTTTAAATATCATCCTACCATTGAAGTTAAAGTAGTTGAACCTATTAAAGTTGAAGAAGAGACTATTATTTATAATGCTGATCCTGTTATTCCTACTGCTTATATTGAGAAACCTCCCTTCCCTGTTAGAATAAAGGAACATGCTAAAGCTTCAACTGTGGTTCGTAAGAGTTGTACTAGAACACCTACGCCCCCTGAACAAATTAAAGTTGAACCTAGTATTGATATGGTTAAAGATCTCTTGGTTGATAATATTGATGGGCATGTTATTCATTTTTGTGATGAAGCTGCTAGAATTGCTAGACCTGATACTAAAGGTAAACATAGACCTATTGTTGGCGTGCCTGTTGTTTCTGTTAAAATAGGAGATCATTGTTATCATGGCTTATGTGATGTGGGTGCTAGTGTGAGTGCAATTCCCTTTACCTTATACCAAGAAATTATGAATGATATTGCACCAGCTGAATTAGAGGAAATTGATGTTACTATTGGGCTTGCTAATAGAGATACTATTGCACCAATTGGGATTGTTAGAGATGTTGAAGTCTTGTGTGGGAAAATAAAGTATCCTACTGATTTTCTTGTTCTTGGTTCCCCACAAGATGATTTTTGTCCCATTATATTTGGTAGACCCTTCTTGAATACTGTTAATGCTAGGATAGATTGTGAGAAAGAAACTATTACTGTAAGTTTTGGGGATGTGTCTCATGAGTTCAATTTCTCCAAATTTCGTAGACAACCCCATGACAAAGAATTGCCTGGTCAAGATGAAATTATTGGTCTTGCTTCTATTGCTGTGCCTCCTACTGATCCTTTAGAACAATATTTGTTAGACCATGAAAATGATATGCATATGAATGAAAGGAATGAAATAGATAATATTTTCTTTGATCAGCAGCCTATCTTGAAACACAACCTGCGTGTTGAAATACTTGGGGATCCCCCTCCACCAAAGGGTGATCCCGTGTTTGAGCTTAAACAATTACCTGATACTCTGAAATATGCTTATCTTGATGAAAAGGAGATATATCCTGTTATTATTAGTGCTAACCTTTCATAACAGGAAGAAAAGAGATTATTGAAAACTTTGAGGAAGCACCGTGCTGCTATTGGATATACTCTTGATGATCTAAAGGGCATTAGTCCCACTCTATGTTAGCATAAAATCAATATGGAGCCTGATGCTAAACCAGTTGTTGATCACCAACGACGGTTAAATCCTAAAATGAAAGAAGTGGTAAGAAATGAAATACTAAAGCTTCTGGTGGAAGGTATAATGTATCCTATTGCTGATAGTAGATGGGTTAGTCCCGTTCATTGTGTCCCTAAGAAGGGAGGTATTATCGTTGTCCCAAATGATAAAAATGAATTGACCCCGCAAAGAATTGTTACAGGATATAGAATGGTAATTGATTTTAGGAAATTAAATAAAGCTACTAGGAAAGATCATTACCCTTTACCTTTTATTGATCAAATGCTAGAAAGACTATCCAAACATACACATTTTTGCTTTCTAGATGGTTATTCTGGTTTCTCTCAAATACCTGTGTCAAAAGAGGATCAAGAAAAGACCACTTTTACTTGTCCTTTCGGTACCTTTGCTTATAGACGTATGCCTTTTGGTTTATGCAATGCACCTGCTACCTTTCAAAGATGTATGATGGCTATATTCTCTGACTTTTGTGAAAAGATTGTTGAGGTTTTCATGGATGATTTTTCCGTTTACGGAACTTATTTTGATGATTGCTTGAGCAACCTTGATCGAGTTTTGCAGAGATGTGAAGAAACAAATCTTGTCTTGAATTGGGAAAAGTGCCACTTTATGGTTAATGAAGGTATTGTCTTGGGGCACAAAATCTCAGAAAGAGGTATTGAGGTGGATAAAGCTAAAGTTGATGCTATTGAAAAGATGCCGTGTCCTACGGATATCAGAGGTATAAGAAGTTTCCTTGGTCATGCTGGTTTGTATAGGAGGTTTATTAAAGACTTCTCTAAGATTTCTAGGCCTCTCACCAATCTTTTGCAAAAAGATGTTCCATTCGTTTTTGATGATGATTGTGTAGAAGCATTTGAAATTCTTAAGAATGCCTTGATTTCCGCACCTATTGTTCAACCACCTGATTGGAACTTACCCTTTGAAATTATGTGTGACGCTAGTGATTATGCCGTTGGTGCTGTTCTAGGACAAAGAGTTGATAAGAAATTAAATGTTATCCATTATGCTAGTAAAACTCTAGACAGTGCTCAAAGAAACTATGCTACCACTGAAAAGGAATTTTTAGCAGTTGTGTTTGCTTGTGATAAGTTCAGACCTTATATTGTTGATTCCAAAGTAACTGTTCACACTGATCATGCTTCTATCAAATATCTTATGGAAAAGAAAGATGCTAAACCTAGACTTCTAAGATGGGTTCTTCTGCTACAAGAATTTGATTTGCATATTATTGATAGAAAGGGTGCTGATAACCTTGTAGCAGACAACTTGTCTAGGTTAGAAAATGTTCTTGATGACCCACTACCTATTCATGATAGCTTTCCTGATGAACAAGTAGCTGTCATAAATGCTTCGCGTAATGCTCCATGGTATGCTGATTATGCTAATTACATTGTTGCTAAATTTATACCGCCTAGTTTCACATACCAACAAAAGAAAAAGTTTTTCTATGATTTAAGACATTACTTTTGGGATGATCCACACCTTTATAAAGAAGGAGTAGATGGTGTTATTAGACGTTGTGTACCTGAGCATGAACAGGAACAGATCCTACGCAAGTGTCACTCCGAGGCCTATGGGGGACACCACGCTGGAGATAGAACTGCACACAAGGTATTACAATCTGGTTTTTATTGGCCTACTCTCTTCAAGGATGCTCGTAAGTTTGTCTTGTCTTGTGATGAATGTCAAAGAATTGGTAATATTAGTAGACGTCAGGAAATGCCTATGAATTACTCTCTTGTTATTGAACCATTTGATGTTTGGGGTTTTGATTATATGGGACCTTTTCCACAATCTAACGGGTATGCTCATATTCTAGTTGCTGTTGATTATGTTACTAAGTGGGTAGAAGCTATTCCAACTAGTAGCGCTGATCATAACACTTCTATTAAAATGCTTAAAGAAGTTATTTTCCCTAGATTTGGAGTCCCTAGATATTTAATGACTGATGGTGGTTCACACTTTATTCATGGTGCTTTCCGTAAATTGCTTACTAAGTATGATGTTAATCATAGAATTGCATCCCCTTATCACCCTCAGTCTAGTGGTCAAGTAGAATTGAGCAATAGAGAAATTAAATTGATCTTGCAGAAGACTGTTAATAGATCCAGAAAGAATTGGTCTAAGAAACTTGATGATGCATTATGGGCTTATGGAACTGCTTATAAAAACCCAATGGGTATGTCTCCGTATAAGATGGTTTATGGTAAAGCATGCCACTTACCTCTAGAGCTAGAACATAAAGCTTATTGGGCAATTAAAGAGCTCAACTATGATTTCAAACTTGCAGGTGAGAAGACGTTATTTGACATTAGTGACGGTGTCCTGGACTAGGGGGTACTCACCACATCGTCTCCCGACCAGTGGGTCGGGCCGAGGACCCCCGTGATGATTCACTAATGGGCCACTTCGGGCAGCCCATGCCGAATACAAGGAGGATTCCACAAGACTTGGCGCACAAGACAAGGACTCCTCTAAACCCTAGGCCTACGGTGCATATATAAACCGAGGCCAGGCTAGTCAATAGATCATTACATTACATCTCATAATCTCGTGGTAGATGCATGTACCCTGTACTATCCCCATATCAATACAATCAAAAGCAGGACGTAGGGTATTATCTCTTCAAGAGAGCCCGAACCTGGGTAAAATCGTGTGTCCACGTTACCATCGCTCCAAGACGCCTAGCTGAGGACCCCTACTACGAGATATGCCAGATTTGACACCGATATTGGTGCTTTCATTGAGAGCCTGCTGGCAGTCACCGCGGTGCGATGGGAATTCAGATCGTCTCCGGCGCGATCTACGCGTTGGAACCGAGCTTTGTTGTCGATGTCGGCATCTTCGTCGCCGGCTCGACTGGTCACCTCGGCTGGACCGAGGACTGCGCTCCGTGCTGGATCGTCAAGATCGGACGGATACTTTCATCGTCAGCATCTCCGATCTCTATCAAGATCACGAGAAATCATCCATGGAGCTCGGGGGCTCGATGTTGACATCGTCCTCGAGCTACCGTGCAGTTTTTCTGGACAGTGACTCGTGTTCGTCGTCCCCGCATCCTCGAGCGTCGCCTTGACGATTGCTTTGGTGGAACTGTGCGGAATTGAGTCTCTAATGACCCCGTGAAATTTCGTCGTATTCCGATGGAGGAATCTTCGGCGATCTACGAAATACCGGAGCCCTGTCGAATCTGGACGGGAATCGGGATGAGTTTAGGGCGAGGTGTCTAGCTTCCAGGTCGGACATCGTTTGGAAGATCCCACTGTTCATCGGCTGCGGAATTCCCATACCGATCACCCCTCAAAATTTCAGCTCAATCCGACCGTCCAAACTCCGGGAAACATCCGATTAGTACAACTAATTTTGGATCTATTTTCTACGCAAAAACGAATCCGACCCGAGTTCATCTTTTTCATGAACGGGTTGTCAGACGTCCTTTTTGAAGGAAATTTTCTCATCATCTCGGTCATCCGACCAAGAGTTCGGCATCGCGGGGGCCGAATAATCATCAAGTGAACCTCGTCATCCGCGGGTTGTACGCGTCGGGTGCTCCGTTGCTTCATCAAGCCAGCATTGACCTCGTCACAAATTCCGACATGCGTCGGCATCGCCGCGCCGTTACTTTTTCGAGCTGACGTCCACCAAGCCGACCTGCTTTGACATGTCGGGTGGCATGGGGCTATAGCATCTCTTTACCGATCTGCCCCGTCACCTCGGCTAGACTGGGGGCTTCATCATCTCCTCATAAACCCGCTCCGGATACTTTGGCGTCACCAGCCGACCAGCTTCGACACCTCGGCTGGCATGAGACTTCGGCGTCACCAGCCGACCTGCTTCGACACCTCGGCTGGCTTGAGACTTCGGCGTCACTAGCCGACCTGTTTCGACACCTCGGCTGGCCTGAGACTTCAGCGTCACCAGCCGACCTGCTTCAACACCTCGGCTGGCCTAATACTTTGGCGTCACCAGCCGACCTGCTTCGTCACCTCGGCTAGACCGGGGCTTTGGCATCCCTTCATCAACCTGCTCCGGGGACTTCGGCGTCACTAGCCGACCTGCTTCAACACCTCGGCTGACATGAGACTTCGGCGTCACCAGCCGACCTACATGAGACTTCGGCGTCCGCCGATCACAGCTTCGCCATGTTAACTGGACCGAGGACTTCATCTCGCCACATCGACCGTGCAGCGTCGTCACTTCGTCAAGCCGAACTCTTCGTTCAGGCACCTCGGCGCCCAGGCCATATTCCTTTGCTTATTTGCTTCACTTAAATTAACTAAGTAGAATAATTTTTTTTAAATATATTATTTTCTTTCTTTGTTGTTACTTTTGGCTTGCACTATTTTATGAGTGCAGGAAATCGACTTCGACTGCCGTCATGCGGTCACCCCGACGTCACCTTGCCGACCTACTCCCCCACCTCGGCTGGACCAGGGGCTTCGCCTCGCCACATCGGCCGAGCCGTGACACTACTTCGGAGTGCCGAACTCCTCGTTCGGTCACCTCGGGACCGGCTTGGGGGCTGGGACCTTGACCCGCTATAAGCTCGGCCTGCGTCGTCAACACCGAGCACATTAACCAGCTAAGTCGCTTTAATGCTCAAATTTCTAAATTTTTGTTCGGTTATACCGAGCATTATATTTATGTTAAACAAAAAAGTTTGTTTGTTAACAACACTTCCTTTTCCCATGATAACTAGGGGCTTCGTCGTCACGCTGCCGAACTACTGTGTCTCCTCGGCTGGACCGGGGGCTTTGCCTCGCCGCAACAACCGTGCTGCGTTGCCACTTCTCGACCCGAGCTCTTCGCTCGGTTACCTCGGGCTTGGGGGCTGGGACCTCGGCCAGGCCGAGGACTACGTCTTTGTCCCGCCACAACCCTGGGCCGCACCGAGCACATTAACCAGCTAAGTCGTTTTCGTGCTCAGCTCTCTTTAGAATTTTACTTTTTGTTCGGTTCGACCAAGAACTATACTTTTTTGACAAAAAGTTGGTTGCGAAAAACTTTCTTTGTCAAAACTTTGTTTGTTACAAACAAGTTCAAATACCCCGTTTACTTGGGGGCTTCCTTTATGAAACCTTTTCTCTCTGCATGTGATTATTATTGTACAGCTTCTTTCCTTGCTCGTGCATTATGCCAAAATATGCATCATGTTGACTTAAGTGTTCCGCAAAGCTGGGTTGCCTGGCTCCTGTGCTTACCCCTACGTTCCCTATTGTTCGGCTAGGGAGTAAAGGGAGCACCTCTGCGATTGTTACGATCGGGTCATTCGAACTCGTACCTCAGACGGGTGAAGCCGAAAGCTAGCGCTCTTATTGTTTTCAACTATGGTCGGCACACGACGGAACTCATGCGTACACAAATCTATTGCACCAGTTTCATAGTAATCATGAGCGACCAAAGAAAGGTACCATTGGGGGCACTATTTTCTTTGAAGATGCTTCTTACGTTACATAAGTAATATAGCATAAGTTCCCTGGGCGCGCTTTGTCTGTTACAGCCTCCTGGCCTGATTGCCTGGTTATCCGAAACACCGCCGATATTTTCGGTAGGCGGAGTAGATAACACTTTTCGGCCCTTGGCCGAAGAGGGAGAAGCCGACGGTCGGTTAAGACGCGTTCAAAGTTCGGGCGAACACAGATATTATATAAGTACTTCGGGACATACAATCATTATACATAAAATTCTTTTAGCCAAGTCACTTGGGGGCTCTTAAATTAATATGAGCCGTTTTATAATAGATGTTTTCTTCTTAGTCGTTGCAAAGTCTTTTTCTACCACTCCTTTCTCGACTCAAGTGTATGATCAATAGCCGGGTAGCCTGGTTTCTCTCTAAAGCCTCTTGCGTTTAGTTCGCTAAACTGGCCTGAGAAACACTCCGCCTTCGGGATAGGGAGGTTGAAGCCGAAGGCTGACCCACTTGAAGTCTAGAGATCGGATGTGTCATGTCAAAGCACGACGGAAGCACAATTTTAAGACCAATTTCGTATTGGCACCAAAAAACTTGATTCAATCTAGACGTAAAGTTTTTTACGCAAGTTTTTTGGTCTTTTGAGCTTATAACATCTTTCACCTATTTTATGTTTTCCTTTCAGGAAGCGGGACACTCTCTTGGTTGAGGTGTTCGGCGTGATGGTCTTGCTAGGAAACTCTTTTCTAAACTATAGTTCGGCATCTTTCCTGCTGAACTCCACCTCGATGTTGTCAAAACATACATGACGGTTGAACTAGTTCCCGAGGAGGTATGATCCTAGGGTCGGCCATGTTGCCCAACCCAAGTCTCGGGGGCTACTACATTGACAATTCAATGCAGAAAATTTAAGTGCAATACAGTTTCCGAGGAGATTATGATCCTCAGGTTGGTCGACCGCACCCAACATGAGTCTCGAGGTCTGTGCACACCGCTTTTGTGTTCCTAAGTATGCTGCCGAGCTAGAAGTTGATCCTCAGGCCGATTTCGCGAATCGACCTGAGTCTCAGGGGCTACTGGGATCAGCGGTCTTATGTCATCCTTCAGGCGCATCTCGGGTTATAGACCTACACGCACCTTGAGGGCTACTGGCTATATATCTCGGCAGAGAATAAATTGCACCAACCGAAAATATCGACAAAAAATCAGCCCATGGTCGGGGTGGTGCACCACCTCGAAAGCAGTCCGGCATAAAGCTTGGGCGCAAGTGGCTGGCTCCATAGAGAGCGTTTCCGACATTAAGCTCGGACGAATTCCTTTAATTTTTTAAGCTCCAAGGTAGTTTATGATACCTCAGACGTTGATCATCATTGGAGCTTGGATGCAGTCCAGCGTTGGAGCTCGGAAGCAGTCCAGCATAAAGCTCAAGATCGGAGACGCCTTAGAAGCAGTCCGGCATAAAGCTCGGATGTGAATGGCTGGCTCGATAAAAGACTATTCCGGCATTTAAGATCGGATGGAGTCCTTCAAGTTTTTCAAGACCGAGGTAATCTATGACACCTCGGATACAGTTCGGCATTGGAGCTCGAACACAGTCCGGCGTTGGAGCTCGGACACAGTCCGGCGTTGGAACTCGGACACAGTCCAGCGTTGGAGCTCGGCTGCAAAAAGATACTTCGGATACAGTCCGGCGTTGGAGCTCGGACATAGTCCGGCGTTGGAGCTCGGACGCAAGAGGACACCGCCGCACGGGAAACCCTTCAAACCCGAGGTGTGGCGTAAAAAATAATAAGGCATTGATAAAGGCTGATAACTTAAAGGGGCTCCTCGAATGCCCGACGTGTGAACTCTTCGGATTCAGCTCGGCGATCCTCAAGATCGGACATGGGAAGATTTGTTGAACCAGTTTTCAAGACCGATGACCGAAGACAAAGAACTGTTCGGAAGAACCGAGGAGCGTCCCCAACTTGAAGACCGGTTCAGGGGGCTACTGACGGTGTCCTGGACTAGGGGGTACTCACCACATCGTCTCCCGACCAGTGGGTCGGGCCGAGGACCCCCGTGATGATTCACTAATGGGCCACTTCGGGCAGCCCATGCCAAATACAAGGAGGATTCCACAAGACTTGGCGCACAAGACAAGGACTCCTCCAAACCCTAGGCCTACGGTGCATATATAAACCGAGGCCAGGCTAGTCAATAGATCATTACATTACATCTCATAATCTCGTGGTAGATGCATGTACTCTGTACTATCCCCCATATCAATACAATCAAAAGCAGGACGTAGGGTATTATCTCTTCAAGAGAGCCTGAACCTGGGTAAAATCCTGTGTCCACGTTACCATCGCTCCAAGACGCCTAGCTTAGGACCCCTACTACGAGATATGCCGGATTTGACACCGACAATTAGCTCTCTTGATGAATGGAGAACCCAGACCTATGAGAATGCCAAGTTGTTTAAAGAAAAGGTTAAGAGATGGCATGATAGAAGGATACAAAAGCGTGAATTCAATGTGGGTGATCATGTCTTGCTATACAATTCTCATTTAAAAATTTTTGCAGGAAAACTTCTCTCTAAATGGGAAGGGCCTTACATTATTGAGGAAGTGTATCGTTCCGGTGCCATCAAGATCAACAACCCCGAAGGCACAAATCCGAAAGTGGTAAACGGGCAAAGAATCAAACATTATATCTCAGGTACTCCCATAAATGTTGAAACCAATATTATTAATACCATAACTCCGGAGGAGTACATTAGGGAGACCTACCAGAACGTTTCAGACTCCGGAAAGGAATAGGTATGTGGAACTGTAAGTAAACCGACTCCAAAACTTTTCCAATGGCAATTTTTATCCGTTTTGGAATATTTAATAAATTAGGAAAATTTAAAGTAGTCCGAATAGTGCATGAGGAGGCAACAAGCCAGGGGGGCGCGCCCTACCCCCCTGGGCGCGCCCCTGTGGCTTGTGGCCACCTCGTGTACCCTCCGGACTCCGTTTTCTTGTGGTATACTCCTTCGGGTCGGTAAAAATTCATTATATAATCTCCCGAAGGTTTTGACCTTTGTAACACAACAATACCTCCTGTTTTCGTTTTGAGTTGTTTCTGCAGCAGATTTAGAGCAAGATGTCTTCGCAAGAGTCGGTCGGGGAGAGCCGTGTCTCTCGCCTGACATCGGGGTCCGGAGCATTCAGCGAAGCCAACCACTTCGGGCAGGCCACGGAGGAAGAGATGGAGGCCGACTTGAAAAGGATAGATGCCATGGAGGAAGACCAAGAAGTTACCTCTCGTCTACAACCTGGAGCCATGTTGGAAGAACTTTAGAGCTCGGCAATTTCGAATTCGGTTATCCCTCCCAATGCTAAATTTCTTACTTATGAAAATATGAAAAAGAGTGTTGCTTCTTCCCCCGCAGCAATGAAACATCCATGGGTTATGGGAGCTCTAACCGTCACTGGAAAACTTCGCAAGGAAATAATGGATCTCAGACAGCAAAATAATAAGCTTGAGGAGGAGAATCGCATTCTGAGGGGTATCATTGCCAAGAATATAACATGACCACCTCCGAAGAAAGACAACTAAACACATGGGTATGGGCACTCCCCTTGGCTTGTGCCAAGCTTGGGGGAGGTGCCCCGGTATCGTATCACCATCACATCTTTTACTTTTATCGTTTTTCTTAGTTCGATCTTTTTGGTTATATCTTGACCTAGTAGAATAAAGTTTTTTTAGTGTGATCTAGTTTTGAGTTTTTCTTTATGTTCCCCCTATGTAAGCAAGTCCGAGAGTTATATAATAAAGAGTAGTTTTGAGTTGAGGGCTATGCTTGTTTGCTATAATCTTGAGAAAAAGAAATAGAAAGAAGTATAGAATAAAAGCAGATAGTATATATGATGATCTTATGGGGAGTGATGACTTCACATATAAGAGGTATGTCGATTGAAATTTGTTGTTAGTTGACAAACAAAGCTATTGGTCATTGTTGCAATTAAAAGGAAGTAATAAAGGAAGAGAGGTTCACATATAAATATATTATCTTGGACATCTTTTATGATTGTGAGCACTCATTGAAATATTATATGCTAAGAAGTTGATGTTGGACAAGGAAGACAACATAATGGGTTATGTTTGCTTATTTCCAAATAGAAGTTATATGATTTTAGATCCTTTAACATGTGTCGCTTGCTTCCACCCCATATCAGCCAAAACTTTCGCACCAAGTAGAGATACTACTTGTGCATCCAAACACCTTTAACCCAGTTTTGCCATGAGAGTCCACCATACCTACCTATGGATTGAGTGAGATCCTTCAAGTAAGTTGTCATCGGTGCAAGCAATAAAAATTGCTCTCTAAATATGTGTGATCTATTAGTGTGAGGAAAATAAACTTTATACGAACTTGTGATATGGAAGAAATAAAAGCGACAGACTGCATAATAAAGTTCTTTATCACAAGGGGCAATATAAAGTGACGTTCTTTTGCATTAAGGGATTGCGCATCCAACTATAAAAGCGCATGACAACCTCTGCTTCCCTCTGCGAAGGGCCTATCTGTTACCTTTACTTTCTAGTACTTACCTTTATGCAAGAGTCGTGGTGATCTTCACCACTTCCTTTATTTCGCCTTTATCTCTTGGCAAGCGTCATGTGTTGGGGAATGATCTAGACACATATATCCACTCGGATGTGGGTGAGCATGAGTTATTTCTGTTGACATTACCCTTGAGGTAAATAGTTGGGAGGCAATACTATAAGCCCCTATCTTTCTCTGTGTCCGATTGAAGCTTTGACCTCATAGGTACCGCGTGAGTGTTAGCAATTATGAAAGACTAAAAGATAATTGAGTATGTGGATTTGCTTTACAAGCTCTTATATTGACTCTTTCCTACGTTATGATAAATTGGAATTGCTTCAATGACTGAGATCATAGTTTGTTGTTTCTCAATACAGTTCTTGATTCATACTTTACCTTGTGAATGGATTGTTACTCTAGCATGAGAAATTATATGTCAATATGTGTTGCTGTTCTAAAGATAACCATGATGCCTTCATGTCCATATTTTATTTTATCGACACCTCTATCTCTAAACATGTGGGCATATTTATCGATTTCGGCTTTCGCTTGAGGACAAGCGAGGTCTAAGCTTGGGGGAGTTGATACGTCCATTTTGCATCATGCTTTTATATTGATCTTTATTGCATTATGGGCTGTTATTACACATTTTGGTACAATAATTATGCCTTTTCTCTCTTATTTTACAAGGTTTACATGAAGAGGGAGAATGCTGGCAGCTGGAATTCTGGACTGGAAAAGGAGCAAATCTGAGATACCTATTCTGCACAACTCCAAAAGTCCTAAAAATCTACGGAGAATTATTTTGGAATATATAAAAAATATTGGGCAAAAGAAATACCAGAGGGGACCCACCAGGAAGTCACAAGCCAGGGGGGCGCGCCCTACCCCCCTGGGCGCGCCCCTGTGGCTTGTGGGCCCCCTGACAGGCCTCCGGTGCCCATCTTCTGCTATATGGAGGGTTTTGACCTGGAAAAAAATCAGAAGGGAGCTTTCGGGACGTAGCGCCGCCGACTCGAGGCGGAACCTGGACAGAACCAATCGAGGGCTCCGGCGGAGCTGTTCTGCCGGGGAAACTTCCCTCCCGGAGGGGGAAATCGAAGCCATCGTCATCACCAACGATCCTCTCATCGAGAGGGGGTCAATCTCCATCAACATATTCACCAGCACCATCTCCTCTCCAAACCCTAGTTCATCTCTTGTATCCGATCTTTGTCTCAAAACCTCAGATTGGTACCTGTGGGTTGCTAGTAGTGTTGATTACTCCTTGTAGTTGATGCTAGTTGGTTTACTTGGTAGAAGATCATATGTTCAGAGCCTTAATGATAATTAATACTCCTCTGATTATTAACATGAATATGCTTTGTGAGTAATTACTTTTGTTCCTAAGGACATGGGATAAGTCTTGTTATAAGTAATCATGTGAATTTGGTATTAGTTCGATATTTTGATGAGATGTATGTTGTCTCTCCTATAGTGGTGTTATGTGAACGTCGACTACATAACACTTCACAATTATTTGGGCCTAGGGGAAGTCATTGGGAAGTAATAAGTAGATGATGGGTTGCTAGAGTGACAGAAGCTTAAACCCTAGTTTATGAGTTGCTTCGTAAGGGGATGATTTGGATCCACATGTTTCATGCTATGGTTAGATTTATCTTAATTCTTCTTTCATAGTTGCGGATGCTTGCGAGAGGGGTTAATCATAAGTGGGAGGCTTGTCCAAGTAAGGACAGCACCCAAGCACCGGTCCACCCACATATCAAATTATCAAAGTAACGAACGCGAATCATATGAGCATGATGAAAACTAGCTTAACTGAAATTCCCATGTGTCCTCGGGAGCTCTTTGCTTTATATAAGAGTTTGTCCAGGCTTGTCCTTTGCTACAAAAAGGATTGGGCCACCTTGCTGCACCTTTGTTACATTTGTTACTTGCTATCCGTTACGAATTATCCTATCACAAAACTATCTGTTACCGATAATTTCAGTGCTTGCAGAGAATACCTTACTGAAAACCGCTTGTCATTTCCTTCTGCTCCTCGTTGGGTTCGACACTCTTGTGGGTCATCAAGACTCTTTTTTGGCGCCGTAGCCGGGGAGTGAAGCGCTTTTGGTAAGTGGAACTTGGTAAGGAAAAAAATTATATAGTGTGCTGAAATTTACTGTCACTTGTTACTATGGAAAATAATCCTTTGAGGGGCTTGTTCGGGGTATCTTCACCCCGACCGGAAGCACAAAGAGATGCTCCTCAACCTACTGCACCTACTGAAAATATTTATTATGAGATTCCTTCGGGTATGATAGAGAAACTGCTAGCTAATCCTTATGCAGGAGATGGAACACTACATCCTGATTTGCATCTAATCTATGTGGATGATGTTTGGGGATTATTTAAGCTTGCAGGTTTGTCCGAGGATGATGTCAAGAAGAAGGTCTTTCCTTTATCTTTGAAGGAGAGGGCATTGACATGGTATAGGCTATGTGATGATATTGGATCATGGAACTACAACCGATTGAAATTGGAATTTCATCAGAAGTTTTATCCTATGCATCTGGTTCATCGTGATCGGAATTATATTTATAATTTTTGGCCTCGTGAAGGAGAAAGTATCACTCAAGCGTGGGGGAGGCTTAAGTCAATGTTATATTCATGCCCCAATCATGAGCTCCCGAGAGAAATTATTATTCAGAATTTTTATGCTCGGCTTTCTAATAATGATCGGTCCATGCTCGATACTTCTTGTGCAGGTTCCTTTATGAAGAAAGGTATTGAATTCAAATGGGACATATTGGAAAGAATTAAACGCAACTCTGAAGATTGGGAACTCGACGAAGGTAAGGAGTCAGGTATAAACCTTAAGTTAGATTGTGTTAAATCCTTTATAGACACCGATGCTTTTCGTGATTTTAGCACTAAATATGGACTTGACTCTGAGATAGTAGCTTCTTTCTGTGAATCTTTTGCTACTCATGTTGATCTCCCTAAGGAGAAGTGGTTTAAATATCATCCTCCCATTGAATTTAAAGTAGTTGAACCTATTAAAGTTGAAGAAGAGACTATTATTTATAATGCTGATCCTGTTATTCCTACTGCTTATACTGAGAAACCTCCCTTCCCTGTTAGAATAAATGAACATGCTAAAGCTTCAACTGTGGTTCGTAAGAGTTGTACTAGAACACCTACGCCCCCTGAACATATTAAAGTTGAACCTAGTATTGCTATGGTTAAAGATCTCTTGGTTGATAATATTGATGGGCATGTTATTCATTTTTGTGATGAAGCTGCTAGAATTGCTAGACCTGATACTAAAGTTAAACATAGACCTATTGTTGGCGTGCCTGTTGTTTCTGTTAAAATAGGAGATCATTGTTATCATGGCTTATGTGATGTGGGTGCTAGTGTGAGTGCAATTCCCTTTACCTTATACCAAGAAATTATGAATGATATTGCACCATATGAATTAGAGGAAATTGATGTTACTATTAAGCTTGCTAATAGAGATACTATTGCACCAATTGGGATTGTTAGAGATGTTGAAGTCTTGTGTGGAAAAATAAAGTATCCTACTGATTTTCTTGTTCTTGGTTCCCCACAAGATGATTTTTGTCCCATTATATTTGGTAGACCCTTCTTGAATATTATTAATGCTAGGATAGATTGTGAGAAAGAAACTGTTACTGTAAGTTTTGGGGATGTGTCTCATGAGTTCAATTTCTCCAAAGTTCGTAGACAACCCCATGACAGAGAATAGCCTAGTAAATATGAAATTATTGGTCTTGCTTCTATTGCTGTGCCTCCTACTGATCCTTTAGAACAATATTTGTTAGACCATGAAAATGATATGCATATGAATGAAAGTACTGAAATAGATAAGATTTTCTTTGATCAGCAGCCTATCTTGAAACACAACCTGCCTGTTGAAATACTTGGGAATCCCGCTCCACCAAAGGGTGATCCCGTGTTTGAGCTTAAACAATTCACTGATACTCTGAAATATGCTTATCTTGATGAAAAGGAGATATATCCTGTTATTATTAGTGCTAACCTTTCAGAACATGAAGAGAAGAGATTATTGAAAACTTTGAGGAAGCACTGTGCTGCTATTGGATATACTCTTGATGATCTAAAGGCCATTAGTCCCACTCTATG
Organism: Elymus sibiricus; assembly: GCA_039707655.1. Lineage (NCBI taxonomy): Eukaryota > Viridiplantae > Streptophyta > Magnoliopsida > Poales > Poaceae > Elymus > Elymus sibiricus. Next base: position 295,227,656 of record CM077675.1, on the reverse strand, counting down.
TCAGCATAAAATTAATATGGAGCCTGATGCTAAACCAGTTGTTGATCACCAACGACGGTTAAATCCTAAAATGAAAGAAGTGGTAAGAAATGAAATACTAAAGCTTCTGGAGGCAGGTATAATTTATCCTATTGCTGATAGTAGATGGGTTAGTCCCGTTCATTGTGTCCCTAAGAAGGGAGGTATTACCGTTGTCCCTAATGGTAAAAATGAATTGATCCCGCAAAGAATTGTTACAGGATATAGAATGGTAATTGATTTTAGGAAATTAAATAAAGCTACTAGGAAAGATCATTACCCTTTACCTTTTATTGATCAAATGCTAGAAAGACTATCCAAACATACACATTTTTGCTTTCTAGATGGTTATTCTGGTTTCTCTCAAATACCTGTGTCAAAAGAGGATCAAGAAAAGACCACTTTTACTTGTCCTTTCGATACCTTTGCTTATAGATGTATGCCTTTTGGTTTATGCAATGCACCTGCTACCTTTCAAAGATGTATGATGGCTATATTCTCTGACTTTTGTGAAAAGATTGTTGAGGTTTTCATGGATGATTTTTCCATTTACGGAACTTCTTTTGATGATTGCTTGAGCAGCCTTGATCGAGTTTTGCAGAGATGTGAAGAAACAAATCTTGTCTTGAATTGGGAAAAGTGCCACTTTATGGTTAATGAAGGTATTGTCTTGGGGCACAAAATCTCCGAAAGAGGTATTGAGGTGGATAAAGCTAAAGTTGATGCTATTGAAAAGATGCCATGTCCTACGAATATCAGAGGTTTAATAAGTTTCCTTGGTCATCCTGGTTTCTATAGGAGGTTTATTAAAGACTTCTCTAAGATTTCTAGGCCTCTCACCAATCTTTTGCAAAAAGATGTTCCATTCGTTTTTGATGATGATTGTGTAGAAGCATTTGAAATTCTTAAGAATGCCTTGATTTCCGCACCTGTTGTTCAACCACCTGAATGGAACTTACGCTTTGAAATTTTGTGTGATGCTAGTGATTATGCCGTTGGTGCTGTTCTAGGACAAAGAGTTGATAAGAAATTAAATGTTATCCATTATGCTAGTAAAACTCTAGACAGTGCTCAAAGAAACTATGCTACCACTGAAAAGGAATTTTTAGCAGTTGTGTTTGCTTGTGATAAGTTCAGACCTTATATTGTTGATTCCAAAGTAACTGTTCACACTGATCATGCTGCTATCAAATATCTTATGGAAAAGAAAGATGCTAAACCTAGACTTATAAGATGGGTTCTTCTGCTACAAGAATTTGATTTGCATATTATTGATAGAAAGGGTGCTGATAACCCTGTAGCAGACAACTTGTCTAGGTTAGAAAATGTTCTTGATGACCCACTACCTATTGATGATAGCTTTCCTGATGAACAATTAGCTGTCATAAATGCTTCACGTAATGCTCCATGGTATGCTGATTATGCTAATTACATTGTTGCTAAATTTATACCGCCTAGTTTCACATACCAACAAAAGAAAAAGTTCTTCTATGATTTAAGACATTACTTTTGGGATGATCCACACCTTTATAAAGAAAGAGTAGATGGTGTTATTAGACGTTGTGTACCTGAGCATGAACAGGAACAGATCCTACGCAAGTGTCACTCCGAGGCCTATGGGGGACACCACGCTGGAGATAGAACTGCACACAAGGTATTACAATCTGGTTTTTATTGGCCTACTCTCTTCAAGGATGCTCGTAAGTTTGTCTTGTCTTGTGATGAATGTCAAAGATGTGGTAATATTAGTAGACGTCAGGAAATGCCTATGAATTACTCTCTTTATTATTGAACCATTTGATGTTTGGGGTTTTGATTATATGGGACCTTTTCCACAATCTAACGGGTATACTCATATTCTAGTTGCTGTTGATTATGTTACTAAGTGGGTAGAAGCTATTCCAACTAGTAGCGCTGATCATAACACTTCTATTAAAATGCTTAAAGAAGTTATTTTCTCTAGATTTGGAGTCCCTAGATATTTAATGACTGATGGTGGTTCACACTTTATTCATGGTGCTTTCCGTAAATTGCTTACTAAGTATGATGTTAATCATAGAATTGCATCCCCTTATCACCCTCAGTCTAGTGGTCAAGTAGAATTGAGCAATAGAGAAATTAAATTGATCTTGCAGAAGACTGTTAATAGATCCAGAAAGAATTGGTCTAAGAAACTTGATGATGCATTATGGGCTTATAGAACTGCTTATAAATACCCTATGGGTATGATGTGATGGTGGAAGTTGCATGGCAATATATCTCGGAATGGCTATGGAAATGCCATAATAGGTAGGTATGGTGGCTGTTTTGAGGAAGATATAAGGAGTTCTATGTGCAACAGAGCGTATCATGCCGCGGGGTTTGGATGCATGGGCGAAGTTTGCATCGATGCTCGAGGGGAGAACGGGCAATGCACGGTACTGAAGGGGATAGAAAAATATGAGGAGGTGAGAGTGCGTATGTCCATGGATTTACATTAGTCATAAAAAACTCAAATACTTATTGCAAAGTTTTATTATCTTTCTCTAAGCAAAGCACAACTCGCATGCCCCTAGGGAGGAGGTTGGGAGGAATTAACCATTGCGTGCCTCCGACTCAAAATAACACTAGGATTTCAATCGAGGAATAAGAATGCTCACACATCCCCACCATGCTGATAACCCAAAAGTATAGGGGATCGCAACAGTTTTCGAGGGTAGAGTATTCAACCCAAATTTATAGATTCGACACAAGGGGAGCCAAAGAATATTTGCAAGTATTAGCAGTTGAGTTGTCAATTCAACCACACCCGGAGATTAAATATCTGCAGCAGAGTGATCAGTAGCACAATAATATGATAGTTTTGATAGCAGTAGTAACAGTAACAGTAACGGTAACAGTGATAGCAATGATTTTGTAGCAGTTGGAGCAGTAGCAATAGCAATAGTAACTTAGCTAGAACAATATGTGGAAAACTCGTAGGCATTGGATCGGTGAATTCCTTGGATGATATTCATCATATAACGGCAATAACCCAGGGCGACACGGGACTAGCTCAAGTTCATAAATATAATGTAGGCATGTATTCCGTAAATAGTCATACGTGCTTATGGAAAAGAACTTGCATGGCATCTTTTGTCCTACCCTCCCGTGGTAGCGGGGTCCATAAGGAAACTAAGCGATATTAAGGCCTCCTTTTAATAGAGAACCGGAACTAAGCATTAACACATAGTGAATGCATGAACTCCTCAAACTACAGTCATCACCGGAAAGTATCCCGATTATTGTCACCCCGGGGTTTACGGATCATAACACATAGCAGGTGCATATGACTAGCAAGATCGGATAAAGAACATAGATATAATGGTGATAACATAAAAATTTCAGATCTGAAATCATGGCACTCGGGCCCTAGTGACAAGCATTAAGCATGGCAAAGTCATAGCAACATCAATCTCAGAACATAGTGGATACTAGGGATCAAGCCCTAACAAACCTAACTCGATTACATGATGAATCTCATCCAACTCCTCACCGACCAGTGATCGTACGAAGGAATTACTAACTCCCGGTGGGGAGCATCATGGAATTGGCGATGAAGGAGGGTTGGTGATGACGAAGATCGAAGATTCCCCTCTCCGGAGCCCCGAACGAACTTCGGATCTGGCCTCCCGATGAAGAACATGAGGTGGCAGTGGCTCCATCTCGTGAAACGTGATAAAACTTCCCTCTTATTTTTTTCTCCAAAAATAGGAATTTATAGTGCTGGAATTAGGGTCAGGGGCCACGAGGTGACCACAACCCACCAGGGCATGCCTGGAGGGGGTGGCGCGCCCTAGTGTATGGTGCCCAGCCAGGGCACCCCCTCCGGTGGCTCTTGGCTCCAGTATTTTTCTTTTATTCTGAAATAAATCTCCAAAAAGTTTTGTCCAATTCCAAGAACTTTTATTTGTACACAAAAACAACACAATGGTAGTTCTGCTGAAAATATCGTTAGTCCGGGTTAGTTTCATTCAAATCATGAAAATTAGAGTCCAAAACAAGAGCAAAAGCGTTAGGAAAAATAGATACAAAGGAGACGTATCAACTCCCCCAAGCTTAAACCCAATGATTGTCCTCAAGCAATTCAGTTGACAAACTGAAAGTGAAAAAGAAAAACTTTTACGAACTCTTTTGTTCTTGTTTACAGAAATGTGCTTAAGTAGCACCTAGGTTTTCAGCAAAGATCATGACTAACCATGTCAACAATAACTCTTAGAAATTATATTAACTCGTATCAATGGCATAACCAACTAGAGAGGAATAATAAAATATTTCAAGTGCCAACACTTTGTCAAAACGGTCATGATATAATATGACAACAGCGGTATCTCGCTAGCCCTTTCTGAGACCGCAAAACATAAATGCAGAGCGCCTCCAAAGTTCAAGCAGCAACTAAACATTGTAATTCATGGTAGAAAAGATCCAGTCATGATGCATCCAACATTAACTATACACAATGCATCAGGATGACAATAGTGCTCCCAGATCTGGCGCTTATTTGAGAAGGTGATGACTCAACATAAAAGTATTTAGATAGTCCCTTTGTAGAGGGAAGTAGGGATTTGCAGAGGTGCCAGAGCTCAAAGCTTAAATCAGAGATAAATATAATTTTGGGAGGTGCACCCTTCCTGTCAACGTTATGACCAAGAGTTATCAATATCTTCCATGCTAAACACATTAGTGGAGGTTCCCAAGCGGTAAAAGTAAAGGTTTACTCCCCCTCCACCAACAAACACACTCCACAGCTAGCCGAATCCACGGGTACCGTCTATACCAACAACATTCCTGGGGGAGTTTTGTTTAATTATTTGCAATTTTTGATTTTGGGACTGGGAATCTGTATTACCGCCCCTCTCGTGCAAGGACGAGTGAATAAACACTCATCATGAGAATAACCCGCTTAACATGGAAGATACTGACCGCCCCGTGTCGCTCCATGAGCGGTCCAGGCACACAAAACAAATGTTCATTTGAAATTTTAGAGGTGGCACATGCAAATTTACTTGGGACGGCAGGGTAATACCGCATATAGGTAGATATAGTGGACTCATCTGGAATAACTTTGGTTTAAGGATTTTGACACACAAGCAGTATTCCCGCTTAATACAGGTGAAGGCTAGCAAATAGGTTGAGAAGCGGCCAGCTAGAGAGCGAAAACGGTCATGAACATGCGTTATGCATAATCAACATTGAATACTAGCATGAGTAGGATATGAACACCATGAACATAAATATCGTAGAGGCTATGTTGGTTTTGATTCAACTACATGCGTGAACATGTGCCAAGTCAAGCCACTTGAAACATTCAGAGGAGGATACCATATCATCATACTACATCACAACCATTTTGATGCATGTTGACATTCAAGATAAATCATTATCCACTCCTAGCTACTTAAGCATGGCATGAGCAACTATAATCTTGTCATTGCAAACATGTTTGGTCATAATATGCTGAATCATGGATACTAGGTTGAACACATTTACAAAAACAAAAACAAGTTGAGTTCATACCCGCTTCTCTCTGCCATAGTCACTTCATCAAATATCGTCATTATTGCATTTCACTTGCAGGACCGAATGATATAAAAAAAAATAACAGTGCAAGAGTGCCGTGGACTAAGATGGAATCTGCAAACATTTTATTCAAAAGGAGAAGACAAAGCAATTTGGGTTCTTTGTTAGATTAACAATAATGCATATGAGAGCCACTCAACATTTTCATCGTGGTCTTCTCCTTGGTACGACTCAAATGAAAGAAAAAGAATTTCAGAGAAACACACTGAAATATTTTTAGAGTTTTTGGTTTTTCTTAAGGAGAGCAAATCAAAGAAGGAAAAACAAAGACGAGAAAAACTATTTACATGGGAAAACTCCCAACAAGTAAAAGAAGAAACAAGAAATCTTTTTGGGTTTTCTTTTGCTACTACAATTAATTTAAACTAGAAAGAAAAACTGAAAAGAAATATTTTTGGATTTTCTCAAAGTTTTTCAAACACGCAAGAAGAAAGCAAAAAAAATCTGGCAAGGATAATACAATGAAAAAGTGTAGACACCGACAACTAGAATGAAATGTTTAAACATGAATATAATGTTGGTGGAAATACGTACTCCCCCAAGCTTAGGCTTTTGGCATAGCTTGGTAATCACAATCCGTAATAGCCATCCGGTCCTATGTGGAGGTGCTGTGGTAGCGGCACCTGAGCGTCCCACTCTTGGGGCTCCTCCTCAGCCGCTGCCAGGTCTTTCCGGTAGGCAAAAATTCCCTCTGGAATGACCCTATATCCATTCCTGGCAATAGAATCAAACAAAGCAGGTGCAGGCAACAAGATAATATCACGGGTAACCACGCTGAATACTAAGTTATAGCGAATGTTATGAAAAGAATCAACAGCATCAATAAATTGATGATCCTCCAATGCCTTGTGATCTAGAAAAAATCGGGGCAAGGGATAAGCATGTTGGCGAATCTGAACATTAAAGTGACTCGCTATGCGAGTAGCATAAATACCACCATGTATCTTGCCCTTAGTCCTGTTAAGGTGTAGGCGACATGCAGTAATAGCCCCTAGGCTAAAGGTGTGATCATTGTGCAGTGCACGATGTAAAATGGCGAGGTCGGGGGCACTGAGTGCACCGACCTTCTCCCTAGCGGTTAAACACTTCATGATGAATATAGCAAAGTAATGCACAGAAGGAAACTGCAAACTAGTGGCAGTGGCATTTGACACGCCTCTTTCATCACCCACTGTCAAAGTGAGGAGAAAGTCCTCAAACTCCGCTGGTCTAGGCTCTCTTAATTCCCCATCAGAAGGGATCAAACATATGTCACAAAAGTCAGTGAGCGGTATCTGACGGGTTTAGCATATAAATTAAACTGCACCTCAGGAGGATTATTCCTACTTAGAAAATGAAAATTTTGCACAAAGGAATTTGTAAGGAGGTGGTGTTGGTCACACTCAGCTGCAAGGAAGTCGGTCAGCCCAGCATTTGCAACGAATTGGGCAAACTCTTGATGGAACCTGGCCTCCTCCATGAAGGCATTATGCGGCCATTCGCACGGCCGCACCTCCGCCGTTCTCGGAGTGTTGAGGTCATTGTACGATGATTCCCCAATGACTCCTTTAGCATTCTTCTTGGAGGAAAACTTCCTAAAGAAACTAATCTTATTCCTATAAATAAATTTCTGATAATTTTACTCTACAAATTTTTTGTCAACAAAACTTCGTAAGATTGATAGCAACTACTCCTAAGGATGCCTAGAGGCCATATTAATCATTCAAACTACTTAGAACTCTAAGAATTCGCAAGCCCATCTACAGCAACACCAAGAGTAGCTAATTATTCTAAAAGTAAACCACTAAATCAAAAACTAATTGGAGCAATGGAGGAGTCACATACCAAGTAGCAATCCCCCAAAACAGTTTCAGAAACGGAGCTTCGAGCAAAGAGATCTAAATCCGCGGGTTTGAGAGCAAGAACACGAGAGAGAGAGAGAGAGAGCTATGGTGATTTTTTCTAGAGGTAGGAGATGGAATGGGCTAAAGAGATAAGTGAGGGGACCCACGTGGGGACCACAACCCACCAGGGCGCTCCTGGGGTTGCTGGCGCGCCCTGGTGTCTCGTGGGCACCAGGTGCACCCCCTCTGATGTTATTTGCACCAGAAATTCAGAAATATTCGGAAAAAAATCGTGTTATGTTTTCAGGACATTTTGAGAACATTTTATTTTTGGGTCATTTTTATTGCACGGAGAAAACAGAAAACATGATAAACATGGCATTTTATTTTATATGACTAAGAAGAATAGAAAATAAAAGGTGGGAGCATAAGGCTGTGCCTACTAGATTCATCAACTTCATACCTCTCAAAAATGATCCATTAAGAAGGTTGATCAAGTCTTATTAACAACCACTTTCGATTAGCATGAAACCGAAGAATTTTCGTAAATCACTAAGTTACCTCAACGGGGATATGCATATCCCCAACAATAAGTATGTCATATTTCTTTTTGGCAGTAGGTAGAGGTAGTTGAAAACTTCCAATAATGAGTGTCGGAGATTTTTCAATAACATTTATACCATTCACTTGGAATTGTTTCTTCGGAAAGGACCGTATGCTCATTACCATTGATATGAAAGGTGACTTTGCTTTTATTTCAATCAATAATAGCCCCTGCAGTATTCAAAAAGGGTCTACCAAGGATAATCGACATGTTGTCGTCCTCGGGCATCTCAAGAATAACAAAATATGTTAAGATAGTAACATTTCTAACAACAACGGGAACATCCTCACAAATACCGATAGGTATGGCAGTTGATTTATCAGCCATTTGCAAAGATATTTCAGTAGGTGTGAGTTTATTCAAATCAAGTCTTTTATATAAAGAGAAAGGCATAACACTAACACCAGCTCCCAAATCACACAAAGTAGTTTTGACATAATTTCTTTTAATGGAGCAAGGTATAGTTGGTATTCCAGGATCTCCAAGTTTTTAGGTACTCCATCCTTAAAAGAATAATTAGCAAGCATGGTGGAGAGTTCAGGTTCAGGTATCTTTCTTTTATTAGTGATGATGTCTTTAATGTATTTTGCATAAGGGGCCATCTTTAAAATATAAGTTAAGCGGGTACGCAAAAAGACTGGCCTAATCATTTCAGCAAAGCATTCAAATTCTTTATCATCCTTTTTCTTAGATGATTTAGGTGGAAAAGGCATGGGTTTCTGAACCCATGGCTCTCTTTCTTTACCATGTTTTCTAGCCACAAATTCTCTTTTATCATATCATTTATTTTTAGGTTGTGGGTTATTAAGATCAACAGCAGGTTCTATTTCAACATCATTATCTGGTTCTTTATTATTGTTCGGTTGAGTATCTTCATGAACATCATCATTATCATTTTCATTATCACTAGGGTAAATGTTCATGACCAGATTGAGTTTCAGCATCAGAAATAGAGACATCATTATCTCCAGGAGGTTTTTTTATCTCATGTTCACTAGAGGTATGCAAAGTCCTGTCATTTTTCTTTTTCTTTTTCTCTTTAGAAGTACTAGGTGCATCGGTGTTAATTCTCTGAGCGTCTTGTTCAATTCTTTTAGGGTGTCCTTCAGGATAAAGTGGTTCCTGAGTCATTTTACCACCTCTAGTTGCTACTCTAACAGCAAAATCATTCATATTATTATTCATTTCATTAAGCAATTCTCTTTGAGATTTAGCAACTTGTTCTAACTGGGTTTGAACCATAGAGGCATGTTTTCCTACACCTCTAACATCATTACTGATTCTAAATAACAAGTCACTCAAGCGAGCAATTATATCAGAATTATCTTTCAATTGCTTCAGAACATTTGCATTGAAGTGATCTTGTTTCCTAATGTAGTTTTCAAACTTATATAAGCATTGACTAGGATGTTTATTGTAAGGGATATCACCTTCGTCAAACTTTAATAAGGAATTTACCTCTACCACCTGTTGAGGTAGTGGTGTGTCAAGGCCATGTATTTCTTCAATAGGTGGTAAATTCTTAACATCCTTAGCTTTAATACCTTTTTCCTTCATACATTTCTTTTCCTCCTGCATATCTTCAGGACTGAGAAATAAGATACCCCTCTTCTTCGGTGTGGGTTTAGGTGGTGGTTCAGGGAGAGTCCAATCATCATAATTCTTCAATATATTATTCCATAGTTCCTCAGCTTGTTCAACAATTCGTTCCCTGAAAACACAACCAGCACAACTATCTAGGAAGTCCCTAGAAGCATCAGTTAGTTCATTATAGAAGATATCAACTATTTCATTTTTCTTAAAAGGGTGATCAGGCAAAGCATTAAGCAATTGGAGAAGCCTCCCCCAAGCTTGTGGGAGACTCTCTTCTTCAATTTGCACAAAGTTAAATATTTCCTGTAAGGCAGCTTGTTTCTTATGAGCAGGAAAATATTTTTCAGAGAAGTAGTAAATCATATCCTGGGGACTACGCACACAACCAGGAGCAAGAGTATTGTACCATATCTTAGCATCACCCTTTAATGAGAACGGAAATAATTTGAGAATATAGTAGTAGCAAATCTTCTCATCATGAGCAAAAAGGGAGATATGCCACTACAGTTTCAGTTTCATAGTCATGAAAAGGATCCGATTCAACCAATGTAATCAACTCTGGGTCGACAGACAATTCATAATGCTTCTCGGTAACAAAGATAAGTTAAGTAGCAAACTTAGGATCACATTTGATTCTTGCATTCAAAGTCTTTTCTTTATAGTTGCATAATGTTGGAAATATGCCCTAGAGGCAATAATAAATTGGTTATTATTATATTTCCTTGTTCATGATAATCGTTTATTATCCATGCTATAATTGTATTGATTGGAAACTCAAATACATGTGTGGGTACATAGACAACACTGTGTCCCTAGTAAGCCTCTAGTTGACTAGCTCGTTGATCAAAGATGGTTAAGGTTTCCTAGCCATTGACATGAGATGTCATTTGATAACGGGATCACATCATTAGGAGAATGATGTGATGGACAAGACCCAAACTAAGAACGTAGCATTTGATCGTGTCAGTTTATTGCTATTGTTTTCTGCATGTCAAGTATCTGTTCCTATGACCATGAGATCATGCAACTCCCTGACATCGGAGGAGTACCTTGTGTGTATCAAACGTCGCAACGTAACTGGGTGACTATAAAGGTGCTCTACAGGTATCTCCGAGGGTGTCTGTTGGGTTGGCATGGATCAAGACTGGGATTTGTTACTCCGTGTGACGGAGAGGTATCTCAGGGCCCACTCGGTAATACAACATCACAATGAGCCTTGCAAGCAAAGTGACTAAAGAGTTAGCCACAGGATCTTGTATTACGGAACGAGTAAAGAGACTTGCCGGTAACGAGATTGAACTAGGTATAGAGATACCGACGATCGAATCTCGGGCAAGTAACATACCGAAGAACAAAGGGAACAGCATACGGGATTAACTGAATCCTTGACATAGAGGTTCGACCGATAAAGATCTTCATAGAATATGTAGGAGCCTATATGGGCATCCAGGTCCCGCTATTGGTTATTGGCCGTAGAGGTGTCTCGGTCATGTCTACATAGTTCTCGAACCCGCAGGGTCTACACACTTAACGTTTGGTGACGATTAGTATAGTTGAGTTATGTTGGTGACCGAAGGTTGTTCGGAGTCCTGGATAAGATCCCGGACATGACGAGAATCTCCGGAATAGTCTGGAGGTAAAGATTGATATATGTGATAATAGTGTTTTGATCTCCGGAAGGGTTCCGGAATTCACCGGAATGGGTTCCGGATGTTTACCGGAGTGTTCGGGTGCAGCAACACTTTATATGGGCCAAAGGGATAAAGCCCACGAGGTATTGGAAAGTGCAAAAGTAGTTTTGCTGCCGCGTAAGCGGTACTACCGCTTGGTGAAGCGGTACTACCGCCCGAGCGGTACTACCGCTTGTGTGAAGCGGTACTACCGCCCAAGCGGTACTACCGCTTGTGTGAAGCGGTACTACCGCTTGTGCGCGGCTGTGCACGGTTCGGCAGGGATCCGAGTTGGACTCTTTCCCTGCGGGCCAAACCTACCTTGTGCGGGCAAAACCGACCTGGAGGAGGCTTTTACTCCAAGTTTAGACCCCAAGGCTCAACATATAAATAGAGGGGCAGGGCTAGCACACGGGATACATCAAGATTTCCCCAAGCCGTGTGCGGCAACCCTAACCCTCTAGTTCCTCCATCATAATCTCCGTAGCGCTTGGCGAAGCCCTGCAGAGATTGTTCCTCACCACCATCACCACACCGTCGTGCTGCTGGAACTCAACCACTACTTCACCATCGCTCGCTGGATCGAGGAGGTGAAGGCGTCATCAAGCCGTACGTGTGTTGAACGCGGAGGTGCCGTCCGTTCGGCGCTAGTTCGTGATCGGATCGAAGGACGACTTGCAATTTGGATCGCGGAGACGTTCGACTACATCAACCGCGTTTCTTAAACGCTTCCGCTTAGCGATCTACAAGGGTATGTAGATTCACTCTCCCTCTCGTAGATGCTCATCACCATGGATAGATCTTGTGTGTGCGTAGGAAAATTTTTGTTTCCCATGCAACGTTCCCCAACAGTGGTATCAGAGCTAGGTCTATGCGTAGATGAGATCTCGAGTAGAACACAAACGAGTTATGGGCGTGGGTGTATACATATTGCTTGCCGTTACTAGTTGATATTTGATTCGGCGGTACTGTGAGATGAAGCGGCCCGGACCGACATTACGCGTACACTTACGCGAGACAGGTTCCTTCAACTGACATGTAACTTCGTTGCATAAAGATGGCTAGCGGGTGTCTGTCTCTCTCACTTTAGTTGAATCGATTTCAATGAAGAGGGTTCTTTTAGAAGATCAAAAAGCAATCACTACACCACGTTGTGGTTTTGCGTAGGTAAGAACGGTTCTTGCAAACCCGTATCAACCACGTAAAATTTGCAACAACAATTAGAGGACGTCTAACTTGTTTTTGCAGGGTATGATGTGATATGATATGGCCAATTACATGATGAGATATATGTGATGTATGAGATGATCATGTGTTGTATAGAATATCACGACTTGCATGTCGATGAGTACGGCAACTGGCAGGAGCCATAGAGTTGTCTTTAAATTATTGTATGACCTGCGTGTCAATCATTAAGCGCTATGTAATGCTTTACTTTATCGCTAAACGTTAGCAATAGTCGTGGAAGCAACAGTCGGCGCGACAACCTTATGGCGACACGTTGATGGAGATCAAGATGATGGAGATCATGGTGTCATGCCGGTGACGATGGAGATCATGCCGGTGCTTTGGAGATGGAGATCAAAAGCACAAGTTCATGGCCATATCATGTCACTTATGATTTGCATGTGATGTTAATCCTTTTATGCATCTTATTTTGCTTAGGACGGCGGTAGCATTATAAGGTGATCCCTCACTTAAATTTCAAGATAAATTGTGTTCTCCCCGAGTGTGCACCGTTGCGAAAGTTCGTCGTTTCGAGACACGCCGTGATGATCGGGTGTGATAGACTCTACGTTCACATACAACGGGTGTAAGCCATGTTGCACGTGCAGAAACACTCGGGTTAAACTTGACGAGCCTAGCATGTACAGACATGGCCTCGGAACACAAGAGACCGAAAGGTCGAACATGAGTCATATAGTAGATATGATCAACATGAAGATGTTCACCATTGAAACCACCTCAACTCACGTGATGATCGGACTTGAGTTGGTGGATTTGGATCATGTTACACTCGAATGATCGGAGGGATGTCAATTTGAGTGGGAGTTTTTTAAGTAATATGATTAACTAAACTCATTATCTAGAACAATAGTCTAAGTTGTCTTTGCTATATTTATGTTGTAGATCATGGCTCGCGCAGTAGCACCCCTGAATTTTAATGCGTTCCTAGAGAAAGCTAAGTTGAAAGATGATGGAAGTAACTTTGTGGACTGGGCCCGTAATCTAAGGATTATCCTTACGGCTTCCCAGAAGGCTTATGTCCTTGATGCACCGCTTGGTGATCCACCCGCTCCAGTTGAGTCTCTAGACGTTGTGAACACCTGGCAGGCTCGTTCTGATGATTACTCAATAGTTCAATGTGCAATGTTGTATGGCTTAGAACTGGGACTTCAAAGACGTTTTGAACGTCATGGAGCATATGAGATGTTCCAGGAGTTGAAGTTTATCTTTCAGAAGAATGCCCGGATCGAGAGATATGAGATCTCCGATAAATTCTATGCTTGCAAGATGGAGGAGAACGGGTCTATCAGTGATCACGTGCTCAGAATTTCTGGGTACTCTACCCGTCTGGCTGAATTGGGGATGCCCCTTCCGCCAGAGGCTATCACTGACAGAGTTCTTCAATCATTGCCACCTAGCTACAAGAGCTTCGTGTTGAACTATAACATGCACGGGATGAACAAGTCAGTCGCCGAGCTGTTTGCGATGCTGAAAGCCGCTGAGTCTGAAATTCAGAAGGAGCATCAAGTGTTGATGGTCAATAAAACCACTAGTTTCAAGAAAAATGGCAAGGGTAAGAAGGGTAACTCCAAGAAGAGTGGCAAAGCAGTTGCTCCTCTCGTGAAGAAACCCAAGGCTGGACCCAAACCAGAAACTGTGTGTTTTCATTGCAAGGGAACTGGACACTGGAAGCGGAATTGCCCCAAGTATTTGGCTGACAAGAAGGCGGCCAACAACAAACAAGGTATATATGATATACATGTTATTGATGTGTACCTTACCAACTCTCGTTGTAGTGCCTGGGTATTTGATACCGGTGCGGTTGCTCATATTTGCAACTCAAAACAGGAACTGCGGAATAGACGGAGGCTGGCAAAGGACGAAGTGACGATGCGCGTGGGAAATGGTTCCAAGGTTGATGTGATCGCCGTCGGCACGCTCGCTCTTCGATTACCGTCGGGATTAGTGATGAACCTAAATAAGTGTTATTTAGTGCCTGCGTTAAGCATGAACATTATATCTGGATCTTGTTTATTGCGAGACGGTTACTCATTTAAATCAGAGAATAATGGTTGTTCTATTTACATGAGTAATATCTTTTATGGTCATGCACCCAATGTGAGGGGTTTATTCTTATTGAATCTCGATAGTAATGATACACATGTTCATAACATTGATGCCAAAAGATGTAGAATTGATAATGATAATACCACTTTCTTGTGGCACTGCCGTTTAGGTCATATTGGCGTAAAACGCATGAGGAAGCTCCATGCTGATGGACTTTTGGAGTCACTTGATTTTGAATCACTTGACACATGTGAGCCATGCCTCATGGGCAAGATGACTAAAACGCCGTTCTCTGGAACAATGGAACGGGCAAGTGACTTATTGGAAATCATACATACTGATGTGTGCGGTCCGATGAGCATTGAGGCGCGCGGTGGTTATCGTTACTTTCTCACCTTCACTGATGACTTAAGTAGATATGGGTATATTTACTTAATGAAACACAAGTCTGAAACATTTGAAAAGTTCAAACAATTTCAGAGTGAAGTTGAGAATCATCGTAACAAGAAGATTAAATTCCTACGATCTGATCGAGGAGGAGAATATCTGAGTTATGAGTTTGGCAGTCACTTAAGACAATGTGGAATTGTTTCACAACTAACACCGCCTGGAACACCACAGCGTAATGGTGTGTCCGAACGTCGTAATCGAACCTTATTAGATATGGTGCGATCTATGATGTCTCTTGCCGATTTGCCACTATCGTTTTGGGGTTATGCATTAGAGACAGCAGCATTCACTTTAAATAGGGCACCATCGAAATCCGTTGAGACGACGCCATATGAACTTTGGTTTGACAAGAAGCCAAAGCTGTCGTTTCTTAAAGTTTGGGGATGTGATGCTTATGTCAAAAAGCTTCAGCCTGAAAAGCTGGAACCCAAAGCGGAGAAATGCGTCTTCATAGGATACCCAAAAGAGACAGTTGGGTATACCTTCTATCTCAGATCCGAAGGCAAAGTGTTTGTCGCTAAAAACGGAACATTTCTTGAGAAAGAGTTTCTCTCGAAAGAATTGAGTGGGAGGAAGATAGAACTTGATGAGGTTGTTGAACCTTTACTTCAACCTGAGAGTAGCGCAGCGCAGAAAATTGTTTCTGTGGAGCCTACATTAGCTGAAGAGGAAGTTAATGATGATGATCATGAAGCTTTGGATCAAGTTGCTATTGAACCTCGTAGGTCGACAAGGACGCGTACTACTCCTGAGTGGTACGGCAACACTGTCTTAGAGGTCATGTTGTTAGACAATGATGAACCTACGAGCTATGGAGAAGCGATGATGGGCCCGGATTCCGAGAAGTGGTTAGAGGCCATGAAATCCGAGATGGGATCCATGTATGAAAACAAAGTGTGGACTTTGGAAGTATTACCTGAAGGGCGTAAGGCCATTCAGAACAAATGGATCTTTAAGAGGAAGACGGACGCGGACGGTAATGTCACCGTCTATAAAGCTCGACTTGTGGCAAAGGGTTTTTCACAAGTTCAAGGAGTTGACTACGATGAGACCTTCTCACCCGTAGCGATGCTTAAGTCCGTCAGAATCATGTTAGCAATAGCTGCCTTTTTCGATTATGAAATTTGGCAGATGGATGTCAAAACAGCATTCCATAACGGTTTCCTTAAGGAAGAGTTGTATATGATGCAACCAGAAGGTTTTGTTGATCCAGAGAATGCTGACAAAGTTTGCAAACTCCAGCGATCCATTTATGGACTGGTGCAAGCATCTCGGAGTTGGAATCTTCGTTTTGATGAGGTGATCAAAGCGTTCGAGTTTATACAAGTTTACGGAGAAGCTTGTATTTACAAGAAAGTGAGTGGGAGCTCTATAGCGTTTCTAATATTATATGTGGATGACATATTACTGATTGGAAACAATATAGAAATGCTGGAAAGCGTGAAGGAATATTTGAACAAGAGTTTTTCAATGAAGGACCTAGGAGAAGCTGCTTTCATATTAGGCATCAAGATCTATAGAGATAGATCGAGACGCTTAATAGGACTTTCACAAAGCACATACCTTGACAAAGTTTTGAAGAAGTTCAAAATGGATCAGTCCAAGAAGGGGTTCTTGCATGTTTTGCAAGGTGTGAAGTTGAGTAAGACTCAATGCCCAGTGACTGCAGAAGATAGAGAAAAGATGAGTGTCATCCCCTATGCTTCAGCCATAGGCTCTATTATGTATGCAATGCTGTGCACAAGACCCGATGTCAGCCTTGCCATAAGTATGGTCGGAAGGTTTCAAAGTGATCCAGGAATGGAACACTGGACGGCGGTCAAGAATATCCTGAAGTACCTGAAAAGGACTAAGGACATGTTTCTCGTTTATGGAGGTGATCAAGAGCTCGTCGTAAAGGGTTACGTCGATGCAAGCTTTGACACTGATCCGGATGACTCTAAGTCGCAAACCGGATACGTATTTATTCTTAATGGGGGTGCGGTTAGCTGGTGCAGTTCCAAGCAAAGCGTGGTAGCAGATTCTACATGCGAAGCGGAGTACATCGCTGCCTCGGAGGCGGCGAAGGAAGGTGTCTGGATGAAGGAGTTCATGACAGATCTTGGAGTAGTGCCTAGTGCGCTTAACCCAATGACTCTGTTTTGTGATAATACTGGTGCCATTGCTCTAGCCAAGGAACCAAGATTTCACAAGAGGACCAGACACATAAAGCGACGTTTCAATTCCATCCGCGATTACATCAAGGAGGACGACATAAATATTTCCAAAGTACACACGGATCTAAATGTTGCAGATCCGATGACTAAACCTCTTCCAAAGGCTAAACATGAACAACACCAGAACTGCATGGGTGTTCGATTCATTACAATGTAAATCACATAGTGATGTGAACTAGATTATTGACTCTAGTGCAAGTGGGAGACTGTTGGAAATATGCCCTAGAGGCAATAATAAATTGGTTATTATTATATTTCCTTGTTCATGATAATCGTTTATTATCCATGCTATAATTGTATTGATTGGAAACTCAAATACATGTGTGGGTACATAGACAACACTGTGTCCCTAGTAAGCCTCTAGTTGACTAGCTCGTTGATCAAAGATGGTTAAGGTTTCCTAGCCATTGACATGAGATGTCATTTGATAACGGGATCACATCATTAGGAGAATGATGTGATGGACAAGACCCAAACTAAGAACGTAGCATTTGATCGTGTCAGTTTATTGCTATTGTTTTCTGCATGTCAAGTATCTGTTCCTATGACCATGAGATCATGCAACTCCCTGACATCGGAGGAGTACCTTGTGTGTATCAAACGTCGCAACGTAACTGGGTGACTATAAAGGTGCTCTACAGGTATCTCCGAGGGTGTCTGTTGGGTTGGCATGGATCAAGACTGGGATTTGTTACTCCGTGTGACGGAGAGGTATCTCAGGGCCCACTCGGTAATACAACATCACAATGAGCCTTGCAAGCAAAGTGACTAAAGAGTTAGCCACAGGATCTTGTATTACGGAACGAGTAAAGAGACTTGCCGGTAACGAGATTGAACTAGGTATAGAGATACCGACGATCGAATCTCGGGCAAGTAACATACCGAAGAACAAAGGGAACAGCATACGGGATTAACTGAATCCTTGACATAGAGGTTCGACCGATAAAGATCTTCGTAGAATATGTAGGAGCCTATATGGGCATCCAGGTCCCGCTATTGGTTATTGGCCGTAGAGGTGTCTCGGTCATGTCTACATAGTTCTCGAACCCGCAGGGTCTACACACTTAACGTTTGGTGACGATTAGTATAGTTGAGTTATGTTGGTGACCGAAGGTTGTTCGGAGTCCCGGATAAGATCCCGGACATGACGAGAATCTTTGGAATAGTCTGGAGGTAAAGATTGATATATGTGATAATAGTGTTTTGATCTCCGGAAGGGTTCCGGAATTCACCGGAATGGGTTCCGGATGTTTACCGAAGTGTTCGGGTGCAGCAACACTTTATATGGGCCAAAGGGATAAAGCCCACGAGGTATTGGAAAGTGCAAAAGTAGTTTTGCTGCCGCGTAAGCGGTACTACCGCCCGAGCGGTACTACCGCTTGTGTGAAGCGGTACTACCGCCCAAGCGGTACTACCGCTTGTGTGAAGCGGTACTACCGCTTGTGCGCGGCTGTGCACGGTTCAGCAGGGATCCGAGTTGGACTCTTTCCCTGCGGGCCAAACCGACCTTGTGCGGGCAAAACCGACCTGGAGGAGGCTTTTACTCCAAGTTTAGACCCCAAGGCTCAACATATAAATAGAGGGGCAGGGCTAGCACACGGGATACATCAAGATTTCCCCAAGCCGTGTGCGGCAACCCTAACCCTCTAGTTCCTCCGTCATAATCTCCGTAGCGCTTGGCGAAGCCCTGCAGAGATTGTTCTTCACCACCATCACCACGCCGTCGTGCTGCTGGAACTCAACCACTACTTCACCATCGCTCGCTGGATCGAGGAGGTGAAGGCGTCATCAAGCCGTACGTGTGTTGAACGCGGAGGTGCCGTCCGTTCGGCGCTAGTTCGTGATCGGATCGAAGGACGACTTGCGATTTGGATCGCGGAGACGTTCGACTACATCAACCGCGTTTCTTAAACGCTTCCGCTTAGCAATCTACAAGGGTATGTAGATTCACTCTCCCTCTCGTAGATGCTCATCACCATGGATAGATCTTGTGTGTGCGTAGGAAAATTTTTGTTTCCCATGCAACGTTCCCCAACACATAATAATTTCTTGAGATCATCTCTATCCTTACAAGCAAGGATGTCTCTAGCTACTTCTCCATCCATAACATAACCCTCAGGTATCTTAGGCAATTCAAATCTAGTAGAGCTAGGTCTAATAGGTGTTTCATAGTTCTCAGTTTCAAGGACTTCATCAATTTTAGTAATTTCATTCTCTTTAGCTGTAGCTATATGTTCATCAAGAAATTCACCTAGTGGCACACTATCATCAGGCATGGTACTAGCATCATCATAAGCATCATTCATAGCAGAAGTAGCATCATCAATAACTTGCGACATATTAGGATTAACAGCATGTGGTGGTGTTGCAAGTTTACTCATAACCGAAGGTGAATCAAGTACATAGCTAGATGGCAATTCCTTACCTCCCCTCTTCTTAGAGGGAAAAATCTTGGTTCCTGTATCCTTCAGATTATTCATAGTGACAAATTGATATAAATTCCAAGTGACTCAACAAATATAGCAATGCTCCCCGGTAACGGCACCAGAAAAAGGTCTTGATAACCCATGAGTATAGGGGACCGCAATAGTTTTCGAGGGTAGAGTATACAACCCAAATTTATAGATTCGACACAAGGGGAGCCAAAGAATATTTGCAAGTATTAGCAGTTGAGTTGTCAATTCAACCACACCTGGAGATTAAATATCTGTAGCAGAGTGATTAGTAGCACAGTAATATGATAGTTTTGATAGCAGTAGTAACAGTAACAATAACGGTAACAGTGATAGCAATGATTTTGTAGCAGTTCGAACAGTAGCAATAGCAATAGTAACTTAGCAAGAACAATATGTGGAAAACTTGTAGGCATTGGATCGATGAATTCATTGGATGATATTCATCATATAACAGTCATAACCTAGGGAGACACAGAACTAGCTCCAGTTCATAAATATAATGTAGGCATGTATTCCGTAAATAGTCATACGTGCTTATGGAAAAAAATTGCATGGCATCTTTTGTCCTACCCTCCCTTGGCAGCAGGTTCCATAAGGAAACTAAGGGATATTAAGGCCTCCTTTTAATAGAGAACCGGAACAAAGCATTACCACGTAGTGAATACATGAACTCCTCAAACCACGGTCATCACCGGAAAGTATCCCAATTATTGTCACCCCGGGGTTTACGGATCATAACACATAGCAGGTGCATATGACTAGCAAGATCAGATCGAGAACATAGATATAATGGTGATAACATAAACGGTTCAGATCTGAAATCATGGCACTCGGGCCCTAGTGACAAGCATTAAGCATGGCAAAGTCATAGCAACATCAATCTCAGAACATAGTGGATACTAGGGATCAAGCCCTAACAAAACTAACTCGATTACATGATGAATCTCATCCAACTCCTCACCGACCAGCGAGCCTACGAAGGAATTACTCACTCCCGGTGGGGAGCATCATGGAATTGGCGATGAAGGAGGACTGGTGATGACGAAGACTGAAGATTCCCCTCTCCGGAGCCCAGAACGGACTCCAGATCTAGCCTCCCGATGAATAACAGGAGGTGGCGGCGGCTCCGTCTCGTGAAATGCGATAAAACTTCCCTCTTATTTTTTTTCTCCAAAAATAGGAATTTATATGCTGGAATTAGGGTCAGGGGGCCACGAGGTGACCACAACCCACCAGGGCGCGCCTGGAGAGGGTGGCGCGCCCTGGAGAGGGTGGCGCGCCCTGGTGTATGGTGCCCAGCCAGGGCACCCCCTCCGGTGGCTCTTGGTTCCAGTATTTTTCTTTTATTCTGAAATAAATCTCTAAAAAGTTCCGTCCAATTCCGAGAACTTTTATTTCTTCACAAAAACAACACCATGGTAGTTCTGCTGAAAACAACGTCAGTCCGGGTTAGTTTCATTCAAATCATGCAAATTAGAGTCCAAAACAAGAGCAAAAGCGTTAGGAAAAGTAGATATAGCAGAGACGTATCACATGCCATAACCAATATTTAGACAAACGGGAAATTAACACCTTTTAATATTGATACTCCTACGAACCGACAACCATGCACTCACACCCTTTCACATTACCACATCAATATTATTAACCCACAATAGTGCTACATGAAGGTTTTGATTATGCACTCCTTGCAAACCTATTATTTTTGGACTAGTGTTATAACCCATGCAAATTACCGGCACTTTTTTATTAACTCTCAAACAAATATAAGAGAGGAATGAGAGTGCAATTATTTCTATAAAATCTACACGCCACTGTCGGGGTATGACTATCTATAGGGTCGGTAGGGCCCCTTTCGTGGTTCGGGAGAGGGGATCCTCTGGCGCAAAGAGCATCACCGGACACTGCATGCTCGAGGGTTTAGACGGGTTCGGGCCGTCGGAGCGTAATACTCTACATCCTGTGTGGTGTGGTTATTCGGGGTCACAGTACAGGAGCGTCGCAGCCCGGCAAGGATGCTTCGGGAGCGTCGTTACACGTGTAAATGAACAGAGAGTCGACCCTTCTAAAGGTAGCCATGGACCTCCTTTAATAATCCAAGGGGTTACCACAGTGGATAAAATGGTCTTTGCACATAATAAACAACGTGTATCTATCTGCCAAAACTATTGGCAATTGCGGTAGTGGGAAATACTTAACTCTGACGGATTAAGACAGACGCATTAAATGCGCCGTGAGGTGGCACACTAGCGACGTCTTCCAGCAAGGATCGCCTCTCCTTCTGTGTTGTTTGCCCAGCTACCTCTTATTCTCGTGCCACGGCATGGGACGGGTGTCATTAAAGATCTGCTATAATCCGGGGAAACTGCCACGTGCCCCGACCAGTCCCACCTACCCGCCTGCCCGCTCGACACCTGGCTGATGTAGACAATCAGCCCAGCGACGTGGAGCGATGGCTTGGCGGGCGAGGCCTTGGCGGGAGCGCTATCGTCCGAGCCCCCAGCGAGGAAGGCTCGCCGGCTCGCTCGAGCCCTTGTACGAAGAGCTTGGCATCCAGATCCAGCCCGACAGGGTCCTGCCGGTACGGAGGCCGCGGTTGTCTGGTGCACAATTCAGGGTACTAAGGGCCTCGTTCTTTAGTACACCGACAGGAGCCCTCGGGCCCGAGCCACACTTGCATCCGCGGCGCTTGTTGGGCTAGGCCCAAAAATAGTGCATAGATTCATGCGGCCGTAATTAGCTGCGGTTATGCTAATTCTTCCTCCCGCCCGCGATATGCATTGACTGCGGTTCGTGGGAATAGTGACGTGAGACGGTTGCCTCGAGGGGTCGCGCCTGAATGGACATGCCGCGTTGGATTGGAAGAGGCGCCTCTCATGTCCTTCCCTTTGCTAATAAAAGGGATTCCACAAGGGCGCTGCTCATTCCAACCGCTCTCCTCTGCTCTACCGCCTCTTCTTCTCCTTCCTGTAGCACGTAGTCTCTGGGTCGTTCCGCTGCTTCCGCCTCCGCACATTGCCGGCTCTCAATGGTGCCCAAGCGCGGACTCACCTCCGCCGCAGGCCCGGTGAAGAAGGCTAAGAAGGCGTCGGATACCGAGGCTAAGGAGGCCTTGGCGGCGATGCGGAGGAAGTGTGCTATGTTCTCCCCCTCCGTGATGACGACGAGCAACCTCGTCTCGAGGTATTCCGCGATGTGGGGGAGGGAGACCAAAGCGCATCCAGCGCCGGTGGTGCTTCCCGGCGATACCCAGCCCAGCAATGATAGGTATCCATTTTTCGCAGCGTACTTTTATTGTGGGGTGGCTCCCCCCTTTTCTCCTTTCTTCGTAGATCTGATGTTGACCTACGGCTTCCTCTTGCTGGACTTTACGCCCAATGTGATGACCACCTTGTCCGTTTTCACGCATTTGTGCGAGAACTTCAAAGGAATAGCCCCCAATGTCTCTCTTTTTCGCCATTTCTACTACCCGCGCATAGAGGGCCAAGATGCCCTCTCCGGTAGCATCATGTGAATTCCTCGTGCCTCCCACAAGGAGGCGATCCTCCTGGCAACTTGCATAAAAAGTAGGAGGAATGGCGAGCAGAGTGGTGCTACATCATCGACAAGGAGCCCCTAGTCTTTTGCCAAGTCCGGACGTCCAAGCCTATCCACGACGATGGGTGGAGCGCCCTGGCTTCCAACGACAAGAAACTAGATATCTCCATCGCCCGCATGCTTCGGTTGAAGGCTGCCGGGCTCACCATAGAAATGGTGGGCTCTGATTTCCTAGCCAGGTGCATTGCTCCCCTCCAAGATCGGTAGAGCTTCACCTGGGAGTATGTTGGCCCCGCCGATGTCATGCAAATCCGTCCCGTGCTTGATGGGGACCTGACCTTTCTGCAGCTTTTCGTCCTCCGTCACCAGCTCTTCAGCCCGGAGGGCAAATTTATACTGCCACCGTCCATCGTTCCACTCTCCAACAACTCCCGGAAAGACGCTATCATGGTGATGATGCCGTCGTGCAATGCTCATGGGGTGGACCCCACATGGGAGGCGCTGGCGAAGGAGTTGGTGCAAGAGTGGTTTGACAACCTAGCAGAAACGCGCGTCAGGAACGAAGGCTCGATGGTACGCCCCACCACCGAGGTGGAGATCAATTACATCAGCCGGTGTGTCAGGGAAGCGGGCCTCAGCGTGGGCGGCAGTAGCTTGGGGGCCGCCATACCCAAAGAGGAAGAGGAGGAGGACCACGACGAGGAGCCCCCAGCGTAGGGTCAGCTGGAGGAGCCTGCGGGCGCCGGAGGTGCCGGAGCAAAGAACGCCGAGTTCATCGCAGGGCCTGAGCTTGAGGAGCACCCGGTCCGCAATGTCCCCAGGAAGACGCGCGTGCTCCGTAGGGCCGGCACGGGGGAGCCGGTCTGCCGTTCCCCACCTCCAGCGACCGAGATGAAGAGGAGGACGACCCCGCGGCCAATGTTTCCCGACCGCGAGGGAGGAAGTGGGTCGTCGCAAAACGCACGGCAAGCCCTTCGGCTGAGTTGGCTGACCCACAGGCTCTGCCATGCTGTCGACGCCCTCCAGAACGCCCACTCCGCCACCAGCTCCCGCCGTTTGCCGAAGGGGAAGGTCGAATCTGTCCGCCTTCAGTTCGGGGGAGGAGGATGACGAGTAAGTATAAATTTCTGGCAGTAAATGTCTTAGTTCTTGTCTCATCCTCGCTGAATCTTATCGTGGCTGATTGTTCCGCAGGGAAGAGGAGACCCTGGCACAGCGGCGAGCTAGGAGGGCGAACCTTGCTTCTGCCGCAAAGGGCGTGACGAGCACCCAATCGGAGCAGGTTGCTCCGCGGGAACCGAAGGTTATTGACCTCAGCCCCGCGCGAGCCCCGGTAGGATGCCCCGCCCTTGTACCCGACGGCGGGTTCGGTGGTAGACGCCAGCGCCACCAGTTCGGTTCCCCTACAGACGGGAACGGAACACCTAGGGGCAGCTCACGTACGCTCGACCCCGGAGGGGAGCCCTTCGGCAGGGGACGTTTCTGGGGAGCCTGCCGGCGTTGAGGACGCACCACCAGGAGGTGCCGCTGATGGTTGCACCATGACAATAGAGGTTGCCGGGGAAGGGGGCACCTCTGAGCGACAGGAAACCGCTGGTGAGCCTTTATCGCCAAAGGCTTTTTGGCTTGTTTCCTCACATATATATATTTTGTCTTCTTGAACTTCTTCTAAGCTCGGTTTTTCTTTTTCTCTGGTGTCGCAGACCCGGATCTGTCAGGGGAGCCTGACGCCTATGTCAATGTCGAAGGTATCGCCAGGGAGGCGGCCGAAGAGGCGGTCCGGATTGCGGTCGAGGAACATGAACAAGGCACCCGTCGCGCCCCCAGGGATACCGGCAAGCAGGTTCTTGAGGAACCGTCCTTGGAGGCAGCAACAGACGCCGCGGAGGCTTCCGCCCCGGGAATGTCGGGGACGGGCCCGTCCTTCCCGTTGGGGGCTGCCAGCGGGGTCACCGCCGGTCCATCGTCGTCAACAGAGCCGCCCCCGAGCCGGTACCTGAGGATCGGTGATCTGCAGTTCGCTAGTTTTCCCGGGGACGCGATCCTCAGTGCCTTTACCGAAGGGGCGACTGTCGATGGAAATGTCGTTACCCCCGGAGGAGGGGCAGAAATCGACCCCCTTGGTGGGGGCAACGAAGCCAGGGACCACACCATCCTGTCCTCCATGGGCAGGGACTTCCGGCAGCTGCAAGCGTTTTACGCAGGCCGCTCGGAGAGGCTGGACCATGAGGAAGCCCTTTTGGACGCGACGGAGGATAGGCTCCGCGTGCTTCTTGCTGAGACGCATGCCTGGTTCACCGAGAGCCACACGGGCCCGACCTCACCCAAGCCCAAGCTGCCTTTATCAATCAGAAGGCTGAGGCAGGCCGACGAAAGTATTTCTAACCAAGATACATAGCTGAACTCGTGCAAGATCTTGCTCGATTCCCATGAGGAAGTCCTTCCCGCTCGGGAAAGAGCTCTTGCCGACAAGCTTGAGGCAGGGCTGGAGAAGCATATCCAGTAACTGGAGGCAAGCACAAGGAAGCCATCGCGCGGCAAGACTCCGAGCATGCCGGCAAGCTCCAAGAGGTCGTCAGCGCCGCTGAAGCCGCCCAATCCGCCAAGGCCGAGCTGGAGATCAAGGTGCAACGGTTGGAGACGGAGCTCGTTTCCTCTGGCCCGGAGATCTTGGAGTTGAAGGACAGCATCCAGAAGAGGACTCAGACCTTTGCGGATCTGCAGACGGAGCTTGCTGGCAAAACCAAGGAGTTGGAGGTTGCCACGACTACCAACACTGATTTGCGTGCGAGAGTGAGTTCCCAGGAGGACCGTCTCGAGGCTGCTCAGCACAAGGAGCTTTGTTTGCTCGAGGAACTCCAGAAGGAGAAAGACTTGCTCACCTCCGCCGCGCACACCTCCAACCAACTCCAGGAAAGCGTTGGGCTGTGGACGGAGCAGCTCGTCGATATCGCTGGTAGGCTCTCCACCCAGCTCGCAAAGATGGGCTTGGAGGAGTGCGCCTTCTCCAACGACACCAGGGAGGTGGCGAGCGTGCGACTGTCCATCTTCTTTGGGAAGCTCGTCGACATGTTGGCAAAGTACGAGGCGGAGCAGGCTGACAGATTCCTCCAAGGTTGCCGCGAGCTGTGTCGCAGGGCCCTCCACAAAGTCTTGGTGAAAGTTGCCTACCATAACCCCGGCGTCGATCTGACAAAGGCCTTCTCCAAGCTGCCGAGAGACTTCGACACCAGCGAGCTCGATGCCCTTGTTGCCCCTATCTCCGACAGGGCTGGTTTTGTAACCTTGGGCAACTAAGCTTTCTTTCCTGCGATGTGTGTTATCCAAAACATAGGTTTTGAATTAGCATCGTGGCTTTGCTTTTTGTAATGCACTTTTTCTGTCATGACGAACGACTATCTCCTTTCAACATAGCCGAAACTTGTGTGTTTTCATTTATCCCTACGCTTGCCGAAAATCCCTGTTGGTGCGCGCATCTGTACCACGAGCGTCCGAAGGAATGGGTCCTTGGCAGCCTGCTGGTGATGCCACTGCCGACAAGGCCTCCTTATCGTCCTTGCCACGGCTACTTAGGATGTTGAGCTGACTCAAAACAACCAAGTGCGCAAACAATTTCAACAAGGGTCCTTCACGTACAGGTTTTCTCACACAAGTGTCAACCCCGTTCAAGGATAAAGCCTTAATTATTCAAAAAGTTTCTTGCGACTTAGATCTTTTTCTCGTCGTGTTCCTTGTCGCAAGGCGATCGTCCTTGAACATGCTTGCAGGTGTCCGTGCCGTTACTCCCCCCGGGAAGACTTAAACGAGGGGGCCCTTCTCCTTTTTAGAAAAAGAAAGAATAGAAAATAGAGTAGGCCAGGAGCCTAGGTGGTTCAACAATTGCCTTACGCAAGAAAAGAGTGATCACAACATCTTACATAAGATACATAACAAAATATGTACTTCAACCAAGAGTTGTAGAGCACTTACCTTTCACTCACTACGCACAAGATCATCGCGTGGCTCCGTACAAAGGGTTACATGCCTTGGCAGCGAAGCTTGCACAAAAGGGGCTGCCGGGCAGACTGGCAGCTACACCTTACGGGTGGGACGCACGAAAGCGCCCAGTACTTATGCGTGCTCGGCATTTGGGTGTCGCTTCTGGCCCCTAGGCGGCTTTCGCTGTTCCTAGTGACTTGTCCCACCCGACAAGGGCTTGGTGGTCTTATTCTTCTTGCTCCCAGCGGCAGAGGTCTCTGGTAAGTCCTCGACCGGCGTGCTACACCTCTTGGCGCGCTTCCTGGAGTCCTTACGAGATTCGCCATACCTCTTGTTCTTGTTCTTCCCCCAGGAGCTTTGTCGGTAGGAGCGAGTGCCTCGTTGGCAGACGTTGCCACTACTTCCTGGAAGAGCTTATCGACGCACAGGACTGCATCCTTGTTGTCAGTGCGGAAGGTGATGACGCTCATTGGCCCTTGTATCTTGAGACTATTGTAGGCGTGGTGTGTTGCCGCCATGAACTTCGCCAGTGCCGGTCGGCCCAGAATCCCAATGTACGGCAACGACATTCTTGCAACGTCGAAGACTACCTTCTCTATCCTGAAGTTGAGATCGCTGCCGAACGTGACTGATAGAGTGATCTTCCCCTTGGGTTGAGATCTTCCCGGGTTGACCCCTTGGAAGGACCTTGTCGGCTTGAGATCCGTGTCAGGAATCTGCAGCCGCTTGATCACGCCGGGTGAGATCAAGTTCAACCCGTCCTCACTCTCGACCAACATCTTCGTGACCTTGAGGTTGCGTATTGTTGGTCAAACCAACAACGACACGCACCAGACGACAGTGATGCGGTTAGGGTGGTCCTCGGCGTCGAAGATGATGGGAGTGTTGGACCACTTGAGGGGTTTCCTCGTCTCTACCACTGGTTCTGCCGCGTTGATCTGACGGGCCCATTGCTTGAGCTGCCGGTGAGAGGAGTGCAAAGATGCGCCTCCGTCAACGGACATGGCATCGACAGCCTTCTGGAATTCCTGGCCTTCATATTCTTCTTCATCTCCGTCGTCATCATCGTCTTCGTCATCAGACTTCTTGTCTCGGCCTCTAGCAGGTTTCTCTTTGCGCTGCTTGGCCTTGCCGCGGCGGCCACCACGGCTACCGCTGCTTTTCTTGCCAGAACCACCTGCACCATCTTGGCCTTTCTCCTTGTCACGCCTTTCGTACTCTTGTTTCTGCTTCTTGGCATGTTGCTCCACTTGGTGGCACTCCGTGATATCGTGGCTCTTGGTGAGGTGAATCTTGCAGTACGACCTGCCGGTCTTCTCGCCTACTGCGGCCTCGTCGTCTCCGAAGCATGCGGCAACGCTCTTTCCGGACCCCTCGGATTTGGCCTTCTTGCCGGAGTCGGAGTTGTCGTTCCCCTCGACAGCCATTACTGCTTTTCCTTTGCTCTTCCGGCCCTTTTTCGTGGAGGCCGGTGCATCTTCGCCGTCATCTGAGTCGACCTCCGTGCCGGCATCCTTTCCAGGGAGCCTTCTTCCCTTTCCAGCCCGTGCGCACTTGTCGGCTAGAGCGTACAGCTCAGTGACATCCCGCACTTTGTTGATGCTCATCTCCTCACGCATCCGCCGGTTGCGCATATTTGTGTGGAATGCGGCAATCACAGTGGCTGGGTGGATGTCAGGGATGTTGTGCTACACGCGACCGAACCTCTGGATATATTTGCGGAGGGATTCACCATCTCTCCGGGGGAGCACGTGCAAGTCGCTCGGATTCCCTGGAAGCTTGTGGCCTCCATTGTATGTGCCAACGAACTGGCTGCATAGGTCGGCCCAAGAGGAAATGGACCCCTCCGGCAAGTTCATTAACCAACTCCTCACGATCGGCTTGAGCGCCACGGAAAGTAGTTGGCTAAGATTTTCTCATCGCGTCCCCCGGCAGCCTGCACAACGATGGTGTAGATGCCAAGGAACTCGGAAGGGCCGATCTTTCCGTCATACTTGTTAGGCAGCTCAGGCTTGAAGGGCCTGCTGGAGGGCCAGCGGACTTGCCATAGCTCGTGGGTGAATGCTGGACAGCCTACCTCGTAAGGCAGGCTGCCAGGCACCCCCGGTGTGGGCGCGTCGACGGCTGGGTCCGCACGCCCATCGAGCTGTTGGCATGTTTGACACTGCCTCTTGATGGTGGTGCAGGCGTCCTCCTTGCGCCTGTCCTTCAAGACCTGGTGTTGGTCCTTGTTCATCCGCGGGTCCGTCGAGGCATACAATACCTTGTCTTGCACGTCGGTCCGGCGGGTAGGTTGCTATTGAGGGGGAGACTACACCGTGTGCGCCCTGCCAGCGTCGCGTCCGGCGGTGGGAGCCCCCGGAGCCGCTTGGCGGGCGACTAACGGGCCCGCTGCCTCTGTCCTATCGTGGTTTGCGAAGCTCAGCAGGCTCTGGATCGTAGCTCTCCAGTCTTCCGTTTTCTCCTGCGTGGGTGGAAAGTTTAGCAATAGCTGGGCCTGCGTTAGAGCTTCCTCTGCAGTTTTGGGCATGGAGCGGTGCGAGGCGTGGGTGGCGCTCTTACTCCTAGCGGCGCTAGGAGGAGCGTCTCCCCGAGCTGTCGCACGATGCTCGTTCCCTCCAGGAGGCTGCTGTCGAGCTCGGCCCTGCGTTTCCTGAGATGGACGTGCAGGGGTCATTTCCGCGCGCCACCCAGGGTCGCCGCCCTGGGGGTGTTGGTCGCGGTGGTCTTGAGAACGCTGCGGCGGAGTTACTTTTGCTGTCGCCGCTACTGCTGCGGCCGCTGCCGCGGCCACTACGTCTGCTGTACCGGCCCCGGTCGCTGCTGGCGCATTCCGCGTCTCCATGACTACGGGGTTAGGGTCGTGGCCCGCGGAGCTCCATGCAGTGTTGTGGCCGCGTTTGCCGTCATGGCAATTATGAGGGACGCCCCCACCCGCATCGCCGGCCACCACCTACGAGGGTAACTTGGACATGGATGGGTCAGGTGTCGCCGGGCCCTTAGCCTTCTTGGGAGGCATGGGCGTCGAAGAAGCTGTCGGCGGCGACGCGCAGGAGCCCGCGAAGGTTCACGCAAGGGAGTCCCCCTACCTGGCGCTCCAACGATGTCGGAGTGTGACTATCTATGGGGCCAGCAAGGCCCCTTTCGTGGTTCAGGAGAGGGGATCCCCTGGCGCAAAGAGCATCACCAGACACTGCACTCTTGAGGGTTTAGACAGGTTCGGGCCGCCGGAGCGTAATACCCTACGTCCTGTGTGGTGTGGTTATTCGGGTTCACAGTACATGAGCATCGCAGCCCGATAAGGATGCTTCGGGAGCGTCGCTACACGTGTAAATGAACAAAGAGTCAACCCTTCTAAAGATAGCCATGGCCTCCTTTTATAATCCAAGGGGTTACCACAATGGCTAAAATGGTCTTTGCACATAATAAACAATGTGTATCTATCTGCCAAAACTGCTGGCAATTGCGGTAGTGGGAACTACCTAACTTTGACGGATTAGGACAGACGCATAAATGCGCCGTGAGGTGGAACGCTGGCGACGTCTCCCGTCAAGGATCGCCTCTCCTTCTATGCCGTTCGCCCAACTACCTCTTATTCTTGCGCCACGCGTGGGACGGGTGTCATTAAAGCTTTGTTATAATCCAGGGAAACAACCATGCACCCCGACCAGTCCCACCTACCCACTTGCCTGCTCGACACCTGGCTGATGTAGACAATCAACCCAGTGACATGGAGCGATGGCTTGGCGGGCGAGGCCTTGGTGGGACCGCTATCGTGCGAGCCCTCGGCGAGGAAGGCTTGCCGGTTTACTCGAGCCCTTGTACGACGAGCTTGGTGTCCAGATCTAGCCCAGCAGGGTCCTGTCGGTTCGGAGGCCGCCGTTGTTTGGTGCAGAAGTCAGGGTACTAAGGGCCCCGTTCTTTAGTACACCGACAACCACCGCACTCAAAAAGATATAAGTGAAGCAGTAGAGCGACTGCTAAGCTCAAAAGATATAAGTGAAGCACATAGAGTACTCTAACAAATCTTGGTGAAGGTGTGTCTCTATCAAATAGGTGTGTCCAGCAAACAATGATTGCGGCAAATTAAAGCAAACACAAGAAAATGGAAACGACACTCCAAGCAAAACTCATATCATGTGATGAATACAAATATAGCTCCAAGTGACATACCGATGGATTGAGACGAAAGAGGGGATGCCATCATGGGCATCCCCAAGCTCAGACACTTGAGTCTTCCTAGAATTTTACTTGGGGTGCCTTGGTCATCCCCAAGCTTAGGCTCTTGCCGCTACTTATTCCTTCATCCATCGTGATAACACCCAAAACTTGAAAACTTCAGCACAACAAACTCAACAAAACTTCGTGAGATCCGTTAGTATAAAAAACATATCAAATACTTAGGTACTGTTATAAATTGATTCATATTTTATTATTGCATAATAGGTAATGTATTCTAACTTCTCCATGGCTTATACCCCGCGATACCATCCATAGCATCATCAAAATAACCAAACTATGCAAGCAAAAACAGAATCTGTCTAAAATAGAACAATCTGTAATGATCTGTAGAGAAACTACACTTATGTAACTCCAAAACTTCTGAACAATTAGGACAACCTGGGTAATTTGTATACCAATACTGTGTAAAAAATTAAGATCCAAAAGATGTTCCACTAAAATCATTGAAATTCTGCACTGGACGCTAAAGTTTCTGTTATTGCACCGTATCAATTCTACTTATATCACAAGTCACCCCAAAGGCTTTACTTGGTACAAACACTAATTTAAACATAAAAACACTATCATTACAGAGGAAATAATCATTTTATCACACACAAAAACAAAGTAAACGCAAAAATTTAAAGATAACTATTGGGTTGCCTCCCAACAAGCGCTATTGTTTTATGCCCCTAGCTAGGCATAATGCAAAGTATCAAGTGTTGTCATATTTATCGCTCAGTCCATAAATAGCCCTCATGATAGACTCATAAGGTGGTTTGATTATATTGCTAGGGAAGTGTTCCGTCCCCTTTTTCAATGGGAATTGGAATCTTATCTTTCCCTCTTTCATACCAATGATAGCACCTCTAGTTCGTATGAAAGGTCTTCCAAGTATATTTGGACAAGATGGATTGCATTCAATATCAAGCACAATGAAATCTACAGGCACACAATTTATATTTTCTATAATAAGTACATCATTTATTCTACCTAAAGGTTTCTTACTGGTAGAATCCGCAAGATGCAAGTTAAGGGAACAATCTTGAATGTCGGTGAGACCTAGCACATCACAAAGAGATTTAGGTATTGTTGAAACACTAGCACCAAGGTCACACAAAGTATTACATTCATATTATTTAACCTTTATTTTAATAGCAGGTTCCCATTCATCATGCAATTTTCTAGGTATAGAAACTTCTAGCTCAAGTTTCTTATCATAAGCTTTTATCATCGCTTCTACCATATGTTTATTAAAAGCCTTATTTTGTTCATAAGCATTGGGTGAGCTAATAAGGGATTGCAACAAGGAAATACATTCTATTAAAGAGAAACTTTCATAATTAAAGTCCTTGTAATCCAAGATAGTGGGTACATCACTAGCTAAAGTTTTGACCTCTCCAAACCCACTGTTTTCAATTTTATCATTACAATCATCACCCTCCGAATAAACGAGACGCCTTCTAGATAAAATTGAGTCATATACAGTCCCTTTATCATCTACTTTCATATTAGTAAACAAAGATTCAATGGGAGAAGTGCCAATCATTTTAAGATCTTCCTCATGATTACGGTAAAAACCGGGTGGAAGAGATATTTCAAAGAATTCTCGTTTGGCTCTCAACCTCGCGGTCCTCTCCTTACTGTCATTAATAGAAACTTGGATAGATTTAATAGTTTCATTAATATCATGCTTGGATGGCAAAGTTCTATTTTTAAGAGTTTCCACATCAAGACCAATTATATCCATGTTCCTAGCCAAACCATCAACTTTGTTCAAATTTTCTTCTACCATAGTATTAAAAATCTTTTGAGAACTAATAAATTCTTTAATGATGTTCTCAAGATCAGAGTATATTCTATTATTATTTGTAGAAGAATTTCCATAAAAATTTCCATAATTATTAGAGGAATTACCGGGATACGGTCTAGCATTGTAATTTTCTCTATAAGCATTGTTGTTGAAATTGCTTGGCGAGATAAAGTTCAAATCAATAGCATCATCATTTTGCTCAATCAAGGTAGACAAATGCATATCATTGGGATCAACATGAGCATGTTTACTAGCAACCATATTCATAAGAGCATCCACTTCTTCACTCAAAGTAGGGATTTCCTCAAAAGAATTTACCTGCTTACCAGTTGGAGCTCTTTCGGTATGCCATAGAGAATAATATGTAATTATTTTGTCCAGAAGTTTGTTGACCTCTCCTAATGTCACCTCCATGAAGGTACCACCTGCATCATAATCTAGAAGATTTCTAGACACAAAGTTTAGTTCAGCATAGAAATCCTGTATGATCATCTATAAGTTCAAGCCATGAGTTGGGCAATTTTTAATCATCAATATCATCCTCTACCAAGCTTGTGCAACATGTTCATATTCATGTTATTTAAAATTCATAATTTGATTCCTAAGGGAGATTATCTTAGCAGGAGGAAAAAACTTGGTAATGAAAGTATCTTTACATTTATCCCATGTTCCAATACTATTACGTGGTAAAGATGAAAACCAAGCCTTAGCTTTATCTCTTAGTGAAAAAGGAAATAACTTTAATTTGGCCACATCATTATCCATATCCTTTTTCTTTTGCGTATCACATAATCCAACAAAGGTATTGAGATTCATAGTCGGATCCTCATTAGGACTTCCGGAAAATTATTCTTTCATCACAAGATTTAGCAATGCATCATTAATATAATAAAACTACGCACTAGTGGTGGGTGTTATAGGAGTAATCGTAAAATCATTGTTATTAGTATTTGGGAAGTCACAGAACTTGGTATTATCTTGAGACATAGTGACCAAGCAAGCAAAGCAAGTAAGCTAACAAGTATAGCAAGCAAACAAGTAAACTAGCAAAGGTAAAAAAAAATTTATAGCAAGCAAAACATAACAGCAAATAAAAAGTAGAACAAGTGAATTATAATTTGTGAGAAGGTAATTGATAAGAAGTTGATGATACTCCCCGGCAACGGTGCCAGAAATGCTTCCTGATACTTGTGATCTGCGTTGGGTTTTTCCCCGAAGAGGAGGGGATGATGCAACACAGTATAGATAAGTTTTGCCCTTAGTGAGAACCAATGTTATTGAACCAATAGGAGGATTACACAACTTCCCATCTTCAGCACCTACACACAAAAGAGCACACACTTGCACCCAATGCGGGCAAGAGGGTTGTCAATCCCCTTGAACTCGTTACTTGCAAGCGATAAGTTGTGTAGATAATAGTTGATAATTATAAATTGCAAAATAAAATGGAAACAAATAAATGGCAGCAAGGTATTGAGAGTGTTTATAAATATATTTGTGAATAGACCCCGGGGACATAGCATTCGCTAGAGGCTTCTCTCTCGAAGAAAGCATACAGTGGGTAAACCAATTATTGTTGGGCAATTGACAGAAAAGCGCATAGTTATGCAATATTTATTCACGACAATGATCATGTGTATGTAGGCATCACGTCCATAAACAAGTAGACCGACTCCTTCCTGCATCTATGTCAGGGTACGACGATCTATGGGGCCGGAAAGGCCCCTTTCGTGGTTCGGCTGAGGGAATCCTCTGGGCCAAAGAGCATCACTGGACACTACACGTTCGAGGGTTTAGATAGGTTCGGGCCGCTGGAGCGTAATACCCTACGTCCTGTGTGGTATGGTTTATTCGGGTTCATAGTACAGGAGCGTCGCGGCCCGGCAAGGATGCTTCGGGGGCGTCGCTACGCGTGTAAATGAACCGAGAGTCGACCTTTCTAAAGGTAGCCATGGACATCCTTTTATAATCCAAGGGGCTACCACAAGGGGCTAAAATGGTCTTTACACGTGGTAAACAATGTATATCTATCTCCCAAAACCGCTGGCAATAGCGGTAGTGGGAAATACCTAACTCTGACGGATTAGGACAGACGCATTAAATGTGCCATGAGGTGACACGCTGTCGACGTCTACCGGCAAGGATTGCCTCTCCTTCCGTGCTGTTCGCCCAAATACCTCTTATTCATTTGCCACGCCACGGGACGGGTGTCATTAAAGATCTGCTGTAATCTAGGGAAACAACCACGCGTCCCGACCAGTCTCACCTACCCGCCTGCCCGCTCGACACCTAGCTGATGTAGACAATCAACCTAGCTACATGGAGCGACTGCTTGGTGGGCGAAAGCCTTGGCAGGTGCGCTATTGTGTGAGCCCCCCAGCAAGGAAGGCTTGCCGATTCACTTGAGCCTTTTGCATGAAGAGGCTTAGCGTCCAGATCAAGCCCGGCAGGGTCTTGCCAGTCCGGAGGCCGCGGTCGTCTGGTGCACAAGTCAGGCTACTAAGGGCCTCATTCTTTAGTACACCGACAATCTACTACTATTACTCCACCCATCGAGCGCTATCCAGCATGCATCTAGAGTATTAAGTGAAATAGAGTAATGCTGGGAGAATGATGACATGATGTAGACAAAGTAAACTAAATTAATATGAATAAACCCCATTGTATTACCCTTAGTGGCAGCAATACAAAGATGAGTCTTGTCCCCTACTATGTCACTGGGATATAGAGCACCGCTAGATTGAACCCACTATAACGCACCTCTCTCACTGAGGATAAACCAATATAGTTGGCCAAACTAAACCTATAGATCACAGAGAATTACGAAGCTATAATAATCATGCAAATAAAATACCAGCAAGCATTCAATATCTTTTAATGAATACTCTGAACATAAACCCACAATTCATCGGATCCCAACAAAGACACCGCAAAGATGGATTACATAAGATACATCACCGCGGGAATCACGGTGATCATGGCAATGAAGAACATGGAGATAGATAGCCATCTAGGTACTAACTACGGACCCGTAGGTCTATGGTGAACTACTCTCACATCACCATGGGAGCAACAAGGATGATGTAGAGGCCCTCCGTGATCGATCCCCCCCCCCAGCAGGGCACCAGAAAAGGGCTCTAGATGAGATCGTGTCAGAACAGAGACTTGCGGCGGCGGAAAAGGTGTTTTGGGAGCTCCCCTAGGGTTTTTTTGGAATATATGTGAATTTATAAGCCAGAGTACGAGGTCACAAGAGCCCGGGGGGCACAAGCTAACAGGGCGCGACCACCCCCTGGGCGTGCCCCGTTGGCTTGTGGGGCCCCTGTGCGGCCTCCGATCTTCTCCCGAAGCTTCCAGGACTTCTTTTGGTCTAGAAAAAATCATCAAAAAGTTTCGGGGTGTTTGGACTCCGTTTGGTACCGTAAACCTGAAAAGCCAGAAACATGCAGAAAACAACAACTAGCACTTGGCACTGGCTTAATAGGTGATACGTCTCCAACATATCTACAATTTTTGATTGTTCCATGCTATAATATTATCATTCTAGGATACAGGTCATTTATTTGCTGATTCATATTATTTTTGAGCACTAACCTATTAACCCGGTGCCAAGTGCGAGTTGCTGTTTTCTGCATGTTTTTCCCTTTTCGGGTTTACAATACCAAACGAAGTCCAATCGCCACGAAACTTTTTGATGATTTTTTCTGGACCAAAAGAAGACCTGGAAGATTCGTTAGAAGACCGGAGGCCGCACAGGGGCCCCACAAGCCAACAGGGCGAGCCCAGGGGGCGTGGCTGTGCCCTGTTAGCTTGTGGATGCCCCTGGCTCTCCTGACCCCGTACTCTGGCCTATAAATTCACATATATTGCAAAAACCCTAGGGGAGCTCCCGAAACACTTTTTCCGCCACCACAAGTCTCTGTTCCGCCGTGATCTCATCTAGAGCCCTTTTTCGGTGCCCTGCCGGAGGGGGGATCGATCACGGAGGGCCTCTACATCATCCTTGCTACTCACATGGTGATGTGTGAGTAGTCCACCATAGACCTACGGGTCCATAGCTAGTACCTAGATGGCTTCTTCTCTCTGTTTGATCTTCAATACAAAGTTCACCGTGATCTTCGTGGTGATCTATCGATGTAATTTTCTTTTGTAGTCTGTTTGTTGGGATCCGATGAATTGTGTGTTTATGTTCAAATTATTTACGATAAAAGATTTGAGTCTCCTCTGAATACTTATTTGATTCTTATTTGCATGATCATCATAGCTTCGTAAATCTCTCCGATCTATCGGTTTTAGTTTGGCCAACTAGATTGGGCTATCTTCAGTGAGAGGGGTGATACGTCTCCAACGTATCTATAATTTTAGATTGTTCCATGCTATTATATTATCTGTTTTGGATGTTTTATATGCATTAATATGCTATTTTATATTATTTTTGGGACTAACCTATTAATCTAGAGCGTAGTGCCAGTTTCTGTTTTTTCCTTGTTTTTGAGTATTGCAGATAAGGAATATTAAATGGAGTCCAAACGGAATAAAATCTTCGATATGATTTTTCCTGGACCAGAAGAAACCTGCCAGACTTGGAGATGAAGGCAGGAGGCCTGCTGGGAGGCAACAAGCCACCTGGGCGCGCCCTAGGGGGGGGGCGCCCCTGGCTTGTGGCCCCCTAGCAGGTCTGCTAACCCTATTCTTCGGCATATAAATTCCCAAATATTCCCCCAATACAAAAAAGATCCACGAAAATACTTTTCCGCCGCCGGAAGCCTCTGTTCCCGTGAGATCCCATCTTGGAGCCTTTTCCGGTAATCTGCCGGAGGGGGATTCGATCACGGAGGGCATCTACATCAACTCCATTGCCCCTCCAATGATGCGTGAGTAGTTCACCACAGACCTTCGGGTCCATAGCTAGTAGCTAGATGGCTTCTTCTCTCTCTTTGTTCTTCAATACCATGTTCTTCATGATCTTCATGGAGATCTATCCGATGTAATACTCTTTTGCGGTGTGTTTGTCGAGATCCGATGAATTGTGGGTTTATGATCAGATTATCTATGAATATTATTTGAATCTTCTCTGAATTCTTATATGCATGATTTCATATCTTTGCAAGTCTCTTCAAGTTATTGGTTTGGTTTGGCCAACTAGATTGGTAATTCTTGCAATGGGAGAAGTGCTTAGTTTTGGGTTCAATCTTGCGGTGTCCTCACCCAGTGACAAAGTAGGGGTAGTGAGGCACGTATTTGTATTGTTGCCATCAAGGATAAAAAGATGGGGTTTTCATCATATTGCTTGAGTTTATCCCTCTACATCATGTCATCTTACCTAATGCGTTACTCTGTTCTTCATGAACTTAATACTCTAGATGCAGGCAGGAGTCGGTCGATGTGTGGAGTAATAGTAGTAGATGCAGAATCGTTTTGGTCTACTTGACACGGACGTGATGCCTATATGCATAATCATTGCCTTGGATATCGTCATAACTATGCGCTTTTCTATCAATTGCTCGACAGTAATTTGTTCACCCACCGTATTATTTTCCTTCATGAGAGAAGCCTCTAGTGAAACCTATGGCCCCCGGGTCTATTTTCCATATTATATTTTCAGATCTATAAACCAAAAATACCAAAAATACTTCGCTGCAATCTTTTTACTTTTCGTTTTAGCAATCTTTTATATCTATCTCTATCAGATCTCATCCTTGCAAATAACCGTGAAGGGATTGACAACCCCTTTATAGCGTTGGGTGCAAGAGTTTGATTGTTTGTGTAGGTGCGAAGATTGGGGACTTTCTTGTATCTCCTACTGGATTGATACCTTGGTTCTCAACAACTGAGGGAAATACTTATCTACTTTGCTGCATCACCCTTTCCTCTTCAAGGGAAAACCAACGCAAGCTCAAGAAGTAGCAAGAAGGATTTCTGGCGCCGTTGCCGGGGAGATGTACATCAAGCCTACCAAGTACCCATCACAAACTCATCTCTTGCATTTACATTATTTGCCATTTGCCTCTCGTTTTCCTCTCCCCTACTTCTAAAACGATTTTCAGAAAAAACCAAAAAGATTTGCCTTTTTATTCGCCCTTCTTCCATTCGTCTTTTCGTTTGCTTTTTGTTTGCTTGTGTGCTAGATTGCTTGTTTTGTCACGATGACTCAAGAGAATACCAAGTTGCGTGACTTCTCCAATACTAATAATAATGATTTTATTA
Source organism: Elymus sibiricus (assembly GCA_039707655.1). NCBI lineage: Eukaryota > Viridiplantae > Streptophyta > Magnoliopsida > Poales > Poaceae > Elymus > Elymus sibiricus. The sequence goes on along the minus strand of CM077675.1, from coordinate 295,188,178 downwards.
GTACTCCGATTGCTCCCGCCACTAGTGCGGAATCTTATGAAATTAATGCCGCTTTGCTTAATCTTGTTATGAAAGAACAATTTTCCGGCCTTCCTAGTGAAGATGCCGCATCCCATCTAAATACTTTCGTTGAGTTGTGTGATATGCAAAAGGAAGAAAGATGTGGATAATGATATTGTTAAATTGAAGCTATTTCCGTTCTCACTACGAGATCGTGTTAAAACTTGGTTTTCATCTTTGCCTAAAAATAGAATTGATTCATGGAATAAGTGTAAAGATGCTTTTATTTCCAAGTACTTTCCGCCTGCTAAGATCATCTCCCTTAGGAACGATATAATGAATTTTAAGCAACTTTATCATGAGCATGTTGCACAATCTTGGGAGAGGATGAAACTAATGATTAGAAATTGTCCCGCGCATGGTTTGAGTTTATGGATGATTATACAAATTTTTTATGCGGGATTGAATTTTGCTTCTAGAAATCTTTTAGATTCTGCCGCGGGTGGTACTTTTATGGAAATCACATTAGGAGAAGCTACTAAACTCCTAGATAATATTATGGCAAATTACTCTCAATGGCATACCGAAAGATCTCCTACTAGTAAAAAAGTGCATGCTATTGAAGAAATAAATACTTTGAGTGAAAAGATGGATGAATTAATGAAATTTTTTGCTAGTAAGAGTGCTCCTATTGATCCTAATGATATGCCTTTGTCTTCTTTGATTGGAAGTAATAATGAATCTATGGATGTGAATTTTGTTGGTAGGAACAATTTTGGTAATAACGCGTATAGAGGTAATTTCAATCCTAGGCCGTTTCCTAGTAATTCCTCTAATAACTATGGTAATTCCTACAACAATTCTTATGGAAATTATAATAAGATGCCCTCTGATCTTGAGAATAATATTAAAGAATTTATTAGTTCGCAAAAGGGTTTCAATGCTATGATTGAAGAGAAATTGCTCAAGATTGATGATTTGGCTAGGAACGTTGATAGAATTTCGCTTGAGATTGATTCTTTGAAAATTAGATCTACTCCACCCAAGCATGATATTAATGAGTCTTTAAAAGCTATTAGAATTTCTATTGATGAGTGTAAGGAAAGAACCGCTAGAATACGTGTTAAGCGTGAATGGCTTGAAAAAGTGTGTTCTCGTGATAATATTGATGAAGATCTTAAAGTGATTGATGTGACTCCTATTGAATCTTTGTTTTCTAATATAAATCTTGATAAAGATGGGACAGGAGATAAGTCAACTTTAGTTAAAAGGCGTCCCAATGATTCGGAGTTTATAGATCTCAATGCTAAGATTGATAAAAGTGGGATTGAAGAGGTCAAAACTTTAAATAGCAATGAACCCACTCTTTTGGATTTCAAGGACTTTAATTATGATAGTTGCTCTTTGATTGATTGTATTTCCTTGTTGCAATCCATGTTGAATTCTCTGCATGCTTATAATCAAAATAAAGCTTTTACTAAACATATCGTGGATGCTATGATGAAATCTTTTGAAGAAAAACTTGAGTTGGAAGTTTCTATACCTAGGAAGCTTTATGATGATTGGGAACCTACTATTAAGATTAAAATTAAAGATTATGGGTGCCATGCTTTGTGTGATTTGGGTGCTAGCGTTTCCATGATTCCGAAAACTTTATGTGATGTGTTAGGTTTCCATGAATTTGATGATTGCTCTTTAAATTTGCATCTAGCGGATTCCACCATTAAGAAACCTATGGGAAGTATTAATGATGTTCTTATTGTTGCAAATAGGAATTATGTGACCGTAGATTTCATTGTTCTTGATATAGATTGCAATCCTACATGTCCTATTATTCTTGGTAGACCTTTCCTTAGAACGATTGGTGCAATTATTGATATGAAAGAAGGAAACATTAGATTCCAATTTCCATTAAGGAAAGGCATGGAACACTTTCCTATAAAGAAAATAAAATTACCTTATGAATCTATCATGAGAGCTACTTATGGATTGCATACCAAAGATGACAATACCTAGATCTATTGCGTTATGCCTAGCAAGTGGCGTTAAACAATAGCGCTTGTTGGGAGGCAACCCAATTTTATTTTTATGCTTTTGTTTTTGCTTCTGTTTTTGAGTGCTTTACACATTATTACCTCTGTAGTAATTATGTTTTCTTTTTTTAATTAGTGTTTGAGCTAAGTAAGACCTTTGGGATGGTCTACGATGATTGTGATTTGATTTTTCTGAAAAACAGAAACTTTTGCGCTCAGTCCAGGAATTTTATAAATTCACAAGAGCGTCGAATGAGTCTGAAATTTTTACACAAGATTTATATACAAATTTACCTGATTTTCCTAATTTTTTAGAATTTTTGGAGTTACAGAATTATTCTAAGTCTATAGATTGCTAGAGACTGTTCTGTTTTAGACAGATTCTGTTTTCTTTGTGTTGTTTGCTTATTTTGATGTAACTATGGGTTGTATCGGGGGGTATGAACCATGGAGAAGTTGGAATACAGTATATATTACACCAATATAAATAAAGAATGAGTTCACAACAGTACCTAAAGTGGTGATCTTTTTTCTTAAAGTTTTCTGTTGAGTTTTGTGTTGTGAAGTTTTCAAGTTTTGGGTAAAGATTTGATGGACTATGGAATAAGGAGTGGCAAGAGCCTAAGCTTGGGGATGCCCAAGGCACCCCAAGCCATATTAAAGGATACCAAAGAGCCTAAGCTTGGGGATGCCCCGGAAGGCATCCCCTCTTTCGTCTTCAATCCATCGGTAAATTTACTTGAGGCTATATTTTTATTCACCACATGATATGTGTTTTGCTTGGAGCGTCTTGTATGATATGAGTCTTTGGCTTTTAGTTTGCCACAATCATCCTTGCTGCACACATATTTTAAGGGGGACACGCATTAATCGTGAATTTATTAGAATACTCTATGTTCTTCATTTATATCTTTTGAGCTAGGCAATGTTGCTCTAGTGCTTCACTTATATCTTTTTAGAGCACGGTGGTGTTTTATTTTATAGAAATAATTGAACTCTCGTACCTCACTTATATTATTTTGAGAGTCTTTAAACAGCATGGTAATTGGTTTAGGTTATGAATTTAGTCCTAATGTAATGGGCATCCAAGAGGGATATAATAAAAACTTTCATATTAAGTGCATTGAATACTATGAGAAGTTTGATTCCTTGCATATAGTTTTGAGATATAAAGATGGTGATATGAGAGTCGTGCTAGTGAGTAATTGTGAATTGGTAGAAATACTTGTGTTAAAGTTTGTGATTCCCGTAGCATGCACGTATGGTGAACCGTTATGTAACGAAGTCGGAGCATGATTTGTTTAATGATTGTCATCCTTTGTGTGAGGGTCGGGAGCGCGCGATGGTTAACTCCTACCAACCTCTCCCCTAGGAGCATGCGTCTAATACTTTGCTTCGATAACTAATAGACTTTTGCAATAAGTATGTGAGTTCTTTATGACTAATGTTGAGTCCATGAATTATACGCACTCTCACCCTTCCACCTTTGCTAGCCTCTCTAGTACCGCGCAACTTTCGCCGGTGCATTAAACCCACCTTCCTCAAAACAGCCACCATATACCTTCCTCAAAATAGCCACCATACCTACCTATTATGGCATTTTCATAGCCATTCCGAGATATATTTCCATGCAACTCCCACCGTTCCGTTTTTCATGACACGCACCATCATTTTCATATTGCTTTGCATGATTGTAAGATAGCTAGCATGATGTTTTCATGGCTTGTCCGTTTTTTGATGTCATTTGCTAGGCTAGATCATTGCACATGTCGATACACCACTGGAAGCATTCATATAGAGTCATATTTTGTTCTAGGTATCGAGTTGTAATTCTTGAGTTGTAAGTAAATAAAAGTGTGATGATCTTCATTATTAGAGCATTGTCCCGTGAGAGAAAAGGATGATGGAAGCTATGATTCCCTCACAAGTTGGGATGAGTCTCCAGACTTTACAAATAATAAAAGAGGCCAATGAAGCCCAAAATAAAAAAAAGAGAGGCCAAAGATGCCCACCAAAAAAAAATGAGAGAAAGAGAGAAGGGACGATGCTACTATCTTTTTCCACACTTGTGCTTCAAAGTAGCACCATGATCTTCATGATAGAGAGTCTCCTATTTTGTCACTTTCGTATAACTAGTGGAATTTTTCATCATTATGCGCAACCACTTAGTTTCTTTTTGAGCTTTCATACACTTATAGCTCTAGTGCATCCGTTGCATGGCAATCCCTACTCACTCACATTGATATCTATTGATGGGCATCTCCATAGCCCGTTGATACGCCTAGTTGATGTGAGACTATCTTCTCCTTTTTCCTCACAACCTCCACCATATTCTATTCCACCTATAGTGCTATATCCATGGCTCACGCTCATGTATTGCGTGAGAGTTGAAAAGGTTTGAGAACATAAAAGGTGTGAAACAATTGCTTGACTTGTCATCGGGGGTGTGCATGATTTAAACACTTTGTGTGGGGAAGATGGAGCATAGCCAGACCATATGATTTTGTAGGGATAACTTTCTAAGGCCATGTTATTTCGAAAGGACACAATTGCCTTGTTAGTATGCTTGAAGTATTATTGTTTTTATGTCAATATTAAACTTTTGTTTTGAATTGTACGGATCTGAATATTCATGCCACAATAAAGAATATTACATGGATAAATATGTTAGGTAGCATTCCACATCAAAAATTCTGTTTTTATCATTTACCTACTCGAGGACGAGCAGGAATTAAGTTGGGGATGCTTGATACGTATCCAACGTATCTATAATTTTTTATTGTTCCATGCTATTATATTATCTGTTTTGGATGTTTTATATTCATTAATCTGCTATTTTATATTATTTTTGGGACTAACCTATTAATCTAGAGCCTAGTGCCAGTTTCTGTTTTTTCCTTGTTTTTGAGTATTGCAGATAAGGAATATTAAACGGAGTCCAAACGGAAGAAAATCTTCGATATGATTTTTCTTGGACCAGAAGAAACCTGCCAAACTTGGAGATGAAGGCAGGAGGCCTGCCGGGAGGCGACAAGCCACCTGGGCGCGCCCTAGGGGTGGCGCCCCCTGGCTTGTGCCCCCCCCAACAGGTCTACTAACCCTATTCTTCGGCCTATAAATTCCCAAATATTCCCCCAATACCAAAAAGAGCCACGAAAATACTTTTCCGCCGCCGGAAGCCTCTGTTCCCGTGAGATCCCATCTTGGAGCCTTTTCCGGTAATCTGCCGGAGGGGGATTCGATCACGGAGGGCATCTACATCAACTCCATTGCCCCTCCGATGATGCGTGAGTAGTTCACCACAGACCTTCGGGTCCATAGCTAGTAGCTAGATGGCTTCTTCTCTCTCTTTGTTCTTCAATACCATGTTCTTCATGATCTTCATGGAGATCTATCCGATGTAATACTCTTTTGCGGTGTGTTTGTCGAGATCCGATGAATTGTGGGTTTATGATCAGATTATCTATGAATATTATTTGAATCTTCTCTGAATTCTTATATGCATGATTTCATATCTTTGCAAGTCTCTTCAAGTTATTGGTTTGGTTTGGCCAACTAGATTGGTAATTCTTGCAATGGGAGAAGTGCTTAGTTTTGGGTTCAATCTTGCGGTGTCCTCACCCAGTGACAAAGTAGGGGTAGTGAGGCACGTATTTGTATTGTTGCCATCAAGGATAAAAAGATGGGGTTTTCATCATATTGCTTGAGTTTATCCCTCTACATCATGTCATCTTACCTAATGCGTTACTCTGTTCTTCATGAACTTAATACTCTAGATGCAGGCAGGAGTCGGTCGATGTGTGGAGTAATAGTAGTAGATGCAGAATCGTTTTGGTCTACTTGACACGGACGTGATGCCTATATGCATAATCATTGCCTTGGATATCGTCATAACTATGCGCTTTTCTATCAATTGCTCGACAGTAATTTGTTCACCCACCGTATTATTTTCCTTCATGAGAGAAGCCTCTAGTGAAACCTATGGCCCCCGGGTCTATTTTCCATATTATATTTTCAGATCTATAAACCAAAAATACCAAAAATACTTCGCTGCAATCTTTTTACTTTTCGTTTTAGCAATCTTTTATATCTATCTCTATCAGATCTCATCCTTGCAAATAACCGTGAAGGGATTGACAACCCCTTTATAGCGTTGGGTGCAAGAGTTTGATTGTTTGTGTAGGTGCGAAGATTGGGGACTTGCTTGTATCTCCTACTGGATTGATACCTTGGTTCTCAACAACTGAGGGAAATACTTATCTACTTTGCTGCATCACCCTTTCCTCTTCAAGGGAAAACCAACGCAAGCTCAAGAAGTAGCAAGGGGTGCATTGTAGTGGGTTCAATCTTGCGGTGTTCTATATCACAGTGACGAAGTAGGGGACAAGACACGTATTTGTATTGCTGCCACTATGGATAAAACGATGGGGTTTATTCATGTTAATTGAGTTTACTTTGTCTACATCATGTCATCATTCTTCCAAGCATTACTCAGTTTCACTTAATACTCTAGATGCATGCTGGATAGCGGTCGATGGGTGGAGTAATAGTAGTAGATGCAGGCAGAAGTCGGTCTACTTGTTTATGGACGTTATGCCTATATACACATGATCATTGCCGTGATTAAATATTGCATAACTATGCGCTTTTCTATCAACTGCCCAACATTAATTTGTTTACCCACCGTACGCTTTATTCAAGAGAGAAGCCTCTAGCGAACACTATGCCCCCCGGGTCTATTCACATATATATTTACAAACACTCTTATTTTCTTGCTGCCATTATTTACTTTTTATTTATTTTGCAATTTACAATTATCAAATATCATCTACACTACTCATTTGCTTGCAAGTAACGAGTTCAAGGGGATTGAGAACCCTCTAGCCCGTGTTGGGTGCAAGTGTTTGCTCTTTTGTGTGTATGCGCTGAAAACGGGAGTTGTGTGGTCCTTCTATTGGTTCGATAACCTTGGTTCTCATTGAGGTAAATACTTATCTATACTGTGTTGCATCATCCCCGCTTCTTCGGGGAAAAACCCAACGCAAATCACAAGTATCAGGAAGGATTTCTGGCGCCATTGTCGGGGAGTATCACCAACTTACTATCAAGTACCTTCTCACAAATTATCATTCACTTGTTGTACTTTTTATTTACTGTTATATTTTGCTTGCTATAAAATCAAAAATACAAAAATATTTATCTTTGCAAGTTTATTTATTTGCTTGTTTGCTTGCTATACTTGTTAATTTACTTGCTTTGCTTGTTACTTTGCTTGCTTGGTCACCATGTCTCAAGATAATACCAAGTTGTGTGATTTCTCAAATACTAATAACAATGATTTTATTAGTACTCCTATACCACCCTCCACTAGTGCGGAATTTTCCAGAAGTCCTAAGGAGGATCCGGCTATGCATCTCAATACCTTTGTTGAATTATGTGATATGCAAAATAAAAAAGGATATGGATAATGATGTGGTCAAATTAAAATTATTTCCTTTTTCACTAAGAGATAAAGCTAAGCCTTGGTTTTCGTCTTTACCGCGTAATAGTATTGGAACATGGGATAAATGTAAATATGCTTTCTTTATTCCTCCTGCTAAGATCATCTCCCTTAGGAATCAAATTATTAATTTTAAACAACATGAAACAGAAAATGTTGCAAAACCTTGGGAGAGGATGAAATTGATGATATAAAATTGCCCAACTTATGGCTTGAACTGATGGATGATTATACAAAATTTCTATGTTGGACTAAACTTTGTGTTTAGAAATCTTCTAGATTCTACTACAGGTGGTACCTTCATGGAGGTGACATTAGGATAGGCCACCAAACTTCTGGAGAACATCATGTCAAATTATTCTCAATGGCATACCAAGAAAACTCACTAAATCTCAGGGTGTGATTTTATTAAGGACCACCGCGACAATTTTCCCAACATAGATTTAATTCACACAACGCCACGACATCCGGCTCACAACCACACCCACTCGACCAGATGCACTAAGTATAAAACCACGTACACATTTAGCACCTAATCGATCACCTCACTAGCACACCACAATTTTTCTGAGAGAAAAATTTGTGGGTAATTATTTCGGTGAGAAATGCCGCCAGCACACTAACAACCACTAGTACCCGACACTGACGCCTAATCCTCATGATCACCGCCGCCGCGGAGAGCCAACACTCGAGCAGTAGCATCGCGGCGATCATCTTGGATCATCACGCATAGGAGCATTGAGAACTCCAGAAACGTTGCCACCTCTCTGGCCAGGAGGATCATGAGCCACCCCGGAAGCACGTCCTCCATTGGATCCTCGTCTCAAGCTCCTTAATAAAGAAGGAGGAGGAAGAAGAAGAAGTGAGGTGACATGTGAGGAAGAAGAGAGTAACATCGCGGTCATTTTTATAGCTTGAGTTCGGTGTATGGTGAGCGAAGTCCACCAACGCCGCTCGTCGCTCGATCGCCGGTGTTCGGAGGCGAATCCGCGAGCAGTGCTGAGAGGCCACTGGCCCGTGAGGTGAGTGCACGCTGCGCCGGCAGCAAGCACGCCGCGCACTACCGCAGTACGACCCTAGATGCCCTGCGCACTAGACGCCGCAGGTGGAGAAAGCGCAGGAAAGCGTGTGAGAGAGAGAAGGAAGAAGAGAGCCAGAGGTTGAAGAAGAGACTGACAGTGGGCCCTGGGTCCACCTGTCAACCAGAGAGAACACTGTACACTCGGGTACGACTAGCAAAAACTTGTAATTAGAAATTTTACTTTTTCCAAATTTATCGTAGCCCTAAGTGAAAATTTCTCGGTTTCCCCAACTGTAGAATTTTCTCACAACATCAGTATCTCACTGTATTCACACCAATTATCAGCATTTTCACTGTAACCACGTCGTATTGCATGAGTAGGATATTTAATTTCCATAATATTACCGCGAGGTAGTAGGAGTAATTTTTGCTACCACCTTAGCAAATCTTGAGGACGAGATTTTTCTTAAGGGGTAGAGTTTGTAACACCCCAAAAATTTAACCATGTTTTTATTAATTAAAATTTGGCCATGAATATTTAATTTTCAGTTTATGGATCCTCTGTTGGTTTCAGAACCTTCCCTCTTCTCTATTTTCTAAATTCTTCCCTCCAAGTAGAGACCTTTGAAAAATATTGTGGGACTTGAGTGTTACCTTAAAACCTTTCATTTCATTTTGTGAATTCAGTGGGAAATATTTTTATAATAAAACTTGCCAGATTTCATCTCTCTCAATAACCTTTTTCATTCTTTAATTGGCCTCTGTTGCACTACAACCATTTCATATGATGCCTATAGATCACTTTTATGCAAAAACCTATCTTGGTCTTTTGAAAATTTTGAGCAAACCATCCTCTTTTCATTTCTGGTCCAGTTTGGTGTTTTGAACTACAACCCAAATTTCTATTGCTCAAATGGTCGTGAGATTTTTCCTACTTATAGTCCATACTACAAAACCCTTAACTCCAGGAGATTAGCCCCATTGGATTACTTCAGGTTCATGAAATTAACCCATGTAGTTTCTGTCCAGAACTGTTTTTTCCAAAACATGCATTATCAAGTTTTCTATTTTGCCCAACCCAACCTATCATCATTACCAGCACCTAAAGAGACTCCATCCTGGGAATTTTGGTTTCCAAAAAAACCCTAGAAGTCCCTAGCATTTTGTCAAACAACTTGTGTGCATGCCCAGATTTGGCATGCTCCTAACTTTGCATTAGAGACTAGCTTGTCTGGCTAAACTAGTATGTCCACTAACTTTCCCTTGCCTCCTAACCTAACCTTGTTAAGTCCCATTTGCAGCATGGCCTTGTAGGTTGCCCTGGCATTGTGTCGAGCACCTGGTGCTCGTGCCTAGAGTGCGAGCAAAGCGCGCATATTGTAGACAACCGCACCGAGCCGCCGCGCCCCACCTAACTCCGCGCCCGTGGCATTTCCCCGCTCGTAGAGTCGCGCCGCGTCTCCTTCGAGCCGCTAGCGCCGCCCCGACCGCCTCCTAGCGCCTTGCAGCGCAGCCGCTGTAGCCCTTGGCGGTTAGCCACCTGTCGCGTCCACCCCTGCCATGGCCAGCGTTGTCCACGCCACCCCCGCGCGCCAGCTGTCCCCTGGAGCAGTGCATCCTCATCCGCTCGCCCTTCCAACCGCCTCCAGCCTCGCCACGTCGCCCCTCCGGTGATAGTAGCGGTGAGCCGCCATGCTTATCCACGGACGTCGCGGAACCGACCTCCCCGGCCTATATATACCCCCCAGAGCTCGCTGTATTCCCCACCAACCCATTGCTCCCTCTGTAATCCTCCAGTAGGAGAAGAACGACCAGAGCGGTCGTCTTCCTCAACCACGGCCATCTCGGCCGCCGCTGCAATCCCATCGATTCCGACGCAACCACCGTATCCCCACTCTCCCCTTCTACACCATTAGATTCCTAGTAGTTCCTAGGTCCTATCCACCTCCCCAATTTTGATCCGGGGCCGACCGCGGGCGGATTTCCTTTCTTACCGACGCTGGCGTCCGCTGGAGTCAGCACGACCGGCGACTCCGCCCAGCCTCACGACCATTGAGGCAACCCAGGAGCCCACCAAGACCCCCTAAGTTCATTCCCGCGTCCAGGGCCCCGAGCCGTGCCGTCGACCATCGGCAATCGCCACCGACAGGGCTCTGTCTCTCTTCTCGCGGGGAGGGAGATGGCGAGGTAGACTGGTCAAATCGGACCAGTGGGCCTGGAGGACCCACTGTCAACGACCCACGCCACCGCGTGCTGGTTTAAGTGGATGCGCATTTCCCCGAAGTATGTCTCCTCTCTGCTGAAAGCATTTTCCCTGCCGAAACGTTTTCTTTTTTCTGTCTTATTTCAGAATCACGAATTTGACTGAAGTTTGACTGCTTCTTGTTTTTAAGCTACAACTCCAAATGATTTGATTCTTTTTCCCACATTTCTCAAATTTCATCTAGTTTATTTTAGGATTTATTTCAAAAAATTCCAAGACGACTTTTTGTACTGTCTTCAAATTATGTGTTAATTCAAATATTTTCAAAATAGGAAAATGGAGGGAAGATCAAACTTTCAAAGTTTTGGAGTGAACTCAACCTTTGTGCATACTCAAGGCAAGCATCTTGAACATTTATATGATACAAGTTGGTTGTTGCTTGCTAGAATAAATAAATCATGTTTATGGTAACTTGAAATAAAATGTTGCATATAAGAAATGCATGCATGAATTCATCGGTTGGAATTATTTCTGTTAAACATGAGATACACATGAAAGTGTTACTACCTCATGCCACACATGCTTATGCTGGTCCGGACAATTTCCGGAGGAAGGTTTCGTCTCGGGTAGATGTACCGTGTAACTGATATCTCGTAGTGACGAGGATGGTCAGTGAAGACATGTTGGGGCATGATGGGTAGTGACCCTGTTGTCGGTGTAAAAACCGGCAGATCTCGGGTAGGGCGTCCCAAATTGTGGATCTTGGATTGATGGGTTACACGAGACAAGGGAGACGATGTTTACCCATGTTCGGGCCCTCTTGATGGAGGTAAAACCCTACGTCCTGCTCTGATTGTATTGAATATGGGGTGTCGAGTACAGAGTTGATCTACCTCTATATCGTATGATGTGGTATAAACTCTAAGAGTAATGAGCTTAACCTCTGATGATCTGTCTAATGTCTAGCCTGGCCTCGGCTTATATAACACACTGGAGGCCTAGGATAACAAGAGTCCTAGTCGGCTACGTCGGTGGAGAGGAGTCCTTGTCTTGATCACCAAGTCTTGTGGAATCTTCCTTGCATATGTCATCGGCTGCCCGAAGTGGCCCATGAGTCCGGCCTGTAGAGATAGGTCGGTGGCCCGAGGAACCCTTAGTCCCGGACCCCTCAGTAGCCCCCTGAACTGGTATTCAAGTTAGGGACGCTCCTCGGTTCTTCCGAACAGTTCTACGTCTTCAGCCGTCGGTCTAGAAAACTGGTTCAATAAATCTTCCCATCACTAATCTTGAGGATCGCCGAGGTGAATCCGAAGAGTTCACACGTCGGGCATCCGAGGAGCCCCTTTAAGTTATCGGCCTTTATTAATGCCTCATTATTTTTACGCCACAACTCAAATTTTAAGTGTTTCCCATTTGGCGATGTCCTCCTGCGTCCGAGTTCCAACGCCGAACTGCATCCGAGGTGTCTTTTTGCGTCTGAGCTCCAACGTCGAACTTTATCTGAGCTTTATGACGGACTGCTTCCGAGGTGCTTTTATGAAGCCGAGCTCCAACACTGGTCGGCATCCAAGGTGTCATAGATTACCCCGGTCTTTAAACAGTTGAAGGAATTCAGCCGATCTTAATGCCGGAAATGCCCTCTATGGAGCCAGCCACTTGCGCCCTAGCTTTATGCCGAACTGCTTTCGAGGTGGTGCACCACCTCAGTCGTGGGCTGATTTTTTGTGGATATTTTTTATTGGTCTAATTTATTCTCTGCCGAGATTTATAGCCAGTAGCCCTCAAGGTGTGTGTCGGTCTAAAACCCGGGATGCACCTAAAGGATAAGATAAAACCACTAATCCTAGTAGCCCCTGAGACTCAGGCCGACTCGCGAAATCGGCCTGAGTATCAATTCCTTGCTTGGCAGCATACTTTAGGGATTAAAATGCGGTGTGCAGTAGCCCCCGAGACTCGGGTTGGGTGCGGCCGACCAACCTGAGGATCGTAATCTCCTCGGAAACTGTATTGCACTTTGAAATTTACTGCATTGAATCAATCAATCGAGTAGCCCCCGAGACTTGGGTTGCGTAACATGGCCGACCCTAGGATCGTATCTCCTTGGGAACTAGTTCATTCGTTGAGTTTGTTTTGACAATGCCGAGGTGTAGCTCGGAACGGAAGATGCCGAACTGTGGGTCAGAAAAGTTTTTCCGAGGAGAACCATCTCGCAGAACACCTCGAACAAGAGGATATCCTGCCTCCTAAAAGAAAAACATAAAAAATAGGTTAAAGGTGCCTTAAACTCGGAAAACCAAAAAACTTTAACAAAAACTTTACGTTCGAACTAAATCAAGTTTCTTGGTGCCAATCCAAAAATTGGTCTTAAAATTAATATGTGCTTCGGTCGTGCTTTAACATGATACATCCGATCTCCAGACTTCAAGCGGGTCAACCTTTGGTTTCAACCTCCTATCCCGAAGGCGGAGTGCTTCTCAGGTCAGTTTAGCGAACTAAACTCGAGCGACTTTAGAGAAAAAGCAGGCTACCCGAATATTGACCAAACACTCGCGGCGGAAAAAGGAGTAGTAGAAAAAGACTTTGTAACGATCAAGAAGAAAACATTTATTATAAAACGGCTTATATAAATTTAAGAGCCCCTAGTTAACATGGGAAAAAGGAAGTGTTTTTAACAAACAACGCTATTAACAAGCTAAGTTTTTAACAAGCAACTTTTTTGTTTAACACAAATATAATGCTTCGTTGAACTGCACATAAATTAAAAATTGAAAAAAGGCCGAGCATGAAAGCGACTTAGCTGGTTAATGTGCTCGGTGTGACGTGGGCTGAGCTTGTAGCGGGTCAAGGTCCCAACCCGCAAGCCGGTACCGAAGTGCTCAAGCGAAGAGCTCGGCTTGACAAAGTGGCGACGCAGCACAGTCGATGTGGCGAGGCGAAGCCCCCGGTCCAGCTAACATGTCGAAGTTGGTCGGCTGGTGACGCTGAAGTCCCTAGAGCAAGTTGATGAAGGGATCGCAAAGCCCCCACACCAGCCGATGTGTCGAAACAGGTCGGCGTGGTGAACGTTGGCTTGAAGAAGTGACGGCGCGGCGATGCCGACGGAGGTCGGATTTTGTGACACAGTCAATGTTGGTTTGATGAAGCAACGACGCGCATGACCCGCGCAACCCACGGATGTTGAGGTTCTCTTAATGATTATTCAGCCCTCGCGATGCCGAACTCTTGGTCGGCTGACCGAGATGATGAGAAAATTTCATCCAAAAAAGGATGTCCGACAACCTGTTCATGAAAAAGACGAACTCGAGTCGGATTTGTTTTCGCGTAAAAAGTAGATCCAAAGTTCGTTGTACTCATCGGACGTTTCCCGGAGTTTGGACAGTCGGTTCGAGCTGAAATTTTGAGGGGTGGTCGATATAGGAATTTCGCAGTCGATGAACGGTGGGATTTTCCAAAGTATGTCCGAGCTGGACGCTGGACTCCTCGCCCTAAACTCGTCCGGATTCCCTTCCACATTCAACATGGCTCTGGTAAATCGGAGTTTTCCGGAGATTCCTCCATCAGAACGTGATGAAATTTTACAGGGTTGTTCTAGACTCAATTCCGCACAATTTCGCAGAAACAATCATTAAAACGATGCTTGAGGAAGCGGGAACGAAGAACATGATCCTGCTGTCCAGAAAAAGCTGCAATCTGCAGACGAGCCATCAATCCTTTGGCGATCTCACAACGGAAACCTCAATAAAAGCACCAATATCGGTGTCAAAACCGGCAGATCTCGGGTAGGGGGTCCCAAACTGTGGATCTTGGATTGATGGGTTACAGGAGACAAGGGAGACGATGTTTACACAGGTTCGGGCCCTCTTGATGGAGGTAAAATCCTACGCCTTGCTTTGATTGTATTGAATATGGGGTATCGAGTACAGAGTTAATCTACCTCGAGATCGTTTGATGTGGTCTAAACCCTAAGAGTAATGAGCTTAACCTCTGATGATTGATACGTCTCCAACATATCTATAATTTTTGCTTGTTCCATGCTGTTATATTATCATTCTTGGATGTTTTAAAATCACTTTATAGCAATTTTATATCATTTTTTGGAACTAACCTATTGACATAGTGCCAAAGTGCCAGTTGCTGTTTTTGCTTGTTTTTTACTTCGCAAAATATCAGTACCAAGCGGAGTCCAATCGCGGCGAAACTTTTTGGAGATTTTTTCTAGACCAGAAGGCACCCAGTGGGCCAAAGAAGTGCCAGAGAGGTGGGCTGTGGAGGCCAGAACCCACCAGGGCGCGCCAGGGGCCCCCTGGCGTGCCCTGATGGGTTGTTCCCTCCACGGGACCTGCCTCCACCGCCTCTGATGCCTATAAATACCCAAATATTCAGAAAACCCTAGGGGAGTCGACGAAAAACACATCCAGCCGCCGCAAGTTCCAGAGCCTCAAGATCCAATCTAACACCATCACGGAGGGGTTCATCTTCTTCATAGGTGCCTCTCTGATGATGCGTGAGTAGTCCACCATAGACCTACGGGTCCGTTGGCAGTAGCTAGATGGCTTCCTCTCTCTCTTTTGATTCTCAATACAATGGTCTCCTGGAGATCTATTTGATGTAAACTTTTGCGGTGTGTTTGTTGGGATCCGATGAATTTTGAGTTCATGATCAGTTTCTATCCATGAATATTATTTGAGTCTTCTTTGATCTCTTATATGCATGATTACTTATAGGCTCGTATTCCTTCTTCGAATCTTTGGTTTAGTTAGGCCAACTAGATTGATTTTTCTTGCCATGGAAAGAGGTGCTTTGTGATGGGTTCGATCTTGCGGTGTCCTTTCCCAGTGACAGAAGGGGCAGCAAGGCACGCATGTATCGTTGCCATTAAGGATAACAAGATGGGGTCTATTCCTACATGAATAGATCTTGTCTACATCATGTCATCGTTCTTATTGCATTACTCCGTTTTTCCATGAACTTAATACACTAGATGCCTATATAATGAGTAATAGTGGTAGATGCAGGCAGGAGTCGGTCTACTTATCTTGGACGTGATGCCTATATAATGATCATCGCCTTGGATATCATCATGATTATTTGATCTTCTATCAATTGCCCAACAATAATTTGTTCACCCACCGTGTGCTATACTCATGAGAGAAGCCACTAGTGAATCCTACGGCCCCCGGGTCTACTTTTCCAACATATTGCTTTCCGATCTATCTTTTTGCCTCTTTGTTTTCAGATCTACAATTCCAAAAACCCAAAAATATATTGCTGCACTTTTTATTTGCTCTTTTTATTTGTGTTCTTGAGAGATCTATCTCTCCTATCTATCATTACCTAATCTATCTTTTTACCATAGAGAGATTGACAACCTCTCTTACGCGTCTGGTTGCAAGTATTTGTTATTTGTGTGCAGGTGCTGCTTATTAGGTGGTGGTGATCCTCCTACTGGTTCGATACCTTGGTCTCATAACTGAGGGAAATACTTACCGTCGCTATGCTGCATCATCCCTTCCTCTTTGGGGAAATACCGACGCAGTCTCGAGCCACGTCAAAGGAATTTCTGGCGCTGTTGCCGGGGAGGAAGCGGTCGCTTCTACGTGCCAATCTCAAGCGCTGAGGACACTCCATCATCATCTACCAGGTTCCTAATCACAAATCTCATCTCCTTGCAATTACAGTATTTGCCATTTGCTTCTCGTTTTCCTCTCCCCCACTTCACCAATTTGCCGTTTTATTCGCCCTCTTTTTCGTTTGCCTTTTTCTCGTCAGATCTCTTGCCTTGTCATTATGGCTAGTTCTTCCTTTATTGCGTGTACTCCCGATAATGAGGTTCTTAATTTTAAGCAAAGGGGAGGGGAGAACCTAAAAGATGCTTGGTATAGGATTTGCAATGCTCATAATAGATCTATCCATAAGCAATCTACCGTTGTTCTTCTTCGCAGTTTTTATGTTGCCATCACCACTTGGTATAGAATCGTCCTTGATATGATTACCGGTGGGAATTTCTTGATGTGTCCATCTTTGGATGATTTTAATGCTATGGGAAGTTTAGTGGGATCACCACCTCTTATGATCAATGAAACAACTTTAACTCTCGAACACGTTATGGAGAGATTAGATGCTATTGAAAATAAGATGATTACCAAAGAACATATTGAATATTTGGATAATAAAATGCATAATCTTGCTAATAAAATTGGGGCTAAGGTGGGAGATGCCTTTAAATTGCTAAAGGCAAAAGAAACCGTAGTTAACGAAAGGGTAGAAGAGAGTCCTTACCGGATAGATAAGTTGGAAGAGATTTTTAGTAATTTGGGTTCGTATTTTTTTTATGTTAAAACTTTTGAAAAAACTCCCGTAAAAATTGGCAAGACCACGCAAGTCATTAAGAACAAAGTTGCTACACCTAGTGGCCACAAGGGAGATCTTAAAATGATTAGTATTCATCCCGACTTTATTGAAATCGTAAGAGACCCTATTTACAAAAATAATTTTTTGGTCTTCTTCCTAGGAGTGTTGCCATCGAGAGTATGCATGCTAAATCCTTGAAGAAATCTAGTTGTGTGATTGAATATTTGAAAACCAAAGATGACAATACTTGAAACTATGTGTTATGCCTAGCTAGGGGCGTAAAACGATAGCGCTTGTTGGGAGGCAAACCAATGAATAAATTTATTTTTGCTTTTTCCTTTCTGTTTTTGAGTGTTGACACAATTATGCCTCTGTGATGATTGTGTTTTTATGGTTTATTTAGTGTTTGTGCCAAGTAGAGCCTTTAGGATGATTCATAAGATGAGTAGAAGCGATGCTGAATCTGAAACAGAAACTTTGCGTCCAGTATTTGAATTTTCATTTCTTACTGGAACGTGATCTTGATCTGAAATTTTGACACGGTGTTTCTATTCAAATTGTTTATGTTTTCCTAATGTTTCAGAATTTTTAGAGTTACATAAGTATGGTTAGAGTACAGATTACTACAGACTGTTCTGTTTAAGACAGATTCTGTTTTCGTTGCATTGTGTGCTTGTTTTAATGAATCTATGGGTTATATTGAAGGGTATGAGCCATGGTAAAGTTAAAATACAGTAGGTATAATGCAATAACAAAATAGGAATGGGTTTGCAACAGCACCTAAAGTAGTGATTTGCTTTATTATACTAACGGATCTCAAAAAGATTTTGTTGAGTTTTGTGTGATTGAAGTTTTCAAGTTTTGGGTGAGATCACGATGGATGAAGGAATAAGGAATGAAAAGAGCCTAAGCTTGGGGATTCTACAGCACCCCCAAGATATATCCAAAGAGAAACAAGCAACTAAGCTTGGGGATGCCCCCGAGTGGCATCCCCTCTTTCTTCTAACGACCATCGGTATTTTACTTGGAGCTATATTTTTATTCATCACATATCATGAGTTTTGCTTGGAGCGTCTTGTATCATTTGAGTCTTTACTTGCTTTGCTTGTTAGTTTGTCACTTGTATCCTTGCTGGACACACCTATTTGGGAGAGCCAAAATTATGCTATGATTTGTTAGAATTGCTCTCTATGCTTCACTTAAACCTTTTGAGCTATAGAATTGCTCTAGTGCTTCACTTATATCTTTTTGAGCATGGTGTGCTTGGAAATTTTTGTATAAACACTCTCATGCTTCACTTAGATTAATTTGAGAGTTAGTAAATTTTGAAGAAATCCTCTCATGCTTCACTTATACTATTTTGAGAGTTGAAAACTCTATGCTCATGTGCTTCACTTAAATTTGTTTGAGCTAGTCAAAAAGCAATGGCAATATATGAAACTAGTCCCAAAGTGATAGATATCCAAGGAGGATATAATAAAAACTTTCATGAAGATCATTGGACAAATTAAACTTGATTCCTTGTAATAGTTTTTAAACATGATGATAGTAATATGTGAGTCATGTTAGTGAGTAATTATGCTTTAGTAGGAATATTTGTGTTAAGGTTTGTGATTCCCTATGCAAGTATGAAAGTCAATAGTTATGCAATGAAATTACATCCTACTTGTGGTGTATTATTCGGTGTTAGTTATGCTCAATGCTCGCTTATGTGAATTTTTGTTTCTTGGTTTGGTTGCTTCTCAATCTTTTTGCTAGCCTCCATTTGTACTAAGTAGAAATACTACTTGTGCATCCAAAATCCTTAAACCAAGTTTTGCCTTATGAGTCCACCATACATACCTATATGCGGTATTTCCATGCCGTTCCAAGCAAATTTGTATGTGCCATCTCTAATTTTCAAAATAAACTTCTCTTTTGTGTGCTCGTACCGCTCATGAAACGGTGGGGAGTGTCCAATATTTTTCCATGCTAGATGTGTTATTCTCAAGATGAGTGTTTATTCACTTGTCATTGCACGAGAGTGCGGCGGTAATAGGGATGCCCATTCCCAAAATGAAAAAGAAAAAATATTTACTTTATGTTGTCAAATAATAAATTCCTTGGAAAGTGTTCGTATGGAAGGAAACCGTGGATACGACCCGCCATGGAATGTGAAAGAATGGTGGAAAAAGGAATAAACTTTATTTTCTGTTTGGGACCGCCTATGATATATCTGGCATGGAAAGTATTGTGAACTACTTTGTCATTTTCGTTGACAGGAAAGGCATGCCACCCCAAATATTTTTTCTCTCTCAATTTAAAACTTTGAGCTCCGGCACCTCTACAAATCCCTACTTCCCTCTGCGAAGGGCCTATCTATTTACTTTACGCAATTTTTATTTTTTACTTTGAGTCTCCGTCTTCTCTTATAAAGCACCAACTAGGGTCCACTATGATCATACTTGAGCATTGGGTATAGCTAATATTTGAGTGTGTTTCATGAATGGATCAATGATTGAGCATGATGGGCTAGGGATAACTTTCTTTAGTGCTGATATTTTGAAAGACATTGTTGCTTGTTGGCATGCTTGAGTATTGAAGTCATTATGTTAAAACTAGACTATTGCTTTGAATCATCTAAAAGTCCAAATGTCCATGCGACAAAGAAAAGAATATGAGATGAACATGTTAGGCAACATTCCACATCAAAAATTCTGTTTTTATCATTTAACTACTCGAGGACGAGTAGGAATTAAGCTTGGGGATGCTGATACATCTCCAACGTATCTATAATTTTTGCTTGTTCCATGTTGTTATATTATCATTCTTGGATGTTTTACAATCACTTTATAGCAATTTTATACCATTTTTTGGGACTAACCTATTGACATAGTGCCAAAGTGCCAGTTACTGTTTTTGCTTGTTTTTTACTTCGCAGAAAATCAGTACCAAACGGAGTCCAATCGCGACGAAACTTTTTGGAGATTTTTTCTAGACCAGAAGACACCCAGTGGGCCAAATAAGTGCCAGAGAGGTGGGCTGTGGAGGCCACAACCCACCAGGGGGCCCCCGGCGCGCCCTGATGGGTTATGCCCTCCACGAGACCCCCCCCTCCACCGACTCTGATGCCTATAAATACCCAAATATTCAGGAAACCCTAGGGGAGTCGACGAAAAACACATCCAGCTGCCGCAAGTTCCAGAGCCTCAAGATCCAATCTAACACCATCACGGAGGGGTTCATCTTCTTCATAGGTGCCTCT